>CM035145.1:37898005-39228005 GCA_020205605.1 Panax ginseng
ATTTTTTGAGTCTAGATAATTGGATCATTTATCCCATTTTTGATAGCTTTTGGGTAAGTCCTATTCAAGTGGCACCTAAAAAGTCTGGCTTAATTGTGGTTCAAAATGAAGATAATGAGTTAATTCACACTTGTGTCCAATCTGGTAGAGGGTTTTTATAGACTATAGAAAACTTATTGTTGCCACAAGAAATGATAATTTTCTTTAACCTTTCATAGACCAAATTCTAGAAAGGTTAGCTGGTCATGCTTACTATTATTTCCTTGATGGTTACTCGGGCTACTTTCAAATTCCTATAGCCCCAGAAGACTGAGAAAATACTACATTCATTTGTCCTTATGGAACCTTTGCATATCTTCGTCTACCCTTTGGGCTATATAGTTCCCCTACCACCTTTTAAAGATGCATGATGGGCATTTTTTCTAATATTATAGAGAAATTCCAAAAAAAATCCATAGATGATTTTTTCATATTTGGATTTACATTTCATGAATGCATTAACCACCATGACTTAGTTCTAAGTTTTGGTTTGCAGAAACAAGAACAAACATACAATCAAATTATAAAATAGCAAAAGCATGCATAGATATAGAATTTAAAATTTTCTGCAATCCCATGAATTACCTTATGCAATATTATTAATTGAGTAAGGATAAAAGATATACCTTATGGAGATGATCAACTCCTTGATGTGATCTTCAAGCTTCAATCTGTTTCTCCTTCGTGCTTCTCCAATTTCTCGGATCAAGCGCAAGCTACTTAGTGTGTGCAACGCTCTAAAGGTGATCCACCAAGAGAATATTAATTGATGAAGTGAATTTAGGTTTCTCCAAACCATGGGTGACTAGACTTAATTCTCTCTCTCTCCTAACTCTTTAGGTTTTGAGAATACTTTCGTTGTATCAAAATATTGACTTCCTTCTATAACAAGACCACTCTTATTTATAGACTAACTTATTAGGATTTAGGCTTTTAATTTAATTCTCATACTATTTAAGAATTAAAGAATTTATAATAATAATACTTCTTATTAATTTATATTTAGTATTTCTCCAAATACTTAATTATAAATATTAAGTTATTTAATTTATTCCACTAATAAATTAAATACACTTAATTATTATTATTAAGTCAATCACTTCAAAAATTATATTTCTCTTTTATGGTGTGACCTTTTAGGTTCAATATTAAGTCGATAGTAGAATAAATAAATTAGAATCATTCTAATATTATTTATAATGAATTATACTCCTTTAATTCAAACACAAATTAATAAATAATATTTATTTTACATCATGAGTGACACCTTACAATAATGTATCGTGATTATCCAAATAATATGAAATCAACGTTTAATCACAAAGAACCTATTTTGTAAATAGTTTTTGTACCATTCATTTCTTCTACCATACAATGTCCCAATCAAATATAAAACATGGAATTACTGTCAAGTTTTATTTATTTAATCATATGTATTTCGATTCTAAAATGCATAACTCTAGTTAATGTAAATTAGAAACTCCTTTCTAATTTTCATTCAACCATGATCAGAGATTTTCGAGTTGTCACTTATCGAATCACATAGGACATTCTTTTCCTTTATTTGAAGTGGTATATCCTTTGTTGATCATTCACATACTTCCATGTACACTTTATTATACCCGAACATACCTTATAACATACTCTGAAGTATTATGGAATATGACAAAGTATAACTCAGAATACACAAGATATTATAACAATCTCAAGTCCAAGGATTACTTGTACTACAATCACTGTAGAAAATCCCATTGACAAGCAAGTAAAACTTCATTAGGGTTTCTTTAATCGAGTCACGTTCAATGAACTTATTCTCCAATAAGCACCTACATACTTGCTTTAGTGTCTCCACACAAATAATTATGAAATCAATCATCCTCTTCAACAGAGCAAGCATAGTATTTACTAATCTATCCAAAATCAGTAATCCCACATTATTGATCCAACAACAAGGAACATTTTAGTTTTCGAGCTATCTAGAATTTAGATCTCATTAGCATAATCAACATCATGATTCTAAAAGTATTGCTCCAAAACTATAGGTTTATCATATTTATTTAATTTAACCAATTAAACATGGATAAAGAATGCATTTAATTAAATAAATTATTTTATTAATAAATGAACAAGACTACAAAGTAAATGTTTATCACATCCAATGTGATTGGCTTGAGGGCATATTACTTTCAATCTCCTAATTGCACTAAATTCAATCGCCTTGGTATCTAATACATATCTTCTCTAAGTGGAAATTGAACTGATATTGAGGTAATGCTTTAGTAAATGGATCTGCAATGTTATTCTGAGAGTCTACTATCTCCAATTTAGGATTGCTGAAACAAGATCAAATCATTCAATCTAATTGAAATAACAACGGAAGCATGCAAAGTAGAAATTTAAATTTTTTTTAGCAATCCCAATGTATAGCCTTCTGAAACATCATTAATTGAAAAAGGATAAAGATATACATTTGAAGCGTGTCAACCTTTGATGAAGACTTCAAATTCCAATCTTTTCTTCTTCGGGATCTCTCCAATATCCGGATCACACGTTCGTCACAAAGTGTATGCAACGCCCAAGAGGTATCCACCTAGAGGAATAGATTGAAGATGTCATTTTAGATTCTACTAGTTCTTGGGTGGCTAACCCTAATTCTCTCTATCCTAACTCCTTAGGGTTTTGAGAATGCTTGCAAGAGAGATGCAAATTGCAAAAGTTGCATTAGTCTATCCCACAATAAGACTCCTCTTATTTATAGACTAACCCTAATCCTAAACCTTTTAAAAGTTAGGGTTTTAATTTAATTTCCAATCTTATTAGGAACTAAATAATAATAATAATAATAATAATAATAATAATAATAATAATAATAATAATAATAAGACTCCTTTTATTTATTTATAATCAAGTATTTCTCCAAATACTCAATTATAAATAGTAGTATTTCTTCAAATACTATATTATTATTATTTAGTCAATTAATAATAATAATAATAATAATAATAATAAGTTGACTAATCTTATTAATTTATAATATTAGCATTTCTCCATACTTAATTATAAATCTTAAGCTATTTAATTTATTCCACTAATAAATTAAATACACTTAATTTATTATTATTAAGTCAATTACTTCTAAAATCATATTTCTCCCTTTTGTGGTGTGACCCTCTAGGTTCAATATTAAGTCAGTGTAATAGAATAAATAAATTAGAACAATTCTAATATTATTTATAATGAGTTAAACTCCTTTAATTCAAATATAAATAAATAATATTTATTTTACATCATGAGTGACACCTTATAAATAATTTATCATGATTATCCAGATAATATGAATTCAATGTAAATCATAAATATTATCACAAAGAATACAAAGAACCTATTATGTGAATAGTTACCGTATAATTCAATCCTTCTACTGTACAATGTCTCGATTAAACATAAGACATGAAATTACTAACAAGTCTTATTTATTTAATCATATGCATTTCTTTTCTTAAAATGCATAACTCTGATTAATTTAAATCAGAGTTGTCATTCATCGAATCGCATAATACATTCTCTCCCTTTACTAGAAGTGGTAGATCCTTTGTTGATCATTCACCTACATCCATGTATACTTTATTATACTCGAACATACCCTACAACATACTTTTAAGTATTAAGGAAGATGATAAAGTATAATTTAGAATATACAAGTTACTATGATGATCTCAAGTCCAATGACAACTTGTACAACTATCACTATAGGAGCTCCTATTGTCAAACAAGTAAAACTTCATTAGGGTTCCTTTAAGTGAATCACGTTCAGTGAAATTATTCTCAAATAAACACTTACATACTTTCTTTACTGTCTCCACACAAATGATTATGAGATCAATCATCCTTTTCAACAAAGCAAGTATAGTATGTACTAATTTATCTGGAATCAGTAACCTCACATTAGCAATCCATACGATTAGGAACACTCTAGTTTTAGAGCTATCTAGAACTTAGATCTCATTAGCATTATCAACATCATGATTCTAAAAGCATTGCTCTAAAACTATGAGTTTGTCACATTTATTAATTTAACTAATTAACATGGATAAAGAATGCCTACTGTATTATATAAATTTTCTTATTAATAAATGAACAAGATTACAAAGTAAATGATTATCACATCCAATGTGATTGGCTTGAGGGCATATTACTTTCATCCAAGGTGACATCTTCTCTTTCGATGATTTCCCTAATCAAATGAAAGCGCCGCAACACATACTTGGATTTCTGATGAGACTTGAATCAACAACCGTTTGCTGGTTGGAACTTTTCTAACTCATTGCACCACCATTTAAGGTAAACACATAACTTGAGGTGGATTTGTTGTCATCTTGGTTGGTCTAAAAATTTTGAGTCTGTATAGCCCTTTAATTTCAAATCGGACCCACCATACACTAGAAATACATTCTTAGTCTTTTTTAAGTACTTTTTTCTCCATAATGTGACTAATATATGCTTGTCACACTCAGTGCATAAGCAATAACAGGTCTCTTACATATCATCCCATATATGATAGATAATATTGTCGAAGCATAAGACATCTTACTTGTGACGCCCCCAAAATAGGTATACATAACCCATTCTGAGTCGCCAAATACATGGTACAAAACTCAAATACAAACTTCATTAATACAATACGACAAACGTAAGCTGAGAGTTTAACATGAATATTGTCTCGTAGACAATATTCAAACTCAAATATAGTCCTCATTACAATTATTATCACACTATTTTATAGAATAGTGAGGACTACTATAGCCACCATCTCAGATCATCACCCCGTTCCCCGACTAGTCCCAGCTATATTCTCATTTCCTGAAGAGAACAATGAAAGCAAAGGGTGAGCTCAACTAGCCCATTAAAGAATATTATGACTAAGATAATGCAGAATAAATTATCGTTAGCCTTCAACAATATTAAACTGATAGAATACAATAGAAAATAAGTTTAACTGCAACGGAACGAACAATCCATTAGAAGAGTCAATTAGAGCATGGTATCTACTATCTTTTATGATTTAAAAGTTCATCATCAATATTTTATCGTTGTAACATAGCTCAATAAATAATCCACATCACTGAATTATCCATGCGCTACGGGCCAAAGAGGACTTTTACCACATCACTTGTAACATTACGGGTCATGATTATTCCGATACATAATTCTTGGTCATAATCATACCAATCAACAATCCATCTATGCACCACATGCCAAAGATGACTTTCATCATAATATAAGCATGAGGTTGATGACAATGATATACGAATTCAATTAAGTGAAAGCAAGGATAAATTTTAAAGATTTATAATTCAATTTATTCAAAGTTCAAGAATGTTCAAATTGTCAACATGATAACTACTTTGTGGAGTAAAATTCAAGAATAATATTCACGTAAAAATAATTTGGACAAAAAAGAAATCAATTTTTCTCATGAATAGTACCCCGGGTGAATAGTACCCGAGTGAATAGTACTCCGTGAATAATAACCTGGCATGAAAAGATCAAAATTTAACAAGAATGTTCAGAAAAATATTCTTGTATAACGATACTAGATGAAACTCAAATTTTAAGGATATTCTACTAATTTCAAGTAGTATAGAAGCAATACCTAACAAAATGAGTGTAGCATTCAGAATCTGAAACAAAATAACATTACTTACATACTACAGAGTATGGAAGAAAATATTATTTCTTACGAATATTGAACAAAAGTAATATCCCTTACGAATATTAAACGAAAATAATATTCCTTACGAATATTAAACGAAGATAATATCCCTTACGGATACTCAACGAAAATGATATTCCTTACGAATATTGAACGAAAATAATATTCTTTATGAATACGAAAAATAATATCGTAAACGAATATGAAATAAATAATACCCCTTACGACCGTTGAACGAAAATAATATTCCTTACGAATATTGAAAGAAGATAATATTCCTTACGAATATTGAACAAAAATAATATTCCTTACGAATATTGAACAAAAATAAAATTCCTTATGAATACGAAAAATAATATCGTAAGCGAATATGAAACCCCTTAACTTAAAAGGAGAGTACTTCTGACTGGTAGGGCAAAAATATTCTTGAAGAAAACTTATACTGTTTCCTACACTCAAAGCTTCCTTAAACTCAAAAGAAATACGCTCAATATTATAGAAAAAGAATTCTTTGATTCTGGTGTGCTTTTCATTTCTAAACTAGCATCCTATTTATAAGAGAATGACAGGATATTATTTAAGAAAATAATCACGATCGCACACGGAAAAAGAATTCACTAGTAGCAATTTATCAAAGACATTTTTGAGTCAACCAATGAGAGAGTGCCCTCCCATTACGGTAACTAGCAAAGTGGGAGATGTAGACCAATGAGGGGGCGCCCTCTTTTGAAGGTAATTGAGTTTGGGATATATGGACCAATGAGGGGGCGCCCTCATTCATAAGGCAGTGAACAATAGCTGCATTATTTGAAAAGTTGGCCAATAATATCCTAACATACAGAATAATGAACAAACACCAATTTAAAAGGATAATTGAACAAACATCTTCCACTCATCAATTATTATTCTTATCTTTAATTAACATAATCTTTATTCATCATTAATATTATAACTCACAATATTAAGAACCAGATCATTCCCAGGAAAGAGGGGGCTTTCCGATAAGGACTTCTCCTTATTGGCGCGCAATTAGGTGACCAAACCCCTTTCCTCGATAGAACTTTCTAGACATCGTCAATAATGCAAATAATAATATGAATAACTTTGTCGTCTCAATTATTGATTTAATAATATAAAATATTGTGCGAGATGATCTTGTGACAATAATTGAATCAATAATATGAGAGATATTATCAAAGAATTATTGTGGCAATAATTGAATAAAACCGAGTGACTTCTCACGTAAGCATCGATAATCAAAATAATCATGCACAATACTGGTAGTGTGTCTTACTATGCAACTACGGTTATTATCATACTTTTATCACCGGGTATTTCAACAGTTAACGGTAAAACTTTTGCCGTTATTCTTATAAAAAGTTATTTACGTCATTTTCTAACTCAACCGGTAATTAGATTTGTAGGGTCCACCAATGATTGTGTCGTCGTACGAATATTCCCTGATAAAACGAATATTTCCCGACCAATCGAATATTTTATGACAACTTTCTTACTTTGCAAAATTTGTAAATTTTACCCACAACTATAACATTATATCAAAATCACACCTTATTAATCAAAATAACATTTAGAGAAAATTAATTTTTTATTCATAAAAGTTGGGATCTTACAACCTCCCCTGCTTATGAAATTTCGTCCTAGAAATTGGTGTACGTACCTGGTATATCTAAGAGGTGAAGATACCTTGATTTCATTTCAGATTCCAACTCCCAGGTCATTTCCTCAACATCGTGGTTTCTCCACAAAACTTTGACTTGAGGTATAACCTTGGAGCGTAGAATATGTTCCTTCTTATCAAAGATTTAAATAAGTACCTCTTCATACATTAAATCTTCTGATATCTCGTTTGGTTCTAATTCAATAATGTGGTTCGGGTCATCCACATATTTACGTAACATCGATACGTGAAAAACGTTATGAACACGCAACATACTTAGCAGTAAGGCTAGTCTATAGGCCACAGTTCTTACTCAATCAAGGATTTTGAATAGACCAATAAATCGAGGGTTGAGATTTCCTCTCTTCGTCGATTCTTGCTTCTATAATAACGTCTTCTTGCACCTTCTTCTTAATATTCGATTTCACGTTCTGGGGGTAGGCCAAGAAGTTATTTGGGGAATATGTCATGAAATTTATTAACAATAGAAATATCATTCAAAACTGTGACTCTCATCCATGACTTGGATATCACCTCACATTGATACCTATCAACTTGCCGCCATTTATTCACAGCATCACCAACGAAAAATCTGGCTTTGGTACATCCCACATAAGGAAGTCACCAGCGAAAGGCTCGGGGCTCTTTACTTATGGCTTGATATGACAGTGATTGACTTTAGTGGTTTGGTTGTTTGAATTCGAATAATAGGTTGGTTAGGAATATGAAAGCTAATAACCTTGTGAAAACAATCAATTTTAGCATGATGAGTAGTTAACCAGTCGATTCTTAAAATCACATCAATGCAATTATTTTTAAAGAGATGAGATCAATTGGTAATGTGAAAGTGTCGATTTGAATCACACAAGATTTATAAACAGTAGATGTAACGAAGGTTTCTCCCAATGGAGGTTCAACAGATAAGTCAAAATCTAATTTCTCTAGAGTCAAGTTTAAACGTTGAGCGCAATTAGGTGAAATAAAAGAGTGGGTAGAACCGGTGTCGAATAAAGTATAAACTTTGTAAGAGTTTATGATTATCTTACCCGTGATAACTTTGTTCGGGTTCCTCATCACGAAAAATGCTCTCCCTTAAACTACCGACTTTAACTTGTCTAGGACGGCCTTTGGTGTCTCAATCCCAGCTGGACTTGTCATCACTACACGACAAAATCAGGCTAGGTGACCTTCTCTTTCGTAATTCTAATACGCTTTCGATTGTTGCGTACAGTTTGGACTGTTGTATCCCTCCCTTTCGCATTTGTAACATACGACCGGTGGTCGTTCTTCTTCTTTGGAAACGGGTGCTGGTGCCGACGTCTTTCCGTCATTGTTGAATCTTATCTTCTCAAAGTTATTCTCACTTAGTTCACCTTTCCTATTATCTTGGCCATGATTACCACAAAAGTGGTTACCATTTCTGGCATGATAATTTCCTCCACGATGGTTATCGTTGTTCCGATGGCCGTTGCCACCGTTACGATTATTATCGTGTTGTTGGTCGTTGCCTTTTGGTTGAGCTGACTCATAATCGCGTTCTAATAACTGGGCCCTATTCACAACATCTGAATACAAACAGAGTTTGTAAGAAATGAGGTATTGACGTATTTCGGGTTTCAAACCTCGCAGAAACATTCACATCATTCGTTCCTCATTATCTACCAAATGGGATGCAAACCGAGACAACTCGGCAAACTTAGCCTCGTACTGCGACACGGTCATATTATTTTGCTCCATCTTTATGAATTCCACCTCCTTCATGTGACGAATACTTTCGGGAAAGTACTTGTCGTTGAACAATTCTTGAAAATTCTCCCAAGATATCTTTAATGCGGAAAGATGAGTACATTTTACAAATTCCCACCAGTAATCTGATTCTTCACGCAACATAAAAGTGGCGAAGGAAACTTTTTGCTCCTCGGAGCATCCCAAGACATCAAATATCTTGGTGATCCGCTTAATCCATGCCTCTGCCTTAAGTGGCTCTGGCTTTCCAAAAAATTCTGGTGGTCCCAGCTCCTTGAATTGCTTAGCAGTGACCAACCGTGAGTTGCCATTGACTCCACCTGCATTATAAATAGGAGTCTCTCTCGTTTGGTGTTGCATGAATTCTAAAAATCTCCTAAATGTACCATCGTTCGTCATTTGGTTGGTGTTGTTGTTTACACGAGGATTATTGCCTTTTTGATGCACATTATCCTGGTTATTGATTGGCGGTGACTCAATGGTCTCATGTGCTCCATTGCTTATCTCAATAATTTCAGATGTCATTCTCAAACACTGCCACAAAACAAGGGTTAATTGACATGCCACATATTATCCCTATATTCCGACCGACCAATTAATTAACAAATAAGCTTAGGTAGGTCATACTAGCAAAGGATTTACCCGTCTCTTCCCTCCTAGTTCTAGCCTCAAATCTCAGCCAGGGATCATATCCCTAAACTCTGATACCAACTGTGACGCCCCCAAAATAGGTATACACAACCCATTCTGAGTCGCCAAATACATGGTACAAAATTCAAATACAAACTTCATTAATACAATACAACAAACGTAAGCTGAGAGTTTTAACACGAATATCGTCTCGTAGACAATATCCAAACTCAAATAGAGTCCTCATTACAATTATTATCACACTATTTTATAGAATAGTGAGGACTACTATAGTCACCATCTCAGATCATCACCCCTGTTCCCCGACTAGTCTCAACTATATTTTCATTTCTTGAAGAGAACAATGAAAGCAAAGGGTGAGCTCAACTAGCCTAGTAAAGAATATTATGACTAAGATAATGCAGAATAAATTATATTTAGCCTTCAACCATTTTAAACTGATAGAATACAATAGACAACATGTTTAATTGCAGCGAAACAAACAATCCACTAGAAGAGTCAAGTAGAGCATGATATCTACTATCTTCTAAGATTTAAAAGTTCATCATCAATATTTCATCGCTGTAACACAACTCAATAAATAATCCACATCACTGAATTATCCATGCAATACGGGCCAATGATATTCATTAGTATCACATCCACGAATTATCCATGCATTACGGGCCAATGATATTCGTTATTATTACCAATGGTCATGATCATGCCAACGACTGTCTATCAATACACTACGGGCCAATGAGGACTTTTACCACATCACTTGTAACATTACGGGTCATGATTATACCGATACATAATTCTTGGTCATAATCATACCAATCAACAATCCATCTATGCACTACGGGCCAAAGATGAATTTTATCACAATATAAGCATGAGGATGATGACAATGATATAAGAATTCAATTAAGTGAAAGCAATGATAAATTTTAAAGATTTATAATTCAATTTATTCAGAATGCAATAATGTCCAAATTGTCAACATGATAACTGCTTTGTGGAGTAAAATTCAAGAATAATATTCATATAAAAATAATTTGGACAGAAAAGAAATTAATTTTTGTCATCAATAGTACCCCGGGTTAGTACCCGAGTGAATAGTACTTCGTGAATAGTACCTCGGCATGAAAAGATCAAAATTTAACAAGAATATTCAGAAAAATATTCTTGCATAACGATACTAGATGAAATGCAAATTTCAAGGATATTCTACTGATTTCAAGGAGTATAGAAGCAATACTTAACAAAATGAGTGTAGAAATCGGAATCTAAAACGAAATAATATTACTTGCATACTACCGAGTATGAAAGAAAATATTATTTCTTACGAATATTAAACAAAAATAATATCCCTTACGAATATTGAACGAAAATAATACTCCTTACGAATATTAAACGAAAATAATATTTAGAAATGGGTATGAAACCCACTCATCACATATCACCCTTAAATAAGTGATCAAGTATAAGTCTCGAATAGGTAAATAAAAAAATCCTGGAAAAAACAGTTAATTCCAATAGAAAAAACTGGTTTCTAAAATTGTTAGATGCATTGTGGGCTTATCGTACTGCTTTTAAGACTAATTTAGAAATGTTACCATATAGGCTTGTATTTGGGAAATCTTGTAACGTACCTGATGAACTTGAACATTGCGCTTTGTGGGCCATAAAAGTATTGAATTTTGATGTCCACGGGTGGGAGTCGTAAATAATTGCAATTAGCCGAGTTAGATGAGATTATGAATGATGTTTATGAAAAAGCTAAAATTTATAAGGAAACAAAGTGTTTCATGAAAAATTTATTTTGAGAAAATCATTTTCACCTTGTTAAAAAGTTCTTTTGGGTTAAATGCTTTCTAAGTCACTGTACTATAGGTCGACTTACAAATGGATCACTGAACTTTTTTTTCTTACAGTCAACTCACTGAACTTTAGTTTACTAACAAAAAGTTTAATATTCCGTTAAAAATATTGACTTTGGACGAAAATTGTCACGTAAGCTGCTGACGTGGCAATTTTTTTTTGATGTGGCACAGATCTGTCCCATGTGGCTTTCATGATGTGGAAATAGAGGAGAATTTACAAATGTAATAATATAAATGTACATAAAACACAATTTTTTTAATAAAATTTTTTAAAAAACGCAGTTTTTTTACAATAAAAATTAAAAACAACGCAGTTTTTTTAAATAAAAAAATAATAATAATTTTTATTTTTAAAAAAAAACAACGCTCTCTCTCTCCTACTCCGTCACAACAACGCAGTTTGGTTTTTAAAAAATAAAACACAAATTTTTTTAATAAAAATAATTATTTTTAATATAAAAAAAACACTTTTTTTTAATAGAAATAAAAAAAAGCACAGTTTTTTTTAATAAAAAGATAATAAAACGCATTTTTTAATAAAAAATAAAAAGAAGCGCAGGTTTTTTAAATAAAAAAATAAAATAAAACTGTTTTTTTAAATAAAAATAATAAAACACAGTTTTTTTTAAAAATAATAAAACGCAGTTTTTTTAAAAAAAAAAATAAAATGCAATTTTTTAAAATAAAACTTTTTTTTAATAAAAGTAAAAAACACAATTTTTTAAAAAAAAAATAAAATGCGTTTTAAATAAAAAATTTATTTTTAATTAAAAAAATCTAGTTTTTTTAAAAAAAAAAATAAAATGCAGTTTTTTAATAAAAAAAATAAAATGCAGTTTTTTTTAAATAAAAAATAAAATAAAACTATTTTTTAATAAAAATAAAAAAAAGCAGTTTTTTTAAAATAAATAAAATGCGTTTTTTAATAAAAAAACTATTTTATTTGATTTTTTATTTTAAAAACTTCATTTTTTTAATTAAAAAAATTTCATTCAAAAGATTTATTTAAAAAAAAAAACTACACTTTTTTTTATTTTATTAAAAAATTTGTTTTATTATCTTTTATTAAAAAAAGCGTTTTTTTTTATTTTTATTAAAAATAATTGTGTTTTTTAATTATAAAAATAATTATTTTTATTAAAAAAACGGTGTTTTATTTTTTAAAAACCAAACTGCGTTGTTGTGACGGAGAAGGAGATGGAGAGAGAGAGCGTTGTTTGTTTTTTTTAAAAGAATAAAAATAATAATTATTTTTTTATTAAAAAAACTGAATTTTTGTAATTTTTATTATAAAAAAATTACGTTTTTTAAAAATTTTTATTAAAAAAATTGCGTTTTATGTAAATTTATATTATTACATTTGTAAATTCTCCTCCATTTTAACATCATGAAAGTCACATGGGACAGATCTGTGCCACATCAAAAAAAATTGCCACGTCAGCAACTTATGTGGTAATTTTCGTCCAAAGTCAACATCTTTAACGGGATATTAAACTTTTTGTTAGTAAACTAAAGTTCAATGAGTTGACTGTAAGAAAAAAAAGTTCAGTGACCCATTTGTAAGTCGACCTATAGTACAGTGACTTAAAAATCATTTAACCCAAGTTCTTTTGTATAACTCTAGGCTATATTTTCTAAAAAATTACGTTCTAGATGGGATGGACCTTTTGTAGTAAAGGTAGTTTACCCTCATGGGGCAAGGCGATATTGAAAATTCAAAGAGTTGATAAATTTTCAAAGTGAATGGTCAACGAACCAATCCCTTTTTAAAAATGTCAAACGAACCAGAGGAGGTGGTGTACCTTGTTGACCAATATTATTCCAAATGACTGGCATTGCACATGTCTTTGTAAGTTTCTACATATATTTTTCTTTTGTACAATATTTTCATTCGGTTCCTACCCCACCATACAAGTTACAATTCTTTCACATCTTTATTCTCTTTTTTTCATTTGTTTACATTGAGGACAATACATAATTTAGATATGGGGGCAGTTTTGCATTTTTATTATTTTTATTTATTCATTGCATTATTATAATTATATTTTTACTTATGTATTATATTAAGGAACTAAGAAAAACACAAAAAAAAATAATTTAAATTTGAAAGAAAAAAAAATTGTTTGAGTCTTCATGATTTGGGTTAATTTTAATAAGTATCCGTGGAGTAAATTTTTTAAGTAAAATTGAAAGATTAAGACAATTGAACTCTTGATAAAATACGAAATCTTAGTTTGAAACACCATTTTTGTTAGACCCCAACCTTTTATGAATAAAATCTTAATTTCCTACCACGGAATGAATGTCGGATATAGAAAGCGACATAAATAACCTTTTTATAAAAAAAATAACGGTAAAACTGTCACCGTTAAACTGTTGAAATCCCGGTAGTTAAAATACAGTAATACGCGGTGTTACACAGTAGCACACGGTATTGCACAATAATTCTAATTGTTGATTCTTACGTAAGAAGTCACTACTCAATAATTAGCACAGTAATTACTATTCAATATTTTATTGATTCAATAATTGTTACGTTGATATTTTATATTGTTGATTCAATAATTGTCATTGCATAGTATTTCAAATTATCAAATCAATCATTTATATTATTTGAATAATATTATTAGATAACATTATTGTAAGACCCCAACTTTTATGAATAAAGATGAATTTTTCTATAAATAACATTTTTGAATATTAAGATGTTAATTTGAAATAATGTTATAGTTGTGGGTAATATTTATAAATTTTGCAAAATAAGCAAGTTGTTATATAATATTCGATTAGTCGGGGAATATTTGTTTTAACAGGGAATATTCGTACGACGGCACAATCATTGGTGGACCCCACAACGTAATTATTGTTGGAATGGGAAAACGACATAAATATCTTTTTATGAAAATAACGGCAGAAGTTTTACCGTTAAATGTTAAAATAATCAGTGTTAAAAGTACAGTAATACGCGTGGTTGCATAGTAGCACACGGTATTGATTATTGATGCTTACGTGAGAAGTCACTCAGTTATACTCAATTATTGCTACGATAATTCTTTGCATCATATCTCTCATATTATTGATTCAATTATTGTCACAGTATCATCTGCATAATATTTTTTATTATTAAATCAATAATTGAGACGAAAAAGTTATTAATATTAGGGTTAAGTTCAGATCACCACCTGGTGTTTAGGCGTTTTCCCACTTAACCACCTGTAGTCAGTAAAGCTACATTTAAACTCCCCACTTTTTGAGTTAAAGTGAAAACGTTACCTTTTCCATCCAACTTAACCGTGCGTGTATATCAGGCGCCAAAAGCGCGTGAAAAGGGACTATAACAATCAAAAAAGACTAGTAAATGTCCGAAATACCCCTTTCTTCTTCCTCAAACCACAATCCTCTCTCATTTCTCACTCCTCAAACCATGCGTCCTCTCTCTCTCATTTCTCACACCTCAAATCACAATCCCCAATTCTCTCCTCTATAATTTTTCTTCGATCATCAAAGATCAAAACCCACCAAGGATGTAATGCAAATGTGTAAAAATGATTGGATCAATTCAGTTTTTGTGCAAATCTAAGAAGACCCAAAAAAGTTGATCTGAACCAGACTTTTCCAGACTCCACCCTCTCCATCATGGGCTCTTCCTCACATGGTGATCCCAAAGCTCGAACACGCTGAGGAGTCTGATCGAGTCAGATTCAAGTAGGGTATTTGGAAGGTTGATGAATCCGGTCGAAGGGTTGGACGACGTCAGGGGAACCAAACCCAGAACCCATTTGAACACACCCCAATGACCCACACGGTGACATTGGTGGAGACTCGATTAAATCGTGGCGAGGGGCGGTGGAAATCTGAGTCGAAGTAAGAGGCGACCCAAACGAAGGCTTACCCAAGAATGAGTCAATCTTGAGTCGACTTCGGTGAACAATCGTAGGACTCGGACATAAACCCCAGAGACTCTCTGGTGCTACTTGGTGGTGGGGAGGCGGAGGCTGGTGGCGTGTGGGCGAAAAAAAAACTTTTCGGCAACGAAGAAGAAGAAAAACGAGAGGCAGTTGAACCAGATTTTGGGGGTGTGATGGAGGAGAAGATCCTTTTCTACCCAATGTAATCACTCTTCCATTATTCTGGCTCCTCATCTTCAATCTCGATTAGAAATTCCTTCTTGTTCTGTAATTGTTCTTTCAGATTCAATTATGTATCCGCTTATCCTTTTTGGGTGTATCTGAATTAATCGATTTTCTAAACAATTGTCTTTGGGAGGTTTGACTTCGGGATTTGGGATGTGAATTAGAGGAGTAGTAGATGATTTTTTAGGTCTTTATGTCTGAAAATCGGTGATATTTTTGTAGTTCTGAATTGGGTTTGCATTAATGAATGGGATGAGCTGAATGGGAAGAAGAAATGGAGAAAGCCCTTGGTTTCAATCGAAACCCTATCTCAATCATCATTTTTAATATATATATATATATATATATATATATATATATATATATATATATATATGGAGGTAATTAAGTCTTTAGCCAATTCAAGTAATGTGAGTTAAGGCGGAAAGCATTTATTCGCTTCAACTCAAAAAGTGGGGAGTTTAAATGTAGCTTTCTCGACTTCTACAGGTGGTTAAGGGGAAAAATGTCCAAACCCCAGGTGGTGATCCGAACTTAACCCTTAATATTATTATTTGCAATATTGACGATGTCTAGAAGTTCTGTCAATGAGAGGTTTGGTCACCTAATTGCGCGCCAATAGGGAGAAACCTTTATTGAAAAGCCCCTTCTTTTCTGGGAATAACCTGGTTGTTAAATATTATGAATTATAATAATGATGATAAATGTTGTTACAAATATTGAGGAGGTTTTTATAAAGTATTTGATGTAAATTTTGTTTATTTTATGGACCCCTATTTACCTATTTTTCCAAATAATCGGTAGAAAATTATTTAATGTAATAAAGGGGGGCCACATGTGGGGCCCACTGGAGGAAAATGAAATATGTGGAGGATTGGATGAAAGGATTCAGGGATTGGAGTGGTATATATATATATGTGTGTGTGTGTGTGTGTGTGTGTGTGTGTGTATGTGTGTGTGTGTGAATGTGAATGTGAATGTCTGGCTTGCCTTTGCCGTAAGGCAAAGGTTATAATTATATATATATATATATTTTATAATTTTTGTTTTATTTGATTTTAAATAGAATATATTATATTTTATTTAAAGTTTTTGTTTTATTAGAATATTTAATTGCATAGTAATGCAAAGTAAAAATCAAAATTCAGAAAATTTTCGCCGGTTGAGCACCCGTGCATTCTTCACTATGCAGTCCGTGATTTCTAAATTCAAATAGTATCCTTTCCATTCTCCTATAAATAGGATTCTTAGTTAGAATTGAAAATCACACCAGAATCAGAGAATTCTTCTTCTATTATTGAGCGTATTTCTTTTGAGTTTTAGAAATTTTGAGCGTAGAAAACAATGAAAGTTTTCTTCAAGAATATCTCCGCTCTACCAGTTGGAATACTCTTCGTTTCAAGGTAAGGAATGTTATTTTTATTCAATATTCGCTTAAAATAATATTTTCTTCCATACTCTGTAGTATGTAAGTAATATTATTTCGTTTTAGATTTCGAATTCTATACTCATTTGGTTAAAGTTTTGGCTTCTATACTCCATGAAATTAATAGAATATCCTTAAAATTTGCGTTTCATCCAGTATCTTTTCATGGAAATATTATCCTGAGTATTTTTGATAAGTTTTAACTCTTTTATGCTGGAGTACTATTCACGGGGTACTATTCCCGAATTACTATTCACCCGGGGCACTATTCATGATAAAAATTGATTTGTTTTCGGTCCAAATCATTTTTGGTACAATATTATTCTTGAATTTTACCCCACAAAGCGAAGTATCATGTTGACAATTTAGGCGTTATTGATTTACGGATAAATTAAATTATAAATCTTTAAAAATTTATCCTTTGCTTTCATTTAATTGAATTCTTATATCATTGTCATCATCCTCATGTTTATATTATGATGAAAGTCGTATGTGGATGTAGTGCGTAGATGGACTTGGTTTGATTATGACCGAGGATTATTCGGTATAATCATGGTAGTAATGTTACAAAAGATGTGGTAAAAGTCCTAATTAGCCGTAGTGCATTGATGGACGATTGTTGGCATGATCATGACCATTGATGAATACACGAATATCCTTGGCCGTAGTGCATGGATAATTCGTGGTTGTGATCTTAATGAATATCCTTGGCGTAGTGCGAGGGGTGATTCGATGATGTGGATTATTTATTGTTTGAGTCTCGTGATAAAAGTGATGAAAAACCTTTTAAATCATAGAAGATAGTAGATATCATGCTCTACTTGACTCTTACAATGGATTGCTTGTTCATTGCAGATTAAACTTGATGTTTGTTATATTTTATCAGTTTAACACTGTTAAAGGCTAACGATAAATTATTCTTCATTATCTTAGTCATAATATTTCTTACTGGGCTACTTGAGCTCACCCTTTTTCTTTCATTGTTCTCTTTAGGAAATGAGAACGTAGCCGGGACTAATCGGAGAAGCGGGTAGCGGTCGAGATATTTGCATTAGTAGTCCTCCTCACTATTCTATGAAATAGTATGATAATAAATGTATTGAGGACTCCATTTGAGTTTGAATCATCAGAAGACAATATTAAGTATTAAACTCTCGATTTATGTTTTGTCGTATTTTACACGACAGTTGTATTATTAAGTTGTATTTGAATTTTGTACCATGTATTTGGCGACTCAAGATGGGTGATGTATACTTATTTGGGGGGCGTCACAGTTATTGGCAATGTCTAAGGAAGTTCTGTCTAGGAGGTGTTATTTAATTGCGCGTCAGTAAGGAGAAATCCTTACCAGAAGGCCTTTTTTTTCCTAAGAACGACCTGGTTGTCAATATTGTAGTTCTATAACATTATTTGTGAATAATTAATTATTAATTTATATAAGAAAATGTTTATTTTATGTGGATATAAATGAAGGAATTAATGCTGAGGTATTTTATCAGTATTTTGTCGGAATATAGGTATTAAAAATCATCCGTATGTGGATTTCGGTCATTTTTTCGTTTAGAATTTGGTAAAACTTTCTTCTACAAAGTTGTAGAGAATTAAATTTTCTATGGATTGGACATACGATTCGAATTTTTCTGATAAAAGGGCTATTTATTATGAATTATTCGAATTATGAATTAAATATTGTTTTCACAAAAAATGTTTTTAATGTGGGTGGGACCTACTTGTGTGTGTTGATGAAAGTGATCTAGTGTGCATAGGAATTTTTTTTAAAATATTAATTTTTTCTTAAATTTTCTGCTTTGGTGTTCTAAGCATTTTCCTATAAATAGGGTGCTTAGGTTGGAATTGAAAATCACACCAGGATCAGAAATTTTCTCTCTATATAATATCGAGCGTATTTTTTTGAGTATTTAGATACTTTGAGAGTTGATAAGCAGTGCAAGTTTTTTTCAGCATTATATCCGATATTTCAGTCAGAAATACTTATCTTTTGATGTAAGGAATGTTATTTTTTTCATAAATGATATTATTTCTTTTAATATCATTATACCAAAATATTGATATGAATTTATTATGAATTTGTACCTTTTGTGTCAGGATTACTATTCACGTATACGGCACTATTCACGAATACGACACTATTCATAGAAAAATTAAATTTTCTTTTCTTTGTCCAAGTTGTCTATTATGGATACTATTTTTGATTATATTCATGTTTTGATCTTTATTCTTGAATTTTGCTCCACAATTGATTATTATGGAGTATTTTTGAACTTGGATAAACTAAAGTACGAATCCCTAATCTTTGTCCTTTTATCTCACTGAATTCGTTTTCTTTAAATTATTGTTTTTATCATCCTCAGTCCTAAATGGTGATATAACTAAATATCTTTGGCCTGTAGTGCAAAGATAAATGTTTACTTGATGAATATTTTTGGTCTGTAGTGGAAAGATGAATGATTATCTGATGAATATATTTGGTTCAAGATGTATATTGATTGATGTCACATGGATAAAATATTGATGATGGACTTTTAAATCATAGAAGATAGTAGACTTTATTATCTACTTAACTATTCTAATGAATTGTTATTTCCGCTGCGAATATTGATCTAAACTTGTTGTCCATAATTATATTTTATCTTATTTATTTAAGGCTAACGATAATTTGTTTTTCATTATCTTAGTCATAATATTCTTTACTGGGCTAGTTGAGCTCATCATTTTCCTTTTTGTTCCATTTTTCTTCTCAGGAGGCGAAAATATAGTGGGGACTAGTCGGGGTGTAGAGTGATGGTTCAAGACAATTGTTCTAGCAGTCCTCACTATTTTGTAAAATAGTATATCAATAATTGTAATGAGAACTTTATTTGAGTTTGGATATTGTCTAAAAGGCAATATTTGTATTAAAACTCATAGCATATGTGTTGTCGTATTTTACACGACAGTTGAATTAATGAAGTTTGTATTTAGTTTCTGTACCATGTATTTAGCGACTCAGAATGAGTTGTGTGGACCTATTTTGGGGGAGTCACAATTTTGAGTAAAATAAAGTTCCTATGAATTTTTGCACTTTACGTTTGCACTAATTCTTAGTTGTGTGTATAAACTATGATTCGAGCAATTTCAAGAAACAAATTTTAAAAAAAAATGAAAAAAGATAAAAATAAATAAATAAATAACTGCTTTAATCCCCATTGAACAAAATAATTGGGTATCCAAAGCCTCAGAAAGTGTCGATATTCACGCTGAAAAGTATGATGGATATAAGAAGTTTGACTAGTCTAATTTTGTGACATTTTTTACTCAAGTTAGTAAGCCCTTAAGGGTGTCTTCACGTTTACACCGCTGCTCGTTACATGAGTAACTCTAAAAAACCTAATAACTAAGAAAAAGATACATTGCACAAGCTAAAAAAATAAAAAAAAAAGAAAAAAATTAGTTTGTTTGATTTTCATGGTAAAAACCCCTACTAAGAGTTACATCACATGCATATATCACATGGAATTAATTTTATGAAGGATGATGTCTAGAATAAAGATTAGGTATTTTTTATAAGGTGAAAGTGTGATTTTGAATTCAATCTTGTTTGTGTATAATATCTATGTATATTTAAAAGTTTTCTTTCGATTTCATAATTGGTTAAGCTCAAAAAGAACTTTATTTTAAATTTTGTGGCTATATTCACTGCAAACCCTCACGAGACACAACTCGCACACTTCGGTAACCTTGGGGTTTAAAAACTTGCTGTGCATGCTAAGTGTAGACTTGACAAAAAAATAAATTTGGGTTGGTTTTGTGTTACATAAAATAGGTTTGGGTTGATTTTGGAACCAAAACTATATTACCTATATTTAATATGGGTTATGTGGTTTGGATTTAAATGGTTATGGGTCGAATTCAGGTCGACCTATTTTTTAAATTATAGTTTCACTAAAATCTTAATTTCTATTATACTAAAAAAAGACTTATTTTAATTTTTTAGACCCAAGTTTGAAACTAAAAATTTTAATTGATGTGACTAATTTGAGATGTGACGCCCCCAAAATAGGTATACATCACCCATCTTGATTCGCCAAATACATGGTACAAAATTCAAATACAATCTTAAATATACAACATGAGCTGTGAATTTTAATACAAACATTGTCTTCTAGACAATATTAAAACTCAAAATAAATCTTCAATACATTTATTAACACACTATTTCACATAATAGTGAGGACTACTAATGATATCCTCTGGACCGTCACTTCGTTCCCCGACTAGTCCCTGCTACGTTCTCATTTCAAGAAGAAAGCGGTGAAAGAAAGGGTGAGCTCAACTAGCCCGAAGAAATATTATGACTAAGATAAAGCGAGAATAAATTATCCTTAGTCTTGATAGTGTTAAAGCGATCTGATATAACAAACATCAAGTTTAAGCTGCGGTGGAAAAAATCAATCCATTAAAAGAGTCAAGTAGAAAATAAAATCTACTATCTTTTATGATTTAAAGGTTTTTCATCACTTTTATCATTTGAGACTCGACAATAAATAATCCACATCATTGAATCCCCCTGCACTACTGACGAGGATATTCTTTAGTATCACGACCACAAATTATCCATGCACTACGGGCGAGGATATTCGTGTATTCATTAATGGTCATGATCATGCCAACAATCGTCCATTAATGCACTACGGGCCAATGAGGACTTTTTCCACATCATTTGTAACATTACGGTCATGATTACCGAAATAATCACGGTCATAATCATACCAAGTCCATCTATGCACTACTGAGGCCACGAGATGACTTTCAATATAATATAAACATGAGGATGATGACAATGATATAAGAATTCAATAAAACAAGTTCAAGAATTAATTTATCCGAGGAACCAATAACGTCCAAATTGTCAACATGATACTTCTTTGTGGAGTAAATTCAAGAATGCTCGGAAGAATATTTCCATGAAAAAGATTTGGATGAAGCGCAAATATCAAGGATATTCCACTAATTTCATGGAGTATAGAAGTCAAAACTTTAACCAATGAGTATAATAAAGAATGGAATAACAAAAGAAATCACCAAGCATGCGATAGGCCGCGTAGACGAGGTTATTCAACAGAATAATGAATAACGGAAACGGTCGTGCGTAAGCGCACGCATGCAGAGGATGTTCCAGCGCAGAATGATAAATAATGGAACGGGTCATGCATAAAGCGCAGACGATGGATGTTCCAACGAGAATAATAAAAAGCGGAACCGAAGGTCATGCATAAAGCACGGGCAGGATGTTTCAGCAGAATAATAAAGAATGGAATAATACGAAATATGCGTAAAAGCACATACATGATGTTCCAAAACATAATGATAAAGAATGGAATAATAATGAAGAATTTCACCAAGTATAGGGTAGGCAGCGTATCTGAGTTATTCCAACAGAATAATAAAGAATGGAACAACAAACTTTCTCTTCATGAATAAGAAAGAAATAATACCCCTTACGAGTACAACAAATAATATCTACTTACCTTAGAAAAAGAAAAGCTGGATATAGAAGTAGTGAAGTAGCGAGAACACTTTTCTTCTTTCTCTCTATAGTTTCTCTCTACAGAGTTTTGGTGAATTCGTAAGAAATAATGAAGGAATGAGCTTTATTTATAGAAGAATGGGCTTGCATAGTAACTAATTCATGAGCGGTCAGATTGATTTACTTTAAGCAGACGGTCCATATTTAAAACAAAATCTTTTAAATAAAATATAATATATTCTATTTATAATCTAATAAAGCGAATAACTTTATAAAAATTACTTTGTTTTATATAAAAATATTTTACTATACAAAACACTATATCAACCTTTATACAACACTATGCATAATAAAATATAATATATTCTAATTATTGTCTAATAAAACAAATAACTTTATAAAAGTATTACATTTTATATAAAAAGATTTTACTACAAAAAATACTATACATAATAGAATATTATATATTCTATTTATAGTCTAATAAAAGCGAATAACTTTATAAAAGTATTACATTTTTTATATAAAAAGTTTTTCTATTTTATTACATTAATAATACTAATAAAATAAACTTTATCACCATTATTATAATTCACAATATTAATCGACCGAGGTTCGTTCCCGAGGAAGAGGGGCTTTCGATAAGAATTTCTCCTATTGTAGCGCATGATTAGGTGATCAAACCTCTCCTTGTGAGAACTACAGAGACATCGTTAATATTGAAAATAATAATATTAATAACATTGTCGTCTCAATTATTGATTTAATAATATATAAAATATTGACAATAATTGAATCAAATAACGTGAGATCTTATCGACAATTCTTTGTAGCAATAATTGAACAAAAGCTGAGTGACTTCTCACGTAAGCATCAATAATCAATATCGTGTGCTTCTTATGCAACCACGCGCGTATTCTTGTACTTTTAACAAGGTGTTTTGACGAGTTAACGGTAAAAACTTTCGTCGTTATTTTCATAAAGTATTTTGTCATTTTCTCGATTCGACAATAATTCCGTTGTAGGGTCCCTGATGATTGTCTTGGTGATTGAATATTCTGTTAAAAGCGAATATTCCCGACCAATGAATATTATATAACAACTTGCGTACTTTGCAAAATTATAAATATATTACCTGACTATAACATTATATCAATTTTACTCCATAATATTCAAAAATGATATTTATAGAAAATTCATCTTTATTTATAAAAGTTGGGGTCTTCTGACCTCCCTTCTTATGAAATTTTGCCCTCGAAATTAGGGTGCGTACACGGTATGTCGAAGAGGTAAGGATACCTTGATTTCATTTTGATTTTAACTCCCGGTCATTTCCTCAACATCGTGGTTTCTCCACAAAACTTTGACTTGAGGTATAACCTTGGAAGCGTAGAATATGTTCCTTCTTATCAAGATTTGAGCAGGAACCTCTTCATACGTCAAATCTTTCGCTATTAAATTCGGTTCTAACTTCGATAATGTGGTTCGGGTCTTCCACATATTTACGTAACATGGATATGTGAATAGCGTTATGAACACGAGACATACTTGGCGATAAAAGCGAGTCTATAGGCCACGAGTTCCTACTCGATCGAGGATTAAAATGGGTAGATGAATCGAGGATTGAGCTTTCCTCTCTTTTTCAAATCTCGTAACTCCTTTCCATGGAGCAACACGTAACAACACATGATCTCTATATCGAATTCCACGTCCTTTCGATGAAGATCAACATAACTCTTTTGTCGATCTTGTGAGGTTTTTATCGTTATCGGATCGTTTGAATCTTTTAGTAGTCATCACGTACCAACTCCGGTCCCAACAACGTTGCTTCACCCACCTCATCCCGGTATCTTTGGAGAAGCGACACTTTCTTCCATCTGCACTTGAATGGAGCCATGCGATACTTGCTTGATAGTATTGTTGTTGTAGGAAAACTCCACCGATGGTAAGAACTTGTCCCAACTTCCCTTGAAGTCGAGGACCACGAGTCTTAATAGATCTTCAAGAGTTTGAATCGTCTCTCCATTTGCCCGTCCGATGCGAGGATGATATCTTGAAAGCTAAATCGTAAATCCGTGCCCATAGCTTTTTGCAAACTAACCTAAAATCTTGAAGTGAATCTTGGGTCTCGATCGGAAACTATGGATCTTGGCATACCATGCAATCTTACAATCTCGTTTATGTACATACTGAGCAAAGGCGTTCAAGTGTATAAGTTTTTCGTATCGGTAAGAAATAAGCGGACTTGGTCAATCTATCAACAATGACCCAAATCGCATCTATGCCTTGAGAAACCTTGGGAAGACCGATGTGAAATCCATGGTAATGTGCTCCCACTTCCATTACGGAATTTCAAGTGGTTTGCAATGGACCTTTTGGTACTTGATGCTCGCCTTGACTCGTTGACAAGTTAGGCACCTTGAGATAAACAAAGCTATCTCTCTCTTCATATTGCTCCACCAAAATGTATGGCGAAGATCACGATACATTTTGGTACTCCCGAGATGGATTGCAAGCGGTGTGTTGTGCGCCTCCATCATGATTTTATACTTTAAATCGGGGTCGTTAGGAACACAAAGTGCGGAGTTGACTCGAAGTATTCCTTCTTCATCGATTCTTTCTTGCTTCGGCATAGCACCTTCTTGCACTTTCTTCCTCATCGCATCGGTTCAGTGCATAGCTTGAAGCGACTTTAACTTTATCGATTAAAGTCGGTTCTACTCGTATATTCGCCATCATCACATGGGTCCCGGAGTCTTTAACTCTATCTCCATCCTTTGCAAGTCACACAAAATGGGCCTTTGCGTTGACAATATACTTTTCGTGCCGCATATGATCTTACTACTCAATCGTCGGCTACCACGTTCGCTTTTTTCGGGATGGTATTGGATGGTATGATCATAATCTTTTAGCAGTTCAAGCCAACGTCGTTTCGCGTGTTGAGTTCCTTTTGAGTGAAGAAATATTTGAGGCTTTTATGATCCGTAAAGATCTCCACTTTCTCTCCCATACAAGTAATGCCTCCAAATTTTAAGTGCGAAGACAACATTTGCCAACTCTAGATCATGAGTAGGATAATTCCTCTCATATTCTTTGAGTTATCTTGAGGCATAGGCTATGACTTTCCCATGTTGCATGAGAACACATCAACCCTTTGCCGAAGCATCATTTTGTAGATGACAAATCCCTGAAGGCGGATGGTATTGTCGAGCAGTCTTTGAAATGAGTCTCCTCTTGAGTTCTTGAAAACTCTTCTCACATTCCTCGCTCCAACCGAATTTTGTATCTTTTCGAGTCAATTTGAGTTAATGGAGTAGCGATTGAGAAAATCCTTCCACGAATCTCAGATAATAACCAACTAAGCAGAAAGCTCGTCTTGATTCTTGATTTAGGTTGCTCGACTTTGAATAGCTTCAATCTTTTTTGGGTTGATAGATATTCCATGACTTGATACTACGTGCCCAAGGAATGCTACTTCCTCAAGCGAACTCGCATTTCTTGACTTGGCATAAAGCTTGTATTCACGAAGCTTTTTGATATCGACCTCAAGTGTTGCTCATGATCTTCACGGCTTTTGGAATAAATAAGGATGTCATCAATAAAGGCGACCACAAAGTGATCAAATATTCCTTGAATACTCGGTTCATCATATCCATGAAAAAGGGGCGGAGCATTAGTCGATCAAAGGACATGACTAGGAATTCATAATGCCGTCTGGAGTTTTTGAAAGCCGTCTTTGGAATGTCATCGGTTCTAATCTTTAATTGGTGATATCCGAGCGAAGATCAATCTTTGAAAAGAATTTGGCTCCTTGCTATTTGGTCAAGCAGGTCATCAATACGTGGCAATGGGTACCTATTTTTGATGGTGACATGATTGACTCCGATAATCAATACAAAGTCGCATACTCCCATCTTTCTTCTTCACGAATAGAGCAGGAGCACCCCGAGGAGAAGTACTAGGGCGAATAAAGCCGATGTCTAACAATTTCTGCGGTTGGGTCTTTAACTCTGAAGTTCAATAGGAGCCATTCGATATGGGGCTTTGGAAATGGGTTTTATCTAGGGTTCAAGGTCGATACAAAATTCAATTTCACGCTACGAGGGTAGGCGGGAAGTTCTTGGGGAATCGTCGGGGAAATTTATTAACAATAGAAATATCATTCAAAAGCGGCGTATTTTTGTTTAGATCCGTGACATGAGCTAAGAAAGCTTGACATCCATTTTTTAATAAGCGAATAGCTTTATGGCTTGAGATAGCGGTGATTGATTTTAATGGTTTGGTTGCTTGAATTAGCATAATAGGTTGGTTAGGAATATGAAAGCTAACAACCTTACGAAAACAATCAATTTTTGCATGATGAGTAGTTAACCAATCAATCCCTAGAATCACATCAAATGCAAGTATTTTAATGAAATAAGATCGACGGGTAATGTGAGGGTACTAGATTTGAACCAAACAAGACTTATAAGCGAGTGGATGTAATGAAGGTTTTCCCAAGCGGAGTTTCTGAGATAAGTCGAAAGTCTAATTTCTCGAAGTCAAATTTAATCGTTGGCGCAAGTAGGAGAAATAAAGAATGGGTAGAAGCCGGTATCAAATAAGGTATAGACTTTCGCTAGAGTTTATGATAAGCTTACCGTGATGACCTCGTTGGGTTCCTTACTTTTTGGGAGGTAACTACAAAGCGCTCTCCTTGCACTCTGGCTTTGACTTTTACAGGAATGACCTTTGGTGCCTCCATCCTATTTGAACTTGTCTTGGTGAGCGACAAAATCGGGCTAGGTGACCTTCTCTTCCACAATTATAACATGTTTTTGGATGACGCATCGCGTAGTTTGGTGATGTGTCCCTCCCTCGCATTTGAAGCATATGATAGGTGGTCGTTCTCCTTCCTTAACAAGCGGTCTTTGGTCTTTGGCGTCTTTCCATCATTGTTGAATCTCCTCTTCTTGAAATGTCCATTCTTATTATTTTTTGTACGATTACCACCAAAGTGGTTACCATTTCGGCTTTATTGATTCCCTCACGCTTGTTGTCACCACTTCGATGGTGCTTTCTCCTTTGGTATTATCATTTTTAAATTTGCTTTCTCTTGGTTGCGTTGACTCGTTATCGGCGCTCGATAAATGAGCCCTATTTACAACATCGAATACAAACACGGTTTATGAGAAATTAGATATTGGCGTATCTCGGGTTTCAAACCTCTTAGAAACATCCGCGTCATTCTCTCCTCATTGTCAACCAAGTGAGGGCCATAAGCCGGGACAACTCGACAAACTTAACCCGTCTTTGCGACACGGTCGTATTGTTACTGCTCTAACTTGATGAACTCTACCTCTTTCATGTGGCGAATACTTTTGGGAAAGTACTTGTCGTTGAATAGTTCTTGGAACTTCTCCCAAGACATCTTGGTCTGGCGGAGGTTGAGTCGCTTTCACCGATTCCCACCGGTAATCTGCCTCTCCTCGCAACATAAAGGTGGCAAAGGAACCTTTTGCTCCTCGGAGCATCCCAAGACATCAAATATCTTGGTGATCTGCTTTATCCACGTCTCGCCTTAAGTGGTTTTGGTTCTCCAATAAACTCGGTGGTCCGGCTCCTTGAAGCTATTTAGCGGTGGCCGTCAGAGAGTTGCCGGTGTTTTCACACATATTTTGGGCGAGAGTCTCTCTTGCACGATGTTGTCTGAATTGCGAAAGCTCTAAACATTAAAATCGTTTGCCATTTGGTCGGTGTTGTTGTTCACACGAGGATTATTGCCTTCTGATGCACATTATCACGGGTGTTGATTTATGGTGACTCAGCGGTCTCTATGCTCCATTGATATTCTCAACATTCTCGGATGTCATTTGAGATCTTGCCACAAAACAAGGGTTAATTGACATGTAACATATTATCACTATACTACGTGAGCCAATTAAATATCAAATAAACTAGGTAGGTAGGTCATACTAGCGAAGAATTCCCGTCTCTCCCCTCTAGTTCTAGTCTCACATCTTAGCCGGGGATCATATCCTAGCTTTGATACCAAGCTATGGCGCCCCCAAAATAGGTATACATCACCCATCTTGAGTGCTTAAATACATGGTACAAAATTCAAATACAATCTTAAATATCTGACATGAAGTTGTGAGTTTTAATACAAACATTGTCTTCAGACGACATTAAAACTCAAAATAAGTCCTCAATACATTTATTAACACACTATTTCACTTAGAATAGTGAGGACTACTAATGCTATCCTACGGATAGTCACTCAGGTTCCAGAAACTAGTCCTGCTTTACGTTCTCATTTCTGAAGAAAACGGTGAAAGAAAGGGTGAGCTCAACTAGCCCGATAAGAAATATTATGACTAAGATAAAGCAGAATAAATTATCTTTAGTCTTGATAGTGTTAAAGCGATACAATATAACAAACATCAAGTTTAAGCTGCAAGCGGAACAAGCAATCCATTAAAAAGTCAAGTAGAAAATAAAATCTACTATCTTTTATGATTTAAAAGGTTTTCATCACTTTTATCATTTGAGACTCGACAATAAATAATCCACATCATTGAATCACCCCACCTTTTCTGACCGAGGATATTCTTTAGTATCACGACCACAAATTATCCATGCACTACTGGGCGAGGATATTCGTGTATTCATTAATGGTCATGATCATGCCAACAAGCTGTCCATCGATGCACTACGGCCCGATGAGGACTTTTTCCACATCATTTGTAACATTACGGTCATGATTTACAGAATAATCCACACGTCATAATCATACCAAGTCCATTTATGCACTTCTGAGACCCACGGATGACTTTCAACATAATATAAACATGAGGATGATGACAATGATATAAGAATTCAATAAAACAAGTTCAAGAATTAATTTATCCGGGAACCAATAACGTCCAAATTGTCGACATGATACTTCTTTGTGGAGTAAAATTCAAGAATGCTCGAGAAGAATATTTCCATGAAAAGATCTTTGGATGAAGCGCAAATATCAAGGATATTCCACTAATTTCATGGAGTATAGAAAGTCAAAACTTTAACTAAGTTGAGTATAATAAAGAATGGAATAACAAAAGAAATCACCGGGCATGCGATAGACCCTTTGCAGACGAGTTATTCCAACGGAGAATAATGAATAACGAAACCGGTCATGCGTAAACGCACGAGACGGGATATTCAACGAGAATGATAAATAATGGAACCGGTCATGCGTAAGTAATGCAGACGAGGATGTTCAACGAGAATAATAATAAAGCGGAACCGGTCATGCGTAAAAGCACAGACGAGGATGTTCAACGAGAATGATAAATAGCGAAATAAACGGAATCACCATGCATGCGTAATGAAAAGCATAGGACAGGATATTCAACGTAATGATAAAGAATGGAATAATAACGGAAGAATTTCACCAAGTATAGGGTAGCGGCGTATCTGAGTTATTCAAAAGAATAATAAAGAATGGAATAATGACTTTCTCTTCATGAATACTGAAAAAAATAATACCCCTTACGAGTACAACAAATAATATCTCCTACCTTAGAAAGAAAAATCTTTGGATATAGAAGTAGTGAAGTAGAGAACACTTTTCTTCTTTCTCTCTATAGTTTCTCTCTCTAGAGTTTAAATTGAATTCGTAAGAAATAATGAAGGAATGAGCTTTATTTATAGAAGAATGGGTATATAGTAACTAATTCATGAAGCGGTCCAGATTGATTTACTTTAAGCGGAGACGGTCAGATTTAAAACAAAATCTTTTAAATAAAATATAATATATTCTATTTATAATCTAATAAAAGCGAATAACTTTATAAAAGTATTCTATTTTATATAAAAAGATTTTATTATACAAAATACTATATCACGAGGCCTTAGACAACTTATGCATAATAAAATATAATATATTCTAATTATTGTCTAATAAAATAAATAACTTTATAAAAGTATTACATTTTATATAAAAAAATTTTAATTACTAATAATATGCGTAATAGAATATATATATATTCTATTTATAGTCTAATAAAGCGAATAACTTTATAAAAGTATTACATTTTTATATAAAAAGTTTTTACATTTTATTACATTAATAATATAATAATAAAACAAACTTTATCACCATTATTATAATTCACAATATTAATCGACCGGTCGTTCCCGAGAAAGAGGGGCTTTTCAATAAGAATTTCTCCCTATTGGTAGCGCAATTAGGTGACCAAACCTCTCCTTGTGAGAACTTACAGACATCGTTAATATTGCAAATAATAATATTAATAACCTTGTCGTCTCAATTATTGATTTAATAATATATAAAATATTGACAATAATTGAATCAAATAACGTGAGATCTTATCGACAATTCTTTGTAGCAATAATTGAACAAAATTGAGTGACTTCTTACGTAAGCATCAATAATCAATACAGTGTGTGCTTCTATGCGAACAACCAGCGTATTCTTTGTACTTTTTAACAAGGGTGTTTCAGACGAGTTAACGGTAAAAACTTCCGTCGTTATTTTCATAAAGTATTTTTATCATTTTCAATCGACAATAATTCTATTATGGGGTCCACCAATGATTGTGCCGTTATGCGAATATTCCTGTTAAAGCGAATATTCCAGAGCCAATCGAATATTATATAACAACTTGCGTACTTTGCAAAATTTATAAATATTATCCACAACTATAACATTATATCAAATTTACTCCATAATATTCAAAAATGATATTTATAGAAAATTCATCTTTATTTATAAAAGTTGGGGTCTTAATGGTTTTTATACAAAATTACAAATGTATAAATTACAAAAGTATGTAATATGTACATAATGTAATATGTATAATGTATATGTGTTATATAAGAATGTAGTGTAATAATGCATACATGTTGATGTATTAGCCCTACAAAGCGTAAAAAACTACTACAGACTAATATGGGTCAAAACTAGTTAAACTAGATTCAACCCATATTTGTAATAATAATATGGGTCCAAAACCAAACTAATTCATCACCTAAAATCTAGTTAACCAACCCAATATATTCAAGAAGATAGGTAGGTATTGGGGTATTTGATATAAACATGTTTTATACATTTTAATATTCCCATTTTTTATTTTATATGTATATTTTATTTAACGGATTAAATGCAAAGTCGACCACTTAACTTTTACGATATCCAGCGGTATACGTGTGCGTTGACTGACGACGAGGCACATGGTATGATCTAGCATCTAACATTTTTTATATTTTAATTTGACACATAGCAGATGTGATGTGGCTTCTTTAGAATTTTTTTCAAAAATTTATCTTCCCCAAGATTTGAATGCAACCTTAAGTGTGAAACTTTAAGTTTTTGACCACTAGAGCACCACATGTTAGTTATTAATACTTTGCAAAGACTAATCTTTATATCAAAACATTTCATTTTCTCAAAAAAAAAATTAAAATACTACAGTTACTACAATTTTAATAATAATAATAATAATAATAATAATAATAATAATAATAGTGAATATAATATTAGTAATAATAATAATTACTAATAATACTAATAATTATAATTATAATAATAGTAATAATTATATTAATAATAATTCATAATAATAATAATAATAGTAATAATAATAGTAAATATAATATTAGTAATAATAATTACTAATAATACTAATAATAATAAACATAATTATAATATTATTATAAATATAATAATAATAATAATAGTAATAATAGTAATTATAATATTAGTAATAATAATAATAATTACTAATAATAATAATAATAAATAATTATAATTATAATATTATTATAAATATAATAATAATAATAGTCATAATAATAGTAATTATAATATTAGTAATAATAATAATAATAATAATACTTATAATAATAAAAATAATAATAATAATAATTATTATTATAATTATTATAATAATAACTATTATTATAATATTAATAGTAATAATAATTATTATAATAATAAAAAAATTATAATAATTATTAAATATTATAATATTATAATAATTATAATAATAATTATTATAATTATAATTACTATTATTATTATTATTGCTATTATTATTATTATAATTATTATTATTACTATTACTATTATTATTATAATAATAATTATTATTATTATAATTATTATAATAATTATTATTTTTTATTATTATAATTATTATTTTTATTATTATAAGTATTATTATTATTATTATTATTACTATTATTATTATTATAAATTATTATTATTACTATTATTATTATTATATTTATAATAATATTATAATTATAATTATTATTTTTTTTATTATTATTAATTATTATTTTTATAATTTTTTTATTATAATTATTATTATTACTATTACTATTATTATAATAATTATTATTATTATAATTGTTATTTTTATTATTATTATAATTATTATTTTTATTATTATAAGTATTATTATTATTATTAGTATTATTATTACTAATATTATAATTACTATTATTATTACTATTATTATTGTTATGAATTATTATTATTAATATATTTATATTAATATTATAATTATAATTATTTTATTATTATTTGTAATTATTATTATTACTAATATTATAATTACTATTATTATTATAATTATAATATTATTATAATTATAATTATTTTTATTATTATTAGTATTATTAGTAATTATTATTATTACTAATATTATATTTACTATTATTATTATTATTATATTAAAATTGTAGTAACCGTGTAGTATATTAATTTTTTTTGGGAAATGAAATATTTTGATATAAAGATTAATCTTTGCAAAATATTAATATTTAACATGTGGTGCTCTAGTGGTCAAATACTTATAGTTTCATATTTGTGGTTGAAAGTTCAAACCTTGGGAGAGATAAATTTTTGAAAAAAATTCTAAAGAAGCCACATCACATTTGTCATGTGTCAAATTAAAATATAAAATATCGCGTTAGATGTGCCACGTAGGCGCCACGTGTGCCATGTCAGCAGGTCAACGCACATGTGGTGCCTGGGGGTCCAAAGTCCAAATTTTTGAATAGAAAGAGACTCAGTTTGCATTGACCGGAGGAAATGGGATCAATACCCAAATATCAAAAAAGTTCAGTGGTCGACTTTGCATTTTACCCTCTATTTAACTAATACATTTTATTTAATTTTATAGAATTTATCTTATTTATCTTAATGAATAAGTAAAAGATAATTATTTCAATTTTTAAAAATGTATTAGTATTAGATTACAATTTACTTGTGCCTATAAATAACTCTCTTTATTTTAGGAAAAGGAGATTTTTTTTTACCAATTATTATTCATATACTTACCGAGTCTCTCTATTCCGTTCTCTACTCATTCAACTTGCATTGCGCAAAGCTGCTTCGGTTAGAAAGGGGTTATAGAGTTTTACTTTTTTTTAATATTTATTTATTATATTCTTCCTTTTAACTCATAATTAAACATGTCTTCAATTATAATATAAGTTCTAGTTATACATTTTTTTCCCTTACGAACTTCTTTTCTTTGTTTGGTTTTGAATTAAATTTTCTTTCAAATTTTAGTTGTGAGTTATATTTTGTTTTGTGATTTACTCAATGCAATTAATAGTCATAATAATCTCTTTTCTTTTTTGAATTACATGGCTGACAAAATTTTTGATACCTAGAATGATGATGAAGTTAGATATTTAATAATTGTTAGAATTAAATAATACACACGTACACAACAGTAAAAAAATAACACAGAAATTTACATGATTCTCCAATTTGTAAGCGGCGCTCCTTTTTTCTATTGATTGATTGAGTTACTTAGGGTTTACAATAGATAGTATATATAATTGCTACTCCTATTTCAATTCTAATTCACATTATAACATAAATACTGTAAGACCCCAATTTTTTTTAATAAAGATGATTTTTCTATAAATATTATTTTTGAATATTATGGAATGAATTTGATATAATGTTATAGTTGTGGGTAATATTTATAAATTTTGCAAAGTACGCAAATTGTTATATAATATTTGATTGGTCGGGGAATATTCGTTTTAACATGGAATATTCGTACAACAGCACAATCATTGGTGGACCCCACAACGGAATTATTGTCGGATTGAGAAACGACAAAAATATTTTATGAAAATAACGGCGAAAGTTTTACCGTTAACTGTTGATGTAAGACCCTAACTTATTATAAATGAAATTGAATTTCCTCTATTTATTATTTTGAAATAGTAAGTGGTGAGTTGATTAATGTGGTTAGTTATGGATAAAATGCGCAAATATTTCAAATAAGTAAGTGGTTATAAAATATTCATTGTTGTCGGAAAATATTCGTTTGGTCGTGGAATATTCTTACTGTGACGCCCCCAAAACAGGTATACAACACCCATTCTGAGTCGTCAAAATACAAGGTACAGAAACAACTACAACTTTATTAATACAACATAAAAACTGTGAGTTTAAATATAAATATTGTCATCTAGACAATATCCACACTCAAATAAGTTCTCATTTCAATTATTGATACATTATTTTATAAAAATGGTGAGGACTACTAAAATAACTTCTAGAATCATCATTCCATACCCCGACTAGTACTCATTACATTCTCGCCTCCCGAGAAGAAAAATGGAACAAAAGGAAAATGGTGAGCTCAACTAGCCCGATAAAGAACATTATGACTAAGATAATGAGAACAAATTATCGTTAGTCTTCAACAGGGGAAAATCTAATAGAATACAATAGACAACAAGTTTTAAATCAATATTCGCAGCGGAAATAATAATTCATTAGAAGAATTAAGTAGAGAATGAAATCTACTATCTTCTATATATGAATATAAAAGTTCATCGTCTATCTTTTATTCCTGTAACATCAATCAATATATATCTGGAATCAAATATTCATTTTTGCACTACAGGCCAAAGATATTCATCAGTTGGTCATGTTCATCTAAACACCTGTTCATCTTTGCACTACAGGCTAAAGATATTCATCATAAAATCATTCATCTTTGCACTACGGGCCAAAGATATTCAGTTATATCATCATTTAGGACTGAGGATGATGAAAAATATTTTAAAGAAAATGAATTTAGTGAAACAAAAGAACAAATATTAAGGATTCGTATTTCAGCTATTCCATGTCCAAAAATAGCTCATAAATAATCATAGTGGAGTAAAATTCAAGAATGATCAAAAAATGGATACAATCAAAGCTAGTATCCAGAATAGATATTTTGGACAAAAAGAAAAAAATTTCATTTTTCGGTGAATAGTGCCGTATACGGGAATAGTAACTTTGACACTAAAAGATAGAAATTTCACAAAAAAGATCATCATGCTTCGTGAATAGTACTCATGAATAATAACTCGTGAATAGTAACTCGTGAATAGTAACTCATGAATAGTAACCCCGACATGAAAAAATTTCAAATTTGATAAAAAAAATTCCCACCAATATTTCGGCATAATGATATTGAATAAATAATATCATTTTCGAATAAAATAACATCCCTTACCTCAGACAGAATAGTACTTCTAACTGGAATACTGGATATAGTGCTGAAAGAACTTGCACCGTATAGCAATACTCAAAGTACTAGAATACTCACAAAATACGCTCGATATTATAAAGAGAGAAAGAGAGAGAAATCTTTAGTTTCTGGTGTGATTTTTAATTCTAACCTAAGCACCCTATTTATAGGAAAATGCTTAGAACACCAAAGTAGAAAATTTAATAAAATGTTAATATTATTAATTAAATTTCCTACGCCACCAGACTTCTGAACTTCAGCACTTTGCACCTGTTAGTATAGCCCAAAAAATAAAAAAAAACGTTTTTCTAATTATAAATATTTAAAACTTCCAAAAATCAATTATTCAGGAATTTCGGAACTTCAATAATTCATAATAAATATCCCTTTTATCAGAAAATTCGAATCTGGCGTATTTTTATAGAAAATTTAATTCTCTACAACTTTGCAGACTAATGTTTTTCCAAATTCCAAACAGAAATTGACCGAAATCCATAAACGGGCGATTTTACAGGCTATAATCAAATTTCAGTCAAGAAATGGGCCCACAGACATGTTTAACATGTTTTACACAACTTTTGCAATAAAAATACTCTTCCTCCTCATATACTCATATCCCACATTCATTGTAAAAAATATTATCATTATTATATAATATAATAAAATATTATTTTATCAGAAAAGATAAAATATCAATTTTTAACAATTGTCACTTTAAAATTTTCTCCATCTATAACCACATAAAATCAATATTTTTCTCATCATATAAATCAATAATTAATTATTCATAAATAATATTCTGAGAATCACAAGATCGACAACCGTGGTAGTTCCCTAAGAGAGAAAGGGGCTTTCAATAAGAATTTCTCCTTCTTATGCCAAGCAATTAGGTGACCAAACTTCTCCTTAGACAGAACTTTCTAGACATTGCCAATAATGTTTTCTAATAATATTATTCAGATAATATGAATTATTGCTTCGATAATGATAAATGTTGTGTAGTGACAATTATTGAAACAACAAATAATATAAAATATCAACGCAAAGAATTATTGAATCAATAAAATAAAATCTTTAAGCAATAATCTTGCGTGACAATTTATTGAGTAAAGTGCCTTCTTACGTAAAAACCAATAATTGGTGCAATATCATAGTGTCTTCTTTGCAACAACGCCAGACATCTTGTGTTTTAACTACTGGGTATTCCAACGGTGTTAGCAGTAACAACCACGTACGAATTATTTATAAACAACTTATACTTGTCGTTTTCTTCATCCAATCGCTTTTTCGTTATGGGGCCCATAAAAGATCTGGCGTCAAATAAATACGAATATTCGAAGCGTAAAGAATATTCCACGACCAAACGAATATTCCAAACAACAATGAATATTTTATAACCACCTGCTTATTTAAAATATTTACGCATTTTATCCATAACTAACCACATTAATCAATTACTATTTCAAAATGATAAATAGAGGAAATTAAATTTCATTTATTAATAATTTGGGGTCTTACAACCTCCCCTCCTTATGAAATTTAGTCCTCGAAATTGACGTACGTACCTGGTGTTTCGAAAAGATGAGGATACCTCGCTTTCATTTCCGTTTCCAACTCCCAGGTCATTTCCTCAATAGCATGGTTTCTCCACAAAACTTTAACTTGTGGTATGACCTTCTTCGTCGTAGGACATGCTCTTTCCTATCCAAGATCTTGACAGTACCTCTTAAAGACGTTAAGTCTTGACTATCTCGTCCGGTTCTAACTCAATAACGTTGGATTGGGTCTTTCACATATTTACGTAAAGTACGGATATATGAAAACATTATGAACACGAGACATACTTGGAGGTAACGCGAGTCTATAGGCCACATTTCCTACTCGTTCAAGAATCGAAATGGACCAATAATTCGTGGATTGAGCTTTCCTCTCTTCCGAATCTTGTAACTCCCTTCCATAGAGCCACACGCAACAATACATGATCCATGATACTAAATTCCACGTCCTTTCGATGAAGATCCGCATAACTCTTTTTGTCGATCTTGTGCCGCTTTTTATATCGTTGTCGAATCGTTTGGATCTTCTTCTACGTAGTCATTCGCATACCAAACTGGTCCCAACAATGTTGCTTCTCCCACCTCATCCCAAAGATATTGGAGAGCGACACTTTCGTCCCATACAATGCTTCAAATGGAGCCACACCTATACTTTTGCTCGATAAGCTATTGTTGTAGGAGAATTTCACCAATGATAAATACTTATCCCAACTCCCTTTGAAGTCAGGACACGAGTCTTAATAGATCTTCAAGAGTTTGAATAGTCCTCTCTCGATTGTCCGTCGTTTAAGGATGGTATATGCCGAACTAAATCGTAAATCCGCCCCATAGCTTTTTTGCAAGCTAACCCAAAATCTTGAAGTGAATCTTGGGTCATGATCCAAAACTATGGATATCGGCATCTCATTTACAATTCATAATCACGTCTGACGAGCAAGACGTTCGAGGAATAAGTCTCCAGTCGGCAAGAAATGAGCGGACTTGGTTAATCTATCAACAATAACCCAAATAGAATTTATGCCTTGAGAAACCGTGGGAAGACCCGTAACGAAATCCATGGACCCTTAGGCACTTGATGCTCCGCCTTTACACGTTGACAAGTTAAACACATCGAGATAAACTTTGCAATCTCTCTCTTCATATTGTTCCACCAAAATGTATGTCGAAGATCACGATACATTTTGGTACTTCCAGGATGGATTGCAAACGGTGTATTATGTGCCTCCATCAAGATCTTGTACTTTAAATCAGAATCGTTAGGAACACAAAGTCTGGAGTGGACTCGAAGTATTCCTTCTTCATTGATTCTTGCTTCTGGAATAGCACCTTTTTGCACTTTCTTCTTCATACACATCAGCTCCGGGTCTGTGGCTTGAGCAACTTTAACTTTATCTATTAAAGTTGGTTCTATGCGTATACTTGACATCATCGCACTCGTTCCTGCATATGATATTCTACTCAACGCGTCAGCTACCACGTTCGCTTTTCCAGGATGGTATTGAATGGTGTGGTCGTAGTCTTTCAACAGCTTGAGCCAACGTCGTTGCCGCATGTTGAGTTCCTTTTAGGTGAAGAAATATTTGAGGCTTTTATGGTCTGAATATATCTCCACTTTCTCCCCATATAGATAGTGCCTCCGGATCTTTAAGCGAAAAAAACGATCTGCGCCAACTCTAGATCATTAGTAGGATAATTTCTCTCATATTCTTTAAGTTGTCATGAGGCATAGGCTATGACTTTCCCACGTTGCATGAGAACACATCCTAACCCTTTGCACGAAGCATCATTTGTAGATAACAAATCTATCTCGAACGGATGGTATTGTCAAAACAAGTGCCGAAATGAGTCTCCTCTTGAGATCTTGGAAACTCTTCTCGCATTCCTCGCTCCATACGAATTTTGTATCTTTACGAGTCAGCTGAGTTAACAGAGTAGTGATTCTAGAAAATCCTTCCACAAATCTCCGATAATAACCAGCTAAGCCCAAAAAGCTACGTACTTCGGTCACCGTCTTTGGTTGCTCCCAACTTTGTATTGATTCAATCTTTACCGGGTCAACAGACACTCCATGTTTTGACACCATGTGCCCAAGGAATGCTACTTCCTCAAGCCAGAACTCGCATTTCTTCAGCTTGGCATATAGCTTGTTATCACGAAGCCTTTGCAGTACCAGCTTCAAATGGCGCTCATGATCTTCACGGCTTTTGGAATAGATGAGGATTTCATCAATAAAGACAACAACGAACTGATCCAAATATTCCTTGAATACTCTGTTCATCATATCCATGAAAGCGGTAGGAGCATTAGTCAATCAAAAGACATGACTAGAATTCATAATGCCGCATGCAAGTTACGAAAGCGGTCTTTGGAATATCCTCGATTCTAACCTTGGTGATGATATCCGAGCGAAGATCGATCTTTGAAAAGAATTGTGCTCCTCTTAAATGGTCAAACAGGTCATCAATACGAGGTAGCGGATACCTATTCTTGATAGTGACATGGTTTAATTCCGTTAATCGATACAAAGTCGCATACTCCGTCTTTCTTCTTTACAAATAAAACAAGAGCACCCCAAGGAGATGTACTAGGGACAGAATGAAACCGATGTCCAACAAACTCGTAGTTGGACCTTTAACTCTGAAGTTCAATAGAGCCATTCGATATGGGGTTTTAGAAATGGGCTTTGTACGAGGTTCAAGGTCAATAACAACGGAATATTATTCAAATCGGCGTATCTTTATTCAAATCCATAACATGGGCTAAGAAAGCTTGACATCCGTTTTTCAATAAACGAATAGCTTTATGACTTGATATGACAGTGATTGATTTTAATGGTTTAGTTGCTTGAATTCGCACAACAGGTTGATTAGGAATATGAAAACTAATAACCTTACGAAAACAATCAATTTTGGCATGATGAGTAGTTAACCAATCAATCCCTAAAATCACATCAAAAGTAAGTATCTTTAAAGAGATAAGGTCAACAGGTAATGTGATGGTGCCAACTTGGATCAAATAAGATTTATAAACAGTGGATGTGATGAAAGTTTCTCCTAACGGAGTTTCCATAGATAGGTCAAAGTCTAATTTCTCCGAGTCAAGTTTAAGCGTTGAGCACAAGCGGGGAGAGATAAATGAATGGGTAGCACCAGATCAAGTAATGTATAAACTTTGCATGAATTTGTGATTAGCTTACCCGTGATCACCTCGTTTGGGTTCCTCGATGTTGACGATCCACGACAAACGCTTCTTCGAGGAACCGTTGACTTTGACTTTTCTCGGGATAGCCTTTTGAGTCACCATCCCATTGGACTTGGTTTCGCCATTCTGGTCAATCTCGAGCGATATGTCCTTCCTTTTCATAGTTATAACATAACTTAAATTGTTGTGGGCAGTTTGGACTGATATGTCCTTCTTTTCTGCACTTATAGCATATGATCGGTGGTCGTTCTCCTCCCTTGGAACCAGTTGATATACTGGAGCTGACGTCTTCACATTATCATTGTTGAATATCTTCTTTTTAAAATCTCCCCCCGAGTCGCTTCTTCTATTTTCATGGCCACGATTACCACCGGAGTAGTTCCGCTTTTATTCGAATGTTTTCCTCCCATTGGTTTTCATTACTCAGATGATGCTTGCGCCTTAGGTATGATGACACAGTTGCGGTCCCTTGGTTGAACGTACTCGCTATCTCGCTCTATAATTGAGCCATGTTGCCAACATCTGAATATAAAGAAAATTAAGAGAGATAAGATATTGCCGAATCTCGGGTTTTAAACCTCTCAGAAACATCCTCGTCATTCGTTCCTCATTCTCTACCAAATGAGGTAAAAACCTGGATAACTCTGCGAACTTCGCCTCGTATTGGGACACCGTCATGTTGTTTTGTTCTAGTCTAATAAACTCTACCTCCTTCATATGGCGAATACTTTCAGGAAAGTATTTTTTGTTGAAAAGTTTCTGAAACGTTTCCCAAGACATGCGGAGTGCGACAGGCTGGGTACGTTTCACAGACTCCACCGATGAATGCCGCCTCGCCACGGAACATAAAGGTGGCGAATGGAACCTTCTGTTCCTCTGTGCATCCCAAGACATCGAATATCTTGGTAATTTGCGTGACCCATGTTTCCGCCATGATCGGATCCGGCTTTCCCTTAAATTTTGGTGGTCTCAACTCTTTGAACTGCTTGGCCGTGACAAGCCGCGCGTTGCTATCATTTCCACCCGTATTCTGTACACGAGTCTCCATCGTCTAGTTTTGCATGAACTGTAAAAAGCTTCTAAACATCCCGTCGTTTATCATCTGCTTAGTGGTGTTGTTTACAGGAGGAATATTGCCTTCCTGTTGCACGTTCCCCTAGGTGGTGATTAAAGGTGTTTTCACGGTCTCATTAACTCCACCGTTAATATTCTCAGCTGCCATTCTTAAATACTGCAATAAAACAAGGGTTAATTAAACAAATTAACATATCACATATTAACCATATACTTCAACTGACCAACAAATAAGCTTAGGTATAACATACTAGCGAAGGATTACTCGTCTCTCCCCTAATACTATTCCCCGATCTCGCGGAGAACATATCCTAAGCTCGATATTAATTGTGGCGCCCCCAAAATAGGTATACAACACCATTACGAGTCGTCAAAATACATGATGCGAAACAACTATAACTTTATTAATACAACATAAAAATTGTGAGTTTAAATACAAATATTGTCATCTAGACAATATCCACACTCAAATAAGTCCTCATTTCAATTATTGATACATTATTTTACAAAAATGGTGAGGACTACTAAAATAACTTCTAGAACCATCATTCCATACCCCGACTAGTACTCGCTACATTCTCGCCTCCTGAGAAGAAAAATGGAACAAAAAGGAAAAGGGTGAGCTCAACTAGCACAGTAAAGAATATTATGACTAAGATAATAAAGAACAAATTATCGTTAGTCTTCAACTGGGAAAAATCTAATAGAATACAATAGACAACAAGTTTTAAATCAATATTCGCAGCAGAAATAATAATTCATTAGAAGAATTAAGTAGAGAATGAAATCTACTATCTTCTATATATGAATATAAAAGTTCATCGTCTATCTTTTATCCCAGTAACATCAATCAATATATATCTGGAATGAAATATTCATCTTTGCACTACTGAAGCCAAAGATATTCATCGATTGGTCATGTTCATCTAAACACTTGTTCATCTTTTGCACTCTGAGCCAAAGATATTCATCATAAAATCATTCATCTTTGCACTACGGCCAAAGATATTTGATTATATCATCATTTAGGGTGAGGATGATGAAAATATTTTAAAGAAAAGCGAATCCGGTGAAACAAAAGAATAAATATTAAGGATTCAGTATTTTCACTATTCCATGTCCAAAAATACCTCATAAATAATCATAGTGGAGTAAAATTCAAGAATGATCAAAACATGGATACAATCAAAGCTAGTATCCGAATAGATATTTTGGACAAAAAAAAGAAGAAAATTTTATTTTTGGTGAATAGTATCGTATCGTGAATAGTAACTCAAATATTGAATAGTAACTAAAAGATAGAAATTTCACAAAAAAGATCATCATGCTTCGTGAATAGTACTCGTGAATAGTAACTCATGAATAATAACTCCGACATGAAAAAGTTCCAAATTTGATAAAAAAATTCCACCAATATTTCGGCATAATGATATTGAATAAATAATATCATTTTCGAATAAAATAACATCCCTTACCTCAGAAAGAATAGTACTTGATTTAGAATCTTTTGGATATAGTCTTTGAAAGAACTTGCACCAGTATAGCAATACTCAAAGTACTAGAATACTCATAAAATACGCTCGATATTATAGAGAGAGAAAGAGAGAGAAATCTTTAGTTTCTGGTGTGATTTTCAATTCTAACCTAAGCACCCTATTTATAGGAAAATGCTTAGAACACCAAAGTAGAAAATTTAATAAAATAGTAATATTATTAATTAAATTTCCTACGCCACCAGACTTCTGAACTTCAGCACTTTTCACATGTTAGTGTAGCCAAAAAAATAAAAAAAAATGTTTTTCTAATTATAAATATTTAAAACTTCCAAAAATCAATTATTCAGGAATTTCGGAACTTCAATAATTCAGAATAAATAGCCCTTTTATCAGAAAATTTGAATCTCGTAAATTTTTATAGGAAATTTAATTCTCTACAACTTTGCAGAAGAAAATTTTTCCAAATTCCAAGCGAGAATTTGATAGAAATCCATAAGCAGGCGATTTTTACATTTATAATCAAATTTCAGTCAAGAAATGGGCCCACAAACATGTTTAACATGTTTTAAACAACTGTTGCAATAAAAATACTCTTCCTCCTCATATACTCATATATCCCACATTCATTGTAAAAAATATCATTATTATTATATAATATAATAAAATATTATTTTATCAGAAAAGATAAAATATCAATTTTTAACAATTGTCACTTTAAAAATTTTCTCCATCTATAACCACATAAAATCAATATTTTCCTCATCATATAAATCAATAATTAATTATTCACAAATAATATTTGAGAATCACGATATTAGCAATCGGTAGTTCTCGAGGAAGAGGGCCTTTCGATAAGAATTTTCTCTTCTTGGTATGATTAGGTGACCAAACCTCTCCTTAGATAGAACTTTCTAGACATTGCCAATAATGTTTTCTAATAATATTATTAGGATAATATGAATTATTGCTTCGATAATGGAAAATCTTGCGTAGTGACAATTATTGAAACAACGATAATATAAAATATTAACTTATGACAATTATTGAATCGATAAAATAAAATCTTGAGCGGTAACTCTTTGTGACAATTTATTGAGTAGTGCCTTCTTACGTAAGAATCAATAATTGGTGCAATCTGGTGCTCTCTCTTATGACAACAACGCATTCTTGTGTTTTAACCACCAAGGGTATTCAACGGTGTTAATGATAACAACCACGCTGTTATTTATAAACAACTTATACTTGTCGTTTTCTTCATCCAATCATTTTTCGTTATGAGGCCCACAAAAGACTGCGTTGTCGTACGAATATTCCCCGACAACACGAATATTCCACGACCAAACGAATATTCCCCGACAACAATGAATATTTTATAACCACCTGCTTATTTAAAATATTTGCGCATTTTACCCATAACTAACCACATTAATCAAATCAACCCTTATTATTTCAAAATGATAAATAGAGGAAATTAAATTTTATTTATTAATAATTTGGGGTCTTACACTTATCGACGGAGAATATTAAATGCATGACGGTAGCACAGGCTTCATGTGGGCCCCATAACTGAAAAAAGCGATTGGACTAAGAAAAACGACAAGTATAAATAATCTACAGCGTAGTTGTTACGAATTAACATTGTTAGAATGCCGGTGGTTAAAACATGAAGAATCGCGCTATTGTTGCACAAGAAGATACTGAGATTGCACCAATTATTGATTCTACGTAAAAAAGGCACTACTCAATAATCGCTATAAAGAATTATTGTTCAATGTTTTATTTTATTGATTCAATAATTACTACGTTGATATTTTATATTATTGTTGTTTCAATAATTGTCACTACACAGTATTTTCTATTATCATATCAATTTCGTATTATTTGAATAATATTATTAGATAGCATTATTGGCAATGTCTAGAAAGTTTTGTCTAAGGGAGGTTTGGTCACCTAATTACGCCAAAGAGAGTGAGAAATCCTTATCGAAAAGCCCTCTTTCCGGAAACTACCGTGTCGTGATTGTGATTCGTAATATTATTTGTGAATAATTAATTATTAATTTATATGATAAGGAAAATATTCATTTTATGTGGATATAGATGGAGAAAATTTTTAATGTGACAATTGTTAAAAATTGATATTTTATCTTTTCTGATAAAATAATTCATTTAAATATATTATTATATTATAATAATATAATAATGGTGATATTTTTACAATGAATGTGGGATATATGAGTAAATGAGGAGGAAAAGTATTTTTGTTACTAAAAATATTTAAAACATGTTTTTCATGTTTGTGGACCCCATTTTTTGACTGAAATTTGATTATAGCCTGTAAAATCGTCCGTATGTGGATTTCGGTCAATTTTTGTTCAAAGTTGTAGAGAATTGAATTTCCTATGGAAGGACATAAGATTCGAATTTTTCTGAAAAAAAAGGCTATTTATTATGAATGATTGAAGTTCCATAATAATTGATTTTTGAAGTTTTAAATAATTTTTAAAAGAAAAACATTTTTAACAAGTTGGTGGGCCCCACTAGTATGTAAAATGAGCTAAAATCAGTTGTTCAAAGTGGGCGTAGAAATTTAAAATAATAATAATATTATTTTATTAAATTTTCTGCTTTGGTGTTCTAAGCATTTTCCTATAAATAGGTGCTTAGGTTAGAATTGAAAATCACACCGTAAACTAAAGTTTTCTCTCTATAATATCAAGCGTATTTTTGTGAGTATTTTGGTACTTTGAGTGTTGCTATCTGATGCAAGTTCCTTCAAAGACTATATCCAAAGATTCCAGCTTAAATCTTTTCTTTTCGAGGTAAAGGATGTTATTTTTTTATAAATGATATTATTTATTTCAATATCATTATCGCCGAAATATTGGTAAGATTTTTCTTGTGAAATTCTTGTCTTTTAGTGTCGGGGTTACTATTCACAGAAAAATTAAATTTTTGTTTTCTGTCCAAGATATCTATTATGGATACTAGCTTTGATTGTATCCATATTTTGATCTTTATTCTTGAATTTTACTCCACTATCATTATTTACGACGTATTTTTGAACTTGGATTGTTTAAAGTACGAATCCTTAATAATTGTTCTTTTGTTTCACTGGATTCATTTTCTTTAAAATATTTTTCATCATCTTCAGTTCTAAATGATTATATTACGAAATATTTTTGGCATGTAGTGCAAAGATGAATGATTTTCTTATGAATATCTTTGGCCCGTAGTGCAAAGATGAAGCGGTGTTTAGATGAACATGACCAACTGATGAATATCTTTGGCTTGTAGTGCAAAGATGGCTATTTAATTCAAGATGTATATTGATTGATGTTACAGGGATAAAATATTGATGATGAACTTTTAAATTCATATATAGAAGATAGTAGATTTTATTCTCTACTTAACTCTTCTAATGAATTATTTTTCCGTTGCGAATATTGATTTAAAACTTGTTGTCTATTGTATTCTATTAGATTTTTTCCTGTTGAGGACTAACAATAATTTGTTCTATATTATCTTAGTCATAATATTTTTTACTGGGCTAGTTGAGCTCACCCTTTTCCTTTTTGTTCCATTTTTCTTCTCAGAAGGCGAGAATGTAGCGAGTACTAGTCGGGGTGTGAAATGATGGTTCTAGAAGTTGTTTTAGTAGTCCTCACTATTTTGTAAAATAGTGTATCAATAATTGTAATGAGACTTATTTGAGTGTGGATATTGTCTAGATGACAATATTTGTATTTAAACTCACAGTTTAAGTGTTGTCGTATTTGTACGACAATTGTATTAATAAAGTTGTAGTTGTTTATGTACCATAAATTTGGCGACTCAGAATGGGTGTTGTATACCTATTTTGAGGCGCCATGGTTTAAACACCGGTGTTAAAAATACGAAGAATACACGTGGTCAGCATGCATAGCGACACTGCAGTATTGATTATTGATGCTTACGTGAGAAGTCGCTCAGTTGTATTCAATTATTATCGATATTTTATATATTGAGATGATAGACTTATTAATATTATTATTTGCAATATTAAAGATGTCTAGAAGTTCTGCCAAGGAGAGGTTTGGTCACCTAATCATGGCCAATAGGGAGAAATCCTTATTGGAAACCCCTCTTTCTCGAAACGACACAGTCGATTAATAATGTGAATTATAATAATGATGATGAGTTTTGTTTTATTAGTATTATTAATGTAATAAAACAGAAAAGCTTTTTATATAAAATAGAATACTTTTATAAAGTTATTCATTTTATTAGACTATAAATAGAATATATAATATTTAATTATGCATAATGTTTTGCATAGTAAAATCTTTTATATAAAATGTAATACTTTTATAAAGTTATTTGTTTTATTAGACAATAATTAGAATATATTATATTTTATTATGTATAGTGTTGCATAGTGATGTATAGTATTTTGCATAGTAAAATCTTTTTTATATAAAGCAGAATACTTTTATAAAGTTATTTGTTCTATTAGATTTTAAATAAAATATATATATATATATTTAGAATATATTATATTTTATTGCATAGTGCAGCATAGTATCCTTTCTATTTTCCTATAAATAGGATGCTTAGTTAGAATTGAAAATCACACCAGAAGTTCAGAGAATTCTTCTATAATCTTGAGCATATTTCTTTAGATTTTTAAGAAGCTTTGAGCGTAGTGCAAGTTTTCTTCAACAATATCCTCGCCCTACCAGTCGGAATACTCTTCTTTTACGGTAAGGGATATTATTTGTTGTACTCGTAAGGGGTATTATTTCTTTCTTATTCATGAAGAGAACTTCTGTTATTTTATTCTTTATTATTCTGTTGGAACAACCTGTATACGCGGGCAACCCTATACTTGGTAAAATTCTTCTGTTATTTCATTCTTTATTATTATGTTGGAATAACTTGTCTATGCAAAGTACTGCATACATGGTGAAATTCTTCTGTTATTCCATTCGTTATTATTATGTTGGAACATCACGTCTGCAATGCGTTTACGCATGATTTTGGTTTCGTTGTTTATTATTACATTGGAATATCACATGCAATGCGTTTTACGCATGACCTAGTTCTATTATTTATTATTCCGTTTGGAATATCATGTTTGTGCGTTTACGCATGACCTTGTTCTGTTATTTATTATTCTATTGGAATAACCTGTCTGTGCGGTCTATCGCATGCCTGGTAATTTCTTTTGTTATTCCATTCTTTATTATACTCAGTTGGTTAAAGTTTTGACTTCTATACTCCATTAAATTAGTGGAATATCCTTGATATTTGCGCTTCATCCAGTATCTTTTTATGAAAATATTCTTCTAAGAATTCTTGAGTGTTACTCTACAAAGAAGTATCATGTTGACAATTTGGACGTTATTAGTTCCTGGATAAATTAATTCTTGAACTTGTTTTATTGAATTCTTATATCATTGTCATCATCCTCATGTTTATATTATGTTGAAAGTCATCTATGGCCTGTAGTGCATAGATGGACTTGGTATGATTATGACCGAGGATTATTCGATTGTAATCATGGTAGTAATGTTACAAATGATGTGGAAAAAGTCCTCATTTGCCCGTAGTGCATTGATGGACGATTGTTGGCATGATCATGACCATTGATGAATACACGAATATCCTTGGTCCGTAGTGCATGGATAATTTGTGGTCGTGATACTAATGAATATCATTGGCCGTAGTGCATGGATGATGTGGATTATTTATTGTCGAGTCTCAACGATAAAAGTAATGAAAACCTTTTAAATCATAGAAGATAGTAGATTTTATTCTCCACTTGACTCTTCTAATGGATTGCTTGTTCACCGCTAGATTAAACTTGATGTTTGTTATATTTTATCGGTTTAACACTTTGTTGAAGGCTAATGATAATTTATTCGCATTATCTTAGTCATAATATTTCTCATTGGGCTAGTTGAGCTCACCCTTTTGCTTTCATTGTTCTCTTGAAATGAGAGCGTAAGAGGGACTAGTCGGGAAGCGGGAGTGCGGTATAGATGATAGCATTAGTAGTCCTCACTATTCTATGAAATAGTGTGATAATAAATGTATTGAGGACTTATTTTGAGTTTGAATCGCCTAAAAGACAATATTTGTATTAAAACTCACGGTTCATGTTGTATATTTAAGGTTGTATTTGTATTCTGTACCATGTATTTGGCGACTCAGAATAGGTGATGTATACCTATTTTGGGGGCGTCACAGTTGGTATCAAAGCTTAGGGATATGATCCCTGGTTAAGATGTGAGACTAGAACTAGGAGGGGAGAGACTAGGAATTTCTTCGCTAGTATGACCTACCTAAGTTTATTTGATATTTAATTGGTCGGTCAGAGTATAGTGATAATATGTTACATGTCAATTAACCCTTGTTTTGTGGCAGTATCTGAAATGACATCCGAGAATGTTGAGAATATCAATGGATCACAGGAGACCGTTGAGTCACCACAAATCAACACCCAGGATAATGTGCATCATGAAGGCAATAATCCTCAGGTGAACAACAACACCGACCAAATGGCGAACGACGGAATATTTAGGAGCTTTTTGCAATTTGTACAACATCAGGCAAGAGAGACTCCTGTCCAAAATGCAGGTGGAAACACAGGCAACTCTCGGACGGTCACCGCTAAACAGTTCAAGGAGCTGGGACCACCGGAGTTTATTGGAGAACCAAAACCACTTAAGGCGGAGACGTGGATAAAGCAGATCGCCAAGATATTTGATGTCTTGGGATGCTCCGAGGAGCAAAAGGTTCCCTTTGCCACCTTTATGTTGCTTGAGAGAGGCGATTCTTGGTGAGAATCCAGAAGCGTACTCAACTCCGCCGTGACCGCAGATGTCTTGGGAGAAGTTCCAAGAACTATTCAACGACAAGTACTTTCCCGAAAGTATTCGTCACATAAAAGAGGTAGAGTTCATCAAGTTGGAGCAGTACGAAGCTAAGTTTGCCGAGTTGTCCCGGTTTGCGTCTCACTTGGTTGACAATGAGGAGAGAATGACGCAGATGTTTCTAAGAGGTTTGAAACCCGAGATACGTCAATATCTAATTTCTCATAAACTGTGTTTGTATTTAGATGTTGTAAATAGGGCTCAGATATTGGAGCGCGATAACGAGTCAACGCAACCAAGAGAAAGCAGCCGGCAAAATAATAATACCAGTGGTAGCAGTCATCGAAGCGGTGACAACAAACGTGGAGGGAATAAACATGCCAGAAATGGTAACCACTTCGGTGGTAATCATGGCCAAGACAATAAGAATGGACATTTCAAGAAGAGGAGATTCAACAATGATGGAAAGACGCCAAGACCAAAGATTGCCGTTGTTAAGGACGGAGAACGACCACTTATCATATGCTTCAAATGCGGAGGGGAGGGACATATCAGTCCAAACTGCGCGATGCCATCCAAAGCGTGTTATAATTGTGGAAGAGATGGTCACCTAGCCTGATTTTTTTCATGCACCAAAGACAAGTCCAGTTGGAACGATGACACAAAATACCGTCCCAGACAATTCAAAACCAGTAGTTTAAGGGAGAGCTTTTGTTGTGACCTCCCAGAAAGCAAGGAACCCGAACGAGGTCATCACGGGTAACCTTATCATAAACTCTAGTGAAGTCTATACCTTATTTGATACCGGTTCTACACATTCTTTTATTTCTCCTACTTGCGCTCAACGATTAAATTTGACTCCGGAGAAATTAGACTTTGACTTATCTGTGGAAACTCCGTTAGGAGAAACCTTCATTACATACACTATTTATAAGTCTTGTTTGGTTCAAATCGGTACCCTCACATTACCTGTCAATCTTATTTCATTGAAAATACTTGCATTTGATGTGATTCTAGGGAGTGATTGGTTAACTACTCATCATGCAAAAATTGATTATTTTCGTAAGGTTGTTAGCTTTTATATTCCTAACCAACCTATTATGAGAATTCAAGTAACCAAACCATTAAAATCAATCACTTTTATCTCAAGCCATAAAGCTATTCGTTTATTAAAAAACGGATGTCAAGCTTTCTTAGCTCATGTCACAGATTTAAACAAAAATACATCAGATTTGAATGATATTTCGATTGTTAATAAATTTCCTGACATATTCCCTGAAGAACTTCCTGGCCTACCCTCAGAGCGTGAAATTGAATTTTGTATCGACCTGGAACCCGGTAAAAAACCCATTTTCAAAGCCCCATATCGAAGGGCTCCTATTAAACTTCAGGAGTTAAAGACCCAACTGCAGGAATTATTAGACATTGGCTTTATTCGTCCTAGTACTTCTCCTTGGGGTGCTCCTGTTCTATTCGTGAAGAAGAAAGATGGGAGTATGCGACTTTGTATTGATTATCGAGTTAAATCATGTCACCATAAAAAAAATAGGTACCCATTGCCACGTATTGATGACCTGTTTGACCGATTTGCAAGGAGCCAAATTCTTTTCAAAGATTGATCTTCATTCCGGATATCACCAATTGAAGATTAGAACCGATGACATTCCAAAGGCGGCTTTCGAACTCTTCAAGACGGGCATTATGAATTCCTAGTCATGTCCTTTGGATTGACTAATGCTCATGCTGCCTTCATGGATATGATGAAGCGAGTACTCAAGGAATATTTGGATCACTTTGTGGTCGTCTTTATTGATGACATCCTTATTTATTCCAAAAGTCGTGAAGATCACGAAGCAACACTTCAATGATACTTCAAAAGCTTCGTGAATATAAGCTTTATGCCAAGTTGAAGAAATGCGAGTTACGGCTTGAGAAGTACCATTCCTTGGGCACGTAGTATCAAGTCATGGAATATCTCATTGACCAAAAAAAATTGAAGCAATTCAAAGTCGGGAGTAACCTAAATCGATGACCAAATCACGTAGCTTTCTCGGTTTAGCTGGTTATTATCGGAGATTCGTGGAAGGATTTTCTCGAATCGCTACTCCATTAACTCAGCTGACTCAGAAAGATACAAAGTTCAATTAGAGCGAAGAATGTGAGAAGAGTTTTCAAGAACTCAAGAGGAGACTCATTTCAGCACCTGTTCTTACAATACAATCTGGCTCGGAGGGATTTGTCATCTACAGTGATGCTTCGGGCAAAGGGTTGGGATGTGTTCCCATGCAACATGGGAAAGTCATAGCTTGTGCCTCAAGACAACTCAAAGAATATGAGAGGAATTATCCTACTCATGATCTAGAGTTGGCAGTTGTTGTCTTCGCACTTAAAATTTGGAGGCATTACTTGTATGGGGAGAAAGTGGAGATCTTTACGGATCATAAAAGCCTAAAATATTTCTTAACTCAAAAGGAACTCAACATGCGACAACGACGTTAGCTTGAACTGTTGAAAGATTATGATCATACCATCCAATACCATCCTGGAAAAGCGAACGTGGTAGCTAACACATTGAGTAGAAGATCATATGCAAGTATGAGTGCAATATTGTCAACGCAAAGGCCCATTTTGTGTGACATACAAAGGATGGAGATAGAGTTAAAGACTCTAGGGACCCATGTGATGATGGCGAATATACGAGTAGAACCGACTTTAATTGATAAAGTTAAAGCCGCCAAGCCAATTCTGAGACACGAAGGCGATCGCGTATGAGGAAGAAAGTGCAAGAAGGTGCTATGTCGGAAGCAAGAATCGATGAAGAAGGAATACTTCGAGTCAACTCCAAACTTTGTGTTCCTAACGACCCTGATTTAAAGTATAAAATCATGATGGAGGCGCACAATACACCGTTTGCAATCCATCCTGGGAGTACCAAAATGTATCATGATCTTTGACATACATTTTGGTGGGGCAATATGAAGAGAGAGATAGCGTTGTTTATCTCAAGGTGTCTAACGTGTCAACGAGTTAAGGCGGAGAATCAAGTACCAAAAGGTCTATTGCAACCACTTGAAATTCCAGAATGGAAGTGGGAGCACATTACCATGAATTTCGTTACTGGTCTTCCCAAGGTTTCTCAAGGCATAGATGCAATTTGAGTCATTGTTCAAGTCTGCTCACATCTTACCTATACGAGAAAATTATAAATTTGAACGTCTTGCTCGTATGTATATAAACGAGGTTGTAAGATTGCTTGGTATTCCAGTATCCATAGTTTCTGATCGAGACCCAAGATTCACGTCACGATTTTGGGTTAGTTTGCAAAAAGCTATGGGCACGGACTTACGATTTATTTCGGCATATCATCCTCAGACGGACGGATAATCAGAGAGGACTATTCAAACTCTGGAAGATTTATTAAGACTATGTGTCCTTGACTTCAAGGGAAGTTGGGACAAGTTCTTACCATTGGTAGAGTTTTCCTACAACAACAGTTATCAAGCAATTATTGACATGGCTCCATTTGAGGCGTTGTATGGAAGAAAGTGTCGCTCCAAATTATCTTTGGGATGAGGTGGGTGAAGCACGCGTTGTTGGGACGAGTTGGTATGTATGACTACGGAAAAGATTCAAACGATCCGACAACGTATAAAAACCTCACAAGATCGACAAAAGAGTTATGCTGATCTTCATCGAAAGGACGTGGAATTTGATATAGGAGATCATGTGTTGTTACGTGTTGCTCCATGGAAGAGTTACGAGATTTGGAAAGTGAGGAAAGTTCAATCCTCGATTCATCGGCCCATTTTTAATCCTCGATCGAGTAGGAACTGTGGCCTATAGACTCGCTTTACCGCCAAGTATGTCTCATGTTCATAACGTTTTTCACATATCCATGTTACGTAAATATGTGGAAGACCCGAACCACATTATTGAGTTAGAACTGGACGAAATAGCAGAAGATTTGACGTATGAAGAGGTTCATGTTCAAATCTTGGATAAGAAGGAACATATTCTACACTCCAAGGTTATACCTCAAGTCAAAGTTTTGTGGAGAAACCACGATGTTGAGAAAATGACTTGGGAGTTAGAATCTGAAATGAAATCAAGGTATCCTTACCTCTTCGATATACCGTGCACGTACTACTAATTTTGAGGCGTAAATTTCATAAGAAGGGAGGTTGTAAGACCCCAATTTTTTTTAATAAAGATGATTTTTCTATAAATATCATTTTGAATATTATGGAATGAATTTGATATAATTTTATAGTTGTGGGTAATATTTATAAATTTTGCAAAAGTACGCAAGTTGTTATATAATATTCGATTGGTGGGGAATATTCGTTTCAACAGGAATATAAATGCATAACAGCACAATCATTGGTGGACCCTACAACAAAATTATTGTCGAGATTAAGAAAACGATAAAAAATATTTTTTATAAAAATAATGACGGAATTTTTATCGTTAACTGTTGAAACACCCGGTGTTAAAAATACGATGTCTGGCGTGGTCGCATAAGAAGACACCGGTATTGATTATTGATCTTACGTGAGAAGTCGCTAAGTTGTATTTAATTATTGTCGATATTTTATATATTGAGATGACAGAGTTATTAATATTATTATTTGCAATATTAACGATGTTTAGAAGTTCTGCCAAGGAGAGGTTTGGTCACCTAATTGCGCTACCAATAGGAGAAATCCTTATTGGAAAGCCCCTCTTTCTGAGGAACGACACAGTCGATTAATAGTGTGAATTATAATAATGATGATGAGTTTTGTTTTATTAGTATTATTAATGTAATAAAATAGAAAAGCTTTTTATATAAAACAGAATACTTTTATAAAGTTATTCGTTTTATTAGACTATAAATAGAATATATAATATTTAATTATGCATAATGTTTTGCATAGTAAAATCTTTTTATATAAAAATGAATACTTTTATAAAGTTATATGTTTTATTAGACAATAATTAGAATATATTATATTTTATTATGCATAGTGTTGCATAAAGTACTGCGATAGTATTTTGCATAGTAAAATCTTTTTTATATAAAATGTAATACTTTTATAAAGTTATTTGTTTTATTAGATTTTAAATAAAATATATAAATATATATATATATATATTTAGACTATATTATATTTTATTGCATAGTGCAAAAGATAGTATCCTTTCTATTTTTCTATAAATAGGATGCTTAGTTAGAATTGAAAACCACACCGTAAGTTCGAGAATTCTTCTATAATCTTGGCGTATTTCTTTAGAGTTTTAAGAAGCTTTGAGGCGTAGTGCAAGTTTTCTTCAAGAATATCCTCGCCCTACCAAATGAAATACTCTTCTTACTACGGTAAGGGATATTAATTGTTGTACTGTCGTAAAGGGTATTATTTCTTTCTTATTCATGAAGAAGAACTTCGTTATTCCATTCTTTATTATTCATTGGAAGAACTCAGATACGCTGCTACCCTATACTTGGTGAAATTCTTTCGTTATTTCATTCTTTATTATTATGTTGGAATAATCATACATGCAAAGTCTTCGCATACATGGTGAAATTCTTCTGTTATTCTATTCGTTATTATTCTATTGGAACATCTTGTCTATGCGTTTACGCATGACTTGGTTCCGTTGTTTATTATTCTGTTGGAATATCCTGTCTGTGCGTTTACGTATGACCTAGTTCCATTATTTATTATTCTGTTGGAATATCATGTATGTGCGTTTACACATGACTTGGTTCTGTTATTTATTATTCTATTGGAATAACCTGTCTGTGCGGTCTATCGCATGCCTGGTAATTTCTTTTGTTATTCCATTCTTTATTATACTCAGTTGGTCAAAGTTTTGACTTCTATACTCCATTAAATAAGTGGAATATCCTTGATATTTGCGCTTCATCCAGTATCTTTTCATGGAAATATTCTTCTGAGAATTCTTGAGTGTTACTCTACAAAGAAGTATCATGTTGACAATTTGGACGTTATTAGTTCTCGGATAAATTAATTCTTGAACTTGTTTTATTGAATTCTTATATCATTGTCATCATCCTCATGTTTATATATTATGTTGAAAGTCATCTATATTCAGTAGTGCATAGATGGACTTGGTATGATTATGACCGAGGATTATTGATTGTAATCATGACCGTAATGTTACAAATGATGTGGAAAAAGTCCTCATTGGCCCGTAGTGCATTGATGGACAGTTGTTGGCATGATCATGACCATTGATGAATACACGAATATCCTTGGTCCGTAGTGCATGGATAATTTGTGGTCGTGATACTAATGAATATCATTGGCCGTAGTGCATGGATGATGTGGATTATTTATTAAGCTGAGTCTCAACGATAAAAGTAATGAAAAACCTTTTAAATCATAGAAGATAGTAGATTTTATTCTCTACTTGACTCTTCTAATGGATTGCTTGTTCCGCTGCAGTTAAACTTGATGTTTGTTATATTTTATCAGTTTAACACTGTTGAAGGCTAATGATAATTTATTCTGCATTATCTTAGTCATAATATTTCTTACTGGGCTAGTTGAGCTCACCCTTTTGCTTTCATTGTTCTCTTCAGGAAATGAGAACGTAGCAGGGACTAGTCGGGGAACGGAGTGACGGTCTAGATGATAGCATTAGTAGTCCTCACTATTCTATGAAATAGTGTGATAATAAATGTATTGAGGACTTATTTTGAGTTTGAATACTGTCTAAAAGACAATATTTGTATTAAAACTCACAGCTCATGTTGTATATTTAAGGTTGTATTTGTATTCTGTACCATGTATTTGGCGACTCAGAATAGATGATGTATACCTATTTTGGGGGCATCACAAATACTCATAATGCCCTTGTAACAGCGAACCATTAAAACTGTTGTCCGTGGTCTGGTGTTCTCAACAAGGCCCCCACACTCCAATGCCAATGGCGCTAATCTCTGAGAATCTTGACCTTTTGGTCTTGCTACTCATAAACATGTACTGATGCGGCACTTTACTACCCCTACTGAGATTCCAGTGTCATACTTGGGGGCCACTCGCAGACTCCTAACCTTCGGTTTCCATACGGAACAAAGCGGAATGAAGCACTTGGCCTTTTTCATGAATTTTTGAATTATGAGTCACAAGTCCCAATAATATTTAATTATTTTCTGTTCCGATATTAATTCCTAACTATTCTTTGTCTTCATTTTTACCTTCGCACAAATTACATATAATTCTTATATTGATTACGAGATTTTGATAAGTTATAGTTAATTTTTGAATTTTTTATAATTTATGATTGCCCATATTATTGTATGAATCATTATTTTTATAGGGAAGGAAAAATAATTTGATAATTAATTTAAAAAATAAAAAATTGTTTATTATGTTAGTATTTAGTGGACTCAAATTTCTAAGTAGTTTTTTTCATTATTAATTTTTAGTTTGTATTATTTAGTTAATTAATTATTTCTACTATATTCATTTTTAATTTACTTAAAATATATTAAAAAATTGATTTAGTTTTTATTATTCGACCTACGCTTGCTAAATCTATTATTAGGCACTGCACACTTACGATTACTAATGTTTACGATGAATTACATATTCTATTACATTTTTAAAAATAATTACAACAATAGTGCCATCATAAAATCTTTACACAACTAATACACTTCCATATTTATTTACAATACTAGTGCAATTAGGATTCCTTAATTTAGGGAATTAGTATTCAATTAGAATTCTTTAATTTAGGGATTAGTTATACACATGGCTTCTTCTCTCTCTCCTCATCTATAACAACTGCAGTTAGTCATCACCCTTCTTCTTCATTCAACTTATTCTTTCTATATATATATATATATATGGGGAGCGATCCATAGCATCTATATGTTATGGGATAAAAAGTGGCATATAGGCTCTTCACCGTCCGTTTTGTTAATGAAAGGTTGAGATCAGATTTGGCTAACCACCGTCCGCTAGTAATACTAGCGGACGTAATTAGTATAATTACCGGACATTTATGCCCCCCATTTAGCTCATTTAGTCAAGTCAAATTCAGAATTTACACACTCCGCTAGTAATTCTAGCGGATGGTTTTGAACAGGTAAAACATTACAGACGAAGAGTTGAAGAGGAGTTAGAGTTTTGTGAAAAGTTCTGCACATTACAGACGAAGAGTTTTGTGAAAAGTTTTGTGATTTGGGCGCAAATCGACGAACCCTAGTAGCAATCGTTCCCCAAATCACCAATACAGAGGCTGACTTCGTGAAGAGTTCTGCGATATGGGCAAAAACCGACGAACCCTAGAAGCAATCATTCCCCAAATCACCAATACATCGGAAAATTTCGTGAAGAGTTCGCGATTTGGGGCGAAAACAAATTAACCCTAGAAGCAATCATTCCCCAAATCACCAAGGTTAACACATGTAATACTCGGATCTACGTTCCCCAAATTCACGTGTGTTCATGCCGATTTTACACAAAAGTCAAACTCATATAGAAAGAAAACCTAGAAAGCATCTTCTAATTAGAATACAACTTTCAAAAAGCAGAAGACTTTGGCAATAAGAAAACACGAAGCATCATAAAAAGTTGATCCATTTGGTAAAAGATAAAAAGGCTCTGCTGCAAGTGGTGGTGGGGGTAACGTAATTCTCAAAAAAAGTGAGAGGAGAGGAATGGAAAAGATTGTGATATTGCTGCCCTTCCTACTAGTAACCTTATTCTCAAAAATAAGTAAAGTCGTGATTTACTTATTTTACTTACCTAAATCATTAGTATGTTCAATGACGATACGCACTTTCGCTTTCTTGTTCAGTTCAATATTTGGTCTATTGGAGGAGGGGCATAAACGTCCGGTAATTATACTAATTACGTCCGCTAGTATTACTAGCGGACGGTGGTTAGCCAAATCTGATCTCAGCCTTTCATCAACAAAACGGACGGTGAAGAGCCTATATGCCACTTTTTATCCCATAGCATATAGATGTTATGGATCGCTCCCCTATATATATATATATATATATGGGCAACAAAGGTCTGTATTCCTCTAAAGGAATTTTTTCTAACAAAAGTCTGTATTCCTCTAAAGGAATTTTTTCTAACAAGGTAATGGAGGCTAAAGCGAAGAAGAGACAACAAGATTACGGATATGAAGAACTAGGGTTCCGACGAGTAAGAAAAGGCGGTGGCTAGAGGCAATAAGCGGGATGGCGGATAGATTTGGCATAATCTAATTCATATGGGTTGTGATGAATTAGATGATGATATGGTATTAATCAGTAAATTGATCATTCACAAAATTTTACGGAGTATATGGGATTGTGATATATATATATATATATATATATATATATATATATATATATATATATATATATATTTATGAGTCAACCATTTGTATATCTCGAGTAGCTTCTCAAAATGAAAGGTCAAAATGGAGGTGGGTATGAAGATTCAGGCGGTGGTGGCGGTGGATATGATTGTAACCAAACTTTCACACCAAGGTAAACAAACTGTCATATCAAAGTAACCAATCATCCTCCCACTTTCAATTTTTTTCTTAGTGCGATTTAGTAACCAAACCTTCAGAACAAGATAAGCAAACCTTCATACCAAGGTAACAAAACATTCATATTAAAGGTAACTAATCGCACTAAAACACACTGCTTTTTTTTTATAAATGCGATTGATAAATGTAACCTTCGCAGACAAGGTAACCAATTGATTTTATTAAATTACCAATTTCGTTTGAATGTGATGCGGGTTGGTAGCCAACCATTCATACAAAGGTAACCATTTTATTATTTATGAGTAACAAAATAGTTATAAAAAAATTTGAGCATAAAGAAAAGTTACATCTATTTATTTTAAAAATTTTGTAGGCTTAATCTTCTTCTTATTCTCATTGGCGTTTTGGACAATAGAGATTAGTATGGCGTGTGGTGGTGAGTATGTGAGGTGTAGTTGCGGACTATTATTTCAAAGTGTATGTGAGGAGATGAAGATTTGAATTTGAATATTTAAATTTGAATTATTATTTTGAATTTGAATTTATTTTTGTTGTTAGATCCAAATATTTAAATTTGAATTATTAATTATAATAGATTATTTGTCCTTGATTTTAGGTTTCCCTTATTAATGTGAATTGTACTATTTTTATAATATATGTCTTAATTATATTTTTTTTTATAATTATTTAGTTGATGCACTTTTTTTATAATTAATTTCTATTTATTATATACTTATGTAAAAAACCCTAATTTTTATCGCATCACCCACCACGAATTTCTAGGTTACGGCCATATGAATCACCGTAGAATAATTTGACTTCACCTAACTTTGAAATGAGAGGATAATATTAGATTTGTTTAGTAAAAAGAGTTCAATTTAAAAAAGTGACAATCGTATAAAATAAAATAATATATTTAAATTTATCATCATAATTTTATTATGATATTACATGATTAAATTAAAATTTTATTATTATTTAAGGACATATATAAAATATATATCTTTAATATTCACAAATTTCACAAATATATATTTTTAGGCCTAAATATAGATTAATAGCCTAAACTTCGATTTCTTTTTTCCACTTTTAGGATTGTCTTCTTAATTTTTTTAATTAGGAGATTAATTTTTTAATTTTTTTTACTTTTGGGATTGTCTTCTCAATTTTTTTTATTAGAAGATTAAATTTTTCTTATTACGTCTAAATTGACATATAACATCAAAAAAATGATAGGGATGGAGGGAGTAAAATGTTTTTAGTATATCAGAGAGAATTAATGGGGATTATGAAAAAACATGAGAGGAAATAAAAAGTTGACTTGCAAAATTGAACAAATTAAGAGTAATTGAGAGAGAGAGAGAGAGTGAGAGTACTAGTCTGGTGAGTAAAAATAGAATTTTACAATAAAAGTAATTACTTAGCATTGTTATAAATGAGATATCTTAATATGTGAGATTATATCTCAAAAGACTTACATATTGGAAAGGAGAAAGTATATAACAATGTTAGGGGGATCGGGAACTTTTGACCGGTTCAAATTTTTTTTTTTTTTACTTTGACTCTCCAAAAATATATAATATTTATTTGAACTGAAATTTTTAAAGAATTCAATAATTTAGATGTAATTTAGATACATATAAAAAATAGTATTGTATAGTCTGTGCAACACTATTTTTTATATATATTTAAATTACATTTAATCACCTAATTTTATAAAAATTTTAATTGTAATAAATATTATATATTTTTGAGAGTTAAAACAAAAATATATATTTTTAAACCGTTCTGATGAGATGAGTTCTATATTTATTTGAGCGAACAGGGGTTTTAACTGTTTAATCTCAAAATTAAACAAATTTAAATTATCTTACAATAGTAATGAAAAAAAAAAGATTTTTATTTATTTTTTGTTCACTAAATGAACAAGTTCAAGAAACAAATCTATCAGTTAAGTAATTCCAAATAAGTTAAGCATGGAACATGTTGGTAGTTATTACTCGAGCAGCCCCTTAAAATTTATAATTTTTTATTGTCCATAAATAAAAATAACTTGATTAATGTATGCAGACATGTCTTGGCATTTGTCATTAGCACAAGGTTGCTAATGAACAATTATTTGGAATGGTATATTCTTTTCACAAAGTATATATTCTTCTAAATAAGCTTGACACTGATATAAGTATTAAATATAACTTTTATTCTCTTACAGTTTTTTTATTTAATAAATAATATTTTTTTTTCAATACAAAAATAATATAGACAATTGATATTATATTTAATATTATACAATTATTTACTTAATATTTGTGCACAACTCTAAAACGAGTTACTCCATTCGTTCCTTAATATAGATCATTTTAGAGAATTATTTTTGTTCCTTAATATAAGTTGTGACGTCCCCAAAACAGGTTCATATCATCCAACCCATTCTGAGTCGCCAAATACATGGTACAGAAAATAACTACAATTTTATTACAACAATTATCGTGCAAAATACAAACAACACATATATCTTTGTGAGTTTGGATACAAATATATACCAAATTGTAACTCTCGAACACCAACTTTGGATAAGACGTCACAATGACACCTTACATAAAGGTATAGTCAAAAGCTGTTTTAGAAATTAGAATCTTTGGGAAATGCTCAAGGAAACCTTCGTACATGGGAGGTAAATGCGTCAGGTTATGATAGATATCATATGGCCATGTAATTATCCTTGGTTGATTAATAGACCCCAAAGAAAACGAAAAGATTACTATCATATTCTTCTCAATGGTGAGTCTTCTCTTGACATATCATTATCTCCTTTGTCTCTAATTGGGTATTATACTCCCAAATAAACACCAAGATTATATAGGTAGTGCTCGTAGAATATACTCAAAAAGTGGATGAGTACAACCTCATCTTATGATAACACGAGGTTGTATGTCATTAGACATCTTGTATGATAGTGACAAAACACCCTTCCAAGTTAAATTCACCTCACCCTCAACATCTATAGACCATCATTCTATTCCTCGCTATCCCCTTTCGACCCAAATTTATACTTTTATTACGAAAGGAATTGTGAAAAAAAAGCGGTGAGCACAACTAGCTCAATAAAGAATATCATGACTAAAGATAAATAAATTATCAATAGCCTTCAACAAGTAATAAATCGTAGATTTAGAACATATGGTAGATGATAAAACTTTTCAACCATAGTTTAATGGACGAAGCAATCCATTAGAAGAGTCAAATAGACCATAAAATCTATTATCTTCTTCATGTTAAAAGTCCATCAACAATGTTTTATCCTTGTAACATTAATCAACAATTCTCGCCCACAATCACGTGTATAACTCATAATCGTAATTGTAGTTCTAAATTCCTTTCCTCATCCAGGACAAAATTAATTTTCATCACCTGAAACACCAAAGATCATGGTTATACCAAATCACAGTTCATGTTCATAATCCTACTTAATAAATTCATCTTTGCACTACGGGCCAAAGATATTCATCAACAAGTCATCTTTTGCTTCTGCCAAAGATATTCATCAACAAGTCATCTTTTTGCACTACATGCCAAAGATATTCAACAACATGTCATCTTTGCATTACAAGCCAAAGATATTCATCAGAAATCATTCATCTTTGCACTACAGGCCAAAGATATTCAGTTATATCATCATTTAGGACTGAGGATGATGTAAAATATTTTAAAGAAAACGAATCCAGTGAAACAAAAGAACAAATATTAAGGATTCGTACTTTAAACAACTCAAGTTCAAAAATACTTCATAAATAACCAGAGTGGAGTAAAATTCAAAAATGAAGACCAAAACATAGATCCAATCAAACATAGGAATCATAACAGACAATCTTGGACACAGAGAAGAAAACTTAATTTTTTTGTGAATAGTGTCGTATTCGTGAATAGTGTCGTATACGTGAATAGTGTTGTATACGTGAATAGTAACTCCGACACCAAAAGATAGAAATTTCATAAAAAAAATCATCATGCTTCGTGAATAGTACTCATGAATAGTAACTTATGAATAGTAACTCATGAATAGTAACTCGTGAATAGTAACTCATGAATAGTAACCCCGACATGAAAAATTTTTAAATTTGATAAAAGTTTTAAACCAATATTTTAACATAATAATATTGAAGAAAATATCATTTTAAGAAGAATATAACACCCCTTACTATCCCTTACTATCCCTTACCTCAAAAAAGCGATTACTTACATTGGAATAATTTGAACGAACTTACAGACAGTATAAGAATACTCAAGATATCAAAATACTCACAAGAATACACTCGATAATATAGAGAGAGAAATAGAGAGAAAACTTCAGTTTCTGGTGTGATTTTCAATTCTAATCTAAGCACCCTATATTATAGGAAAATGCTTAGAACACCAAAGCAGAAAATTTAATAAATTAATAATATTATTTTTTCAAATTTCCTACGCCCACTAATTTGGTCCAAGACATCAGCCACCATGTGACAAAACATTAAAAACGTTTTTTCTTAATTTAAATAATTAAAACTTTCAAAAATCAATTATTTCGGAACTACGGAACTTCAATAATTCATAATAAATAGCCCTTTTATCAGAAAAATTCAAATCTCACGATTTTTTTTTATAGGAAATTCAATTCTTTACAACTTTGCAGAAGAAAGTTTTTTCAAATTCCAAACAAAAATTGACCGAAATCCACATACGGACTATTTTACAGGCTATAATCAAATTTCAGTCAAGAAATGGGTCCACAAACACACAAAACATGTGTTAATCATTTAATGCAACAAAAATACTCTTCCTCATATACTCATATATCACACATTCATTGTAAAAAATATCATCATTATTATATTATAATAATATAATAAAATATTATTTTATCGGAAAAGATAAAATATCGATTTTCAACAATTATCACTTTAAAAATTTTCTCCATCTATATCCACATAAAATGAATATTTTTCTTATCATATAAATCAATAATTAATTATTCACAAATAAGATTACAGAATCACAATTTCGCCAACTGTAGTGCTCCCAGGAAAGAGGGGCTTTCAATAAGAATTTCTACTTCTTGGCGCAAGCAATTAGGTGACCAAACCTCTCCTTGAGACAAGAACTTTCTAGACATTGCCAATAATGTTATCTAATAATATTATTCAAATAATATGAATTATCGTCAGATAATAGAAAAATACGTCGTAATCGACAATTATTGAAACAATAGTAATATAAAATATCAACGTAGCAATTATTGAATCAATAAAATAAAATATTGAATAAAGAATTACCGTAACAATTATTGAGTAGTGTCTTCTTTACGTAAGAATCAATAATTCAAAATATCTTTGTGCAATACCGTAATGCTCATTGTGTGCAACAACAGCAGTACATCAGTATTTTAACCACCGGGTATTCCAACAAAGATTAATCAGAATAACTACGCAAGTTATTTATAAAAACTCCCTTTTGTCGTTTTCTTCATTCGACAGGTTATTATGTTATGGGGCCCACAAATGGTCATGCTACTTGTCGCATGCGAATATTCCCTAAAACAACAATGAATATTTTATAACCACTTGCGTATTTTGAAAAAATTCATATATCACCCTTAACTTTAAACTTTTATCAATTTAACTATTTACTAAATAGAAAAATTGAATACTTTTATTTCATAAATTTCGGGGTCTTACATAAGTCGTTTGAGAATTTCAAATAAGTATTAATACTCTCCGTCTTTTTCCAATACAAGGATAATATAGATAATTAATATTATATTTAATGCTATATAATTATTATTTTTTAAATTTATATACAACTTTAAAACGACTTATATTAAAAAACAGAAAGAATGTATTATTAAGTCACGGAGGGAGTATACCAAGTAGGCAACTAACCACATAATTTAAAAACTAACCAACCCTACATATGCTCAGAATTTTATCAGTAATGTGACATGTAATTATTTTTTATTAATCATGCCATCCAAGTTTTTGGGAGATTCTCCTTAGCCCTTAATTAAAACTCATTGATAAGGTCAAAATTTTGAACCTGGACCGACTTATTAATGAAAATCAAACTTTTGAATCTGGACGGTTTATTAACAAAAAAAGAAAGGTAGTAGTTGACCCAAATTACTCGGAAGGGAATTCTGTTTTTTTGTTGCCAAATTTATGTATTTAACTTTTTACAAATTAAAAGTAATTAACAAAAGAAACTTCAAAGTAAAAAACAAACAAACTAATTTATGAATTAAATAAGACAAATTTTTCCTAAGTTCCCCCCTAGAAAATAAGTTTTCCATAGGTTTCTCATTTTCTGATTTAATCAATGCGTTACATAAATAAGTTAATGTATTTTAACAGTCTATCTCTTAATGCATATTAACGGCCTACATCTTTGTATTAAGAGTTACTCTGAATAGTTAAGATACAAATATGAGTCTAAACTATTTAGAGGACCTCTTAATACAAATATGTGAGCTGTTAAGATGCATTAAGAGATAGACTGTTCAGATGCATTAAGATTCAATCAAACATAAAGTTCTCTTAGTTCTCCTCCCATTATTCTTCCCCAAGTTGTAATTGTGACAAATAATTAAATTATAAAAGAATAGATTCCCAAATTTCCCCATTTCGAAACATGCAATAAAATTCAGTGCATTTCCAAACCCAGAAAACATACTTATAACATAATGATTCTTGGAAATTTATGAATATTCAAAAACCTTTTCTTCTTTCTACAAACATTGGAAAAATGACCATGAAAGAAAAAAAAAATATTTGCTTTCTGTTTTTAACACTTTGTCCCATTTGTTTTGTCAATATGGGCATGAAATTGGATTGAGAATATTAGGGGTTACAATCAAATTATATAAAATTGTTTCTAACTAGCATCCAAACACAAATGGCAACATCAAGCTACAAACTCAACCCCATTTACCAAGTGGTCCAAATCATATGACCTAGGGCTAATCAAGATTTTCACTATTCACTTTTTCCTTTGTCCATTTAATTTTCCACTAATTTAATTAGGCTAATTTGTCATTTTACCCTTTTTTGTTAAACTAAACTATTAGCTTTAACAAGACCATAGAGTAAGCAATTGGGTTAAAAAAGGCACCACTAATGTTGTGCCAAGTGGAATATACTTTTTAAATAAGATACATGCTTATAATTCATGAATTAGGATAACTTTGGATACCTGTCACGTTATCCTTATTCCATATAGATGTAAAAAACGTGTGGCAAAATAATGGTTTCCTTTATTTCCTTCTTGGTACGAATAGTTTTTTTTTTTTACCAACTCCGTAACGTTTAAGATACCTTTTGACTTGTTCATTTTGTTGTCTTTAATATATTTAGAAAGTGTATTCAGGTGGATTAGGATCCCTCAATTACACATATTATTTGGGAGAATTTAAGTTGATTAGAATTCTTTAATTATTTATTATTTAATTTATTTCAAAAACACATTTAATAAAAAAAATATTTTTTTTAGTGAAATCTTTAAATGACACGATTGATTGCGAAGGTTGGTTATTGTTTGTAGGAGTTAAAGTTTATAAAATGAATACAAGCAGTTGAGAATTCAATTAAATACTTCGTTCATTAAAAGTTCGATTTGAGCTCGATTCGAAATATAAATGAGTCAAATATGAGAAATTTTAAAGTTCGATAAATTATTCGAAACTCTTCAAATTATAATTTTCTATTAATACTCGGGTTATATTCGTTCGAAAAGTTCAAACTGTTCGGGCTCGACTCGGAATCGTGCTCGACTCGGTAGCTAAATGAGCCTTAATTAAACCTTATTTTATACTCGATAAATTTTATGAACCAAATCTAAGCAACTCAATATTCGATTCGACTCGATTCGTTTATACTCTTAATAAGAGTTTAACCATCTCTTATCAGAAAATGATCAATAATCTTGCTTTATAAACTGTGTTTTGTGTACACATATTTATATTTTCTTAGAATTTTATTTTTTATAATTATTACAAATAATGTATTTCCTTCAACCAAGAAAAATGTGCACCTTTTTGTGTGTGTTAATAAGTTCGGGAATAACTTATTGACTTATAAGTCATTTTAAAATAAATTAGTTTAATCAAATATAATGTCTATTTTTCCCATCTTTCTATTAATGTTTTTTTTAATAATTTTTATATTACTTTAATTTATAAGTTATTATGAACCGAATACTTTCGTAATTTGTTTTAATTCGATTCTTGACTTTTAAGTCAAATTGACGACTAATTCTTTTAATTATAAATCATAATTTAAAATAACTTATAAACAAACTTATATTTGAACTTATGAATTATTTTAAAATAAGCAGTTCCAAAAGAGGCTCTAAATCCCTTCTTAATTTCCTACCAAACTCTCCCAGGCTGCCAAACGAAGACATTTTCTCTCCCATCCCAAGTACGCACGCAAACCCCTATATACGTCATTTCACCAAATAAGTAACAGGAGTACTAATTTTTTGTTTATCTATTTATTTATTTATTTTTATAAATATTTGAACTCAGCAAAGTTTAGAACCCTATCCACTCTCCTTTTTAGCTATCTCTTTCTCTCTCCTCCAAGACTCAAGTCTGGGACAAGCTCTTTCTCTCTCTAGAAAAAGCTGACAATTTAGTTCAAACGTTTTTCACTCCCACTTTCTCTCTCTAGAAAAAATTTCAGGAACAAAAAGCTTCACTTTGCTACAGTAATGGCGGACGAAATTGCCCTCACTCTTCCCCCAAAACTACCAATCCCTCCCTATCCTTTCTAGATTCCATTCAACTGCCAAAGATCCTCTCCTGTCTACACCGACTTCCGATCGTCATCACCAATCACTTTATCGTTACTGTTTTTCTACTGTTTTTGAGCTGAGATATACATGTTTTTACTATATAATTACACATATTAACAAGTATAGAGAGATTTAGAGAGTTTTGTTATGGATTTGATTGAAGGAGTAGGCGAGAGTTCTTCACCGCCTAGGAGTTTTGGGAGTTTCGGTGGGTATGATATTAAAATTGATGTGTATAATCGTTTGGTGGAGTGTGGAAATGATGAGGCGGTGTCTAATCCTGAATTTCGTGAATTGTTGGAATCTCACTTCAGTCGCTTGCCTTCTAGGTATTCTAGGCATTTGGATTCTGACGTCAAATTTTTGTTTTAATTTTTTGATTTTCATTCCATTGTAATTTTGTGCTAATTATAACTGTCTTATATCTGCAAAATTTGATGAGGACATAAATGAATTTGCTTTAATTGATGCAGAATCACAACTTGTTAATCAATTGTTTATGTGCTGTATGTGTGTATATACGACTTTTTATTCCATTAAAATAAATTTTTTTCCATAAATGGCGTAGTTGAGTTGACTCTAGTAAAGTAATTTTTTGAAAATGCATGATGCTCAACTATTTGTGTGTACTTTTGTATTGCATGCATCTAGTATCTGGTAATTCAAAAATGAATTTGGTAAAAAATTGATGCGGGTTTGTAACTTTAATTTTATTTTTTTTGTATGTGTGTAAGCTTGTGTGCTTTTGATTTTGGTTATTTTGCTTTAATATTTAGATTTTGGTAACAACATTGCAGTTATTTGCTAATATTTAGCATGCAAAGTGAATTTAGTTCATTTTGGAAACTACATTTCCTTTTTCGGTTTAATGATTTATTTATTTATTTTTTATTCAGTTATGCCTTGGATATTAATGTGGATAGAGTGGAAGATGTGTTACTGCATCAAAAACTTCTTACTTTAGCAAAGGATCCTGATAACCGACCTGTTTTCCATGTTCGTTTTATGGAGGTACTACTTTTCATTTGACCATACTGGAAATAGTTATGTTATCAATGTTCACTAACTACCATTTTAATTCAAGAAAAACTCTCTTTGTTGACTGATTACTTAAAACACCAAGTTTCATCTATGGCTGTGAATGGAGAAAGCTATTCAAGCTTGGCTAACATTTGGGTAGTTAGAGCTTGTTTGAGATTGCAACATGAGATAAAGAGATGAAAAGCAGAAACTCATCTTAGATATATTTTGAAGCTCATAAATGCAACTCGTTGTCTCGTTCTCAGCTTGATAAGCTATGAACACATCATGACTATATTGAAAATCAAGCTACTCGAGCTATACCTGCATTGAGATTGATAAAAGATTAAGCAAGCGTAGTTTGAAAACTTTTTTGATCTCAATATGTTAATGGTCAAACCTTGAATGGCTCAGTATCAAGACTGGATTGGCTCATTTACAGTCCTCTTCATGATATCATATCATCGTTTTTCGTTTACTTATTATCTTCTTTCCGTGCATTTTATTATGCAAGAATCCGAAAAGAGTATTCAGTCCCATGCAAGGCAAGAATTCGAGCATATTGGAATAACCTTAGCAGGGTTTACATTTGCTAATGTTGTTGGATTTTATTTGGATTCACATGCATTTATCCTTGTAGGAAATTTCTTTTACTAGTATAATGTTATTATTGTTGAATAGAATAAGTCTAATTATTAGAAGCATCTGTAAGGTCGGAAGGAATGCATCTTCAATTTAGCTGCTCTATAAATTTAGCTCTCTATTTCAACAAACAAACGTCCACTCTGATACAGTCTAAAGCCAAGGTTGCCGAATGTTGTATCATATATGAATGACTCTTGACTAAGATATTAGAATATCATCCTGACTGCCTCTTTTGATACTTATGAGGAAATAGGCTTTTATATTGATGTCATATGTTTTTCCTACTGGCTTTTAGAGCTCAAGGTGCTGTTACAGTGTTACTATTCTTCAGATAAACTAAGATAGTGTTACTGCAGTCTAATAAAATTCTTAAATTCTAAGTGTCGCCATTGGAGGGACAGAATATAAATCTCGAAAAGCTTTTGAAGATCTAAAAACATTGGAATGGAAGGAAAATATCGGAATTGAGTAAGTAGGAGAGGCATTCTATGTATTCTAGTTCAGAAAAAATCATGAAGACATTTGGAGCTATATTTTAGGCCTTTCAAGTACAAAATTAGGGCTCTAGAGGCCACATCATGTTTCTGTTACTTCCTTCCCTTTCAGTAGTTGTATTTTAAATCAAGAATACTTTTTATATATGACTTACATTTCATGATTGATGATTGTACTCTAATTCAACATATTCTATAATATTTAATTCCCACTTTTTTCTTCCTTCTTCTATATTCCTAAGTCTAGGTTGCGCACAAGAGGGACATATGGGAGCTTCAAAGATGATAGCCATCCTCATAATTTAAATCTCAAAGGCCAGTTTTATATTTGAAAAAGTATGTCAAGGGACTTGTCAAAAAAAATAATAATTTAAGTACGTCATGTGCTTTATGAATAGAGCACGTTGGGGACAAAACCAATTATTATATTAAAAATTGCAAAGGAACTTAAGTTAAGTTCATTGTAAGGCGAGCTTAGTATGAAATGGTATTTCCCATGTCAACTATGCATTGAAGTCCCGGATGATTGTTTCCTTTAGTTGTAGTCTGGGATTCAGCTCATTGCTCGGAAGAAAGATTGCAGAAAGAAAACTGTGACGTATGGAAAACCAAATGTGGCATCAGGAGACTGGTTTCCTTATCATGTCAGCTATGCATTAAAGTCCCAATTGACTGTTTGTTTTAATTGTAGTCTGGGATTCATTTACTTGCTTGGAAGAATGAATCCAAAAAGAAGAATGTGAAGTACAGAAAACAAAAACGTGGCATAAGGAGACTGGTTTTCTTATCAAAACCGGGTGTTGTTGACACGAGGATGTGGAGATTTGTGTCCGGTTACTTAAAGGGGGAAAAGGAGGGGTACGGATTCTTATACGACACACATTTTAAAATAATTTATCATAACAAAATACAGAAATATAAATTAAATGAAAGTATGGAACTGAAAAAATTTGGTACTTGTGCTTGGATTGCAGTGTGATAGGGAAAAATGGACAATAAATGAGAGAAGACCTCTTGTTCACCGGTGATTAAATAAAGGATGTGGTAGTAGTTGCCATATTCCTCCATGCTAGGGGTACAAGGTAAAGGAAAAGGAGAAGGAAAAACATTAAAGGTACAAATTTCCAACTGCATTTAAGTAACTTAATTTTAAATGAAGATACACTGAGTTCATTAATTCAATTTATCTAATTAATGTATAATTTATATATAATTCGAGTAACTTTTATCATTTCTTTTGGTGGAATATTATGAAATTTACTCAAGAAGGTAATTGGCACATAGTAGGAAGGTTGTAATGAATTTGGGTCATATATTTGGAGCGACTCTTACTCTGTAATCTTCATGCTGGATCGTAAGAGCATGAAGGGGTGTTGTATAGCCAACCACAGTTACTTTGGATAGGATTTGCTATGAGATCATGATTTCTAATTATAGCTTATCATATTGTGGCTGTGGTAACATGGGGTGTAGTAGCGGTGTATTAATGGATGTGGAAATGACGCTGTAAATATTGGTCATAGTCACACTTCACTTAAAGCATGGTGATATGCATTTAAATCATACAATTTGATATTTATTTTTTTATTTTGTTTTAGATGCAATCATAAACATTAATTGACTACATTTTCTCACCTTTTCTCACTTTTAAAGTTACTTGAGGAATAATATACAACTACTTCTAACAACATAAGTTGCAAGTTGTGATCTATTTGATCAAAACTTTTTCATATTAAAAACTAATTAAACCCTAGGAAGAAGGGAAATGGACACAAATTAAACCGATACGTGACACATGATACAACATTTATCCAAAAAAATAGATAGATATGTCGGAAATACGTTGATTTTATTTATATTTTTAATAAATATAAATGTATAAATAACTTGAATTATTAACGAGGCATGATAAAAATCAAGCAATAGCGAAGAACAATTTTACCACAAACATCTCCGGACCTAAAAACAAATATGATTATAGTATAACACTCCAAGAGATAGATAGCCTTATTTAAGGATAAGGATGATATGTATGATCACATCAATAGAGTAGTTAGACTCTTCTTTGATTTTTCGTTATATACCTGATATTCAACTGAATACTATAATGGAGACACAAAAAAAGGCTTAGAAAATTAGGAAGTTAAACAAACCCACATCAAAATTCACCATATAAACAAGATAAAACTTATATATATATATGTGTGTGTGTGTGCATATATATATAAATACAAACATATATGTATATAATAAGTAAATCCATTTTTTTACATAATCATAAGCAAGAGCTAAGAGGTGGTTGCCAATTTAGACAAGCCAAGACATAACAAAATATTTTTTTTTGTTTGATAAAAGAAGAAATTTTATTAATACAAAAGAAAGAATACAATAAAAGGGGGAACAAGAGTCCACAATCAACGTACTAAAAAACAAAAATAAAAAAGAGCACTTAAAAAATGTACAATCTCTACATAAATCAGTCACAGAGATACCTTTAAGGGCCCCATAGAAGAAGCCCATAGAAAAGTAAGGAAAATAATCTTATCATTCAACAACTTAAAAGAAGAGCGACTTCCTCTAAATAGTCTAGTATTACGCTCATTCCTTATAAAATGGAAAAAAGACATACTTCCATAAAATTTTGGTATCCCTATTGTTTTCAAATACTCGAAAATAAACTAGCAACATATCTTTTACTGAACCAAGACACACCCACTCCTCTCCTAACACTCCAAAGAGAGCTCCACAAGCCCCAAGCATGCAAAAATAAATGAGCATGAGTCCCATTACTATGCCTGCACATAAAACGTCCGGAGATAGAACTTTGTAAGGTCTGCGATTTTGATAGAGATCATCAGTATTCAATCTTTGTAAAACCAGAGACCATACAAAAGTCTTGACTTTGAAAGGTACCTTAGCTTTCCAAATATATGAATCCAAAGGAAATGTATTGGGAACAATAGACCGAGTCAATAAAGAGAAGTAACTCTTACAAGAAAAAGAACTAGATGGATCTAAAGTCCAAATGCGCTTATCAGAGTATAAATGAACCGAAGCAAGCAAGATAAACAAAGTTTCCATTTTAATAGTCTCCAAATCAGTGATATTCCTAAAGAAATGAAAATCCTAAGAAAAAAAATTTCCTTCACGTTTTATGAAATTAAAAATGGGAGTATCATGCAGTGAAGAAATATGTTACAGCCGATTAAAATTAAGAGAAAAGTAATTTTCTCCCAACCAAAATCCTCCCAAAATTGAATTTGATGACCACTCCAAAAGGACACTAGGAATTTACTTAAAAATCCTCCCAAAATTGAATTTGATGACCACTCCAAAAGGACACTAGGAATTTACTTGGAGAAAAAACCTTACTCAAGAAAAAACCAAAAGGAATACAGTGCAGAGGTGTTTTTAGTTTTACAACACTCGAATCATCCCTACAACACTCTAAACAGCCTTAAATAGGGTCAGTACATTGACATAAACATTTCTACATTAGTCTACATTTTCCTAAGAGAGTATAATTAATGTTTCTAGAACTTTCCAACAGAGAAAGTACTGCCTTACAATTACAAGAGGAATTATTTCCAATACAGGCTGCACTCTTTTTAGGCCTTACATAAATTAATTATTAAATCAAAATTTGACTTCAGATACCAATAAAGGTTAACTTCAAAATTTAATTTCATTAACTTCAAAGTTTAAGTTAAATTAAAATACTAGCATATGTCATAACGCACTAGAAAGTATCCTAGCGTATCTAGAAGTATACGAAATTGAAAAGATTAAGAATAATAACGTTGAAGTAGCCGATATGTATCCAGAAGTGTCCATTGAGTGTCAGTATTCGACAAGTTCTAGAAAAGGATACGTCCACCTCTAGGAAGTTTTGGTGATTCATAGATTGAAACTTTTAAATTAACCTGTAATTGCGAAATTATTTAATCTAGCTCTCAATAATAATTTTTTTTAAAATAATTTATCTGACATGAGCAAAGCCAATAAGCAATTAAAAAAATAGAAAACATTCTTCCATTAACATCAAAATGAGAGATGCAGGATGAAACTCAATCTAGTGTGAATCTTGACTCTTGAGTAGATACAATGTTTGTTTTTCCAATTTTCTCTTGGACACACACTTTTTCAGATGGTTTTTAAATTAGATTAGACTAGTTTTACTTGGAACACGGTTTGTGGAACTGATATGGGTACGTATAAGCTATATAGACTACAACGCGGTACACTAGGGTGGTTTTGTATGAGCTATTATAGTTAGGAATATTTTTAAAGTCTAAATGTAATATAACTAAGTTAGATTGAAGATTTTAGTTGAGTTTACAAGTTGATTGGTTTTTAATTTAGTACAAATGCGATAATTGAGTATCCAATTCTAAGCTAGTATATTGATGTTTGTGTAACTATAGATAAAACAAAAAATAATAATATTTTAGTACGTTAGAGTATTGGTAGTTTGGTACGTAAGAGTACCATATTTGGGTACACAAGCAGTAATATGTGGTTCGCTTGGTCAACAAGAGTAAAACACTGGATTAGACAAAAAAGCCTATAGAAAAGTCAAGTCCTATACGGCGCAGTGATAACCTTTAAAATTCATATAAATATAACAGGCCTAGAGGTTGTGATGGCAAACTTGTTGTGTTACTGCCTTCTTATTAATAGCGTCGAGACTTTTGGTTAATTTTTCTTCTTGACATTTGGATTCTGACTGCAACTATCTGCTAAAGACTGCCTCAGTAGGAAGAGTGCTCTTTGTTATTAATCTAGTTGGAGAAAATTAGACTTGGATTGTGAAAAAATTGGAGTTTTTTTGTATTTGTACCAACTAGAAAGTTACGTCCTCTATTGTGTTGTAGTGGCTGTGAGTTTTTATTTGCAGCAGTCAGCACTATATTGGCCTATACTGGTTGTGACTTATGACCCAACGAAACCCCTTTATGTATTTGCCATTATGTTACATAATAGCCATTTTTGATTTTCTTTTGTTTTCTTCTTGAGAACTGGGTTGTGCAATGTTTCCACTAAAAGGCTATTTGATGATAGCCTTCATGGCTGTTAGTTATGCTACTAACTGTTGTTAATTTATAATCAACCAAATAATGGTGCCTTTTTTTTTTTTTTTTGGGGGGAGGTGGATGCACAATTATGTCAAGTATATCAATTTAGAAGATAAAGAATTGTAACTTTGAAGTATTTGTTCTTGTAAATTAAATATAAGACGATCAAACCAATGATTACAATAAATATAATCAATTTAATACAAGTTCAATTTGATTTATATGGGACCCTTTTATAAGGTGAGATCAACACTTTGGTGTAAGGTCGATTTACTACTCTTTATAAATCAAGTGTCTGCAGTTTTAGATTCACTTTCAAATAGAAAGGACTAACACGGATCAATGTTTTATACAAAACGGACTATGTTCCTTGCAATATATTTTATAATACGGCCAACTTCCAAACGGAAGGAGGGTTATCCTACTTGAGGAATAGATTGATTTGTCTCACTTTCTTTTGAAAGGATTATAGTTCACAATTTTTTCACAAATTTAACAAGTGATACGGCCAACTTCCGAACGGAAGGAGGGTTATCAAGTCTTGAGAAATTGATCACTATTTTTCACTTTCGTTGAAAGGATAATGTATAAAATTTGGTCAATATATATAAGCTTTAATTAATTCAAGTTATATGGATATTTAACTGTGCAGAACAACTTGAATGTAGTTAGCACAAATGAAAGAATGAATATGTAAATGCTTTGTGCTTTTAGTGTTTGATATGAATGAATATACATATATATATATATATCTATATATCTATGTATATATCTATGTATATATATATATTATAACACGCAATATCAAACCACTAATAAGAAGTGATAAATAGAACACAAGCAATTAAACTAGTGTCTGTATACTTGTTAATAAAGAGCAATATGTGTTTGTATATATAAATCCGACTCTCTCTCTCTCTATATATATATATATATATATATATATATAAATATGTATATAATTCAATGAAGAACTTATCTCTTGAAGATCACCTCGTAGAAACCCACTTCTTGAATCTAGATTTGAAAGTTTAGAGAGAGAAAGAGAGATGAAAGTTTGGTAAACTTATAAAAAGATTGGCAAATATGCTTTGGCTAGATTGAAGAAAAATGAAGAGAAGAGGTGGGTATTTTTAGGAAAACTTGGTTAGAATGAAGGGCTAAGATTAGCTCTCAAGTTTTTAAATCCAATGGATAGAAATCAATTTTGTAAAGTAAAAATCAATTAAGTGATAGTGCAATGCATTATGAATTCCTATGGAGAGGATTCTAACTTAGGTTTTCTAATATGCTTATTTAGTTATTTTAATTAACCCTTTTTGTTATCATCAAATTTAATGAATATTTAATTAATTAAGTTAATTAAATATTTGTTTTTTCAGTCTTCCCCTTTTTGATGATAACAGAACCTAAGTTTTATTTTTTAAATTTGCACTTTTTGCTTCCCCTTAATTTGCTTCTCCTTTGTTTAATACTGCCCCTTACTGTTTGCCAGTTTTTAAACCCAAGTTAACTGTGTTTTATGCTTTTCTTTAGTTAAATAGTACTTGTTATACTAGTTCTTAATCTTCCCCTTTTAGTCATCAACAAAAGAAAAAACTAACCCAAAAACTTGCATAACAGAGGTTAGTAAACAGAAAATCTATCTTCTAGTGATAAAACAAATTACATGGCCTTTTAACTACTACATTAAATCTAGTAAATAAGTAACAACATAATCTCATCAAAATAGACTGATCAAAATACCTTCAGTTCCTTTCTGCAGTTAGTACGAGCCATTAGTTAGTTTTTAACATTAAGTTCAATAAACTTCAGATGGCATTAGCTGCAAAAGAACCTTTAGCTGCAGAAACTTATCATTAATTTCCAGAAGATATTAGTATATTACAAAGCTTCATAGTAATACAATTTTGATTTACACATAAGCTGGTGATATCAGGCAACAACAGCAACCAAACTTAGTAAAAGAACATAAAAACAGTATCAAAAATGTACTGTAACACAACTCATACTCACACATGCGTGTCCTAAAGTGAACTTAGATGCACACCTGCCAGATTCAGGTTGGAATCATATGTTCTCCCTGACAAGAGATTGTCAATCAGGTTTGTGTGTGAAGGTGTGGGATCATTGAGAAGGGGATTATACATGGTATTTGCAAACACGGAGTTAAAAAGATGGCCAGCAACAGGACTTGGAGAGCACATAGGAATCACAGGATTAGCAAACATTCCAGAAGACAACTTGTAGATACTCCAGAAAAACAATTCACTTGATATTGCAGAACATCCATTCTACCATTCAGTCCTAAGATAGCAGCTTTAAACACATCATGAAAGTTCTCCATTTTTCTCTTAATTTCCATGCACAGATCATAAACAGAATAACTCAGAATCTTAGACTTAGTGGACTGCACAGAAGTGATTTCACTTATTCTAAAATGGTTCAAAGAAATGATTGGTGGAGACAGTACCAGAGAAGTGTTTCTCAACAACCATAGCAATCTCATCACTCAAGTCTATATTGTGTGCCTTAAAAATTCTAGTTAACAACCACCCATATGCCACCTTTGTTTGCACAATTATTATAGAAGAGATCAAAAAGTACGGCAAGTTGTAGGGATCATAGAAAAGAATATAATACATAAGTTGCATGTTCCTTAAGAAAAGCGGCTTCCTTTCCTTTCCAAAGCACTCGTACACCTTTGGTTGGCTGATCTTGGAATTTGATGTCTTTCTTTTCTTTTCCTCATTCACTTAGAAAACCAACCCTTTTGGCCTTTCTAAGCAAGAGATTTCCTTATTTATGCAACTCTCAATTGTTGGGGACGACAAGTCCATTGCCGAGAAGAAATTTATATTTATTTTATTATTGTGTAATTTAGGGTTTTTAAAAAAAAAAAGTGGGGTGATTTTAGTCTTTAATTATTTTCTTCTGCCCCCCGATCCACATTAGAGTTCAGTTATCTATAAATATGGATGTAACCGCCACATATACTCATTACACTATTGAGTATTATTATAGATTGCAATCAATTACTCTTCTGTGACCAAGGATCCTAGAGGTAGTGGAACACGGAGCTCCACCTTATTTACAACTTATTAATTAATTTTTTAACTAATTTATAGCAATTATTCTTCTCCAAATTTTGTCCTACATCGTGTTTATTTTTCATGAATAATAAAGATCCGTAGCAGCTGTAGCATATATACTACTGTATTATGTCAACAATGTTTTCTGGAGTCTACTTAGCCCAACACTCTAATTCTCACATGTGATAACAGGATGATGCGAAGAGAGAATAAGAGAGAAATTAGAATGGACTGGACTAACTGGAGATAAAATGAATTAAAATATATAAAGAGAATATCATTACTTTCTTATACTCGCTTGTTATTTTTCAGTGCATATACTTACATTTTCTCTCGTTTTCCACGTTTGTTGTCTGATCTCCATTCTGCATGGTGGATAGACTTTCTGGACTAGAGCTGATGGTAATGATGAAGAACAAGTTACAAATGTTCTTTCCACACCAAGGCAATGTATTAAAGTGAATAATGAAGTACTATTGCCATCACATGACAGGTATTTTAACTGTGGTGGTTTTAGTGTTTATGCTTTTGGCAACCTTCCTCGTTTGTCTGGTCTGCATGGAATGGTTCTGAAGATATTTAGACTTCCTTATGCTGAGTGTTTCTAATGGTGGTCTCAATTTGTGTTTTTTGATCATTCATCAATGGCACTTTCTCTTTCTTTTACTAATTTATTTCATTTACGCTAGGAATCGTGAGATTGACTTCGAACCTTGCTCTAAGCTTGAGGACCTAAATTTGGATGTTAGAAAGAACTCAAATGGAAAGGAGAGGATAAATCTTGCTGAAGACTTTCCTGGAAGGTAGTTCTAAACGAATTTATAAAAACATTCTCTTACTTTTTATTAAAGGTGTTTCTGAACAATGGAAGGGCGCTACTTGTAGTTTTTGGTTATGTATATTATTTGGTGACCCGGACCTTATTTAAAAAAAATAGGAGGATCTATATTTCCATAAGGTCCTCTATCACATGAATAGTAAGTGGGTCCCACACTCATGTGAGAAAGGGCCTTGCACAAATATCGTATTTACTTTTGGAAATAACAATTACATAGATTAATTGATCTAGTTTTGATGGTTAGCTCAGTTAGGTGGAAATATCAGTGTTGGCTGTCATTTTAAAGCTCCAATGTTCCAGATTGTAATTGTCTTGTCAGAAAAAAAGTTTTGAGAATGGGAAGCTGAAAAGGCATAAATTGTGTCGGAGATTAAATTGAGGGTTTGCAAAATTTCAAATTAGGAACGCGTATAAAACCGTTACAATGTACAGAGGAAAATCAAAATCTCTGTGCTGCTGGGCTGAAGTATAAAATAATGACATTGATACATCAATGCAAGTATGCAACTAGCCTATAAAAGGTCAGTTTAAGTACAGCTCTTCCTTTTTCTTTTTGAGGAAAATATTATTATTTTTGATGCTTGTTCGAGTTATTTTACTCATTAAAAAAAGAAAAAGCAAAATGGGTTGGGGAATCTAACTCTTTGTTATTTCTACAGGCATGTCATTTGACATAATGTGTATCGTTTACTTTTTACATGCGTAAATTCCACTCTTATACCAACTTATATCTGTGCCACTCAATGACTCCAAGTTTTGCCACATCTTTGGTATTGGACTACATATATCAATAATACCTTAGGTGGTGTTTGATAAATTTGAGTGTTAAAATTTGAACAGTTTAGACATTTGAATAATAGTCTCTGTCCAGAATTGTGTCTGAATAAAAAAATGTTGTTTGATAATTAATTTTTCCAAAATGTCTGAATAACAATATTTTACCATTTTAACCCTATGACAGTTTAAGCAAAATCTGTTTGATAATCAGAGAGGTCTGAATAGTATTTTAAATACATATTTATAACATTTTGACCACAATATGATGAAACAAAATGTATCATGTTCAATGAAAACATCAACATAACATAATAATTCAACCATACAAATTAAATGAACTTCAAACACTTGTTAAACAAGACTTGAATTGCAATTTATTCACATAGATTAACCATAAATTCTATGTCTTGATCACCCCATTGCAAATATGTTAGGTTTGTAAGATTCATGTACATAATCATATTGCATCAAAGTAAAGCAGAAGCGTAAAAAACAGATTTTTAAAATTTTGACAAACCATATACCTGGATCATCCTTTATGCACAATTATTAATTAAACGAAAAGATGAAGAAGAAGAATTATACCTTGAAGATTCGAGCTTTCTCAGGTATAAGTTCACCTCCAAATCCTTTTCGCGTTTAACTTGAATTCACCGGGTTTGATTCCTTCCTTTGATCAACGTTAGCCACCCAAGTGCTTGGCATCTAGAGGTGATCTACCAAGGAAGAACAAGTATTCAAGAACAAGTATTCAAGAATATGGGTGTTTGACAAAATCCTAGTTATTCTATCTCTATAGAAAATACTTACTCTCCCAACTCTTGGAAAAATCATTCACGTGTGTTGTGAAAAACATCAACCACCCTCAACTATAATAAGACTCCTCTTATTTATAGATGTAGGCAACCCTCCTTAACACTTAAGGAATTGAGTTTTATTTTAATTAATTAAACTCCTTTAATTAATTAGGCTCCCAATCTTATTAGGAATAATTAATTAAACTCTTTTAATTAATTAGCATCCTAATCCTATTGGGAATATATGAGAGTACTTTTATTAATTAATTCTCAAACTCCTTTAGAAATTAAATAATAATAATAATAGTAATATTAATAATAAGACTCTTATTAATTTACTCCCTCCGTCCCAGGATAAAAGTCCTGGTGACTTTTCACGCATATTAAGAAGAGAAATGAAATGACAAAATTGCCCATAATAATATGTCATTAATTATTTTCAATGTAGGTGAGAGAGTGACTTTCTAGCTTTTCAATTCAAAATATTTTCTCTCCATACTTACTAAATATAGAGGGAGAATTAGAATAGAAAAGTATGAGATATTTAATGATACGGGCATAATAGGAAAAAATGTGTAAAAGTTTGGTTATTAAAGGAAAGTGGACATTTAACATCATGGGACGGAGGGAGTATTTAATATTTTCAAAATATTAAATAATAAATATTAAGCTATTTAATTTATTCTATCACCATAGATGAAATTAAATACACTTAACTTATTATTACAATTATACCATTTGCTTCTTAAATAAATAATTTTTCTTTTGCGGTGTGACCCTTTAGGTTCTTCATATTAAACCGGTTGTGAATAAATCAATTAGAACAATTCTAATTTTATTTAAATAAATAAATTAATATAATAATTTATTTAAATAAATAAAATTTGTTCTACAATAAGGATAAGCCTCCTTCGCGAGCAACGACTTTCCAGATAATATAGATTTCAACATTAATCATAAAAGAACCTTTGAGTAAATAGTTACCGTACAATTCAATCATTTCACCATACAATGTCCCAATTAAATATAAGACATGGAATTACTATGAAATCTTATTTTATTTAATTATATGTATTTCGATTCTTAAATGCACAATTCCAAATAATGCAAATTAGAAACTCATTTCTAATTTCATTCTGCCTTGGCCAAGGAATCCTCCAGGGTTGTCATTTATCGAATCACATGACATTTCTCTTCTTTTACTAGAAGCGGTAGATTCTTTATTGATCATATATTATCTCCATGTACAACTTATTATACCCAAGCATATCATTTGATATACCCTTAAGGGTCTTAAGGAATAAGTCAAAGTATAACTCATCATACACAAGATACTATGATGATCTCAAGTCCAAGGATCACTTGTACTACTATCACTACAAGAATTCCTATTGACAGACAAATAAAACTCCATTATGTATTCCTTAGTGAGTTACGTTCAGTGTACTTATTCTCCAATAAGCACCTACATACTTACTTTAGTGTTTCCACACAAATGATCATGAGATCAATCATCCTCATCCAATGAGCAAGCAATGTATTTACCAATCTATCCGTATTCACTAATACCCTTTTTAGTAATTCATCGATTGAGAATATTTTAGTTTTTAAGCTATCTAAGAATTTAGATCTCATTAGCATGATCTCATCATGATTCTAAAAGTATTGCTTAAAACTATGAGTTTATCACATATTATTAAAATAGTACCATGTAGATAAATTAAAACCTTTTGTAAATGAATACTTTTATTAATAAGCGAATAAGATTGTTACAAAGTACTTATTCGTTACAAAGTATATGCTTTATCATCAACATGATTGGCTTTTGTGCATACTAATTTCAGATTCATCTTGTCCTTCTTCTTCGTTCCCTTTATTTTGCTCCGCTTTAATCCTCCCATTGAGTTGGAGCTTTTTTAAAAGCATAATGGTAAACTCATATTAATAACTAAAAAAAATTGTAAAATAAAATAAATAAAAATAACAATAGATTAATTAGCTAATATAATAATCTCAACAATCCCTTTAATAAATTCTTTTTCCAAATAGAAAACAAAAATCAAAAATCTCAAATTCGTGAATCATCGGATCGAGTTCGCGAATCCCTCATTGAAATCCCCAAACCCCAATCCGCTAGACAATCTCTTTAACAAAAATCCCTTTCCAAACAGAAAACAAAAATCTCAATTAGCCGAAAGAGGAAGAAGCACATAAGCAAAAGTGAATCAAAGTTCGCGGATCCCTTATCCAAATCCCCAAACACCAATCATCAGATGAGATGTTATCCGCGAATCCCTCTTGTCGTTCCTCTCATGTCGACAAGCTCGTGATTGATGAACCAGTCCCAATTAGCCGAAAGAGGAAGAAGTACAGAAGCAAAAGTGAAATCATAAAAAATTGTACTTGGGATAAAGGGAGAATTTTGTAATATTGTTGAGGTTATTTTTGTCCAAAAAAAATATAAACTCGTTTAGATGTGGCTCTGAATGGTTTAGCATTACTTTTGAATCTTACCGATTAAGGGGCATAATTTTTTTTACCAAACAAGTTGTGCCTCTGACCGAATCAGAGGCACACCTATTAAGAGCCTTTAAGACCTAAACAAACACCACCTTAGTATTGTATTATGTTGCAGACCAAAAACCATATGCAGTGGCTGTTATAGATAGCACACCCCATATTTATTTGGATTCTGTAGTCCCTGCTACTGCTTCTAATTCTATGATTTCCTGTTGTCTTATCTATCTGATTATCTCCTCGCGACTTTTTCATGATTTTCATTTCTCGGTTGTAGTGATTCTTTTTTGATAAGAATGAGGCATGCAAACATGCCTCTTGAATATTTACATCATTGTTATAATGAATTTCTATTTGCATTATTTTGGAACCATTAATTAATGTTATAGTTTTTCTGTTGCTGAAGTTAGCTGTATATGTTAGATTAAATATTACATTCTTCTCTCTCTCTCTCTCCCTCCCCCCCTCCCCCGCTCCCCCGCTCCCCCGCTCCCCCGTTCTTTCCATAATATATGGGGTATAATTTGACTGCTGGAGATGGTATAGGCAGGAAGCTTCGCATGTGCCGATTCATGAAGTAATATTTTCTACAATTGACAAGCCCAAGCTGCTTAGTCAGGTATTTCTGTGGAGTTGTGTAAAACATCTTTAGATTATATCATATCTTATTAATGTTCTCTTTATTGCTTTTTATTATGTTATTTCTGTCATGATTAGGGTTGTAAACGAGTTGAGTCGAGCTTTTGCTTGACGAGCTCGAGCTCACAAAAATAGTTACACGAGTCGAGTTCCTAAATGAACGGTAATACCTTAGTAGTCAAGGTATATATAATCTGGTGTTCTTGGTATTGATCCATGGATACTAGTCTGCTGTTAATTTTGAGTTTTAAACTTCCGAGAATACCTTTGTAATCGAGGTAAAAAATCAAATTATAAAAGGTAATGGGCCACTTGGCAAATATCAAAACCTAGCACCTACATAAGCTTGTTAATAACTGAGAACATTCAATTTCCGATCATTTAACTTGTACACTTTAGTGATACAGAGAAAACTTGCTACCCCTTACAGCTTTTCTACATATGTCCTCCCAAATATTCATTCATGCACAATTAATTCTGATATAAGTATTATATGGTCTTGGAGATTTTAGAAATATTCTTATTACTAATATCTATTGTTTGGTACAACTTTGTGCAAAAATATAGGATCCTAGAATTCACCCCCCCCCCCCCAATTATTATTGTTATTTTAGTCCGAGACCTCGCAGCAATATCTCAATATTTTCTAACTGTTCTTTTTCTTTTCATTTCTTTTCCTGTAGCTTTCTGCTTTGCTTTCTGATCTTGGGCTCAATATCCGTGAAGCGCACGTGTTTTCAACAACTGATGGCTATTCTTTGGATGTCTTCGTGGTGGATGGATGGCCTGTTGAGGTATATTCTTTATTATAGATTCATACTATTGTTATGTTCTTTCACAGTTTTTCACAGTCAAATTCTTTAACTGCTTCCTATGGTGGGGTGGTGTATTAATTTCAAGATTTTGGATGTAGATGCTATTTCATATTAGTTATTACTTATTACTTATTAGTTACTTCTCAAACACTGTTTTTGCTATGGAATGCTATTTTATTTATGTTTCATGTTGGTCTTGAAACTGTGTTAGTACCTGAGCAAATGGCCATGTTCTACAAGATTAATATTTTTTTTTTTTGTGTGTGTGGGGTGGAGTGGGGTGGGGTGGGTGGGGGGGGGGGTGGCTGAAAAGATGCCACAATCTATTCGAGTGGTTACTGAGATCAGATTGCTCTTTTATCCGCCGGCAGTGTGCATTGTGATTATTATTATTTAAGTACATGATCTCTACTGAGTCCAAATGTTGCTGACTTTGTTATGTTTTGGTCAGGATACTAAGGGTTTGCATGAAGCTATGGAAAAAGCAATTGCTAGAAACGAGGTATCCTCTTTGTAATTATATTCCATTTCCAGTGTTTGATACTTGTAAATTTCTTTCGTACAAGCTTTTTTAATGAATATAATATTGCTTCTTTTGTAGGTTTCATATACTTGCATATGCCAATATTTTCCTTATAGAAAAGAAATATTAATGATATTATCATGTTATATTTTTGCATTGTGCTTTAGTGTGAATTTTATGAATTCAACCCCCCCCTCCTGATTTTTTAGGAGGCTTGGTGTCCGCTTTATTCAAGAGCTTGCTTTGGGTAAAGGATAGGGGTTTTGGCTGGGGTTTCATTTCTTGCATAGCTTTGAGCATGGCCGAGTTTCATTAGTTTTTCTTTCTTTTCTCACTTACATATTTCGGGGGATTCCATGTCCTACCTCATTTTAATCTCTATGTTCTGTAATCTGAATATAAAAGATAATTAGTGGGGTATATTAACGTGATGATTTATATATTATAGATTTGGTAAAAAAGTACCAAGTTTAAGGGTTCAGTTTCGAAATATCATAAAGTTTATTGGTTAAAATATCAATTTTTGGTGACTTGAAGTACCCAATCAACAAATGAAGGATCCAACATGGATCCCATGCCCACATCCATGTTCACTCGTGTCGACATGGGTATTTCACCCTCAACAGAAGAGTCCATGTAACACCGGTCTAGGTTAATATGAGTGGCTCAGGTGATATTAGACTAGAAGCTGATACTAATTGGGTTTTACTACAAAGAAGCGAGGGCATCGTGCACCTAGGCCCCTAAAGTGTGTGCCTCACTGAAGCTGCTAGGACTTAAGTAAGGCGAGGCGTCAACCTTGCACCTAGATGGGCCTCAAGCTTAGGCGCGTACCTCAGTGCGTCTTTAATAACTATGATGGGTGGCACCCCCTTGCTGCCTCTTTGCCTATATTTATACTTATAAAATGTAAGTATCTATAGGGCTCTCATACTTTTAGGTATAGATATACATGCTTTTCTTTTGGGGTGTATAATAATGTATGGGTGTAGAATGACTTATTTTTATAAGTTTATTATGTCATATGTATTTGTTGCTCCCTCTGTTCCAACTTAGATGTCTTCATAAGGATTGCACGCACTATTACAAATTAATATAATAATGTAGAAGACTGTCTAGAGATTCAATATCACCGGATCACCCTTCATAAGATCCCACCCTCTCTGTTCGAAGCAAGGCTATAATATTAATGTTAATACAAGTTAAAAACTATTGAGACAAGGCTTTGGATCATCGAGCAAAGGATTGAAGTGTATGTAAAATGGGAAGGCACGAGTATGATTGTAGGATTTCTTCCTAATTAATCCTTTGGGTGAATTCTCTTTCACGTCGTGGATGTCAAATAGCTTTTCTTAATGGTCACTTGTTCTCTTGTCTTTTTATGTTGTTTTGAACGTCCAATCTTCAAACTCTTTTTATCACCTTGATTAGAAGATGAAAAGTCAAATCTTTTTCTTTTCCTTCTTAATTGTTGGAACAATGCCCAATTCTATTCTATTTGAGAGTCATGCTATGGCACCTTCTTTTAATAACTTGTAAAAATCCTCAAGCAGTTTTTCATATATTCTCATTTCACAACTTAATTTTAATTGATGAACTCTTGGTTATCTACTTATTTGTCAACTTTTTTGACTGTAATCATTATCTTTTACAAGTAATATACTAAGCGACCCTAACATTAATTTTATACTTGATGTAATTCTGAACAATTTGTTGTTAGACATATAGTGGCTGTAAGAGTTTGTTAATGAAGTCTGCTTAATTATGACTAGGATAGTTCATGTTCATTTATAAATCTGAATATGTATTCATTCTATGTGTTTCTGCACTTCCTTGAATTTTCTGTATTAGGCACCTGGCTACATTTTTACCTTTTATCTACTGTAATGTGTTATGTTTTCTACTATATTTTTTTAGTTATTGTTGAAGACAATAATTGTGCGAGTGAAGTGATGTCTTTATATCATTTTTGTAGAATTCATGGTCTGGTTCTTCACATTCTCAATCAGCTGCAGAGAAAGCAATAGTAGCACAAGCGAAACCTGGGGATTGGGAAATAGATATAAGAATATTGAAGATTGGGGAAAGAATTGCATCAGGATCTTGTGGAGATTTGTGAGTGAGGAATTTTATATAAGAAATGTAACTGTCTTTTAATTCCCTGCTCACATTTTTCTATTACCGACCTTTCTTCTGGTCTTCATGAAAAGGTTTCGTGGAGTCTACTGTGGTCAGGATGTTGCTATTAAAGTTCTTAGATCTGAGCATTTGAATGACACATTGGAAGATGAGTTTGCTCACGAAGTTGCTATCCTTAGGTAAAAAATTTCAGTCCCAAATACACTGTAATTTTTCTCTCTTCTAAATCACAATAAATATTTAGTTATATCTTATATCAAATGGTGTTGTTTTTGTGATTTATCTTGTTATAAGGACTGCAAAAATTACCGAAACAAATAAATTTTCTCCACCAATCAAGCAAAATCTGTCGAGGATAAAAAATTGTCCATAGCTTGTTAGACACTTTATTTTTGTAGGTTTAGATTCATTTCCAGGATCAGTAGTCCTTTTTGTCATCTCTTGACGGATACAACATTCTATATTGATAGGTGATCCTTCTTCTGTTGTATATTTGATTTTTAGGACTAACGGTATGCTTGTTTGCAAAAAACATATTTGGGATTAGACTATTTATCTTAATTTAACACTACTTTGGATTAATTTATCCCATGATAGGGGATTAATAGGTCTTTAAATAGTCCTATGGGCTATTTTTTTGTCCGTTTTTAAGGCTATTTATGAGGGATGTTGTATAATCCCATGATGGATGTGGGATTAATAGTCCCCCTATTTTAAGCTATCAAATGACTTTATGGGACTAATAGTCCGACATTAAGGGACTAATAGTCCCTCGTCAAAAGATTAAATAGTCCGAAGTAGTGTTAAATTAAGACAAATAGTCCAATTCCAAACATGTTTTTTACAAACAAACATGGCCTAAGAGTTTAACTATGTAAATTTTGGAATATTTGATATTTTCTCTGGTTCAGAGTCTTGTGCTATATTTACGGCCAGTTAGCATGACATCCAACCTTTTACCTCTGCAGCTTTCAATTTTAATTCTTTATCTCATCGAGAAAGTTGGGTTTACCTAGGTACAACTTGGAGGATCCTGTTGAGATAGGAGTATCTCCACTTTCTGACCTTAATATTGAGGGGGCATATAAATGAGCACATTTTTTGATAACAATAAAGGAGCACTTTTTATTATTTATTTACTCCCTCCTATCCAGATTAAATGACGTTTTAGAGTTAAGCACACTTATTAAGAAATAACACAAAATGTCTTTTGTATCCCTAATTAATTATTTCTCTCCACAAAAATAAAGGCAATTAATGGGTTATTGGAACTTTGGTTCATGGAATCGCATTTACTACGCATATTAAATAGAGGGGTAAATTAGAAAAAAATAGTGCAATATTGCATATAAATTCCAAAACGACACTTATCTAAAACGTCATTTATTTAGAATAGAAGGGAGTATTAATTTACTTGCAGATTATATTATTATATAATGCAAACTTAAACTTGGCCTTTGATAATGGGAAATGGATGCATTTTACTACAACTTTGATAGGAGTAGAAGAATGTTAGTCTTTATTCTATAGTGTCTCTATGATATTTATGACAAGTCATTGGCCTATTTGTGGATTTACCTCATGTACTATAGTTACTGAGTAGTTTAGTACTTTAGTTGGGCTTCTTAAGAGGCCACACATCGTGACATTGAACCGGATATTCATTCAGTGAATATGCAGACTCATCCATAATTGTTTTCCTATGCTTATTTTGCATTAGCTGTTGGTTTGAGAGATTAAATGATGTCCATGCATGTGTTTATCCATCTCTTTTCTGACTCCAATTTGCTAAAATTCTTTAATATATGTATGATCATTAAGATATTTTTTTTACCTATGTGGGAAGAACAAAGTCTCTTATGTATTGCATACATTGATTTGTATTATTAATACATTATGTATCTATGTTTATTTGAATGCAGGGAGGTTCAACATAGGAATGTTGTTCGTTTTATTGGTGCATGTACAAAGTCTCCTCATTTGAGCATAGTAACAGGTACAAGGCATTTGAAAGAAATTAGGATGTAACCTTCTGCATATGAAGTTGTGATTTTAGCTTCTCTAAGGAGTCTTTTATTTTTTATTTTTAAAAATTTTAATTTACTAATTTTTTTTAGCACAATGTTGAAGTACGACCAGTCACAATCTATTAATGTGAAGGGTATATCAGACTTCCCTCCTTTGTGTTTTGGGGTTATCACAAACGCTATCCCTCTCATATCGGAATTACACAGATCACCCTTGATTTTCAGAGGTCTAGTAACAACTTCCCCTACCAAGAGGCATATCAAGATGATGCCATATTCTTTATTTTTTCTCGGAAGTATATGATACCCTTTCTAGTTAAAGTTTTTAGAGAGAGGAGAAGAGAAGCATAATTTTAAACTATTTCTACCAGTTGAACCTCCACGCACAAAGAAAAGGAATAATAAACATATAATATATATTAAATAATACTTATATATACACACATTAAACCCTTGATAAAAGAAGCTTAAGAACTCAAAATAAGTGAGATTTAATACTTCAACGCAAATAACAGAGATGAGCAACCAGTGTTCATTGGCGCTTGCAGTTATCTCGATTCCATTTAAGATATCATCTACTTGATCAACAAACCTTGTCCCTACTAGGATTAGCTATATGTGACTTTCATTTGACTTTGAACTAAATCTGACTATGCAGGAGCTTGACTGGGCGAGTGAGGATTTATGGGAGATTATAAGCAAATGAGTTTATGAAATATGTATATACCGAAAGCAGTGGTTCCTTCACCATAATTGATTTAGCCAGCAAAGGACATTAGCTGTAGCATTGGTTGGGTAACCTTTCATTGGAAGGAGGTGCTGAAAGAGCACGTTAGTTGACTCACCTAACGAAAGTTAATGAGTTATGATGAAATAACTTCATAATGAATTTGTTCAAGTTGTGACTCACTTTGAGCTATGGAAATAACTTGATAATTAATTTGTTCAAGACTTCAAGTTGTGACTCACTTGTTAGCTCCCTCCACACACACCCATCCCCACCTCCCCGGCGCGGATCTCCTCTCTTTAAAACCTTCAACTGGTAGAAATAGTTTAAAATTATGCTTTTAGTGTTTCTAAATGCATCGCTCTGCACTTCGAAAATCCTTTTTGCTCTAAAAGAATAAAAAATTATGTTTCTACTTTCAGAGTTCATGCCTGGAGGGAGCCTATACGAATATTTGCATAAGAATCATATCATGATGGAGCTTCCAGAATTGGTGAAGTTTGCAATAGATGTTTGCAGAGGAATGGAGTACTTGCATCAAAATAACATAATTCACAGGGATCTGAAAACGGCAAATCTGCTTATGGATGCTCAAAATGTAAGTATTTGTGAAATAAGTATATGATTTTCTAATATTTTTGAATGAAAAATCCATTTGATTTAGAGCCAAGCACAGGGACTGAACTGGTTTGCTAAGGTATGATTATATTAACATCTTTCATGTAATTTTCATCCAAATGGATTTAATGCATGTTGTTTGAGTTGCATTCATCAAATTATATAGGCACACTTCTATTCACTCCAGGTTTCAGTAGTCATAAGAATTTTGTTGATGCATTAATCATTATATATACTAAACATCTTGTATCTAGTGGAATAGTTAGGATTGAGGTAAAACTAAATGAACTTAATGTTCAAAAGATTATTGTTTTCAGTAGACACATAAATACATAATCAGTCCTTCAGGAGCCCGGAAAATTGCAGGAGAACATGCTTTAACTTTCTGTGTTGGGAAGGGGTTGAACGTGATTGTTAATTTTAAAATGGAAATTTATATATCAGTTTCATGTTCTTTAAATTTGTGGTTTCTTAGACTCACCACAAATTAGAATCAATGAGCAGGATATACTTGTACAAATAATTATTAGGATTTAATCTGTGGATTAGCGTTAAGTTAGGCTTGATAATCATAGCTTTAAATCAATTGGCTTCTTAAGATAGTATTTAACTGACTTGACTGACAAGGGCGGATCACAGTTGAACAAGTGTTCAGCTTGCTTGAAGCCAGACTGTCTAAGGCCATCCTGGTCTGAAGTTGATGCATGTTATATATGCCTTGTAATCCAAAGTTTTCAGTTGGACGCTTCTTTTATATTTTCAGAAGTAATGCAATGTGTTGAAACTAAGTTCTTACTAATTTGCACTTTTCATCGCTTTCTTTCCCTAATAGATCAATTTCCATATCATTTTCACTCTACTAATTCCATAATTTGGCCAAAGTTCTAATTCTAGCATTCATGTTCTTCCCTTTTGCCTTTCCCTTTTTGTGCAACTTATTTTGCTTATGCCTACCAAAAAAATGTTATTTATATGAATGTAAGCAGTTCAAAGGAGCTAGTAATTGCAAAGTATCTTATTGATGCTATGTTGAAGCCGTTACATTTTATTTTCCTCTCATCCATTAACTTGTTTTGTTCACTTCAATAACTTATAGAGATTTTGACTTAGCCTTGTCATATCTTGTCTCAAGGTTGTTAAGGTGGCAGATTTTGGTGTTGCTCGATTCCAAAATCAAGGAGGGGAAATGACAGCAGAGACTGGAACATACAGATGGATGGCCCCTGAGGTCTGATTCTTTTTCATTTGCCAATTTCTTCTGTTTCATGAGCTAGATACGGTAGATTATGAGGGTGTGTGCATCTAAGTCGGTTCTTATCAGTTACCACAAACACTTTTCATGAACTCTCTATTGATTGTGTTACCTTTGGCTGAGATTCTTGCTATAGGTCTTTCATTGTAGTCTTGTGTTATTGGTTTAGTGCTGTCAATTGCTGATGCTTCTGGAGAATAGTTGTTGTGACTATAAGGATGTAGTGTTAGAATTTGAGCATAATTTAAAGTGGGTTTCATTAATCATTTAAAATGAATCCACATATCAATGTGTTATACTCCATGAGTAGATTAAAATCAAGTATTTGACTCAAATTCATGGAATGATGAATGAGAAATTAACTCCCAAAGATCACCATTGAAAATAATAATAAATATTTGTGGGGTCCCACATCGGTTAAGAACTAATGTTTTAATGGGTTTATATACAATAAAATTGCTCTTGATTTTGAGCCCCAAGGGCTACTCCACTTTTGTGGAAGGAAGAGAACCTAAGCCAAGACTTGGTTTGAACCCACACGCGCGCCGTTGCCGACCGGCCTGGCCTGACTGGGCTCGCGGTTCGTGGGTCTGGGTCGTTGTATATATATATATATATATATTTTGGACTGTTTTATTTTAGTTCTATTATCAAAACTGCGTTGTTTTGAAAAACGTTATTTATTATCAAAACTGTGTCATATTGGGAAGCGTCGTCTGCCCGAATAGACGCGTCAATACTACGTTGTTTTTGGAAGCGCTATCTGCTCGAACGGACGCGCTCTTTCTGTCAAGCCTAAAACTACGTCATTTTTGGCCCGAACGGACGCGCCCTTTCTGCCAAAACCAAAAACTACGTCATTTGTGTAAACATGTCTTTTCAAGGGGTTGTGTACCATCTGATGAGTCACTAATCCCCTCCTATAATTAGACTAGGGGGCTGCCATTCAATTCATCCAAGCATTAAGCATTCCAAGTCTTCAAGTCTTCATCATTTCATAAGTAGTTCATAGTTTATTTTGAGAGAGATTCCAGAGCATTCTTTTGGTTCGTTGTGTGTGTTATTTGTAGTGTTGTTATAATACACGTTGTCATTGTATCCTAAAGACAAGTGCCGCTAACTCTAAGCATCAATAAGGAGGGCATAATTATCTTAAGGACATAGTACCAAGTACTAGCCTTGACAAATTTACTTTTGCAGTTTGGCTTTCTTGAGATAAGTTTATATATATATATATATATATATATATATATATATATATATATATAGCCCTTGTCCATTCAGTTTTCATAACAATCTTAAGACAATTCACATCTATATATATATTTGCAAGAAATATGGCTACCGATTTTATTACTATAGTCACTTCTTCTTCTATACCAATAATTTCAAATGTACCTCTGAACGATGGAAAAAAAACCAAAAAGGTTTAATGTTACAAAATTCAAAAGGTGGCAACAAAAGATGTTTTATCTTATTACTTTTAACTAGACAAGATATCTTCACGAAGATCCCTTGTACTCAAAGAAGATGAAACAGACAGACAAGTTGTTGCCGCAATAAATGCATGACAACATGCTGATTTTTTGTACCGAAAGTACATCCTTAATGTATTAGACTACACATTATACAATGCGTAAAGTTCTCTCAAAACAATAAGAGAACTATGGGATTCCTTGGATAAGAAATATAAAACGGAAGATGCTGGCACAAAGAAGTTCGTAGTTGGCAGGTTTTTGGACTATAAGATGGTGGATTCCAAGGCTGTCATCATTCAAGTCCAAGAACTTCAAGTAATCCTGCATGCAATACATGCAGAAGGTATGTGTCCTTAAGTGAATCTTTTCAAATTGCTGCTATTATTGAAAAACTACCACTAATGTGGAAAAATTTCAAGAATTATCTTAAGTATAAACGCAAAGAAACTTGAAGACTTAATCGTGAGATTAAGGATAGAAGATGACTATCGTGCTTCTGAGAAGAAAGCAGGAAAGACCTTTGTGGAGTATAAAGCCAACATGGTGGAAAAAGGTCAAAAATCTAAAAAGAGAAAGCACTCCGGCAATGGGCCTCAATAGGGAATGAATAAAAAATTCCAAGGCAAGTGCTACATTTGTGACAAGTCCGGACATTGGGCAAAGGATTGTCGTAAACGCAAAGACCAAAATAAGAAGTCTGCACAAGCCAATATAACAAAGGTGGATGGGCTTCTTAAGGATGTTTCTGAAATGAACCTATTAGCAGTTGTTTCTGAAGTAAACATGGTTGAAAATCCCAGGGAATGATGGGTAGATAATGGAGCAACCCGACATGTGTGTTCTGACAGAAAGATGTTCTCTAGCGATAACCCGTGTCTGAAGGCACTGTATAATTCAAAAAAAATAAAAAAAAATCATGAACACAAAAAAATGAAGCACTGAATATGAACACACACTAAACTAAAAGCCTAAATTAATTCTTAACACATCCGCTCTTTCCGTACATACTCCACAAAGCATTTAAATGAAAAATTCTTATGAAGACAAATTTCAATGAATAAATAAAGAATATCCAACTTTAATACTCAAATTCTCATAAATTTAAACTAAGTTTAACTACATTTAAAGATTTATTTTTTATTATTTATTAGCCTTTTTGATTGATTGTAACTTTTTAAATAGTAATTTGACAATTAAAAATTATTTTTTGCTTGTTATAACTCATTTTTTTTGTCGCACGTAGATGAGTATACAGTTTCGCAGAGTCGTAACTTGATACAAAAACTGATTGCAGGTTGTTATATAAATTTAGGATTAGCTCAGCAACGAAGTTTAAAAATGAAGAACCAAGACAAATAAGAGAGAGGGAGAGGTCAAACAAATAAGGTGACGAATGACTAATGATTAAGTTATATGGTCAATTTTACAACTTGCTAATGTAACAGATTGCAGGATCAAGTCTTTATGAATTTTCATCCATAGATATATGGATGACCCATGTAGCTTCCTTCATTAGATCAATCAAATAATGGTAAACAACTATAAAAGGACATGCAGAAACAAAACTTTTTAAAACAGCCAAAGAAAAAACACATCCATCCAAAAGGAATGCACAAGAGCACACAGATGAGGTCAACAGATGAGGTCACCCACAAAAAAACTTTTCCAAATATATATATAATTCTCTTTATCTCAATATTTTAATTTTGAGAAACATTTTTAATACTGAATTATAAAATTATATCAAAATTTGAACAAACTATTATTTTTTTATTTTTGGATGATTAAATATTATCATGTTATCATTATTAAATTTTTTTAATATTAAAATATATTTGAAGATTTTTTCTAAAAGAGTTCTTCTAGACAGACATGAATGTATTTGAATTTCACCTATTTGTATTTTTACCCACCATTGAAGGTCAAAATACAGATGAGTAAAATTCAAATATATTTATATCCAATTTTTATGTACAAATATAGTTTTTGGTTCTAAAAATGGTACGACTTTCAAACAATTTGTGTATGTTTGTAATGTTTATAATGTATGTTTATAATGGTATGACTTTCAAAAATGGTATGACTTTTTCAGATAGATCAATTTGTGTATGTTTATAATGTAAAGGATAAAAATAGAGATTAAAAATGATTATTAACATTAATTAGGCTTTGGTCAAAATTTATTTATTTTTAGGCGGTAAATTTTGGCAAAAGTAAATAAATTTTTAAATCTATTTTTTTTCTTTTCTGTTTTTTCTAAAATATAATAATAATAATAATAATAATAATAATAATAATAATAATAATAAAACCTAATCTTAAGTTTTTCGTCTATTATTATTATTATTATTATTATTATTATTATTTTCTTCATAAATTTTAAAAGCCAGTAAGATAGAGTAAATAAAAGATTCTGTATATTGTGTATTGTTTGTCGGGTAAAATTAATGAGTAGGAGTAGTAGTTTGGAGAGCAAGTTGAGTGACTCATCTCCTTCCTTTCCTTGATTCCGGAGCTCCCATCCTGACAATGACCTCTTTCATTGTCCAGTCTGCTTTGTTCTGCTCTCCCTTCCTTCGGTTTTCTTTTCCTTGTCAATTTTCTCTTCATCTCCTTTTACCGATTTGCCCCTCTTTTTCTCATTTACCAAACAGCTAGCTGTATACAACAAATGCATGAATTTGTAATTTCAGAATTATATTGGGTGCTAGTCTAGATCTAGTTTGTCACTTGTACAAATTATTAGTCTGTCTACTGAAATAATTACACACAATGTGCGTATGTATGTATCATATGTATAGATATTTATCCGGTGTCTCGCATGGAAAATTTTCAAACTTTATCCGCCCAACATACTATCAATATTAATTTTTTAAAAATTTATTATTTTTAAACTCAAATTTGAGATCAATTCATTTAATTTATGTCAATACAAGTATTAATATCATAAATTATCTTTATTATTTTGAAATTTTAAATTTAAAAATATCTTACATTAATTTTTAAAAAGACGATAGTGATTCTACGATTTGGAACGGAAGGAAAGTCGGGAGTATAATTTTTCTCCTTAAGCCACTATTTGTATAAAGATAAAAATAAAAAGCCACCAAAACCTAAGGATGATAAAGGCATTTGTTTTAGACAATTGAACAACGAATTTAATACAAATAGCACGGAAAAATATTTGCTAGTAGTAGTAAATGTATAATTAAAACAAGTTACAAACTACATCTTCTTTGGAAAATGGGAACTTTATTTATTTTAGTTATATAATTATTTACACTTTGTATTCTCAAATTTATCCTATTTTGCACATTGTATAATATAATTCAAAATGTTGCATTTTGCATCCTAATAAAAATCAATTGCTAGCCGTCGGATGTTGAAGCCCTAAATGATTTTAGATCGTTGGATGTTGAAGCCTAAATTGATTTGCGGTCGTTGGATGTTGAAGCTTTGAGATTTGAGTCGTTCTGTTTTATATTATAGATTGAGAATGGAGAACAATTATACATGAGAAATTCTTCTACATTCAAGATTGCTGGGCAAGGAAAAGTTGTTCTAAAGATGACATCTGGCAAGGAGCTCACCCTCAACAACGTGCTCCATGTGCTTGATATTAGGAAAATTTAGTGTCAGGATCTCATTTTAGTCAAAAGGGATTTAAACTAGTCTGTATCGGACAAGTTTGTCGTAACTAAAAATGGGATGTATGTGGGGAAGAGATATATGAGCAATGAACTCTTTTAAATGAATGGAATGACAATTGTACATTCCAATATTAATAAAAATACACCTTCTGCTTATATGATTGGGTCATCTAATTTATGGCATAGTAGATTAGGACATGTTAATTATAATACTATACGTAGATTAATTAATATGGAATGTTTGCCAAAATGTGATCTTAACTCCAATCATAAATGTGAAGTTTGCATTGAGCCATAATTTCGGAAATCTTCTTTTAAATCAATTGAAAGAAGTACTGAACATCTTGAATTAGCACATACTAATATTTGTGATTTAAAGTATATACAGACAAGAGGAGGTAAGAAATACATTCTTACTTTTATAGATGATTGTACAAGATATTATTATGTTTACTTATTGAGAAGTAAAAATGAGGCTTTGGAAATGTTTATGTATTACAAAAATGAGATTGAGAATCAACTTGATAAAAAGATCAAAATAATTAGAAGTGATAGAGGTGGGGAATATGAATTTCCTTTTGCTAAAATTTGTTCACATGGTATAATATACTAAACAACTGCACTTTATTCATCACAGGAAAATAGTGTTGTTGAAAGAAAAGAATAAAACTTTGAAATAAATGATGAATGCATTGTTATTAAATTCTGGGCTACCTCAGAATTTGTGGGGGTAAGCAATTCTTTCAGCAAATTATATTCTCATCCGAATACCTCAAAACAAGTCTAATGCATCACCATATGAATTATGGAAATGACGTAAATCGTCTTATAAACACTTAAAAGTGTGAGGGTGTTTAACAAAAGTAATGGTTCCTCCACCTAAAAAGGTGAAAATAGGACCAAAATCAATAGATTGTATATTCATCGGTTATGCTAATAATAGCAGTGTATATAGATTTTTGGTTAATAAATCAAAAATAGAGGAAATACATGAAAATATTATTATTAAGTCAAAAGATGCCGAATAAATGCTTTTTTGGTCACTCTACTTTAGGTCAACTTATAAATGAGTTGTGAAACTTTTTTTCTTGCAGTCAACTCACTGAACTTTAATTTTCTTACAAACCGTTACAAAAACCGTTAAGTCCTTTGACTTTTAACGGTTTAACCACATAGGAGAGAGAAAGCTGACATGAAAAGTGGAAATGAACAAATTTTATGGAAAAAATGAAAGAAATTCTTTTAAAATAAAATATAAATAAAAAAACTTAGTAAAAAAAATGTAAAATACAATAACATAAGTGAAAAAATATATTTAATTATTTTTATAATTAATATCAAATGAGTTTTTATGTAATTATTAGCAAATATAATTAAGGAAATTATAAAACAAAAAAATTCTAAATATTGTTATTATTTGTATTATTATAAATTTTATTATTATTATTATTATTATCGGTAGATTATTATTATAATTATTGTAGGTATTATTATTGGTGTTATTATAATTGTTATTATTATTATTATTATTATTGAATGCCATGTTGGATCATTTTTGGCACATCAACTTTTTTTTTTCTCACTCAACATCATATGTGGTCAAACCGTTAAAAGTCAGAGGACTTAACAATTTTTGTAACGATTTGTAAGAAAATTAAAGTTCAGTGAATTGACTGTAAGAAAAAAAAGTTTAGCGACTCATTTGTAAGTTGACCTAAAGTAGAGTGACCAAAAAAGCATTTATCCCCAAAAGATGATGAATTCTTTGAAACAGTATTTCCTAATAAAAAGGACCATGATCCAAGTTCTAATGAACATGAAACAAGTTCAAACAAAAGAACTTATGACACTGTTAGTGACTGTGATCATGGATTAAAAGATATTGATGAAGCTAGACGTAGTAAACGTGCTACAATATCAAAATCTTATTGTCCGAATTTTCTAATTTATTTGTTAGAAAATGAGCCTCAAACTTATAAAGAAGCGGTGTTGAGTCCCGAAGCTCCATATTGGAAAGAGGCGATAAATAGTGAAGTAGAATCCATTCTGCACAATCATACGTGAGAATTGGTAGATCTCCCACCTGACTCTAAACCTTTTGGATACAAGTGGATATTCAAGAAGAAAATGAAAGCAGATGGATCTATAGATAAATATAAAGCGAGATTTGTAATAAAAGGATACAAGCTAAAGGAGGGTTTGGATTATTTTGATACTTATTCTCCTGTGACAAGAATATCCTCAATTAGGATGTTAATAGCCATTGCAACTATATATAATTTAGAGATGCATCAAATGAATGTGAAAACAACTTTCTTGAATGGAGATTTAGAAGATGAAATATCTACATGGAACAACCAGAAGGGTTTGTTGTTCCAAGACAAGAAAATAAAGTCTGTTGGCTTGTGAAGTTCCTTTTATTGATTAAAACAAGCACCTAAAGAATGACATGAAAAATTTGATAGTGCAATGTTGTCAAATGGTTTCAAGATAGAGTGTGACAAATGTGTGTATGTCAAGGACATTGAGAAAGGGTTTGTCATTATTTGTCTTTATGTAGATGATATGCTCATTATGAGTAGTAATAATGAAATCATTAAAACTACCAAGAGAATGTTAAGCAATATGTTTGACACGAGTGTTGCCGATATAATATTAGGAATTAAAATTTTAAAACATCGGATGGGTTAGTATTATCACAATCACACTATATTGAGAAAATACTCGGGAAATTCAATAAATACGATTGCAATCCCCTGGGAACACCGATAGATATAAATCTACACTTGTCTAAAAATAAAGGAGAGAGCATATCACAACCTGAGTGCACAAATAATTGGAAGCCTTATATTCATAATGAATTTTACACGTACTGACATAGCATATGTTGTCAATAAATTGAGTATAAGGTATCTAAAATACACTCAAAATTTTGGATTGCACTACTCTAGATATCCAGCAATACTCGAAGGATATTGTGATGCGAACTGGATATCAGATACAAAAGACTCTAAATCCACAGGTGGTTTCGTGTTTACACTAGGTGGAGGAGCAGTATCAGAAATCTTCTAAACAAACATGCATTGCTCGATCAACGATGAAATCTGAGTTTATTGCATTGGATAAGGCTGGAGAATAAGCTGAGTGGCTTCGTCACTTTTTAGAAGATATTCCTATGTGGCCTAAACTTGTGCCGGCTTTTTGTATCCATTGTGACAATCAATCAGCAATTGGAAGGACACAGAGTCACATGTATAATGGTAAGTCTAGACATATTCGTCGTAGACACAATACCATTAAACAATTGCTCACTAATGACATTATGTCTATTGAGTACATAAAGTCAAAAGAGAATATAACGGATCCATTAACTAAAGGTTTAGCAAGTGAAAATAACATCGAGGGAATGGGTTTAAAGCCTATAAATGAGGATTGTCATGATGGAAACCCAACCTAGTTGACTGGAGATCCCAAGATCTAGGTTCAAAGGGACAACTAAATTGTGAATGATTCAACCAAATCACTATGAAGAAATTAATTTCTTCTGCTCATTCATATTATACGAGATAGTGATACCTGTAGCGATTTTTAAGATAAGCTACGCTTTTAATGATTCTAAAATCTTGATAAACAAGTGGGTGGGGTATGATATGATAGTCTTATTAAGAATCACCTATGTGAGTGTGAACTTGGCCACTTCTATGAGAAGGATAAGGCTATACTTCTCTAAAGAACTCATAAATCCGGGATTGTTTGGGGCTGAAATGAACAAAATCATGAGAAACAATGTCTGAAAAGATTATGTGTGGATTTTTATCGTCTTGATGACAGTTCAAGACATCACGTTCACTGGACAACAAGTAAACCCGATAGTCTTTCATAAGGAAAGGTTCAAAGCCTAAAGCCACCTTTCTCTATACAGACGATTTCCAATTCTGTCTCTCTCAGAGTCTGCATAACATTTGCTTAAGGCTGGCGGTCAATTTCATTCATGTGGGGGATTGTTAGAATTTGAGCATATTTTAAAGTGGGTTTCATTAATCATTTAAAATGAATCCACATATCAATGTGTTATACTCCATGAGTAGATTAAAATCAAGTATTTGAAAGCTCAAATCCATGTGATAATGAATGATAAATTAACTCCCAAAGATAACCCTTGAAAATGATAATAAATATTTGTGGGAAGCTAAGTCCCACATCGGTTAAAAATTAAAGTTTTAATGGGTTTATATACAATAAAGTTGCTATTGGGTTTGGGCCCAAGGGGCACCCCACTTTTGTAGAAGGGAGCGGACCTAGCCAAGGCTTGGTTTGAACCTACACGCGTTGCCGCCGACCGGCCTGGCCAAGCTGGGCTCGTGGATCATGGCTCGAGGCTTGCGGTTCGTGGGTCTGGGTCATATATATTTTTTGGCTGTTTTATTTCAGTTCTATTATTAAAATTGCGTCGTTTTGAAAAATGTTATTTATTATCAAAACTGTGTCGTTTTGGGAAGCGTCATTTGCCCGAACGGACGCGTCAATACTGCGTCGTTTTGGGAAGTGCTATCTGCTCGAACGGACTTCTCAAAACTACGTCGTTTTTTCCTGAACGGAGGCTCTCTTTCTGCCAAGCCTAAAACTACGTCGTTTTGGCCCGAACAGACCAACCAAAAATTATGTCGTTTTTCGGTAAACGTGTCTTTTTAAGGGGTTGTGTCCCATCTGATGGGTCACTAATCCCTCCTATAAATAGACTAGGGGGATGCCATTCAGTTCATTTAATTCATCCAAGCATTAAGCATTCCAAGTCTTCCAAGTTTTCATCATTTCATAAGTTCATAGTTTATTGAGAGAGAGTCCAGAGCATTCTTTTGGTTTGTTGTGTGTGTTATTTTTAGTTCTACTATAACACACGTTGTCATTGTATCATGGGAGACAAGTGCCGCTAACTCTAAGCACCGATAAGGAGGGCATAATTGTCTTAAGGACATAGTACCAAGTACTAGCCTTGACAAATTTACTTCTGCAGTTTGGCTTTCTGCAATTTGACTTACTTGAGATAAGTTTATATATATGTGTGTGTATATATTTAGCCCTTGCCCATTCAGTTTTAATAACAGTAGAATAATGCATAAATATAGGTAGATTAAGACATACACAAATTTTTTGTGCAAGATGCTAAGAACAACTTATCATATACTTTGTTAACTGGTCCTTTTGTATAATATTGGTAGACTAAAAATATTTTGGTCTTTTTTCACATGTTTCCAATTTAGATCACATTGGTATTTGGGAGAGCTAAGTTGGGGATGATTTTAGTCGGTTTACTTGGCATTTTTTTTGGGTGCATATGAAGATTGATTTTGTGGATAATGTGAGGGAGATTGCCAACCTCTCTCCTCTTTTTCTCTCTTCTGTTGGATGCAGCTAGGGATGGAAATTAGCCTGTACCGGCGGGTATTTTTATCTATTTATTGGGTTTAGGGTCCAGTCGGGGTAATAAGCTACCCATGCCATGCCCATCAAATATACATTTAATACAATTATTTTGATGATTATATTTTATAGATGCTTATGCACAATTATATATAGTTATATTTTTGTACTTTAATTATATTATTTTGATAATTTAGTATGTAAAATAAAGTAATGGGACTCAAACCCAATAGCATTCAGTGAGAGTGCAAACCCTGATTGGCCCTGTTGTCACCCTAGATGCAGCTTACCTATTGGCAGACTTAGTATGGTGTGGATGTCTCAATGACAGATGCATATATTCTTGCGTGTCCTCTGAATATTTCAATATACTCCTTTGACCTCTCTTTTTTTGGGCGATGGAACTAATGAATTCCCAATGCTTTATAATTTTTGGTTCTAAATGCACAACCTGCATTAATTGCTTTATATGTTTGATGCTCTAAGATTTGGTTTTCATTTTGGTATATCTTTGACTTTGCTCCGTATTCTTTAAGGTTATAAATCATCAACCATATGATCAAAAAGCTGATGTGTTCAGTTTCGCAATCGTTCTGTGGGAGCTTGTGACAGCGAAGGTATTTTCTATAATTCAATTAGCTTGAAATGCAATGTCAGAGTATTTTGTTTTGAGTAAGCTCAAAGTTATTCTTGTTAGTATTATTTTTTCTAAGATCTATATATATATATTTTTATTTTTTCCCTTAAATTTGCAGGTTCCATATGACACCATGACACCATTACAAGCTGCCCTGGGAGTGAGACAGGTTGGTGGAACTTTATATTTTGCTATAATAATAATATGATATAGTTGCTGTGCATTTCTGTTAATGTCATCACCAATTATTCTATATTCATAAAATCAATCTGAACTTTTGTAGTTATATAAATCATTCTAGTAAATGCAATCTATTCCCCAGATATTTGGTTTTGTGAACCTGAAAAATGGGTGCTTTATTATATTTGATCAGCTTCTTGTAAGAGTATATGCAACTAAAAAAGTTGCAACGGAAAGCACTACTTACTGTGTAACTAAACATACAGTGTTTAATTTGACAGGACTACCGTGTAAATGAGAGATGTAACCATTTCAGATATCACTTCATTGCTTCTGCTTTGACATTTTTCGATTTCCCCAACCAGTTTTGTAAGAATGCAAGGCTAACCTGACTGACATTAAAAGCTGTGAATCTCTCTTTGCTGTAGTGCTGTAGTGCTGTAGTAATACAGTATACACTATGGTGTAGTTTTTAATCTGATGTGTCATCCATGATATTGAAGGGTGCGGAAAATTGTTATAGGTTTTCTTTTCCTTACCCCCCCGGCACACGCTAGCACTATAGTGGGCAGTGGTGACATTTGGCGCATGGACGTAAAGTTCTTGTTCAACTTCTGTACTCTTGGAAGTTGATGCACACATGATCATATAGATGCCTAATTCTTGATAAAGAGCGATGTGGAAGAGAGGGAGTCTGTTGAGTAATGGTTGATGTCTTAGATGCTGAATTGATCAATTATCTGGTGCGACTTCCTGGTCTTTGACGCATGTTAAAATTTGATGCACATAACCCCATACTTTTTCTATATGTATAAGCTATTCTATTTTTTCTCAGTCGCCATTTTTTTCTGGAAATTTGGTAAAAGAAAAATAAAACATTGAAACCTTGCATCCCTCATATTCTAACGGCTCATTGATTTGAAGGGATATGGAGACTTTTGGGTTGAATCATATACCTAACCAGATTTGCTAGAATATCGTTTTTGGAATCTTGTGGACATGCACTATATCTAGCGCTCTTCTTGCACACAAACTTGTCCATGCTTGTGTTTTGGGGTGGGGTGGGGTGGGGTGGGGTGGGGTGGGGCACACACGCATATATTAATGTGGGAAAGTATCCTCCCCAATTCCAGTTCTCCTGCAATCCCATCTAAAGAAATTGCCAACCATCTCGTATATACACGGCTGATTGTTTTGAAAGGAATTTTTGCATATTGGACCTATTAAATTTGTTTAAGAAACATTTGTATAGCTGTACGTGCATATATATATATATATATATATATATATATATATCCCATCTAAAGAAATTGTCAGCCATCTCGTATATACACGGCTGATTGTTTTAAAAGGAACTTTCGCAGATTGAACCTATTAAATCTGTTTAAGAAACTTGGGATATTTTTTGTCACTGTATTGTTTTCTGATTTTCATTGTGGTTACCGAAACTTTTTTTGTTACAATCGCGTATTTATACTCTAAAAAACTTACCTAATGATCATTACTTATGATTTCCGTCCAAAAAACGGACGGAAGTGTTGAGTAAACTAACATTTGCTAGGTGGTTGATGAGGTGGCACGTAGGCTCCACTCCTACATGGATCTGGAGGGAAAAAATTTCTAGGCCAAGTTCTGAGAGATTTCGTAGAGTTGTGCGATTTCTTAGAGATTAGCGAGTTTGGTTGAAGAAAAACTCAGTTCCTCTACAGGTAAGTCAATTCTACTTAATTTCTTCTCATCTTAGTTCTAGGGTTTTAGTAAAAGAGGGGTTTTTGAATTTTTGAAATTTCATTGGATGTAATTGGGTCAAATTCCCTCAAATCCATGTTTTTACTCAATTTGTAGTACCGATGGTCCTCTGTTGTTTTCTTGTACATAATTTAGATGGTTAAATTATTTGATGGTGGCCCTTGGTTTGTCTACTGATGGCGGCCCTTGTTACATGCGTATTAGGTTATATATAAAGAATTCTGTCGTGGCCCTGTGTTGTCCCCCATTCTAGCTATTTTGAATAAAGTATTCTATGTCTTCTCCCATTCTATGCATATTTGGTTATTGCTTTGTTTGACATGCATATTAGTTTAAAGTTTAAAGTATTTATTTGTCATATGTTGGCAGTGTAGTCTCTTTCTAGTTATAATTCTTCATTTTTTTGTAACTTTATTAATTTCATTATCACAAGATGTTTATGTTGCTATTGAATATACTTTATGGGGGGAAGTTTAAGTCAGTGCCAGTATACGAGTATGATGGTGGTTTTACAAAAACAACAAAAATAGATCTTGATTATCTTTGTCCACAAATAATAGCTTCTATGTCTGAACATTTTAATTATTATAAGGACTCTGTAGTTTACTATAAAGAAAATGGGCTTCCAATGGCACATGAACTTTGAAAATTGTATGATGATGAAAGTATTAGGGCATTGCAGGCAACCTCCATATGTTATGATTCTATTGATTTATATGTTGATTATAATGGAAAGGGTAATATTGATGGGGCTAATAATGTAGGGGCTCATGATGAAGGGGATTTAGTTTTGTCATCTGATGACAATGATTATCATGAAAGTGATGGTTTAAGTACTGATGAGGAGCATATCGAGTCTAGAAAGAAGTCGAGGGAATATAAAACAGAAGTGAAAAAGAATGGGCAGACTAATGCATTAGAAGATTCAGATGATTTAAATGAAAGTGAAAATGTGATGGGGAATGAGTGAACATGACAATAAAAATGCTGAAAATGCTCACTAACTTCCAAATGAACAAGAAGAAATAGAACAAGTAGCTGAAAATGAACAGGGACCTCCAAATGAACGGAAAGATGAAATTGTTCAAAACAGTGAAGAAGATGATTATAATGGGGATGATGATAGTGAAGGCAATGGTGGGCAGTGGGAACGTGAAGATGAGGATAGTGACAAGCATTATTCACCAAATAAGGAGAGTAGTGAGGAGCAGGAGGAGATGGACGTGATAGTTAGGGATAGGAGGAGCAAGAGGAATGTAAAACCTAAGTTTGCAGTTATACCATATGACCTTAACACAAATAGAAAAAATAGTAACTTTACTGTTGGCCTGCAGTTCAAGTTCTAAAGAGTAGATGAAAGAAGCTGTTAGGAATTATGGAATTGGTAAGGGTAGGTCAATTAGATTTAAAATAAATGCTGGGAAGAGGTTTTAGGTTGTGTGTCAGTCTGGATGTCCATGGAACATGTTGATTAGCACCATTGGAAGCTTTGAAACTTTGCAAGTTAAAAAAATTATAATGATCATACTTGCATAAGGGCACTACAAAACCAGTGTGTCAAAACTCAATGGCTTGCAAACTTTTATGGAAACAGGATTAGAAAGAAACCATATTGTAAGTTAGTTGATATTCAAAATGAAATAGCTAGAAAATTAACGGTGAATGTGTCTTTGGCAAAGTGTCACTGGTAGGGGAAGTGGCTTTGAGAAATGTTGGGGAATTATTAAAGAAACATTATGAGAAAGTGTGGGATTATGGGGCTCATTTGATAAAGAGTAATAAAAAAACACAATTGATATTAAGGTTAGAAGAGACGATCCAGAAAATAAGCCTCAGTTTTAGAGGTTTTATGTATGTTTTGAAGAACTGAAGAGGGGATAGATTGAAGGGTGTAGGCCTATCATAGGCTTAGATGGTTGTTTTTTGAAGGCTGTGTGGTTTGGGGGCAACTGTTGTCTACTGTTGGGAGATATGGTAATAATCAAATGTGCCCAATAACATGGGTCATAGTAGAGAGTGAAAACAGGGATAGTTGGGGATGGTTTCTACAACTGTTACTTAGATATTTGGAAGGTAATAATGGAGTTGGTTGGACCATTATAAATGACCAACAAGAGGTACTTAATTGTCTTATTCTTGTATGTTGTTGTACATGAATTTTATTTAATTATAATTCTTATTTTGTTGTAAATGAATATTATTCCACTAATTACTTTATTTTCTAGGGTTGGGTTCCAGTAGTTAGGGAGATACTTCCTTATGCTGAGCACAGTAATTGTGCCAGACATATTTATACAAGCTGGTGGAAGAGACTCCCTACTCAAGCCTTGAAGTTTGTATTATGGGAAGCATCTATGGCCACCCATATTGTGCCATTCAAAGAAGCTATGAATGAGATCAAAAGGTTGTCAAAGGAAGCCCATGACAAGTTGCTTGAGCAAGACCCCTCTCTGTGGAGCAAAGAACATTTCCAAACACATTCCAAGACAGACAATGTAGAGAACAACATGAGTAGGGAATATCTTCCTCCAATTTGCATAAATATGTCTGGCACAATTCCTGTGCTCAGCATAGGAAGTATCTCCCTAACTGCTGGAACCAAACCCTACAACCACAGAGAAGAAAATAAAGTAGTTAGTGGAATAATATTCATTTACAACAAAATAAGAATTATAATTAAACAGTGTTCGAAAAGTCGGTAGCTGATTGTGGCGACTAGGTCGGGTCATGACCTCGGCGAGTCGACTAGGGCCTAGTCCTTTGATTTAGTCGCTGGCCGACTTAGTCGGGCTCCAGTTGGAGTAAATAAAAAAATCGGAACAAGTCGGGGAAAATCGGAAAAAGTCGGGAAAAATCGATAAAAATGGGAGCAGATGAGGTCCTTCTACCTAGAAGAAGTGGTAGAAATTTGCGAGAACTAGATGAAGACACTAGATGACAACGAAGAGGAAGATGAGGATTATGAGTTTGAGTCCGATGGAGAGCAAGTCTTGGAGGGATATGGAGAAGAGGAGGAGGAGTGATGGACTATTGATTTTGTGCTACTTAGTTTCATTTGGTTAATTAATTTTGAACTTAGAGCGTCGAACTATTTGGTTTTACTTGGTTTTCATATTTTTATTTGATGATTTGTATTACTTATGTTATTCTACTTACTCAAAACTTATGAAGGAGGAATGAGAATATATATTTTAAAAAAAATTGAAAATCCGCCTAGCCGATTTAATCCCCGACTAATCCCCTAGTCTCTAGTCGGTTACGAACCGACCTGAGACCGACTAGCGACTTTTAGAACACTGTAATTAAATAAAATTCATGTACAACAACAGACAAGAATAAGACAATTAAGTAACTTTTATTGGTCACTTATAATGGTCCAACCAACTCCATCACTTTCCAAGTCTCCCAGAAGTCTCCCAGAAGTCTCCCAGTAACAACAGCAGAAACCATCCCCAACTATCCTTGTTTTCACTCTCTACTATGACCCATGCTATTGGGTACATTTGGTTATTACCATCTCTCCCAACAGCAGACAACAGTTGCCCCCAACCACAGTTTTATAAAAACAACCATCTAAGCCTATGATAGGCCTACACCCTTCAATCCATCCCCTCTTCAGTTCTTCAAAGCATACATAAAACCTCTGAAACTGAGACTTATTTTCTGGATTGTCTCTTCTAACCTTAATATCAACTGTGTTTTTTTTTATTGCTCTTTATCAAATGAGCTCTATAATCCCACACTTTCTCATAATGTTTCTTTAATAATTCCCCAACATTTCTCAAAGTCATTTTCCTTACCTTGTGACACTTTGTCAAAGACACATTCACCTTTAATTTTCTGGCTATTTCATCTTGAATATCAACTAACTTCCATCTGGTTTCTTTCTAATCTTGTTTCCATAAAAATTTGCAGGCCATTGAGTTTTGACACACTTGTTTAGTGCTCTTATGCAAGTATGATCATTATTAATTTTTTTAACTTGCGAAGTTTCAGAGTTTCCAATGGTGCTAATCCACATGTTCCATGGACATCCAGACTGACACAACCTGAAACCTTTTCCCAACATTTATTTTGAATTTAATTAACATACCAATCCCATAATTCCTAACAACTTCTTTCATCTTCTCTTCAGAACCATAGTTGTCACGGCTCCAAGGCGGGACGCGGCGGTAGTTGACTGTCAGGACGCCTAGGCGATAAGGCGCCCGCCATGGCGTCCAAGTCATTAACAATGTGCAATTTATACATTATTTATTTTATTTCAAAAGTATATTACACTAAAATTTTATATACACTAAAACCCAAAACATAATAACTAATACAGTCTACTTTGTTTTTAGTTATAGCTCAAGCAAAGTTATTAACTATAAAGTCATTTCTGTCTCCCTCATGAGCATTACTCATTCAAAGGAGTAGGGTCATGGGTTAGGTTAAGGTCATGGGTTGAGTCACTTGGCTAATAGGAAACGTCAATGGGTTATGATGAGTAATGGTAAAAAATGACTTAATCACTTAACTTGGGCTCGCTACCAATGCGTGCGTGAGCCTTGGCGGCTCGGCGTCCAAGGCGTTGTCTTACCCTTCTCCAAGTCCAGGACGCCTAGATGACGCCTGGTCATCGCCTAGACGACGTCATGACAACTATGTTTAGAACCGAACTGCAGGCCAACAACAAAGTTAATATTTTTCTTTTTGTGTTTTGGTGTTTGCATTCCTCTTGCTCCTCCTATCCCTAACTATAACTCCCATCTCCTCCTGCTCCTCACTACTCTCCTCAATTGGTGAATAGTGCTTGTCACTATCCTTATCTTCACTTTCCCGCTGCCCACCATTGCCTTCACTATCATCATCCCCATTATAATCATCTTCACTGTTTTGAACAATTTCATCTTTTCGTTCATTTGGAGGTCTATTTCTGTTCATTTGGAGGTTGGTGAGCATTTTCATTGTCATGTCCACTCTCATTCCCCATCTCATTTTCACTCTCATTTAAATCATCTGAATCTTCTAATGCATTAGTCTCCCCATTCTTTTTCACTTCTCTTCTATATTCCCTCGACTTCTTTCTAGCCTCAATATAATCCTCATCAGTACTTAACCCATCACTTTCATTGTAATCACTGTTATCAGATGACAAAGCTAAATCCCCTTCATCATCAGCCCTTACATTTTATCCCCATCAACCCCTTCATTATTAGCCCCATCAATATTACCCTCTACATTATACTCTGGAATATTATCCACATGATCAACATATAAATCAATAGAATCATAACTTATGGAGGTTGCCTGCAATGCCCTAATAGGCTAATACTTTCACCATCATACAATTTTCTAAGTCCATGTGCCATTGGAAGCCCATTTTCTTTATAGTAAACTACAGAGTCCTTATGATAATTAAAATGTTCAGACATAGAAGCTATTATTTGTGGACAAAGATAATCAAGATTCATTTTTGTTGTTTTTGTAAAACCACCATCATACTCGTATACTGGCACCGACTTAAACTTCCCACCATAGTGTATATTCAATAGCAGCATAAACATCCTGTGATAAAGTTACAAAAAAATGAAGAATTATAACTAGAAAGAGACTACACTGCCAACATATGACGAATAATTACTTTAAACTTTATACAAAATACAACATAAGCATAGAATGAGAGACAAATAAATACTTCAAACTTTGAACTAATATGCATGTCAGACAAAGCAATAACCAAATATGCATAGAATGGGAGACAGGACATAGAATACTTTATACAAAATAGCTAGAATGGGAGACAACACAGGGCCACAACAAATGGGAATGACACGGGAAGAGTTATCTGCCAAGATTTGATATAATTTATGTTTTGGTATTTATGGACAATTTAAATATTTGATGTATTTTTATTTATTAATTAGTAGTCACGTAGTTTTAATTATTATTTAGTAATTTTAGGAAGTTTTTCAATTCTATTGTAATTAGGAAGCTTTTTAGGTAGATTTTGATTTCAAATCAATTTGTTATTTCCTTTTAGGATTAGGATTCCTTTTAGTAGTATAAATATGGTGCAAGGCTCATGTAATTAGGAACAACTCATTATTATTATTATTATTATTATTATTATTATTATTATTATTATTATTATTATTATTATTATTATTGTTGTTATTATTGTTATTATTATTATTGTTGTTATTGTTGTTGTTTATGAAATCCTTGGCTATTTAATAAATTTATCCTTACTTTGTGAATTCCTGTGATTACAAAGTACATAGATTCAAATCCTGTGATTGTTTCTATTATCTCTACTGTCTTTCGCTGTGTCAAAACCCCTCTTTTACTTAAACCCTAGAACTGAGATGAGAAGAAATTGAGAATTGAATTGACTTACCTGTAGAGGAATTGAGTTTTTCTTCAACCGATCTTCGCTAATCTTTGAGAAATCGCACAACTCTATCAGACGAAATCTCTTAGAACGGCCTACAAATTTTTTGCTCTCAACTGTGGTTCGAGTAATTAAATTAAAAGATAAACTGATTAATCGGTGCAAGGAGAGAGACATTTCCCTCTAGATCCATGTAGGAATGGAGCCTACGTGCCTCCTCATCAACCACCTGACAAATGTTAGTCTATTTAGCACTTCCGTTCGTTTTTTGGACGGAAATCATAAGTTATGACTATTTGGTAAGTTTTTTAAGTATAGATACACGATTGTAAAAAAAAAATTCTGTAACCACAATGAAAATCGGGCACCAGTACAGTGACCAAAATGTCTATTATCCCAAGAATCGTATATATAGTTGTACGTGCATATATATATATATATATATATATATATATTACATAAGATGTAGCTGTTCTGGATACAGTGACAAAATTATGGTGATCCAAAAATTGGATTCTCATGATCTTGCACCATTCTTCTCACTCCATCTTCTGGCTTTCTAGGGTGTTCATTTAGTGAATATTATCTCTTAGTTGGCTTGATAATTTTCTAATTGCAAGTTGATCCTTTCATTTGCTTTATTTATGTTTACTATGCTAGGGTCTTCGGCCAGATCTTCCCAAAGATGCACATCCAAAGCTGTTGGACTTGATGCAGAGATGTTGGGAAGCTATTCCAAGCAACCGACCTTCATTTTCTGATATAAGAATTGAACTTGAAAAGATCCTTCAGGAAGTTCAGGTTGTACTTTATATATCTCTGTCTATCTGTAAATATATTGTATTCTTCCTTGGAAACTATTTAGATTTTGTATGCTGAATTGGGATATTTACATCTTGCAGGACTCTTCGGAAGCATCTAATGGTAGCTGAATTTTTCAGTTTCATAATATCTGGAACAGCAACTTTACATACTAATAGGGTAGAACCACGTCTCTCCTTTGTTCTTTCCTCCCCTCCCTCGTCTTTTCATATAGTTATAGAGGTCTAATTAGAAAGTTTGAGGAAAAGAGTAATACGCAAAAGCACACCCATACATCGGCTCAGAAAAAATAGAATCATAACTTGTGTTACAGTACTGTTGTTATATTTCCCAAGAGAGTTCAAAAGTTACTTGCTCAGTGTTGTTGTACAATTCTGTTTTAGTCAATGAGATGCAGGTCTTCTTGTGAAAAGGCAATGAAATGCAGTTTTGATATGCTCTCTCATGGACACTATCTTCTGAAAATATTTGTTCAAGTTGAATTTCCTCGTCAGTTTATACCTTTTTTTCCCTTTCAGTATTTCATTCTAGATCATTATGCTTTGCATTCTACTTGTCGAGCATATTTTGGAGCAGATAAGGTTACTGGTCGCGTTTAGTTCTTGCAGTCCTTTAACTTGTGTAGTCTGGGTAAAGTTTCAGCAAGTAACTTCTCTAAACCATTGCTAGGTCAATATATTGTTAGGTTAGTTCGATAGATTAGTTGCGTAAATTGCCTGTATGTTCTTCATCTTAGTAGCGGTTAAGGTTTATATGAAACTGGCACCATCACTTTTGCTGGGTTAGGTGGGTTTTTTTTTTTGTGGGGGGGGTTGATCTTTTTAATGTTATTGTACCTATTTGTTTTTCATTTGTTTGAAATGACGTTATTAAAATGACCCAAAATACAGTTTCAACTTTTTGGAATGGATGTCTGCATCCCCTCTTAAGATTCTCTCTTATTTTAAAGCAGTTTTCTGTGTTTCGTGTTTAATTATTATTATCATCAACTATTTTTATTTTCTTTCTTTACTTTTAACCTTTGTTTTGCGGGTGGTTAAATCTTCAATATCTCTTGTTTTAGTATATGTTTTGTAGTTTTTGCTTTATGTGATGAAATTTAATCATATTTATACTATGTTCGTGTTGATATGTTATTAAGAGAAAAGAAAACAAATGCTTTAAGAAAAATTCTGTTTCTCCTTGCTTTTTTATATTTGAAGATTGGCAAATCTCCAACCAATTTGGGGGTTCAAATTTAGGCTGAAGCCTGTAGGGCGTTATGAAATACTGGCTAAACACTCCCTCTGCCCCAAAAAAGATGGTTAAATTGACAAAATAAATTTGGCTCAAAAGCATGTCTATAGTATACAAGTTAACTAAATAAAATTTTATATTAATAATTAACTAATTTACTCTTGCCCATATTAAATTATCCATGGAGTAAATTAATCACATCACAAAATGAATGCTTAAAATTAATTTATTCTCCATAAATCCAAGAGTCAATTAAATTTATATTCTCTTAATCTCTTCTATTCGTTATTTGACTACCTTAATTTGTGTACAATTAGTTCTTGAGCCATCTTTTCGGGGAGAGGGAGTAAGTTAAAACCATTAAAGAGCAGCTTTATAAATCACAAGGCACATAGAAGTCCAATTCTAGATATGTAGTGATGGACTTCCAGATATTGTTTGTACTCCGGACATTGTGCACTCCATTGCACCAAAGGAAGGGAAAACAAAAATGGAAAATAGAGAAAGAAGTCCAATCCTAGGTCCAATTCCATTTGTAACCTACTTGCTAGTAAGTTTTGCACACATTTTAAAACAAATTAAGGAGGTGTTTGATAAAACAGAATGAAATAGTTTTGAATGTTTTAAGTAATCTGAATGAGCTGAATGAAGCAGAATTCTAAATGAAAAAGTTGTTTGATAATTGAATGTCTGAAATATCTGAATAACATATTTTTATTATTTTACCCCTCTGAAAAAAAATCAAAATTGTTGTAAATTTATTTAATATTACTTAATATAAATAGTTAATATTGTAAAAAAAATTAAATATAAAATACTTTGTTCAACAGTCATTCAGCCTAAAAAATTACACTTGACCATACAACTCAAAAATATAACCGATTCAGACATTCAAACGATTTTTATTCAAAACAAACGCACTGAATGACCAGTCGATTCAGTCATTCAGCTCCAAACAAGTAGCCCTAAAATATATTAAATAATAGGCCTAAATATGAATTAATACTCTGAACTTTTAATGTTTAATGTTTTTTCACTTTAGAGATTGTTTTCTCAATTTTTCAATTAGGGAATTAAACTTTTAATTTTTTCACTTTGGGAATTGTCTCCTCAATTTTTTCAATTAGAGGATTAAACTTTTAAATTTTTTGATTACTTTTAAATTGATAGTGCCACATCAAAAAATTGATAATATGGAAACGACACGTGACTAAAAAATATTTATGTGTAATATTGAGTATCATTTTAAAATTTATTTAATTAATTTTTTATACCAGGTAAATATAGGACCATTATTAATTTTAAAGTAAATTATTATTATTAAAATTTTAATATAAAACCATTATTAATTTTTTAAAATAAATTTAATGATAATTTCACCCTTTCAGTAAATTATTAATTTTTTGGTAAATTTAATTTTTAAAGTAAAATTAAAATGGTCTTATATTTATCTTTTTTGGTTAAAAAAATTAACTGAATATATGTTAAAATAAGACTCAATACTACAAATAAGTATTTTTTTTGTCATGTGTCGCGACCATGTCATCAATTTTCTGATGTGGCATATCAATTTAGACATAATCAGGAAAATTTTAAAAGTTTAATTCTCTAATGGAAAAAAATGAGAAGACAATCCCCAAAGTGGAAAAAAAATTAAAAGTTTAATTCCCTAATTGAAAAAATTGAGAAGATAATTTCCAAAGTGAAAAAACATTAAAAGTTCAGCATATTAATCCATATTTAGGTCTAAATAATATTATTTCCGCTTTAAAAGATAATTATTAAAATATTTTTAAATCCAAAAATAAAATAGACTATTTTATTTTTAGTCAATACAATGGTAAATATTACTCCTTCTGTCTCAGGATAAAAGTCCGGATTGACTTTTTAAGCATATTAAAAAAGATGACAAAATTGTTCATACTTAAATTCTCATTTAGTTGCATAGTTTTTTGTACATGACTAGTGATACTCAATTAATATACATGGAGAATAAAAATATGACAATTAATACTAAGGGTATTATAGACAAATTATTGTAAAAAAATAGAATATTGAAGGTGAAATTCAGACATGACACTTAGATGGGGGGTTGAATAAGTATGAGAGCAAACTATGACCAATTTTTAAACTTTAAATTCACACTATTGAATATAGCCTACTGTATCGAAGAATGCAGCTTGCTGAATAAATGCAGTCTGCCGAATTGAATTTTTGTTTAAGAAAATCTCTTGGTGAATTTATAAATCAGATAAAATACTTGATTGTTAATATCTCAAGATGAAGCAAATGTTTATATTTTAATTATTAAGAAAATTAATTATCTTGAGAAATATTAAAGAAAATCAAGCAATAAAATAACACAAATTTTTTTTACGTGGTTCAGCTATTACCCTCTATAATAATAGCCTACTCCACGTCCAATACCAACTAGTATTGGAGACTCACTTTTATTTCTTTAAATAACCCTTGTTACAAATAGACTCAATCAAATTGAATTACAAAAATTCACTTGAGCACACTTGCTCCTTGTGCACCAATGCACCCCTTATGCACCTAAGCTTCCTTGAACCTGTTTGTAAATAAACTTTAATCCACCCGGATTAAAAAATCTTTAGACAACACTTAGTCTAAAAAATATAAGATTACAATTATAGAGGTCTAATGATCAAAGCAAATAAATAATTTAACAATGCAAGGCCCAACTAATGTATGCAATGATCAATTAATAACAGAAGGATATTACCGATTTATAGCCCACGAAAATATGATGAATATAATCAGAATTATAGTAGCACAACAGCAAATTTCAATTGCACCAAAATATCAAATAACTTTTTCAGTAATTGATTCAAGTGTTGTGTATTTTTCACTGACATCAATTTCTTTTATAGCCCAATATAATTACCGTTGCTTCATAAATGTTTACGTTGTAAATAAAAATGCAACGTTCCAAAAGATATTCCCTTGAAAACCAACATAACAAATCCAATAATCTTCGGAAGTAAAATATGTGTTGGACTCTATCAAATACTCTAGAAAGAGACCCAGTCAAATAGGATTAGACTTTTCAAAAAAAAAACTGTAGCAATTATGATTCCATAAAGTTGCCGCCACTAATATAGCAACTGAAGCAAGGAATTAAAAGATAGGAGAAAAATATGAACCAACAATTAAAGATAATGATTATCTTTCATTTCCAAGATATACATGTAACTCAACTTTTGAGATAAATCATATCTTTACCAACATACTCCAACAACTTTTAATTTTCCAACACATAAATTCTTTCACACACGTAAAACTCAATTAATTCGGACAATACTCTTACGCATGCATGCTAACAAAATAAAATCAGTTCTCTTAATAATAGTTAGCAATAAATAATATATTTTAGGCATGCACAAAATATTGAATCATTTTAATGCACACATAAAATGTCCTAGAGCCTTGTATCGAAAAATCGAATATTTGCAATGACCTTACATATTTTTTTTAAGACTCAAATCTTCAAAGTCTTTGATAATAACCCTTTTATCAACTTCCTGAAATTTCACAATAAACAAATTAGTTTCCATAATCAAGTCATCATCAAAACATAAATGTTAGAATATTAACAAACCAACAGAAGGTAAGTAGATATTTAACTTGGGACTATTTAAAATAATAATAATAATTTTTATCCCGGGACGGATGGAGTATAAACTATCTAAAAAATATTACACATTGTAAAATTTATTGTTTCATAATTTTTAATTTAATAAATCATTTTCATTTTGAGTTTAAAAATATCCCAAATTATCTTTTTAAAGTCAATTATGATCTAATAATTTGAAACAGAGGGAGTGTATATATAATTCTATATCAATAATATTTGACAACTACAATCAATATTCAACTTTTTTCTCTATATATATTAACTTTATACATAGGTATTGTTAAAAAAAAATTGCCGAATTAAAATTGTGATATATAATAAATGGTATTAGATATGATTATAAAGTTGACTCATTATATTATATATTAGTTGGGTTCCGTGCCTCCGACACTATATGGACGGTGAGATTTATCTCAAACTTTGAACGATCCAGATGATTTATTGAGTGAGCGAAAAATTCAAAATTATTTGTATTTTATTAGATAGATTTAATTAAAATAGTGCCGGGCAACAAATTTGGCAGAATACACATTGAAAAAGGACAACTAAATTTGGGTGGAATGTACACTCCGTGTCCTGGACTTTTCTCAAAGATACTGACGAAAAATAAATTCCCCCTTCGCCTCATTTCCTTAATTTTGTCTTGTGTAGCTTCTCTGGATTACAGTGTTCTTTGGGATGGTACCAGTCATCACATGCTGCTTTGGACCATACCACCTGGATTAGGGGTATAATGTCTGCTAGGGATGAACATGGTGCAGTTTAAAGTTTAAATCGCACACGAAACTGTTTAAGCGTGGTTTAAAAAATCTAAAATCGCACATAAAACTATTTGTGATTGGTGCGGTGCGATTTTGAACCGTGCGGTTTGCTTTCATTTGGTGCGGTTTCGGTTCCAAAACCAATTGAAATAACAAACCCGTAAAATAGTTAGCAAAATCATTTACGCAAATGTATTATGCAGTGAACACAATCATGGAGCTAATTTAGCAAAATTACTACTATGTTATCACATTTGATTTAGGAAATACAAAGTCACTCTTGATTTGCAAAAATAATTGATACTATTTATTTTTCATTCAACCATGTAATATATGTCTTCTAAAATAAAATGAGGAGCATATTTTATAGTAGAGAAAATATATATACTTGTAACAAATTTGAGAAAACATATTGATTATTTGGTGCGATTTCGGTTTTATGCGTGCGGTTTTGATTAGTAACCAAACCAAAATCGTAAATTTGGTTTTTTAAGTCACATAAAACCGTCACATACGCTGGAACCGTTGGTGCGATTTTAATTGGTGCGGTTTGTGCGGTTTTTAGTGCAATTTCGATTCTAATTTGATTCGTTACTCAGCCCTATTGTCTACTTTGGTTCTGCCAGTTTTTAAAGATAAACAAAAAATGCATTTGAATGATTTTATGAAGTGATCTTATAAAAATCTGATTTATGATTTATGGAAAGTATATTTTAAAATATTAATTCTATCTTCAATAATCATTGGAATATTTAGTTAGAGTTAATCTCTCCAACGAAATCTCTTATTTTATCTCTCTTATCTCTAATAATTACTTTATGTCCAAAATAATTGGGACTGAGTTTGTTTTGATTACAACTAAATCTTATCTTTCCTAAACGAATTCTTCGTATTCTTAATTAAAAGATTAGATTTGCCTAAGCTACTGAATCTCTTCCTAGCTGAGAACTTTACCTAAGCTATATATATATATATATATATATATATATATATATATATATATATAAAGTCATAATCAGGTAAGGACTTCCTTACTTTGTTAAAATGATGATTTTTTTTTTTTAAATAACTAAAAAAAAGTTTAATATTTTATGGAACTGAAATTTTTTCATAATATAATGTTTTGGATGTGATTTGGATCATTATAACAAAGCAGTGCATGCGATCTGTGATTTGTTGCACCACCATTTTTGGTATAGGTATTCAAATCACGCCCAAAACATTATATTATGAAAAAAATATCGATTCCATAAATATAAATATTTTTTTAGTTGTTTTAAAAAAAAAAAAAAAAGGTCCGTATTTTAACAAAAGTAGAAAGTCTCTCAATCGATTCTGCTATATATATATATATATATATAGGGCAAAGGTCAAAATACCCACGATGTTTACCCCAGATGTCCACTTGCACCTAAACTAATTTTTTTTTCAAAAGTACCCTTAACGTTATATTTTTTGGGTGCTTAGTGCCCTATAGTTAATGAGAAGACAAACGGGATTAAAATGTGATGACGTGACACTTAAATATAAAATATATTCTAAATAAAACAATATATATCATTTAATCAAAACAAAAAATACTAAAATTCAAAATAAAAAAGCATAACATATTTACATCATTTAATTAATAAAATTTAAATTATTTTGTTAACTAATCAAAATAACTAATTAAATAAAATAAGTTGTATAACATATTTACATCATTTAATAAAAATACTAAAATTCAAAACATAACATATTTACATCAAATACTAATTTTAAAAAAATACTAAAATACTAATTTAAAAATACTAAAAAATCAAATTAAAAAATACTAAATAAAACTAATATTAGCAATTCTCTTAGATACAAAATAAACCGACTAAACGGAGCAAAAATAATATTGCCACAAAAATAAATAGCAGTTAAGTATTAAGCGTCATTAGAATAATTGTAAAATTATCGTTAATTGAAAAAGCAATAAATGACCCTTAAACTATGAAGTGTGGATAGAATTAATAATTGTAAGAGTACTGTTGTTAAATACTATCTCATTTTAAATTATAAGATCAATACTAATTTTTTATAAGTTAATTTTAAACGTTTTAAAACTTAAAATTAATATAAATTCATTTAATTTATGTCATTAAAATTATAAATATCTTAAACTAAAATACTACTAGTTATAAGATTTTTTTTCTTTTCAAAGTTAAATGAGTCATGTTAGTTTTAAGTTAAAAAATGTCTCAAATTGACTTTTACAAAGTCAATATTCATCATACAATTTGAAATAGAGAAAACATATATTTTCTTTTGTTGTATTAATTTTGCTCATATAATATCAACAATTAAAAAAAAACCCAATATATTCAATTTGTATTTTTAATTATATTTTTTAAAATAAAAAGAAAAGAAAAACAAATAAATAAGCACGTGGGACAAGCAAGCTCACTCTACAAATTAAATAAAATAAATATTAGAAAATAATATAAATAATTTGATGATGTAATAATCTATACATAAAGTATATGTTATAAATAATATAAATAATTTAATGATGTAATAATCTATATATAACAAAATATATGTTATAATTTGATGATATAATAATATTTTTAAAAATGTATTCAAAAATTCAAATTACATCATAATATTTTTAAATTGATATGATTTTAAAATTAATATTAAAGATTACTAAAATAATCACAATACTCTAGTTTTGAATTTTTATATAGTTTTAAAATATTATTTAGTATTACGATTTTAGTAATTAAAATTTTTATATCAATTAGTATTTAGTATTATTATTTTAGTATTTTAATGATGTAATTTGAATTTTTGTTGTTTTGATTAATTAACAAAATAATTTAAATTTTAGTATTTTAATATTTTTAATTTGATTTTTTTTAATTTTTATTATTTTTTAATTAGGATTTTAGTATTTTAGTTTTTTTTAATTAGTATTTGATGTAAATATGTTATGTTTTGAATTTTAGTATTTTGATTAAATGATGTAAATATGTTATACAACTTATTTTATTTAATTAGTTGTTTTGATTAGTTAACAAAATAATTTGAATTTTATTATTTTTATTAAATGATGTAAATATGTTATGCTTTTTTTTATTTTGAATTTTAATTTTTTTTGTTTTGATTAAATGATATATATTGTTTTATTTAGAATATATTTTATATTTAAGCCTGTCATGTCATCACATTTTAACCTCGTTTGTCTTCTGTTAACGGCATGGGTACGGACAACCCAAAAATGTAACGTTAAGGTTACTTTTGAAAAAAAAATAATTAGTTTATGGTGCAAGTGGGATATCGGGATAAACATCATGAGCTTTTTTGACCCTTTTGCCTATATATATATATATATATATATATATATATATATATATATATATATATATATATATATATATATATATATATGCTATGGATGAAAATTGGACAAATAGCATCATAACCGTACATTACATAAATTAAGGGCGAAAATTAAAAATGGAATTACGTCGTCTGCTAGTTAAACTAGCGGACACTGCTTAATAAAGTTTCTCCATCCGCTATATGATCTAGCGGAACTCTAAATCAGATAGTAGCTAGATCCATTATTATATAGCAGCTAGATCCATGCAATATACTCCCTCCGTCCCGGATAAAAGTTCTGGTAGACTTTTCACACATATTAAGAAGATAAATGAAATGACAAAATTTCCATAATAATATGTCATTAATTATTTTTAATGTAGGTGAGAGAGTGACTTTCTAGCTATTTAATTCAAAATATTCTATCTTCATACTTATTAAATATGGAGAGAGAATTAGAATAAGAAAAATATGAGATATCTAATGCTACGGACATAATAGAAAAAAATATGTAAAAGTTTGGTTATTAAAGGAAAGTGAACATTTAACATGGGACTATCCAAAATAGTAATAATGACTTTTATCATGAGACGGAGGGAGTATTAAGCAACTAGATCAGGCAATCCCAAATTGAGATTATATTCCTTTATTTTAATAATAATTTTTCCGTTCCAAACTATAAAATAAAATCAATTTGATATATTTTTAAACTGAAAATTGAGATTACTTATTAAAAATTACTATATTTGTTTTAAAATTAAAAATAAATTTTGACTTTTTAGAATCAATTTAAGAAAGCTTAAAACTCAAAATTAATATAATTTCACTCAAGTTTTGAAAATAAAAAAACAATAATTAGTAGTACTTTAGTTTAGAATTGTTATATGTGTTTGTACTAAAACTAAATAATTTCATATTAATTTTAAATTTTAGAATTTCATGAATTGACTCTAAAAAGTCAAAATATATATCTCTAATTTTGGAACGGATGGAGTATGAAACAATAAAACTTACAATAATTTTTAACAATAAAAATTATTTTATCAAAATAATACTACCTCCGTTCTATAATAAGTGCTTTTTTAGGCTTAATAATAATAATAATAATAATAATAATAATAATAATAATAATAATAATAATAATAATAATAATAATAATAATAATAATAATGGATCTAGCTGCTATATAATAATGGATCTAGCTGCTATATAGCAATAAAAATTAAATTTAAATTATTTTATTCTAAACTTAAAATAATTTTATTTGTAAGAATTTTATAAATTATTTTATTTGTAAAATAATTTATAAAATTCAAATTAAGTTTTAAGTCAATAATGATTTAAAATTTTAACAAGATTATATTAGTTTTAAATTTATTAAATTAATTTTTAAATATTTAAATATATTTTTAATCTTGAAAAAGATGAAAAATTTGTCTTTATTATTACTTTGGTGACCAAATAAGTATTACTGACGGTATATAAAATAACTAGCTAAGTATATAAATTATTCGTATGGAGTACTTAGCTAGTTATTTTATATACCTTATAATAATTTTAATAATAAAATAATTATTACAATAATTATTAAAATAATTTTATTGTTAAAAATTATTGTAAGTTTTATTGTTTCATACTCCATCAGTTTCAAAATTAGAGATATATAATTTGACTTTTTAGAGTCAATTCATGAAATTCTAAAATTTAAAATTAATATGAAGTTATTTAGTTTTAGTACAAACACATATAACAATTTTAAACTAACTATAAAGTACTACTAATTATTGTTTTTATTTTCAAAACTTGAGTGAAATTATATTAATTTTGAATTTTAAGATTTCTTAAATTGATTCTAAAAGTCAAAATTTATTTTTAATTTTAAAACAAATATAGTAATTTTAATAAGTAATCTCAATTTTCAATTTTAAAATATATCAAATTGATTTTATTTTATAGTTTGGAACGGAAAAATTATTATTAAAATAAAGGAATATAATCTCAATTTGGGATTGCATGGTCTAGTTGCTTAATATATTGAATAATATATTGCATGGACTAGCTGTTATCTGATTTAGAGTTCCACTAGGTCACCTAACGGATGGAGAAAATTTATTAAGCAGTGTCCGCTAGTTCAACTAGCGGACAACGTAATTCCATTTTTAATTTTTGCCTTTAATTTATGTAATGTACGGTTATGATGTTATTTGTTCAATTTTCATCCATAGCAAATACATGCTATGGATCATAAATTTAAATTAAATTAAATTAAATAAATTAAATTAAATTAAATACATGCTATGGATCATAAATTAATATATATATATATTAAATTTAAATTAAAAAAAAATAATAGTATTATATTTATCCTTTTTGGCATAAAAAATTAATGAAATAAATGTTGAAATAAAACTCAATATTACACATAAGTATTTTTTAGACACATCGATGTCATGTCATCAATTTTTGACGTGGTATTATAAATTAGACGTAATAAAAAAATAAAAAAAATTAATTTCTTAATTGAAAAGACAATCTTCAAAATGAAAAAAATTAAAAATTTAATTTTTTAATTAAATAAATTAAAAAGACAATCTCTAAAATAAAAAAAATTAAAATTAAAAGTATTAATTCATATTTAGGGCATAGTAAAATAACTTGAGTTCTTTCCCTCTAAAGCGTGGAGTGACATTAATTAATATAATTGCGTATGCTAACTTTTCAATGTCTACCAGTCAATGTGATGGCCGTTTCTTTATTCAATTACTCTGACCATTTTTCTTTATTCAATTCCCCCTAGCCGGTGACTTATATAGCATGGCTCACCAAATAAGGCACTTTATTATATTTTTTAAATTCCTAAAGAAAATAATTTACTATTTAACAAATTTTCATATAGAAATCCAGTTCTTCCCATATTCATCATGGACAATGGAAATTGTCATTTACTTAATTAAGAAGACATCATTCCTAATTATATAGGGATTAATTATACTTTTCCTATGCAGTTAATGTTTTATTTTATTGCCTGGTAATGTATTGTACATATTAATCTCAATAATAATAATAATAATAATAATAATAATAATAATAATAAATTATAGGAAACGCTTACGCTATGAGTCTTTGGGTTCTGTCAAACTGACAATGTCCTTATTCTATAAAACAAATTAAACTTATTGCATTTACACTTATTTTTATTGACTAGAAGAATATACTTACATTAATTTTTTTTTAGTTGTTTTAAAAAATAAATAAATATGGGATCCGAATTTTAGTCAGGTCTGAAAATCCGGACCTGATCCATTCTCTCTCTCTCTCTCTATATATATATATATAAAAGGATAGATATAATTTTACATCTTACGGTTGAAAGTTTAATTGTATGGTCACATATTTTTACAATTCGCACTTTAATTTGGTAGACGTCCTTAAATTAATTTAACTGCTTGCTGATGATGGTTATCGTTTACATAATTAAATTGCAGATAGATATAATATTTGACTTTAATTTATAGTTTAACTCTGGGTACGTCTTCAAATTAAATTACAAATTGTATTTATTAGAGTTAGGGTTTCGTGTTGGTTGAGGAAGAAAGAAATCCATAAAGGGAAATTGATTGATGAATTGAAGAGGGGAGAAGAATATGTGAGCGATTGCAACAATGATACGTGACAAAACTCTTAGAATCCGAGAACCTTGTTAGGGTTGAAAGATCCAGAGAGCCTTCTTAATTGTTTTGGGTTGAGAAAGAGCCTTCAAGTCCTTTAAAAATCCAAAAATCCAAAGAGAGCCCTCTTCTCAATGGAGTGGGAGGGGTATTTATAGGATTTTCTAGAGAGTGGTCATGTGCTAGGCATATGACCTCGGGAAAATTCTAGATATACCCTTAGTCATTAGAGTAATGCCTAGATCGTCCTGCTTTCTAGCCACCAATCCAATTCCTTAATCAATTCCCAAAATGAGTCGACTCCACGTGTCTTCTGCCTCAGAACACGTGAAAGATTCTCTCAGCTCTTGGTTCTTTATTTTCGGCTCTTCCGTCTTTTCATTTAATCATAATGTGAACTCTAATCTGTGCATTTAATTTAATTAGGTTAAGTGAACTCTAATTTGCACTTGGGTCCACATTTGCCCCTTGCGCGAGATTCGCGTCTTTAGAGTGACGATCGCGCAATATTCTTCAAGTCTTTGAATCATGCTTCAAATTTCTGAATTATCCACGGACTTTGAGTTTGCAAGCCTCGAAAAAGAAAAAAAATCTAGGAGAGGGAACCCATAGGAGAGCTCTCCCAGAATTTCTTGGACGTTTTTTATCAAATCTTTCCAAACCTTGCATAATCCTTTGTTTCCCAGATTAATTATATATATTGGAAACTAAATCAAGATATAAAATCAAATTTTATTTGATTTTGTAAATAAGCTCAAATCCTTCCTTATAAAATCAAATCATTCCTATTTAAAAATAAAATATTTGTATAATATTATTATTTTTAATTTATATATATATATAATTATTATATTATTTATTTATTAAAACACAAAATCTTTTTTTCTTAATTGATGATACCGCGCGCGTAGTGTTTATGCACGGTGATTGGAAGGAATTTCCATCCAAAAGCAATAGATAACTAGATTATGTATAAGATAATATATGTGATTTATTATATATGTATAAGAAGTTCATTACTCTCATCATATCAAAACTCATCCATGACTCCGATTGTCTTAGAATCATCTAACGTCATCAGGTATTTCCTCCCTTTGTCAAAATGGTCATGGATTGCATGACACTACTTCAAAATTTTAAATTCCTCTCTTTGTGTGCAAACTTCTATAAACAATTTATCATTAATCTTGATGTCTCATGTATCTATTGCAGACCTCGAAATTCCAAGTACTTTGAATTGGGTAAAAGGGTTATCTTTCATCTATCGTTATATTTGAACATTATACTCCATTAAGAAGTCAATTGATATTCTTGGCCACTAGATTCATGGGTCTTGCGATGTTTTGTTCAAACAAAGTCTAATTTTGGTTTAAAGACATCCACCATAAGCCACTAAAATTTGATCTCTCATACTTTAATCTGATAAACCCATATATATATATATATATATATATATATATATATATATATATATATATATATAGGGATTCATCCATATAATAGGTTGTTGGGGAAGCAACCCATTTTTACCAAAGTAGCTACTAATTTATAACGATTTGTTAGAATTTTTTTTTTTATAAGCAGCTACAACTGTGGCTATTTTACTAAAAAAAATGAGTTGCTCCCCAACAATCGGTTGCTGTGGATGGATACCCATATATATATATATATATATATATATATATATATATATCCAGGTGATTATAATCTTTCTTTTTTCGGACTATTTCACCTTAACACGATATTGGCTCGGATATTCTCAAAGAAAAGGCAACATCGCAACAAGGAAGTATCTATTCCGGGCCATTTCACCTTAACAAGAATCTTGGCTCGAATATTCTCAAAGAAAAGGTAACATCGCAACACGTAAGCATCTATTCCGAGCCATTTCACCTTAACTAGGATCTTGGCTCGGATATTCTCAAAGAAAAGGCAACATCGCAACGAGGAAACATCTATTTTAGGTCATCGTAGTCTTTCTTTTCGAGGCCATTTCACCTTAACAGGATCTTGACTCGGATATTCTCAAAGAAAAGTCATTTCACCTTAACATGATATTGACTTTTTCGGATATTCTCAAAGAAAAAGTCATTTCACCTTAAAAGAATCTTGACTTTTTCTCTGGATATTCTCAAAGAAAGACCACAACTTTTTCACAACAAAGCAGCGTTCATTTCAAGTGGTTGATTCAATGAGCAAGGAGAAATTAAAGGTAAAAGGGGAGCACTCCCTAGGTGGCCAAACCCTAGGGGGACCAAACCTAGTGGCCTCCTCCTTCACATTTTTTCATTCTTCCTCTACCCTTTTTTATTTTAGTGACTTCTAATGTTCGTGCTCTTTTTTGCTTCTTCTTTCAGGTGATTCCAATCTTCTACTTTTTTTCCGAGCTCCATTACCTTGATTGTATCTTAGTTTTTTCCCTCGGATCATAAAGACAGATTGATGTTTTTTGGGGGCAAGCCGAACTTACGACCGTACAGCTTCTCTCCCGCTAGAGAAAGAAGGCTTGTTTCTATATGTTGCGGCTTGCGGAGATTTGGGTGACTTTCCCCATTCCGATCGCATTCATCGTATATGCATTGAGAAACAAGAATACCCTTTCAATCCCCTTTGCTTCTTGTCTGATTCATCCGGTTGCATTTAAGGATGGCAGTATTGGACCGACGAGGTCCTCGAAAATTCTGATTATGTGGATATACTGGAGAGGGCGGGAATTCTTTGTTGCATTTAGATATGCAGGGATCTTTATATCCAAAAGGATTATGGTGCTCTTACCATGTTGATTTCACGTTGGTGCTCCTCTACATGCACATTTGTTATTGCTTAGGAGAATTCACCCCTATTCTGGAGGATGTCTATGTCATCTATCAATAAGTTTCTCTTCGCATGTCTTCTAGAAATACTTAGTGTGTTACATACTTGACAGAAACCTTCAAGCGGGCTTCCAATTACACCTCGCGATTTAAGGGTGATATACTCATTCCAAACTTCTAGACCTCCAGGCGACAAAAATTTAGGTCATATATGAACCCTAACTTGTACTAGGGCTCACATTTGTTTGCCCCCTACACGTGAGTCAAGCCTTTGGTGGGATGATCGTGCAAAATATTTCAAGTGATCATTGTGGGAGTTGATCAACGAGCTAGGAGAAGTCAAAGGTAAGAGGGGAGAGCCTCCCTCGGTATTTGAACCCTAGAGGTCGAACCCAAGGAGGCTTTGACCTTTTTCTTCATTTTTTTTCATTCTTCTTCTTTTCTGGTGAATCTTGGAAATGTCCTAGCTTGGTTCCCACATATACTTGGTCGGATACATATACATAGGGCCCTCCTCTAGACCTTCTTGTTAGATCATCTTGCGAACCTTATTCTCAAAATACACAGTCTCTCTCTATTCTTTGCGTGCATAGGATTTTGATAGGTTTAGTTACGAGGTTGATGACTTATCGATCCTCTATGGGCTTTGACATGTCTCCCTTCCGTGCTAGGCTGGATCTCTTTACTTCCAGTTATCATGTCGTTGCACTTTGTTAGGATGTCACTTCACGTCATCATAAGAATGAATTACTTTATGTAGAGCTTCAGGAGCTTCAAGATGTCATGGATAAATTGAAGATCAAGCTTCGGGAAATTTAGTCAGATGCTAAAGACCTTGAGGAACTGATAACCTCAAATACAAAGTCTTGGGATATTGCCATTGTCGACTTGGAGGCTTTAATTATGCCCTTTCTTCAATTCGACATGTCATTGCTTTTAGATCATGAACTTTCGTAGTTTTTTTATTTCCTGTATCAGAAAATTCATTTACATATATTTGATTCATCAAAATAAAGTTTCTTTAGCCTTATTGATTGCCTTTAATTTGAATTTTTCCTTAAGACCCAATGTTTAACATTGAATTCCAAGTTGTTCAAATTAATACTCCAAGACAACAATAGCCAATAGGCATAATAAAAGAGCAAACATGAATTTTATTGAAGAAAAACATGTTTTTTTTCAATTTCTCACAAACCAACACTTGAATCCATATTTATTTAACAAACTAGAAAATTATTCAAGTATGAGTGAAAGTTTGACATTTTATTGATAATCAGATTGCTTTTAACAAAAAATATAACGTTTCAGATTTTCATTAAAATAATAAATTTTGCTTTTGTCGGAGATAGAATAACGTTTGCCATTTTTAGAGATAAAGTGTAAATTTTTTCGGGGTTGAGGGCTTATACTCAGGTACCTCGATCACTTTTGAAGTTGAAAGTGTATCTTTTTAGGACTTATAGTCAAGTGCCTCAATTACTTTTGAAGTTAAAAGTATAACTTTTCTGGTCCAAGTACTTATAGTCAGGTGCCTCAATTACTTTTGAAGTTGAAAGTATAACTTTTTTGATATGAGGACTTATAGTCAGGTGCCTTGATTACTTTTGTAGTTGAAAGTATAACTTTTTTGATCCGAGGACTTATAGTCAGGTGCGTCGATTACTTTTAAATTTAAAAGTATAACCTTTTTTTTATCCGAGGACTTATAGTCAGGTGTCTCGTTCACTTTTGATGATAAAGTGTAACACTCGGGTGTCTCGTCACTTGGGTCGTCCAATTTCTTTGCAAGTGCATTTTATGAGGACTTGGCCACCGTTTAGAGTGGACCATCATCTTGGGTAGATTTTTAATCCATTAATTCTAGTGCCTCCATTCTTGGACATCCAATTTATTGGCAAGAGATACTCCTGAGGACTTAAAACACCATTCTTGGTGGACCACCATCTTGTGTGGATTTTTGATATTCTTGTCTTTATAGTTCGGAGATCTTTTGATGGTAAAACCAGTATTTGGGTTGCCCATCATCTTAATTAACTTTCGGGACTGCACCATGAGTAATAGTGTTGCACGTTTATTTTCCTTTATGATTTTGCAGTGGCTTGTCATGCACGTTGCTTTTTTTTTTTCACAGTTCAATTTTTTCGGCTGCCAGCTTTTCATGGTATATCCTCCGCAGATTGTAACAGTCCATAGTGGAATGTCCTACTTGTAAGACCCCAACTTTTATGAATAAAGATGAATTCTTTCTCTAAATATCATTTTGAATATTATGGTGTGAATTTGATATAATATTATAGTTGTGGGTAATATTTATAAATTAGCAAAGTAAGCAAGTTGTTATAAAATATTCGATTGGTCGGGGAATATTCATTTTATCAGGGAATATTCATGCGATGGCACAATCATTGGTGGACCTTGTAAGACCCCAACTTTTATGAATAAAGATTAATTTCTCTCGAAATATATTTTTGAATATTATGGTGTGGATATGATATAATGTTATAGTTGTGGGTAATATTTATAAATTTTGCAAAGTAAGCAAATGGTTATATAATATTCGATTGGTCGGGGAATATTTGTTTTAATAGGGAATATTCGTACGACGACACAATCATTGGTGGACCCCACAACGGAAGTATTGTCGTAATTAGAAAATGACAGAATTATCTTTTTATAAAAATAACGGCGAAAGTTTTACCGTTAAACTGTTGAACTACCCGGTAGTAAAAAATAAGATGTCTGGCGTGGTTGCATAATGAGACTACGGTATTGATTATTGATGCTTACGTGAGAAGTCACTTAGTTATACTCAATTATTGCTACGATGAATTCTTGCATCATATCTCTCATATTATTGATTCAATTATTGTCACAGTATCATCTGCATAATATTTTATATTATTAAATCAATAATTGAGACGAAAAAGTTATTCATATTATTATTTACTGTGACGCCCCCAAAATAGGTATGCATCACCCATTTTGAGTTACCAAATACATGGTACAAAAACAAATACAACTTCAGTAATACAATTGTCGTGCAGAATACGACAACACATATACTGTGAGTTTGAATACAACTATTGTCTAATAGAAAGTATACAAACTCAAAAAGAGTCCTCATTACAATTATTGATACACTATTTTAAAAAATAGTGAGGACTACTAATACAACTATCCTGAACCATCACTCCATTCCCCGGCTAGTTCCTGCTATGTTCTCACCTCCTGAGAAGAAAAATGGAACAAAAAGGAAAAGGGTGAGCTCAACTAGCCCAGTAAAGAATATTATGACTAAGATAATATACAACAATTTATTATTAGTCTTCAACATGAAAAAATCTGATAAAATATAATAGACAACAAGTTTTAGATCAACAAGCTGCAATGTGAAGCGACAATCCATTAGAAGAGTCAAGTAGAGAAAGAATTCTACTATCTTCTAAGATTTAAAAGTCCATCATCAATATTTTATCCCTGTAACATCAATTAATATACATCTTGAATCAAATATTCATCTTTGCACTACATGCCAAAGATATTCATTTGTATCACCAGTTGGTCATGTTCATCTCAACACCTGTTCATATTTGCATTACGGGCCAAAGATATTCATTAGGTAATCATTCATCTTTGCACTCTGAGATCAAAGATATTCATCGATTAATCATTTATCTTTGCACTACTGGGCCAAAGATATTCAGTAATATCATCATTTAGGACTGAGGATGATGAAAAATATCTTAAAGAAAACGAATCCAGTGAGATAAAAGATCAAAGATTAGGGATTCGTACTTTAGTTTATCCAAGTTCAAAAATACCTTATAATAATCAATTGTGGAGCAAAATTTAAGAATAAAGATCAAAACATGGATACAATCAAAGATAATAACCATTATAGGTAACTTGGACAAAGAAAAAAAAATTTCATTTTTTCTGTGAATAGTGCCATATACGTGAATAGTACCGTATACGTGAATAGTAACCCCGACACAAAAAGGTAGAAATTCCACAATAAAATCCATATCCATTATTTCGGTATAATGATATTGAACGAATAACATCATTAGAAAGAAAATAACATCCCTTACCTCAAAATAACAGTACTTCTGATCGGAATATCGGTATAAGGCTGAAGTAAACTTGCACTGATGAATAGCAACTCACAAAGTGTGAGACCCCGAATTTTGTGAATAAGATTTAATTTTTCTTGAAATATTTTTTTTAATATTATGGTGTGGATTTGATATAATGTTATAGTTGTGGGTAGTATTTATAAATTTTGCAAAGTATGCAAGTTGTCATAAAATATTTGATTGGTCGGGAAATATTCTTTTTGTCGGGGAATATCCCGATGACAAGACAATCATTGGTGGACCCCTAACGAAAGTATTGTCGTATTTAGAAAACGCATGTAATTATCATTTTATAAAAATAACGGCAAAAGTGTTACCGTTAAAAGCGTTGAACTACTCGGTAGTAAAATACGATAATACACGCGTGGTTGCATAGTAGCACACGGTATTGATTATTGATGCTTACGTGATAAGTCACTCAGTTATACTCAATTATTGCTACGATAATTCTTTGCATCATATCTCTATATTATTGATTCAATTATTATCACAGTATCATTTGTAAAATATGATATATTATTAAATCAATAATTGAGACGACAAAGTTATTCATATTATTATTTGCAATATTGACAATGTCTAGAATTTCTGTCAAGGAGAGGTTTGGTCACCTAATTGCGCGCCAATAAGGAGAAATCCTTATCGAAAAGCCCCATCTTTCCTAGGAACGACCTGGTTGTTAAATATTGTGAATTATAATATTAATGATGAATAAGTTCGTGTTGATTAAAGATGAATTTTATAGTTCCATTGTGTTAAAATTATTTGTGTTAGTGGAAATCGACATTTATTTCGATAATAATTGATGTCTGGAGGTTATATTGTTTAATCGGTTATTCGGGGCACTTTTCGTGTCGGAATACTATTCACGAGTTACTATTCATGAGTTACTATTCATGAGTTACTATTCATGGGGTACTATTCACCCGTAAGATATATTTCTTTTCGGTCCAAATCATTTTTGGGTACAATATTATTTCATGAGGAGATGTGATAATTTTTCAGACCGTTGGTTGAAGATATAATAGTAAATCAATATGGACCACTGGTGGAAAGTTATAATAGTAGATCAATATGGATTGCTGGTTTAAAGTTTTAATAGTAAATCAGTATGGACCATTGCTTTAAGTTTTAATAGTAAACCAATATGGACCGTCCGTTTAAAAAGTAAATCAACTGGATAGTTCATGAATTAGAATTCTTATTTGGTCCATTCTCCTATAAATAGAAGCTCATTCCTTCATTATTTCTTACGAATTCACTGAAACTCTAAAGAGAGAAACTATAGAGAGAAAGAAGAAAAGTATTCTGCTACTTCACTACTCCAATATCCAGTTTTTTCTAAGGTAAGGGATATTATTTGTTATTGTAAGACCCCAAATTTTGTGAATAAAGATGAATTTGATATAATGTTATAATTGTGGGTAATATTTATAAATCTTGCAAAGTACGCAAGTTGTTATATAATATTCGATTGGTCGGGAAATATTCGTTTTAACAGGGAATATTCGTACAACGGCACAATCATTGGTGGACCCCATTAACTAAGAAGTATTGTCGGATTGAGAAAGCGACAAAAATATTTTATAAAAATAACGGCGGAAGTTTTACCGTTAGCTGTTGAAACACCGGTGTTAAAAAATACGATGTCTGGCGTAGTTAAGAATAATAACACTGCGGTATTAATTATTGATGCTTATGTGATAAGTCACTCGGCTTTTTGTTTTATTGGTATTATTAATGTAATAAAATGAAAGCTTTTTTATATAAAATGAATACTTTTATAAAGTTATTCGTTTTATTAGGCTAATAGTAAAATCTTTTTTATATAAAATGAATACTTTTATAAAGTTATCTATTTTATTAGACAATAATTAGAATATATTATATTTTATTATGCATAGTGTTTTGCATAGTGGGTTGCATAGTGTTTGCATAGTAAAATCTTTTATAAAGTTATTTGTTTTATTAGATTATAAATAAAATATATTATATTTTATTTAAAAGATTTTTGCTTTAAATATGGACCGTCGATTAAAAGTAAATCAATCTCGACCATTCATGAGTTAGTTACTTATGCGGTCCATTTTTCTATAAATAGAAGCTCATTTCTTCATTATTTCTTACAATTCTTTGAAACTCTAGAGAGAGAAATTATAGAAGCTATAGAAAAGTATTACGCTCCTTCCCTACTCTTATATTTAGTTTCTTTTATGGTAAGGGATATTATTTGTTGTACTCGTAAGGGGTATTATTTCTTTTGTATTCATAAAGAGAACTTACATTATTCCATTCTTTATTATTACTTAGGAGGAATAACCAAAGATTCATGGACTACCCTATACTTGGTGACATTCTTCTAATATTTCATCTTTATTATTATTCATTTGGAATATCTTGTGCATGCATTCACTTTGGGACCGGTTCCGCCTCTTTATTATACATTGGAACATCACCGTCGCAATTAATTTACTTTGACACGGTTCCGTTAATTATTAATTCTGTTGGAATAAACTTTGTCTGTCTGAAGTACCGCATGCATGTTGATTTTTTGTTATTCCATTCGTTATTATACTCGGTTGGTTAAAGTTTTGACTTCTATACTCCATGAAATTAGTGGAATATCCTCGATATTTGCGCTTCATCCGATATCTTTTCATGGAAATGTTCTTACGAGCATTCTTGGATTTTACTCTACAAAGCAAGTATCATGTTGACAATTTCGGACGTTATTAGTTCTGGATAAATTAATTCTTGAACTTGTTTTATTGAATTCTTATATCATTGTCATCATCCTCATGTTTATATTTTGTTGAAAGTCATTTGTGGCTTTGTAGTGCATAGATGGACTTGGTATGATTATGACCGAGGATTATTGATTGTAATCATGACCGTAATGTTACAAATGATGTGGTAAAAGTCCTCTTTGTCCCGTGAGTGCATTAATGAAGCGATTATTGGCATGATCATGACCATTAATGAATACACAAATATCCTTGGTCCAGTAGTGCATGGATAATTTGTGGTTGTGATACTAAAGAATATCTTTGGTAGTAGTGTAGGGGTGATTCGATGATGTGAATTATTTATTGTTGAGTCCCCCAGTGATAAAAGTCATGAAAAACCTTTTAAATCATAGAAGATAGTAGATTTTATTCTCTACTTGACTCTTCTAATGGATTGCTTGTTAAATTCTTGATTAAACTTGATGTTTGTTATATTTTATCGGTTTAACATTGTTGAAGGCTAATGATAATTTATTACGCATTATCTTAGTCATAATATTTCTTCTTTGGGCTAGTTTGAGCTCACCCTTTCTTTCACTATTCTCTTCAGGAAATGAGAATATAGCTGGGACGAGTAGGGGAACAGAGTGATGGACCAGATGATAGTATTAGTAGTCCTCACTATTCTGGTAAATAGTGTGACAATAAATGTAATGAGTACTTATTCTGAGAGTGGATATTGTCTAGAAGACAATATTTATATTAAAACTCTCAGCTCTCTTGTTGTATATTAAAGATTATATTTGTATTCTGTACCATGTATTTGACGACTCAAAATAGGTGATGTATACCTATTTTGGGGGCGTTACAGTTGTACTCATAAGGGAGATTACTTGTTGTACTCGTAAGGGGTATTATTTCTTTCTTATTCATGAAGAGAACTTCTGTTATTCCATTCTTTATTATTCATTGGAATAACTCAGATATCTGTGAGCTACCTATACTTGGTGAAATTCTTCTGTTATTCTATTTTTTATCATTATTTTGGAAAAACCTGTTTATGCGAAGTACCGCATACATGGTGAAATTTTTTTGTTATTCCATTCTTTATCATTATGTTGGAATAACCTGTTTATGCGAAGTACCGCATACATGGTGAAATTCTTCTAATATTCCGTTCTTTATTATTTTGTCAGAATATCTTGTCGGTGCGTTTATGCATGACCTGGTTCCATTATTTATTATTCTGTCAGAATATCCTGTTTGTGCATTTATGCCGGACCTGGTTCCATTATTTATTATTACATTGGGAATAACTCGTCTGCATGCGGTCTATATCGACGCATGGTGAATCCTTCGTTATTCCATTATTTATTATACATTGGAATAACTTTATCTATGTGGATTACCACATGCATGGTGAATGATCCTTCGTATTCATTCCTTATTAAATTGTGGAAATGATCTGCATCACGTGGATTACCGCATTTATCGCGAAAATCCATTTGCAGTTTCATATATTCTATTATACTCAGTTAGTTAAACCTTTGGCTTCTATACTCCATGAAATTAGTAGAATATCCTTGATATTTGCGCTTCATCTAGTATCTTTTTATGGAAATATTCTTCTGAGCATTCTTGAATTTTTCTCTACAAAGCAGTATCATGTTGACAAATTGGACGTTATTGGTTCCTGGATAAATTAATTTATAAGTCTTTAAAATTTATTCTTGAACTTGTTTTATTGAATTATTATGTCATTGTCATCATCCTCATGCTTAAATTGTGATGAAAGTCATCTTTGGCTTACATGCATAGATGAACTTGGTATGATTATGACCAGGGATTATTCGGTATAATCATGACCGTAATGTGACAAATGATGTGGTAAAAGTCCTCATTGACCTGTAGTTCAGTGGTGGACAGTTGTTGGTATGATTATGACCAGGGATTATTCAGTATAGTCATGACCATTGATGATTACATGAAAATCCTTGGCCGTAGTGCTGAGATGATTCGATTTTATTTATTAAGCTGAGTCTCAGCGATAAAGTTGATGAATTTTTTTTTAAATCATAGAAGATAGTAGATTTTATACCTTACTTGACTCTTCTAATGGATTACTTGAATCGCTGCAGTTAAACTTGTTGTCTATTATATTATATCAGTTTAACATTGTTGAAGGCTAATGATAATTTATTCTGCATTATCTTAGTCATAATATTTCTTACTGGGCTAGTTGAGCTCACCCTTTTGCTTTCATTGTTCTCTTCGTGAAATGAGAACGTAATGAGAGGACTAGTCAGGAACAGAGTGATGGTCTAAGATGGTGCATTAGTAGTCCCCTCACTATTACGTGAAATAGTGTGGATAATAAATGTAGTGAGGACCCCATTGAGTTTGTATATTGTCTAGATGACAATATTTATATTAAAACTCACAAAGATATGTTTTTAGTCGTATTTTACACATCGTTGTATAATTAAGTTATATTTGTATTCAAGATTACCTTGTATCGGCGACCCAAGATGGGTGATGTATATTTTTTGGGGGCGTCACAGTTGGTATCAAAGCTTAGGGATATGATCCCTAGCTGAGATGTGAGATAAGAACTAGGAGGGGAGAGACGGGGAATTCCTTCGCTAGTATGACCTACCTAAGTTTACTTGTTATTTAATTAGTCGGTCAGAGTATAGAGATAATATGTGATATATTAATTAACCCTTGTTTTGTGGTAGTGTTTGAAAATGACATCTGAAAATGCTGAGATAAGGAATGAAGCACATGAGACCGTTGAGTTAGCTCAACCAAAAGGTAACGACCAACAACACGATAATAATCATACCGGTGGCAACGACCATCAGAACAATGATAACCATCGTGGGGGAAATTATCATGCCAAGAATGGTAACCACTTCGGTGGTAATCATGGCCAAGATAATAGAAGTGGAAATTTCAAGAAGAGAAGGTCATTTAGCTCGATTTTGTCGTGCACCAAAGTCAAGTCCACAATTTGGGGACGGTGGCACCAAAGGCGGATACTGGACAAAACAAAGTCGGTGGTTTCAGGAGAGCGTTTTTGTGACTTCTCAAAAGCTTAGTAACCCGAATGAAGTTAGCAGGTTAGTTAATTATAAATTCTTGCTAATTCTATACCTTATTAGATACCAGCCCACCCATTCTTTTATCTCTCTTGCTTGCGCAACGCTTAAATTTGATTTGACCGGAGAAATTAGACTTTGACTTATTGGTTGAAACTTCGATAGCAGAAACCTTTGTTACCTCCACTGTTTATAAATCTTGTTGATTCAAATTGACACTTTCACGTTACCTGTCGATCTTATCTCTTTGAAAATACTTGCATTTGATGTGATTTTAGGGATCAATTAGTTAACTACTCATCAAGATTTTCGTAAGGTTGTTAGATTTCATATTCCTAACCAACCTGTTATGCGAATTCAAGCAACCAAACCACTAAAGTTAATCATTGTCATATCAAGTCATAAGTAAAGAGCCCTGAGCCTTTCGCTGGTAACTTTTTTGTGTGGAATGCACCGAAGCCAGACTTTCTGTAGGCGACGTCATGAATGGCGATGACAAGTTGATAGGTATCAATGTGACGTACTATCCAAGTCTTGGATGAGGGTCACAGTTTTGAATGATATTTCTATGGTTAATAAATTTCCTGACGTATTCTTGAAGACTTCTTGGCCTACCCCTAGAGTGTGAAATTGAATTTTGTATTGACCATAGTACAAAACCCATTTCTAAAACCCTCAAATATTTTCTTCACCTAAAACGAACGTAACATGTGTCAAAGACGTTGGCTCGAGCTGTTGAAGATTACGATCGTACCATTCAATATCATCGTGGAAAAAGAGAACGTGGTAGCTGACGCGTTGAGTAAAAGATCGTATGCGTTTACGAGTGTGATATTGTTAACACAAAGACCCATTTCGTATAACTTACAAATGATGGAGATAGAGTTAAAGACTTTAGGGACCCACGTAAAGATAACAAATATACGATTAGAATAGACTTTAATCGATAAAGTTAAAGCTGCTCAAGTTACATACTCAGAGCTGATGAATGTGAAGAAGAAGGTTCAAGAGGGCGTTATTCTAGAAGCAAGAATCGACGAAGAAAGAAAATCTCAACCCTCGATTTTATTGGCCCATTTGAAATCCTTGATCGAGTAGGAACTGTGGCCTATAGACTCGTTTTACCGCCAAGTATGTCGCGTGTTCATAATATTTTTTTTTTCACGTATCGATGTTATGTAAATATGTGGATGACCCGAACCACGTTATTAAATTAGAACTAGACGAGATAAAAGAAGATTTAATGTATGAAAAGCTACGTGTTAAAATCTTGGATAAGAAGGATTGTATTCAACACTCAAAGGTTATACCTCAAGAGTTAGAATTTGAAGTGAAGTCAAGGTATCCTCACCTATTCGGCATACCAGGTAAGTACGTAAATTTTAAGGGCGAAATTTCATAAGGAGGGGAGATTGTGAGACCTCGAATTTTATGAATAAGATTTATTTTTTCTCGAAATATTTTTGTTTAATATTATGGTGTGGATTTGATATAATGTTATAGTTGTGGGTAGTATTTATAAATTTTGCAAAGTATGCAAGTTGTCATAAAATATTCGATTGGTCGGGAAATATTCTTTTTTTTAGGGAATATCCGTACGACGGCACAATCATTGGTGGACCCCACAACGAAAGTATTGTCGTATTTAGAAAACGACATAATTATCATTTTATAAAAATAACGGCGAAAGTGTTACCGTTAAAACTGTTGAACTACCCGGTAGTAAAAACAAAGATGTCTGGCGTGGTTGCATAGCAAGACACTGCAGTATTGATTATTGATGCTTACGTGAGAAGTCACTTAGTTATACTCAATTATTGCTACGAAGAATTCTTTGCATCATATCTCTCATATTATTGATTCAATTATTATCACAAGATTATCATCGTATAATATGATATATTATTAAATCAATAATTGAGACGGCAAAGTTATTCATATTATTATTTGCAATATTGACAATGTCTAGAAGTTCTGTCAAGGAGAGGTTTGGTCACCTAATTGCGTGCCAATAAGGAGAAATCCTTATCGGAAAGCCCCCCTTTCCTGGGAACGACCTGGTTGTTAAATATTGTGAATTATAATATTAATGATGAATAAGTTTGTGTTGATTAAAGATGAATTTTATAGTTCCATTGTGTTGAAATTGTTTTTGTTAGTGGAAATCGACATTTATTTCGATAATTGTGACAACCCCAAAATAGGTCCATTCCATCCAACCTATTCTGAGTCGCCAAATACATGGTACAGAAAACAACTACAACTTTATTACAATAATTGTCATGCAAAATACAACAACACATATGCTGTGAGTTTTGATACAAATATATACCAACTATGACTCTCATCCCAACCTTGGATATCACGTCATAATGGCACCTTACATAAATGTATAGTCAAAAACTGTTTTAGAAATTAAAACCTTTCGGAAGTGCTCAAGGAAACCTTCGTACATGGGAGGCCATGCGTTTAGGTTATGATAGATATCATATGTCCACAGAATTATCCTTGGTTGACCTAATAGACCCCAAAGAAAAATAAGAAGATTACTATCATGTTCTTTCTAATGGTGAGTCTTCTCTTGACATATAACTATCTCCACTGTCTCCAGTTGAAAATTATATTTCAAATAAACTCCAAGATCATATAGGTAGTGCTCGTAGATATACTCAGCAAGTGGATGTGTACAACCCTGTCTTATGATAACACGAGGTTGTATGTCACTAGACATCTTGTATGATAGTGGCAAAACACCCTTCCAACGTTGGGTTCGCCTCACTCTATATGATTCACCAAATATAACTACTAAATGATGTATAAAATACAACACACTCTTCTATACTGTTTAGGGAGAACTTCCACTGCTAGAGACCACCGTTCTATTCCCCTTTTTCCCCCCGCTCGACCCAGCTATACTCTTATTACCTGAAAGGAATTGTGAAGCAAAAAGGTGAGCACAACTAGCCCAATAAAGAATCTCATGACTAAAGATAAATAAATTATCAATAGTCTTCGTCAGTAATAAATCAGAGATTTAGAACATATGGTAGATGATAAAACTTTTCAACCATAGTTGTAGCGGAACGAATAATCCATTAGAAGAGTCAAATAGACCATAAAGTCTATTATCTTCTCCATGTTAAAAGTCTACCAACAATGTTTTATCCCTGTAACATCAATCAACAGTTCTTTTCCACAATTATATGAATAACTCATAATCATAATTGTGATTCTAAATTTCTCTTCGCACCCAGGATAAAGATAATTTTCATCAACTGTCTTTACCTGAAACATCAAAAATCATGGTTATACCAAATTACAGTTCCTGTTCATAATCATACTAATAAATTCATCTTTGCACTGCGGGCCAAATATATTCATCAATAGTTCATCTTTGCACTATATGCTAAAGATATTCAACAACAGTTCATCTTTGCACTACAGGCCAAAGATATTCAATAACAGTTCATCTTTGCACTACGAGTCAAAGATATTCAATAACAGATCATCTTTGCACTACATGCCAAAGATATTAATATCTCAAAGAAATACATAATCATTTCAGAATTTATATAAACCATAATTATAACCATGTTGATCAATTCACCTTTGCACTTAAGCTAAAAATATTCAATTGTAAATTCAATGGTCATGATCATACCAGTTAACGATTCAACTTTGCACTACTGGCCAAAGAGAACCCATAGTCACGATCATACCAATAATCTACCCATCTTTACACTCAAGTCAAAGAGAAATTTCTTCACCAGGATTATAAAAATGTTATATATGATAATAAAAATAATATGATCAAAACACATATTTAATTTCAAGAGTAAGATTCATAAATCAACAATAATTTGGTCAGAAAAAGAAACCAATTTTGTCGTGAATAGTAACTCGTGAATAGTAACTCATGAATAGTAATTCATGAATAGTAACCCCGACATGAAAAGGTAGTAATTCCACAAAAAAAATCCATACCAATATTTCGGTATAATGATATTGAAAGAATAACATTTCTTAAACTTATAAACAATTTATTTTAATTGTTTACACTTTACTAAATAATGCATTTAATCATCCTAAAATGCCAAACTCATAAGATTTCATCACCAATAACCAAAACTCTCATAAAAAAATCAGATATACCTCTATATAGGATTCTCAAGCCATAAAATCTTATTTTCCAATTTTTTACTTCACATAACATATTTAATTAATTTACTCATAACTAGTCCATTTTCATGAAAAATACCAAATCAAGACAAATAATTTTTTTTTTTTAGGATTTAATAGAATATAGTTCCATATTGAAATATATATTTTTCTTAATTTTTAAAATTCATTTACTATTTTTCATATGGCCAAAACAAAAATTAATATTTAGACATTTATCATAAATTGTACTTTTATCCAAAAATTCAAATTTACAGAGTATACTTCATTATATACATGTACTCCCAATAAAAAATTTCACCAATTTTGGAGTTAACCATAAGGAGTTATAAGGGTTTACTTTTAAAATAGTCTTTTCCTATAAAATTCATAACTCCTAATCTATACATCCAAAAATCGCCATTTTGGACACAATCTAGAAAACTCATCAAATTATTATTTCAAATTTTTCCAGAATTTTTGAGGGTCAGAAAAGTTACGAAACTGAAAATCATAATAACCCTTAAAATCCCTTACCTAAAAAGAGCAGTATTTCTGACTGGAATATCGGATGAAAGGCCGAAGGAAACTTGCACTGAATAGCAACTCTCAAAGTATCTAAATACTCACTAGAATACGCTCGACAATGTAGAGAGAAAGAAAACTTGTTTCTGGTGTGATTTTCAATTCTAACTTAAGCATCTATTTATAGGAAAATGCTAGAACGCCATAGGAGACTAAAATATTAAAATAATATTATTTCCTTTAATTTCTACGCCACCCACCATTTGAAAAATCCACCAGCAGCCATCTTGGAAGAGAATTCAGCAGTCCACATGTTTATAACATGAGTGGGTCCCACCCATAATTTAATAAAAATTATTTTATTTTCCGAAACTTCAGTAATTCATAAAAAAATAGCCCGTTTATCAGAAAAATACGAATTTTATGTCAATTCCATACGAAATCGAATTCTCTACAACTTTGCAGAAGAAAGTTTTTCCAAATTCCAGACAGAAAATATCCGAAATCTACAAACGGATGATTTTTAATACCTCTTAAAATTCATAACAAATCATATGTTAATTTTTAACGGTTCAAAATTTGTGGATATATACTCAACTTATATATGTATAACATATCCAAAAATTACAACGATCAAACGGTCAGATTAAAATTATAACTCACGCAATAGAGCTTTAAGAACACCGATTTGATCTTTTAATGCCTCAAATCCGACAAAATACTGATAAAACACCTCAACATTAATTCCTTCATTTATAACCACATAAATAAATCCATCATTTATATCCACATCAAATAAATATATAAATCAATAATTAATTATTCACAAATAATATTACAGAATCACATTTATGACAACCAAGCAGTTCCCAAGAAAGAGGGGGCTTTCCGATAAGGATTTCTCTTCATTTCAAGCATGCAATTAGGTGACCAAACCTCTCATTGACAGAACTTTCTAGACATTGCCAATAATGCTATCTAATAATATTATTCAAATAATATAAATTATTGATCCGATAATGGGAAATACTGTGCAGTGACAATTATTGAAACAACAATAATATAAAATATCAACGCAACAATTATTGAATCAATAAAATAAAATATTGAACAGTAATTACTGTAACAATTATTGAGTAGTGCCTTCTTACATAAGAATCAATAATTTAAAAATACTGTGCAATACCATGTGCTATTATGCAACAACGCGTATTACTTTATTTTACCCACCAGGTAATCCAACAAAGGTGTTAATTGTGAATAACTACTGTAGTTATTTATAAAAACTCAAACTTGTCATTTTCTTCATCCAAGCAGGTTATTACATTATGAGGCCCACAAATGGTCATGCAGCATAAATGCATTTAATATTCCCCGACAACAAGAATATTCCACGACCAAACGAATATTTCCCGACAACAATGAATTATTTTATAACCACTTGCTTATTTTGAAAAAAAAATTCACGTATCACCCTTAACTTTAACTTTTTATCAATTTTAACTATTTACTAAATAGAAAAATTGAATACTTTTATTTCATAAAATTCAGGATCTTACAATAATAATTGATGTCTAGAGGTTATATTGTTTAATCGGTTATTCGGGGCACTTTTTGTGTAGGAATACTATTCATAAATTACTATTCACGAGTTACTATTTATGAGTTACTATTCACGAGTTACTATTTATGAGTTACTTTTTACGGGGTACTATTCACCCGTAAGATATATTTCTTTTCGGTCCAAATTATTTTTGGGTACAATATTATTCCATGAGGAGATGTGCTAATTTTTCAGAACGTTGGTTGAAGATATAATAGTAAATCAATATGGACCGCTGGTGGAAAGTTATAATATTAGATCAATATGGATTGCTGGTTTAAAGTTTTAACAGTAAATCAGTATGGACCATTGCTTTAAGTTTTAATAATAAACCAATATGGACCGTCCGTTTAAAAGTAAATCAATCTGGACCGTTCATGAATTAGTTACTATTCAGTCCATTCTCCTATAAATAGAAGCTCATTCCTTCATTATTTCTTACGAATTCACTGAAACTCTAGAGAGAGAAACTATAGAGAGAAAGAAGAAAAGTATTCTGCTACTTCACTACTCCAATATCTAGTTTTTTCTAAGGTATGTGATATTATTTGTTGTACTCGTAAATGAGATTATTTGTTGTACTCGTAAGGGGTATTATTTCTTTCTTATTCATGAAGAGAACTTCTGTTATTCCATTCTTTATTATTCTATTGGAATAACCTGTATACGCGGGCTACCCTATACTTGGTGAAATTCTTCTGTTATTCCATTTTTTATCATTATTTTGGAAAAACCTGTGTATGCGAAGTACCGCATACATGGTGAAATTCTTTTGTTATTCAATTCTTTATCATTATGTTGGAATAACCTGTTTATGCGAAGTACCGCATACATGGTGAAATTCTTCTAATATTCCGTTCTTTATTATTTTGTCAGAATATCTTGTCGGTGCGTTTACGCATGACCTGGTTCCATTATTTATTATTCTATTGGAATAACCTGTCTGTGCGGTCTATCGCATGCCTGGTGATTTCTTTTGTTATTCCATTCTTTATTATACTCAGTTGGTTAAAGTTTTGACTTCTATACTACATGAAATTAGTGGAATATCCTTGATATTTACGTTTCATCCAGTATCTTGTCATGGAAATATTCTTCTGAGCATTCTTGAGTGTTACTCTACAAAAAAGTATCATGTTGACAATTTGGACATTATTAGTTCCTGGATAAATTAATTCTTGAACTTGTTTTATTGAATTCTTATATCATTGTCATCATCCTCATGTTTATATTATATTAAAAGTCATTTGTGGCCTGTAGTGCATAGATGGACTTGGTATGATTATGATCAGGGATTAGTCGGTGTAATCATGACCGTAATGTTACAAATGATGTGGAAAAAGTCCTCATTGACCCGTAGTGCATTGATGGACAGTTGTTGGCATGATCATGACCATTGATGAATACACGAATATCCTTGGCTGTGGTGCATGGATAATTTGTGGTTGTGATACTAATGAATATCCTTGGTCAGTAGTGAAGGGATGATGTGGATTATTTATTGTCGAGACTCAAAGAATAAAAGTCATGAAAAACCTTTTAAATCATAGAAGATAGTAGATTTTATTCTCTACTTGACTCTTCTAATGGATTGCTTGTTCACATGATTAAACTTGATGTTTGTTATATTTTATCGGTTTAACTTTGTTGAAGGCTAATGATAATTTATTCGCATTATCTTAGTCATAATATTTCTTACTGGGCAAGTTGAGCTCACCCTTTCTTTCACTGTTCTCTTCAGGAAATGAGAATATAGCTAGTACGAGTCGGAGAATGGATTGACGGTCCAGATGGTTGTTTTAGTAATCCTCACTATTCTATAAAATAGTGTGACAATAAATGCAATGAGGACTCCATTGAGTGTGGATATTGTCTAGATGACAATATTCTTATTAAAACTCTTAGATTATGTTTTATCGTATTTTACACTTAATCGTTGTATAATTAAGTTGTATTTGAATTCGTGCCATGTATTTGGCACTCAAGATGGGTGATGTATACCTATTTTTGGGGCGCCATGCACCCACAATGCAAATTATCATTTGAGTTAAAAAATGACAGAAATATCTTTTTATAAAAATAACGACGAAAGTTTTACCGTTAATTGTTGAAATACCCGGTGGTAAAAGTACAGTAATACGCGTGGTTGCATAGTAGCACACAATATTGATTATTGATGCTTACGTGAGAAGTCACTCGGTTATACTCAATTATTGCTATAGTAATTGCTGCATAGTATCTCACGTTATTGATTCAATTATTGTCATAATATTTTATATTATTAAATCAATAATTGAGATGATAAGTTATTCATATCATTATTTGCATTATTGACAATTTCTAGAAAGTTCTGTCGAGTAAATGAGTTTGGTCACCTAATTGCGAGCCAATAGAGAGAAATCCTAATCAGAAAGCCCCCTCTTTTCTAGGAATGATCTGGTTGTTAATATTGCAAGTTATATTATTGATGAAAAAATGTTGTTAAAAATATTGAGGGGATTTTTATGAAGTATTTGTTGTAAATTTGGCTTATTATATGGACCCCCACTTACCCATTTTTCAAAATAGTCGGGAGAAATTATCTCAGTTTTGTTATATATATATATACATATATATATGTGTGTGTGTGTGTGTGTGTGTGTGTGTGTGACCCCCAAAATCGGTATACATCACCTATTCTGAGTCACCAAATACATAGTACAAAATTCAAATACAACTTAATTATACAACAGTCGTGTAAAATACGACTAAACATATGCTGTGAGTTTTAATACAAATATTGTCATCTAGACAATATACAAACTCAATGGGGTCCTCATTATATTTATTATCACACTATTTCATAGAATATTGAGGACTACTAATGCTATTATCCGGACCATCACCGTTCTCGACTACTAGTCCTCGCTACGCTCTCATTTCTCAAGAGAATAATGAAAGCAAAAGGGTGAGCTCAACTAGCCCAAAGAAGAAATATTATGACTAAGATAATGTAGAATAAATTATCATTAGCCTTCAATAGTGTTAAACTGATAAAATATAACAAACATCAAGTTTAACTATAGCGGAACAAGAAATCCATTAGAAGAGTCAAGTAGAGAATAAAATCTACTATCTTCTATGATTTAAAAGGTTTTTCATGACTTTTATCGTTGAGACTCAGCTTAATAAATAATCCACATCATCCCCGCACTATGGCCAAGGATATTCATTAAGATCACAACCACAAATTATCCACGCACACGCCCAAGGATATTCGTCGTATTCATCAATGGTCATGATCATGCCAACAACTCGCCCATCAATGCACTATGGGTCAATGAGGACTTTTTCCACATCATTTGTAACATTACTGGCCATGATTACACCGACTAATCCTCGGTCATAATCATACCAAGTCCATCTATGCACTACATGTGTCATGTATGACTTTCAACATAATATAAACATGAGGATGATGACAATGATATAAGAATTCAATAAAACTAGTTCAAGAATTAATTTATCTAGGAACTAATAATGTCCAAATTGTTAACATGATACTTCTTTGTAGAGTAACACTCAAGAATGCTCAGAAGAATATTTCCATGAAAAGATACTGGATGAAACGCAAATATCAAGGATATTCCACTAATATCATGGAGTATAGAAGTCAAAACTTTAACCAACTGAGTATAATAAAGAATGGAATAACAAACGAAATCACCAGGCATGCAATAGATCGCATGCATAAAGTTATTCCAATGTAATAATAAATAATGGAACTGTGTCACGCAGAACGCATTCTAATGTGATATTCCAATGTAATAATAAATAATGGAGCAGGGTTATGCGAAACGCATCGACAAGATGTTCCAATGTAATAATAAACAACGGAACCAGGTCATGCGAAACGAATGCATGTGATGTTCTAATGTAATAATAAATAATAGAATAACAGAAGAATTTCACTAATAAGAAAGAAGGAATACCCCTAACGAGTACAACAAATAATATCCTTTACCATAAAAGAAGAATATTTTGACTGGTAGGGCGATGATATACTCAAAGAAAACTTGCACTATACTCAAAACTTTCTTAAACTCTAAAGAAATACGCTCAAGATTATAGAAGAAGAACTCTCTCTATAGTTTCTCTCTCTAGAGTTTCAGTGAATTCGTAAGAAATAATGAAGGAATGAGCTTCTATTTATAGAAGAATAGACTGCATAGTAACTAATTCATGAACGGTCCAGATTGATTTACTTTAAACGGACGGTCCAGATTGATTTACAATAAAATATAATATATTCTATTTATAATCTAATAAAATGAATAATTTTATAAAAGTATTTTGTTTTATATAAAAAGATTTTACTATGCAAACACTATGCATGCACTATGCAAACACTATGCATAATAAAATATAATATATTCTAATTATTGTCTAATAAAACAGATAACTTTATAAAAGTATTCTGTTTTATATAAAAAGATTTTACTATTAGTCTAATAAAACGAATAACTTTATAAAAGTATTTTGTTTTATATAAAAAGCTTTTCTGTTTTATTACATTAATAATACTAATAAAACAAAACGCATCATCATTATTATAATTCACAATATTAATCGACTGTGTCGCTCCTGTGAAAAAGGGGGCTTTCAAATAAGGATTTCTCCCCATTGGCGTGCAATTAGGTGACCAAACCTCTCCTCGATGTAACTTCTAGACATCGTTAATATTGCAAATAATAATATTAATAACTTTGTCATCTCAATTATTAATTATAAAATATTGATAATAATTGAATCAAATAACGTGAAATACTACGCAAAGAATTATCGTAATAATAATTGAACAAAACCGAGTGACTTCTCACGTAAGCATCAATAATCAATACTGGTGTGCTCATCGTGCAACCACGCCAGACATTATACTTTTAACACTGGGTGTTTCAACAGTTAACGGTAAAACTTCCGCCGTTATTTTCATAAAGTATTTTTGTCATTTTCTCAATTAGACAATAATTCCGTTGTGGGGTCCACCAATGATTTTGCCGTTGTACTAATATTCCCTGTTAAAACGAATATTCCCCGACCAATTGAATATTATATAACAACTTGCGTACCTTGCAAAATTTATAAATATTACCCACAACTATAACATTATATCAAATTCATTCCATAATATTCAAAAACAATATTTATAGAAAATTCATCTTTATTCATAAAAGTTGGGGTCTTACAACCTCCCCTTCTTATGAAATTTTGCCCTCGAAATTAGGGAACGTACCTGGTATGTCGAAGAGGTAAGGATACCTTGATTTCATTTCGATTCTAACTCTCAAGTCATTTCCTCAACATCGTGGTTTCTCCACAAAACTTTGACTTGAGGTATAACCTGGAGCGTAGAATATGTTCCTTCTTATCCAAGATTTGAACAGAACCTCTTCATACGCCAAATCTTCCGCTATTTCGTCCGGTTCTAACTCAATAATTTGGTTGGGTCTTTCACATATTTACGTAACATGGATATGTGAAAAAGTTATGAACACGAGACATACTTAAGCAGTAAAGCGAGTCTATAGCCACGTTCTCGCCGATCGAGGATTAAAATGGGCCGATGAATCGAGGATTGAGCTTTCCTCTCTTTCCAAATCTCGTAACTCCTTTCCATGGAGAAACACGTAACAACACATGATCTCCTATATCAAATTCCACGTCCTTTCGATGAAGATCAGCATAACTCTTTTGTCGATCTTGTGAGGTTTTTATACGTTACCGGATCGTTTGAATCTTTTCTATAGTTATACGTACCAACTCCGGTCCTAAGAACGTTGCTTCTCCCACCTCATCCCAGCATACTGGAGAACGACACTTTCTTCCATACAACGCCTTAAATGGAGCCATGCCAATACTTGCTTGATAACTATTGTTGTAGGAAAACTCCACCAATGGTAAGAACTTATCCCAACTTCCCTTGAAGTCAAGGACACGTAGTCTTAATAAATCTTCAACAGTTTGAATTGTCCTCTCCGACCGCTCATCCGTCCCGAGGATGATATGCCGAAGCTAAATCGTAAACTGCGCCCATAGCTTCTCGCAAACTAACCCAAAATCGTGAAGTGAATCTTGGGTCTCGGCCGTAAACTATGGATCTTGGCATATCATGCGCCTTACAATCTCGTTTATGTACATACGACCAAGACGTTTATGTATAAGTTTCTCGTGATCGGAAGAAATGAGCGGACTTGGTCAATCTATCAACAATGACCCAAATCACATCTATACCTTGAGAAACTTAGGAAGACCAGTAACGAAATCCATGGTAATGTGCTCCCACTTCCATTCAGGAATTTAAAATGGTTGCAATGGACCTTTTGGTACTTGATGCTCCGCTTTAACTCGTTGACAAGTTAGACACCTTGAGATAAACAACGCTATCTCTCTCTTCATATTGCTCCACCAAAATGTATGACGAATATCATGATACATTTTGGTACTCCTAGGATGGATTGCAAATGGTGTGTTGTGCGCCTCCATCATGATTTTATACTTTAAATCAGGGTCGTTAGAAATACAAAGTCTGGAGTTGACTCGAAGTATTCCTTCTTCATTGATTCTTGCTTCCGGCATAGCACCTTCTTGCACTTTCTTCCTCATACGCATCAGCTTCAGGTCTGTAGCTTGAGCAGCTTTAACTTTATCAATTAAAGTCGGTTCTACTCGTATATTCACCATCATCACATGGGTCCCTGAAGACTTTAACTCTATCTCCATCCTTTGCAAGTCACACAAAATGGGCCTTTGTGTTGACAATATCGCACTCATACTTGCATATGATCCTCTACTTAATGTGTCAGCTACCACGTTCGCTTTTCCAGGATGGTATTGGATGGTATGATCATAATCTTTCAACAGTTCAAGCCAACATCATTGTCGCATGTTGAGTTACTTTTGAGTGAAGAAATATTTGAGGCTTTTATGATCAGTAAAGATCTCCACCTTCTCCCCATACAAGTAATGCCTCCAAATTTTAAGTGCGAAGACAACAGTTGCTAACTCTAGGTCATGAGTAGGATAATTCCTCTCATATTCTTTGAGTTGTCTTGAGGCATAGGCTATGACTTTCCCATGTTGGATGAGGACACATCCCAACCCCTTTTGCTCAAGCATCATCAGAGATGACAAATCCATCAAGAGCCGGATGGTATTGTCGTAAGCAGTCTTGAAATGAGTCTCCTCTTGAGTTCTTGAAAACTCTTCTCATATTCTTCGCTCCAACCGAACTTTGTATCATTTCGAGTCAGCTAAGTTAATGGAGTAGCTATTCGAGAAAATCCTTCCACGAATCTCCGATAATAACCAGCTAAGCCGAGAAAGATACGTACTTTGGTCACTGATTTAGGTTGCACCCAACTTTGAATTGCTTCAATCTTTGTCGGGTCAACAGATATTCCATGACTTGATACTACGTGGCCAAGGAATGCTACTTCCTCAAGCCAGAACTCATATTTATTCAACTTGGCATAAAGCTTGTATTCACAAAGCTTTTGGAGTGTCAGCCTCGAGTATTGCTCATGATCTTCACGACTTTTGGAATAAATAAGGATGTCATCAATAAAGACGACCACAAAGTGATCAAAATATTCCTTGAATACTTGGTTCATCATACCCATGAAGGCAGCAGGAGCATTAGTCAATCCAAAGGACATGACTAGGAATTTATAATGCCCGTACCGAGTTCTGAAAGCCGTCTTTGGAATGTCATCTGGTTCTAATCTTCAATTGGTGATATCCGTAGCTAAGATCAATCTTTGAAAAGAATTTGGCCTTGCAATCATTTGGTTAAAACAGTCATCAATACGTGGCAATGGGTACCTATTTTTGATGGTGACATGATTCAACTCCCGATAATCAATACAAAGTCGCATACTCCCATCTTTCTTCTTCATGAATAGAATATGAGCACCCCAAGGAGACGTACCAGGATGAATGAAACCAATGTCTAACAATTCTTGCAATTGGGTCTTTAACTCCTGAAGTTATAGGAGCCATTCGATATGGGGCTTTGGAAATGGGTTTTGTACCGGGTTCAAGGTCGATACAAAATTCAATTTCACGCTCTGGGGGTAGGCCAGGAAGTTCTTCAGGGAATACGATAGGGAATTTATTAACAATAGAAATATCATTCAAAATTGACGTATTTTTGCTTAGATCCGTGACATGAGTTAAGAAAACTTGACATCTGTTTTTCAATAAACGAATAGCTTTATGGCTTGAGATGACCGTGATTGATTTTAATGGTTTGGTTGCTTAAATTTGCATAATAGGTTGATTAGGAATATGAAAGCTAACAACCTTACGAAAATAATTAATTTTAGCATGATGAGTAGTTAACCAATCAATCCCTAGAACCACATTAAATGCAAGTATTTTCAATGAAATAAGATCGACAGGTAATGTGAGGGTACCGATTTGAACCAAATAAGACTTATAAATAGTGGATGTAATGAAAATTTCTCCCAACAGAGTTTCCACAGATAAGTCAAAGTCTAATTCCTCCGGAGTTAAATTTAATCATTGAGTGCAAGTAGGAGAAATAAAAGAATGGGTAGAACCCCAGATCAAATAAAGTATAGACTTATTTAGAGTTTATGATAAGCTTACCCATGATGACGCTATTCGGGTTCCTTGCTTTTCGGGAGGTCACAACAAACGCTCTCCCTCAGACTCTGGCTTTGACTTTTTCGGGACTGACCTTTGATGCCTCCATCCTAGTCGAACTTGTCTTCTGGTGAACGACAAAATTGGGCTAAGTGACATTCTCTTCCATAATTATAACATGCTTTGGGCCCGGCATCGCAGCATTTGGGATGATGTGTCCCTCCCTCCGCATTTGAAGCATATGATAGGTGGTCGCTTCTTCTCCTTAACAACAGGTCTTTGGTCTTTGATGTCTTTCCATCATTGTTGAATCTCTCTTCTTGAAATGTCCATTCTTATTGTTTTGCCTCGATTACCACCAAGTGGTTACCACTTCGCCACGTTGATTCCTCTCCACGCTTGTTGTCACCGCTTTGATGATCGCTCTCTCACCGGTATTATCATTTTTTGCTTACCGCTCTCTTTTGGTTGCGTTGACTCGTTATCGCGCTCTACTAACTGAGCCCTATTTACAACATCTGGATACAAACACAGTTTATGATAAATAAGATGTTGACGTATCTCCGGCTTTAAACCTCTTAAAAACATCCGCGTCATTCTCTCTTCATTATCCACCAAGTGGGACGCAAACCGAGATAACTCGACAAACTTAGCTTCGTACTGCGACACGGTCATATTATTCTGCTCTAACTTGATGAACTTTACCTCTTTTATGTGACAAATACTTTCGGGAAAGTATTTATCGTTGAATAGTTCTTGGAACTTCTCCCAAGACATCTTCAGTGCGGCAGGTTGAGTATGCTTTACCGATTCCCACCAGTAATCTGCCTCTCCTCGCAACATAAAGGCGGCAAAGGGAACCTTTTGCTCCTCGGAGCATCCCAAGACATCAAATATCTTGGTGATCTACTTTATCCATGCTTTTGCCTTAAGTGGTTTTAGCTCTCCAATAAACTCCGATGGTCCCAGCTCCTTGAACTGTTTAGAGGTGACCGTCCGAGTGTTTCTAGTGTTTCCACCTATATTTTGGACAGGAGCCGCTCTCGCCTGCTGTTGCATGAATTGCATAAATCCTCTGAAAATTCCATCATTCATCATTTGGTCAATGTTGTTGTTTGCATGAGGATTGTCGCATTCCTGATGCACATTATCCTGATTATTGATATGTGGTGAATCAACAGTCGCCTGTGCTCCATTGCTATTCTCAACATTCTCGGATGTCATTTTCAAATACTACCACAAAACAAAGGTTAATTGACATGTAACATATTATCCCTATATTCTGACCGACCAATTAAATACCAAATAAACTTAGGTAGGTCATACTAGTGAAGGAATTTCCCGTCTCTCCCCTCCTAGTTCTATTCTCACATCTTAGCCAGGGATCATATCCCTAAGCTTTGATACCAACCGTAACGCCCCCAAAATCGGTATACATCACCTATTCTGTAAGGCCCCAACTTTTTATAAATGAAGATTTAATTTCCTCTATTTATTATTTTGAAATAGTAAGGGTTGAATTGATTAATGTGGTTAGTTATAGGTATAATGCGCAAATATTTTTAAGTAAGCAAGTGGTTATAAAATACTCATTGTTGTCGGAGAATATTCGTTTGGTCGTGGAATATTCTTTCTGTGGGGGAATATTCGTACGACGGCGCAGCCTTGTGTGGGCCCCATAATGGAAAGCGATTGGATGAAGAAAATGACAAGTATAAGTTGTTTATAAATAACTGCGTAGTTATTATCAATTATCTTGTTGGAATACCCGGTGGTTAAAACACGAAGAATACGCGTTGTTGCACAAAGAAGATACTCAGATTGCACCAATTATTGATTCTTACGTAAGAAGGCACTACTCAATAATTTTTAAGAATTCTTATTCAATATTTTATTAATTCAATAATTGCTACGTTGATTTTTTTTTATATTATCGTTGTTTCAATAATTGTCACTTACACAAGATTTTCCATTATCGAGACAATAATTTATATTATCTGAATAATATTATTAGAAAATATTATTGGCAATGTCTAGAAAGTTCTGTCTAAGGAGAGTTTTGGTCACTAATTTCGCGCCAAGAAAGGAAGAAATTCTATTGGAAAGCCCCCTCTTTCCTGAGAACTACCACAGTTGCAAAGATTGTGATTCTGTAATATTATTTGTGAATAATTAATTATTGATTTATATGATGAGGAAAATATTGATTTTATGTGGATATAGATGGAGACAATTTTTAAAGTGACAATTGTTAAAAATTGATATTTTATCTTTTCTGATAAAATAATATTTTATTATATTATAATATAATAATGATGATATTTTTACAATGAATGTGGGATATATGAGTATATGAGGAGGAAGAGTATTTTTGTTGCATTAAATGATTAACACATGTTTTGTGTGTCTCAGTGGACCCCATTTCGATTGAAATTTGATTATAGCACGTAAACTCATCCGTATGTGGATTTCGGTCAATTTCTGTTTGAAATTTGGAAAAACTTTCTTCTATAAAGTTGTAGAGAATTGAATTTCCTATAAAAAAAGCGAGATTCAAATTTTCTAATAAAAGGGCTATTTATTATGAATTATTGAAGTTCTGAAGTTCCGAAATAATTGATTTTTGGAAGTTTTAATTATTTATATCAACAAAAACGTTTTTATTGTTTTGGTTGGCCCCCCATGTGTTGTAAACATGCTGATTTCAGGAGTCTTGGTTGGCGTAGGAATATATATATATAATATTATTATTATATTAATTTTTTTGCTTTGGTGTTCTAAGCATTTTCCTATAAATAGGGTGCTTAGGTTAGAATTGAAAATCACACCAGAAACTACAGATTTCTCTCTCTTTCTCTATCTATATATCTAGCGTATTTTTGTTAGTATTTTAGTACTTTGAGTATTGCTATACGGTGCAAGTTCTTTCAGCACTATATCCAGTATTCCAACCAGAAGTACTATTCTAGCTAAGGTAAGGGATGTTATTTTCTTCTCAAATGATATTATTTTTTCATTATCATTATGCTGAAATATTGGTTGAAACTTTTTATCAAATTTGGAATTTTTTCATGTCGGGATTACTATTCACGAGTTACTATTCATGAGTTACTATTCACGAAAGTTACTATTCACGAGTACTATTCACGAAGCATGATGATATTTTTTGTGAAATTTCTATCTTTTGGTGTCGAGTTACTTATTCACGATATCGACACTATTCATGTATACCAAGACTATTCACGAATCGATTACATTATTCACGTAAAAATTAAATTTTCTTTTTTCGTCAAAATATCTATTATAGATACTAGCTTTGATTGTATCCATGTTTTGATCATTCTTGAATTTTACTTCACTATGATTATTTATGAGGTATTTTGGACATGGAATAATTGAAATACTTAATCCTTAATATTTATTCTTTTGTTTCAATCGGATTCGCTTTTTTTAAAATATTTTTCATCATCCTCATCCTAAATGATGATATAATCGAATATCTTTGGCACTGTAGTGCAAATGAATGATTTCGATGAATATCTTTGGCCGAAGAGTGCAAAGATGAACATGTGTTTAGATGAACATGACTAATCGGTGAATATCTTTCGGCTGTAGCAAAAGATGAATATTTAATTCTAGATATATATTGATTGATGTTACAGGATAAAATATCGACGATGAACTTTTAAATTCATATATAGAAGATAGTAGTTTGCATTCTCTACTTAACTCTTCTAATGAATTATTATTTCATTAAAGATTGATTTAAAACTGGTTGTCTATTGTATTCTATTAGTATTTTCCCTATTGAAGACTAACGATAATTTGTTCTATGTTATCTTAGTCATAATGTTCTTTACTGGGCTAGTTGAGCTCACCCTTTTCCTTGTTGTTCCATTTTTCTTCTCAGGAGACGAGAATGTAACGAGTACTAGTCGGGGTGTGGAATGATGGTTCTAGTAGTCCTCACTATTCTGTAGAATAGTGTATTAATCATTGTAATGAGGACTTATTTGAGTGTGGATATTGTCTAGATGACAATATTTGTATTTAAACTCCCAGTTTTTATGTTGTATTAATAAAGTTGTAGTTGTTTATGTACCATGTATTTTGACGACTCAGAATGGGTGTTGTATACCTATTTTGGGGGCGTCACATATTCTGAGTCGCCAAATACATGGTACAAAATTCAAATACAACTTAATTATACAACAGTCATGTAAAATAAGACTAAACATATGCTGTGAGTTTTAATACAAATATTATCATTTAGACAATATACAAACTCAATGGGGGTCCTCATTATATTTATTATCACACTATTTCATAGAATAGTGAGGACTACTAATGCTATTACCTGGACCATCACTTTGTTCCCCGACTAGTCCCTGCTACGTTCTCATTTCCTGAAGAGAATAATGAAAGCAAAAGAGTGAGCTCAACTAGCCCAGTAAGAAATATTATGACTAAGATAATGCAGAATAAATTATCATTAGCCTTCAACAGTGTTAAACTGATAAAATATAACAAACATCAAGTTTAACTATAGCGGAACAAGAAATCCATTAGAAGAGTCAAGTAGAGAATAAAATCTACTATCTTCTATGATTTAAAAGGTTTTTCATGACTTTTATATCACGAGACTCGACTTAATAAATAATCCACATCATCCCCGACTACTACTACTGACGAGGATATTCTTTAGTATCACAACCACAAATTATCCATGCACCACGCCCAAGGATATTTGAGTATTCATCAATGGTCATGATCATGCCAACAAGCGTCCATCAATGCACTACGGGTCAATGAGGACTTTTTCCACATCATTTGTAACATTACTACCATGATTACACCGACTAATCCTCGGTCATAATCATACCAAGTCCATCTATGCACTCTGTGCCATGAGATGACTTTCAACATAATATAAACATGAGGATGATGACAATGATATAAGAATTCAATAAAAACAAGTTCAAGAATTAATTTATCCAGAACTAATAATGTCCAAATTGTCAACATGATACTTCTTTGTAGAGTAACACTCAAGAATGCTCGTAAGAATATTTCCATGAAAAGATATTTGGATGAAGCGCAAATATCAAGGATATTCCACTAATTTCATGGAGTATAGAAGTCAAAACTTTAACCAACCGAGTATAATAAAGAATGGAATAACAAAAGAAATCACCGTGCATGCGATAGACCGCATGCATAAAAGTTATTCCAATGTAATAATAAATAATAGAAGCGGGTGCGTGCAGAACGCATCGATGTGATATTCCAATGTAATAATAAATAATGGAACGAAGTCATGCGTAAACGCCTTGGCAAGCATGGATGTTCGAACGTAATAATAAATAATGGAACCAGTCATGCATGAAACGCACTTCGGCGAGAATGTTCTAACAGAATAATAAACAACGGAATTCAAGTCATGCGTAAACGCATGCACAAGATGTTCCAATGTAATAATAAATAATGGAATAATGTAAGAATTTCACCAATAAGAAAGAAGGAATACCCCTAACGAGTACAACAAATAATATCCCTCCGTAGTAAAAAGAAGAGTATTTTGATTGGTAGGCGAGGATATACTCAAAGAAAACTTGCACTACACTCAAAGCTTTCTTAAACTCTAAAGAAATACGCTCAAGATTATAGAAGAAGAACTCTCTATAGTTTTCTCTCTAGAGTTTCAATTGAATTAAGTAAGAAATAATGAAGGAATGAGCTTCTATTTATAGAAGAAGAATGGATCGCGATAGTAACTAATTCATGAACGGTCCATATTGATTTACTTTAAACAGACGGTCAGATTGGTTTACAATAAAATATAATATATTCTATTTATAATCTAATAAAATGAATAACTTTATAAAATATTCTATTTTATATAAAAATATTTTACTATGCAAACACTATACAGGCACTATGCAAATACTATGCATAATAAAATATAATATATTCTAATTATTGTCTAATAAAACAGATAACTTTATAAAAGTATTCTGTTTTATATAAAAAGATTTTACTATTAGTCTAATAAAACGAATAACTTTATAAAAGTATTTTGTTTTATATAAAAAGCTTTTCTGTTTTATTACATTAATAATACTAATAAAACAAAACTCATCATCATTATTATAATTCACAATATTAATCGACCAGGTCGTTCCCATGAAAGAGGGGGCTTTGTAATAAGGATTTCTCCCCATTGACGTGCAATTAGGTGACCAAACCTCTCCTTGACAGAACTTCTAGACATCGTTAATATTGCAAATAATAATATTAATAACTTTGTCATCTCAATTATTAATTATAAAATATTGACAATAATTGAATCAAATAACGTGAAATACTATGCAAAGAATTATCGTAATAATAATTGAACAAAATCGAGTGACTTCTCACGTAAGCATCAATAATCAATACCGTGCTATCGTGCAACTACGCCAGACATTATACTTTTAACACTGGGTGTTTCAACAGTTAACGGTAAAACTTCCGTCGTTATTTTCATAAAGTATTTTTGTCATTTTCTCAATTAGACAATAATTCCGTTGTGGGGTCCACCAATGATTGTGTTGTTGTACGAATATTCCCTGTTAAAACGAATATTCCCTGACCAATCGAATAATATATAAGAACTTGCGTACCTTGCAAAATTTATAAATATTACCCACAACTATGACATTATATCAAATTCATTCCATAATATTCAAAAATGATATTTATAGAAAATTCATCTTTATTCATAAAAGTTGGGGTCTTATATATATATATATATATATTATAAGAAATTTTGTTTTTTTTATAAAAAATAGAATATATTATATTTTATGATGCATAGTGTTCGCATAGTGAATTCAAATTTTTTTTCAGCCGATTGAATTGCGCCCGTGAAACTTTTGTTGTGCTTCCGTTTCTAAATAGTATCCTTCCATTTTCTTATAAACATGATGCTTAGTTTAGAATTGAAAATCACACCAGAATTAGAGAATTCTACTTCTATAATATTGAGCGTATTTCTTTTGAGATTTAGGAAGCTTTGAGTGTAGAAAATAGTGCAAGTTTTTTTTCAAGAATATCCCCGCTATACCAGTCAGTAGTACTCTCTTTTTAAGATAAGGGATATTATTTTGTTCAATATTCGTAAGAAATAATATATTCTTCCATACTCTGTAGTATGTAAGTAATATTATTTCTTTTTAGATTCTGAATTCTACACTCATTTTGTTAAAGAATGACTTCTATACTACTTGAAATTAGTAGAATATCCTTGAAATTGCGCTTCATCTAGTATCTTTTTATGAAAATATTATTCTGAGCATTCTTGATAATTTTTAATCTTTTCATGTTGGGGTACTATTCACGGGGTATTATTCACTCAGATACTATTCATTTGGGGTACTATTCGTAATAAAAATTAATTTCTTTTCGGTCCAAATCATTTTTGATACAATATTATTCTTGAATCTTACTCCACAAAGTAGTATCATGTTGACAATTTAGAAATTATTGAATCCTGGATAAATTAAATTATAAATCTTTAAAATTTATCCTTTACTTTCATTTAATTGAATTTTTATATCATTGTCATCATCCTCATGCTTATATTGCGATGAAAGTTATCTTTGGCCCATAGTGCATAGATGAACTGTTGATTGGTATGATTATGAACATGAATTATTCGGTATAATCATGACCTGTAATGTTACAAATGATGTGGTAAAAGTCCTCATTGGCCCGTAGTGCACTGATGGACAGTTGTTGGCATGATCATGGCCATTGGTGATAACACGAATATCCTTGGCCCGTAGTGTATGGATAATTCGTGGATGTGATACTAATGAATATCCTTGGCCCGTAGTGCATGGATAATTCAGTGATGTGAATTATTTATTGAGCTGAGTCTCAGCGATAAAATTGATGATAAACTTTTAAATCATAGAAGATAGTAGATATCATGCTCTACTTGAGCTCACCCTTTTACTTTCATTGTTCACTTCAGGAAATGAGAACGTAGCCGGGACTAGTCGGGGAATGGAGTAACGGTCCAAGATGGTGGCTGTAGTAGTCCTCACTATTTTATAAAATAGTGTGATAGTAATTGTAATGAGGACCCCATTTGAGTTTGGATATTGTCTACTAGACAATATTCGTGTAAAAACTCTCAGCTACATTTTTGTCGTATTGTATAAGGAAGTTTGTATTTAAATTTTGTACCATGTATTTGGCGACTCAGAATGAGTGATGTATACCTATTTTGGGGGCATCACAGTTGATATCAAAGCTTAGGGATATGATCATTTGCTGAGATGTGAGACTAGAACTAGGAGGGGAGAGACGGGTAAATCCTTCGCTAGTATGACCTACCTAAGCTTATTTGTTATTTAATTGGTCGGTCAGAATATATGGATAATATGTGGCATGTCAATTAATCCTTGTTTTATGGCAGTGTTTGAAAATGACATCCGAGAATGTTGAGATAAGCAATGGAGCACATGAGACCGTTGAGTCACCACATATCAATAACCAGGATAATGTGCATCAAGAATGCAACAATCCCCATGTAAACAATAACACCGACCAAATGATGAACGATGGGATGTTCAGAGGCTTTCTACAATTCCTGCAACATCAGGCGAGGGAGACTCCTATGCAAAATACAGGTGGAAACACTGGCAACTCACAGATGGTTACTGCTAAGCAATTCAAGGAGCTGGGACCACCGAAGTTTTTGGGAAAGCCAGAACCACTTAAGGCAGAGACATGGATAAAGCATATCACCAAGATATTTGATGTCTTAGGATGCTCCGAGGAGCAAAAGGTTCCCTTTGCCACCTTCATGTTGCGAGGAGAGGCATATTATTGGTGGGAATCTGTAAAACGTACTCATCTTGCCGCACTCAAGATGTCTTGGAAGAAGTTCCAAGAACTTTTCAACGACAAGTACTTTCTCGAAAGTATTCGTCACATGAAGGAGGTTAAATTCATCAAGTTGGAGTAAAATAATATGACCGTATCGCAATACGAGACTAAGTTTGCCGAGTTGTCCCAGTTTGCATCCCATTTAGTTGATAATGAGGAGAGAATGACGCGAATGTTTCTAACAAAACGATAATACTAGTGGAAGTAGTCATCGAAGCGGTGACAACAAACGTGGAGGGAATCAACATGCTAGAAATGGTAACCACTTCGGTGGCAATCATGGCCAAGACAATAGAAATGTAAATTTCAAGAAGAGAAGGTTCAACAATGATGGAAAGATAGTAGCACCAACATCCGTTTTCAAGGAAGGAGAACGACCACCGATCGTATGTTTCAAATGCGGAGGGGAGGGGCACATCAGTCCAAAATGCACGATGGAACCCAAAGTGTGTTACAATTACAGAAGAATAGGTCACCTAGCTCAATTTTGTCATGTAGTGAAGTCAAGTCCAGCTGGGATGGAGACACCAAAGGCCATCCCAGACAAGTCAAAGCTGATAGTTCAAAGGAGAGCATTTGTTGTGACCTCCCAAATGTGAGGAACCCGAACGAAGTTATCACGGATAAGCTAATCATAAACTCTTGCGAAGTCTATACCTTATTTGACACTGGTTCTACCCATTCTTTTATTTCTCCTACTTGCGCTGAACGTTTAAATTTAACTCCGGAGAAATTAGACTTTGACTTATCTGTTGAAACTCCGTTGGGAGAAACCTTCATTACATCCACTGTTTATAAGTCTTGTTTGATTCAACTCGGCAACCTCACGTTACCTGTCAATTTTATCTCTTTGAAAATACTTACATTTGATGTGATTTTAGGGATTGATTGGTTAACTACTCATCATGCTAAAATTAATTATTTTCATAAGGTTATTAGCTTTCATATTCCTAACCAACCCATTATATGAATTCAAGTAACTAGACCACTAAAGTCAATCACTGTCATATCAAGCCATAAAGCTATTTGTTTATTGAAAAACGGATGTCAAGCTTTCTTAGCCCATGTCACGGATTTAAACAAAAATACGTCAGATTTGAATGATATTTCTATTGTTAATAAATTTTTTGACGTATTCCCTGAAGAACTTCATGGCCTACCCCTAGAGCGTGAAATCGAAATTTGTATTGACCTTGTACCCGGTATAAAACCCATTTCCAAAGCTCCATATCGAATGGCTCTTATTGAACTTCAGGAGTTAAAAAGCCAACCACAGGAATTGTTAGACATCGGTTTCATTCATCCTAGTACGTCTCCTTAGGGTGCTCCTGTTCTATTCGTAAAGAAGAAAGATGGAAGTATGCGACTTTGTATTGATTATCGGGAGTTGAATCATGTTACTATCAAAAATAGGTACCCGTTGCGTCGCATTGATGACCTATTTGACCAGTTGCAAGGTGCTAAATTCTTTTCAAAGATCGATCTTCATTTCGGATATCATCAGTTAAAGATTAAAACCGATGACATTCCAAGGACTGCTTTTAGAACTCGTTACGGGCATTACGAATTCCTAGTCATGTATTTTGGATTGACTAATGCTCCTGCTGCCTTCATGGATATGATGAACCGAGTATTCAAGGAGTATTTCGATCATTTTGTGGTTGTTTTTATTGATGACATCTTTATATACTCCAAAAGCTATGAAGATCATGAGCAACACTTGAGGCTGATACTCCAAAAGCTTCGTGAAAACAAGCTATATGTCTAGTTGAAGAAATACGAGTTCTGGCTTGAGGAAGTAGCATTCCTTGAGCACGTGATATCAAATCACGGAATATCTGTTGACCCAACGAAGATTGAAGCAATACAAAAGCGGGAGCGACCTAAGTCCAGAATCAAGACGAACTTTCTCGGGCTTAATTTGGTTATTATCAGAGATTCGTAGAAGGATTTTCTCGAATCGCTACTCCATTAACTTAGCTGACTCGAAAAGATACAAAATTCGGTTGGAGCGAGGAATGTGAGAAGAGTTTTCAAGAACTCAAGAGGAGACTCATTTCAGCACCTGTTTTGGCAATGCCATCTGGTTCGGAGGGATTTGTCATCTACAGCGAACATGGGAAAGTCATAGCCTATGCCTCACGATAACTCAAAAAATATGAGAGGAATTATCCAACTCATGATATAGAGTTGGCTGCTATCGTTTTCGCACTTAAAATCTGGAGGCATTACCTATATGGGGAGAAGGTGGAGATCTATACAGATCATAAAAGCCTCAAATATTTCTTCACCCAAAAGGAACTCAACATGCGGCAACGACGTTGGCTCGAGCTGTTAAAAGAGTACGATTATACCATTTAATACCATCCTGGAAAAGCGAACGTGGTAGCTGGCGCGTTGAGTAGAAGATCATATGCGGGTATGAGTGCGATATTGTCAACGCAAAGTCCCATTTGGTATGACTTACAAAAGATGGAGATAGAGTTAAAGACTTCAGGGACCCACGTGATGATGGAAAATATATGAGTAGAACTAACTTTAATCGATAAAGTTAAAACTACTCAAACTACGGACTTGAAGCTGATGCGTATGAGAAAGAAAGTGAAAGAAGGTGCTATTCCAGAAGCAAGAATCGATGAAGAAGGAATACTTTGAGTCAACTCCAGACTTTATGTTCCTAATGACTCTGATTTGAAGTATAAAATCATGATGGAGGCACACAACACACCGTTTGTAATCCATCCCGGAAGTACCAAAATGTATTATGATATTTGACATACATTTTGGTGGAGCAATATGAAGAGAAAGATTGCAGAGTTTATCTCAAGGTGTCTATCTTGTCAACGAGTCAAGGCGGAGTATCAAGTGCCAAAAGGTCCATTGCAACCTCTTGAAATTCCAGAATGGAAGTGGGAGCACATTACCATGGATTTCGTTACTGCTCTTCCCAAGGTTTCTCAAGGCATAAATGCAATTTGGGTAATTGTTGATAGATTGACCAAGTCTGCTCATTTTTTACCTATAAGAGAAACTTATACACTTGAACGTCTTGCTCGTATATACATAAATGAGATTATAAAATTTCATGGTAAGCCAGTATCCATAGTTTCTGATCGAGACCCAAGATTCACTTCATGATTTTGGGTTAGTTTGCAAAAAGCTATGTGCACGGATTTACGATTCAGTTTGGCATATCATCCTCAAACGGACGGGCAGTCAGAGAGGACTATTCAAACTCTTGAAGATCTATTAAGACTCTATGTCCTTGACTTCAAAGGAAGTTGGGACAAGTTCTTGCCATTGGTGGAATTCTCCTACAACAACAGTTATCAAACAAGTATCGACATGGCTTCATTCAAGGCGTTGTATGGACGCAAGTGTCGTTCTCTAGTATGCTAGGACGAGGTGGGTGAAGCAAAGTTGTTGGGACTGGAGTTGGTACGTATGACAACAGAAAAGATTCAACTGATCCGGCAACGCATAAAAATCTCACAAGATCGACAAAAGAGTTATGTTAATCTTCATCGAAGAGACGTGGAATTCAATGTTAGAGAGCATGTGTTGCTACTTGTTGCTCCATGGAAAGGAGTTACAAGATTTGGAAAGAGAGAAAAGCTTAATCCTCGATTCATTGGCCCATTTGAAATCCTCGATCAAGTATGAACGGTGGCATATAGACTCGCCTTACCGCCAAGTATGTCTCATGTTCATAACGTTTTTCACATATCTAAATATGTGAAAGACATGAACCACATTATTGAATTAGAACCAGACGAGATAACGAAAGATTTAACGTATGAAGAGGTACTTGTTAAAATCTTGGATAAGAATGAGCATATTCTACGCTCCAAGGTTATACCTCAAGTCAAAGTTTTGTGTAGAAACCACAATGTTGAGGAAATGACCTGGGTGTTAGAATCGGAAATGAAATCAAGGTATCCTCACCTCTTCGTCATACTAGGTACGTACACCAATTTCGAGAACGAAATTTCATAAGAAAGAGAGGTTGTAAGACCCCAACTTTTATGAATAAAGATGAATTCTTTCTCTAAATATCATTTTGAATATTATGGTGTGAATTTGATATAATGTTATAATTGTGGGTAATATTTATAAATTTTGCAAAGTAAGCAAGTTGTTATAAAATATTCGATTGGTCGGGGAATATTTGTTTTATCAGGGAATATTCGTACAATGACATAATCATTGGTGGACCCCACAACGGAATTATTGTCGGTGTTAGAAAATGATAGAAATATCTTTTTATAAAAATAACGGCGAATGTTTTACCTTTAACTGTTGAAATAACAGGTGGTAAAAGTACAGTAATACGCGTGATTGCATAGTAGCGCACGATATTGATTATTGATGCTTATGTGAGAAGTCACTCAATTATACTCAATTATTGCTGCAGTAATTGCTGCATAGTATATCACGTTATTGATTCAATTATTGTCACAATATTTTATATTATTAAATCAATAATTGAGATGATAAGTTATTCATATTATTATTTACATTATTGATAATGTCTAGAAAGTTCTGTCGAGGAAAGGGGTTTTGTAAGACCCCGAATTTTATGAAATAAAAGTATTCAATTTTTCTTATAATTACAATTCAGTAAATGATTAAATTGTTAAAAGTTTAAAGTTAAGGGTGAGATATGAAATTTTTTCAAAATACGCAAGTGGTTATAAAATATTCAATTGTCGGGGAATATTCATTTGGTCGTGGAATATTCTTTCTGTCGGAGAATATTCGTACGACGACACAGCCATTTGTGGGCCCCATAACGAATAACTGTCTGATTAAGGAAACAACAAAAAATGAGTTTTTATAAATAATCTACAGTAGTTGTTACCAATTAACTTTGTTGGAATACCCGGTGGTTAAAAATACAAGAATACGCGCTATTACTGGCGTTATTACGGTACCTGCGGTATTACGCAGTATTTTTGAATTATTGATTCTTACGTAAGAAGACACTACTCAATAATTGTTACGGTAATTCTCGCTCAATATTTTATTTTATTGATTCAATAATTGTTGCGTTGATATTTTATATTATTGTTGTTTCAATAATTGTCACTACACAGTATCTCCATTATAAGATCAATAATTCATATTATTTGAATAATATTATTAGATAGCAATATTGGCAATGTCTAGAAAATTCTGTCAAGGAGAGGTTTGGTCACCTAATCAAGGCGCAAGAAGGAGAAATCCTTATCGAAAGCCCTCTTTCTCTGAACCGCCTGGTTGTCATTATTGTGATTCTGTAATATTATTTGTGAATAATTAAGTATTGATTTATATGATAAGGAAATATTTATTTGATGTGGATATAAATGATGGATTTATTTATGTGGTTATAAATGAAGGAATTAATGTTGATGTATTTTATCAGTATTTTGTCGGATTGGAGGTATTAAAAGATCAAATCGGTGTTCTTACAGCTTTATTGTGTGAGTTATAATATTTAATCCGACCATTGGATCGTTGTAATTTTTGGATATGTTATACATATATAAGTTGAGTATATGTCCACAAATTTTGAACCGTTAAAAATGAGCGTATAATTTGTTAGGAATTTTAAGAGGTAACTGATTCGGAAATTAAGTTTTGGTGAAAAATTCTAGAATTGAGTGGGCCCCACTCTTGGTTGTTGAGGGAGATGGCTGATTTTTGGTGGGTGAAATAGTAGCAGGTCAAGTCTGCTTTGGCGTGCTAACATTTTCCTATAAATAGAGGGCTAAGTTAGAATTGAAAAAATACACCAGAATTCATAAGTTTTCTCTCCTTTTCTCTCTAGATTTTTGAGTGTATTTTGTGAGTATTTAGATACTTGGTGAGTTGATATTCATCAGTGCAAGTTTCCTTCAGCGTCATATCCGATATCCAAATCGGAAATGTCGCTTCTTTTGAGGTAAGGGATAGTAAGAGATTTTAAGGGTTGTTATGTTTTTCAGTTTCGTAATTCTTCTGACCTTCAAAAATTTTGGAAAAAATTTGAAATGATATTTTGATGAGTTTTATTGATTGTGTCCAAAAATGGTGATTTTTGGATGTATAGATTAAGAGTTATGAATTTTATGCGAAAAGACTATTTTAAAAGTAAACACTTATAATTTCTTGTGGTTAACCCTAAAATTGATGAAATTTTTATTGGGAGTACATCTATATAATATTAGTGTACTCTGTGAATTTCGAAATTTTTGGATAAAAGTACAATTTATGATAAATGTCTAAATATTCAGCAGTTTTGGCCATATGAAAAATAGTAAATGAATTTTAAAAATTCTGAGAAAAATATATGTTCACTATGGGACTATATTATGCTAAATTCCAGAAAAGAAATATTTTTGAAAGTGATTTGGCATTTTTCATGAAAATAGACTAGTTATGAATAAATGAATTAAATATGTTATGTGAAGGAAGAAAATTGGAAAATAGGATTTTATGGCTTGATAATCCTATATAAGGTATATGTAGATTTTTGATGAGGGTTTTGGTTATTGGTGATGAAAACTTATGAGTTTGGCATTTTAGGATGATTAAATGCATTATTTAGTAAAGTGTAAACAATTAAAATAAATTGTTTATAAGTTTAAGAAATGTTATTCTTTCAATATCATTATACCAAAATATTGGTATAGATTTTATTGTGGAATTTCTACCTTTTTGAGTTGGGGTTACTATTCACGAGTTATTATTCATGAGTTACTATTCACGAGTTACTATTCATGAGTTACAATTCAGAAGTTACTATTCACGGGTACTATTCACGACAAAGTTGGTTTCTTTTTCTGACCAAATTATCGTTGATTTATGAATATTGCTCTTGAGATTAAGTGCAGTTATTGATCATATTATTTTTATTATCATATATAACATTTTTATAACCCTGATGTTGAAATTCTCTTTCACTTGAGTATAAGGATGGGTAGATTATTGGTATGATCATGACTAGAGTTCTCTTTGGCCAGTAGTGAAAAGTTGAATTGTGGATTTGGTATGATCACTGACCATGAATTTATAATTGAATATCTTTAGCTTAAGTGCAAAGGTGAAATAATCAACATGGTTATAATTATTGTTTATATAAATTTCGAAATGATTATATATTTCTTTGAGATATTAATATATTTGGCTCAGAAGTGCAAATATGAACCGATTGATGAATATATTTGGCTTTTGTGGTGCAAATATGAATTGTTGATGAATATATTTGGCATGTAGTGAAAATATGAATCTGTTGAGAAATATCTTTGGCTTTTGTAGTGCAAAGATGGTTTGTTGATGAATATCTTTGGCCGATGAAGTGCAAAGATGACATGTTGTTGAATATCTTTGGTCAGTAGTGCAAAGATGGTGCATTGACGAATATCTTTGGCCCGTAGTCAAAAGATGAATTTATCGATATGATTATGAATGTAAAATGTGATTTGGTATAACCATGATCTTTGATGTTTCGGTGAAGATAGGTTATAAAATTATCTTCGTCCGGATGAGAAGAGGAATTTAGAACCACAATTATGATTATGAGTTATTCATATGATTGTGGAAAGGGCTGCTGAGTGATGTTACGAGGATAAAACATTATTGGTGGATTTTTAACATGGAGAAGATAATAGACTTTATGGTCTATTTGACTCTTCTAATGGATTGCTCGTTCACCGCAACTATAGTTGAAATTTTTATCATCTACATATATGTTCTAAATCTACGATTTATTACCGATGAAGGCTATTGATAATTTAATTATCTTTAGTCATGATATTCTTTCTTGAGCTAGTTGTGCTCACCCTTTTGCTTCAAAATTCTTTCGTGTAATAAAAGTGTATTTGGGTCGAGTGGGGATAACGGGGGAATAGAGCGGTGGTCTATATTTGTTGAGGTGAGGCGAACCCAACGTTGGAAGGTGTTTTGTCACTATCATACAAGATGTCTAATGACATAAAACCTCGTATCATCATAAGACAGGGATGTGCTCATCCACTTGCTGAGTATATATACGAGCACTACCTATATTATCTTGGTATTTGTTTGAAGTATAATTCTCAATTAGAGATAGTGGAGATAATGATATGTCAAGAGAAGACTTACCATTGGGAAGAATATGATAGTAATCTTCTTATTTTTCTTTGGGGTTCTATTGGGTCAACCAAGGATAATTCTGTGGCTATATGATATCTATCATAACCTAGACGCATGGCCTCCCATGTACGAAGGTTTCCTTGAGCACTTCTCAAAGATTTTAATTTCTAAAATAGTTTTTGACTATATCTTTATGTAAGGTGTCACTGTGAGGTGCTGTCCACGGTTGGGACATGTGTCACATTTGTTATATATTTGTATCCAAACTCACAGCATATGTGTTGTTGTATTTTGTACGACAATTGTTGTAATAAAGTTGTAGTTGTTTTCTGTACCATGTATCTGGTAACTCAGAATAGTTTGGATGGTATGGACCTATTTTGGGGTTGTCATAGTTGGTATCAGAGCTTAGGGATATGGTCTCTAGCGGAGATCGGGGAATATAACTAGGAGGGGAGAGATGAGTAAATCCTTCGCTAGTGTGTCCTACCTAAGCTTATCGGAAGCCCCCACTTTCCTGGAAATGATCTGGTTGTTACTAATGCAAGTTATATTATTAATGATGAAATGTTGTAAAAAATATTGATAGGATTTTTATGAAGTATTTGTTATAAATTTGGTTTATTATATGGACCCCCATTTACCCTTTTTTCAAAATAGTCGGGAGAAGTTATCTCAGTTTTGTTATATATATATATAAGTATTATATATATACATATATATATATATTTATATTAAATGATAACTTGTGGGGAATTTGGTTTTCACGGGGGAGTACAATTCTTATTATATATATATTATAATAAGTTTTGATTTTTATGAAAATAAGAATATATTATATTTTATTATGCATAGTGTTTGCATAGTGAATTCAGAAAATTTTTCAGCCGATTGAATTGCACCCGTGAAACTTATACTGTGCGTCCGTTTCTAAATAGTATCCTTCCATTCTCCTATAAATAGGATGCTTAGCTTAGAATTGAAAATCACACTAGAATTAGAGAATTCCTCTTCTATAATATTGAGCGTATTTCTTTCGAGTTTTAGGAAGCTTTGAGTGTAGAAAACAGTGCAAGTTTTCTTCAAGAATATCCCCGCTATACTAGTCAGAAGTACTCTCTTCTTAATGTAAGAGATATTATTTTTATTCAATATTCGTAAGAAATACTATTTTCTTCCATACTTTGTAGTATGTAAGTAATATTATTTCTTTTCAGAGTCCGAATTCTACACTCATTTTGTTAAAGAATGACTTCTATACTCCTTGAAATTAGTAGAATATCCTTGAAGTTGCGCTTCATCTAATATCTTTTCATGAAAATATTATTCTGAGCATTCTTGATAATTTTTAATCTTTTCATGCCGAGGTACTATTCACGGGATACTATTCCCGAAGTACTATTTACGGAGTATAATTCACTCGGGTACTATTCACCCGGGGTACTATTCATAATAAAAATTTATTTTTTTCGGTCCAAATTATTTTTGATACAATATTATTCTTGAATTTTACTCCATAAAGCAGTATCATGTTGACAATTTGGATATTATTAAATTCTGGATAAATTAAATTATAAATCTTTAAAATTTATCCTTTGCTTCCATTTAATTGAATTCCTATATCTTTGTCATCATCCTCATGCTTATATTGTGATGAAAGTCATCTTTGGCTCGTAGTGCATATATGAATTGTTGATTGGTATGATTATGACCAGGGATTATTCGGTATAATCACGACCTGTAATTGTGACGCCCCCAAAATAGGTATACATCACCTATTCTTAGTCGCCAAATACATGGTACAGAATACAAATACAAACTTAAATATACAACATGAGCTGTGAGTTTTAATACAAATATTATCTTCTAGACAGTATTCAAACTCAAAATAAGTCCTCATTTATTATCACACTATTTCACAGAATAGTGAGGACTACTAATGCAAACATTTGAATCGTCACTCCGTTCCCCGACTAGTCCCAGCTATTTCTCATTTCTTGAAGAGAACAATGAAAGCAAAGGGTGAGCTCAACTAGCACAGTAAGAAATATTATGACTAAGATAATGCAGAATAAATTATTGTTAGCCTTCAACAATGTTAAACTGATAAAAATATAATAAACATCAAGTTTAACTGCAGCGGAACAAGCAATCCATTAGAAGAGTCAAGTAGAGCATGGTATGTACTATCTTCTATGATTTAGAAAGTTTATCATCAAATTTATCGCTGAGAGTCATCTTAATAATTAATCCACATCATCGAATCATTCTTGCACTACGACCAAGGATATTCATTAGTATCACGACCACGAATTATCTATGCACTACGGGCCAAGGATATTCGTGTTTTCATCAATGGTCATGATCATACCAACAACTGTCCATCAATGCACTATACGCCAATGAGGATTTTTACCACATCATTTGTAACATTACGGCCATGATTATACCAAATAATCCCTTATCATAATCATGCCAATCAATAAGACATCTATGCACGTAAGTTTTACATATGACTTTTATCACAATATAAGCATGAGGATGATGACAATGATATAAGAATTCAATTAAAAGAAAGCAAAGGATAAATTTTTAAAGATTTATAATTTAATTTATCCAGAATTCAATAATGTCCAAATTATCAACATGATAATGCTTTGTGGAGTAAAATTCAAGAATAATATTGTATCAAAAATGATTTGGATCGAAAAGAAATCATTTTTTGTCATGAATAGTACTCCGGATGAATAGTACCCGAGTGAATAATAACCCGTGAATAGTAACTCGGTATGAAAAGTACCCCGAATCCTCGGGTGAATAATATTTGAGTGAATAGTAACCGAGTGAATAGTAACCCGTGAATAGTACCCCGGGTGAAAATATTGATATTTAATAAGAAAGTTCAGATCAATATTCCAATGAAACGATACTGGATGAAGCGCAAAACTCAATGATATTCCACTAATTTTAGGAATTATCGAAGCAATACTTACCATAGTAAGTTTAGATTTAAGAATATGAAAAGAAATAATATACGAAACTGCAAATGGATTTTCACATGTCATGCGGTAGTCCGCATAGACAGGTTATTCCCACAGAATAATAAAGAATGGAATAACAAAAGATTTCACTATGCATGCGGTAGTCCGCGTAGACAGGTTATTCTAACAGAATAATAAAGAATGGAATAACAAAAGATTTCACCATGCATGTGGTAGTTCGCGTAGACTGGTTATTCCCACAGAATAATTAAAAATGGAATAACAACCCTTACGAGTATTGAAAGAAAATAACTCTCTTCATGAATACGAAAGAAATAATACCCCTTACCTTAATAGAAGAGTGAATACTGAAGTAGGGTAGTAGCAGAATACTCTTCTTCTTGCTCTCTATAGTTTCTCTCTCTAGAGTTTCAGTGAATTCGTAAGAAATAATGAAGGAATGAGCTTCTATTTATTGGAAAAAGGATTGAATAGTAACTAATTCATGAATGGCCCAGATTAATTCACTTTTAAACGGACGGTCCATATTGATTTACTATTAAAACTTAAAGCAACGGTCCATACTGATTTACAATTAAAACTTTAAACCAACGATCCATATTGATTTACTATTATAACTTCAACCAACGGTCTGAAAAATTAGCACATCTCCTCATGGAATAATAAGCCAAACTTATAACAAATACCTCATAACAAACCCCTTTATTTATATCAAAAATTGAATAAATATTTACCACAAATCACTTATCTTTAATAAACATATTTTTAATCTATTAACAATTATTCATCATTAATATTATAACTCACAATATTTAACAACCAGATCAATCTCAGGAAAGAGGGGGCTTTCCAATAAAGATTTATCCCTATTGGCGCACAATTAGGTGACCAAACCTCTCATTGACAGAACTTTCTAGACATTGTCAATATTGTAAATAATAATATGAATAACTTTGTCGTCTCAATTATTGATTTGATAATAATAAATATTATGCAGATGATACTGTGACAATAATTGAATCAATAATATGAGAGATATTATGCAGAATTATCGTAGCAATAATTGAGTATAACCGAAAGTGACTTCTCACGCAAGCATCAATAATCAATACCGTGCTACTATGCAACCACACGTACATCGCATTACTTTTACCACCGTGTAGTTCAACAGTTTAACGGTAAAACTTTTGCCGTTATTTTTATAAAAAGATAATTCTGTAGTTTTCTAACTACGACAATACTTTCGTTATGGGGTCCACCAATAATTGTGCCGTCATACGAATATTCCTTGTTAAAACGAATAATCCCCGACCAATCGAATATTATATAACCACTTGCTTACTTTGCAAAATTTGTAAATATTACCCATAACTATTACATTATATCAAATACACACCATAATATTAAAAAATATAATTCGAGAAAAATTAATCTTTATTCATAAAACTTGGGGTCTTACAGTAATGTTACAAATGATGCGGTAAAAGTCCGCATTGGCCTGTAGTGCATTGATGGACAGTTGTTGGCATGATCATGACCATTGGTGATAACACGAATATCCTTGGCCCGTAGTGCATGGATAATTTGTGGATGTGATACTAATGAATATCATTGGCCCGTAGTGCATGGATAATTCAAATTGATGTGGATTTATTTATTGTCGAGTCTCGCCGATAAAATTGATGATAAACTTTTAAATCATAGAAGATAGTAGATATCATGCTCTACTTGACTCTTCTAATGGATTGCTTGTTCTGCTATAATTAAACTTGATGTTTATTGTATTTTATCAGTTTAACACTGTTTAAGGCTAACGATAATTTATTCTGCATTATCTTAGTCATAATATTTCTTACTGGGCTAGTTGAGCTCACCCTTTTGCTTTCATTGTTCTTTTCAGGAAATGAGAACGTAGCTGGGACTAGTCGGGGAATGGAGTGACGGTCTGAGATGGTGGTGTTGGGGTTTCGGCACATAAAAGCAGCGGAAATGTAAAAATATCAAAGCAATTTCCGAAACCCAAAATCAGGATCCATGCGAAACAGAAATTAATTCAGTGGTTTAAATATTATACTGAATATGAAAGAGTTCTGAAATGGCTTCGAATCCCTAACACAATCCAACAGAACTGCGCCTCTACGGTATCCACACGAACGCCCCACGAATCCTCACATGATTTGCAATAAAGAGAGTCGGGGTACTAGCCACCAAGGATATGAATTTTTTGTTTTCTCGCTAGTCTCTCTCTAAGAGCGGCTAGTTTTTTTTTAGGTTATGATGTAAAACCTAAATGGCTGATATATATCATATATATAGCTGTTAAAAAAAAATTAATCAAAAACCTAATCTAATTAAATAAAATCTGAATCTATATATATATATACATTTTAATTAAGTCTTACTTACTTAATTAATATACATATATAAATTATCCTATTAATTTAAATTCGTAATTGAAATACTATAAATCATATTGACATATTTAAATCTTTACAATTTAAATTAATTTCATTTTAATTACGTTCTAAGTGTGTGACCCTATAGGTTATTATTATGTTGGCGATTATTTTAAAATCATATTATAAAATTATAAATAGGGAGCGGCATCTAGTAATGCATCACTGCTACCCAAGTTATAATAAGATCGATGATTTGATGTAACCTTTTCGTGACCAATGTTTCAATGTAATTTAACCTTTTTAACCTTGACATCCTAGATTAAACTCAATTCATGGAATGCGTCATACTCTTCATAATTTAATCTGAGTTTTCTTGATCACTGAGTAGACTATATGAAACAAATCACTATTTGAGCATGTCCATGCATTTTATAGTCCTACTCAATCAAGAGGCCTAGGAATATCACCCCTAATATATAGGAGGGTTAAATTCCATCTAGCTCATTCACATTGCTCACACGATTCATGATGTACCCAATAATCACATTTATTGTTCACCCTATTAAAGGTGACCTTTGATGATATCAAAGTACATAAATTCCCGTGTAGTAATATAGTGATTTCAGGTCGGAGGATCATTACATTATTGTCACTATGAGAATCACTAATGACACTTTGCATAATGCTCCACGTAGAATTCTCATGGTGGGTCTATCCAGTACATCGTTCTCTAACATGTACCTATGCATTAACTCAATATCTCATATATTTATTACCAATGAGATTTGGTCATCAGTCAATCCACATACTAGTCTCAATGTATCATTGTTGTCCCATCAATAATGATACTCGACTAGGGACATTTAAGAGCAATGATACTAATTGTAATTATAAAATCTCATGTTCAAGTCACATACTTGAAACTATATAATTTGTATCACTATTCTAAGAAATTTTATTATGTTAACATTTATATAACGCAGTAAATAAAACCATAATAAAATCATTCATTTATTCAATCAAATATAATATCAAAATGTTAAACAATTATATCAAATAATTGGCCTCTAGGGAATAAACTCTAACAGGTGGCTGTAATAGTCCTCACTATTTTATAAAATAGTATGATAATAATTGTAATGAGGACTCCATTTGAGTTTGGATACTGTCTACTAGACAATATTCGTGTAAAAACTCTCAACTACGTTTTTATCGTATTGTATAAGGAAGTTTGTATTTAAATTCTGTACCATGTATTTGGCGACTCAGAATGGGTGATGTATACCTATTTTGGGGGCGTCACACTGCGTATTGGTGGTATACACAGAATTTCGATCTTTTTTTCATCTCTTATATCATAACAAATCGGGGCCTTGGAGGTTTCACCACTCTATGCTCAACCCATTATTTATACAGACCCCTGAATACCTTCTCATTACATGTAATAGCCTCCAGAACTAGCTTTTCTGCATATTGTCCCCAGGCTTTCCTCTGCTCTGATCAAAATTTCTTTCGTTCTTCTCCCTCTTGCCCCCTTTATGGTTTTGACTGATAATTTGCCAAGGCCACGGTTGTGGTCCTCTTACCCTTCCATGTAACCGTCGCATGACAGGTGGGAAATATCATAATTCCTCCTAAGTCTTATGCAAAAGATGAGAGGGTCACAACTGAATCACATGGCTTTGTAATGAGATGGGGCTTGAAGGCATCTAAAACACCATTGTTATATATGCTCACCAAATTCTTTTCTTCAATTGGCTCTACACACTTCTATGCTTGGGCCCTAAATCTGTCCACATAAACTGATTGCTCATCGTTCGGCTTTTGCTTGAATCGTATGAGCTCTGCAACAATTACCTATTTCTGCACATAGAAAAATTTCTTAAAAAATTATAATTTTAAAGCATCCCAATCATGGAGTGATCCCTTCTCCAAATTGTAATACCAACTAAATGCACTATCCATCAAAGTCTTGTTGAATTCGCTTATCAATAAGTTGTGATTGTTCACTTCATCATAACCCAACCATGGAGACATTGACTCCACAAACTTGGAAATATGTTCCCTGGCATTTCATTTCTCCTTGTTGTATTTTGGAAACTGCGGGGGATGCTCAATATATCCTGCTGGGTAAGGTTGTCTGCGAATATGTGTCGGGTAGGGTGGAGTAAAGTCTAACCCCGAAGGTCAAGAGGTTTGCTTGCGAAGTTAATTGATGACAACAATTATATCATCTTTCTTCACGTACTGGCTTATGGTATAGACTCTTTATTCTGTTGTGATGTATTGATGCATTGGCGGTGTGTATGGTAAAGAGATCGATTGATGCACACTTGCATCGTGCAAAGCTTGTACTTGTTGGATCGTTTGTTGGGCGTGGCTCGGGATGGTTGGTACATGTACTTGTGAAAATACTGGGAGAGTAGTCGGGATGATGTTTGTCTGAGGCTGGCTTGCTTCTAGTCTAGGTTGTAGCATGTCACCACTATTCTAGGGTTCCAAGTTGATGAGTGGAATCGACTGATTTTAATAGAGGTGCTGTCTGATTCTCTTTATTATTATTGTTGTTGTCCTCCACTCCTGCCACTACAAAATAAATAGGTCAATGCCAACGGGCCTATCTTCTATAACATATACGACATCGGTAATGACGTCAATGGTGACGGTGTGGCTGTTGTTAATCTATGTCGTCGCTAATGTACCCTTCATCCCCTCCCGCATTCAATTTTTCACTTCGCGCTCGCGCCAAAAGTAAAGGTCGACGGGACAATGTCATTGGCAGCGACACGTGCCGTCGGTACTAGCCTTATTCTCGATGGGATTAATATCGACGGCAACGCCGTCGAGAATGAGGTCTTAGTTTTAATCCCATGATTTAGTGTCCTTTTTCCTTTCCATTTTCTTTTCCCCTGCGTTCTGTTCTTTCCCTCTCTTCTTCTTTTCGTCGATGTGTCATCGATCCTCGCCGTCGTTACTCGCCATCAATCCTCGTCATCGTCTTCCAACTTCCACCATCTGACCTCCCCCTTTCTTCCTCCCCTTTCCTTGGCCTGCTACGCTGTTATAATCTCCCCCTCTTTTCGTCCCCTCTCAGCTCTGGTTCTACATTTCTCATTATTGGCTTCAATTAGTAAATTACAATCTTTTTCTTCTTAGGGTTTAATTTGTATATAATCTCCAATTTAGTTATGTTAGGGTTTAATTTGGGTTTTTCTTCTTCTAATTTTCTATTGTTTTGTTTTGGGCAGTACATAGCAACGAGCATTGACGTTCTTTCCCATTAATCTCTCTCTTCAGTGTAAGTTTTTCTTTTATCTCTTTTTTTTGGAGTATTATGTATATTATTTCATGTATGTTTATTTGAAATATTTTTATGTATTATGTATGTCAGTTCATGTAAGTTTATTTCTTCTGTGTATGTTTTATGAAAATATTTGACATTAGAGAAAATATTCAGTTGTGGCCAAGCAGTGAATTAACTTGGATAGATTTTGTGCCTATTGGAAAATTAGAATTAGGAAAATGACTATTTTGTAATGAGTTTCCAAATTGCCTTTTAACTATGTAAATTTAAATGTCAATGTCATAATGTTTTACAATCATACAAATTTATTTAAAGTGAGATTGTAGCTTCCATTTCCTCTACTACATAAATATGATTTTTATATGACTTTAGGATAAAACGAGTATCGTGTAAACAAAGGAACTCGTCTGAGTTTTGACACAAAGTTTTGATTGATATGATGTTTACATCGACTTTACTGTCACCAACTCTTTTTGGATCCAACATTGGGGTCACTCTCTCTTGTAAATTAAACATTATAAACTAATGCAAGCTTTCATATGTGATAAACATACAACATTTTCTATCAGATCAAAACACGAAACAAAAATCATTAGTCATTTTCTTTTTTAATTGTTTTGGTTTATTTGATCGGTCTAGATTTAGAAATGAGTTGATTTCATTTAAATTATGATTAAATATTGATTAATTGTTTGCATGTATGGGTTTACTTGGATGTTTACTGATTTTTATGCAAATTTCTGATTTGAAACATGGTGTTGCATGTGTATGATGGGATGTAAAAATTAGGGAGTTTTGTGGGGAGTAGTTGAATTGAGGAATTCTAATGGAAATTAGTGTAGAAAAGGGATGAGGTGCTGAAATTTCAAAGAAGAGTAGCTTTGTGGATGTTCAAAGACTGTATACATCTAAAGTTTCAAATGAAGAGAATGGTAAAAGGAGGATTAGGAGTAGTTTCGAGCCGATGGTGAATAGGAGTAGGAGTAGTTTTGTAAAAGAGGCGGGTTTGAGTAGTTTTGTTAATGGGTAGGTGTAGTTTTGATAACATACCTATCTTAAATGATAATTAAAAAAGGAAACTAGTGTTGCTCAACAAGTCGGTCTAGTTAGCCACTTAGAGTCATAACTTATGGTTTTTAATTTTATTTACTATTTCTATTAGGATTAGCAATTATTAAAACTCATTTGCCTAACTTGATGTCTACCTATTACGTGTTTAATAAGCTAATGATGTCTACCTATTACGTGTTTCTTGATCTAGCTTAAGGACTGTCGTTCTTTGTAATACTCCAAAGATAATATTGTTTCAATAATCAAACATATCATTGTGATTATTGCATTTGCATATTTTCCATATAGTTTAGGAAGCTTAGAAACTCGTTCGCGATTCACTTAATAGAAGTGAATATTGAATAGTCCCTATTTTGGGACTGTTCCTGAATGTTTCGATCCCACTTAGGTCGGTGTTAACGGTTTGAGCACATCTTTATATTTTGAGAATTTTCAGTGAATATCTCTTGATGTTCTTCGGGTGCATATTTAGGCTATAATGTGGTAGTCTATTTCGTGTACTTGAAGACCATGGGGAGGTGCTACTGAAATTTCTTAAAATATAAAGATGTATTCATGGAATGGGTTAGAAACCTGACCCGTTAGAGTGGAGATGAAGTTAGGACACTCATATGTTGTATGCATAGATATTAACCCTCCTATTTGTGTTTTGTTTTCCCTCATATATATATATAACATCCCATTGTGCATAGACCAAGATGTCTGTTGATCGAAGTTGGATGGAACGTAGGGTAGCCACTGATAAGAGTGGGCTTAGCTCTGAATACTGTAGTGGGGTTGAACAGTTTCTCAATTTCGCGTTTGAGCAAGTTAGCGGCGATGAGATCAGATGTCCTTATAAGAGGTGTGTAAATGAAGTGTTGAAGGAAATGAGTGATGTCATGTGCGACTTATTTGCATATGGGTTCAAGCAGGGTTATGCGTCATGGATCTATCATGGGAAAACCTGGTTGGATGAACATAAATCAGAACCGGGATCCTGAGGTGATGAAACCTTTGACTATACTAACATGATGGTCGAAGCTATTGGTTCATATTTCCAGTGGAATACAGACAGAGATAACAGTAGTATTGAACAAGAGATGAATGATGGGGCTAAGGGTTTCTATTAGTTATTGCATGAATCAGCGATGCCACTGTAAGAAAGGCACGAAAAGCACATCGTCTTATTTGCAGTGACTAGGTTTTTACACTTCAAGAACAAGCATGATTGTAACGAGAGAGGTTTTAATAAACTTGTCAGGAATATGTATGAGAATGTTATTCCTTATTTATATAATATGATGATGAAGATGATGGAGTTAATGAATGAATATGTAAATATGTTTGCATTGATAAAAGCTGTAAAGTCCTTAATAGATGATAGACAATATGTACAAGAACTTAGAGTGAAATGATCAAATTTGGTAGGTTGATCAGATATGAATGAATACCTTTGTAAAGTCCTTCAAAAGATCACAATGTATAAGGACTATGAATAGAAAGATCAAACTTGTTAGGTTGATCTTATAAGCTGTAATAGATAGGCTTGAACGATCGAAGAGGACAATATCAGAGAACAAAAGTCTTGGACAAAATCGTAGTCTATCGAAGCAGAATTGTAGACTACACTCGGAATCGTAGAAGCTGTTTATCGAGCGCCTGTCGAGCTAAAACAAGAATCGTAGGCTTCACTCGAAATCATGAAGTCTATAAGTCGTCACCAATTAGAATCGTAGTCTGCAGAACCAGAGCCAAAGTTGTAGTCAGTTAAGTGCTTACATAGCTATGGCATATTCGTAGAGCACTCTACAATTCTCAACAGATGAGCAATCTTGAAGTGTATGCATAGATCTCATCCTCTGGTAAGAGTAGTTAAGTTTCAGATTGCAGTCTACTTAAAGAATATCAGAAAGCATTTTTTGAATAACCTATAAGCAAAATAGAAGATCAAAGCACCAACTCTATCAGCAAGGCTGATTGAGAAGTGAAAATCCATTCAGAAGGAGTCTCCTATAAGTGCTCATCAAACGAAAACGATCGTAGTGTTGGCTAGAACAATCGTAGTGTCTGCAAATTAGCAGAAAAGTCTAATAAAGCAGCTATAGAGACAAGAGTAAACATACAGAGAACAGATGAAGAGAATTGTCTATACTCAGCCTTACCATAAAGAAGGATTAAGAGATTAAAGGGAAACAAGTTAAGGAAGCTGAACATGACTAATCAAAAGAGACATACAGACCAAACGACTAAAGCAGTCAGCCAATTTATTAGTTTTTGAAGCAAGGCAAGACAAGCATGATCGTAGAACAGACTGTAAGAGCAAAGTACAAGATGGTACAACATTGTTAAATCACATAGATCTCTGGAAATCGAAGAGATATTAGTCAAGTCACCCTACGATTTCCATAAACAAGCTACGACCAAGTACATAAACATCAGCACCAGAATCGTAGAGTTCATTTGTTTGATTATTGAGACTTAGCAATGTCTAACAATGAAAACCAACATTCGAATGTTGCTAATTGAAGGTCCCGAAGCACTCACCAACATCCTTGGTCTAAATAGAGGAAAGAAAAGAAAAAAAAAAGGTGACTACTAACTAGTCTACTAAAAGTGATATTTCAAAGGTGTTAGGTGAAAGAGTAGACTGCTGTGTCAGGCAAGTCAAAAAGGAGCTATCACATCAACCAGAATATCTATATCAAAGATCTTTGAATATTTTAAACTTTTCAAGAAGCTCCCAATGGCTATGTTCCAACGGGAAGATGATAAATGAATCTATAAAGAGCCAAAGCTTCAAAGAAGATAGAGTTGTTGACTTAAGATGAAGTAAGTCATATAGAGCTTAACAGGGAAAAGGTCATAGTGAGAGTGAGACCACCACAGAAGAGTGAAGCACAACTAATGAGAGACGTACAATGAAAAAGCTTCACTCAATACAAAGGAGTATGACAACGAAGTGGCATCTGTACTGAGAGCCGGAAGGCCAAGAAGACAACAACTATAGTGGCAGAACAGAAAACAGAATACTTGAGTCACTCTACGATTCTCCATGAACACACTATGATTAAGAGAAGAAGATACAGAGTCAAATCTGTGCACTAGACAACCAGTGTTGAAGGACTGCTAAGGACCAGAAGAAGTCAAGCTGATATGCAAGACTTAGCAGTACATCAATGGTGATAGTGTGCAATGCTGAATATCAGATGAACACAAGCATCAACAACAAAGATCAGCAACGCTAAATGATAATTCAGACTTCTAAGAACAACAAGATGTCAAATTGAATGTACATCTTATCAATCCATCAATTGTGATCTACTATCAAGCTGAATACCACATGATCACCAGAAACTGCTAAGTACTAGAGGATGAACAAACTGAATGTCATCTTAGCAGCTCAACAATAACAAACAACCATCCAAGCAACCATGGCTTGTAGGGTCCTTGTCTTAGTGACTAAACCAAAGTCAAGTCTACTGGGCTTGCTGAGTACCGAAGGGTACAAGAGATTCTAAGTCTGTCGGGCTTAGTCTACAGTTTCTAAGGTTGCTGGTCTTGAAGAGTTCTTAGTGAACTAATGTTCCAAGGCTGTTGGTCTTGAAGGAATCTTAGTGATTTGAAGTTGATCAAATCCTTAGTGGAATCCCTGCTTGTTGAAATAGAAGAGTGGATTTTGAGTATTTAGTCTCTGAACCACTTAAAACCCCTGGTGTCATTTATTTTAAGTTATTTACATTCAGTACTATAGTTATATCTGCTTGTAACTAATCTAACATTAGAACTGTGTTTAATGTTATATCCTTGAAGGGTATCTTAATTTATTCCGATGTGCATGAATTGATTCTTCTATTCATTATCTGCTAATTGCTTAGAAAGATAAAAGAAAATAAAGAAAAATAAAAAGGATCTATTCAACCCCCCTTCTAGATCTATTGTGTGCCCTCGGGAACTAACAATTGGTATCAGAGAAGGTTCTGATATTGTATTCATAAGCTAACGCTTTGAGTTTGATCCGTGGCACAAATAAGTTCTAAGCTTTGTATTAGTTGTAAGTCACTTTTAAATGAAGATGAGCTCACAAGTTGAAAATTGTCTGTGCATTTAAATATATATAGATCCACCTGTTACAATTCAGATTGATCCATGAGCGAAAGAGAAATGACCATCAGATCAATCTTAAGTTAAACCAAAGTTAATCAGTAGTCTGCATCTCCAATGAAGGAGTTAAAGAAAATCTTCAAATGCACAATAAAAAAGATTCATGAATCTGAACCTTGAGGTTCAAGAGCTTTAATGAATTTGAGATGCCAAAAATTTCCTATGATCATAATTCAAAGACTCTGCCTGATTGATCAAAAACCACATTGAGCAACAAATGATGTCAGTACTGAGAATACAAAGTTATGCACAACAATGCCTCATATCATTGAGCAAATAAACAGAATAACTAACTATCAAGAGACTAACAGTAGCAAGGTATGTATCCTCATCACTGTTTACATTTATTATACTGCATCACCTTATGTGCTTTAACAGTATTATGTCAAAAGATCACGTTCTTCCTCAAAAAGGGAAAAGAGAGAAGTACACTTGAGGTTGGAAACTATTCATTGAAAGACTTTCTCTCCACCTATGTTTGAAGTTGAAAATAAATTTTTGGAAGATATCTGATATATGCCTTAAGTAAATTAAACTTTAAATCTTAAGTTGCTCGACCTTTACTGATGGATTGGTATGCCTAGAAATATATACAAATCAATGCTTTGTGCTTTTGATAAAGCGTAGAGTATGATCAACACTACAGTTGTATCTTGAAGGTTCTTGGAGACTGATCAACTCTATAAACCAACTAGATGCAAACCTTATAGTTGATTCTCACTCCATGAAAGTTCAAAATCTATGAACATAACAAAAGCAAAAGGCTTATCAACCAAAGACAAAGCTTAATCTATCAAAATTGCTCATTTCATACACAGACCCACAATCATGCTTTATAACTGTCATCATCTACATGTATACATGCTTCATGAGTGTTAATGCTTATCTCCATACATAATGGAAACCTAAAAGTCTAAATAACTAGGGCTTTTGAGAAACTAACCTAGCAGGACCCAAATCATAATGGGTACCAAAATAGAAAATCATTTAACCTGCAAGTACTTGATGCTATCTGACCTTGACTAAGAAAGGCTGAAGCTGAGTCACCAAGCTCCTAACAACTGCAACATCAAGATCCCTCAGCTATGCTCCCATTCAAAGAACATTCAAGGCTAAAGCTCGCTCCTGAAGACATTGTGTCTCTGAAGTTGAAGAAATCTCATGAGCATATTATGGGATCCTAACATCCATAGTAGGATCTTCATGATCCGCCAAATGTGTAAGTATCCCTTTTATGTCAAGAAGTATAAGAACTTCCAAGTTTATCTGTAAGACCCCAACTTTTTATAAATAAAATCGAATTTTCTCTATTTATTATTGTGGATAATAAGGTGTTAATTTGATATAATGCCTTGGTTATGGGTGAAATGTGCAAATTTTGCAAAATAAGCAAGTGGTTATAAAATATTCATTGTTTTTGGGGAATATTCGTTTGGTCGTGGAATATTCTTTCCGTCGAAGAATATTCGTACGACGACGCAACTATTTTGTGGGCCCCATAACGGAAAACGGTGGGATGAAGAAAACGAAAAAGTTTGAGTTTTTATAAATAATGAAGCAGTAGTTATTCTGAATTAACACTTTGTTGGAATACCCTTGGTTAAAATACGATGAATACGCATGGTTGCATAAAGAAGACACAACACAATATTTTTGAATTATTGATTCTTACGTAAGAAGGCACTACTCAATAATTGTTACAGTAATTACTGTTCAATATTTTATTTTATTAATTCAATAATTGCTACGTTGATATTTTATATTATTATTGTTTCAATAATTTTCACTGCACAGTATCTCCTTTATCAGATCAATAATTCATATTATCTGAATAATATTATTAGATAACATTATTGGCAATGTATAAGGAATTTCTGTCTAGAAAAGGGTTTGGTCACCTAATTGCGCGCCAATAAGGAGAAATCTTTATCGGAAAGCCCCCTCTTTCCTGGGAACGACCTGCTTATCATAATTGTGATTCTGTAATATTATTTGTGAACAATTAATTATTGATTTATATGATAAGGAAATATTTATTTTATGTGGATATAAATGATGGATATATTTATTATGGTTATAAATGATAGAATTAATGTTGAGGTATTTTATCAGTATTTTGTCGGAATGAAGGTATTAAAAATCGTCCGTATATGGATTTCGGGCATTTTCTGTTTGGAATTTGGAAAAACTTTCTTCTACAAAATTGTAGAGAATTCGATTTTCTATGGAATTGACATAAAATTCTTATTTTTTTTTGATAAAAGGGCTATTTGTTATGAATTATTGAAGTTTAGGAAATAAATGTTTTTATTAAAAAACATGGTGGGCCGCGCTTTTGGTTGGTCAGAAATGAAATGTGCTGGAATTTATTTTCAAAAGTGGTGGGCGTGAATAGTAGCAGGTAAAGCCATCAGGTAGCAGGTTAGTCTGCTATGGCGTTCTAAGTATTTTCCTATACATAGGGTGCTTAGTTAGAATTGAAAATCACACCAGAATCATAAGCTTTCTCTCTCTATATTATCGAGTGTATTTTGTGAGTATTTAGATACTTTGTAAGTTGCTATTCAATGCAAGTTTCCTTCAGTCTTATACCCAATATTTCAGCCGGAAGTACTGTTCTTTTGAGGTAAAGGATAGTATGAGATGTTATTTTCTTCGTAAATGATATTATTTTCTTCAATATCATTATGCCGAAATATTGATATGAAATTTATTGTGGAATTTCTACCTTTTTGTGTCAGGGTTACTATTCACGTATACGGTACTATTCACGAATACGATACTATTCACCAAAAAATAAAATTTTCTCCTTTTTGTCCAAGATGTCTATTATGGTTACTATCTTTGATTGTATCCATGTTTTGATCTTTATTTTTGAATTCTGCTTCACAATTGGTTATTATGGAGTATTATTGAACTTGGATAAATTGTAATACGAATCCCTAATATTTATCCTTTTGTCTCACTAGATTCATTTTCTTTAAGATATTTTTTCATCATCCTCAGTCCTAAATGATGATATTACTGAATATCTTTGGCCTGTAGTGCAAAGATGAATGATTAAATGATGAATATCTTTGTCCCGTAGTGCAAAAATGAACATGTGTTGAGATGAACATGACCAACTGGTGATACAAATGAATATCTTTGGCCTGTAGTGCAAAGATGAATATTTGATTCAAGATGTATATTGATTGATGTTACAAGGATAAAATATTGATGATGGACTTTTAAATCTTAGAAGATAGTAAAATTCATTCTTAACTTGACTCTTCTAATGGATTGTTGTTTCCGCTGCAGTTGTTGATCTAAAACTTGTAGTCTATTATGTTCTATCAGATTTTTCCCTGTTGAAGACTAATGATAATTTGTTGTATATTATCTTAGTCATAATATTCTTTATTGGGCTAGTTGAGCTCACCTTTTTCCTTTTTGTTCCATTTTTCTTCTCAGGAGGTGAGAATATAGCAGGAACTAGCCAGGGTATGGAGTGATGGTTTAGGATAGTTGTTTTAGTAGTTCTCACTATTTTGTAAAATAGTGTATCAATAATTGTAATGAGGACTCCTTTTGAGTTTGTATACTGTCTATTAGATAATATTTGTATTCAAACTCACAGTATATGTGTTATCATATTTTGCACGACAATTGTATTACTGAAGTTGTATTTGTTTTTGTACCATGTATTTGGCGACTCAGAATAGGTGATGTATACCTATTTTGGGGGCATCACAGTTTTTATCAGAGCTTAGGGATATGGTCTCTGGCATAGTTCGGGGAATAGAACTAGGAGGGGAGAGACGAGTAATCCTTCGCTAGTGTGTCGTACCTAAGCTTATTTGGTAGGTCAGTCGGAGCATATAGTTAATATTTGATATGTTAATTGTTAATTAACCCTTGTTTTGTGGAAGTATTTAAGAATGACAACTGGAAACACTAACAATGGAGTGAATGAGACTGTGGAGACACCATTAATCACCACCCGGGGGAACGTGCAACAGGAAGGCAATATTCCTCCTGTAAACAACACTACAGAACAAATGATGAATGATGGGATGTTTAGAAGCTTTTTGCAGTTCATGCAAAATCAGATGAGGGAGACTTGTGTATAAAATACGGGTGGAAATGATAGCAATGCACAGCTTGTCACAGCCAAGCAATTCAAAGAGTTAGGACCACCAGAATTTACGGGAAAGCCGGATCCGATCAAGATGGAAACGTGGGTTAAACAAATTACCAAGATATTTGATGTCTTGGGATGCACAGAGGAATAGAAGGTTCCAGTCGCCACCTTTATGTTCCGTGGTGAGGCAGATTACTGGTGGGAATCTGTGAAGCGTACCCAACCTGCTGCACTCAACATGTCTTAGGAAACGTTTCAGAAACTGTTTAACGACAAGTACTTTCCTGAAAGTATTCGTCATATGAAGGAGGTAGAGTTTATTAGACTGGAATAAAACAACATGATGGTGTCCCAGTATGAAGCGAAGTTCGCAGAGTTATCTAGGTTTGCACCTCATTTGGTAGAGAATGAGGAACGAATGACGCGGATGTTTCTGAGAGGTCTAAAACCCGAGATTCGACAATATCTTATCTCTCATAAATTTTCTTTATATTCAGATGTTGTAAACAGAGCTCAATTATTAGAGCGAGATAATGAGTATATCTATCCAAGGGACCACAACCAGGGTCATACCGGTGGCAGCAGTCATCGGAGCAATGACAACCAGCGGGGATGAAAACATTCGGACAAAAGCGATAACCACTCTGGTGGTAATCGTGGCCATGAAAATAGAAGAAGCGAGTCGGGAGGAGATTTCATGAAGAGAAGGTAGAACAATGACAACGTGAAGATGTCAGTACAAACATAAGCTATTTCTAGGGGAGGAGAACGAGCACCGGTCGTTTGTTATAAATGCGGGAAAGAGGGACACATCAGCCCAAACTGCACACAACAATCCAAGGTGTGTTATAACTGTGGAAAGGAAGGTCATATAGCTACAGATTGTCTTATTGCGAAACCAAGTTCAATGGGGATGGTGACTCCAAAGGCTGTCCCGGACAAGTCAAAGTCGGTGGTTCCTGGAAGGGCATTTGTCGTGACTGCCCAAAACGTGAGGAACCCAAACGAGGTGATCACGGGTAAGCTAATCATAAACTCTTGTGAAGTTTATACCTTATTAGATACCAGTTCTACTCATTCTTTTATCTCTCCTGCTTGTGCTCAACATTTGAACTTGACTCCGGAGAAATTAGACCTTGACTTATCTATTGAGACTCCGTTAGGAGAAACTTTCATTACATCTACTATTTATAAATCTTGCTTGATTCAAGTTGGAACCATCACATTACCTGCCGATCTTATTTCGTTGAAAATACTTGCATTTGATGTGATTTTAGGGATTGATTGGTTAACCACTCATCATGCTAAAATTGATTATTTTCGTAAGGTTGTTAGTTTTCATATTTCTAACCAACCTGTTATGCAAATTCAAATGACCAAACCACTAAAGTCAATCACTGTCATATCAAGCCATAAAGCTATTCGTTTATTGAAAAATGGATGTCAAGCTTTCTTAGCCCATTTCACGGACTTGAATAAAAACACGTCAGATTTGAATAATATTTCTATTGTTAGTGAATTTCCTGACGTATTTCCTGAAGAACTTCCCAGTCTAGCCCCAGAACGTGAAGTTGAATTCTTTATTGACCTTGAACCTGGTACAAAGCCCATTTCTAAAACTCCATATCGAATGGCTCCTATTGAACTTTAGGAGTTAAAGGTCTAACTTCAAGAGTTGTTTGACATCGGTTTCATTCGTCCTAGTACATCTCTTTGGGGTGCTCCTATTTTATTCGTAAAGAAGAAAGACGGGAGTATGTGACTTTGTATTGACTACATAGAATTGAATCATGTCACCATAAAGAATAGGTATCCGCTACCTCGCATTGATGACCTGCTTGACCAGTTGCAAGGAGCACAATTCTTTTCAAAGATCGATCTTCGTTCTTGATATCATCAGCTGAAGATTAAAACTGAGGATATTCCAAAGACTACCTTCAGAACTCGGTATGGGCATTATGAATTCTTAGTCATGTCTTTTGGATTGACTAATGCTCCTGCTACTTTCATGGATATGATGAACCGTGTGTTCAAAGAATATTTGGATCAGTTCGTTGTTGTCTTTATTGATGACATCCTCATCTATTCCAAAAGTCGTGAAGATCATGAGTGCCATTTGAAGCTGGTACTTCAAAGGCTTCATGATAACAAGCTATATGCCAAGCTGAAGAAATGCGAGTTTTGGCTTGAGGAAGTAGCATTCCTTGGGCACGTGGTGTCAAAACATGGAGTATCTGTTGACCCGACGAAGATTGAAGCAATACAAAGTTGGGAGCAACCGAAGTCGGTGAGTGAAGTACGTAGCTTTCTGGGCTTAACTGGTTATTATCAGAGATTCGTGAAAGGATTTTCTAGAATCGCTACTTCGTTAACTCAGCTGACTCGTAAAGATACAAAATTCGGTTGGAGCGAGGATTTTGAGAAGAGTTTTCAAGAACTCAAAAGGAGACTTATTTCGGCACCTGTTCTGACAATACCATCTGGTTCGGATGGATTTGTTATCTACAGCGATGCTTCAAGCAAAGGGTTAGGATGTGTTCTCATGCAACATGGGAAAGTCATAGCCTATGCCTCTTGATAACTCAAAGAATATGAGAGGAATTATCCTACTCATGATCTGGAGTTGGCAGCAGTCATTTTCGCATTGAAGATCTGGAGACACTACCTGTATGGGGAGAAAGTGGAGATCTATATAGATCATAAAAGCCTCAAATAATTTTTACCCAAAAGGAACTCAATATGCAGCAACGACGTTGGCTCGAGCTGTTGAAAGATTACGATCAGACCATCCAATACCATCCTAGAAAAGCAAACGTGGTAGCTGACACATTGAGTAGAAGATCATATGCGGGTACGAGTGCAATGTTATTCACACAAAGGCCCATTTTGTATGACTTGCAAAGGATGGAGATAGAGGTAAAGGCTCCAAGTACCCATATGATGATATCAAGCATACGAGTAGAACCGAATTTAATCGATAAAGTTAAAGCTGCTCAAGCTACGGACATGGAGCTGATGCGTATGAAGAAGAAAGTACAAGAAGGTGCAAGAAGGTGATATTCCAGAAGCAAGAATCAATGAAGAAAGAATACTTCGAGTCAACTCTAGACTTTATGTTCCTAACGATTCTAACTTGAAGTATAGAATCATGATGGAGGCACACAACATACCATTTGCAATCCATCCTGAGAGTACTAAAATGTATCATGATCTTCGACATACATTTTGGTAGAGTAATACGTAGAGAGAGATCGCAGAGTTTATCTCGAGGTGTTTAACTTGTCAATGTATAAAGGCGGAGCATCAAGTGCCAAAGGGTCCATTGTAACCACTTGAGATTCTAAAATGGAAGTGGGAACACATTACTATGGATTTCGTTATGGGTCTTCCCAAGGTTTCTCAAGGCATAGATGCGATTTGGGTTATTGTTGATAGATTAACTAAGTCTGCTCATTTCTTGCCTATACGAGAGACTTATTCCCTTGAACTTCTTGCTCGTATGTACGTGAATGAGATTGTGAGATTACATGGCATGCCAGTATCCATAGTTTTGGATCGTGACCCAAGATTCACTTCACGATTTTGGGTTAGCTAGCAGAAAGCTATGGGCGCAGTTCTGATCTGATTCAGCATACCATCCTCAAAGCAGACGGACAATCGAGAGGACTATTCAAACTCTTGAAGATCTATTAAGACTCTGTGTCCTAGATTTCAAAGGGAGTTGGGATAAGTACCTACCATTGGTGGAATTCTCCTACAACAACAGTTATCAGGCAAGTATAGGTGTGGCTCCATTTGAAGCATTGTATGGACGAAAGTATCGCTCTCCAGTATGCTGGGATGAGGTGAGTGAAGCAACATTGTTGGGACCAGAATTGGTACGCCTAACTACAGAAAAGATCCAAAGGATTCTATGATGCCCCCAAAATAGATATACATCACCCATCCTGAGTCGTCAAATACACGGTATAAAATTCAAATACAACTTAATTATACAACAGTTGTGTAAGATATAACAAAACATAATCTAAGAGTTTTAATAAGAATATTGTCATCTAGACAATATCCACACTCAATGGAGTCCTCATTACATTTATTGTCATACTATTTAACCGAATAGTGAGGACTACTAATGCTATCATCTAGACCGTCACTCCGTTCCCCGACTAGTCCCGGCTACGTTCTCATTTCCTAAAGAGAACAATGAAAGAAGTGGTGAGTTCAACTAGCCCAGTAAGAACTATTATGACTAAGATAATGTAGAATAATTTATCGTTAGCCTTCAACAGTGTTAAACTGATAAAATATAACAAACATCAAGTTTAACTGCAGCGGAACAAGCAATCCATTAGAAGAGTCAAGTAGAAAATAAAATCTACTATCTTCTATGATTTAAAAAGGTTTTTCATCACTTTTATCGCTGAGACTCAGCTTAATAAATAATTCACATCATCCCTGCACTACGGCCAAGGATATTCATTAGTATCATGACCACAAATTATCCATGCACTACGGGCCAAGGATATTCGTGTATTCATCAATGGTCAAGATCATGCCAACAATTGTCCATCAATGCACTACGACCAATGAGGATTTTTACCACATCATTTGTAACATTACGGTCATGATTATACCGAATAATCCCTGGTCATAATCATACCAAGTCCATCTATGCACTACAGGCCACAGATGACTTTCAACATAATATAAGCATGAGGATGATGACAATTCAATAAAACAAATTCAAAAATAAATTTTAAAGATTTATAAGTTAATTAATCCTGAACTCAATAACGTCCATATTGTCAACATGATACTGCTTTGTGGAGTAAAATTCAAGAATGCTCAGAAGAATATTTTCATGAAAAGATACTGGATGAAGCGCAAATATCAAGGATATTCCACTAATTTCATGGAGTATAGAAGCCAAAACTTTAACCAACTGAGTATAATAGAATATATGAAATCGAAAATGGATTTTTGCCGCCATGCGATAATCCACGTAAATGCATTATTCCAACGTAATAATAAAGAATGGAATAACAAAAGAATTCACCAAAGCGTGCGTAATTTGCATGACGCATAAAAGTTATTCCAATAGAATAATAAAGAATGGAACCGAAGTCATGCATAATCCGCATGACGGGATATTCCAAATGAATAATAAAGAATGGAACCGGTCATGCGTAATCCGCATGCATGAGGATATTCCAACGTAATAATAAAGAATGGAATAACAACAGAATTCACGTGCATGCGATAACCGCATGCATAAAAGTTATTCCAACAAAATAATAAAGAATGAAATAATTGAAGAATTTCACCGTGTATGCAGTACTTCGCATAGACATGTTATTCCAACATAATAATAAAGAATGGAATAACAACCCTTACGAGTATTGAAAGAAAATAACTCTCTTTATGAATACGAAGAAATAATACCCTTTACCTTAGAAAAACTGGATACTGAATATTGAGGTAGCAGACTTCTCTTCTTCTTTCTCTCTATAATTTTTCTCTATAATAATTGCTCTAAAGCTTTTGTGAATTGGTGAGAAATGAAGGAAGAATGAGCTTCTATTTATAGGAAAATATAGTTTCGATAATCACACATTTTGAGGCTCAAAATATTACAGTATAATACCTTCCTCTTTTTCTTCATTTTTAATTTAGTCCTGCAAGTATTATCAAACTTGCACCACCTCCCCTAATAGTAAATAATGTGAATCAATAGTTCATTCATGTGACTTAATAGTATAATCATGTGAAAAACTAACTACAGTATAGTACCTTCATCTATACCTCCATTTTTAATTTAGTCATGCAAGTATTATCAATCTTGCACCACCTCCCCTAATAGTACATGAATGTGAATTAATAGTACACACATGTGAACAAATAGTTATAAGCATATGAAATAATAGCAATTAATTGTTCATTTATCCGATTAATTACCCGATTGATCAATATAACCTCCAGACATCCATTATTATCGAAATAGATGTCGATTTCCATTAACACTAATAATCCCAACACAATGGAAATATCAAATTCATCTTTAATCAACACGAACGTATTCATCATTAATATTATAACTCACAATATTTAACAACTAGGTCGTTTCTAGGAAAGAGGGGGCTTTCCGATAAGGATTTCTCCTTATTGGCGTGCAATTAGGTGACCAAACCTCACCTTGACAGAACTTCTAGACATTGTCAATATTGTAAATAATAATATAAATAACTTTGTCGTCTCAATTATGGATTTAATAATATAAAATATTATGCAGATGATACTGTGACAATAATTGAATCAATAATATGAGAGATATGATGCAACAATTACTGTAGCAATAATTGAGTATAATTGAGTGGCTTCTCACGTAAGCATCAATAATCAATCTGGTGTGCTCTTATGCAACCATGCGTACATCTTGTATTTTTTGCTACTAGGGTAGTTCAACAGTTTTAACGGTAACACTTTTCGTAGTTATTTTTATAAAAGATAATTCATAGTTTGTTTAACTACGACAATACTTCCGTTGTGGGGTCCACCAATGATTGTGCCATCGTACGAATATTCCCTGACCAATCGAATATTATATAACAACTCCCTCACTTTTCAAAATTTGTAAATATTATCCACAATTATAACATTATATCAAATCCACACCATAATATTCAAAAATATATTTCGAGAAAATTATTCTTTATTCATAAAAGTTGGGGTCTTACAGATTCTATAACGTATACAAACGGCACAAGATCTACAAAAGAGTTATGCGGATCTTTATCTAAAGGACGTGAAATTTAATATTGAGGATCATGTATTGTTACGTGTTGCACCATGGAAGGGAGTTACAAGATTTGGGAATAGAAGAAAGCTCAATCCACAATTTGTTGGTCCATTTGAAATTCTTGACCGAATAGGAAATGTGGCCTATAGACTCGCATTACCTCCAAACATGTCTCGTGTTCATAATATTTTTCACATATTTGTGCTTTGTAAATATGTGAAAGACCCAAATCACATTATTGAGTTAAACCGGACAAGATAGCCGAAGATTTAACGTATGAGGAGGTACCTGTTAAGATCTTGGATAGGAAAGAGCATGTCCTATGCACGAAGGTTATACCACAAGTTAAGGTTTTGTGGAGAAACCATGCTATTAAAGAAATGACCTGGGAGTTGGAATCAGAAATAAAAACGAGGTATCCTCACCTTTTTGAAACACCAGGTACGTACGTCAATTTCGAGGATGAAATTTTATAAGAAGGGAAGGTTGTAAGACCCCAACTTTTTATAAATAAAATTGAATTTCCTCTATTTATTATTGTGAATAATAAGGTGTTAATTTGATATAATGCTTTGGTTATGGGTGAAAAGTGCAAATTTTGCAAAATAAGCAAGTGGTTATAAAATATTCATTGTTGTTGGGGAATATTCGTTTGGTCATGGAATATTCTTTAGTGGGAATATTCAGTACAACAACATGTAAACCATTTGTGGGTCCCATAACGGAAAACGGTCGGATGAAGAAAATGACAAGTTTAAGTTTTTATAAATAACTTGGCGTAGTTATTCTGAATTAACTTTGTTAGAATACCGTTGGTTAAAATACGATGAATCTGGCGTGGTTGCACAAAGATGCACACACGGTATTGCAAGATATTTTTGAATTATTGATTCTTACGTAAGAAGGCACTACTCAATAATTGTTACAGTAATTACGGTTTAATATTTTATTTTATTGATTCAATAATTGCTACGTTGATATTTTATATTATTGTTGTTTCAATAATTGTCACTACACAATATCTCATTTATCGGATCAATAATTCATTTTATTTGAATAATATTGTTAGATAACATTATTGGCAATGTCTAAAGAAGTTACATCAGGAAAGGGTTTGGTCACCTAATCAATGCCTAATAAGGAGAAATCCTTATCGGAAAAGCCCTATATTTCACAGGAGCGACCTAGTTGTCATAATTGTGATTCGTAATATTATTTGTGAATAATTAATTCTTGATTTATATGATAAGGAAATATTTATTTTATGTGGATATAAATGATGGATATATTTTTTGTGGTTATAAATGATGGAATTAATGTTGAGGTATTTTATCAGTATTTTGTCGGAATGAAGGTATTAAAAATCGTCCGTATGTGAATTACGGACATTTTCTGTTTGGAATTTGGAAATACTTTCTTCTACAAAGTTGTAGAGAATTCAATTTCCTATGGAATGGACATAAAATTCGTATTTTTCTGATAAAATGGCTGTTTATTATGAATTATTAAAGTTTCGGAAATAAATGGCGGGCCCCACTTTTGGTTGGTGAGAAATGAAATGTGCTGGAATTTATTTTCAAAAGTGGTGGACGTGAATAGTAGCAGGTAAAGCCATCAGGTAGCAGGTTAGTCTGCTATGGCGTTCTAAGCATTTTCCTATAAATAGGGTGCTTAGTTAGAATTGAAAATCACACCAGAATCATAAGCTTTCTCTCTCTATATTATCGAGCGTATTTTGTGAGTATTTAGATACTTTGTGAGTTGATATTTAGTGCAAGTTTCCTTCAGCCTTATACCCGATATTTCAGCAGGAAGTACTGTTCTTTTGAGGTAAGAGATAGTAAGGGATGTTATTTTCTTCGTAAATTATATTATTTTCTTCAATATCATTATGCCGAAATATTGATATGAATTTTATTGTGAAATTTTTACCTTTTTGTGTCGGGGTTACTATTCATGTATACGACATTATTCATGAATACGGTACTTTTTACCGAAAAATGAAATTTTCTCCTTTTTGTCCAAGATGTCTATTATGGTTACTATCTTTGATTGTATCCATGTTTTGATCTTTATTTTTGAATTCTGCTTCACAATTGATTATTATGGAGTATTATTGAACTTGGATAAACTGTAATACGAATCCCTAATATTTATCCTTTTGTCTCACTGGATTCATTTCTTTAAGATATTTTTCATCACCCTCAGTCTTAAATGATGATATTACTGAATATGTTTGGCTTGCAGTGCAAAGATGAATGATTAACTGATGAATATCTTTGGCCCATAGTGCGAAGATGAACATGTGTTGAGATGAACATGACCAACTGGTGATACAAATGAATATCTTTGGCCTGTAGTGCAAAGATGAATATTTGATTCAAGATGTATATTGATTGATGTTACAGGGATAAAATATTGATGATAAACTTTTAAATCTTAGAAGATAGTAGAATTCATTCTCTACTTGACTCTTCTAATGGATTGTTGTTTCCGCTGCAGTTGTTGATCAAAAACTTGTTGTCTATTATGTTCTATCAGATTTTTCCCTGTTGAAGACTAATGATAATTTATTGTATATTATCTTAGTCATAATATTCTTTACTAGGCTAGTTGAGCTCACCCTTTTCCTTTTTGTTCCATTTTTCTTCTCAGGAGGTGAGAATATATTAGGAACTAGCCGGGGTATAGAGTGATGGTTCAAGATAGTTGTTTTAGTAGTCCTAACTATTTTGTAAAATAGTGTATCAATAATTGTAATGAGGACTCTTTTTGAGTTTGTATACTCTCTATTAGACAATAGTTGTATTCAAACTCACAGTATATGTGTTGTCGTATTTTGCACGATAATTGTATTACTGAAGTTGTATTTGTTTCTGTACCATGTATTTGGCGACTTAGAATATGTGATGTATACCTATTTTGGGGGCGTCACATTATCCGTGCAAAACATCTCAGCCCAAGAGGATCAAGAAGAAAGATCATATCTATGACCATCTGACAATGGTAGTGATGAATAAGTAGTAGAGTGGGAACTCTACGAATGCAGAAGATGCTGAAATCTCAATACTAGACCCCACGTTCATAGAAAAACATAGAGTAACCAATCATCTAAGATCCAATGAAGTCGATTCACCCATGTTGATATCATATCAGTATAGAAGATTCCAGCTAGAAGGAGAAGTGTAAGGCAACCTTACAAAGATCTATATACAGAAGTTAGTCCATCTACCTCTAAGATGGAAGTATCAACTATAGGGGAGCAATAGTCTGCTAAAGCCTAGCAATGCCCAAATTGAGAAGGAACACATTAAAACTAAATCTTTTAAATCTCTCAAACAATAAAGGCAGCTGCACCTAGTGCTAAGGTAAGAATAACTGAAGATATGAAGATCATGAAGTGGCATGATGAAGAAACTAAAGGAGAAGAAGAAGTGGAATTCATTGCTAAATTCAGAGATGAGCTCAGAAGATAGTTCAACCTTCCTTACATCTCTAATGACCATTCCACAGAGTACATGCCCTCTACTACTAAGTTCTTTTGAACAGAAATGAACATTCAAAATTACTGGACCAAGAATTTTCTAGTATGCTCAGAAACTTGAGTCTATGAGAGAAGACATCAAAGTCAAAAAGAGGATGATTTCTGATAGTTCCTGCAGTGAAAGTGAAAAGACTACAACTGCCAATAAACCCAAGTCAGAAGAAGAAGATGAAGGTGAAGCTAAAGAGACTTTGAAGTCTGAAGAGTAAGGAATGACTGGTGAGTCAAATAGTTCTGAGAAGGATACCGCAGAAGGAATAAATGATGAAAATAAGTTGGAAGAATCTACTAATGAATCAGTTGAAATGACCTTGCATGAGTCTAGCTCAAAGTCAGGAAATGGAAAAATAGAGCTAGACTCCAGCTCTGAAGATCCGGAATCAACAGGTTATCAAGTTTCTTCACCTACAAGGGTACGAAGAAAATTAGTAGTGGAAGTCTTTGATGAACCATAAGATGTGCTACCAGAAAGATGGATAAACCATGGAAATGAACGACTCAAAGTAGTAACGATGTCTACAGAAGATCTGTTCAACAATTTTCAAGACATGGAGTTAGATCATACTACAGTATTGTACAATCTTGAAAACCATATGATAAAATGGTTCTACCCATAGATGCCTTAGCTAAAGGCTTACACTGCTGGAGATGAGAATTACATCAGCTGGTGTTATTCACACTTTCCTAATTTAGAACTGATTTCTCAAAACTTCCCAAGGGTCAAGATATTTCCAACCAAGCTGATCAAGGATTTTCCCTCATTTCAGAGTCTACCGTCATGCTAGTAATATCTACATTCCTTACTGTCTCTTAGGAAATTTAGATAGTAGAAAAGCCACACCAAAGCCCACTATCGTAGAGGTCTCATACTCTGCGATTGCAAGTGGTCAAGCTCACCCTGATACCCAAACATCAAATCCCACACTCAATATTCCAAGCCTCAATCCTAGAATACCCTCTGATATCCCCACTTCATCCAACAATGATCTCTTTGACATAATCATTGCCTTTGAAAACATTTACAAAGGTAAGAAACTCAAACCAACTGCCCAAATTTCTCAAGATCCTGAGTTGTTGAAAAACTCTGAAGATTTGGTTGAAAAAATTTCCTATATTACCGACGAAGCAAAGACCATGCCAGAAGGAGAAAATAGTGAGTTCCACAAGAAGCTTTAAGTAACTGTCTCAGATATATCCATCAATCTTCATCAAAGAGATCAGATCTATTTGAAATCCATAGAGCAACAGAGGAAAGAAGCCCTGCAACTTCAGAAGAAAAATGAAGACTCTATTATGTCTCTCTTAGAGAAAATAGATACTCTCAGTCAGTCTCTTTCCCAACAGCTAGATCTCAGCCAGCAGGATCTAAAGATTGAAGTTGGAAACTCATCCTACCTGATTGAGCAGCTCATGTCTAATGTCCAACATCTCTTCCAAGTGATTGATGACAAAAAAGGGGAGAAAAAGAGACACTCGAAGAGACATAAGAAGAGACGAATGAAGATACATGAGAAGAGCCAAAAGAAGATGAAGTCATGAAGATAAAACTTGAGGGGGAGCAAGAAGAAGCTGAATCAATGGAATCAGTATATAAAGGGGAGCAGGAACTAGAAGGACAAGCTGATAAGTAGCAACATTAGACAGAACATCCAGAAGATATAAAGGAGCAAACATGAAAAAGTAGAAGGTACATCTCTAATTGTAATAGTATGTTATGGATCCAGAATTTAGATTTGATGTGTCATCTGTAATTAAATGCTCATTAATATCATTCATATTATCTGTTCTAGTAATACAACAGCTCACTGTATCTTAAGATTCATTCATCTCATACATATCCATTGAGTGTTTTTGTCATCATCAAATAGTGGGAGATTGTCAGGAATATGCATGAGAATGTTATTCCTTATTTATATAATTTGATGATCAAGATGATGGAGTTAATGAATGAATATGCAAATATGTCTGCATTGATAAAAGCTATAAAGTCCTTAATAGATGATAGATAATATGTACAAGGACTTAGAGTGAAAAGATCAAATTTGGTAGGTTGATCCAATATGAATGAATAGCTAAGTAAAGTCCTTCATAATGTACAAGGACTATGAATAGAAAGATCAAACTTGTTAGGTTTATCTTATAAGGTGTAATAGATAGGCTTGAACGATCGAAGATGACAACATTAGAGAACAAAAGTCTTGGACAAAATCGTAGTCTATCGAAGTAGAATCGTAGACTACACTCGAAATCGTAGAAGCTGTCTGACGAGCGCCTGTCGAGCTAAAACAAGAATCGTAGGCTTCACTCAAAATCGTGAAGTCTAGAAGTCGTCACCAATTAGAATCGTAGTCTGCAGAACGAGAGCCAAAGTCATAGTCAGCCAAGTACTTATATAGCTATGGCATAATCGTAGAGCACTCTACGATTCTCAACAGATGATCAATCCTGAAGTGTATGCCTAGATCTCATCCTCTAGTAAGAGCAGTCAAGTTTTATATTGCAGTCTACTTGAAGAATATCAGAAAGCATTCTCTGAATGACCTGCAAGGAAATAGAATATCAAAGAACCAACTCTATCAGCAAGGCCGATTGAGAAGTGAAAAGCCATTCAGAAAAAGTCTTCTACAAGTGCTCATCAGAAAACAACGATCGTAGTGTTGGCTACAACAATCGTAGTGTCTGTAAATTAGTAGCAAAGTCTAATAAAGCCCCTACAGAGACAAGGGTAAACATATAGAGAACATACGAAGAGGATTGTCTATACTCAGCCTCACCATAAAGAATGATCAAGAGATCACAGGGCAGAAAGTTAAGGAAGTTGAACATGACTAATCACATGACTAATCAAAAGAGACATACAGACCAAACGACTAAATCAGTTAGCCAATTTATTAGTTCTTGAAGCATGGAAAGACAAGCATAATCGTAGAACAGACTGTAAGAGCAAAGTACAAGATGATACAACATTGTCAAATCACAGAGCTATCTGGAAACCGAAGAGATATTAGTCAAGTCACCCTACGATTTCCACAGATAAGCTATAACCAAGTACATGAACATCAGCACCAGAATTATAGAGTTCATTTGTCTAATTATTGAGACTTAACAATGTCTAACAATGAATACCAACATCCGAATATTGCTAATTAAAGATCACGATGCACTCTCCAACATCTTTAGTCTAAATCGGGGAAATAGAAGAAAATAAAAAAAGGTGACTACTAACTAGTCTGCTGAAACTGACATTTCAGAGGTGTTAGGTGAAAGAGTAGACTGTTGTGTTAGGCAAGTCGAAAATAAGCTGTCACATCATCTAAAATGTGTAAATCAAAGATCTCAGAATATTTGAAGCTTTTCAAGAAGCTCCCAACGGCTATGTTCCATAGGGAAGATGATAGATGAATCTATAAAGAGCCAAAGCTTCAAAGAAGATAGAGTTGTTGACTTAAGATGAAGTAAGTCATATAGAGTTTAACAGAGAAAAGGCCGTAATGAGAGTGAGACCACCACAGAGGAGTGAAGCACAACTAATGAGAGTATTACAATGAAAAAGCTTCACTCAATACAAATGAGTATGACAATGAAGTGGCATCTGTACTGAGAGCCGGAAGGCCAAAAAGACAACAACTATAATGGCAGAACAGAAAGCAGAATACTTGAGTCACTCTATGATTCTCCATGAACACACTGAACTGAAGAGAAGAAGATACAGAGCCGAATATGTGCACAAGATAACTAATGTTGAAGTACTGCTAAGGACCAGAAGAAGTCAAGCTGATATGCAAGACTTAGCAGTACATCAATGGTGATAGTGTGCAATACTGAATATCAACACCAAGGAAGAAGTCAAACTGCGAAGAACAACAAGAAGTCAAACTGAAGGTATATCTTAACAGTCCATCAATTGTGATCTACTATCAAGCCGAATACCACATGATCACCAGAAGCTTCTAAGTACCAGAGGATGAACATGCTGAATGTCATCTTAGCAGCTCAACAACAACAAAAAAATAAATAACCATCTAAGCAACCAGGGCATGTAGGGTCCTTGTCTTAGTGACTAAACCAATGTCAAGTCTGATGGGCTTGCTGAGTACCTGATGGTACAAAAGATTCTAAGTCTGTCGGGCTTAGTCTACAGTTTCAAAGTTTGCTGGTTTTGAAGAGTTCTTAGTGAACTAGTGTTCCAAGGCTGCTGGTCTTAAAGTAATCTTAGTGATTTGAAGTTGATCAAATCCTTAGTGGAATCCCTGCTTGTTGAAGAAGAAGAGTGGATTAGGAGCATTTAGTCTCTGAACTACTTAAAACCCTAGTGTCATTTACATTTAGTATTATAACTGTTATATCTTCTTGCAACTAATTTAACATTAGAACTGTGTTTAATTATATATCCTTGAAGGGGATCTTAATCTATTCCGATGTGCATGAATTGATTCCTCTATTCATTATCTTCTAATCGCTTAGAAAGATAAAAGAAAATAAAGAAAAATAAAAATGATCTATTTAACCCCCGTCTAGATCTATTGTGTGCCCCCGGGAACTAACAGAACTATTAAACATTATGAAGGAATGGTTACCTACAAGCAATAAGTTACCGGAGTCGTACTATGATGTGAAAAAAATGGTCAAAATGCTCAATCTAGGGTATGGGAAGATTGATACTTGTGAGAATGAATGTATGTTATATTACGACGATGTCAATAAAGATAATAGGTCATGTGATATTTGTGGTACAAGTAGATACTATAAACAACGCAAGAAAAAGGGAAAAGACGTGTCGAGAAAGATCTTACGTTACTTTCCCATTGCGTCGAGGCTTCAGCGGTTGTTCATGTCAACACATATCGCCGAGTATATGAGGTGGCACTCTACACGGGACATAGTCGAAGGTCAACTGACGCACCCGACAGATGGTCTTGAGTGGAAAAATATTGATAAGAAGCACCCCTCGTTTGTTAAAGAGGTTCGCAATGTTAGGCTTGGACTTGCTATGGATGAGTTTAATCTTTTTAATGGGCCTTATACCAAGCCCTACTCAACTTGGCCGGTGATTATTGTTGTGTATAACCTCCCGCCTTCGATGTGCATGAAAGATCCCTACATGTTCATGCCTTTACTGATTCCGGGTGATAAGAGTCCAAGTAAAGACATCAATGTATACCTCAAGCCGTTAGTTGATGAGTTGAAGATATTGTGGGATAAATGGGTTCAAACTTATGATGTACTCTTAAATAGAACTTTGACATGAGGGTAGCTTTACTGTTGTCTGATTTAATACAATGACCAATACGCGCAAGTATACACGGTCAATCAAGTAATAAAGTTATAAGAAAGGTTGTCGAACCCACAGAGAATAGTTACTAACAATTAATCTAATTAATAAGTTTTTATATCAATTCAAACTCACTTAAACAGTCACTCCAATTGTTTTTTGAAAATTATTTTAATTAAGAACAAATAAAAAGAATACCAAATTAACTAACAGATATTGATCACCAGATGATAAAGACATAGGAATACAATTTCCCCAATTACTCAACAATAACTACCTCAGCTTATTTCCACTTATTTAATCTAATTAATTGCCAACTAGGATTGTCTATCAATTTATTAACATCTGTCAATGATAAATAAAAAGACATATTTCAGTTATTTTGCTACTTTCGTGCAAGACACTTAAAACAAATTCATTAAGCGCAAACTCCTAACACACTTACGCATGGCATACAAGTACTTTGTCTAATACACAGTTATGTTATCCTTAAGAAGAATCAACAAATTCATGCGTTATTATATTCAGATCTAATCTAAGATTTCCTCTTTCAATTCCATCAAAGATATCAAATTAATTGTTAACTAAACAATTAATAGATTAATCACAAAATATAATAATCAACTCACTAAGATCAACAAATGAAAACAATGATAATTGAATTATTGAATTGCAAAAGGTTCCATTGTATACCTAATTAAGAATTTAGTTCATCATCATAATAGAAACAAGAAGATCAAAATTAAATAGCGTTATAAGTACAGATAATGAAGTTAAGAGGAGAAGAAAAACTCTATCCAGGAATCTCTGATCTCCAAGCTTCAATCTCTACCTTCAATTTTCTCCAATGTAATCTCCAAGTCTCCACAAGGTGGCTCTCAATAATTTGTAGTCAAAAGTCTAGAAGAAGTCTCTCAAATCCAAGTTATAATCAAGTATTTATAGTCCTAATGGAAACCCTAGCAAGTTAGGCAACTAACAATCTTATTCTAGCTCAAATTGGACAACATAACACCCAAATCAGCTCTCTCCCCACATTGGCAAGCCCGGTAAATGCTCTTAGGCCAATTTTGGGAGCGTCTGGTACATCTGAGAGTTAGAAAATATGATGGTCCAGCGCGCCCCGCATTGCTCTTAGTTCATTCTAGCGCGACCATCAATTTTTTATTGCGACGTCCTTTGGTAAAACAGGCATTGCGTTTGATTCGATAGGAGTTACGGGGCCTGCTACCTATCAAATCGAAAATATCGACAAGATCTACAACTTTCATTCTTTGAGAATTGATAGATTCTGGCCGGATCAAGGTTGAAATTTGGCTTCACGTGGCTTTATGTAAATGGCAAGCATGACAACTCTTAGGTTTGATCTTTGTTGATAAAAAGACCATAACTCTCGCATCCAAACTCCGATTGACACGATTCAAGATGTTCCAGAAAGCTAAGAAGTATATCTACAATAAAATCAAAGTTCCAAGCCAAGAACATGCATCTAACTTGATGTTAAAAGCCCTGCAATCTTCATTCTTACATTTGCTTGTATATTTTAGTCCAAAAGATGTTCGAATTGCTTTTCCTTACTTCTTCATGTCAATGTTGTGTCATAGCCTACAAAATAACATAAAATGTATAAAATGCAAACATAACACTTAAAAACCAACCAAAAGATTAAGCTCAAATGCACTCGATTCTTGGGTATAAAATCCATTCATCAAATACCCCCAAACTTAAACATTTGTTTGTCCTTAAGCAAAACAAAACAATGCTACACTACATAAAAACAACAATGATGCAAATGTGAACTATACTCTACAATCCTACAAATCTGGAAACAAATCAGTATAAATATTAACAACAAGCCTCTGAGGTATCCTCAAGAAACTCAAATAGAAAATCTCATCAATGCAAACCAATAAATGGAGTCAATCCAGTAATCTAAACCCATCATTACCCTTGCAGTGTGTGTGTGTGTGATCATTTACTAGCTCTAACCAACTATAGATCAAACTGGATTTCATAATTCACTTCTTAAGAGGCAAAATTCACCATTCAAAGTAAATATTTTTGTAAACATAACAATTCTAGCTAAAACCACATATTTACCAAGCTCGAGGGTCCCTATGGAGTTTTATTCATAATTTATTTCTTCACGAGTGCGTTTTACACTTCATCCCATGCTAACACTTGACTGTACAATGTTAGATTCTCTTAGACTTTTCAGAACTACCCATTTAGTGAACTTTCGACCAATGACTCCTAAACTAGATGGTTTTAGGGTGCTAGGTGTAGAGACACCCCTAGGGCTTACTTATCCCAGTAGTAAAGGCCACATAACCAAACAAGTCAATATAATAATGCATATATAAATATTTTTCTTGATTTTCTTGATTTTTCTTTTTTTATGCCCCATAGATTCCCCCAAACTTGTTTATTTATTTCTTTTAGCATTTATGTCAACATTTACAGATGTCATTAACATTTAAACTTCAATTTTCCCCTAAAAGATAATTATGAACTCCTTTAATCCAAATCAGTTAAACTAAGCAAATCTACGTGCTAACCAGTTACACAAGCTTCTGATAAACTTAGATTACCATCATGACTTAATTTAGAGTTAAGCACCAATTATCATTTCTGTTCAAATTAAAATAAAATACTAATCTCATCATTGACCAAGCCAAGACCACACCAACCGATCGCACAGATTCATGCAATTATACTATATGAACACATACTAATGCAACACATATGAATATGCAAGTACTACCATGTATATATGCACACTAAATGTAAAAACACAATGCTGACACGTAAAATAACAAAATACAATTCAAATAACTAACTATATGCAATACGACACTAAAATGCCCCCAAACTTAAACTAGACATTGTCCTCAATGGCTGAAATAGGAAAAAGTAAAGCAGAGGACTTCCCTAAAAATATAGCAATCTTCCTCCTTGTCTGCTAAGTTTAGAGAATAGGCTAGGCACATTAGAATGAATCGGGCACCACACTTGAATTGGACTTGACTAATCTGTGAACACAATAGAAGCAAGTTTATTAAATCCTAATAAATGTAAATTTATTAACTACTAAAAATTAAAATTAAAATTGGGTTGCCTCCCAATAAGCGCCTGTTTTAGAGTCGCAGCCCGACTACTTCAATTTCCTCTACCCAATCCCCCTTCGAAAAGTGAGGAACCCTCCATCCATCAATAAAAATATAACATTTGAGGGTTTCCCAACGGAAAGGGCCATGTATTCAAAATCAGATAGCATGCTTCTTTTAGATAGAATCCCTCTTAAGAACTTCAAGTAACTAGGCACTTGCGCCCTTGTGTCTGTGAACAAATTATTGCATTGAATCTTTTTAAACACAATTGAATCTTCCTCTTTCTTCCCTTGCTCATCCCACAATGGCTCAAAATATATACTAGCTCTCATGTCACATAGAGCTTTGCCTACAGAATGACTACCATTTGGGCACAAGATTGCAAAACTACCCGGATCCTTGAGTTTTTGTGCAAGAGGCTCAGGGGGCACTATCAAAATTAGCTTATCAACATTAGAACTCAAGGCTCGGTCTTCTCTGGCCTTCTTTTCCTTCTCCCCACATGTCTCCTCCTTTTCAACATCCATAACTATTAGCTCAGGTACTCCATCGATTTCAGGAACCATATTACTTGGCAATTCACCTTGAGGGCGAATGTTAATAGCATTTACAAACTGCCCAATCTGATTCTCTATATTTCTAAGAGTCACTTCTTGACTGTTTTTCCATGTTTCGTTCTCTTTTATATACTTAATCAAAAGCTCCTCCAGTTCTGGTTTCTTTTCTTGTTGTGGAGCCTGAAATTTGGGTGGTTGAGTTTGTCGTGACACTTGAGGTTGGGCTTGATTATCTTTCCACGAGAAATTCGGGGGATACCCCCAATCCTGATGATAGTTGTTGGGATAAGCATAATTGTTTGGGTAGTCACCGATGTTGTCACTATACTTTATTGACTCAAAATTGATGGCGCATTGATGACTCAGATGGTTTCCATCACAATAATCATAAATCATCAAAAATGTCTCCATCTGTGCTGACAACTCATCCAGTTCATATATCCCTGTTGCGTTTAGCTGAGTCATTCTCGTATAAGGCCATTGATAATTATAGTTAGCCATGATGTACCTTGTAAAAGAAAAAAATAAAAAAAAATGTTTAAATAAACTAAATTGATAAAAACTAGTAACGAAATAGTTATTAAACTGTTCCCCGGTAACGACACCAAAAACCTGTTGTCCGATTTAATACAATGACAAATATGCACAAGTATACACGGTCAATCAAGTAATAAAGTGTTAAGAAAGGTTGTCGAACCCACAGAGAACAGTTACTAACAATTAATCTAATTAACAGGTTTTTATCAATTCAAATTCACTTAAACAGTCACTCCAATTGTTTTTTGAAAATTATTTTAATTAAGAAAAAATAAAACGAATACTAAATTAACTAACGGTTATTGATCACCAGATGATAAAGATATAGGAATACAATTTCCCCAATTGCTCAATAATTACTACTTTAGCTTATTTCCACTTATTTAATCTAATGAATTGCCAACTAGGATTGCCTATCAATTTATTTACATCTATCAATGATTAATAAAAAGACCTATTTCAGTTATTTAGCTACTTTCGTGCAAGACACTTAAAACAAATTCATTAAGCGCAAACTCCTAACACAATTACGCATAGCATACAAGTACTTTCTTCTTATACACTGTTATGTTATCCTTAAGAAGAATCAACAAATTCACGTGTTATTATATTCAGATCTAATCTAAGATTTCCTCTTTCAATTCCATCAAAGATATCTAATTAATTGCTAGCTAAACAATTAATAGATTAATCACAAAATATAATAATCAACTCAATAAGATCAACTAATGAAAATAATGACAATTGAATTACAAAAGGTTCCATTGCATCCCTAATTAATAATTTAGTTCATCATCATAATAGAAACAAGAAGATCAAAATTAAATAGCATCATAAGTACAGATAAAGAAGTTAAGAGAAGAAGTAAAACTCTGTCCAGGAATCTCTAATCTTTAAGCTTCAATCTCTACCTTCAATGTAATCTCCAAGTCTCCACAAGGCGGCTCTCAATGAATTGTAGTCAAAAGTCTAGAAGAAGTCTCTGAAATCCAAGTTATAATCAAGAATTTATAGTCCTAATGGAAACCTTAGCATGTTAGGCAACTAACAATCCAATTCTAGCTCAAATTGGACAACATAACACCCAAATCAGCTCTCTCCTCACCATCTGGCTCACCCAGCGCTGCTCTTAGGCCAATTTGGGCACTCCCCGCGCTACCGTAGCAGAAAATCTGATGGTCTGGCTTGCCCCGCACCGATCTTAGTTCATTTTTGGGGTGCCCCGCGTCGGTAAGTTTTCTGTTGCGACGTCCTTTGGTAAAACAGGCATAACCTTTGATCCGCTAGGAGTTACGGGACCTTCCACATATCAAATCGAAGATATCTACATGATCTATAACTTTCATTCTTTGAGAATTGACAGATTCTGGCTGGATCAAGGTCGAAATTTGGCTTCATGTGGCTGCTATGTAAATGGCAAGCGTGACAACTCTTAGCTTTGATCTTTGTTCATAAAAAGGCCATAACTCTCGCATCCAAACTCCGATTGAGACGATTCAAGATATTTCGAAAAGATAAGAAGTAGATCTACAATAAAATCCAAGTTCCAAGTCAAGAACATGCATCTAACTTGGTGTTAAAAGTCTTGCAATCTTCCCTTCTTGCATTTGCTTGCATATTTTAGTCCAAAAGATGTCTGAATTGATTTTTCTTGCTTCTTCATGCCAATGTTGTGTCATAGCCTACAAAATAAAATAAAATGTATGAAATGCAGACATAACACTTAAAAACCAACCAAAAGATTAAGCTCAAATGCACTCGATTCTTGGGTATAAAACACACTCATCATTTACTGTGGACCATAAATGACTTCTCAATGTTAGGAATGATCAGTAGATAGTCGACTCATGGGGGATTGTCATGTCCCAGGTGCTTGTGGTCAGTTAAAGCTATGCGGCTCAAATATGGGGGGAAAATGAGTGTCTTTGCAACATCCAGAAAATTTTTACCGATTGAACATCGTTATCAATGGATGAGTAGAAAATTTAATCAAAAAAAATATGGAAATGTCAAGTAGCTGGCCGTCTTTCTAGGATAGTAGTGTTTAGTTGGATTACTCACTTGAATTTTCCACCTCCAGGGAAGAATCACAGATTAGAGCGAGCTTATGTTTACAGTAAGGTTCACAACTGGACACACAGATCCATATTCTTTGACCTGCCTTATTCGGCTACACTCTGTATCCATCGTTGTTTCTATTCGATGCATACTAAGAAGAACGTATTTGATAATAGTTTTTATACAGTCCTAGATACCAGTGGTAGAACAAAGTATAACAACAAGTCGAGACTTTATTTGGTAGAAATGAACATTAGGGAACATCTGTGGTTGTATCAGGAGGGTAGTAAGACGGTAACGCCTAAAGTTGATTATACTTTAACTAGGGAACAGTTGATATTGATATGTAATTGGATCAGTGGACTGAAGCTCCTAGATGGATATTTTTTGAATATAGCAAGGTGTTTTAAAGTTGAAGAGCTGAAGTTTCGGGGTCTCAAAAGTTATGATTGTTATGTATTCATGCAGAAGTTGATCCCAGTGGCATTTATTGACTTGTTACCGAAACGTGTGATTGAGGCACTGACAGAGCTTTCTAATTTCTTCAAAGATCTATGCTTGACGGAGCTTCAGCTCAAAGACATAGATAAAATGGAGATGCAGATAGTGGAAATAATGTGCAAGTTAGAAATGATCCTCCCTCCATCGTTTTTTGATTCAATGGAGCATTTGCCTATTCACTTGCCATACGAAGCTAAGTTTGGCGTTCCCATGTAATATAAATTGATGTATCCATTCGAGAGGTAATGTCATTAATGTTTTTAATACGCTAAAATGTTCATTCTTGATTTTTAATATATACATGCATATATATCACATAGGTATATGCGACGTCTAAAGCAAAAGATGAAGAATAGAGCCCGTGTAGAGGGGTCAATTGCTGAAAGTTATGTTAACGTTATTAAGGAATTTTTTAATTTTTGCTCGTTATACTTTGAGCCGAATGTTCAGACGAGGCACAATTGCTTATGTCAGAATTAATGAGGCTATTGTGCACGAGGAAAATGAAGAATTAATGACCTTTATTCATCATGTGCAACCATTTGGCGGTATAAAAAAGGCGATTCTTTACCGATAGTGAGTATACAGCTGCCACATTGTATGCACTTGTCAACATGAATGAAGTAACGTCATACATTAAGTAAGTAGTCGTAACTATATATGTCTGGTGTAACTATGTCAAGTTCTTTGCATACACATTAAGTATATAACTGTACTGCAGTCAATATGATGCTGAAATATGTGAAGCGAATCTGATTATATCGGACGGGAATTTGCAAAATTTGAGAAATAGACAATTTGTGCAATGGTTTAAAGATCATATAATTCTAACTAATTAACAGCTCAATGAATCTACCATAATAGAAATAATCTTATGGCGTAATTAACTTTAGAATATGTTGTGTTAATGTATATTAGGTTCTCACAGATGAGTTAGCTGACATTTGGATAAAGCTTACAGTTGGTGGACCTGAAAGATCTGTAGATACTTATAATGATCCATTGTCAACGGTTACAGATTTAAGTGCTGCGATATTGGGGAAGTCACTTCTTCTGATTCTGGTGTTGTGGTTAAAGGTAGTTGCTACGATAATCTTTGAGAAGTCACTTCTTCTGATTCTGGTATGAACGATTGCTAGAAGTTGTCATTCTCAAATATTGGGGTCATAAAGAGTTAGTTTGCTTCAATTGTCATTGGTTTGATGTTGAGAATGGAGTTAGAGTAGATAAAAATTCAGGACTGGTGACTGTTAATGTTAAGTCAAAACTAAACTTAAACGAGCCTTTTATTTTAGCAAGCCAAGCAACACAGGTGTACTACGCACAGAGTGTTAAGACTCTTGTAAGCCCATGGTATGCTGTTATAACCTCCAAAGTGCGTGGTTTTCAAGGCACATCTCCTCATTCAGAAGATGAACCTTTACAAGTCGAGTCTACTAGTGTCACACTTGCTGATGTGACAATTATTAGTGAGTCTAGTGAAGAAGAGGATGATGTCGTTGCTGTCGAAAGTGAAGACGATGTTGTTGAGGAGATAGATATAATTGAAGAAATCTTTGAGGATGACAAAGATGGTGATGACAATGATATTGAAGATCTACTGCTCGAAGATGATGATTATAATATTGATGGCTTTGATGATATAAATGATTGGGAGTATGTACTCTTTATGCCCATTTAGTTGTATTCAAATGTAATAGTTTGTAGTAGTGCAATCATTATCTTAAACTTATATTAATCTACTAAATAAGGTGCTAGTTGTTTTAGGGTACTATTTATGTTTTCTAAGTTGTATCCTTATGTTATCTTATTTTTTACTATTCAAAAATATTGTGATAACGAATGTATAATAATATTTTGTTGATGATTTGACAATATATATACATATGGCGCGTACACCACACGACGATCGTGGTGGGCGTGCTGGTAGTACAGGTCGTGGGGGTCGTAGAGGTAGTGGGGGTGATGATCAGGTCGGATCATCAGGTATAATTACTTGTTTTGTTGTTATACATCTTGTTCTTTTTAATTTTATATAGTATTGACATTATATTCGTTTATATAAATATTGTTGTATTTCACTACATAGGTGATCAACGTAGGCCTCCACGGGGACTAGCACGTGACTTGCTAGGGAATCCCCCCCAAGCACCGCTTATATGCCGTGTTGGGACTAATAGGTAATTTCATAATGTGTGTAGCATTTAACATTTTTTTGACATAATTATTTAGTTCTTTTATATTCTTTGTAAGGGCAAATGTCCAAAAATGCCCCTGATGTTTATCCTGAAATCCCACTTGCACCCTGCACTATTTTTTTCTTCCAAAAATGCCCTTAACGTTACAAATTTTGGGTCAAACGTGCCCCTTCCATTAACGAATTTGCCACCTTAACTATGACACCCCCAAATCTGGGTACTTCATTTCCACCGAATTTGGTGCTCACTATCAAAATAATTACATCTAACTACCCATAATAAAGGATAAAACATTAGATAAATAACTTAAACAATAAACTCTCCCATTAAAGGGTTACATATAATCTCAAAATAAAACCAAGGTAATCTAACCTTAAAATTATTACATCTGTTTGCAGAATATATTATAAAATAAAACAAGTCTTAAAACTTTAAGCATTTAAATAAACTTTAAACAATTCTTCATCATTTAGACATCTTGCCCTTTCCATTGCTAGTAGATGGATCATCACCTCTTTCAACTTTAGCTGTATTGTTTAATTGCAAGAGTGAGCAAACAATTGCTCACTGACATAAAGATAGTATAATAACAACATGAGAGTGAACAACGAATACTGAATGGTAAAGAACTTGTTCTACGAAACAAAATAGAAAACAAGTTCGAACTTTAATTATTTGAGGGTCTTATGACCACGAACTATGTCCACGGTGTTTAGGTATTATTACCTTAACCTAAACAGTCACTAGACTGTACAAACTCTTCTTAACGTACTCAGGGGGATCAGCCCTTTGTACCATGTATTGTGCACAAACATCTAAACATTACACGTACAAAATCTCATATGTTAGGGTTGTTCGTCTCAGTTTGGATTTAGAATTTCTGCACTAAAGAAAGTTTAGTTTGGAACTAGCTTATCAGTGTTTCTATAATTTTATAACACTATTCGAATATAGATTAATTCAATCAATAAAGGTTTGTTTACTACTTGAAGGTTTAATACAACAATAAAGCTTTGAACAAGGTTATCAAAGTCAAAGGTTGAATAACAATAATATATAATTGAGTAAACATTGTATACATGCAGGGTGCTATAGAAGAGTTAAAACAATCTTCCTTGAATCAATATATTAGAACAATATAAGCTTTGAATAATAATTAGGAATCTAAATATCGCTTAATGTAACTAATTAAGTTACATAAGCTTGAACAAACATATGCAAAATAGGTTAAGCTTGCTCATCTTCATAAAGAATGTTAGGAACTTGCACAATAATAATTTAGAAATGGGAACTTGCATTCAATACGAAAAGAATGAAGTTAGAAAGCTTTGCTCAATGTAAAGAGTTAAGATTTAAGAACTTGCTCAATAATAACAAGGTAGAGTTAGAAAACTTGCCTTGATAGTAAGCTACACAAATGAAATAATCTCCAATTACCCTACACATATCATCGAAATTGCAACAATAATTAATTGTATGAACATTAGATTTAGGGTTTAAACCATCATTTAAGTCATAACCCTAACCTCGTACCTAACCATTTAGGTTAACATACTTAACGCTTCTGAAATTACACATTGATCAACATAACTTAGTCGTTCAACTCTATCTTTCGAAAACATCTCATTTGGTTTCATTTTATAACTTACTTAAATAATTATTTCAAATCTTTGTACTTTGCATTTCAACACATTAACATCTGTTATTATAGCTTATAACATGTTTTAACATCATTAACATACACACTAAACTAACACAAGTCCAAAAAGCCCGACTGCAAAACAAGCGAGACCTCATCGTCTCGATTAGGTGTGTGTGCACTACGCCACACACTTAGGCTTTGGGACCTGGCATAATCTTGATTTTTTTCCTTGGCATCAAGTAGCAATTGCTACCGTGTATGCAGACACGACGCAGACTCAAAGAATTAACAAAGAGATGGCCGTTTTTAGCCCAACTAACACGAATTTCACCCACCAAACAGTGAAATTAACATCTACAATTGGTACAGACTATTACAAACATGATCGCTAACATTTACAATCAATTAACACAATTTATCATCAACTAAAAGTAGTTTAATTTCTCAAAATTCCATATTTTCATATAAAACTCCATTTTGAACTTCTTCCACGTAAATCACCATCGTGTGACTTCGATTCTTGTCTCAATTACTTGCTCAAATTACGCTATGTGCGTTACTTAATAGACTAGCATAAACCAATAACAAACCACAGTTTACCACACATATAAAGCATCAAATTTTGTACTTTCTAAAGCCATACTATATGAACATGAACACTGTGATTTTCAATTCCTTTCTAAAACCAATTGCTCACAAATTTGATAACTGATACATCACTCATCCATGACGACATCAGATTCTCCAATATAACCCATATCATATACACAACGCTTGAACAACAATCCATGAAAACCGATTTACAGAAAACTTAGATAAAACTAAAATTTGGAGATTTAGGAGTGAATTATACCTTAATCCTCTTGATTATAGACTAGCGTAAGATGGTGAGTTTCTTCCTTCTCTAGGAAAATTCACAGAGATTATTCTCTCAATTCCTCACTCTCAACACTCTGAAATCCTCTCTTCCTCTGTTATCTAGCAAGCCTTAGAAAATAATACGCGTAGAAAAAATATAAGCTAGCCTCTCCCACGTTCCCTTACGTTAGAAAAATAAAAAGACTCGTCAGTTGGAATAATGCCAAAGGCCATAAGGCCTTGTTTGGCTACTCATCTTTCCCTAAACTAAATTATTTTAATAACATTTATATCATATAGTTTTATGTCACACTTTTAGTTGATTAACTTAAATAACTTAGTTAAGTTAATTTAGATAACTTATAATACTAATAATAAATTTTTTTTTATCATTATACTTATAATTAATAAATAATTATATATATCTAATTTAATTAATAAATTAGAAACATCACTTTATCTATTTTATTTGTTTTCATTAAATTAAATAATTCATTTAATTTAATTATTTTCTTTAAATATTAAACAATTGATTTAATTTAATTATTTCTTAAATTAAATCCTTCAATAAAATTATCATTATTCAATTTAATTACTAAATTAACTCACCACAATTATCAATTATTTATTTTCCTTAATAAATAAATTATTTAAAATATTTATTTAATTCAATAAATATTTAAAGTAAATTACAAATTTCTCGATCGTTACATTAACAAACGGGTGTTAAACCCTCAATGATGTGGCTTACACGTGGCAATATTTGCTAACATGTACAAAAATTCATTAACACAAATAATCAAAAAATCCAAATTTTATTAATTATTTATTTTATTTTTCTTTAAAACAAAATAAATAATTAATAAACAAAATAAATATTTATATTTAATAAACAAAATAAATATTTATATTTATATTTAATAAATTAACTAAAATAATTAATAAATATTATTCAAAAATTTCATATTCTAATATTCATTTTCATTTTTTGGGGTTTGGATTCAAATCAAGAACATGAACAGTTTTCTTTAAAATTTACAATAACCATATATTTTCCTTTTACAATTTTACAACTTACAGTAGTAAGAAATTGACAATTGAAAAATAAATATTTATATTTATATTTTATTCATCAACACAAATAACAAAAATTCGTCCTCTTGAATTAATTAATACAAATAACCCTAAATTAATTAATACAAAATTAATGCAGCCTTCTTTCTCTTGTTGAATTCGTAGTCTGCAAAATCCTAACACCGCCAACCAACACAACGCCACCTTCGACCCACCACAACACCACCAATCCCACCACTGCGGCAGAGCATCCCGAACCACCAAACCATCGAAGGCTCGAAGCACAACTAGTAATCTCAAATCAAAAAATCTTGAGTACACCAGAAATCTAGATCTAGATTGAGAAAATTTTTATTTTTGAAAAACAAATTTACACCTTCAAAATCAGATCTGGATATTTTTAACATTTATTTTCAAACTAACATCCAAAGGAAAGGAAGAAGAAGACCCAAAATCACCATGCTTTGCAATTGCCATCCATCGATTTGCTTGTTTATTACGTGAAAACCAACCACAGAACCCGAACAATCTCTCTCCGGACCCAATAAAATGTCCTCCTTGTCATCTTCAACAGTGGAAGAAGACCCATCGGGAGAGCCAATTAAAGTCCTAATAATAGACAAACAAAGTAAAGGTTGAATTGAAGCGCATTTCCTCTTTTGCTCGGAGAGGTATGGAAAACCCAGTTGCCTAATTGAAATTAAGTTCAAATGAGGAGTGTCTCGTACTCAGATTTAGGCAAAAAGATTTAGAGACGATTTGAAGCGAGAGAAAATAGGAGGTGCCCGCAAAGTTTCCATGGTAGAGAAGGAAGAATAGAGAGAAAGAGGATAAAGAAGGAATGATAGAGAGATGGTCAGATTGATAGACCTAATTCCAATTGTGAATGTAAAGAATCATGAAGAAAAGGAAAGAGAAAACCTTGGAAAAATAGACCATGGCCATTCAACAGTGAATATACCATGGCCATTCACCTTCTCAAAGATTGCAGCAGAGACTCTCTCTCCGATTATATGTTTTTATATATATGGATCTATTTATAGTTTACCGGAGGAGCTAATTATGTTCATGTAGCTAGATATAGGAATATGTTTGTTTGTTTATTTATGTATTTTTGAATAATATTTATTAATTATTTGTGTTAATAAATTAAATATAAATATAAATATTTATTTTATTTATTAAATATAAATATTTATTTTGTTTATTAATTATTTATTTTGTTTTAAAGAAAAATAAAATAATTAATTAATAAAAATTGAATTTTTTAATTATTTGTGTTAATGAATTTTTGTACACGTCAGCAAATATTGACATGTGTCAGCCACATCATAGAGGGTTTAACACCCGTTTGTTAAGGTGGCAGATTCGTTAATGGAAGGGGCATGTTTGACCCGAAATTTATAGCGTTAAGGGCATTTTTGAAAAAAAAATAGTCCAGGGTGTAAGTGAGATTTCGGGGTAAACATCATGGGCATTTTTGGACCTTTGCCAATTCTTTGTAAATGTATTAATTTCAATTGTAGTATCCTTGATGCGACATCAAGAAACATGTTGCTTGGGATCGTCCACACCTGATTCTTAAGCTTGTGGATGAGGTGGGCGGATGTGGATGACCGCACACATAGTTGATTATTGATGAGTTTAGGTTAAGATGTCATTCATCTATATGTTAGTTTTATATTCTATTTGAATATTCTTTTACCGCTTTGATTTATATTGTCTACTAAGCTTCTTAATGTATAATATGCAGAGATATTACTGCTTTGAGGACGGGCAGGAAGTCCATGGCATGACTGTTCTACAAAAATATCTTGAGATGAATTGGCACAAGTGGGTCTACGACTGGAAGAAGAAGGCACATGCCAAGGCTGATGGACAGACACTTAAAGATGTCCGACCAGATTTCATTGGTGCTGCGGTGTAGGAACAGATGTGCAACATTTGGAAGGGAAAGCATTCAAGAAAATGTCAACACAACATACAGCTGCCCGATAGCAGAGTCGTCTCCCACACTGCACGTGGTTTCAGTCGTACGACCTCTATAGGGAGAGACTCGAGGTTAGTCTAAAGCACCCACCTTCCTGTTTAGAGTTGTGGTGGTACGCCCACCTGAAGAAATGTGAATGTGGTTATATCTCACCTAAGGCAGAGCGCATTATTGTAAGTAATTTAATTCTTTTATTTAGTATGTATTTAAAATCTTGAAATTCTTTTGTATTTTTTTATATTGTGCTTTTCATTTATTTATGAGTTTTTTTTAGCGATGGTTCGAGGAACTTGCTGTGACCCAGAACAGCCAGAGAGGTGACACTCCAGTAGATGATTCTACGCGTGCGGATAAGGAGATGGAGGACAGGCTGCAGGCTACAGTGGGACCAAAGATGGGTAGAGTTGTAGGCATTCCCTGGGTCCCAGCCTACACTTTAGTCCCTACTGCGAGATCTCGGCGTCGCCCACTCACCGGAGGTAGTGGTGCTAGTGGATCGAGAGCCGACCCTTCATTATCTGACGATTTCTTCCCACGGATCATAGAGGGGTGCATGGAGAGAAGTGTTGTGCATTCAAGCGCACCATCACGCGAGCAGATCTACTAGCTTGCTCAAGAGGTTATACACGGCTCTATAGATCCTACAGCTGCCAATGACAACCTCATTGTGTAGTTTGGGAGGAGGCCATCCGTGTATGTGTGGTTATCATGGCCAACATCTTTCCTCCACATACTTAACAAGTAAAAACAATTATTAGTGTATTTCCTTATTTAATTCATGTAATTTGTAATTATATTGCTTATATAAACTGTCAAACAAATAGTTATCTGACTTATTGTTGACTTAAAAAAAGACATAGCACAACATACGCCACACATTACAATATACGGGACTCGATTCTGATATACGGAGGCCGAGTTATCAACTTGTTTGCCTAACTTACAAAAACTTAGAACAATAGTCAAAAAAGAAACAAAAACCCGCCTCGGGTGTCGAAACGACATGCAAACACAAACATAGCACCGTATAGATATTAGGCATGTGTTATAACTTATTGGACTCGATTTCAATATACGGAGGCCGAGTTATCAGCCCATTTGCCTAACTTACGAAAACTTAGAACCATAGACGAAAAAGAGACCAAAACCCGCCTCGGGCGTCGAAATGACACGCAAACACATACATAGAACCGTATATATATTAGGCACGCATTACAACTTATGAGACTCGATTCTGATATACGGAGGCCGAGTTATCAGCTTGTTTGCCTAACTTACGAAAACTTATAACAACAGTCAAAAAAGAGACCAAAACTCGCCTCGGGTGTCGAAATGACACGCAAACACAGATATAGAACCGCATAAATATTAGGCACACGTTACAACTTATGGGACTCGATTCCAATATACGGAGGCCGAGTTATCAGCCTGTTAGCCTAAATTACGAAAACTTAGAACAATAGTCAAAAAAGAGACCAAAACCCGCCTCGGGCGTCAAAATAACACACAAACACAGACATAGAACCGTATAAATATTAGGCACGCGTTATAACTTATGGGACTCAATTTTGATATACGGAGGCCGAGTTATCAACTCGTTTTCCTAATTTATAAAAACTTGGAACAATAGTCAAAAAAGAAACCAAACCTCGCTTCAGGCATCAAAATGACACGCAAATATAGACATAGCACCGCATAGATATTAGGCACCCATTACAACTTATGAGACTCGATTCCGATATACAGAGACCGAGTTATCAGCCAGTTTGCCTAACTTACAAAAACTAAGAACAATATTCAAAAAAGGGACCAAAACCCGCATCGGGCATGAAAACGACACGCAATCACAGACATGGCACCGCATAGATATTGTGCATGCATTACAACTTAAAGGACTTGATTCTGATAGGCGAAGGTCGGGTTATCAACCCGTTTACCTAACTTATAAAAACTTAGAACAATAGTCGAAAAAGAGACCAAAACCCGCATCGGGCGTCGAAATGACATGCAAACACAGACATAGCACCACATAGATATTAGGCACGTGTTACAACTTATGGGACTCAATTCTGATATACGGAGGCCGAGTTATCAGCCTGTTTGCCTAACTTACGAAAACTTAGAATAATATTCGAAAAAGAGACCAAAACCCACCTCGGGCGTCAAAACGACACGCAAACACAAACATAGCACCGCATAGATATTAGGCACGCGTTACAACTTACGGGACTCAATTCCGATATATGGAGGCCAAGTTATCAGCCCGTTTGCCTACTTTGTTAAAACTTGAAGAACACAAACTAAAATAATTTAAATATGTTCTCTTTTTGACTTTGTTATTAATATTTTAATTTTGTATGGTCTTGTTGACAAGACTCGTGAAGGTAGAGGCAGGTGTAAGACCTCAACTTTTATGAATAAAGATTAATTTTTCTCGAAATATTTTTGAATATTATGGTGTGGATTTGATATAATGTTATAGTTGTGGGTATTATTTACAAATTTTGCAAAGTAAGCAAGTGGTTATATAATATTTGATTGGTCGGGGAATATTCGTACGACGACACAATCATTGGTGGACCCCACAATGGAAGTATTGTCGTAGTTAGAAAATGAAATAATTATCTTTTTATAAAAATAACGACGAAAGTTTTACCGTTAAACTGTTGAACTATCCGGTGGTAAAAGTACAGTAATACACGTGGTTGTATAGTAGCACACGGTATTGATTATTGATGTTTACGTGAGAAGTCACTCAGTTATACTCAATTATTGCTACAGTAATTGCTGCATAATATCTCTCATATTATTGATTCAATTATTGTCACAGTATCATCTGCATAATATTTTTTATTATTAAATCAATAATTGAGACGACAAAGTTATTCATATTATTATTTGCAATATTGACAATGTCTAGAAAGTTTTGTCAAGGAGAGGTTTGGTCACCTAATTGCGTGCCAATAGGGAGAAATTCTTATCGGAAAGCCCCCTCTTTCCTGGGAATGATTTGGTTGTTAAATATTGTGAGTTATAATATTAATGATTTGATTGTTAAATATTGTGAGTTATAATATTAATGGTGAAGTTCGTATTGATTAAAGATGAAATTGATATTTTCATTATGTTGCGATTATTAGTGTAAGACCCTAACTTATTATAAATGAAATTGAATTTCCTTTATTTATTATTTTAAAATAGTAAGGGTTGAATTGATTAATGTGGTTAGTTATGGGTAAAATGCGCAAATATTTCAAATAAGCAAGTGGTTATAAAATATTCATTGTTGTAGGGGAATATTCGTTTGGTCGTGAAATATTCTTACTGTCGGGGAATATTCGTACGACGGCGCAGCCTTGTGTGGGCCCAATAACGGAAAACGATTGGATGAAGAAAATGACAAGTATAAATAACGGCGTAGTTGTTACCGTTAACACTGTTGGAATACCCGGTGGTTAAAACACAATAATACGCGCGTTGTTGTTGCGATGGCACTGCAGTATTGCACCAATTATTGATTCTTACGTAAGAAGGCACTACTCAATAATTGTTACAGTAATTACTGTTCAATATGTTATTTTATTGATTCAATAATTGCTACGTTGATATTTTATATTATTGTTGTTTCAATAATTGTCACTACACAGTATTTTCCATTATCAAATCAATAATTCATATTATTTGAATAATATTATTAGATAGCATTATTGGCAATGTCTAGAAAGTTACATCTAAGGAGAGGTTTGGTCACCTAATTACGCCGCCAAGAAGGAGAAATCCTTATTGGAAAGCCCCTCTTTCTAGGAGCTACTGGTTGTCAGTTTTGTGATTCTGTAATATTATTTATGAATAATTAATTATTGATTATTATGATAAGGAAAATATTCATTTTATGTGAATATAGATGGAGAAAATTTTTAATGTGACAATTGTTGAAAATTGATATTTTATCTTTTCTAATAAAATAATTCAATTAAATATATTATTATATTATAATAATATAATAATAGTGATATTTTTACAATGAATGTGTGATATATGAGTAAATGAGGAGGAAGAGTATTTTTGTTACTAAAAATATTTAAAACATGTTTTTCATGTTTGTGGACCTCATTTCTTGACTGAAATTTAATTATAGCTTGTAAAATCGTCTCAGTATGTGGATTTGGTTGATTTGCATTTGGAATTTGGAAAAACTTTCTTCTGCAAGTTGTAGAGAATTGAATTTCCTATGGAAAGACATACAATTTGAATTTTTCTGATAAAAGGGCTATTTATTATGAATTATTGAAGTTTCGGAATAACTGATTTTTGAAGTTTTAAATATTTTTTTTAATAAAAACATTTTTTTTATTTGGTGGGCCCCACTTGCACATGTTAGATGATGAATTCAAATTTCTTGGCGTGTGTAGAAAATTTATATAAATATTAATATTTTATTAAATTTTTTGATTTGGTGTTCTAAGTATTTTCCTATAAATAGGGTGCTTAGGTTAGAATTGAAAATCACACCAGAAACTAAAGTTTTCTCTCTCTATAATATCGAGCGTATTTTTGTGAGTATTTTGGTACTTTGAATGTTGCTATACGGTGTAAGTTCCTTCAGCACTATATCTAGTATTCCAGTCAGAAGTACTGTCTTTTTGGGGGTAAGAGATGTTATTTTTATTATAAATGATATTATTTCTTTCAATATCATTATGCCGGAATATTGGAAAGCTTTTTCTTGTGAAATTCTTGTCTTTTAGTGTCGAGATTACTATTTACGTATACGACACTATTCACGTATACGGCACTATTCACGAATACGGCACTACTCACAGAAAAATTAAATTTTTATTTTTTGTCCAAGATATCTATTATGGATACTAGCTTTGATTGTATCCATGTTTTGGTCTTCATTCTTTAATTTTACTCCACTATGGTTATTTATGAAATTTTTTTGAACTTGAATTGTTTAAAGTACGAATCCTTAATAATTGTTCTTTTGTTTCACTGGATTCGTTTTCTTTAAAATATTTTTCATCATCCTCGATCCTAAATGATGATATAAAATTGAATATCTTTGGCTGTAGTTCAAAGATGAATGATTTTCTCGATGAATATCTTTTTGGCGTAGTAGTCAAAAGATGAGCAGTGTTTAGATGAACATGACGGTGATGAATATCTTTGGCCTATAGTGCAAAGATGGATATTTAATTCAAGATGTATATTGATTGATGTTACAGGGATAAAATATTGATGATCGACTTTTAAATACATATATAGAAGATAGTAGATTTTATTCTCTACTTAACTCTTCTAATGAATTATTATTTTCGCTGCGAATATTGATTTAAAACTTGTTGTCTATTGTATTCTATTATATTTTTTCCCGTTGAGGACTAACGATAATTTGTTCTATATTATCTTAGTCATAATGTTCTTTACTAGGTTAGTTGAACTCACCATTTTCCTTTTTGTTCCATTTTTCTTCTCAGGATGCGAGAATGTAACGAGTACTAATCGGGGTGTGGAATGATGGTTCTAGAAGTTGTTTTAGTAGTCCTCACTATTTTGTAAAATAATGTATCAAAAATTGTAATGAGGACTTATTTGAGTGTGGATATTATCTAGATGACAATATTTGTATTTAAACTCACAGTTTAAGTGTTGTCGTATTTTGCACGACAATTGTATTAATAAAGTTGTAGTTGTTTCTGTACCATGTATTTGGCGACTCAAAATGGGTGTTGTATACCTATTTTGGGGGCGGCGTCATGATTAATATCGAGCTTAGGGATATGATCTCTGGCGGAGATCGGGGAATAGAACTAGGAGGGGAGAGACGAGTAAATCCTTCACTAGTGTGTCCTACCTAAGCTTATTTGTTGGTTGGTCAGAATATAGGGATATTATGTGATATGTTAATTTCTTTAATTAACCCTTGTTATATGGCAGTATTTGAGAATGGCAACTGAGAATATTAACAGTGGAGTAAATGAGCTCGTGGAGACACCTGTACTCACCAATGAGGAAAATGTGCAACAGGCCGGCAATGTTCCTCCTGTAAACAACACCATTGAGCAGATGATGAACAACATGATGTTTAGAAGCTTTTTGAAATTCATGCAAAATTAGACGAGGGAGACTCGTGTACAAAATACAGGTGGAAATGATAGCAATGCGCGACTTGTCACAGCCAAGCAGTTCAAAGAGTTGGGACCACCAGAATTTGCGGGAAAGCCGGATCCGATCAAGGCAGAAACGTGGGTCAAACAAATTACCAAGATATTTGATGTCTTGGGATGGACGGAGGAACAGAAGGTTCCATTCGCCACCTTTTTGTTTCGTGGCGAGGCAGATTACTAGTGGGAGTCTGTGAAGCGTACCCAGCCTGCCGCACTCAGCATGTCTCGGGAAACATTTCAAAAACTTTTCAATGACAAGTACTTTCCTGAAAGTATTCGCCATATGAAGGAGGTAGAGTTTATCAGACTGGAACAAAACAATATGACGGTGTCCCAGTACGAGGCGAAGTTCGCAGAGTTATCCAGGTTTTCACCTCATTTGGTAGATAATGAGGAACGAATGACGCGGATGTTTCTGAGAGGTCTAAAACCTGAGATTCGGCAATATCTTATCTCTCATAAATTTTCTTTATATTCAGATGTTGTAAACATGGCTTAATTATTAGAGCGAGATAATGAGTATGTTCAACCGAAGGACCACAACCAAGGTCATACTGGTGACAGTAGTCATCGGAGCAATAAAATCCAGCGGGGAGGAAAATATTCGGACAAAAGCGGTAACCACTCTGGTGGTAATCGTGGCCATGAAAATAGAAGAAGCGAGTCGGGGGGAGATTTTAAAAAAAAGAGATTCAACAATGATAATGTGAAGGCGTCAAAGACCAAAGAAGAATCGGTTCTAAGGGAGGAGAACGACCACCACCGGTCGTATGCTATAAATGTGGAAAAAGAGGACACATCACCCCAAAACGATCCACAACAGTTCAAGGTATGTTATAATTATGGAAAGGAATGACATATCGCTCGAGATTGTACTGTAGCGAAATCAAGTCTAGCGGGGATGGTGACTCAAAAGGCTATCCAAGAAAAGTCAAAGTCAACGGTTCATGGAAGAGCGTTTGTCGTGACTGGTCAAAATGCGAGGAACCCAAACGAGGTGATCACGGGTAAGCTAATCATAAATTCTTGCGAAGTCTATACCTTACTAGATACTGGTGCTACCCATTCATTTATCTCTCCTGCTTGTGCTCAACGTTTAAACTTGACTCCGGAGAAATTAGACTTTGACTTATCTGTGGAGACTCCATTAGGAGAAACTTTCATTACATCCACTACTTATAAATCTTGTTTGATCCAAGTTGGCACCATCACATTACCTGTTGACTTTATCTCTTTAAAGATACTTGCATTTGACGTGATTTTAGGAATTGATTGGTTAACTACTCATCATGCCAAAATTGATTGTTTTCGTAAGGTTGTTAGTTTTCATATTCCTAACCAACCTGTTATTCGAATTCAAGCAACTAAACCACTGAAATCAATCACTGTCATATCAAGCCACAAAGCCATTCGTTTATTAAAAAACGGATGTCAAGCTTTCTTAGCCCATGTTATGGACTTGAATAAAAACACGTCAGATTTGAATAAAATTTTTGTGGTTAGTGAATTTCCTGACGTATTTCCTGAAGAACTTCCCGGTCTACCTTCAGAACGTGAAGTTGAATTCTTTATTGACCTTAAACCTGGTACAAAGCCCATTTCTAAAACCCCATATTGAATGGCTCCTATTGAACTTCAGGAGTTAAAGGTCCAACTACAGGAGTTGTTGGACATCGGTTTCATTCGTCCTACTACATCTCCTTGGGGTGCTCCTATTTTATTTGTAAAGAAGAAAGACGGGAGTATGCTACTTTGTATTGACTATCGAGAATTAAACCATATCACCATCAAGAATAGGTATCCGCTACCTCGCATTGATGACCTGTTTGACCAGTTGCAAGGAGCACAATTCTTTTCAAAAATCGATCTTCGTTCTGGATATCATCAACTGAATATTAGAACTGAGGATATTCCAAAGAGGCGCCTTGTAAACTCGATGCGGGCATTATGAATTCTTAGTCATGTCTTTTGGATTGACTAATGCTCTCGCGACCTTCATGGATATGATGAACCGAGTATTCAAGGAATATTTGGATGGATTCGTTTGTTGTCTTTATTGATGACATCCTCATATATTCCAAAAGTCATGAAGATCATGAGCACCATTTGAAGCTGGTACTCCAAAGGATTCGTGAAAACAAGCTATATGCCAAGTTGAAGAAATGCGAGTTCTGGCATGAGAAAGTAGCATTCCTTGGGCACGTGGTGTCAAAACATGGAGTATCTGTTGACCCAGCGAAGATTGAAGCAATACAAAGTTGGGAGCAACCGAAGTCGGTGATCAAAATACATAGCTTTCTGGGCTTAGCTAGTTATTATCGGAGATTCGTGGAAGGATTTTCTCGAATCGCTACTCCGTTAAGTCAGCTGACTCGTAAAGATACAAAATTCCTATGGAGAAAGGAATGCGAGAAGAGTTTCCAAGATCTCAAGAGGAGACTCATTTTGGCACCTGTTCTGACAATATCTTCTGGTTCGGATGGATTTGTTATCTACAACGATGCTTCAGGCAAAGGGTTAAGATGCGTTCTCATGCAACATGGGAAAGTCATAGCCTATGCCTCGCGACAACTTAAAGAGTATGAGAGGAATTATCCTACTCATGATCTAGAGTTGGCAGCAGTCGTTTTTGCGCTAAAGATCTGGAGGTACTATATATATAGGGAGAAAGTGGAGATATATTCAGACCATAAAAGTCTCAAATATTTCTTCACCCAAAAGGAACTCAACATACGGCAACGACGTTGGCTCGAGCTGTTTAATGATTACGATCATACTATCCAATATCATCCTGGAAAAGCAAACGTGGTAGCTGACGCATTGAGTAGAAGATCATATGCGGGTACAAGTGCAGTGTTATTAACACAAAGGCCCATTTTGTATGACTTGCAAAGGATGGAGATAGAGGTAAAGGCTCCAAGTACCCACGTGATGATATCAAGCATACGAGTAGAACCGACTTTAATCGATAAAGTTAAAGCTGCTTAAGCTACGGACATGGAGCTGATGCGTATAAAGAAGAAAGTGCAAGAAGGTGTTATGTCGGAAGCAAGAATCGATGAAGAAGGAATACTTCGAATCCACTCCAAACTTTGTGTTCCTAATGATTCTGACTTGAAACATAGAATCATGATGGAGGCACACAACACACCGTTTGCAATCCATCCTGGAAGTACTTAAATGTATCGTGATCTTCGACATACATTTTGGTGGAACAATATGAAGAGAGAGATCGTGAAGTTTATCTCGAGGTGTTTAACTTATCAACGTGTAAAGGCGGAGCATCAAGTGCCAAAGGGTCCATTGCAACTACTTGAGATTCTGAAATGGAAGTGAGAACACATTACCATAGATTTCGTTACGGGTCTTCCCACGGTTTCTCAAGGCATAAATGCGATTTGGGTTATTGTTGATAGATTAACTAAGTCTGCTCATTTCTTGTCGATACGGGAGACTTATTCCCTTGAACGTCTTACTCGTATGTACGTAAATAAGATTGTGAGATTGCATGGCATGCCAGTATCCATAGTTTCGGATCGTGATCCAAGATTCACTTCATGATTTTGGGTTAGCTTGCAAAAAAGCTATGTGCACAAATTTACGATTCAGTTCGGCATACCATCCTTAAACGGACGAACAATCAGAGAGGACTATTCAAACTCTTGAAGATCTATTAAGACTCTGTGTCTTAGACTTCAAAGGGAGTTGGGATAAGTATTTACCATTGGTGGAATTCTCCTACAACAACAGTTATCATGCAAGTATAGGTGTGGCTCCATTCGAAGCATTATATAGACGAAAGTGTCGCTCTCCAATATGTTGGGATGAGGTGGGTGAAGCAACATTGTTGGGACCAGAGTTGGTACGTATGACTACGGAAAAGATCCAAATGATTCGGACAGCAGATACAAACGGCACAAGATCGACAAAAGAGTTATGCGGATCTTCATCGAAAGGACGTGGAATTTAATATTGGGGATTATGTATTGTTGCGAGTTGCTCTATGGAAGGGAGTTACAAGATTTGGGAAGAGAGGAAAGCTCAATCCACGATTTATTGGTCCATTTCAGATTCTTGACCGAGTAAGAAATGTGGCCTATAGACTCGCATTACCTCCAAGTATGTCTCGTGTTCATAATGTTTTTCATATATCTGTGCTTCGTAAATATGTGAAAGACCCGAACCACATTATTGAGTTAGAACCAGACGAGCTAGCCGAGGACTTAACGTATGAGGAGGTACCTATCAAGATCTTGGATAGAGAGGAGCATGTCCTACGCACAAAGGTTATACCACAAGTCAAAGTTTTGTGGAGGAACCATGATATTGAGGAAATGACCTGGGGGTTGGAAACGGAAATGAAAGAGAGGTATCCTCACCTTTTCGAAACACCAGGTATGTACGACAATTTCGAGGACGAAATTTCATAAGGAGGGGAGGTTGTAAGACCCCAACTTATTATAAATGAAATTGAATTTCCTCTATTTATTATTTTAAAATAGTAAAGGTTGAATTGATTAATTTGGTTAGTTATGGGTAAAATGCGCAAATATTTCAAATAAGCAAATGGTTATAAAATATTCATTGTTGTCAGAGAATATTCGTTTGGTCGTGGAATATTCTTCTTATCGGGAATATTAAATGACAACGGTATGACCTTGTGTGGGCCCCATAACTGAAAGCGAATGGATGAAGAAAACGACAAGTATAAATAACAACATAGTTGTTTGCTAATAATCTTGTTGGAATACCCGGTGGTTAAAACACGATGTCTGGCGTTGTTACATAGTAGCAAACGGTATTGCACCAATTATTGATTCTTACGTAAGAAGGCACTACTCAATAATTATTACAGTAATTACTGTTCAATATGTTATTTTATTAATTCAATAATTGCTACGTTGATATTTTATATTATTGTTGTTTCAATTATTGTCACTACACAGTATTTTCCATTATCAAATCAATAATTCATATTATTTGAATAATATTATTAGATAGCATTATTGGCAATGTCTAAAAAGTTCTGTCTAAGGAGAGTTTTGGTCACCTAATTGCACGCCAGTAAGGAGAAATCCTTATTGGAAAGCCCCCTCTTTCCTGGGAATGGCCTGGTTGTCAGTTTTGTGATTCTGTAATATTATTTATGAATAATTAATTATTGATTATTATGATAAGAAAAATATTCATTTTATATGGATATAGATGGAGAAAATTTTTAATGTGACAATTGTTGAAAATTGATATTTTATCTTTTCTGATAAAATAATTCAATTAAATATATTATTATATTATAATAATATAATAATGGTGATATTTTTACAATGAATGTGTGATATATGAGTAAATGAGGAGGAAGAGTATTTTTGTTACTAAAAATATTTAAAACATGTTTTTCATGTTTGTGGACCCCATTTCTTGACTGAAATTTAATTATAGCTTGTAAAATCGTCCGTATGTGAATTTCGGTCAATTTTTGTTTGGAATTTGGAAAAACTTTCTTCTGCAAAGTTGTATATAATTGAATTTTCTATGGAAAGACATAAGATTTGATTTTTTCTGATAAAAGGGCTATTTATTATGAATTATTGAAGTTCCGGAATAATTGATTTTTGAAGTTTTAAATATTTTTTTTAATAAAAACATTTTTTCCATTTGGTGGGCCCCACTTGCACATGTTAGATGATGAATTCAGATTTCTTGGTGAGCGTAGGAAATTTATATAAATATTAATATTTTATTAAATTTTCTGTTTTGGTATTCTAAGCATTTTTCTATAAATAGGGTGCTTAGGTTAGAATTGAAAATCACACCAAAAACTAAAGTTTTCTCCTTCTATAATATCGAGCGTATTTTTGTGAGTATTTTGGTACTTTGAGTGTTGCTATACGATGCAAGTTCCTTCAGCACTATATCCAGTATTCTAGTCAGAAGTACTGTCTTTTTGGGGTAAGAGATGTTATTTTCTTTATAAATGATATTATTTCTTTCAATATCATTATGCCGAAATATTGGAAAGAATTTTCTTGTGAAATTCTTGTCTTTTAGTGTCGAGGTTACTATTCACGTATACGACACTATTCACGTATGCGACACTATTCACGAATACGGCACTACTCACAGAAAAATTAAATTTTCATTTTTTATCCAAGATATCTATTATGGATACTAGCTTTGATTGTATCCATGTTTTGGTCTCCATTCTTGAATTTTACTCCATTATGGTTATTTATGAATTATTTTTGAACTTGAATTGTTTAAAGTACGAATCCTTAATAATTGTTCTTTTGTTTCATTGGATTCGTTTTCTTTAAAATATTTTTTATCATCCTCAGTCTTAAATGATGATATAACTGAATATCATTGACCTGTAATGCAAAGATGAATAATTTTCTGATGAATATCTTTGGCCCGTAGTGCAAAGATGAACAGGTGTTTAGATGAACATGACCAACTGATGAATATCTTTGGCCAGTAGTGCAAAGATGGATATTTAATTCAAGATGTATATTGATTGATGTTACAGAGATAAAATATTGATGATGAACTTTTAAATTCATATATAGAAGATAGTAGATTTTATTCTCTACTTAACTCTTCTAATGAATTATTATTTCCGCTGCGAATATTGATTTAAAACTTGTTGTCTATTGTATTCTATTAGATTTTTCCCTGTTGAGGACTAATGATAATTTGTTCTATATTATCTTAGTCATAATGTTCTTTACTGGGCTAGTTGAGCTCACCCTTTTCCTTTTTGTTTTATTTTTCTTATCAGGAGGCGAGAATGTAGCGAGTACTAATCGGGGTGTGGAATGATGGTTCTAGAAGTTGTTTTAGTAGTTCTCACTATTTTGTAAAATAGTGTATCAAAAATTATAATGAGGACTTATTTGAGTGTGGATATTGTCTAGATGACAATATTTATATTTAAACTCACAGTTTAAGTGTTGTCGTATTTTGCACGACAATTGTATTATAAGTTGTAGTTGTTTCTGTACCATGTATTTGGTGACTCAGAATGGGTGTTGTATACCTATTTTGGGGGCGTCACAATTAGGGTTAGTGGAAATCGACATCTATTTCGATAATAATGTATTTCTGGAGGTTATATTGACCAATCGGGTAATTAATCGGATAAATGAGCAATTAATTGCTATTAATTCATATGCTTATAACTATTTGTTCACATGTTTGTACTATTGATTCACATGCATGTACTATTAGGGGAGGTGGTGCAAGATTGATAATATTTGCATGACTAAATTAAAAATGGAGGTATAGATGAGTGTACTATACTGTAATTTTTTTCACATGATTGTACTATTGATTCACATGATTGTACTAGTGATTCATAAGATGTACTATTAGGGGAGGTGGTGCAAGTTTGATATTACTTGCTCCCAAAATTAGGTATACATCACCCATCTTGGGTGCTTGGATACATGATACGAAATTCAAATACAACTTACTAATACAAGCTGTAGGTGTACAATACGACAAAACATAAGCTATGAGTTTGAATACAAATATTGTCTACTAGAGATTATACAAACTCAAAAGGAGTCCTCATTACAATTATTATCACACTATTTCACGAGAATAGTGAGGACTACTAATCTTATCCTACGGACCATTACTCCAGTTCCCAGGCTCGTCCCGACTATATTCTCATTTTTCAAGAAGAAACGGTGAAAGAAAGGGTGAGCTCAACTAGCCCGATAAGAAATATTATGACTAAGATAATGCGAGAATAAATTATCATTAGCCTTCAACGATGTTAAAGCGATAAAATATAATAAACATCAAGTTTAAGCTGCGGCGGAACCAACAATCCATTAAAAGAGTCAAGTAGAAAATAAAATCTACTATCTTTTATGATTTAAAAGGTTTTTCATCCTTTATTATATTTGAGACTCGACAATAAATATTTCACATCATCGAATCACCCTTACGCTTTCTGACTGACGAGGATATTCTTTAGTATCACGACCACAATTATCCATGCACTACGGGCGAGAATATTTGTGTATTCATTAATGGTCATGATCATGCCAACAAAATGTCCATCAATGCACTACGGGCCAATGAGGATTTTTACCACATCATTTGTAACATTACGGTCATGATTACCGAATAATCACAGTCATAATCATACCAAGTCCATCATACTTCTACTGAGGGCCACAGATGACTTTCCAATATAATATAAACATGAGGATGATGACAATGATATAAGAATTCAATAAAACAAGTTCAAGAATTAATTTATCCGAGGAACCAATAACATCAAAGCTATCGACATAATCTTTGCTTTGTAGAGTAAAATTCAAGAATACTTAGAAGAATATTTCCATGAAAGGATCTTTGGATGAAGCGCAAATATCAAGGATATTCCACTAATTTCATGGAGTATAGAAGTCAAAGTTTTAACCAATGAGTATAATAAAGAATGGAATAACAAAAGAAATCACCATGCATGCGATAGAGCCTTGCAAATGAGTTATTCAACGAGAATAATAAATAACGGAACCGGTCGGCGTAAAGCGCATGACGAGGATATTCAATAGAATAATAAAGAATGGAACCGGTCGGCGTAAAACACACAGACGAGGATGTTCCAACGAGAATAATAATAAAAAAGCGGAACCGGTCGGTGTAAAACACACACAGACGAGGATGTTCAGCGAGAATAAATAAAAAAAGCGGAACCGGTCGGTAAAAACACACAAGGAGGATGTTCCGAGAATAATAGAAGAATGTCACCAAGTATAGGGTAAGCAGCGTATCTGAGGTTATTCCAGCGAGAATAATAAGCAATGGAATAACAACAGTTCTCTTCATGAATAAGAAAGAATAACACCCCTTACTTTAGTAGGAGATTGAATCTTTGCGATAGTGTAGTGTGAGAATACTCTTCTTCTTTCTCTCTTATTCTCTCTATACTTTCTCTCTCTCTATAGCTTGAATGAATTAAGTGAAAAATAATGAAGCACTAGGCCTCTATTTATAGAAGATTTCTAGCTTAGCACTTTGCCATGTGAAAAGGCAAGTGGCTTGTGATTAGTGATGTGAAAAGAAAGAAAAGTGGTTTGGCTTTTGTAATGTGAAGCGACAATTGGTTCGGCGTAATGTGTAAGTGTAAAGCGACAAGTGGTTTGACGATTGGTAAAGGTAATTACTATATGGCGAAGGTAATTACTATTTGCGAAGGTAATTATTATTGTAGGTATTACTATTTGTGAAGGTAATTACTATTGATGAAGGTAATTACTATTGTGAAGAGACTCTTAGATGATGACATATGGGCCCCCATAAAATAACCAAACTTACCACAAAGCGTCTCATATGAGACTCTTTATATACATCGAGGATTGAATAAATATTACCACAAATCATTTTATTTTTAATCAACACATATTTAATCTTTCAACAATTATTAATCATTTATAACTTGTCGTCTCAATTATTGATTTAATAATATAACATATTATCTGAGATGATCTTTGTGACAATAATTGAATCAATAATATAAGAGATATGATCGACAATTCTTTGTAGCAATAATTGAGTATAGGTGAGTGACTTCTCACGTAAGCATCAATAATCAATCTGAGTGTGCTCTTATGCAACCACGCGTATTCTTTGTACTTTTACTCTAGGGTAGTTCAACGGTTTTAACGGTAACACCCTCTCTAGTTATTTTTATAGAAAGATAATTTTGTCGTTTTTTCTAACTACGACAATACTTTAGTTATGGGGTCCACCGATGATTTGGTAGTCGTCACGAATATTCCAACAAAAAGAATATTCCCAGAGCCAAGCGAATATTTTATAACAACTTGCTTACTTTGCAAAATTTATAAATATTACCCACAACTATAACATTATATCAAATTTATTCCATAATATTCAAAAATAATATTTATAGAAAATTCATCTTTATTTATAAAAGTTGGGGTCTTCAACCTCCCTTCTTATGAAATTTAGCCCTCGAAATTAGAAGTGCATACGTACGGTATGTCGAAGAGGTAAGGATACCTTGATTTCATTTGATTCTAACTCCCAAGTCATTTCCTCAACATCGTGGTTTCTCCACAAAACCTTGACTTGAGGTATAACTTTTGGCGTAGAATATGTTCCTTCTTATCAAGATTTGAACAGGAACCTCTTCATACGTCAAATCTTCCGCTATTTTCGTCGGTTCTAACTTCGATAATGTGGTTCGGGTCTTTCATATATTTACGTAACATGGATATGCGAAAAACGTTATGAACACGAGACATACTTGGCGGAAAAGCGAGTCTATAGGCCACAGTTCCTACTCGATCGAGGATTAAAAATGGGTAGATGAATCGAGGATTGAGTTTTCCTCTCTTTCCAAATCTTGTAACTCCTTTCCATGGAGCAACACGTAACAACACATGATCTCTATATCGAATCCCCGTCCTTTCGATGAAGATCGGCATAACTCTTTTATCGATTTTGTGAGGTTTTTATCGTTGTCGGATCGTTTGAATCTTTTCCGTAGTCATACGTACCAACTCGGTCCCAACAACGTTGCTTCACCCACCTCATCCCGACATCTTTGGAAGCGACACTTTCTTCCGCCTGGCGCTTGAATGGAGCCATGCGATACTTGCTTGATAAGCTGTTGTTGTAGGAAAACTCCACCGATGGTAAGAACTTGTCCCAACTTCCCTTGAAATCAAGGACCACGAGTCTTAATAGATCTTGAGAGTTTGAATAGTCCTCTCCATTGTCCGTCGTCGAGGATGATATCTTAGAGCTAAATCGTGAAGTCTGTGCCCATAGCTTTTTGCAAACTAACCCAAAATCGTGAAGTGAATCTTGGGTCTCGATCGAAACTATGGATCTTGGCATACCATGCGATCTTACAATCTCGTTTATGTACATCTGAGCAAGGCGTTCAAGTGTATAAGTTTCTCGTATCGGTAAGAAATGAAAGCGGACTTGGTCGATCTATCAACAATGACCCAAATCGCATCTATGCCTTGAGAAACCTTAGGAAGGCCGTGCTTGAAATCCATGGTAATGTGCTCTCCACTTCCATTACGGAATTTCAAGTGGTTCTGATGGACCTTTTGGTACTTGATGCTCGCTTTAACTTCGTTGACAAGTTAGACACCTTGAGATAAACAACGCTATCTCTCTCTTCGTATTGCTCCACCAAAATGTATAGCGAATATCATGATACATTTTGGTACTCCCGAGATGGATTGCAAGCGGTGTGTTATGCGCCTCCATCATGATTTTATACTTTAAATCGGGTCGTTAGGAACACAAAGTGCGGAGTTGACTCGAAGTATTCCTTCTTCATCGATTCTTGCTTCGGCATAGCACCTTCTTGCACTTTCTTCCTCATACGCATCGGCTCCAGTGCGTAGCTTGGCGGCTTTAACTTTATCGATTAAAGTCGGTTTCTACTCGTATATTCGCCATCGTCACATCGTCCACAGAGTCTTTAACTCTATCTCCATCCTTTGCAAGTCACACAAAATGGGCCCTTGCGTTGACAATATCGCTTTTCGTACTTGCATATGATCTTACTACTCGATCGTCGGCTACCACGTTTGCTTTTTCGGGATGGTATTGGATGGTATGATCATAATCTTTCAGCAGTTCAAGCCAGCGTCGTTTGTCGCATGTTGAGTTCCTTTTGAGTGAAGAAATATTTGAGGCTTTTATGATCAGTAAAGATCTCCACTTTTCCCCATACAAGTAATGCCTCCAAATTTTAAGTGCAAAGACAACATTTGCCAACTCTAGATCATGAGTAGGATAATTCCTCTCATATTCTTTGAGTTATCATGAGGCATAGGCTATGACTTTTTCCATGTTGCATGAGAACACATCCCAACCCTTTGCTAGAAGCATCCTTTGTAGATGACAAATCCCCTCAAGGCGGATGGTATTGTCGAGCAGTCTTTGAAATGAGTCTCCTCTTGAGTTCTTGAAAACTCTTCTCACATTCTTCGCTCCAGCAGAACTTTGTATCTTTTAAAGTCAATTTGAGTCGATGGAGTAGCGATTCGAGAAAATCCTTCCACGAATCTCAGATAATAACCGGCTAAGCAAGAAAGCTCGTCTTGATCCTTTGATTTAGGTTGCTCCCGACTTTGAATAGCTTGATCTTTCTTTGGGTCGACAGATATTCCATGACTTGATACCACGTGCCCAAGGAATGCTACTTCCTCAAGCGAACTTCGCATTTCTTTAACTTGGCATAAAGCTTATATTCACGAAGCTTTTGGAGTGTCGACCTCAAGTGTTGCTCATGATCTTCACGGCTTTTGGAATAAATAAGGATGTCATCAATATAAAGGCGACCACAAAGTGATCCAAATATTCCTTGAATACTCGGTTCATCATATCCATGAAAGGCGGTAGGAGCATTAGTCGATCAAAGGACATGACTAGGAATTCATAATGCCGTCTTAGGAGTTACGAAAGCCCGTCTTTGGAATGTCATCGGTTCTAATCTTCAATTGGTGATATCGGAGCGAAGATCAATCTTTGAAAAGAATTTGGCTCCTTGCAATTTGGTCAAACAGGTCATCAATACGTGGCAATGGATACCTATTTTTGATGGTGACATGATTTGACTCAGATAATCAATACAAAGTCGCATACTCCCATCTTTCTTCTTCACGAATAGAGCAGGAGCACCCCGAGGAGAAGTACTAGGGCGAATAAAGCCGATGTCTAACAATTCCTGCGGTTGGGTCTTTAACTCACGAAGTTCAATAGGAGCCATTCGATATGGGGCTTTGGAAATGGGTTTTGTGCAGGGTTCAAAGTCGATACAAAATTCAATTTCACGCTCTCAGGGGTAGGCAGGAAGTTCTTGGGGAATCGTCGGGAAATTTATTAACAATGAAATATCATTCAAAGTGGCGTATTTTTGTTTAGATCTGTGACATGAGCTAAGAAAGCTTGACATCCAGTTTTTCAATAAGCGAATAGCTTTATGGCTTGAGATGGCCGTGATTGATTTTAATGGTTTGGTCGCTTGAATTAGCATAATAGGTTGATTAGGAATATGAAAGCTAACAACCTTACGAAAACAATCAATTTTTGCATGATGAGTAGTTAACCAATCAATCCCTAGAATCACGTCAAATGCAAGTATTTTCAATGAAATAAGATCGACGGGTAATGTGAGGTGCCGATTTGAACCAAACAAGACTTATAAGCGAGTGGATGTAATGAAGGTTTCTCCAAGCGGAGTTTCCACGAGATAAGTCAAAGTCTAATTTCTCTCGAGTCAAATTTAATCGATGGCGCAAGTAGGAGAAATAAAAGAATGGGTAGAGCGGTATCAAATAAAGTATAGACTTTCGTTAGAGTTTATGATAAGCTTACCGTGATGACCTCATTCGGGGTTCCTTGCTTTACGGGAGGTCACAACAAAGCGCTCTCCCTTACTCTGGCTTTGACTTTTACGGGAATGACCTTTGGTGCCTCCATCCTAGTTGAATTTGTCTTGGTGAGCGACAAAATCGGGCTAAGTGACCTTCTCTTCCACAATTATAACATGCTTTGGATGACATCGCGTAATTTGGGTGATGTGTCCCTCCCCTCGCATTTGAAGCATATGATAGGTGGTCTTTCTCCTTCCTTAACAACGGGTCTTTGGTCTTTGGCGTCTTTCCATCATTGTTGAATCTCCTCTTCTTGAAATGTCCATTCTTATTGTTTTTGTACGATTACCACAGAAGTGGTTACCATTTACGGCTTTGTTGATCCCCTCGCGCTTGTTGTCTTAGCCCGATGACTACTCTCATTGGTATTATAATTTTTCCATTTGCTCTCTCTTTTAGTTGCGTTGACTCGTTATCGCGCTCCACTCTTGAGCCCTATTTACAACATCGAATACAAACCACGGTTTATGAGAAATAAGATGTTGGCGTATCTCGACTTCAAACCTCTTAAAAACATTAGCGCCATTCTCTCTTCATTATCCACCAAGTGGGATATAAGCCAGGATAACTCATAAATTTTGCCTCGTATTGCGACACGGTCATATTGTTTTGTTCAACTTGATAAACTCCACCTCCTTCATGTGTGGCGAATACTTTCGGGAAAGTATTTGTCGTTGAAACGACTCTGGAACTTCTCCCAAGATATCTTGATCTGATGAGGTTGAGTCGTTTTGGAGATTCCCACCGATGTCTGCCTCTCTCGCATGACATAAAAGCGGCAAAGGAACCTTTTGCTCCTCGGAGCATCCCAAGACATCAAATATCTTGGTGATCTGCTTTATCCATGCTTACGCCATAAGTGGTTTTGGCTCTCCCTTAAACTCTCGGTGGTCCCGGCTCCTTGAAGCTATTTAGCGGGTGTGCTTGAGAGTTTCAGTGTTTCCACCTACGTTTTGGGCGAGGGGCGCTCTGCTTTCTTTGTTGCATGAATTGCATAAAGCCTCTGAACATTTGATCATTCATCATTTGGTCGGTGTTGTTGTTTGCATGAGGATTATCGCCTTCACGATGCACATTATCTTGATTATTGATATGTGGTGAATCAGCGGTGCTTTGTGCTCCATTCTTTATTCTCAACATTCTCGGATGTCATTTTGGATCTTGCCACAAAACAAAAGGTTAATTGACATGTAACATATTATCCCTATATTATTACGTGAGCCAATAAAATAGCACATAAACTTAGGTAGGTCATACTAGCGAAGAATTTCCGTCTCTCCCCTCTAGTACTATTCTCACATCTTAGCGAGGATCATATCCTAAGCTTTGATACTGTTGTGGCGCCCCCAAAATTAGGTATACATCACCCATCTTGGGTGCTTGGATACATGGTGCAAATTCAAATACAACTTACTAATACATTATAAGGTGTACAATACGACAAAACATAAACTTGTGAGTTTGAATACAAATATTGTCTACTAGAGATTATACAAACTCAAAAGGAGTCCTCATTACAATTATTATCACACTATTTCACGAATAGTGAGGACTACTAATCTATCCTACGGACCATTACTCAGTTCCCAGGCTCGTCCCGACTATATTCTCATTTCTGAAGAAAACGGTGAAAGAAAAGGTGAGCTCAACTAGCCCGATAAGAAATATTATGACTAAGATAATGCGAGAATAAATTATCATTAGCCTTCAACAATGTGTTAAAGCGATAAAATATAATAAACATCAAGTTTAAGCTGCGGTGGAACCAACAATCCATTAAAAAAGTCAAGTAGAAAATAAAATCTACTATCTTTTATGATTTAAAAGGTTTTTCATCCTTTATTATATTTGAGACTCGACAATAAATATTTCACATCATCGAATCACCCTACACACTTTTCTGACCGAGGATATTCTTTAGTATCACGACCACAATTATCCATACACTACTGGGCGAGAATATTTGTGTATTCATTAATGGTCATGATCATGCCAACAAATGTCCATCAATGCACTACGGGCCAATGAGGATTTTTACCACATCATTTGTAACATTACGGTCATGATTACAAGAATAATCCACAGTCATAATCATACCAAGTCCATCCATGCACTACTGGGCCCACGATGACTTTCAACATAATATAAACATGAGGATGATGACAATGATATAAGAATTCAATAAAACAAGTTCAAGAATTAATTTATCCGAGGGAAATAATAACAAATTATCGACATGATCTTTGCTTTGTAGAGTAAAATTCAAGAATACTTAGAAGAATATTTCCATGAAAGGATCTTTGGATGAAGCGCAAATATCGAGGATATTCCACTAATTTCATGGAGTATAGAAGTCAAAGTTTTAACCAATTTGAGTATAATAAAGAATGGAATAACAAAAGAAATCACCATGCATGCGATAGGCCTTGCAGGCGAGTTATTCAACGAGAATAATAAATAACGGAACCCGGTCGGCGTAAAAGCATGCAGACGAGGATATTCAATAGAATAATAAAGAATGGAACCGGTCGGCGTAAAAAACACACGAGATAGGATGTTCAATAGAATAATAATAAAAAGGCGGAACTAGAGTCAAAGGTGTAAAACACACAGACAGGATGTTCCAACAGAATAATAATAAAAACGGAACCAGGTCCGGTGTAAAACACACAGACAGGATGTTCCAACAGAATAATAGAAGAATGTCACCAAGTATAGGGTAAACCGCGTATACAGGTTATTCCAACAGAATAATAAGCAATGGAATAACAACAGTTCTCTTCATGAATAAGAAAGAATAACACCCCTTACTTTAGTAGGAGATTGAATACTGTAATAGTGTAGTAACAGAATACTCTTCTTCTTTCTCTCTTATTCTCTCTATACTTTCTCTCTCTATAGCTTGAATGAATTCGTGAAAAATAATGAAGCACTAGGCCTCTATTTATAGAAGATTTCTAGCTTAGCACTTGCCATGTGAAAAGAAAAGTGGCTTGACTGATTAGTGATGTGAAAAGAAAAGTGGTTTGGCCTTTGTAATGTGAAGCGACAATTGGTTCGGCGCTTTTGTAATGTGAAGCGACAAGTGGTTCGGCCTTGTAATATAAGTAAAGGTTTTACTATTAGCGAAGGTAATTACTATTGGTAATTACTATTGTGAAGGTAATTACTATTGTGAAGGTAATTACTATTATGAAGGTGAAGTAATTACTATTGTGAAGAGACTCTTAGATGATGACATATGGGCCCCCCATAAAATAACCAAACTTACCACAAAGCGTCTCATAATGAGACTCTTTATATACATCGAGGATTGAATAAATATTACCACAAATCATTTTATTTTTAATCAACACATATTTAATCTTTCAACAATTATTAATCATTTATAACTTGTCGTCTCAATTATTGATTTAATAATATAACATATTATCTGAGATAATCTTGTGACAATAATTGAATCAATAATATAAGAGATATGATGCGACAATTCTTATAGCAATAATTGAGTATAGGTGAGTGACTTCTCACGTAAGCATCGATAATCAATCTGTGTGTACTCTTATGCGACCACAGCGTATTCTTTGTACTTTTACTAAGGGTAGTTCAGCGGTTTTAACGGTAACACCTCTCGTAGTTATTTTTATAGAAAGATAATTTTGTCGTTTTCTAACTACGACAATACTTAGTTTGTGGGGTCCACCAATGATTGAGTAGTCGTATCCCGAACGAATATATTGCTTACTTTTTGCAAATTTATAAATATTACCAACTATAACATTATATCAAATTTAAAGAATATATTTATAGAAAATTCATCTTTATTTATAAAAGCGAATATTTTATAACAACTTATAATATTTTCTTTACTTTGCAAAATTTATAAATATTACATTTTGTTAAAGTACAACTATAACATTATATCAAATTTATTCCATAATATTCTTGTTAAAAATAATATTTATAGAAAATTCATCTTTATTTATAAAAGTTGGGGTCTTAATACGCACTTCAATTCATAAAAAAATAATAAAAAATAAATCATAATTAATTAATTAATCCGATGTCAAAATTGAGTGAGTCCAAAGCGTGTTCTTTAGTTTTTTTCATTTTCTATAATTTGGAAGAAGGAAGAAGCTTGAGGCAATTTTAAATCGTCAAGAGAGGGTTATGAGGAGGAAGATAATCTCATTTGTTAAAGTTTTATAGCAAAATCATCTGGAGCGCGAAGCTACTTGAGATGGGGGAGTCTATTTGAGCAGAGTGTCCGCCTCTCTTTGAAAATTAGGTACGTTCCATTCTTTTGATTCCGAGGACGGAATCCTTTTAAGGGTGAGGTAATGTAATACTCCGGAAAAATAAAATAAAATATTTGTGTTTGTATTTTAAATATATTTTTTGAATTATATTTTGGCTTTAAATTGGGTCAAAGTAGTCATTTAAATTATGTGGGCTAATAAATATTAATAAGTGATAGATAATATTACGTGGTTAAAATTTGGGCCTTAATATTAATTTAACCCAATTAGAAGTTTATTGAGGCAACCTAATTAATAAATAGCTAAACCTAATCATATGTACACTACCGTAGCTGCGAGTTGAAAGAATTGGGTGTGAGGCGGAAGAACAAGAAAAGAGAAAATCAGAAGATTTCAGAGGAAAGAAAAAGGTATTGTAACAATATGAATTACTTTATTATTCTTTGTTGGGTGAACATGTGATTGTGGAATTGAATTTTCAGCAATAAAGGAACTGCTATAAGGATTACCGAATTTAGGCGATATAAATCTTATAAAAAATATATACACTAGTATGATGGAAGAAAATGTAGTAGTCTGATTATATTTTTATAATAAGAACTTCACGTGGATACTAAGAGTGCTAGTTTGATTTGTAATCATGCCCATCAAGTAAGGAGAATTAGAGACTATTCACATCAATATATATATATATATATATATATATATATATATATATATATATATATATATATATAAAGATTAAATAAGTTATCTATTATAGTTGCAAGAGGCAGTGGGTCATTCAACTTGAATATGTATATATTTAATATTTTAGTAAGTATTTAGTGATAATGTCAATTGTATAAATCGAACTAAAAATTGTGTAGATTATTTCGAATTAATTATTAGTATTGTATTAATTTGATAATTATATAGATCGGATTGAGGAGATTTGGCGGTGTGATATTTGGGTTCGGTGAATTATTTTGGTATTATAAAATTCATGGAATGTATGAGTCATAATAATAATAATACAAAAAAAAAGAAGTTAGTAATTAGTAATTTAGCTCATAAATTATTAATTTGTTTTTTTTGTTTAATTAGCTCGGACAGAGAGAATTTAAGGAGTTATAATTTGGAATGTAAATTTTGGGTATTACGTTGCTTATTCCAGGTACGGATTCCGTACTCTTTCAGCGATACTCTTGTTCAATTTGATTTGTTCATTTGTTTCCTTATTTTGAATTATGTTATGATTTCACATAATTGTTTCATGTGAAATAAATATATTAGTTTTATTTTGGAGTTGATACACATGATTCGTAGTTGTACTCTTTGAATTAGGATATCATGTTTAGTATTTATTTTTGATAATTGTAGAGTGGTATATGTTGCTACCTTCTTTTTGAGACCTTGTGACTATAATTTGATTTGGTTTAACATGTATATATAGAACCCTTTTGTTGGTATTATGTCGCATGTGTTGTGACATAGAATTTTTTTTAGAATATACCGTAGGGTATACCTGAGCTATAACCACCTGTGGGGGTACCACAGGCATGTCGTCTTGGCACGAGAGGCATGACACTTTTCGTGGCGGTGTGATTAGTCCACGACGTCTCCATTTTGGGCTCCGGAGTAAATGGGCCATTTAGTGTTTTGTTGTGGGAGGCGTATGGGTTAACCCTAGTTTTTTGTTCTGCGAATTTGTGATGTTGTGCCAAACACACATATCTGATTTGCATACATTTGGATTCGCGGTCCAATGTGTGATTTGCCTGTGTGGCATTATTTTGGTTGCCTGTGTGGCATCATTTGACTTGCATGTGTGGCATTATTTTGACTTGTCTGTGTGGCATTGTTTTGACTTGACTGTGTGGCAATGTATATTTCTGAGCTCACTCGGTATAAAATAAAACTCAACCATTTGATTCAGCCTATTATTTCATTGTATTAGTTTTGTTTGTTTCTGTTCAATTCAATTCATTGAGTTATTTACTTCAGTTCGTTATTTCTTTATTCTTCTATTGGTTTCGTCAATTCTGTTGATTCAGATATATTCCATTAAGATCTTTGGAGAATATATTTTCGTCAGTATTTACACTTGAGGCTTGGTTCAATATTTTGTCTCAGTTGTTTTTGTATATCTATATCTATATCTGTACTGGGCAATTGGCTCATGCTATGTTTTTCTTCTGGCAGGTTTGCATGGGTGATTCAGGGCTAGTGTGATGAGAGTGTTGGCTTGACCATCTAGGTTGATTCAGATTTTAAGTTTTGATTATTTTGACTCTGTTTGGAGAATTGTATTTAGTACTTTATTAATGGATCACCACTATTAATATCTTGAGGTTATTAGTGCTCTGTTTATTTATTACGAGGTTCGTTGTGCTTTGCACGTGACCTCCCTTTCCTTTTCGGGAAGGAGGTGTTACAATTATTCACCCGGGGAATTATTCATGACAAAAATTGATTTCTTTGTTGTCCAAATCATTTTTGATACAATATTATTCTTGAATTTTATTCCACAAAGCAGTATCATGTTGACAATTTGGACATTATTGAATTCTGGATAAATTAAGTTATAAATCTTTAAAAACTTATCCTTTTCTTTCTTTTAATTGAATTCTTATATCATTTTCATCATCCTCATGCTTATATTGTGATAAAAGTCATCTGTGGCTTACGTTCATAGATGTACTATTGATTGGTATGATTATGACCAGGGATTGTTCGGTATAATCATGACCATAATGTTACAAATGATGTGGTAAAAATTGTAAGAATCCAACTTTTATGAATGAAGAATAATTTTCTCGAAATATATTTTTGAATATTATGGTGTGGGTTTGATATAATGTTATAATTATTGTGGGTAATATTTACAAATTTTGCAAAGCAAGCAAGTGGTTATATAATATTCGATTGGTCAGGGAATATTCATTTTAACAGGGAATATTCGTACAACGGCACAATCATTGGTGGACCCCACAACAGAAGTATTGTCGTAGTAAGAAAAGCAGCGTAATTATCTTTTATAAAAATAACGGCGAAAGTGTTACCGTTAAAAGCTGTTGAACTACCTTAAGTAGTAAAAGTACAATAATACGCGTGGTTGCATAATAGCACACGGTATTAATTATTGATGCTTACGTGAGAAGTCACTCAGTTATACTCAATTATTGCTACAGTAATTGCTGCATCATATCTCTCATATTATTGATTAAATTATTGTAACAATATCATCTGCATAATATTTATTATTATTATTAAATCAATAATTGAAACGACAAAGTTATTCGTATTATTATTTGCAATATTGACAATGTCTAGAAGTTCTGTCAAGGAGAGGTTTGGTCACCTAATTGCGCGCCAATAAGGAGAAATCATTATCGGAAAGCCCCCTCTTTCCTGGGAATGACCTGGTTGTTAAATATTTTGAGTTCTAATATTAATGATGAATAAGTTCGTGTTGATTAAAGATAAAATTGTTAGTTCCATTGTGTTGGAATTATTAGTGTTAGTGGAAATCGATATTTATTTCGATATTAATTGATGTCTGGAAGTTATACTGACCAATCGGGTAATTAATCGGATAAATGAGCAATTAATTGCTATTAATTCACATGATTATAACTATTTATTCACATGTGTGTACTATTGATTCACATTCTTGTACTATTAGGGGTGGTGGTGCAAGATTGATAATACTTGCATGACTAAGTTAAAAATGGAGGTATAGGTGGAGGTACTATACTCTAATTCGTCTTTTAACATGTCTAGAATTATTGATTCACATGATTTACTATTGATTCACATTATTTACTATTAGGGGAGGTGGTGCAAGTTTGATAATACTTGCAGGACTAAATTAAAAATGAAGAAAAAGATGAAGGTATTATACTGTAATATTTCGAGCCCCAAAACGTGCAATTATCGAAACTATATTTTTCTATAAATAGAAGCTCATTCTTCCTTCATTTCTCACCAATTCATAAAAGCTATAGAGCAATTATTATAGAGAGAAAGAAGAAGAGAAGTCTGCTACCTCACTATTTTAGTATCTAGTTTTTCTAAGGTAAGGGGTATTATTCCTTCGTATTCATGAAGAGAGTTATTTTCTTTCAATACTCATAAGGGTTGTTATTCCATTCTTTATTATTATGTTGGAATAACTTTGTCTATCTGCAATACCGCATACATGGTGAAATTCTTTTGTTATTCCATTCTTTATTATTACATTGGAATAACTTTGTTTGTGTGTGATCAATCGCATGCTCGGTGAATTCTATTGTTATTCCATTCTTTATTATTACATTGGAATATCATGTATGCATGCGGATTAAGCATGACACGGCTTCGTTCTTTATTATTACATTGGAATATCACATGCGTGCAAATTACGCGCATGACTGGTTCCATTGTTTATTATACTATTGGAATAACCTATTTATGTGGACTCTGCATGCATGGTGAATGATCCTTCGTATTCATTCCTTATTAAATTATGGAAATGATGCATCTCGTGGATTACTGCATGTATGGCAAAAATCCATTCTTGATTTCATATATTCTATTATACTCGGTTGGTTAAAGTTTTGGCTTCTATACTCCATGAAATTAGTAGAATATCACGGATATTTGCGCTTCATCCATAGATCTTTTCATGGAAATATTCTTACGAGCATTCTTGAATTTTACTCCACAAAATAGTATCATGTGACAATTTGGACGTTATTGATTTCTGGATAAATTAAATTATGAATCTTTAAGAATTTATCCTTGAACTTGTTTTTATTGAATTCTTATATCATTGTCATCATCCTCATGTTTATAATATGTTAAAAGTCATCTATGGCCTGTAGTGCATAGATGGACTTGGTATGATTATGACCAATGATTATTCGGTATAATCATGACCGCAATGTTACAAATGATGTGGTAAAAGTCCTCATTGGCCGTAGTGCATTGATGGACAGTTGTTGGTATGATCATGACCATTGATGAATACATGAATATCCTTGGCCCATAGTGCATGGATAATTTGTGGTCGTGATACTAATGAATATCCTTGCCCGTAGTGTAGGGATGATGTGGTTTATTTATTAAGCTGAGTCTCAGCGATAAAAGTGATTAAAAACATTTTAAATCATAGAAGATAGTAGATTTTATTCTCTACTTGACTCTTCTAATGGATTGCTTGTTCCGCTATAGTTAAACTTGATGTTTGTTATATTTTATCAGTTCAACACTGTTGAAGGCTAACGATAAATTATTCTGCATTATCTTAGTCATAATATTTCTTACTGGGCTAGTTGAGCTCACCCTTTCTTTCACTGTTCTCCACACGAAATGAGAATATAGTTGGGACGAGTCGGGGAACGGATTGACGGTCCAGATGGTTGTTTTAGTTGTAAGACCCAAACTTATTATAAATAAAATCGAATTTCCTCTAATTATTATTGTGAATAATAAAGTGTTAATATAATGCTTTGGTTATGTGTGAAATGTGCAAATTTTGCAAAATAAGTAAGTGGTTATAAAATATTCATTGTTGTTGGGGAATATTCGTTTCGTCGTGGAATATTCTTTACGTAGGGGGAATATTAAATGCGATTTGGCATAGCCATTCTGGGCCCCATAACGGATAATTAGTCGGATGAAGAAAGCGATAAATTTGAGTTTTTACAAATAATAGCGTAGTTATTCTGTTTAACTTTGTTGGAATACCCGGTGGTTAAAAATCTGATGTCTGGCGTGGTTGCATTGCGATAGCACATGGTTTTGCACAATATTTTTGAATTATTGATTCTTACGTAAAGGCCTTTACTCAATAATTGTTACAATAATTCTTTATTCAATATTTTATTTTATTGGTTCAATAATTCTTTGCGTTAATATTTTATATTATTGTTGTTTCAATAATTGTCTTTTTACGATATTTCCCATTATCGGATTAATACTTCATATTATTTAAATAATATTATGAGATAACATTATTGGCAATGTCTAGAAAGTTACATCAAGGAGAGGTTTGGTCACCTAATTGCGGCGATGAGGAGAAATCCTTATCGGAAAGCCCCTCTTTCTCGAATCGCTCGCTGGTTGTCATAAATGCGATTATGTAATATTATTTGTGAATAATTAATTATCGATTTATATGATAAGTAAATATTTATTTGATGCGGATTTAAATGATGGATTTATTTATGTGGTTATAAATGAAGGAATTAATGTTGAGGTGTTTTATCAGTATTTTGTCGGAATGGAGGTATTAAAAATCAAACCAGTGTTCTTGAGATATATTGTGTGAGTTATAATTTTTAATCCGATCGTTGGATCGTTGTGATTTCTGGATATGTTATACATATATAAGTTGAGTATATGTCCACAAATTTTGAACCGTTAAAAATGAACGTATGATTTGTTATGAATTTTAAGAGGTGACTGATTTAGAAATTGTTGAAGTTTCGGAATTTATCATTTTGGTGGAAATTCTAGAATTGGTGGGCCCCACTTTTGGGTGATGAGAAATGTGCTGGAAGTTTTATTCAAATGTGGTGGGTGGGAATAATAGCAGGTAAAGCCATCAGGTTGCAGGTCAAGTCTGCTTCGGCGTGTTAACACTTTCATATAAATAGAGAGCTAAGTTAGAATTGAAAATCACACCATAAACAAGTTTTCTCTCTTTCTCTCTCTATATTATCGAGCGTATTTTGTGAGTATTTTGATACTTTGAGAGTTGTTATTCAACACAAGTTTTATTCAGCCTCATATCCGATATTCCGATCAGAAGTACTGTTCGTTTGAGGTAAGGGATGTTATTTTCTTCCTAATGATATTATTTCTTTCAATATCATTATGCCGAAATATTGGTCTGAACTTTTTATCAAATTTGGAACTTTTTGTGTTGGGGTTACTATTCACGTATACAGCACTATTCACAAATACGACACTATTCACCAAAAATTGAAATTTTCTCCTTTTTGTCCAAGATGTCTATTATGGTTACTATCTTTGATTGTATCCATATTTTGATCTTTATTCTTGAATTTTGCTTCAAAATTGGTTATTATGGAGTATTATTGATCTTGGATAAACTATGTCTGAATCTCTAATATCATTATTTTGTTTCTTTGGATTCGTTCCTTTAAAATATTTTTCATCATCCTCGGTCCTAAATGATGATATTTTTGAATATCTTTTGGCACTGTAGTGCAAAAGATGAATGATTACCTAATGAATATCTTTGGCCGTAGTGCAAAGATGAGCAGTGTTGAGATGAACATGACTAGCTGGTGATACAAATGAATATCTTTGGCACGTAGTGCAAAGTTGAATATTTGATTCAAGATGTATATTGATTGATGTTACAGAGATAAAATATTGATGATGGACTTTTAAATCTTAGAAGATAGTAGAATTCTTTCTCTATTTGACTCTTCTAATGGATTGCTGTTCCGCTGCAGTTGTTGATCTAAAACTTGTTATCTATTATATTTTATCAGATTTTTCCCTGTTGAAGACTAATGATAAATTGTTGTATATTAACTTAGTCATAATATTCTTTACTGGGCTAGTTGAGCTCACCCTTTTCCTTTTTGTTCCATTTTTCTTCCCAGGAGGTAAGAACATAGCAGGAACTAGCCGGGGTATTGAGTGATGGTTCAAGATAGTTGTATTAGTAGTCCTCACTATTTTGTAAAATAGTGTATCAATAATTGTAATGAGGACTCCTTTTGAGTTTGTATACTCTCTATTAGACAATAGTTGTATTCAAACTCATAGTATATGTGTTGTCGTATTTTGCACGACAATTGTATTACTGAAGTTGTATTTGTTTTTGTACCATGTATTTGGCGACTCAGAATGGGTGATGTATACCTATTTTGGGGGCGTCACATTAGTAGTCCTCACTATTCTATAAAATAGTGTGATAATAAATGTAATGAGGACTCCATTGAGTGTGGATTTTGTCTAGATGACAATATTCATATTAAAACTCTTAGATTATGTTTTGTCGTATTTTACACGACTGTTGTATAATTAAGTTGTATTTGAATTTTGTACCATGTATTTGGCGACTCAAGATGGGTGATGTATACCTGTTTTGGGGCCGTCACAAAAATTCTCATTGGCTTGTAGTGCATTGATGGACAGTTGTTGGTATGATTATGACTAGGGATTATTCGGTATAATCATGGCCATTGATGATTACATGAATATCCTTGGCCCATAGTGCAGGGATGATTCGATGATGTGGTTTATTTATTAAGCTGAGTCTCAACAATAAAATTGATGCTAAACTTTTTAAATCATATAAGATAGTAGATATCATGATCTACTTGACTCTTCTAATGGATTGCTTATTCCACTGCAGTTAAACTTGATGTTTATTATATTTTATCAGTTTAACACTCTTGAAGGCTAACGATAATTTATTCTGCATTATCTTAGTCATATTATTTCTTACTGGCTAGTTGAGCTCACCCTTTGTTTTCATTGTTCTCTTCAGGAAATGAGAATATAGCTGGGACTAGTCGGGGAACGGAGTGACGGTCCAGATAGTTGCATTAGTAGTCCTCACTATTCAGTGAAATAGTGTGGAAATAATTGTAATGATGACTTTATTTGAGTTTGGATACTCTCTACGAGACATTATCCGTGTTGAAACTCTCAGCTACGTTTTGTCGTACTGTATAAAACAAGTTTGTATTTGAATTCTATACCATGTATTTGGCGACTCAAGCTGGGTGATGTATACCTATTTTGGGGGCGTCACAGTTGATATCAAAGCTTAGGGATATGATCCCTGGCTGAGATGTGAAACTAGAATTAGGAGGGGAGAGACGAGAAATTCCTTCGCTAGTATGTCCTACCTAAGTTATTTGGTATTTATTTGGTCAGTCAGAGTATAGGGATAATATGTGACATGTCAATTAACCTTTGTTTTGTGGCAGTATTTTAAAATGACATCCGAAAATGTTGAGATAAGCAATGAAGCACATGATACCGTTGAGTCACCAATGATCAATACCTAGGATAATGTGCATCAGGATGCCAATAATCCTCAGGAAAATAATACCGCTGACCAAATGATGAACGATGGGATGTTCAGAGGCTTTATGCAATTCATGCAACATCAGGCGAGATCGACTCCTGTTCAAAATGCAGGTGGAAACACTGGCAACTCTCGGACAGTCACCGCTAAACAGTTCAAGGAGCTGGGACCACCGGAGTTTATTGGAGAGCCAAAACCACTTAAGGCGGAGACGTGGATAAAGTAGATCACCAAGATATTTGATGTCTTGGGATGCTCCGAGGAGCAAAAGGTTCCCTTTGCCACCTTTATGTTGCGAGGAAAGGCAGACTACTGGTGGAGATCGGTAAAGCGTACTCAACCACAAGTACTTTCCCGAAAGTATTCGTCACATGAAGGAGGTAGAGTTCATCAAGCTAGAGCAGAACAATATGACTGTGTCACAGTACGAAGCTAAGTTTGCCGAGTTGTCCTGATTTGCGTCCCACTTGGTTGATAATGAGGAGAGAATGACGCGGATGTTTCTAAGAGGTTTGAAACCCGAGATACGTCAATACTTAATTTCTCACAAACTGTGTTTGTATTCAGATGTTGTAAATAGGGCTCAGTTATTGGAGCGCGATAACGAGTCAACCCAACCAAGAGAGAACAACCGACAAAATGATAATACCAGTGGTAGTAGTCATCAAAGCGGTGATAACAAACGTGGAGAGAATCAACATGCCAGAAATGGTAACCACTTCGGTGGTAATCATGGCAAAGATAATAGAAGTGGAAATTTCAAGAAGAGGAGATTCAACGATGATGGAAAGACATCATCACCAGCACCTGTTGTTAAGGAAGGGGAACGATAGCCAATCGTATATTATAAATACGGAGGGGAGGGACATATCAGTCCAAACTGTACGCAGCAATCCAAAGCGTGTTATAATTGCGAAAGAGAAGGTCACCTTGCCCGATTTTGTCGTGCACCAAAGTCAAGTCCAGCTGGGATGGAGGCATCAAAGGCCGTCCCAGACAAGATAAAACCAGTAGTTCAAGGGAGAGCGTTTGTCATAACCTCCCAAAAAGTGAGGAATCTGAACGAGGTGATCACGGGTAAGCTAATCATAAACTCTAGCGAAGTCTATACCTTATTTGATACCGGTTCTACCCATTCTTTTATTTCTCCTACTTGCGCTCAACGTTTAAATTTGACTCTGGAGAAATTAGACTTTGACTTATCTGTTGAAACTCTATTGGGAGAAACCTTCATTATATCCACTGTTTATAAGTCTTGTTTGGTTCAAATTGGTACCCTCACATTACCTGTCGATCTTATTTCCTTAAAAATACTTGCATTTGATGTGATTTTAGGGATTGATTGGTTAACTACTCATTATACAAAAATTGATTATTTTCGTAAGGTTGTTAGCTTTTATAGTCCTAACCAACCTATTATGCGAATTCAAGCAACCAAACCACAAAAGTCAATCACTGTCATATCAAGCCATAAAGCTATTCATTTATTAAAAAATGGATGTCAAGCTTTCTTAGCCCATATCACGGATTTAAACAAAAATACGTCAAATTTGAATGATATTTCTATTGTTAATAAATTCTTGACGTATTCCCCGAAGAACTTCCTGGCCTACCCCCGGAGCGTGAAATCGAGTTTGGTATCGACCTTGAACCCGGTACACAACCTATTTCCAAAGCCCTATATCGAATAGCTCCTATTGAACTTCAGGAGTTCAAAACCCAACTACATGAATTGTTAGACATTAGTTTCATTCGTCCTAGTACATCTCCTTGGAGTGCTCTTGTTCTATTCATGAAGAAGAAAGATGGAAGTATGCGATTTTGAATTGATTACCGGAAGTTGAATCATGTCACCATCAAAAATAGGTACAGATTACCTCGTATTAATGACTTTGTTTGACCCGGTTGTAAGGTGCCAAATTTTTTCAAAGATCGATCTTCATTACGGATATCATCGGTTGAAGATTAAAAGCGATGACATTCCAAAGGCGCTTTCGAGAACTCGATGCGGGCATTACGAATTCTAGTCATGTCTTTTGGATTGACTAATGCTCCTCGCCGCCTTCATGGATATGATGACCGAGTATTCAAGGAATATTTGGATCACTTTGTGGTCGTCTTTATTGATGACATCCTCATTTACTCCAAAAGTCGTGAAGAACATGAGCAACACCTGAGGCTGATACTCCAAAAGCTTCGTGAAAATAAGTTATATGACAAGTTGAAGAAATGCGAGTTCTGGCTTGAGGAAGTAGCATTCCTTGGGCACGTAATATCAAATCACGGAATATCTGTTGACTCGGCAAAGATTGAAGCAATTCAAAGCTGGGAGAAACCTAAGTCAGTGACCGAAGTACGTAGCTTTCTCGGCTTAGCTGGTTATTATCGGAGATCCATAGAAGGGTTTTCTCGAATCACTACTCCATTAACTCAGCTGACTCGAAAAGATACAAAATTCGGTTGGAGCGAGGAATGTGAGAAGAGTTTTCAAGAACTCAAGAGGAGACTCATTTCAGCACCTGTTCTGACAATACCATCTAGCTCGAAGGGATTTGTCATCTAAAGTGATGCTTCAGGCAAAGGTTTAGGGTGTGTTCTCATGCAACATGGGAAAGTCATAGCCTATGCCTCATGACAACTCAAAGAATATGAGAGGAATTATCCTACTCATGATCTAGAGTTAGCAGCTGTCGTTTTTGCGCTTAAGATTTGGAGGCATTACCTGTATGGAGAGAAGGTGGAGATCTATACGGATCATAAAAGCCTCAAATATTTCTTCACTCAAAAGGAACTCAACATGCGGCAACGACGATGGCTTGAGCTATTGAAAGATTACGAGCATACCATTCAATACCATCCTGGAAAAGCGAACGTAGTAGCTGACGCATTAAGTAAAAGATCATATACGGGTACGAGTGCGATATTGTCAACGTAAAGGCCCATTTTGTATGACTTACAAAGGATGGAGTTAAAGACTCCAGGGACCCATGTGATGATGGTGAATATACGAGTAAAAACGACTTTAATTGATAAAGTTAAAGCTGCTCAAGCTACAGACCTGGAGCTGATGCGTATTAAGAAGAAAGTGCAAGAAGGTGCTATTCTAGAAGCAAGAATCGATGAAGAAGGAATACTTCGAGTCAACTCTAGACTTTGTGTTCCTAACGATTCTGACTTGAAGTATAAAATCATGATGGAAGCGCACAACACACCGTTTGCAATCCTTCCTGGGAGTACCAAAATGTATCGTGATCTTTGACATACATTTTGGTGGAGCAATATGAAGAAAGAGATAGCGGGGTTTATCTCAAGGTGTCTAACTTGTCAACGAGTCAAGGCGGAGCATCAAGTGCCAAAAGGTCCATTGCAACCACTTGAAATTCCAGAATAAAAGTGGGAGCACATTACCATAGATTTCGTTACTGGTCTTCCTAAGGTTTCTCAAGGCATATATGCGATTTGGGTCATTGTTGATAGATTAACCAAGTCTGCTCATTTCTTACCGATACGAGAAACTTATACACTTGAACGTCTAGCTCATATGTACATAAACGAGATTGTAAGATTGCATGGTATGCCAGTATCCATAGTTTCTGATCGAGACCCAAGATTCACTTCACGATTTTGGGTTAGTTTGTAAAAAGCTATGGGCACGGATTTACAATTTAGTTCGGCATATCATCCTCAAATGGACGGGCAGTCGGAGAGGACTATTCAAACTCTTGAAGATTTATTAAGACTCCGTGTCCTTGACTTCAAAGGAAGTTGGGATAAGTTCTTACTATTGGTGGAGTTTTCCTACAACAACAGTTATCAAGCAAGTATTGGCATGGCTCCATTTGAGGCGTTGTATGGAAAAAAGTGTCGTTCTTCAGTATGCTTGGATGAGGTGGGTGAAGCAACGTTGTTGGGACCAGAGTTGGTACGTATGACTACGGAAAAGATTCAAACGATCCGACAAAGTATAAAAACCTCACAAGATTGACAAAAGAGTTATGCTGATCTTCATCGAAAGGACGTGGAATTCAATATTGGAGATCATGTGTTGTTACGTGTTACTCTGTGGAAAGGAGTTACGAGATTTGGAAAGAGAGAAAAGCTCAATCCTCGATTTATTGACCCATTTTTAATCCTCTACCAGGTAGGAACTGTGGCCTATAAACTCGCCTTACCGCCAAGTATGTCTCATGTTCATAACGTTTTCACATATCTACGTTACGTAAATATGTGAAAGACCCGAACCACATTATTGAATTAGAACCGGATGAGATAGCGGAAGATTTAACGTATGAAGAGGTACCTGTTAAAATCTTGGATAAGAAGGATCATATTCTACACTCCAAGGTTATACCTCAAGTCAAGGTATCCTCACCTCTTCGACATACCAGGTACGGACCCTAATTTCAAGGACTAAATTTTATAAGAAGGGGATGTTGTAAGACCCCAACTTTTATGAATAAAGATTAATTTTTCTCGAAATATATTTTTGAATATTATGGTGTGGATTTGATATAATGTTATAGTTGTGGGTATTATTTACAAATTTTGCAAAGTAAGCAAGTGGTTATATAATATTTGATTGGTCGGGGAATATTCGTTTTAACAGGGAATATTCTTACGACGGCACAATCATTGGTGGACCCCACAACAGAAGTATTGTCGTAGTTAGAAAACGGCAGAATTATCTTTTTATAAAAATAATGGCGAAAGTTTTATCGTTAAACTGTTGAACTACCCGGTGGTAAAAGTACAGTAATATGCGTGGTTGCATAGTAGCGCATGGTATTGATTATTGATGCTTACGTGAGAAGTCACTCAGTTATACTCAATTATTACTACAGTAATTGCTGCATAATATCTCTCATATTATTGATTCAATTATTGTCACAGTATCATCTGCATAATATTTATTATTATTAAATCAATAATTGAGACGACAAAGTTATTCATATTATTATTTTCAATGTTGACAATGTCTAGAAGTTCTGTCAACGAGAGGTTTGGTCACCTAATTGTGCGCCAATAAGGAAAAATCTTTATCGAAAAGCCCCCTCTTTCCTGGGAACGACCTGGTTGTTAAATATTGTGAGTTATAATATTAATAATGAATAAGTTCGTGTTGATTAAAGATGAAATTGATAGTTCCATTGTGTTGGAATTATTAGTGTTAGTGGAAATCGACATTTATTTCGATATTAATTGATGTGTAGAAGTTATACTGACCAATCGGGTAATTAATCGGATAAATAAGCAATTAATTGCTATTAATTCACATGATTATAACTATTTATTCACATGTGTGTACTATTGATTCACATTCTTGTACTATTAGGGGTGGTGGTGCAAGATTGATAATACTAGCATGACTAAGTTAAAAATGGAGGTATAGATGGAGGTACTATACTTTAATTCATATTTTCACATGTCTAGAACTATTGATTCACATTATTTACTATTAGGGGAGGTGGTGCAAGTTTGATAATACTTGCAAGACTAAATTAAAAATGAAGAAAAAGAGTAAGGTATTATACTGTAATATTTTGAGCCCCAAAACGTGCAATTATCGAAACTATATTTTCCTATAAATAGAAGCTCATTCTTCTTTCATTTCTCACCAATTCACAAAAGCTATAGAGCAATTATTATAGAGAGAAAGAAGAAGAGAAGTCTGCTACCTCACTATTTCAGTATCAAGTTTTTCTAAGGTAAGGGGTATTATTCCTTCGTATTAATGAAGAGAGTTATTTTCTTTCAATACTCTTAAGGGTTGTTATTCCATTCTTTATTATTATGTTGGAATAACCTGTCTATGTGAAGTACCGCATACATGTTAAAATTCTTATGTTATTCCATTTTTTATTATTCATTGGAATAACTTTTATGCATGTGATCTATCGCATGCCTAGTGAATTACGTTGTTATTTCATTCTTTATTATTACATTGGACTATATCACATGCATGCGGATTACACATGAATTTTGGTTCCGATCTTTATTATTCTGTTGGAATATCATGTCTATGTGGATCTACGCATGCATGGTGAATGATCCTTCGTATTCATTCCTTATTAAATTATGGAAATGATGCATTTACGTGGATTTCTGCGTGGCGAGCAAAAATCCATTTACTGATTTCATATATTCTATTATACTCGGTTGGTTAAAGTTTTAGGCTTCTATACTCCATGAAATTAGTAGAATATCACGGATACTTTGCGCTTCATCGGTATCTTTTCATGGAAATATTCTTACGAGCATTCTTGAATTTTACTCCACAAAAGCGATATCATGTTGATAATTTGGACGTTATTGATTTACGGATAAATTAAATTATAAATCTTTAAAAATTTATCCTTGAACTTGTTTTATTGAATTCTTATATCATTGTCATCATCCTCATGTTTATAATATGTTGAAAGTCATACGTGGCTGTAGTGCATAGATGGACTTGGTATGATTATGACCAAGGATTATTCGGTATAATCATGGTAGTAATGTTACAAATGATGTGATAAAAGTCCTCATTGGCCGTAGTGCATTGATGGACAGTTGTTGGCATGATTATGAACATTGATGAATACACGAATATCCTTGGCCCGTAGTGCATGGATAATTTATGGTCGTGATACTAATGAATATCCTTGGCCGTAGTGCAGGGATGATGTGGTTTATTTATTAAGCCGAGTCTTAGCGATAAAAGTGATGAAAAACCTTTTAAATCATAGAAAATAGTAGATTTTATTCTCCACTTGACTCTTCTAATGAATTGCTTGTTCCGCTGCAGTTAAACTTGATGTTTGTTATATTTTATCAGTTTAACATTGTTGAAGGCTAACGATAAATTATTCTGCATTATCTTAATCATAATATTTCTTACTGGGCTAGTTGAGCTCACCCTTTCTTTTACTGTTCTCCTCAGGAAATGAGAATATAGATGGGACGAGTCGGGGAACGGATTGACGGTCCAGATGATTGTTTTAGTAGTCCTCACTATTCTATAAAATAGTGTGACAATAAATATAATGAAGACTCCATTGAGTGTGGATATTGTCTAGATGACAATAATTTTATTAAAACTTAGATTATGTTTTGTCGTATTTTACACGACTGTTGTATAATTAAGTTGTATTTAAATTTTGTACCATGTATTTGAATTTTGTACCATGTATTTGGCGACTCAAGATGGGTGATGTATACCTGTTTTGGGGGCATTACAAAAGTCCTCATTGGCTTGTAGTGCATTGATGGACAGTTGTTGGTATGATTACCACCATGGATTATTCGGTATAATTATGGCCATTGATGATTACATGAATATCTTTGGCCCGTAGTGCAGGGATGATTCGATGATGTGGTTTATTTATTAAGCTGAGTCTCAGCGATAAAATTGATGATAAACTTTTTAAATCATAAAAGATAGTAGATATTATGCTTTACTTGACTCTTCTAATGGATTGCTTGTTCCACTGTAGTTAAACTTGATGTTTATTATATTTTATCAGTTTAACAGTGTTGAAGGCTAACGATAATTTATTCTGCATTATCTTAGTCATATTATTTCTTATTGGGCTAGTTGAGCTCACCCTTTGTTTTCATTGTTCTCTTCAGGAAATGAGAATATAGCCTAGTCGGGGAACGAAGTGACGGTCCAGATAGTTGCATTAGTAGTCCTCACTATTCAGTGAAATAGTGTGAAAATAATTATAATAAGGACTTTATTTGAGTTTGGATACTCTCTACGAGACATTATCTGTGTTGAAACTCTCAGCTATGTTTTGTCGTACTGTATAAAAGAAGTTTGTATTTAAATTATGTACCATGTATTTGGCGACTGAAGATGGGTGATATATACCTATTTTAGGGGCGTCACAGCAGGGGCACAGGCAATGACCGTGAAGGTGATGATGATGATCGCCGAGTTGATGGAAAGCATACTTTACAGAGTGGGAACGGCGATGGGACCAGCGATGATGGTACTAACACTCCTGATTTTGGGTTGTAGTTAGTTTATGTTTATATTTTGACTTTCATGTATATACTTATACAGTTTTTGAGTTGTACAGACCAGAGTTTTGTATCTAGTTAGGTTGATGGTTTATATATCTAACTTCACTGATGAAAGTTTCACGATGCTTATATTTTGTATCTTTATTATACGTATATTATTAAATGATAAAATGCGTTGTCCACATATTTGATGGTACTTGATAGCAAAAGATATTTGATTGTTATGATAATATCATATGATATTTAATTGTTATTTGATGGTTTTTCATTAGTTTATAACATGTACAAATATGTATATATATATATATGTAAATGAACAGGGAATTTTTGAAATTTAAAAAAAATTGTCATGCCGACAGGGTTATTGGCGATGGCAACCCCGTCGCTAATGACCTACAACGACGGTTTTGGCAACAAGCAATTGATTCTTTAAATAATACTATAATAAGTCATTACTGACGAACAATCAGTTATTGGCAACGGCTTGGTTGTCGCGAATGACATTCAAATAAATAATTTCTAATGGTCATTAGCAACGGACAGTTTGTCACCACTACCGTTGCCAATGAGTCATGGTCGACGATCTGCTGTCGCCAATGACCATGTTGCCGACGGCGATCGATGTGATTGGCGACGATCAGAGTTGTCGCCAATGACCTCATTGTCGACGACAGTGTAGTCATTTGCGACGGCAATGACCCTTTCTTTTGTAGTGATGCTCGTTCCTCTTGCGAAATGCTTGGAAACATGGCCTTGAAAGTGGGGATTTACATCAACTGTTAACAGAAATTTCCCATTTTTTCTTGCTTCCTCTGTATCTCCGGCATCATAGCCATCATCATTCCTTATCCTTCTCATGCTTCCTTCAATGCCTTGAGCATCTCCAACTACACAACATTTGTCTGCTCTCCACTTGCTTCCTCGCCTTGCCTTCCCATGTATGTTTGCCTGACAGTCACTTGTTGTTGATCAGCCATGTGTGGTGATGTTGAACTTCCTTCTGAAGCCACTACTAGAAAATCAGCCTATAGCGACGGTCGCCGACCGTCGCTATAGGCCAAAAGACCGTTAAAAGTTTTAGTGACGGTCGTCGACCGTCGCCATAGAACCCGTCGGTAAAGCCTATAGCGACGGTCCTTTGGCCTATAGCGACGGTCACCGACCCTAGCTATAGGTCATGGCAAAATCGTGTATTTTGTCTTTACTAACGGCCGCTGAGAGTTATTGTTACGGTCATGACCGTAGCTATAGATGTCTATAGCGACGCTCGACGACCGTCGCTATAGGATTGTTTTTTATAAAACACTATAGCTACGGTCGATGACCGTCATTATAGACTTTTTAAATTTTAAAAAAAAATAATTGTGTACATTTATCCAACAAACACAAATACAATATAAAATAAAACATAAAAAAATATTGTATACATGATTTAAAATCATTCACATTACAACATTACAATATAATAGATATTATAAGCAATTCTTTGATTACAACATTACAACATAATAGATATCATTCACATTACATTACAATATTGTATATTGTGAAATTGCTAACTCCAATTGCTCGAACAAGACCCAACTGAACCAGACCTTCCATGGCTTCCCACGTTGTTTTCAATCGGTTCAAAAACTGCCTACACTCACTCCCAACTGATAATGCAGTTTTTACTGCTTCAACACATTGTTCAGTGGATACACAGAGATGGTGGCTCGTCTAGATCTGGCTTTCTAGAGACGCCCAATACCCCAAACCCTGACAACACCATCTGTGTATCCACTGAACAATGTGCTTCCATCAGCACTCCAACTCAAGCTTGTGCAGTATATGACCTGTACATTACAAGGTTACAATATATAAGAATATGTTCACAAGGATGGAAAGCTAAAAAACACATTATATGACTCGACTTGTATAGGATGTCAATGTGATAAGATATACACAGGTCATAGATGAACAGAAATGAAGAGTGCCCTACTCTAAAACTACAACCGGCATGTGAATATCAAGATTGGTAGCATATTATCACTGTTAAAAAGATAATACAATTTCAATAATATAACCCCTCCCTACCATAAACTATAATAATGGAGAGCATGGTTATTCTTTTATTCTACTCTATTTTTAATTTTCATATTGTTATCACATACTGTCGGTATTTGATAGTCAGTTACCTACGGTCGGTGTAGTCAGTTATGCACTTTTATATAATACATATCCGCCAGTATTGATATCTATTAAAAAAAAGGGGTAGGAAATTTATGCATACACACAAAAAGAGAAGAGGCAATTGGATACACCTATAAAAACATATAGCACCATATTCCTACAATACATAGGATTACAAAACAAGAAATGGCACATGATTTTGCTCATATGCAAAAAAATTACATGCCATTTAAACTTACAAGTATTTCTCACCACATCAATGCACTTATTTATACACGCCATTTAACCTTAGAAAGTGATATTAAACCTCAAAAACCATTACATAACTCAAACCCAAGCTATTTCTGAATAAATACATCATCTGAAAAACAGAAAACCTTATAAAACAATGCATTGTCAAAACTAATAATGATCAACTACATTATACAATTGAGAGTAATTTTAATCCAAATAACAGGTATCAAAATTTAATTGAACCATACAGTGATTACAAATAACAGCACAATAAAAACGTATACTAATAACAGACAATCCTTTAATGAATACCCAATACCAGCATCGTTAATGGTTTAGTTTTACCAACAAAAAAAACAGATGAAAGACATAGGCAAGTAGCAAATAACTAGAATAAAATTTGATAGATTATTTCACATCTCCACAAATGAAGGCAATTTATTTCTTTTCCAGAAACCTATATGAAACTTCTGAGTCATATATGTGATTACATAAATCAGAAAACAAAAGTATTTGCTGGAGGTGTACATTCTAAAACTGTTAATAGTAAATACCCATATATAATGCTAAACCACAAAAATAAACATCAGTAGTCAGGAAAAATATATCTCGCACACAAACACATACACACACAAGTACAAAAATAACAGTAAACCTTACTATATGAAAATATATATTTAGATACAAAGACACAAATTTGACCATATAAATGTTAATTCAAACCTACATCAATTAGTAGAAAATAGACAAGACATAAATAGAAAAATAACATAATTAAAACCCAAATAAAATGATAGTCATATATGTGATTCTCATTTATTATTAAATGACAAAAATATTATAATGCTTCACCCTACTAATTATAAAGTATACATACCTGCTGTTTGATTTCTTTGTAACCGCATTAATGTGGTTGCCCTTAGAAATAGGAGCCTCTGAAACCATCCTCAGTTATACCAATCCACCAGTTTTTTGCCCGTTGTATCAGCAAGATATCAACCTGAAGAAAAAGAAACGATGTAACCCAACAAACACAAAGGCATGTACCAAAAAGCATAAGAATGGATGCAAACAATAATTATATATACAACAAACACAATTGGTGTCAACGAGTCACCCACTCATTAAAACAAACAACAGCTCCCATAAGGGGAGGACCACAAGCATCAACTATGAACAATATACAAGAATCAAATAGTCAAAGAGTCAAACACCCACCCCAAAAGGGGGGAAACAATGATAACATCGCCTGCCAAACCTATATACAAACCACCAGATGTTCTTTTGGTTGCTGCACTTTAGATGTTTCAGATTAATGTATAAACAACATTATGAGGTATTTATTTGAATTCTAATGGATCAAAATGTGGCTACTATGTTGTTAGGGATCTAGAACTATGCAAGGAAAATTACAAAAGTACCAGATTATACGATATTTTAAAAGTAAACCAATTAAAATACCATACAAATTCTTCTGATAGTTTTAAAGTGCAGAAAGAAATTATATTCTGCGCATGTCTTTACTTAGTACCAGAAGAGTAATATCATATTACTCCTATAGCTGAATCCCACCATCTAAGTTTTTACTTTTTAGAAGAATGGTAAATATCATAGTACTCTTGTTGCTGAATCCCACCAGATATCTAGGTATGATTGACCATCATTGCTTATCCCATTTTTTTCAAGCATTATACAGCCTGCCATCTCATTAGCAGATAAAGAACCTTTCTTCCTATGAAGAGGTCTGAACATTAGTAAGAAAAAAAATCAAGCATTTCTAGACCTGAGTAACTTCTATGCAAGCTCCATTTATTTAATTATTCTTTTAATTAAAAGAAAATGTGCAATCAGTAGAGAAACTTACAACTTGTACATCTTGCTCACCATCATATCATGGATGTTTTTTATAAACTGTGAAGACACAAGAAACAAAATATGACTCCTAATAAGAATTCAATTGTTCATATATGGAAAGTGAGGTGATGACAAGAAGACAACAGACAATTACAAATTGGGAGAAAAGGTATTTTGCTCTGCCATGAAAATGTAGCAATATGACATAATAATAATCATACCTCCAAAGCCATTAGGGCATCTTCAGTTGCACGTTGCTTGAAAGTCCACATTACAAGGAAAGCCATCTGTGGGCCCAAGTGCAAAATTAGGGTTCACATGACCTAATTGAATTAAATGCACAATTAGGATTCCACGACCTCATTAAATGTGCAAATTAGGGTTCGCATAACCTAATGGAATGAAGATGGAAAAGTCAGAAATAAATGTGCTAGACCCGGGATAAGCCTCCACGTGTCCCGAGGCAGAAGACTCGTGGAGGCGGCTCGTTTTGGGAATTGATTGAGGGATTGGATTGGTGGCTAGAAGGACAGGGCAATATGGGCATTATTCTAATGACTAAAGGGTTTTTCTGGAATTTCCCTGAAAGCATGTGCATTGCACATGACTACTTTCAGGAACCCTATAAATACCCCTTCCATTCCATTGGGAAAGGGAGCTCTCTGAGAGACACAAGACTTGGACCCTTTTGGTGACTTAAAGGCTTGGATTTTTCCACCTAAAAGCACTAAAGAGTTGAGACTTCTCTTGGACTCAAGACTTGGACTCTTGGAAGATCGAAGAGACCCCTTTTGGTGACTTAAAGGCTTGGAGATTCCACTAAAAGCACCAAAAGGGTTTGGACATTCTCTCAACTTGAAGGACTCAAGAAGGCTCTTGGAATCCTGTTACCCTAACACGGTTCCGGATTCTAGGAGTTACGCCACGCGTCGTTAGAGTAATCGCCCATTGTCATTCTCCCCTCTTGATCAATCAATCAATTCCGTACTTTTCGTGGATTTCTCCTCCTCACCAACACGAAACCCTAACCCTAAAGAAGGTACGATTTCCTTGCCCACATTTCTTTAAGCGACTCACTTTGGGGAGGTGTAGAATTCGTGAAGGGTATGCCCACAACTCGAAGTGGGAGAACTACAGGAAGAGCCACTTCACCAACAAATAGCATTACCTCACCGGATCCGGTTCAAGGCAAGTAACTTAAGCATTCCAAGGCGCAAATCTGGATTTTGACCAACCACTTATTAAAGACGCTTCGGAAGGGAGTTCAACATCACTATACATGGCCAATCAACAACAACCCAACGCAGAAAGGCAAGACGAGGATGCAAGTGGAGAACAAATGAATGTTGTGCAATTTGGAGATGCTCAAAACATTGAAGGAAGCACGGAAGGACAAGGTATGATGATGGCCATGATCTTTGGAGATCTGAAAAGAAGCAAGAAGAGATGTGGAATTTCCACAAAGAATTGATGCGAGATCCCTACCTTCAAGGCCATGTTCCCTGTGCAATTCGCATGGAGAACAAGTAGGAGTGGAGGACAACAACAATGGCAAAGGCAACAACAAAGAGAACCAGATTGTACCTCCATTGGCGGAAAGTCAATCGGTTCCGAGAATCAACTTGGAGCTCGAGCGGTGGTGGACGGGCCACAACCTAGGTTGGAAGCAAAGCCAACCTCAAGCGAACATCATCCCATCATTTTCACAGTGCAAATGCCAAACATTCCAAGCAATGTCCGGTGAGTAAGCCAAAGAACTTCCACGATTGCGGTTGTGCATGATGCTGGCGTGCATCAACCAACCTCTCTACCATACACATTCAGTCTTGATGCAAAGAATATATCACAACACCCCAGAGAGTTCACGCCACAAGCCAGTACGTGACGAAGGATGATATGATCGACGTGATCAATCAACTTCGCAAGCAGACATCCCGACCCTCTGAGTTAGACTTTACTCCACCTTACCGGCACACATTCGGAGGCAACCTTACCTTATTGTGGTATATTGAGCATCCGCCACAATTTCAAAATACAACGGACGGAGGAAAGGAAATGCGGGGAACATATTGTCGGGGTTTGTAGAGTCGATGTCTCCGTGGCTAGGATATGATGAAGTGAATAACCACAACTTGTTGATGATGGGAATTCAACAAGACTTTGTGGATAAGTGCCTTGATTGGTACTATAATTTGGAGAAGGGGTCATCCATGATTGGGATGACCTAAAATTACAATTTTTTAAGAAGTTTTTTATGTGCAGAAACAGGTAACCATTGTAGAGCTCATGCGGTTTAAGCAGAAGCCGAATGAGGAGCTTTCAGATTACGTTGACAGGTTCAGGGCCCAAGCACAGAAGTGTGTAGAACCAATTGAAGAAAAGAACTTGGTTAGCATATGCAACAATGGTGCTTTAGATGCCTTCAAGCCCCACCTCATTACCAAGGCGTGCGATTCATTTATGACCCTCTCATCTTTTGCAGAAGACTTGGGTGGAATCATGACATTTCCCACCAGCCATGCGATGGATACATGGAAGAGCAAGAGGACATCAACTGTGGCTTTGGTGGATTCTCGATCAAAACCATAGGGGGCAAGAGGAGAAGAATGAGAAATTTGAGCAAGCGAAGAGAAAAGCATGGGGACAAGTATACCACAATGCTAGTTTCGGAGGCTATCACATACAGTGAGAAGGCGTTCAGGAGCCCTGTACAAACAATGGGTCGACAGCACGAGTGGTGAAACCTCCAAGGCCCCGGTCGGTTGTAACTGAAGAAATGAAAAGAAGATCAGACTTGTGTATACCACCAATACTTGAGGCATTCCACTATGTAATTTATTCACGATCCACGGAGGATATACCATGAGAAATCATGGCGGGGAGATTGAACTAGGAGAAGAAACGTGCAATACCATCACCCATGGTGTAGTCCCGGAAGTCAAGAACTCAAATATTGGCTCTACGTACCATCGAACAAACTTTGAACTACATATGAATTAAAAATCCACCCAAGATGGTGGTCCACCAAAAATGGTGGTTTAAGTCCTCAGGAATATCCTTTGCCAAGTAAATTGGATGACCAAGGGAGGAGGCACAAGAATTGACAAAAAAAAAAAAAAACCACCCAAGATTGTGGTCCACTCTAAACGGTGGTCAAGTCCTCGTAGACTGCACTTGCCAAGAAATTGGACGACCCAAGTGACGAGGCACCCGATTTCAAGTCCTCGTAGACTGCACTTGCCAAGAAATTGGACGATTCAAGTGACGAGGCACCCGATTTCAAGTCCTCGTAGACTGCACTTGCCAAAATATTGGATGACCCAAGTGACGAGGCACCCATTTTCAAGTCCTCGTAGACTGCACTTGCCAAGAAATTGGATGACCCAAGTGACGAGGCACCCGAGTGTTACACTTTATCATCAAAAGTGAATGAGGCTTTTGACTATAAGCCCTCGGACCCCAAAAAGTTACACTTTATCTCTAAAAGTGGTGAGCGTTATGCTTTCACCGAGCAAAAGCAAAATTTATTATATATGAAATGTTATGCTTTTTCGTTAAAAGCAATTTTATTATCAATAAATTGACAAAAATTTCACTTATACTTGAACGCGTTTTTAAAATTTCTTAAAAAAAAAAGAAAAAAAAAAAAAAAAAAAAAAGAAAAGAAAAGAAAAGTATAGATTCAAGTGTTAGTTTGTATGAAATAAATGTACATGATTTTACGACACAGAAATGAAAAGAACTACTGACGATTCATGATCCAAAGGTCATGACTTGTAGAATTGAAGATAGAGGAATACCTAAAGCTTGGTCTTGAGGCCATCAAGAAGTCTTGAGGCCCTCAGCAGGTCTTCGAGGCTATCAATAGATCTTCAAGGCTATTATCAGGCCTTCGATGCTATCAGTAGGTCTTCAACACTATCAACAGGACTTCGAGGCTATCAGGCCTTCGAAGTTATCAGGCCTTCACGAAATGTTTGGTTCTCAATGACTTCTTGATTCCAAAAGAAAGAGAAATTTCAAGAGATGGTAAGAAAGATTAGATCGAAGATTTTCAAATATCCCAGGAGAGCTCCTCTAAGGCTCGCCTTCTAGGGTTTGCTCCTAGAGTTCCCTCTACTAGGACTTTTGTTTTTGAGGATTGTAAAACATCAAGCCCATGAAGTGTTCGGACACTGGAATCAAGACTTCAACACTTATAATATTTTGCGCGATTATCTCACCAAAAGTGTGACTCACGCGCAAGGGGCAAATACTTACCGAAAGATGGCATAGACATCCTCCAGAGTAAAGGTGCATTCACCCCAAGCAGTGATGAATATGTAGATAGAAGAACACCATGGTCCTATTAGATATGAATGTTCCTACATAGCTGGATGTAAAGCTATCCACATAATCAGCATTCCTAAGTAGCTAGTCGATCCAATGTTGCTATTCTTGAATGTGGTTAGATGAATCAGACAAGAAGTCATCCCAACTTCCACAAGCCGTTGGATATAGAAACAAGCCTTCCATGGTGGAGGAAAAGTTATGCGGGCATAAGTTTGGACTTGCTTCCAAAAGGCACGAAAAAAGACCAAAGGAGGGAACCCTTTCCCAATCATTGAGAAAGCAGGGGCCTCCTTGGTTGTTCCCAAGTCTGCAGAATGTTCAACAGGGAGGGCCTGCAAAAAAAAAAAAAAAAAAAGAGTTCAGCATAAGGGATCTAAAGAAGCAAGGAAGGGACGTCAAATAAAGTACTTGAGCTCGAAATTCTCACCATGCCAAAGAGGAATATCCGAGAGTAAAGCTTCAAAACACCTGAAAAGAAGATGAAACAATGTCAGAAAGAGTTAGGGTTCACCCCCTAGGGTTCGGCTCCCTAGGGTTCGGCTCCCTGGAGCGGTTTCACTGCATCTAGAGCATTTTTTCTTCCTTCGTGTTCTTCGTGGACGAAACGTCAAGTCTTTCTTTATTATCCGAGAGAAAAAACCAAGATGTAATCAAGGTAATGGGGCTCGGAAGACAAAAGAAAGATTGGGGAGTCCTAAAAAAAAAAAAAAAAAAATTTTGTAGGGTTCCGCCCCCCTAGGGTTCGGCCATATTGGCTTTATAGGGCTCGTCGATATCTTCGTTTTGATATATTATGGGCCCCGAAACTCCAAACGAGTCAAAATTTATGATTAAAATAGTAATTGCTCCTCCAAAACTTCATTGTTCCCCTAGGCCATGTTGCCTTAGGCCACCTAGGGCGCGACCATGTTGCCTTAGGCCACCTAGGGGGCGGCCATGTTGCCTTAGGCCACCTATGGGTCGTTCTTTTCACCCCTAAAAAAAAAATCTATGTAGGCTTCGGCCATGTAGTCTTCGACTATGTAAGCCTCGACTACCTAGGGGCTGTTACCCTTCATACCTTTGAGGTCCTATTGCTCTATCAATCAACTGCTTGAAATGAATGCTCCTTTGCCACGAAGATTTTCCAAAAGATAAGTATCTTTGAATTCATTTCTAAATAAAAATATATAAAGATATTATTTGCTAAATATAAAGAAGATTTAGTTTTATTCCCAATAAGGGGTAATTTTTGAAAATAGATTATTTATATGCATATATATATATATATATATATGTATAAATAAGTAAAATCTTTTGCTTTCAAATAAAGAAAGATTTGGTTTATTTCCAAAACAAAGAAAGCTTTGATTTTATTTCCAAAAAAAGATTAAGATTTGATTTATTTCCAAAACAAAGAAAGCTTTGATTGTATTTTCCAACATAAGATTAAGATTTGATTTTATTTTCGAAAAAAATAATATTAATTAAGGTCCGATTTACCAAAAGAAGGATTTTATTAGATTAAAATTTATTTATATTTGATTATATTTCCTTGTTTCCATTGCAGAAAAAAAAATAAGGAAACAAATATTGGACAAGATATGGAAAGATTTTGGAGAAGTTCCCAATTTGTTCAAGAAAGAGCCCCCGCAAAATCATTCAAAGGCTTATAATTTTCTTGCACGATCGTCTATTTGGGAATGCGACTCTCGCGCAGGGGGCAAATGTGGGCCCAAGTGCGGGTTCACATGACCTAATTGAATTAAATGCACAATTAGGGTTCCACGACCTCATTAAATGTGCAAATTAGGGTTCGCATAACCTAATGGAATGAAGATGGAAAAGTCAGAAATAAATGTGCTAGACCCGGGATAAGCCTCCACGTGTCCAGAGGCAGAAGACTAGTGGAGGCGGCTCGTTTTGGGAATTGATTGAGGGATTGGATTGGTGGCTAGAAGGACATGGCAATATGGGCATTATTCTAATGACTAAAGGGTTTTTCTGGAATTTCCCTGAAAGCATGTGCCTTGCACATGACTACTTTCCAGAGAACCCTATAAATACCCCTTCCATTCCATTGGGAAAGGGGAGCTCTCTAGAGACACAAGACTTGGACCCTTTTGGTGACTTAAAGGCTTGGATTTTTCCACCTAAAAGCACTAAAGAGTTGAGACTTCTCTTCAGACTCAAGACTTGGACTCTTAGGAGATCAAAGAGACCCTTTTGGTGACTTAAAGGCTTGGAGATTCCACCTAAAAGTACCAAAAGGGTTTGGACATTCTCTCAACTTGAAGGACTCAAGAAGGCTCTTGGAATCCCTGTTACCCTAACACGGTTCCCGGATTCTAGGAGTTCTGCCACGCGTCGTTGGAGTAATCGCCCACCTGTCATTCTCCCCTCTTCAATCAATCAATAAATTCCGTACTTTTCGTGGATTTCTCTCCTCCTCAGCCAACACGAAACCCTAACCCTAGCAAGGTACGATTTCCTTGCCCACACCATCCATCTAATTCACGAGGGAAACATAATGGTAGAAGAAAAAAATATGAAAGTTATTAAATTACCTTGTCCATATATCGTTTTACAAGCATGTGAATATCCGATTTTGGCTTAAGACCTCCAAACAGGGATCCCATAAGAGTTTTCCCGTGGTGGAGAACCTCAAAAGACGAGAAGCTCAATCTGTGCCTTCGGCTTATCCACTCCCACCACAATTGTCTTCCCCATCCCCGAAAATAATACATTTAAGAATCTCCTTTTATTTACCACGCTTATCAAATATAATATTTTAATTAAAATTATAATATCCTACTTACGACTTTGTTCAATGTAGCCTCGATTACATTGATTTGTGAATTCAATGTAAATCTCACACACTTGATTTATTTAGAAAGTTTTAAACCAAAGTTATGATTAAATCTTCAAATTATAACTTCCCTTATGACCAATTCATTGTTCTTCTCATTGTCAGGACACTCACGCTTAATTGGCAAAGCAGTATTTATATTCTCATTCTTGACCCTTTTGTGCTAAGTGTTAGGTATTACATGAGTCATATGTATTCATATTGCAGAGAAGTACTACACAAACATATTTAGTAGTTTAATGTTTGCCAAACTAGAGCTCAAAGAGAGCCTCAATCGATGCAAGAGAGGATCTCGCTGCTACTGTGGGTAAAGTGACTAAACCACTAACTTCATACCATCTTTGGCTTGAATTTGAGTTTTCATTACCACTTTAAACTTTAAACTCTTTATTTAGAAGAAAGATATGTAAGATGTTGGTCATCCCAATCCTAGGTTTTGCCAAATAACCGACTTTAATCTAAAACAGTCCATTTAATCAATTACAGGATAATCATGTCATACTAATCAAAATTTCGTAAATATCTAACTACACCTCAAATTCAAAGCTATTCATTTTCAAATCATTATCAGTCCCTGGACTATCATTTTTTAATTAAAATACAGATATTAATTCACAACTAGAACTAAAAACTAGAACTAAATAAAGCAAATAAAACAATTGTTGCTTTGAACTAGAACTAAAAACTAGAACTAAATAAAAAAAACATGTCTGCCCACACCAAAAACTTAAATTACTCAATTTGAAACCAATATCAGAAACCATCTGTTGCTTTGAAGTATTTTCTAAAACAAATCCATATGAAAAGCGATTTTTTTCTTTTCCAAACAACAATAAAATCAAACTAATCAAACTAGGGATTGGGGAATGATGATATGCAAATAACATTGAACATAGCAATTAACCCAAACAATAAATCGATATATTTGGCTTCCATGCACGGTCAATACTGATACGTGATGAGCCAAAAAAAAATAGGAAAATAGGAATCACCTACAATCGCACGAGTCACTAACGGAGGGCTCGAGAAGGCGACTCAGATCGTGTGAGAAGGCGCATCATGACCGGAGGATCGATCTTGAGAGCAGGTTAGAGATGGTGATTTAATCGAGGAAAGAGATGGCCGATTTAAGCGAGAACGGGTGAGGAGTAGAGAAGAGGAGGAGGAGAAGATACAACCTTTGTAATCGGAGGAGCAGAGGAGAAGATAGAAAAGAATGACAATCACTCTCTATACGACCTTATAATTTGGGGCGACGTAATTGGGGGAAATCACTGGGAGGAATTTGTACGCGTCAAACTAAGCCCAAAAATGATCTGTAACGACGGACAGAGTATGACCCTCGGAATAAAAGACATATACCAACGGTCAACGCATGACCGTAGCTATTGTCACACTATAGCGACACTTCCGCCTCGACCATCGCTATAGGGCGTCGCCTTTTCTTGATTTTCTAGTAGTGAGCGTCTTCAAGGATGGGTTGATCGAGTTCCAGATTTGTGCATTGGAAAGCTTGATTTGCTTGCTTTAGAACTGGATCCGGTGAAGTAATGCTCGTTGTTGGTGAAACTCTTCCTGTAGTTCTCCTACTTCGAGTTGTAGGCATACCATTCATGAATTCTACGCCTCCCCCAGCAGAGTCGCCAAAGAAAATGTGGGCAAGGAAATCGTACTTTGCTAGGGTTAAGGTTTCGTGTTAGCTGAGGAAGAGAGAAATCCACAAAAAGTATGGAATTGATTGATGAATTGATCAAGAGGGGAGAATAACATGTGTGTGATTACTCCAATGACACGTGACAAAACTCTTAGAATATATCCGAGAACCTTTTTAGGGTAACAAGGATCCAGAGAGCCTTCTTGATTACTTCGGGTTGAGAGAGTGTCTTTAAGTCCTACAAAAGTCTAAAGAGAGTCCCCTTCATAATGGAGTGGAAGGGGTATTTATAGGGTTTTCTGGAGAGTACATGACCTCGGGAAAATTCTAGAAATACCCTTAGTCATCAGAGTAATGCCCAGATCGTCATGCCCTTCTAGCCACCAATACAATTCGTCAATCAATTCCCAAAATGAGTCACCTCAATTTCCAAAATGAGTCCCAAAATTAGGTACACGTGGAAAATTCTCTCAAATTTTGCTTCTTTATTTCCAGCTCTTCCATTTTTTTTCATTTAATCATAATGCGAACCCTAATTTGTGCATTTAATTCAATTAGATCAAGTAAATTCTAATTTGTACTTGGACCCACAATTACAAACATAAGAATATCTAGTCATTCAATTAAAATTTAAAAAGTTAATAATGTGTTGTAAGGTTATAAATATACTTACAACTGAGGGTATATAACCCTATGCATGATTCTGATTCAAATTCAGATTCAGATTCAGATTCAGATTCAGATTCATAATTTACAGTATGCATGTTCTCCATGTTAAATTATAGTGTATAAGTTAACATACTATGAATCTGCTCCTATAAATGTCCAGATACATCACTACAAATAACAAATTGCGTATTAGCTAGTTGTCTCCTTAACTTGTTTGAGTTCTCTCACTAATATTAAAAGCATATACACAACGACGAGAAACAAAAGGAGACTAGGCGCCTGCAAGATGACCAAAGTCGATCACACCGAACCGAACCGAGATCGCGGCTCTCAAGCTAACAAGCTTTCAAGCTAAGCCATGACTTTCAAGCCAAGCCAAACACCGCACATGAGGCTTTAGCTTCCATTCATCTCGTTTCCTTACTCTAATATTTACGATTTAGACACTAAAACTCCTTTTTCTCTAAAAAAATAAAATAAAAACAATAAAATAAATAAATAACACTATTACATAGCAAAAAATACTTAAAAACTCACAAATTATAAAGCCTAAAATATCTAATTAATTAATAGGTATATATAACGCACTCATCATATATAATCGTGTAATCATACACTGAAGTACTTTCATTAAAACTCTAAAACTAAAAATATTTTGTCTCGCTATACCATTTTCTTAGGAATATCTGGCTCATATATGCTCACCTGAAACCATATTTTGACCCAAAAGGTAACCTATTAAGTCTATGGTCCATTAATATCCTTAATTTTTCTCTTTGAGTTTCAACATAGAATTCTCCTTGTGTTTCGATATAAAACTTTATTATCACTTATACCTCAACACACTTCTCTAAACTAGTACTCAACATTATATTTTAAGATATTTAAGCTTGCGAGGCCTTGCTAGTACATGAAGTTGTGGAGTTAGAAATTTTCGTATAACATGATCAAAAAATGCTATGCTACTATTTTGAACCCATTTATGAAGCAAATATGTTGGTGCTTTGTTCTATTATATTATGGAGGTTAATAAAGTTCATTATATTTATAAAAGTAGAATTATTGTCGCTTGAGTTTAATTGGTTTTATGGTAGTGTGGATGTGACGCCCCCAAAATAGGTATACATCACCCATCTTGAGTCGCCAAATACATTGTACAAAATTCAAATACAACTTAATAATACAACTGTCGTGTAAAATACGACAAAACATAAACTGAGAGTTTTAATACGAATATTGTCTTCTAGACAGTATTCAAACTCAAATTCAATCTTATTACAATAAGGTATAAACTTCGTAAGAGTTTATGATATCGAATAAGGTATAAACTTCGCAAGAGTTTATGATTAACTTACCCGTGATAGCTTCGTTCGGGTTCCTCGACAAACGCTCTCACTTAAACTACCGACTTTAACTTGTCTGAGACATCCTTTGGCATCACCATCCCAGCTGGACTTGACTTCACTACACGACAAAATTGAGCTAAGTGACCTTCTCTTCCGCAATTGAAACGCGTTTTGGGTTGCTGCGTATAGTTTGGAATGATGTGTCCCTCCTGTCCGTATTTGAAACATACGACCGGTGGTCGTTCTTCTTCCTTGGAAACGGGTGCCGTTGTCTTTCCATCATTATTGAACCTTCTCTTCTTGAAGTTGTTCTCACGTAGTTCACCTTTCCTATTATCCTGACCATGATTACCACCGAAGTGGTTACCATTTCTGGCATATTGATTCTCTCCACGTTTGTTGTCACCGCTTTGATGACTGCTACTATTGGTATTATCGATTTGACGGCTGCTCTCTCTTGGTTGGGTTGACTCGTTATTGCGCTCCAATAACTGAGCCCTATTTACAACATCTGAATACAAACACAGTTTGTGAGAAATTAGGTATTGATGTATCTCGGGTTTCAAACCTTTTTCTCTCCTCGTTATTAACTAAGTGGGATGCAAACCGGGACAACTCGAAAAACTTAGCTTCGTACTGTAACACGGTCATATTGTTCTGCTCTAGCTTGATAAAATCTACCTCCTTCATGTGACGAATACTTTCGGGAAAGTACTTGTCGTTGAACAGTTCTTGGAACTTCTCCCAAAACATTTTCAGTGCACCAGACTGAGTACGTTTTACAGATTCCCACCAGTGATCTGATTTATTACGCAACATAAAGGTGGCGAATGGAACCTTTTGCTCCTCTGAGCATTTCCAGACATCAAATATCTTGGTGATCTGCTTTATCCACATCTTTGCCGTAAGTAGTTCTGGCTTTCCCAAAAACTCCGGTAGTCCCAACTCCTTGAACTACTTAGCGGCGACCAACCGTGGGTTGCCATTGTTTCCACCTGCATTATGAACAGGAGTCTCTCTCGTTTGGTGTTTCATGAACTGCACAAAGCCTTTGAACATCCCATCGTTCATCATTTGGTCGGTGTTGTTGTTCACCTAAGGATTGTTGCCTTCCTGCATATTATCCTGGTTATTGATCTATGGTGATTCAACGGTCTCCTGTGCTCCCTTGCTATTCTCACCATTCTCAGATGTTATTTTTAAATACTTCCACAAAACAAGGGTTAATTGACATGTCACATATTATCCCTATATTCCGACCGACCATTTAATTAACAAATAAACTTAAGCAGGTCATACTAGCGAAGGAATTACCCGACTCTCCCCTCCTAGTTCAAGTCTCACATCTCAGCTAGGGATCATATCCCTAAGCTTTGATACCAACTGTGACGCCTCCAAAATAGGTATACATCATTCATCTTGAGTCGCCAAATACATGGTACAAAATTTAAATACAACTTAATAATACAACTGTCATGTAAAATACGACAAAACATAAACTGAGAGTTTTAATACGAATATTGTCTTCTAGACAGTATTCAAACTCAAATTCAATCTTATTACAATTATTATCACACTATTTCACAGAATAGTGAGAACTACTAATGCAACCATCTAGACCGTCAATCCATTCCCCGACTAGTCCCAGCTATATTCTCATTTCCTAAAGAGAACAGTGAAATAAAGGGTGAGCTCAACTAGCCCAGTAAGAAATATTATGACTAAGATAATGCAGAATAAATTATCCTTAGCCTTCAACAATATAACAACTGATAGAATATAATAGACAACAAGTTTTAGATCAATCTGCAGCGGAATAAGCAATCCATTAGAAGAGTCAAGTAGAGCATAAAATCTACTATCTTCTATGATTTAAAAGATTTGTCATCAATTTTATCGCTGAGACTCATCTTAATAAATAATACACATCATCGAATCATCCCTGCACTACGGGCCAAGGATATTCTTTAGTATCAGGACCAAGAATTATCCATGCACTACGTGCCAAGGATAATTGTGTTTTCATCAACGGTCATGATCATGCCATAAAATAATTCATCTTTGCACCATTGGCCGAAGAGAACCCATGGCCATGATCATACCAAAAATTGTCCATCAATGCACTATGGGCCAATGAGGACTTTTACCACATCATTTGTAAAATTACGGTCGTGATTATACCGAATAATCCTTGGTCATAATCATACCAAGTCCATCTATGCACTACGGGCCAAAATGACTTTCATAACAATATAAGCATGATGATGATGACAGTGACATAATAATTTAATAAAACAAGTTCAAGGATAAATTTTAAAGATTTATAATTTAATTTATCCAGAATTCAATAACGTTCAAATTGTCAACATGATACTGCTTTGTGGAGTAAAATTCAAGAATAATATTGTACCAAAAGCGATTTGGACCGAAAATAAATCAATTTTTATCATGAATAGTACCCCAGGTGAATAGTACTCGGGTGAATAGTACCCCATGAATAGTACTTCGTGAATAGTAACCTGTGAATAGTACTCCGACATAAAAAAGTTAAACTTATCAAGAATGCTCAGAATAATATTTCCATGAAAAGATACTGGATGAAACGCAAATATCAAGGATATTCTACTAATTTCATGAAGTATACAAGCCAAAACTTTAACAAAATGAGTATAGATTTCGAAATCTGAAACGAAATAATATTACTTACATACTACAGAGTATGGAAGAAAATATTATTTCATACGAATTCTGAACAAAAATAACATCCCTTACGAATATTAAATAAAAATAATATTCCTTTCAAATATTGAACGAATATAATATTCCTTACGAATATTAAATGAAAATAATATTTCTTGCGAATATTGAACGAAATAATATTCATACGAATACGAAAAACAATATCTCTTCAGAATATAAAATAAATAATACCCCTTACCTCAAAAATAGAGCAATTTAGACTGGTATAGTGGGGATATTCTTGAAGAAAACTTTCACTGTTTTCTACACTCAAAGCTTCCTTCAACTCTAAAGAAATACGCTCAATATTATAGAAGAATAATTCTCTGATTCTGGTGTGATTTTCAATTCTAAACTAGCATCCTATTTATAGGAGAATGGAAATGATACTATTTAGAAAATAAAATCACGGACTGCACAGTACAGAAAAATCACGAGCGACGTTCGGCTAAAATTTTCTGAAAATTTGATTTTACTATTCATTACTGTGCAATAAAATATTCTAATAAAACAAAAACTTTAAATAAAATATAATATATTCTTTTTATAATCAAATAAAACAAAACTTATATATATATATATATATATATATATATATATATATATATATATATAACCTGTGACACCCCCAAAATAGGTATACATCACCCATTCTGAGTTGTCAATACATGGTACAGAAACAACTACAACTTTATTATTACAACAGTAAAACTATGAGTTTGAATACAAATATTATCTTCTAGACAATATCTATACCCAAACAAATCCTCATCACATTTATTGATACATTATTTTACAAAAAATGGTGAGGACTACTAAACAACTTTCTCTATAACCATCATTCCATACCCCGACTCGTACTCGCTACATTCTCGCCTCCTGAGAAGAAAAATGGAACAAAAAGGAAAAAGGTGAGCTCGACTAGCCAGTAAAGAATATTATGACTACGATAATATACAACAAAATTGTCGTTAGTCTTAAACAGGGAAAAATATAATAGAATACAATAGACAACAAGTTTTAAATCAATATTCGCAGCGGAAAATATTAATTCATAGAAGAGTTACGTAGAGGATGAAATCTACTAATATCTATAAATTTAATAAATCCATCATCAATATTTTTATCCTCGTAACATCAATCAATATATATCCGAATCATATATTCATCCTTGCACTACGTGCCAAGGACATCCACCAGTTGGTCATGTTCATCTAAACACCTGTTCATCTTTGCACTACGGGCCAAAGATATTCATCAGAAATCATTCATCTTTGCACTACAAGCCAAAGATATTCATCAAAAATCATTCATCTTTGCACTACAGGCCAAAGATATTCCATAATATCATCATTTAAGACTAAGGATGATGAAAAATATTTTTAAAGAAATGAATCCAGTGAAACAAAATGACAAGGATTAAGGATTAAGGATTCGTACTTTGTTTTATCCACGTCCAAAAAAAATACCTCAAAAATAATCATAGTGGTGTAAAATTCAAGAATGATCAAAATATGGATACAATCAAAGCTAGTATCCAGAATAGATATTTTGGACGAAAAGAAAAATTTTTATTTTTCAATGCATTTGTCGTATTCGTGAATGAAGATCAGATATCGTGAATAGTGCCGATATCGTGAATAGTAACCCGGAACACTAAAAGTTCCAAATTTGATTAAAAACTTCAGATCAATATTTCAGCATAACGATATTGAAGAAATAATATCATTATGAAAAAAAATAATACCCCTTACCTCGGAAAGACAATACTTCTAACTGGAATACTGGATATAGGTTATAACTTGAACTTGCACCGTATAGCAATACTCAAAGTATACTCAAAATACTCACAAGAATATGCTCGATAATATAGAGAGAGAAAACTTCAGTTTCTGGTGTAATTTTCAATTCTAACCTAAGAACCCTATTTATAGGAAAATGCTTAGAACACCAAAGCAGAAAATTTAATATAATAATATTATATATATTACAATTTCCTACGCACACTTTGAATCATCTAAATTCAGCCATTTGCATGTGTTTAATGAGGCTAATCAACACAAAAAACGTTTTTCCTATTTTAAATATTTTAAACTTCCAAAAACCAATTATTTCGGTTCTTTGAAACTTAAATAATTCATAATAAATAGCTATTTTGTCAGAAAAATCGAATCTCGCGAGTTGTTATAGGAAATTAAATTCTCTACAACTTTGCAGAAGAAAGTTTTTCCAAATTCCCAACAAAAAATGACCGAAATCCATAAACGAACGATTTTTCAGGCTATAATCAAATTTCAGTCAATAAATGGGTTCACAAACATGTTTACATGTTTTAAACATTTATTGCAACAAAAATACTCTTTCTCCTCGTATACCCGTATATCACACATTCATTGTAAAAATATCACCATTATTATATTATTAAAAATATAATAATATATTTAAATGAATTATTTTATCAGAAAAAGATAAAATTTTAATTTTCAACAATTGTCACATTAAAAATTTTCTCTATCTATATCCATATAAAATCAATATTTTCCTCATCATATGAATAAATAATTAATTATTCACAAATAATATTACAGAATTACAATATTGACAACCAGACAGTTCCTAGGAAAGAGCGGGCTTTCCAATAAGAATTTCTCCTTACTGGCGCGCAATTAGGTGACCAAACCTCTCCCTAGACAAAAATTTCTAGACATTGCCAATAATGTTATCTAATAATATTATTCAGATAATATGAATTATTGCTTCGATAATGAAAAAATTGTGTAATGACAATTATTGAAACAACAAACAATATAAAATATCAACGCAGACAATTATTGAATCAATAAAATAAAATATTGAATAAAGAATTATCGTAACCATTATTGAGTAGTGCCTTCACGTAAGAATCAATAATTGGTGCAATGCTGGTATCTTCTTGTGCAACAACGCAGACATCGTGTTTTAACCATCGGGTATTCCAACGATTGTAAGCCCAGTAATAACTACGCCGTTATTTTTAAACAACTTATTTTTGTCGTTTTCTTCCTTCAATCGCTTTCCGTTATGGGCCCCACACATGGCTGCACCGTCGTACGAATATTCCCCGACAATAATGAATATTTTATAACCATTTTCTTATTTTGAAATACTTGCGTATTTTACCCATAACTATCCACATTAATCAAATCAACCCTTACTATTTCAAAATAATAAATAGAGGAAATTTCATTTTATTAATAAAAAGTCGGGGTCTTACAACCTCCCCTCCTTATGAAATTTCATCCTCGAAATTGACGTACGTACCTGGTGTTTCGAAAAGATGAGGATACCTCGCTTTCATTTCCGTTTCCAACTCCCAGGTGATTTTCTCTATAGCATGGTTTCTCCACAAGACTTTAACTTGTGGTACAACCTTCGTGCGTAGGACATACTCCTTTCTATCCAAGATCTTGACAGGTACCTCCTCATACGTTAAGTCTTCGGCTATCTCGTCCGGTTCTAACTCAATAACGTGGTTCGGGTCTTTCACATATTTACGAAGTACAGATATGTGAAACACATTATGAACACGAGACATACTCGGAGGTAACGCGAGTCTATAGGTTACATTACCTACTCGGTCAAGAATTTGAAATGGACCAATAAATCGTTGATTGAGCTTTCCTCTCTTTCCGAATCTTGTAACTCCCTTCCATGGGGAAACATGCAACAATAAATGATCCCCTATAATAAATTCCACGTCCTTTCGATGAAGATCCGCATAACTCTTTTGTCGATCCTGTGCCGTTTGTATACGTTATCGAATCATTTGGATCTTTTCAATAGTCATACGTACTAACTCGGGTCCCAACAATGTTGCTTCACCCACCTCATCCCAACATATTGGAGAGTGACACTTTCGTCCATATAATGCTTCAAATGGAGCCACACCTATACTTGCCTGATAACTGTTGTTGTAGGAGAATTCCACCAATGGTAAATACTTATCCCAACTGCCCTTGAAGTCTAGGACACAGAGTCTTAATAAATCTTCAAGAGTTTGAATAGTCCTCTCTGATTGTCCGTCTGTTTGAGGATGGTATGCCGAACTAAATCTTAAATCTGTACCCATAGCTTTTTGCAAGCTAACCCAAAATCTTGAAGTGAATCTTGGGTCACGATCCGAAACTATGGATACTGGCATGCCATGCAATCTCACAATCTCATTTACGTACATTTGAGCAAGACGTTCAAGGGAATACGTCTCCCGTATCGGCAAGAAATGAGCAGACTTGGTTAATCTATCAACAATAACCCAAATAGCATTGATGCCTTAAGAAACAGTAGGAAGACCCGTAACGAAATCCATAGTAATGTGTTCCCACTTCCATTTCGGAATCTCAAGTGGTTGCAACGGACCCTTTGGCACTTGATGCTCCGCCTTTACACGTTGACAAGTTAAACACGTTGAGATAAACTTTGCAATCTCTCTCTTTATATTGCTCCACCAAAATGTATGTCGAAGATCACGATACATTTTGGTACTTCCAGGATGAATTGCAAATGGTGTATTGTGTGCCTCCATCATGATCTTGTACTTCAAATCGAATCGTTAGGAACACACAGTGGAGTGGACTCAAGTATTCCTTCTTTATCAATTCTCGCCCTAGGAATAGCACCTTCTTGTACTTTCTTCTTCATACGCATCAGCTCTCAAGATTCGGTGGCTTGAGCAACCTTAACTTTTTCTATTAAAGTTGGCTCTATACGATATTTGACATTATCGCACTTTTCGTTCTCGTGATATGATCTTCTACTCAACGCGTCGCCTACCACGTTCGCTTTTCCGAGGATGGTATTGAATAGTGTGATCGTAGTCTTTCAATAGCTCGAGCCAACGTCATTTGCCGCATGTTAAGTTCTTTTGAGTGAAGAAATATTTAAGGCTTTTTATGGTCCGAATATATCTCCACTTTCTCCCCATATAGATAGTGCCTCCGGATCTTTAGCGTGAAAACGATTGCGCCAACTCTAGATCATGAGTGGGATAATTCCTCTCATATTCTTTAAGTTGTCATGAGGCATAGGGCTATGACTTTCCCACGTTGCATGAGAACACATCTTAACCCTTTGCCCGAAGCATCGGCCAGAGATAACAAATCCATCCGAACCAGATGGTATTGTTAGAACAGGTTCCGAAATAAGTCTCCTCTTAAGCTCTTGGAAACTCTTCTCACATTCTTCGCTCCAAACGAATTTTGTATCCTTCCGAGTTAGCTGGGTTAATGGAGTAGCAATTTGAGAAAACTCTTCCATTTAATCTCCGATAATAAACCAAATTTAAGCCAAAAAGCTATGTACTTCATCACCGACTTGGTTGCTCCAACTTTGTATTGCTTCAATCTTGGCCGGGTCAACAGATACTCCATGTTTTGACACCACATGCCCAAGGAATGCTACTTCCTCAAGCCAGAACTCGCATTTCTTCAACTTAGCATATAGCTTGTTTTCACGAAGCCTTTGGAGTACCAGTTTCAAATGGTGCTCATGATCTTCATGACTTTTGGAATATATGAGGATGTCATCAATAAAGACAACAACGAATTTATCCAAATATTCTTTGAATACTCGATTCATCATATCCATGAAAGCCGCAGGAGCATTAGTCAATCCAAAAGACATGACTAGGAATTCATAATGCCCGTACCGAGTTCTAAAGGCAGTCTTTGGAATATCCTCAGTTCTAATCTTCAGCTGATGATATCCAGAACGAAGATCGATTTTTGAAAAGAATTGTGCTCCTTGCAACTAGTCAAACAAGTCATCAATACGAGATAGAGGATACCTATTCTTGATAGTGACATGGTTCAATTCCCGATAGTCAATACAAAGTCGCATACTCCGCTTTCTTTCTTCTTTACAAATAAAAGCAGGAGCACCCCAAGGAGATGTACTAGGACAATGAAACCAATGTCCAACAACTCCCGTAGTTGGACCTTTAATTCTCGAAGTTCAATAGGAGCCATTCGATATGGGGTTTTAGAAATGGGCTTGTACTGGGTTCAAGATCAATAAAGAATTCAACTTCATGTTCTGGGGGTAGACCGGGAAGTTCTTCAGGAAATACGTCAGGAAAGTCAATAACAACAGGAATATTATTCAAATTTGACGTGTCCTTATTCAAATCCACAACATGGGCTAAGAAAGCTTGACATCCGTTTTTCAATAAACGAATAGCTTTATGATTAGATATGACAGTGATTGATTTTAATGGTTTAGTTGCTTGAATTCGTACAACAGGTTGTTTAGGAATATGAAAGCTAACAACCTTACGAAAACAATCAATTTTGGCATGATGAGTAGTTAACCAATCAATCCCTAAAATCACATCAAAAGCAAGTATCTTTAAAGAGATAAGGTCAATAGGTAAGATAAGGGTGCCAACTTGGATTAGACAAGATTTATAAACAGTGGATGTGATGAAAGTTTCTCCTAACGGAGTTTCCACAGATAGGTCAAAGTCTAATTTTTTCGGAGTCAAATTTAAACGTTGAGTACAAGTAGGAGAGATAAATGAATGGGTAGCACCGGTATCTAGTAAAGTATAAACTTCACAAGAATTTATAAATAGCTTACCTGTAATCACCTCGTTTGGGTTCCTCGCATTTTGACCAGTCACAACAAACGCTCTTCCAGGAACCGTTGACTTTGACTTTTTTGGGACAGTCTTTTGAGTCACCGTCCCCGCTGAACTAGGTTACACTACCGTGCAATCTCGAGCGATATGTCCTTCCTTTCCACAATTATAGCATACCTGGAACTGTTGTGGGCAGTTTGGACTGATATGTCCCTCTTTCCCGCATTTATAGCATATGACCGGTGGTCGTTCTCCTCCCTTGGAACCAGTTGCTGCTGGCACTGTCGTCTTCACATGGTCGTTGTTGAATCTTCTCTTTTTAAAATCTCCTCCTGACTCGCTTCTTCTATTTTCATGGCCATGATTACCACCAGAGTGGTTACCATTTTTGTCCGCCTTTTTCTTTCTCCACTGGTTATTGTTGTTTTGTTGACTGCTATCTCCGGTATGATCCTGATTGTGGTACCTCGGTTGACCGTACTCGTTATCTCACTCTAACAATTGAGCCCTATTAACAACATCTGAATAAAGAGAAAATTTATGAGAGATGAGATACTGACGTATGCCGGGTTTCAAACCTCTCAGAAACATCTGCGTCATACGTTCCTCATTCTCCACCAAATGAGGTGCAAACCTGGATAACTCGCAAACTTCGCTTCAGATCGAGACACCGTCATGTTATTCTCGCTCCGGCCTAATAAACTCCAATTCCTTCATATGACGAACACTTTCAGGAAAGTATTTGTCATTAAATAGTTTCAAACGTCTCCCAAGACATGCTTGAGCGCAAATTGGATGGGTATGCTTCATGATTCCCACCGATGAGTCCGCCTCGCCATGAAACATAAAGGTGGCGAATGGAACCTTCATTTCTCCGTGCATCCCAAGACATCGAATATCTTGGTAATTTGCTTGACCCATGTTTCCGCCATGATCGGATCTGGCTTTCCCTTAAATTCGTGGTCCCAACTCTTTGAACTTTTGCATTTGTGACAACCCGTGAATTGCTATCATTTCCTCCTGTATTTTGAACACGAGTCTCCTCAAATCGATTTTGCATGAAGCGCAAAAAGCTTCTAAACATCCCCTCATTCATCATCCGCTTTCGTTGGTGTTGTTCACAGGAGGAACATTACCACTGCTGTTACGCGTTCTCCTCGTTGGTGAGTACAGGCGTCTCCACGGTCTCATTTCCACTGTTAATATTCTCAGTCGACATTCTCAAATACTGTCATAAAACAAGGGTTAATTAAGCAAATCAATATATCACATAATATCCTTATATACTGACCAACTAACAAATAAGCTTAGGTAGGACACACTAGCAAAGGATTTACTCATCTCTCCCCTACTAGTTCTATTCCCCGATCTCCGCCAGAGATCATATCCCTAAGCTCTGATACCAACTGTGACATCCCCAAAATAGGTATACATCACCCATTCTGAGTTGTCAATACATGGTACAGAAACAACTACAACTTTATTATTACAATAGTAAAACTGTGAGTTTGAATACAAATATTATCTTCTAGATAATATCTATACCCAAATAAATCCTCATCACATTTATTGATACATTATTTTACAAAAATGGTGAGGACTACTAAACAACTTTCTCTATAACCATCATTCCATACCCGACTCGTACTCGCTACATTCTCGCCTCCTGAGAAGAAAAATGGAACAAAAAGGAAAAGGGTGAGCTCGACTAGCCCAGTAAAGAATATTATGACTAAGATAATATACAACAAAATTATCGTTAGTCTTCAACAGGGAAAAATATAATAGAATACAATAGACAACAAGTTTTAAATCAATATTCACAGTGGAAAATATTAATTCATAGAAGAGTTACGTAGAGGATGAAATCTACTAATATCTATAAATTTAACAGTCCATCATCAATATTTTTATCCATGTAACATCAATCAATATATATCTGGAATCATATATTCATCCTTGCACTACAGGCCAAGGACATCCACCAGTTGGTCATGTTCATCTAAACACTGCTCATCTTTGCACTATGGGCCAAAGATATTCATCGAAATCATTCATCTTTGCACTACTGGGCCAAAGATATTCATCGAAATCCTTCATCTTTGCACTACCGGGCCAAAGATATTCCATAATATCATCATTTAAGACTGAGGATGATGAAAATATTTTTAAAGAAACGAATCCGGTGAAACAAAATGACAAGGATTAAGGATTAAGGATTCGTACTTTGTTTTATCCACGTCCAAAAAAAATACCTCAAAAATAATCATAGTGGTGTAAAATTCAAGAATGATCAAAATATGGATACAATCAAAGCTAGTATCCGGAATAGATATTTTGGACGAAAAGAAAATTTTTTATTTTTCGATGAATTGTGTCGTATTCGTGAATAATAGTATCAGATACGTGAATAGTGCCGATATCGTGAATAGTAACCTATTACACTAAAAGTTCTAAATTTGATTAAAACTTCAGATCAATATTTCAAAGCATAATGATATTGAAGAAATAATATCATTATGAAAAAAAATAATATCCCTTACCTTGGAAAGACAATACTTCTAACTGGAATACTGGATATAGGTTATAACTTGAACTTGCACCGTATAGCAATACTCAAAATACTCACAAGAATATGCTCGATAATATAGAGAGAGAAAACTTCAGTTTCTAGTGTAATTTTCAATTCTAACCTAAGCACCCTATTTATAGGAAAATGCTTAGAACACCAAAGCAGAAAATTTAATATAATAATATTATATATATTACAATTTCCTACGCACACTTTGAATCATCTGAATTCAGCCACTTGCATGTGTTTAATGAGGCTAATCAACACAAAAAATGTTTTTCCTATTTTAAATATTTTAAACTTCCAAAAACCAATTATTTCGGTTCTTCAGAACTTCAATAATTCATAATAAATAGCTCGTTTGTCAGAAAAATCGAATGTCGCGAGTTTTTATAGGAAATTCAATTCTCTACAACTTTACAGAAGAAAGTTTTTCCAAATTCCCAACAGAAAATGACCGAAATCCATAAACGAGCGATTTTTCAGGCTATAATCAAATTTCAGTCAATAAATGGGTCCACAGACATGTTTAACATGTTTTAAACATTTATTGCAACAAAAATACTCTTTCTCCTCGTATACTCGTATATCACACATTCATTGTAAAAATATCACCATTATTATATTATTAAAAATATAATAATATATTTAAATAAATTATTTTATCAGAAAAAGATAAAATTTTAATTTTCAACAATTGTCACATTAAAAATTTTCTCTATCTATATCCATATAAAATCAATATTTTCCTCATCATATGAATAAATAATTAATTATTCACAAATAATATTACAGAATTACAATATTGACAACCGTAGCCTTCAGGAAGAGGAGGCTTTCAATAAGAATTTCTCTCATCTTGGCCAAGCAATTAGGTGACCAAACATCTCCTTAGACAAAAATTTCTAGACATTGCCAATAATGTTATCTAATAATATTATTCAGATAATATGAATTATTGCTTCGATAATGAAAAATACGTGTAATGACAATTATTGAAACAACAAAGAATATAAAATATCAACGCAAACAATTATTGAATCAATAAAATAAAATCTTCGAGCGAAGTAATTATCGTAACCATTATTGAGTAGTGCCTTTTACGTAAGAATCAATAATTGGTGCAATACTGGTGTCTTCTTGTGCAACAACGCAGTATTCATGTGTTTTAACCATAACGGTATTCCAACAAAGGTAAAAGCAGAATAACTACACCGATTATTTTTAAACAACTTATTTTTGTCGTTTTCTTCCTCCAATCGCTTTTTCCGTTATGGGGCCCACACATACATTTGCACCGTCGCATTTACGAATATTCCCCGACAAAGCATTTAATATTCCACGACCAAACGAATATTCAAACAATAATGAATATTTTATAACCATTTGCTTATTTTGAAATACTTGCGTATTTTACCCATAACTATCCACATTAATCAAATCAACCCTTACTATTTCAAAATAATGAATAGATCAAATTTCATTTTATTAATAAAAAGTCGAAGTCTTACATAACCTTTGCCTTACGGCAAAGGTATACTCCCACCATTTACCAACACTCACACACACCTTAAATTTCATATACACACATGTGAAATATATATATATACACACACACACACAACACACACCACTATCACACATTTCCCTCTTTTCCCAGACAACACACCACCACCCACAAATATTACACACCCACACATCACACACTCACACATCACACACATTTATATTCCCTTTCTTACAAGTCATCTATCCCCACCCCATTTTCTTCATTTATTTTCATCCCACCGTATAACACATTTCTCCCCCCCCCCCCACACATTTTTCTTTCCACATGTCATTATCATATATATATAACACATTCACACACACACATATATATATATATATATATATATATATATATATATATATATATAATACACTCCACCTTTTCCTCCATCTTCCACTAACTTTTATATATAATATTAACATTCCTTTCCAAACACATTTTCTCCCACCTTCAATTTTCTTCCCACATGTGGCCCCACCTTTATTATACTGAATAACTTTCTACCGATTATTTTGAAAAATGGGTAAATGGGGGTCCATAAAATAAGTAACATTTACAACAAATACTTCATAAAAATCTCCTCAATATTTTTAACAACCTTTATTCATATTATTATAACTCGCAATATTAACAACCAGATCGTTCCCAGGAAAGAAGGGGCTTTCCAATAAGGATTTCTCCCTATTGACGCGCAATTAGGTGACCAAACCTCTCATTGACAGAACTTCTAGACATTATTAATTATGCATATAATAATTAGAATAACTTGTCAGCTCAATTATTGATTTAATAATATATAAAATATCGACAATAATTGAATCAAATAACGTGAGATACTATGCAGCAATTACTGTAACAATAATTGAACAAAACTGTAAGACCCCAACTTTTATAAATAAAGAATAATTTTCTCGAAATATATTTTTGAATATTATGGTGTGGATTTGATATAATGTTATAGTTGTGGGTAATATTTACAAATTTTGCAAAGTAAGCAAGTGGTTATATAATATTCGATTAGTCGGGAAATATTCATTTTAACAGGGAATATTCGTATGACGGCACAATCATTGGTGGACCCCACAATGTAAGTATTGTTGTAGAAAAGAAAATGATGTAATTATCTTTTATAAAAATAACGATGAAAGTGTTCTTGTTAAAACTGTTGAACTACCCCAGTAGTAAAAGTACAATAAATACGTGTGGTTGCATAGTAGCACACGGTATTGATTATTGATGCTTACATGAGAAGTCACTCGCTTATACTCAATTATTACTACAAGAATTCTTCAGATCATATCTCTCATATTATTGAATCAATTATTGTCACAGTATCATCTGCATAATATTTATTATTATTAAATCAATAATTGAGGCGACAAAGTTATTCATATTATTATTTGCAATATTAACAATGTCTAGAAGTTCTGTCAAGGAGAGGGTTGGTCACCTAATTGCGCACCAATAAGGAGAAATTCTTATCGGAAAGCCCCCTCTTTCCTGGGAACGACCTGGTTGTTAAATATTGTGAGTTATAATATTAATGATGAATAAGTTTGTGTTGATTAAAGATGAAATTGATAGTTTCATTGTGTTGGAATTATTAGTGTTAGTGAAAATTGACATTTATTTCGATATTAATTGATGTCTGGAAGTTATACTGACCAATCGGGTAATTAATCAGATAAATGAGCAATTAATTGTTATTAATTCACATGATTATAACTATTTGTTTACATGTATGTACTATTGATTCATATTCTTGTACTATTAGGGGTGGTAGTGCAAGATTGATAATACTTGCATGACTAAGTTAAAAATAGAGGTATAGATGTAGGTACTATATTGTAATTCATATTTTCACATATCTAGAACTATTGATTCACATGATTTACTATTGATTCACATTATTTACTATTAGGGGAGGTGGTGCAAGTTTGATAATACTTGCAGGACTAAATTAAAAATGAAGAAAAAGAGAAAGGTATTATATTGTAATATTTTGAGCCCCAAAACGTGCAATTATCGAAACTATATTTTTTCATAAATAGAAGCTCATTCTTCCTTCATTTCTCACCAATTCACAAAAGCTATAGAGCAATTATTATATAGAGAAAGAAGAAGAGAAGTATGCTACCTCACTATTTCAGTATCCAATTTTTTCTAAGGTAAGGGGTATTATTCCTTCGTATTCATGAAGATAGTTATTTTCTTTCAATATTCGTAAGGGTTGTTATTCCATTCTTTATTATTATGTTGGAATAAAATGTCTATGCGAAGTACCACATACATGGTGAAATTCTTCTGTTATACCATTTTTTATTATTCTATCGGAATAACCTTTCTGTGCGGTCTATCGTATGCCGGTGAATTCTATTGTTATTCCATTCTTTATTATTCTGTTAAAATATCCTGTCTGTGCGGATTATGTAAGACCCCAGCTTTTTATAAATAATATTGAATTTTCCTCCAATTATTATTTTGAAATAATAAGGTGTTAATTTGATATAATGTTTTGGTTATGGATGAAATGTGCAAATTTTGCAAAATAAGCAAGTGGTTATAAAATAATCATTGTTATCGGGGAATATTCGTTTGGTCATGGAATATTCTTTTTGTCGGGAATATCCGTACGACGACGCAGTCATTTGTGGGCCCCATAACGGAATAACTGTTGGATGAAGAAAACGACAAAGTTTAAGTGTTTATAATTAACAACGTAATTGTTACCGTTAACACTGTTGGATTACCTGGTGGTTAAAATACAGTAATACGCGTGGTTGCACAGTAGCAAATGGTATTGCACAATATTGTTGAATTATTGATTCTTACGTAAGAAGGCACTACTCAATAATTGTTACAGTAGTTACTGTTAAATATTTTATTTTATTCAATAATTACTGCGTTGATAGTTTATATTATTGTCGTTTCAATAATTGTCATTGTACAGTATTTCCCATTATCAGATAAATAATTCATATTATTTGAATAATATTATTAGATAGCATTATTGACAATGTCTAGAAAGTTCTGTTAAGGAGAGGTTTGGTCACTTAATCAAGCGCTACCAAGAAGGAGAAATCTTTATTGAAAGCCCCTCTTTCCGTGTGAACGGCCTGGTTGTCATAATTGTGATTCTGTAATATTATTTATGAGTAATTAATTATTGATTTATATGATAAGGAAATATTTATTTGATGCGGATATAAATGATGGATTTCTTTATTTTATGTGGTTATAAATGAAGGAATTAATGTTGATGTATTTTATCAGTATTTTGTCGGATTGGAGGTATTAAAAGATCAAATCGGTGTTCTTACAGCTCTATTGTGTGAGTTATAATTTTTAATCCGACCGTTGGATCGTTGTGATTTATGGATATGTTATACATATATAAGTTGAGTATATGTCCACAAATTTTGAACCGTTAAAAATGAACGTATGATTTGTTATGAATTTTAAGAGGTGATTTGGTTCGAGAAATTATGAAGTTTTGAATTTATCATTTTGGTGGAAAATTCTAGAATTGGTGGGCCCTACTTTTGGTTGGTGAGAAATGTGCTCAAATTGAATTTCAAATATAGTGTGGGCAATAATAGTAGGGTAAAGCCATCGTAAAGCAAGTCAAGTCTGCCTTGGATGCTAACATTTTCCTATAAATAGAGGGCTAAGTTAGAATTGAAAATCACACCAGAAACAAGTTTTCTCTCTTTCTCTCTCTATATTATCAAGCGTATTTTGTGAGTATTTTGATACTTTGAGAATTGCTATTCAGCACAAGTTTCATTCAGCCTCATATTCGATATTCCGATATGAAGTACTGTTCGTTTGAGGTAAGGAATGTTATTTTCTTCGTAAATGATATTATTTCTTTCAATATCATTATGCCGAAATATTGGTCTGAACTTTTTATCAAATTTAGAACTTTTTGTGTCGGGATTACTATTCACGTATACGACACTATTCACGAATACAGCACTATTTACCAAAAAATAAAACTTCTCCTTTTTGTCCAAGATGTCTATTATGGTTACTATCTTTGATCGTATCCATGTTTTGATCTTTACTTTTGAATTCTGCTTCACAATTGGTTATTATGAAGTATTATTGATCTTGGATAAACTGTTATACGAATCCATAATATTTGTCCTTCTGTCTCACTGGATTCATTTTCTTTAAGATATTTTTCATCATCCTCAGTCCTAAATGATGATATTACTGAATATCTTTGGCCTGTAGTGCAAAGATGAATGATTACCTGGTGAATATCTTTGGCCTGTAGTGCAAAGATGAACAGGTGTTGAGATGAACATGACCAACTGGTGATACAAATGAATATCTTTGGCATGTAGTGCAAAGATGAATATTTGATTAAAGATGTGTATTGATTGATGTTACAGGGATAAAATATTGATGATGGACTTTTAAATTCATAGATGATAGTAGATTTCATTCTCTACTTAACTTTTCTAATGAATTGTTGTTTCCACTGCAGTTGTTGATCTAAAACTTGTTGTCTATTATATTCTATCAGATTTTTTCCTGTTGAAGACTAAGGATAATTTGTTGTATATTATCTTAGTCATAATATTCTTTACTGGGCTAGTTGAGCTCACCCTTTTCCTTTTTATTCCATTTTTCTTCTCATGAAGCGAGAACATAGCGAGAACCAAATCGGGGTATAGAGTGATGGTCCTAGAGCAGGTTGTTTTAGCTTGATCCTCACTATTTCGTAAAATAGTGTATGAATAATTGTAATGAGGACTTATTTGAGTGTGGATATTGTCTAGAAGACAATATTTGTATTTAAACTCACAGTACGTGTTGTCGTATTTTACACGACAATTGTATTATTGAAGTTGTAGTTTCCTTTCTGTACCATGTATTTGGCGACTCAGAATGGGTGTGGTGTATACCTATTTTGGGGGTGTCACAGTTGGTATCAAAGCTTAGGGATATGATCCATGGCTGAGATGTGATACTAGAACTAGGAGGGGAGAGACGGGTAATCCTTCGCTAGTGTGTCCTACCTAAGCTTAGTGATGGTCGGTCATAATATAGGGATATAATGTGATATGTTAATTTATTTAATTAACCCTTGTTTTATGGCAGTTTTTAAGAATGGCAGCTAAGAACGTTAATAATGGAGTGAATGTGACCGTGGAGACACCTCTAATCACCAACCATGATAATGTGATGTCAGGCGAAGAAGGAATTAGAGATATTTTTGTGGTGATGGAAGAATTAATAGTTGCACCCGAGCAAGTCGCAGAGGTAGCAGCTGAGAGTGAGGAAGAAGAGGAACCTGAGGAGAATTTATTAGAGGTATTTTATGATCAAAATGTAGAATTGCAAAATTGTATTCATGAGTTAGAAGATCAGGCTGAAGAAAGGCAGGCGGTCATAGAGCAAAAGGATGCAACGATTCAAGCTTGTGTTACCTGATATATGATGCTTGAACAGAAGCACTCTTTAGCAGAGTATAATATGATAAAGCTAGAATCTGAGCTGAAAGAAGAAACAACTGAATGCGTGAGAATGAGTGATGCATGGGTAAAAGTCGTACGACGCGTTGATATTGTGAAAAGAGATGTCCGATCTAAGAAGGCTAAAATAGATGATATGTATTTCTCTTTTTGGACAGCAATTGAGAGAACCCAACATCGAGTTTTGAATTACCTTGTACATTGCGGTCAACCCCAATTCGATATGGATCAAAGATTAATGATTCAAATCATGAAACAGGAGTACGACGAAGCAGTTGAGGGTGGAATATGCCCTATAGCAAAAGACAATTCTAGCGGTAATGATGACACCAAAGGTTGTCCCAGACAAGTCAAAATCGGTGGTTCAAATGAGAGCGCCTTTCATAAAAGCGAGGAACCGAACGAAGTTATCACGGGTTAGTTAATCATAAATTTTTGTGAAGTCTATACCATGTTAGATACCGGTTCTACCCATTCTTTTATCTCTCCTGCTTGTGGTCAACGTTTAAACTTGACTCCGGAGAAATTGGAATTTGACTTATCTGTGGAAACTCCGTTAGGAGAAACTTTTATCATATCCACTGTTTATAAATCTTGTTTGATCCAAGTGGGCACAATCACATTACCTGTTGATCTTATCTTTTTAAAGATACTTGCTTTTGATGTGATTTTAGGAATTGATTGGTTAACCACTCATCATGCCAAAATTGATTGTTTTTGTAAGGTTGTTAGTTTTCATTTTCCTAACCAACCTGTTATGTGAATTCAAGCAACTAAACCATTGAAGTCAAACACTTTCATATTAAGCCATAAAGCCATTCGTTTATTGAAAAACGGATGTCAAGCTTTCTTAGCCTATTTCATTGATTTAAACAAAAATACGTCAGATTTGAATGATATTTCTGTTGTTAGTTAATTTCCTGATGTATTTCCTGAAGAACTTCCTGGCCTACCCCCAGAGTGTGATATTGAATTTTGTATCGACTTTGAACCCGGTACAAAACCCATTTTCAAAAATCCATATCAAATGGCTCCTATTGAACTTCAGGAGTTAAAAATCCAACTACAAGAGTTGGTACTCAAGCCTCTATTTGGTAACTTCCTTTATGGAATGCATCAAAGCCAGACTCTCCGTAGGGGACGCTATATTTGTTTGGTGATAAAACAATAGGTGCTATTGTGACGTGCTATCCAAGATTGGGATATGAGTCACAGTTGAGAGCAACTTAAGTCAGTAATCGAAATACGTAGCTCTCTAGGCTTAGCTGGTTACTATCGGAGATTCGTGCAAGGATTTTCTTGAATCGCTAATCCATTAACTTAGTTGACTCGGAAAGATACAAAATTCGTATGGAGCGAGGAATGTGAGAATATTTTACAAGAGCTCAAGATGCAACTCATTTCGGCACCTGTTCTGACCATACCATCCTGGAAAAGCGAACGTGGTAGCTGATGCGTTGAGTAGAAGATTGTATGCGAGTACGAGTGCGATATTGTCGAACACAAAGACCTATTTTGTATAACTTACAAAGGATGGAGATAGAGTTAAAAGCTCCAAGTACCCACATTATGATGTTAAATATGCGAGTAGAATCGACTTTAATGATAAAGTTAAAACCGCTCAAGCTACACACCGGAGCTGATGAATATAAAGAAGACGGTGCAAGAATGCGTTATTCTAGAAGTAAGAGTCGATGAAGAGAAGAAAGCTCAAGCCTTTGATTTATTTGAAATCCTCGATCGAGTAGGAACTGTAGCCTATAGACTCGCCTTAACGCTAAGTATGTCGCGTGTTCATAACGTTTTTCACGTATCGATGTTACGTAAATATGTGGACGACCCAAACTATATTATTGCGTTAGAACTAGACGAGATAGCCAAAGATTTAACGTACGAGGAGGTACCTGTCAAGATCTTGGATAGGAAAGAGCATGTCCTACGCACAAAGGTTATACCATAAGTGAAGGTTTTGTGGAGGAACCATGGAATTGAAAAAATAACCTGGGAGTTGGAATCAGAAATAAAAGCGAGGTATCCTCACCTGTTCAAAACACCAGGTACATACGTCAATTTTGAGGATGAAATTTCATAAGGAGGGGAGGTTGTAAGACCCCAGCTTTTTATAAATAATATTGAATTTTCCTCCAATTATTATTTTGAAATAATAAGGTGTTAATTTGATATAATGTTTTGGTTATGGGTGAAATGTGCAAATTTTGCAAAATAAGCAAGTGTTTATAAAATAATCATTGTTGTCGGGGAATATTCGTTTGGTCGTGGAATATTCTTTTTGTCGGGAATATCCGTATGACGGCACAGTCATTTGTGGGCCCCATAACGGAATAAATGTCGGATGAAGAAAACGACAAAGTTTGAGTTTTTATAATTAACGGCGTAATTGTTACCTTTAACACTGTTGGATTACATGGTGATTAAAATACAGTAATACGCGTGGTTGCACAGTAGCACACGGTATTGCACAATATTATTAAATTATTGATTCTTACGTAAGAAGGCACTACTCAATAATTGTTACAGTAGTTACTGTTCAATATTTTATTTTATTCAATAATTGTTGCATTGATAGTTTATATTATTGTCGTTTCAATAATTGTCATTGCACAGTATTTCCCATTATTAGATCGATAATTCATATTATTTGAATAATATTATTAGATAGCATTATTGACAATGTCTAGAAAGTTCTGTCAAGGAGAGATTTGGTCATCTACTTGCGCGCCAGTAAGGAGAAATCTTTATTGGAAAGCCCCCTCTTTCCTGGGAACGGTCTGGTTGTCATAATTGTGATTCTGTAATATTGTTTGTGAATAATTAATTATTGATTTATATGATAAGGAAATATTTATTTGATGCGGATATAAATGATGGATTTCTTTATTTTATGTGGTTATAAATAAAGGAATTAATGTTGATGTATTTTATCAGTATTTTGTCGGATTGGAGGTATTAAAAGATCAAATCGGTGTTCTTACAGCTCTATTATGTGAGTTATAATTTTTAATCCGACCGTTGGATCGTTGTTATTTTTTGATATGTTATACATATATAAGTTGAGTATATGTCAACAAATTTTGAACCGTTAAAAATGAATGTATGATTTGTTATGAATTTTAAGAGGTGACTGGTTCAGAAATTATTGAAGTTTCAGAATTTATCATTTTGGTGGAAAATTCTAGAATTGGTGGGCCCCACTTTTGGTTGGTGAGAAATGTGCTCAAATTGAATTTCAAATGTGGTGGGTGGCAATAGTAGCAGGTAAAGCCATCAGGTAGCAGGTCAAGTCTGATTCGGCGTGCTAACATTTTCCTATAAATAGAGGCCTAAGTTCGAATTGAAAATCACACCAGAAACAAGTTTTCTCTCTTTCTTTCTCTATATTATCGAGCGTATTTTGTGAGTATTTTGATACTTTGAGAGTTGCTATTCAGCACAAGTTTCATTCAAATTTCATATCCAGATATTCCGATCGGAAATCATTATTTCGTTTGAGGTAAGGGATGTTATTTTCTTAAGTAAATGATATTATTTTTTCAATATCATTATGCAAAAATATTGGTCCGAACTTTTATCAAATTTGGAACTTTTTGTGTCGGGATTACTTTTTACGATATCTGAGACTATTCACTTAATACTGACACTATTTATCAAAAAATAAAATTTCTCCTTTTTGTCCAAGATGTCTATTATGGTTACTATCTTTGATTGTATCCATGTTTTGATCTTTACTTTTGAATTCTGCTTCACAATTGGTTATTATGAATTATTATTGATCTTGGATAAACTGTTATACGAATCCATAATATTTGTCCTTCTGTCTCACTGGATTCGTTTTCTTTAAGATATTTTTCATCATCCTCAGTCCTAAATGATGATATTACTGAATATCTTTGGCCTGTAGTGAAAAGATGAATGATTAACTGATGAATATCTTTGGCCTGTAGTGCAAAGATGAATGATTACCTAATGAATATCTTTGGCCCGTAGTGCAAAGATGAACAGGTGTTGAGATGAACATGACCAACTGGTGATACAAATGAATATCTTTGACCCGTAGTGCAAAGATGAATATTTGATTAAAGATGTGTATTGATTGATGTTACAAGGATAAAATATTGATGATGGACTTTTAAATTCATAGATGATAGTAGATTTCATTCTCTAGTTAACTTTTCTAATGAATTATTATTTCCGCTGCAGTTATTGATCTAAAACTTGTTGTCTATTATATTCTATCAGATTTTTCCCTGTTGAAGACTAAGGATAATTTTTTGTATATTATCTTAGTCATAATATTCTTTACTGGGCTAATTGAGCTCACCCTTTTCCTTTTTGTTCCATTTTTCTTCTCTGGAAGCGAGAACATAGCAGGAACCAGTCGGGGTATAGAGTGATGGTCCTAGACAGTTGTTTTAGCAGTCCTCACTATTTCTGTAAAATAGTGTATGATAATTGTAATGAGAATTTATTTGAGTGTGGATATTGTCTAGAAGACAATATTTGTATTTAAACTCACAGTATGTGTTGTCGTATTTTACACGACAATTGTATTATTAAAGTTGTAGTTTGCTTTCTGTACCATGTATTTGGCGACTCAGAATGGGTGTGGGGTATACCTATTTTGGGGGCGTCACAGATTTCGCATGACCTAGTTTCGTTCTTTATTATTCTGTTGGAATATCCTGTCTGTGCAGATGACGCATGACCTGGTTCCATTCTTTATTATTCTGTTGGAATAACCTGTCTATGTGGACTACTGCATGCATGGTGAATAATCCTTCGTATTCATTCCTTATTAAATTGTGGAAATAATCTTTCTACGTGGATTACCGCATGGCGGGCAAAAATCCATTTGCAGTTTCATATATTCTATTATACTCAATTGGTTAAAATTTTGGCTTCTATACTCCATGAAATTAGTAGAATATCCTGGATATTTGCGCTTCATCCAGTTTCTTTTCATGGAAATATTCTTCTGATCAATCTTGAATTTTACTCTACAAAACAGTACCATGTTGACAATTTGGACGTTATTGATTTCTGGAAAAATTAAATTATAAATCTTTAAAAATATATCCTTGAACTTGTTTTATTGAATTCTTATATCATTGTCATCATCCTCATGTTTATAATATGTTGAAAGTCATCATGTAGCTTTGAAAGTGCATAGATGGACTTGGTATGATTATGACCGAGGATTATTCGGTATAATCATGGACCGTAATGTTACAAATGATGTGGTAAAAGTCCTCATTGGCCGTAGTGCATTGATGGACAGTTGTTGGCATGATCATGACCATTGATGAATTCACGAATATCCATGGCCCGTAGTGCATGCATAATTTGTGGTCGTGATACTAATGAATATCCTTGGCCGTAGTGCAGGGATGATGTGGTTTATTTATTAAGCTGAGTCTCAGCGATAAAAATGATGAAAAATCTTTTAAATCATAGAAGATAGTAGATTTTGTTCTCTACTTGACTCTTCTAATGGATTGCTTGTTCCGCTGCAGTTAAACTTGATGTTTGTTATATTTTATCAGTTTAACACTTTTGAAGGCTAACGATAAATTATTCTACATTATCTTAGTCATAATATTTTTTACTGGGCTAGTTGAGCTCACCCTTTCTTTCACTGTTCTCCTCAGGAAATGAGAATATAGCTGGGACGAGTCAGGGAACGGATTGACGGTCCTGATGGTTGTTTTAGTAGTCCTCACTATTCCATAAAATAGTGTGACAAGAAATGTAATGAGGACTCCATTGAGTGTGGATATTGTCTAGATGACAATGTTCTTATTAAAACTCTTAGATTATGTTTTGTCGTATTTTACACGACTGTTGTATAATTAAGTTGTATTTTAATTTTATACCATGTATTTGGCGACTCAAGATGGGTGATGTATACCTATTTTGGGGGCGTCACAGTTGGTATCAAAGCTTAGGGATATGATCCCTAGCTAAGATGTGAGACTAGAACTAGGAGGGGAGAGACGGGGAATTCCTTCGCTAGTATGACCTACCTAAGTTTATTTGGTATTTAATTGGTCGGTCAGAGTATAGGGATAATATGTTGCATGTCAATTAACCCTTATTTTGTGGCAGTATTTGAAAATGTTGTAAGACCCCAACTTATTATTAATGAAATTTAATTTTCTCTATTTATTATTTTGAAATAGTAAGGGTTGATTTGATTAATGTGGATAGTTATGGGTAAAATACGCATAAATATTTGAATAAGCAAGTGGTTATAAAATATTCATTATTGTTTGGGAATATTCGTTTGAATATTCAGATCTTTGTCTTGGGAATATTAAATATTTACGCATAGTCTTTTTTGTGGGCCCCATAACGAAAAAAGCGATTGGATGAAGAAAACGACAAATATAAGTTGTTTATAAATAACGAGCGTAGTTGTTACCAATTATCTTGTTGGAATACCCGGTGGTTAAAACACACTAATACGCGTTGTTGAACAGTAGCATACAGTATTGCACCAATTATTGATTCTTACGTAAGAAGGCACTACTCAATAATTATTTACGATAATTACTATTCAAGATTTTATTTTATTGATTCAATAATTCTTTGCATTGATATTTTATATTATCGTTGTTTCAATAAATTGTCATTACAGTATTTTCCATTATCGGAGAAATAATTCATATTATCTGAATAATATTATTGGATAACATTATTGGCAATGTCTAGAAAGTTACATCTAAGGAGAGGTTTGGTCACCTAATTGCGCGCCATGATAAGAGAGATCCTTATTGAAAGCCCCTCTTTCCCAGGAACTACACGGTTGCCATTAATTGTGATTACGTAATATTATTTGTGAATAATTAATTATTGATTTATATGATGAGGAAAATATTGATTTTATGTGGATATAGATGGAGAAAATTTATAATGTGACAATTGTTGAAAATTAATATTTTATCTTTTTCGATAAAATAATTCATTTAAATATATTATTTTAATAATATATTAACTTGATGATATTTTATAATGAATGTGGGATATATGAGTATATGAGGAGGAAGAATATTTTTGTGGCATTAAATGTTTAACACATATTTTGTGTGTTGGAATTTGGAAAAACTTTCTTCTGCAAAGTTGTAGAGAATTGAATTTCCTATAAAAAGTCGCGAGATTCAAATTTTCTGATAAAAGGGCTATTTATTATGAATTATTGAAGTTCCGAAGCTCCGAAATAATTAATTTTTGGAAGTTTAAAATATTTAAAATAGGAAAAACGTTTTTTTTTTGTTTTGTGGGCAGCCCTAGCATGTGCAAGATAAGCTAAAATCAGTTGTCAAAATGTGCGTAGAGAATTTGTAATATATATAATATTATTATATTAAATTTTCTACTTTGGTGTTCTAAGCATTTTCCTATAAATAGGGTGCTTAGGTTAGAATTAAAAATCACACCAGAAACTGAAGTTTTCTCTCTCTATATTATCGAGCGTATTCTTGTGAGTATTTTGAGTATACTTTGAGTATTGCTATACGGTGCAAGTTCAAGTCATAACCTATATCCGGTGTTTCAACTAGAAGTACTGTCTTTCGAGGTAAGGGATGTTATTTTATTTGAAAATGATATTATTTCTTAAATATCATTATGCCGAAATATTGGTTGGAAATTTTTATCAAATTTGGAACTTTTTCATGTCGGGGTTACTATTCATGAGTTACTATTCACGAGTTACTATTCATGAGTTACTATTCACGAGTTACTATTTATGAGTTACTATTCACGAGTTACTATTCACAAGTACTATTCACGAAGCGTGAAGATGTTTTTTGAGAAATTTCTATCTTTTGGTGTCGAAGTTACTATTCATGTATACGGCACTATTCACGAATACGGCACTATTCACCGAAAAATGAAATTTCTTCTTTTTGTCCAAAATATCTATTATGGATACTAGCTTTGATTGTATCCATGTTTTGATCATTCTTGAATTTTACTCCACTCTGATTACTTATGAAGTATTTTTGAACTTGGATTGTTTAAAATACGAATCTTTAATATTTGTTCTTTTGTTTCACTGGATTCGTTTCCTTTAAAATATTTTTCATCATCCTCAGTCTTAAATGATGATATTACTGAATATCTTTGGCATGTAGTGCAAAGATAAATGATTTCTTGATGAATATCTTTGGCCCGTAGTGCAAAGATGAATAGGTGTTGAGATGAACATGACCGACTGATTAATATCTTTGGCCCGTAGTGCAAAGATGAACAGGTGTTTAGATGAACATGACTAATCGATGAATATCTTTGGCTCAGAGTGCAAAGATGAATATTTGATTCCAGATATATATTGATTGATGTTACAGGGATAAAATATCGACAATGAACTTTTAAATTCATATATAGAAGATAGTAGTTTGCATTCTCTACTTAACTCTTCTAATGAATTATTATTTCCACTGCGAAGATTGATTTAAAACTGGTTGGCTATTGTATTCTATTAGATTTTTCCCTGTTGGAGACTAACGATAATTTTTTGTATATTATCTTAGTCATAATATTCTTTACTGGGCTAGTTGAGCTCACCCTTTTCCTTTTTGTTCCATTTTTCTTCTCAGGAGGCGAGAATGTAGTGAGTACGAGTCGGGGTATGGAATGGTGGTTATAGAGAGAGTTGTTTAGTAGTCCTCACCATTTTTGTAAAATAATGTATAAATAATTGTAATGAGGATTTATTTGGGTATGTATATTGTCTAGAAGACAATAATTGTATTTAAACTCATAAAGATATATTTTTTCGTCGATTTTTACACGACAAATGTATTAAAATCTGATGAATACGCATGATTGCACAAAGAATATACGGATTGCACAAAGTATTTTTGAATTATTGATTCTTACGTAGAAGAAGGCACTACTCAATAATTATTACAATAATTCTTTGTTCAATATTTTGTTTTTTTGATTCAATAATTGTTGCGTTGATATTTCATATTATTGTTGTTTCAATAATTGTCACTACACAGTATTTCCCATTATCAGATCAATAATTCATATTCTTTGAATAATATTATTAGATATCATTATTGGCAATGTCTAAAAAATTTTGTCAAGGAGAGGTTTGGTCACTTAATTGCACGCCAATAAGGAGAAATCCTTATCGGAAAGCCCCTCTTTTTTAGGAACGACCTAGTTGTCATAATTGTGATTCTGTAATATTATTTATGAATAATTAATTATTGATTTATATGATAAGGAAATATTTATTTTATGTGGATATAAATGATGGATAGGAAAATAATTATTTTGTGTGGATATAAATGAAGGAATTAATGCTGCGGTGTTTTATTAGTATTTTATCGAAATGAAGAAGGAAATATGGGATTTTCCAAAAAAAATCAGTTTATTACTTGATTTTGTAAAATTCATAACTCTTTGTGTATAATGAGTTAGGAGATGAGACATATATCAACAGAAAGCCCTGGAAGTAAGCTAAGCGTAGAAATTTGAATCACCCAAAAATTCATTGTGGATTTTTCGTAGTGATTGTTTGAATGAAACTAGTCCGAAGGACTCATAATCCGAAAAATCAGTGTTCTTGAGATATATTGCGTGAGTTATAATTTTTAATCCGACTGTTGGATCGTTGTAATTTTTGGATATGTTATACATATATAAGTTGAGTATATGTTCACAAATTTTGAACCGTTAAAAATTAACGTATGATGTTTTATGAATTTTAAGAGGTGACTGATTCAGAAATTGTTGAAGTTTCTGAATTTAACACATTTTGGAAATTTCTAGAATGAGTGGGCCCCACCTTTGGTTGGTGAAAATGTGCTGAAATTCTATTTCAAAAGTGGTGGGTGGGAATAGTAGCAGGTAAAGCCATCGTGTAAAGCTTGGTCAAGTTTGTTTCTAAGATTCTAACATTTTCCTATAAATAGGGTGCTGAGTTAGAATTGAAAATCACACCAGAAACAAGTTTTATCTCTTTCTCTCTCTATATTATCGAGCGTATTTTGTGAGTATTTAGATACTTTGAGAGTTGCTAATTAGTGCAAATTTCTTTCAGCGTCATATCCGATATTCTAGTCAGAAGTACTGCTCTTTTGAGGTAAGGGATTTTAAGGGATTGTAAGGGATGTTATTTTTTTTCCGTAATGATGTTATTTTCTTCAATATCATTATGCCAAAATATTGGTATGGATTTTATTGTGGAATTTCTACGTTTTTCATGTCGGGGGCACTATTCACGTATACGACATTATTCATGTATATGGCACTATTTACGTATATGACATTATTTACATATATGGTACTATGTACGAATATGAGTTACTATTCATGAGTTACTATTCACGATAAAATTGGTTTCTTTTTCTGACCAAAGTATCGTTGATTTATGAATCTTACTCTTGAAATTAAATGTAGTTGTTGATCATATTGTTTTTATTATCATATATAACATTTTTATAATCCTGGTGATGAAACTTCTCTTTGACTTGAGTGTAAAGATGGATCGATTATTGGTATGATCGTGACTATGGGTTCTCTCTGACCAGTAGTGCAAAGTTGAATTATTGACTGGTATGATCATGACCATTGAATTTATAATTGAATATCTTTAGCTTAAGTGTAAAGGTGAATTGATCAACATACTTATAATTATTGTTTTGAAATGATTATATATTCCTTTGATATTAATATCTTCGGCCGGTAGTGTAAAGATGATCTGTTGTTGAATATCTTTGGCATGTAGTGTAAAGATGATCTGTTGTTGAATATCTTTGGCCCGTAGTGCAAAGATGACCTGTTGTTGAATATCTTTGGCCTGTAGTGCAAAGATGAACTGTTGATGAATATCTTTGGCCCGTAGTGCAAAGATGAATTTATTAGTATGATTATGAACAGGAACTGTGATTTGGTATAACCATGATCTCTGATGTTTCAGGTAAAGACAAGTGATGAAATTATCTTCGTCCTGGGTGCGAAGAGGAATTTAGAACCACAATTATGATTATGAGTTATTCACATGATTGTGGACAGGAACTGTTGATTGATGTTACATGGATAAAACATTGTTGATAGAATTTTAACATGGAGAAGATAATAGACTTTATGGTCTATTTGACTCTTCTAATGGATTGCTCGTTCCGCTGCAACTATGGTTGAAAAGTTTTATCATCTATCATATGTTCTAAATCTCTGATTCATTACTGATGAAGGCTATTTATAATTTAATTATCTTTAGTCATGATATTCTTTACTGGGCTAGTTGTGCTCACCCTTTTGCTTCACAATTCCTTTCAGGTAATAAAAGTGTAGCTGGGTCGAGCGGGGGTAACAGGAGAATAGAACGGTGGTCTCTAACTATGGAGGTTCTCCTTAAACAGTATAGAAAAGTGTGTTGTATTTTATACATCATTTAATAGTTATATTTGGTGAATCAAATAGGGTGAGGCGAACCCAACGTTGGAAGGGTGTTTTGCCACTATCATACAAGATGTCTAATGACATGCGACTTCGTGTTATAATAAGACAGGGTTATGCACATCCACTTACTGAGTATATCTACGAGCACTACCTATATAATCATGGAGTTTGGTTAAAGTATAATTCTCAATTAGAGACAGTGGAGATAATTATATGTCAAGAGAAGTAATCTTCTCGTTTTTCTTTAGGGTCTACTGGGTCAACCAAGGATAATTCTATGGACATATGATATCTATCATAACCTAGACGCATGGCCTCCCATGTACGAAGGTTTCCTTGAGCACTTCCCAAAGATTTTAATTTCTAAAATAGTAATTGACTGTACCTTTATGTATGGTGTCATTGTGACATGCTATCCAAGGTTGGGATGAGAGTCACAGTTGGTATATATTTGTATCAAAACTCACAACATATGTGTTGTTGTATTTTACATGACAATTGTAGTAATAAAGTTGTAGTTGTTTTCTGTACCATGTATTTGGCGACTCAGAATAAGTTGGGTGGAATGGACCTATTTTGGGGGCGTCACAATAAAGGTGGAGAATGGAACCTTTTGCTCCTCTGAGCATTCCAAGACATCAAATATCTTGGTGATCTGCTTTATCCACGTCTCTGCCTTAAGTGGTTCTGGCTTTCCCAAAAACTCCGGTGGTCTCAACTCCTTGAACTGCTTAGCGGTGACCAACCATGGGTTGCCATTGTTTCCACCTGCATTATGAACATGAGTCTCTCTCATTTGGTGTTGCATGAACTGCACAAAGCCTCTGAACATCCCATCGTTCATCATTTGGCCGGTGTTGTTGTTCACCTGAGGATTGTTGCCTTCCTGCACATTATCCTGGTTATTGATCTGTGGTGATTCAACGGTCTCCTGTGCTCCATTGCTATTCTCAATATTCTCAGATGTCATTTTCAAATACTGCCACAAAATAAGGGTTAATTGACATGTCACATATTATCCCTATATTTCAACCGACCATTTAAATAACAAATAAACTTAGGCAAGTCATACTAGCGAAGGAATTACCCGACTCTCTCCCTCCTAGTTCAAGTCTCACATCTCAGCCAAGGATCATATCCCTAAGCTTTGATACCAACTGACCCCCAAAATAGGTATACATCACCCATCTTGAGTCGCCAAATACATAGTACAAAATTCAAATACAACTTAATAATACAACTGTCGTGTAAAATACGACAAAATATAAACTGAGAGTTTTAATACGACTATTGTCATCTAGACAGTATTCAAACTCAAATTCAATCTTATTACAATTATTATCACACTATTTCACAGAATAGTGAGAACTACTAATGCAACCATCTGGACCGTCAATACATTCCACGACTAGTCCCAGCTATATTCTCATTTCCTGAAGAGAACAATGAAATAAAGGGTGAGCTCAACTAGCCCAGTAAGAAATATTTTTACTAAGATAATGCAGAATAAATTATCCTTAGCCTTCAACAATATAACAACTGATAGAATATAATAGACAACAAGTTTTAGATCAACAACTGCAGCGGAATAAGCAATCCATTACAAGAGTCAAGTAGAGTATAAAATCTACTATCTTCTATGATTTAAAAGATTTATCATCAATTTTATCGTTGAGATTCAGCTTAATAAATAATACACATCATCGAATCATCCCTACAGTACGGGCCAAGGATATTCTTTAGTATCACGACCACGAATTATCCATGCACTACGGGCCAAGGATAATTGTGTTTTCATCAACGGTTATGATCATGCCATAAAACAATTCATCTTTGCACCCTTCGCCGAAGAGAACCCATGGCCATGATCATACCAAAAATTGTCCATCAATGCACTACGGGCCAATGAGGACTTTTACCACATCATTTGTAATATTACGGTCATGATTATACCGAATAATTCTTGGTCATAATCATACCAAGTCCATCTATGCACTACGGGCCAAAGATGACTTTCATAACAATATAAGTATGAGGATGATGACAATGACATAATAATTCAATAAAACAAGTTCAAGGATAAATTTTAAAAATTTATAATTTAATTTATCCAGAATTCAATAATGTTCAAATTGTCAACATGATACTGCTTTGTGGAGTAAAATTCAAGAATAATATTGTACCAAAAATGATTTGGACCGAAAACGAATCGATTTTTATCATGAATAGTACCCTGGGTGAATAGAACTCGGGTGAATAGTACTTTGTGAATAGCAACCTGTGAATAATACTCCCGCATGAAAAAGTTAAAACTTATCAAGAATGCTCAGAATAATATCTATGAAAAGATATTGGATGAAGCGCAAATATCAAGAATATTCTACTAATTTCATGGAGTATAGAAGCCAAAACTTTAACAAAATGAGTATAGATTTCAAAATCTGAAACGAAATAATATTACTTACATACTACAGAGTATGGAAGAAAATATTATTTTATACGAATACTGAACAAAAATAACATCCCTTACGAATATTAAACAAAAATAATATTCCTTTCGAATATTGAACCAATATAATATTTCTTACGAATATTAAATGAAAATAATATTTCTTGCGAATATTGAACGAAATAATATTCATACGAATACGAAAAATAATATCTCTTCAGAATATAAAATAAATAATACCCCTTACCTCAAAAATATAGCAATTTCGACTGGTATAGTGGGGATATTCTTGAAGAAAACTTTCACTATTTTCTACACTCAAAGCTTCCTTAAACTCTAAAGAAATACGCTCAATATTATAGAAAAAGAATTCTCTGATCCTGGTGTGATTTTTAAACCAGCATCCTATTTATGAGAATGGAAATGATACTATTTAGAAAATAAAATCACGGACTGCACAGTACAAAAAAATCACGGGCGACGTTCGGCTTAAATTTTCTAAAAATTTGATTTTACTATTCATTACTGTGCAATAAAATATTCTAATAAAACAAAAACTTTAAATAAAATATAATATATTCTACTTATAATCAAATAAAACAAAACTTATAATATATATATATATATATATATATATATATTGACGCCCCTAAAATAGGTATACATCACCCATCTTGAGTCGCCAAATACATGGTACAAAATTCAATTACAACTTAATAATACAACTGTCGTGTAGAATACGACAAGACATAACTGAGAGTTTTAATACGAATATTGTCTTCTAGACAGTATTCAACTCAAATGAAGTCCTCAATACATTTATTATCACACTATTTTATAGAATAGTGAGGACTACTAATGCTATCATCTGGACCGTCACTCCGTTCCCCGACTAGTCCCGGCTACATTCTCATTTCCTGAAGAGAACAATGAAAGCAAAAGGGTGAGCTCAACTAGCCCAGTAAGAAATATTATGACTAAGATAATATAGAATAATTTATCGTTAGCCTTCAACAATGTTAAACTGATAAAATATAACAAACATCAAGTTTAACTGCAGCGGAACAAGCAATCCATTAGAAGAGTCAATTAGAGAATAAAATCTACTATCTTCTATGCTTTAATAGGTTTTTCATCACTTTTATCGTTGAGACTCAACTTAATAAATAATCCACATCATCCCTGCACTACGACCAAGGATATTCATTAGTATCACGACCATAAATTATCCATGCACTACGGGCCAAGGATATTCGTGTTTTCATCAATGGTCATGATCATACCAACAACTGTCCATCAATGCACTACGGGCCAATGAGGATTTTTACCACAACATTTGTAACATTACAGTCATGATTATACCGAATAATCCCTGGTCATAATCATACCAAGTCCAGCTATGCACTACAGGCCACAGATGACTTTTAACATAATATAAACATGAGGATGATGACAATGATATAATAATTCAATAAAACAAGTTCAAGGATAAATTTTTAAGGATTTATAATTTAATTTATCCAGAAATCAATAACGTCCAAATTGTCAACATGATACTGCTTTGTGGAGTAAAATTCAAGAATGCTCAGAAGAATATTTTCATGAAAAGATACTGGATGAAGCGCAAATATCAAGGATATTCCACTAATTTTATGGAGTATAGAAGCCAAAACTTTAACCAACTGAGTATAATAGAATATATGAAACCGCAAATAGATTTTTGCCCGCCATGCGGTAATCCACGTAGACAGATTATTTCCACAATTTAATAAGGAATGAATACGAAGGATCATTCACCATGCATGCGGTAATCCACATAGACAGGTTATTCCAACTGAATAATAAAGAATGGAATAATAGAAGAATTCACCAGGCGTGTGTAATCGCATTGCATAAAAGTTATTCCAAATGTAATAATAAAGAATGGAACCAGGTCATGCGTAACCCGCACAGACAGGATATTCCAACATAATAATAAAGAATGGAACCAAGTCATGCGTAATCCGCACAGACAGGATATTCCAACATAATAATAAAGAATGGAATAACAATAAAATTCACCAGACATGCGATAGACCGCACAGACAGGTTATTCCAATAGAATAATAAAGAATGGAATAACAACCCTTACGAATATTGAAAGAAAATAACTCTCTTCATGAATACGAAAGAATAATACCCTTTACCTTAGTAGGAGATTGGATACTGCAATAGTGTAGTAACAGAATACTCTTCTTCTTTCTCTCTTATTCTCTCTATACTTTCTCTCTATAGCTTGAATGAATTGGTGAAAAATAATGAAGAAATGAGCTTCTATTTATAGGCTTGGCAGAGTAAGGGTAAAATAGTCTTTTCGCCATAATTTATGACATCATCGCTGACATCATCGATCATATTACATCATTGCTTACCTCATCGTCCGATGACATCATCGCTTACCTCATCTTCCGATGACATCATCGCTTGCATCACAGGAATTCAAATTCAATTTGTTCTCTTCCACCTCCTTTTACTTTTATACCATGAATTTACTATAATAATGCTACCATTCAAATTATAAAAAACGTATTATTATATAATCACATCATACTACTAAAATGTAATATTATAATAATATATTTGAATGAATTATTTTATCGAAAAAGATAAAATACCTACTTTCAACAAATGTCACATGCTAAAAATTCCTCAATTTAAATCCACTTCGAATAAATATTTTCTTATCATATATATCAACAATTAATTATTCATAAATAATATTACAAAATTACAATATTGACAATCAGGTCGTTCCTAGGAAAGAGGGGGCTTTCCGATAAGGATTTCTCCCTATCATGCAATAAATTAGGTGACCAAACCCTTTCTCGATGTAACTTTCTAGACATTGTCAATAATGTAAATAATAATATTATTCAAATAATATGAATTATTGATTTGATAATTTGAAATACTGTGTAATGACAATTATTGAATCAATAATATAAAATATCAACGTAGCAATTATTGAATCAATAAAATAAAGTATTGAACAGTAATTACTGTAACAATTATTGAGTAGTGACTTCTTACATAAGCATCAATAATCCAAGATACTATACAATACCGTGTGCTACTATGTAATCACGCGTATAACTGTACTTTTATCACCGGGTATTTCAACAGTTAACGGTAAAACTTTCGTTGTTATTTTTATAAAAAGATAATTTTATCGTTTTCTAACTCCGGATAATAATTACATTGTGGGGTCCACTAATGATTATGTAAATCGCATTTAATATTTCCGACCAAACGAATATTTTATAGCAACTTGCTTACTTTGCAAACTTTATAAATATTACCCACAACTATAACATTATAACAAATTCACACCTTAATATTCAAAAATGATATTTATAAAAAAATTATCTTTATTCATAAAAGTTGGGGTCTTACATATATATATATATATATATATATTTACACAGACACAACACACACCACTATCACACATTTCCCTCTTTTTCCAGACAACACACCACCACCCACCAATATTACACACCCACACATCACACACTCACACATCACACACATTTACATTCCCTTTCTTACAAGTCATCTATCCCCCACCCCCTTTTCTTCCTTTATTTTCATCCCACCGTATAACACATTTTCCCCCCCACACATTTTCTTTCCACATGTCATTATCATATATATATATATATATATATATATATATATATAACACATTCACATTCACACACACACACATTATATATATATATATATATATATATATATATATATATATATATATATATATATATATACACTCCACCTTTTCCACCATCTTCCACTAACTTTTATATATAATACTAATATTCTTTTCCAAACACATTTTCTCCCACCATCAATTTTCTTCCCACATGTGGCCCCACCTTTATTATACTGAATAACTTTCTACCGATTATTTTGAAAAATGGGTAAATGGGGGTCCATAAAATAAGTAACATTTACAACAAATACGTCATAAAAATCCCCTCAATATTTTTAACAACCTTTATTCATATTATTATAACTCGCAATATTAACAACCAGATCGTTCTCAGGAAAGAGGGGGCTTTCCAATAAGGATTTCTCCATATTGACGCGCAATTAGGTTACCAAACATCTCCTTGACAGGACTTCTAGACATTGTTAATTATGCATATAATAATTAGAATAACTTGTCATCTCAATTATTGATTTAATAATATATAAAATATCGACAATAATTGAATCAAATAACGTAAGATACTATGCAGCAATTACTGTAGCAATAATTGAACAAAACTGAGTGACTTCTCACGTAAGCATCAATAATCAATACCGTGTGCTACTATGCAACCACCTGTATTAATGTACTTTTATCACCGGGTGATTCAACAATTAACGGTAAAACTTCTGCCGTTATTTTCATAAAAAGATATTTTTGCCATTTTCTAACTTCGACAGTAACTCCGTTGTAGGGTCCACCAATGATTGTGCCGTCGTAGGAATATTTCCCGATAAAAAGAATATTCCCCGACCAATCGAATATTATATAACCGCTTGCTTACTTTGCAAAATTTATAAATATTACCCACAACTATAACATTATATCAAATTCACACCACAATATTCAAAAAAATATTTTGGGAAAAATTAATTTTTATTCACAAACTTTGGGGTCTTACAGTGGACCCAAGTGTAAATTCAGATTTATATGACTTAATTAAATTAAACGCACAAATTAAGGTTCACATTATGATAAAATGAATGACAGAAAAGACGGAAATGAATGGACAAAACCACAATTAATGAACGAAGAATTAAATGACTAAAAAAGGGGAAAACCTAAGGTTTTGCCCCCCTAGGATTCGACCACCCTAGGATTCAACCACTCCAAGATGACTCCTCCTTAAGGAAAAAATAAATTAATCTCTTCCCCAACTGAATTTGGTAGGAACTATCTAAACGAAATAAGGAAAACGGACAAAATATGAACAAAAGATCAAAGCCAAAATCCCCAATAGGGTTCGACCCCCCTAGCGCGCACTACCTCTTTTTCTCAATTGACATTCTAGAAGGGTTTTGATCGATGCAATGATAGAGCAATGAGCCCGGACTACAAAAAGAAACTAAAATCTTGTGAAACTCCAAGAAATGATTAGTCTTATAATCTCCATGACAAGAAAAACATCTTAGAGGACCAAGAATAATGAGAAAAGGATGAAAATCGACCAAGAAAGGCTGAAATGAACAAAAAGAGAATCGAAGGAAGTCCCCCTAGGGTTTAGCTCCCTAGGGTTCGGCCTCCTAGGGCGCGGCCTCCCATGTACTCCTCAAAGTTCTTCCATGGAATTTTGGCTACGAGATTCTCAAATAAAAAAGGAAGAGCAAGAAAGCATGGTTTGAGCAAAAAGAGCTTTGAAGCATGAGATCATAACGAGGAGGAGCCTCCATGAGTCACAATGCAGAAGACTTATGGAAGCAACTCATTTTGAGAATTGATTGAGGGATTGAATTGCTGGGTAGAAGGGGCAGGACAATCTTGGCATTACTCTGGTGACTATGGGTATTTTTGGAATTTTTTAGAGGTCATGTTCCTGACACGTGACGACTTTCAAAAAAACTGTATAAATACTTCTTCCATTCTGTAAGGAAGGGACTTTTGGACTTTTGAAAGATTAGAAGACTTGGAGTTTCTCTCTCAACCTCAAAAACTCAAGAAGGTTTTCTGGATCTTTGCTACGTTAATAAGGCTGTCGGATCTTAATAGTTCTGTCACGGGTCATTGGAGTAATCGATCACCTGTTCTTCTCTCATCTTCAATCAATCTATCAATTTCATACTCTTCGTGGATTTCTCTTCTCCTCAGTCAACACGAAACCCTAACCCTAGTAAGGTATAATTTTCTTCCCCACATGTAATTAATAAGTTTATTATATTTTTAGAGTTAAAAGTATTAATAATAACTATTGGAGTCCTTAATTTTTACTTATTACGAGGTGGGATAAAGGTACTACATGTACCCTCTTATTTCTTGATAAGTGTAGGGTTAAATTCTTGTATGATTGAGATTAGGTTTTATGTACTCTTAGCAACATTGATATTAGGGTTAAAAATTCAGCAACCCTAATTAGACAAGTAATAAAAAAAATTAAGAAAAAATCAGATGTTTAATAAAAGTATGAAAACGTCTATTTTGGGGTTTGAAATGAGATGCGCCGTGACCAAAAACTTGATTTTGTAAATATTATCGAAAATTTCAATTTAAAATATGATGTGCCCGTAGTGTTGGAAAAAGTACGCTAAAAATAATCTATATCCAAGAAATTACTTTTCCGTCTTTAATTAGGTTGAGAAATCTAATTAACTTCACCACCCAAAAACACCCTAAGCAATAAAGTCTTCAAGCTTTCAATTGAACGGATAAAATGATGGCGGATACCCACGAACAACAAACCCGTAATTCTCTCAATTTATTCTTTTGGTATCTTCTTACTACCAAGCTTATCTCATGTATCAAATAAGACTCCCTCATAGCCTTATTTATAGTACTCTTCCTAATCCATTCCTATTATGGATTAGAAACTATTTATTCTCCTAATCAAATTAGGGATCACATCTCCTTGTCTTGGTCACCAACCACTCTAACAAGTAAATCCTTTTTCAACTTGAATTCCTTTCATGGAATCTCCAATTCCAATATTGCTTCCATTAACCCAATTTCTAATTGGATTAATATCAAGTAAACCCACTTACTTGCTCACACAAAAAATTCAATTCTTTTCTATCTTGGATTTTATCTCATGGATGAGGACCCACACCCAACAATCTCCCCCTCCGAACCCATGAGAGGAGGGATCACCAACCACAAGTCCTTACTCGGAGTTAATTCCAACGATGTCTTGGCTCAACTCAAGCTTCTTAGAATTTTCAAATATCTTCATGTCCGGCTTTGTCTCATCGGCATGGTTCTTCTCAATGGGATGATCTAACTCAAACTTGACAGATTTTTGCTTGCCAAATTCATTCACAACCGCTTTGTACCCTGGCTGCGAGCTATCACTTTCCTTCTTCACTTTTGGTACCCATTTAAAGCGAAGAGCTTTCTTCTTATGGTTCTCATGCAAGGCTTTTCTCCCATCTCGCACGGCTTTGTACCACATCTTTTTATGCCTAACTCCCCCATCTTCAACACCTCTCATATGCGCCCGCATCGTGTAAAGAGTGTATACCTTCTTAACTCTAGTGACCACTAGAGACCCTTTGGTGAGCTTCCATTGACCTTCACCAAAGTAACTTTTATAACCATTCTCATCAAGCTTACCAGCAGAGATCAAATTAAAATGAATATCCGGAACATGTCTGACTTCTCTCATCATCAACTTACAACCACTGTTAGTTTCTAAACAAAAATCTTTAATGCCTATAATCTTGGATACACTTCCGTTTCCCATCCGCACATGGCCAAAATTACCACTACTATAGGATGTGAAGATTTCACCACGTGAAGTAGCATGGAACGAAGCACCCGAATCAATAATCCAATCATTAACATGACACTTGGGTTTATCATCACAAACAATAGCTACATCAACGTCGGATAGATACACAATCGAATCTTTATCCTCATTTTTTCCCTTAGACTGCTCCTTCTTTAAAAATCTGCACTCTCGTCTTACGTGACCCGACTTCTGGCAGTGAAAGCAAATTACTTCTTTTTTATCTCTTGACCTTCCCCTGGATTTGTCATCTTCAGGAGAGTTTCTCCCTTTGTTTTTGCCCCTACTCTGTGCGACAAAAACTTGTGACTCAGCACTAATTACCATAGTATTTCTTCGCCTCTGTTCCTCATTAAACAAACTATCCTTAACTGTATCCATAGTCAGCTTTCCATTAGGAGCGGAGTTACTCAACGATACAACCCGGCTCTCTCAAATTTATCGTGCAAAGAGCTCAACAACAACAAAGCTCAAGATCTCATCGTCAATGACTATCTTCATCGTGACTCAACTAATTTATCAAACTCGAAAATCACTCAAGTGTTTCAGAACGGAGTTTCCATCCTTGAATTTAGAATTCACAAGCTTCCTAATAAAAAAACTTTATTTTGCGCCGTCTTCCTTTCATACATGGACTCCAATTTCTGCCAGAGAGAATAGGCTTTAGTTTCTGTGGCAACATGATGAAACACACTTTGATCAATCCACGATCTGATCAGACCAATAGTCTTCATGTTCATCTTGTTCCACTGGGTGTCACTCTTGTTTGTGGGCTTAACTCCATCGTTCTCAAGTGGCTCGTACAAATCCTTGCAGTAAAGTAAATCCTCCATTCTTGGCTTCCAAATTGCATAATTTGTAGCCTTTAGATTAATCATGCAACTTGTTGTCCAATCCTCCATTTAATTCGCACAAGAAAACCACAAAAAATAACCAAGCTTTGATACCACTGTTGGGAAAAGTACGCCAAAAATAATCTATATCCTAGGAATTACTTTTCCGTCTTTAATTAGGTTGAGAAACCTAATTAACTTCACCACCCAAAAATACCCCAAGCAATAAAGTCTTCAAGTTTTCAATTGAACGAATAAAATGATGGTGGATACCCACGAACAACAAACTGTAATTCTCTCAATTTATTCTTTTGGTATCTTCTTACTACCAAGCTTATCTCATGTATCAAATAAGACTCCCTCATAGCCTTATTTATAGTACTCTTCCTAATCCATTCCTATTATGGATTAGAAACTATTTATTCTCTTAATCAAATTAGGGATCACATCTCCTTGTCTTGGTTACCAACCACTCTAACAAGTAAATCCTTTTTCAACTTGGATTCCTTTCATGGAATCTCCAATTCCAATATTGTTTCTATTAACCCAATTTCTAATTGGATTAATATCAAGTAAACTCACCTGCTCACAAAAAAAATCAATTCTTTTTTATCTTGAATTTTATCTCATGGGTGAGAACTCACACCCAACTCATAGATTAGATGTCTCGAACAAAATTTCATGCAGAAACACTAATGGTATCATACGAGTACTTTTTTTAACTTTGATCTCGCACTTATATTTAGCATTTTATATTCTTGTTGATTATAATTTATGCGCATTTAAAGAATCAAAATTATGTTCTATCTACGAAAAAAAATAATATTTCTTGGAAAAAAAAATACGAGGTCAAGATGTAAATAAATATATCTTTGATAATAAATAAATACTACATCCATTTCAAAAAATGGCTTTTTGTCTTCTCTAATTTAATTTCACTATTTTTAAATTTAAAATTGATGTAAATTTTATCAGTTCCCTTTTACATCTTGGCCTAAAAATTTAAATACAATCAAAACTAATTCTTAGTTGCAACATTTTTGAATTCCTCGTTGTGAGTATATACGAAAGAAACGAAAAAAAGAGGAAATTTCGCATAACAGTACTTTATTGATTTTTTATTACATAAAACAATAATCTCTATATATAGAGATCAGAACCTTCCCACAAACTATTATATATATATATATATATATATATATATATATATATATATATATATTAATCGTATACAAATAAAACAAATAACCAATACTGAAAAAACATGTCCAAAATAAAAACATAAAAATACTGGAGGCATGCATTGATTCTGCTTGTAATTATTCTTCTTCTTCATCTGTTAGCCTTCATTTCACTCCAAAATCCACTTCAATTTTTTCTTTGGCAGTTCTCCTTTCCTGCAAGAATGTGTTTACTACTATCATATATAAAACAGTTGCTAAAAAAGTTCGTAGCAAATTATCTAGACAAATATACTGCATGAGGGAAGAAGGGTGTGATATAGGGTTAAATTAAATATTGTTGACATAAGTAAATATTTATTCCATTTCTACATATTTATTTATTGTCCAATATTTCCTCATGTAACGAGTAAATAAGAACATTAGGTATGGAAAAAAAGAAATCAAATTTATTGTCTCATCTGCCTCTCATTTAAAATAATGTGATTGCAGAATTTAACTTTGACACCGTGCTTGTTAAATGTGATTGCAGAATTTAACTTTGAAATCGTGCTTGTTAAATGTGATTTTGAAAACTCTTCAAAGTTCTATTTAAGATTACCTGAGATAGGGCCAAGTAGTTTCTTAGTAGAAATGAGGAGGAGGAGGAGGTGAGGTGTAGTAATAATGCTTGCGTGGTGGTGGTGACTTGAGCTTCTTTGGAGGTGGTGGAGACTTGTATTTGTATACTGGTGTAGGTGGAGGTGGAGACTTGTACTTATAAACTGGAGGAGGTGGCGGTGGAGACTTGTATTTGTATACTGGTGGTGGTGGAGACTTGAATTTGTAAACTGGTGGGGGTGGTGACTTGTACTTGTAAACTGGTGTTGGTGGAGGTGGTGACTTGTACTTGTAAACTGGTGGTTATGGTGGTGGTGATTTATAGTGGTAAGGTGGCGGAGGAGAGTGCACCGGAGGAGGAGGTGGTGGTGACTTGTAGTGGTAAGGAGGAGGTGGGGAGTGCACTGGAGGAGGTGGAGGTGGGGATTTGTAGTGATAAGGAGGAGGCGGGGAGTGCACTGGAGGTGGTGGTGACTTGTAGTGGTAAGGAGGAGGTGGGGAGTGCACTGGGGGAGGTGGTGGTGGAGACTTGTAGTAGTAAGGAGATGCTGGGGAATGCACCGAAGGTGGCGGTGGTGGAGACTTGTATTTGTATACTGGTGTAGGTGGAGGTGGAGATTTGTACTTATAAACTGGAGGAGGTGGCGGTGGAGACTTGTATTTGTATACTGGTGGTGGTGGAGACTTGTATTTGTAAACTGGTGGGGGTGGTGACTTGTACTTGTAAACTGGTGTTGGTGGGGGTGGTGACTTGTACTTGTAAACTGGTGGTGGTGGTGGTGGTGATTTATAGTGGTAAGGTGGCGGAGGAGAGTGAACCGGAGGAGGTGGTGGTGGTGACTTGTAGTGGTAAGGAGGAGGTGGGGAGTGCACTGGAGGAGGTGGAGGTGGGGATTTGTAGTGATAAGGAGGAGGTGGGGAGTGCACTGGGGGAGGTGGTGGTGGAGACTTGTAGTGGTAAGGAGGTGGTGGGGAGTGCACCGGAGGTGGCGGAGGTGGCGACTTGTAGTGGTAAGGTGGTGGTGGGGAGTGCACCGGAGGTGGCGGAGGTGGTGACTTGTAATGATAAGGTGGTGGTGGGGAGTGCACCGGAGGTGGCGGTGGTGGTGACTTGTAGTGGTAAGGTGGTGGTGGGGAGTGCGCCGGAGGTGGAGGAGAGGAGTAAGAGTAATTAGCAATGGCTTCTGATGGCAAGTTGAGGGACACTAATACCACAACAATAGTAAAAATGAGAGAGCCCATTTTGGACCCCTTTGCTATTCTTCCCATCTTTTTACTACAAATATTGTAGCTTCTTGTTTGTGCTATTAAGCAACCTTCACCCCTCTATTTATAGCTTAGCTTTTTACTCCTATTAACACTAGCAAAAATAAGTCATTGTGGTAAAATTAATTATTCTGATTTGAATAGTATAACAATTGGTACTAACAACCCTTGCGTGAAAATACTAAAATAATAAATATTCACATTATACTTTGACTTTGACTTTGTAAATTTATTTGTTGGCATTTTTTTAGTAGAGGCCGCAAGCTCAGCAAAAAAATAAAGTAATAGTAATGTGGCTACTGCTTTTTGATGCAATAATTCAAAAGAGAAAGTCTTCTTGTTCTAAAAACAACTAAACTTAATTAATTACATGTACAAATTGTAATGTAGAACAACTTTGAAAATTTGTCTCTATGCCTAATTCTTAACTTTTTGCAAATAATGGGGTAAAAGTTAAAATCATGAATTAACCATTTTGGGAAAAAGTTTAATACTTATAATATCCATTATCAAAGGGTGAAAAATCAATCTGAAAAAGAGAGAAGAAAAAGTAAAAATAAGGCGGCATGAACATTCAGACTTTTTCATAAAAATTTACTTTTTTCTTTTTGTCATTCAGTAAATGTAATTGAAAAAGAAAAAAAAGGGAAAATAAAATAAAGAAAAAGGGGTTGTTGAATATGAAGTTTCCTTACCAAGTAGCATCAAATTAAAGCTGGCATGCACGTTGGAAACCAATTTATGTTTCAATTTGTTCATTAGTTTATTGAGTTATTACTCAGCTCTCTATTCAATACTTGGCTGGTGTGTTATAAAATTAGATATATATTTTTTATTTTAATTTGATATATTTTTATTTTTAAATTATAAAATAATATGATATTTTTAATTTATTATCATTTTTAATATCAAACTATCACACCTGAATTCTTAGTTAGTACGTACTAAGGGTATATTTAAAAACATAAAATTATTCTTAAAAGTTGTTATTTTATAAATATATCTTTAATTTTGGAGCGAATGGAATATTTGAAAAAAAGTAATAGTATGTGTTCTAGAAAACAGTATCAATATTAATTTTTTCAAATATATATAAATTAAAATTTGATATTAGTTAATTTATTTTTAAATAATACAATTATGAATATTGTAACCAATTAAAAGATTTATTGTTTTCAAAGTTAAATGAATAACAACAATTTTAAATTTTAAATTGAATTTAAAAAATTAAAATTAATTTTATATTTTGAAAAGAAAGAATCATATATTTAAAGCTATATTATTAAGATCATGGGGCCAAGGTAGGAAATAAAATCTTTTATTAGAAGTTTGTTTCTAATCTTTTCGATTATAAAATGAAGAAATTATAGTTTTTGCATATATATATACTTGGCTCAAGTGTGCTATTCAAGAATGCACGAAGACAGCTTGCTGGGTATATACAAAGTAAGTTGAAGCCTCGCATGAACTCATCAAGAAAGCCCAACAATACAAATTATAATGATTTTAGGCTTAAATATAAATTATTATTTTAAATTATGGACTATATTCTACTTCGGTGATTTATCTTTCAATTTTGTCAATTAGATGATTGAACTATTAATTTTTTTCACTTCTATCCAATTGGGTTTGCCACGTCAAAAATTGCTGACGTGGTCGTTTGGGTGGGTCAGAGTTAAGCTGATGTGTAACAAAAAAAAAATATTTTAATTTTTGATTTAACATTTATTATACATTAAGGGGTACAATTGTCAAATCACCTTATGTTAAATATTAATACCAATTAAAAACAACAAAAGGCTATATACAACAAACAGATACGGATCAAATCTCTCCTCCCCCAACTTCGATCAAAGCTATTCACTCACTCAAAGTCTAAAACCATCATATTAGAAGAAATCGATCATCACTCACAGAAAATGCCCAACTTCAATTCAAAAAAATCTGATTTCTCACAAAACCCAACCACTGTCGCCGATTTTTTTGTACCCCACCCACTGTATTCAGGGAATTTTACATGGTGGGTTTCATCTTCCTCCATCACACTTCCATCATCACCGCATCACCCATGCTCGGTACCACCATCATCAACATCACACCAACAAAAAATAAATTCCACCAAAAATCATACCCTTGAAACCCAAAATCTTTATAATTGCAGCTAGCCAAAAGATCCTATCATCTCCGATTTATATATATATATATATATATATATAAAAGGAAGAGAAGAAGAAACGGTACCGATCTTGCCGTCGACCATCTACTCTACTATGGAAGACCACGCCATTTAGCTCCTCAGAGTTTTGAACATCTTCAACTAAAAGTGGAACTTGGTTATCCTTTCTCTTCCTTCTTTCTTTTCCAGAAGAATTTTTGAATTCATTAGATGCATCCATCTCTTTTGGAGTGCTGGAGTCAGGGTTTAGGATTGAAGCTGAGAAATGACGAATTCGGAAATAAGAGTTAAATCGTGAGTGAAAAACTTTAATCGAAACTTATACATAAAATCCATGGATTGATTATAGGGTTTGGTTTTGGGGAGTAGGGTTTTACAGTGGAGATTTGAAAATTAGGAAGATGGAGAGACTTTGGTAGAGATCGGGTCTAAGAAGTATGGAATAGATTTTTTTTTATTTTGATTGAATATTGTGACAACCCCAAAATAGGTCCATTCCATCCAACCCATTTTAGGTCGCCAAATACATGGTACAGAAAATAACTACAACTTTATTACAACAATTGTCATGCAAAATACAACAACACATATGCTGTGAGTTTGGATACAAATATATACCAACTGTGACTCATGTCCCAACCTTGGATAGCACGTCACAATGATACCTTACATAAAGGTATAGTCAAAAACTGTTTTAGAAATTAGAATCTTTGGGAAGTGCTCAAGGAAACCTTCTTACATGGGAGGCCATACGTCTAAGTTATGATAGATATCATATGGCCACAGAATTATCCTTGGTTGACCCAATAGACCCCAAAGAAAAACGAGAAGATTACTATCATATTCTTCCCAATGGTGAGTCTTCTCTTGACATATCATTATCTCCACTGTCTCTAAATGAGAATTATACTTCAAACAAACACCAAGATCATATAAGTAGTGCGCATAGATATACTCAGTAAGTGGATGTGCACAACCCTGTCTTATGATGACACGAGGTTGTATATCTTTAGACATCTTGTATGATAGTGGTAAAACACCCTTCCAACGTTGGGTTCGCCTCACCCTATTTGATTCACCAAATATAACTACTAAATGATGACCATCGTTCTATTCCCCACATTACCCCTCTTTCGACCCGGCTACACTCTTACACGAAAGGAATTGTGAAGTAAAAGAGTGAGCACAACTTGCTCAGTAAAGAATATCATGACTAAAGATAAATAAATTATCAATAGCCTTCATCAGTAATAAATCAGAGATTTAGAACATATGGTAGATGATAAAAATTTTCAACCATAGTTGCGGTAATGAACGAAGCAATCCATTAGAAGAGTCAAATAGACCATAAAGTCTATTATCTTCTCCATGTTAAAAATCCACCAACAATGTTTTATCCTTGTAACATCACTCAACAGTTCCTTTCCACAATCATATGAATAACTCATAATCATAATTGTGGTTCTAAATTCCTCTTCTCATCCAGGACGAAGATAATTTTCATAACCTATCTTCACCTGAAACATCAAAGATCATGGTTATACCAAATCACATTTCCTGTTCATAATCATACTGATAAATTCATCTTTGGACTACGGGCCAAAGATATTCGTCAATAGACCATCTTTCCACTACGGCCAAAAATATTCAACAACATGTCATCTTTGCACTACGGGCCAAAGATATTCATCAACAAACCATCTTTGCACTACAGGCCAAAGATATTCCTCAACAGTTCATATTTGCACTACATGCCAAATATATTCATCAACATTCATATTTGCACTCTGTGCCAAATATATTCATCAACAGATTCATATTTGCACTACTGGGCCAAATATATTAATATCTCAAAGAAATATATAATCATTTCGAATTTATATAAACAATAATTATAACCATGTTGATTATTTCACCCTTTGCACTTAAGCTAAAGATATTCAATTATAAATTCAATGGTCATGATCATACCCTACCACAATTCAACTTTTCACTCATGGCCAAAGAGAACCCTAGTCATGATCATACCAATAATTTACCCATCTTTATACTCAAGTGAAAGAGAATTTCAACATCGGGGTTATAAAAATGTTATATATGATAATAAAATAATATGATCAACAAGCGCACTTAATCTCAAGAGCAATATTCATAAATCAATGATAATTTGGTCAGAAAAAGAAACCAACTTTGTCGTGAATAGTACCCGTGAATAGTAACTCGTGAATAGTAACTCATGAATAGTAACTCGTGAATAGTAACTCAGGAATAGTAACTCGTGAATAGTAACCCCGACTCAAAAAGATAGAAATTCCACAATAAAATTCATACCAATATTTTGGTATAATGATATTGAAAGAATAACATTTCTTAAACTTATAAATAATTTATTTTAATTGTTTACACTTTACTAAATAATGCATTTAATCATCCTAAAATGCCAAACTCATAAGTTTTCATCACCAATAACCAAAACCCTCATAAAAAATCTGCATATACCTCATGTAGGATTCTCAAGCCATAAAATCCTATTTTCTAATTTTCTTACTTCACATAACATATTTAATTCTTTTACTCATAACTAGACCATTTTTATGAAAAATACCAAATCAGTTCCAAAAATATTTCTTTTACGGGATTTAGCGAGAATATAGTCCCATATTGAACATATATTTTTCTCGAATTTTTAAAATTCATTTACTATTTTTCATATGGCCAAAACCGCCGAATATTTAGACATTTATCATAAATTGTACTTTTATCCAAAAATTCCGAAATTCACAGAGTATACTGATATTATATAGATATACTTCCAATAAATTTTTTATCAATTTTGGAGTTAACCACAAGGAGTTATAAGGGTTCTCTTTTAAAATAGTCTTTTCCCGTAAAATCATAACTCTTAATCTATACATCCAAAAATAGCCATTTTTGGACACAATCAATAAAACTCATCAAATTATCATTTCAAATTTTTCCAGAATTTTCTGAAGGTCAGAAGAAGTACGAACTAAAAAACATAATAACCCTTAAAATCCCTTTACCTCAAAAAGAAGCGGTATTTACGACTTGAATATCGGATATAACGCTGAGCAACACTCAAGATATCTAAAAACTCATAAAAATCTGCTTGATAATATAGAGAGAAAGAAAACTTGTTTCTGGTGTGATTTTCAATTCTAACATAAGCACCTATTTATAGGAAAATGCTAGAACGCTAAAGGAGACTAAATTATAAATTAATAATATTTAATTTCCTATTTTCTATGCATGCTTCTTGACCAAGCTCAGCCACCAGCCATCTTTGAATAAAATTTGGCAGCCCACATGTGTTAAACAAAAGTGGGTCCCACCCATAATTTAATAAAAATTATTTTATTTTTTAAAACTTCAGTAATTCATAGAAAATAGCTCATTTATCAAAAAAATACGAATTTTATGTCCATTCTGCCTAAAATCGAATTCTCTACAACTTTGTAGCTTTGAGTTTTTCCAAATTCTAAACATAAAATATCCGAAATCCACAAACAGATGATTTTTAATACCTCCACACAGACAAAATACTGATAAAACACCTCAGAATTAATTCCTTCATTTTTATCCACATAAAAATAAATATATCTATCATTTATATCCACATAAAATAAATATTTCCTTATCATATAAATCAATAATTAATTATTCACAAATAATATTACAGAATCACAATAATGACAACAGTAGTTCCGTGAAAGATGGGGCTTTCAATAAGAATTTCTCCTTACTAGCGCAAGCAATTAGGTGACCAAACCTCTCCTTGATGTAACTTTCTAGACATTGCCAATAATGCTATCTAATAATATTATTCAAATAATATGAATTATTGATCCGATAATGGGAAATCTTCATGCGTTGATAATTATTGAAACAACAATAATATAAAATATCAACGCAACAATTATTGAATCAATAAAATAAAATATTGAACAGTAATTACTGTAACAATTATTGAGTAGTGCCTTCTCACGTAAGAATCAATAATTCAAAAATACTGTGCAAAACCGTGTGCTACTGTGCAATAACGCGTATTACTTTAATTTACCCACCGGGTATTCCAACAGTGTTAACGGTAACGATTACGTCGTTATTTATAAAAACTCAAATTTGTCATTTTCTTCATCCGACAGTTATCCGTTATGGGGACCACAAATGGCTGCGTTGTCGTACGAATATTCTCTGGCAGATAGAATATTCCACGACTAAACGAATATTCCCCGACAGCAATGAGTATTTATAACCACTTGCGTATTTTGAAAAAAAAATTCATATATCACCCTTAACTTTAACCTTTTATCAATTTAACCATTTACTGAATAGGAAAATTGAATACTTTTATTTCATAAAATTTGGGGTCTTACAAATATGATATGGAAGCATTTTAAATTAATGGTGAGACTGTAACATTTAATTTGAGGAAGGAGATGAAGAACATGAGATGGAATTTTTTTTTGTATTGTATGACTGATTTGATGATTTTTGGTTTGCAGATCTTGATCTTCAATGTTCGTCTAAAATGAGTTTTTTTTTATAATTTTGTTGTTTTTGATTAGTATTATTGTATAATATGAAGTGGTTTGACAAATTTGCCCTTTCATATATAATAATTGTGTAATTAAATATTAAAATATTCTTTTTTTAGTTACACATCAGCCTACCTAAAGAGCCACTTCAGCAATTTCTGACATGGCAGGCTCAATTGAATGCAATTGGAAAAAATTAATAGTTTAAACATCTAATTGACAAAATTAAAAGGTGGATAACCGAAGTGGAATATGACTCATAGTTTAGGATAGTAATTCATATTTAAGCCATGATTTTACTAATTTGCAAGCTCGATGCATGATGATGGGTGGATAATTCAATGGAAAGCGATGACTAGGAATAAAGGGGGTGAGAGAATTCAATGGAAAGTTAATTCATTCTGAAATTCAGATAAGTCAAACTTAAAAGGGGGTTGAATAAGTGTGGGAGAAAACTATGATCAATTTTTAAACTTTAAATTTAAACTATTGAATATAGCCTACTGTATTGAAGAATGCAGCTTGCTGAATGAATGTAGTCTACCGAATTGAATTTTTTGTTTAAGAAAATATCTTGGTGAATTTATAAGTCAAATAGAATACTTGGTGTTAACACAATATCTCAAGATGAAGCAAATTTTTATATTTTAATTATTTAGAAAATTAACTATCTTGAGAAATAATAAAGTAAAACAAACAACAAATAACACCAAGATTTTTTACGTGGTTCAGCTATTACCCTATATAATAATAGCTTAGTCCACGTCCAATACCAACTAGTATTGGAGACTCACTTTTATTTCTTTTAAATAACCCTTGTTACAAAACAGATTCTATCAAATTGAATTACAATAATTCACTTGAGCACACTTGCTCCTTGTGCACCAATGCACCCCTTAAGCACCCCTTAAGCACATAAGCTTCCTTGAACCTGTTTGTAAATAAACTTTAATCCACCCGGATTAAAATCCTTTAGACAACACTTAGTCTAAAAATATAAGATTACAATTATAAAAGTCTAATGATCAAAGCAAATAAATAATTTAACAATGCAAGGCTCAACTAATGAATGCAATGATCAAGTAGTAAAAGTAAGAGATATCACCAATATGAAGCTCAAGAAAATAGCTGAGAATAATATGAATATAATTTCATATCTGCTGGATATTTTGCACCGAAAATAATGAAGTTCCTTTTCAAGTATATGAGTGCAATAATTGATTCAAGTGTTGTGTGTTCATCACTGTCTTCAGTTTCTTTTATAGCCCAGAAATTTACCGTTGTGAAAAATATTTCCGTTGCAAATATTTTTTCTGTTATTAATCCTTTTACGTTGCCAACAGAATAGATAAGTATCACTTTAAGTTTTAAGTCCGTTGGAAAGTAACAAAACAAATCTAATTTAACTTCGGTTGTACCAAATATTTTGGACTTTTTCAACAGTAATCCATAATGAAACTAAGTCAGATACGTAATACTCTAGACTTAATAAAGTCAGCCGCCACTTGTCATGTTGTTAAAATCAATCCTGAAGCAACAGATATCATAGCATAAATGTAGGAAATTAACTTTTTCAAACTCTATATAAAGCCAATAAATCAGAATATGCATATATGAAAGTACCGAGGCTTTAGTAATCATGACTCTTGAAAATTGAAACAACTTTTAAGTTTCCTACATCAACTTGCACATGCATCAATATTTTATATAATCATAACTCTTTTAAATAATGCCAATAAAACAATTCTACCGGATAATAAGAATTCAAAGCATGCATAATACCAACCAACTAAGATAAATCAATTAGCGTAAAAACTCAGTCATGCATAAAATATTTAATCACATGTTAATGCACAAATAAAATGTCCTAGAGCCTTGTATTGAAAAATTGAATATTTGCAATGACCTTACATAAAATTCTTAGGACTCAAATCTTCAAAGTCTTTCAACAATGATCTTTCATCAACTTCCTGAAATTTAATAATAGACAAATTAGTCTATAATATTAAGTCATCATCAAAACAAAAAGGTTAGAATATTAACAAACCAACATTCTCCCCCTTTTTGATGATGACAACACCAAAATTTATAACTCTCCCTGAATTCATGCATATTAAACATAACTCCCCTTGAATTCATGCATATTAAAAATTTCAGAAGATTCAAACTAATTTCCACCATGCCTGTTGTTTAGGCATAATTAATCCTGCAAATTTGTTAGCTGAAACAAATATTATCATCACAAAATATAGCAGTGCAGTCATAATATCTAATACTGGCTACAACCATATTGTTTTAAACAACCCATCAAAACAAAAATTTAAACACATATCCAAATCGTTTTTAACAAAAAAAATAATAATACGTCTTCACAGCAACCTTCACAGCAACAACAGCATTGTGTCCCCCTTTGTCATCACCAAAAAGCCATTATCAGATATCAATATCATCATTGTGAATCACAGGTAGAGGACGATTAGTGAAATAAGGACGATGGAGAAGATGATGAATCCTTTCTTCCATAGAAAAGTCATGAGCAAACCTAGGAGGGCGAGGAATAAAGGTTTCATTGGGTAGAGGCAAGTCAAGAAAATCTCCAATGTATTCAGCCATCCAATTACATCGAGGCCACTCAGGAACAGGAGAGATCATTCTGTCAAAATGTAACCTTCGACCAACGTCATTCATACGATGAGCCATGAAATCAGCAAACTCTCCAATCTGATTACTCACAAACTTCAGCTCTTGGCTTAGTTGACATGAATTTCTATTGATCTCTCGGTGTAGAGATTCAACCATAGCCATGGTATGAAACTCGAAACCAGCTTGTAAATTGATAAATTCATCCTCAATTTTAGAAAAACAATAGTTCAAATCAGTTGACCGAATACGTAGTTTTCCTTTTTCTAAAACTGACAGCCTTTGTTTAACATCAACAATATCAGAACGCATAAGCTCTTGATTTTTGAGGATTTGAGTAAACATATCAATTACTGTTGGAGATGAAACTGATGAGGTAGGAAGAGTAGAAGAAGCAGGATTATCAGATGGTAAATCAGAAGAAATAGAACTCGGTGGAGTAGGAAGAAGATTTGGAATAATGCGAACAAATAAGCCATCAACAAAAGTGATATGGGATTGTTTTTAAATTAGCAGAATCAATGAATTCATTGTGAGACACCATAATTTCATCATCAAGGTATATGTTAAAATGCTGAAATATTTTTGTTAAAAATAAACCATAAGGCAGACACTTTTTAACTTGACGAATACAACTCATCATGTGGGACAACATCATAAGAGAAAAATTAAAATGAACACCTTTTAAAATCATTGCAACAACCACCAAATCTTGTTAAGTAAAATCTGTTCCACCACCTACTCGTGGAAACAAATTATACCGAAGTATTTTGTGCAAAACACATGCAAGAGGACAGACATCAACAATTTTGGGAGTAAACAGAGTTGTCAGAGATGAATTGTTCATCACAGTTTGAAGTTGTTCAAGAGGAGAAAAGGGTATATTTGCAGCACCCTTAAGAGTAAATGGATAGGGACCAGATGAAGGAATATCAAAAATAGTTCCAAAATCAACAACAGTGAAAAACAAAGATTTTCCCTTTACAAAGGACGTATAACAATCCCCATTACACTCTAAATTTGTGTAAAATTGTTGTACCAAATGAGGATATGCCCTTGTGAGAGGAAATAACATAGCAGAAATACAACTAGAAGTGAAAAGTTTTTCCAAAGAAGAATTTTTGAAGTAAAATAGATCCAAGATTTTAAACAAACTGTTTAGTAGCAACAGAAGTTTTAAAGCGTTCTTCAAAACTCTGACCTCGAAAGAAATTATCCGGCAAATCAGAAGTAACAAAGAAAGGATTTACCAGATTTGAAGGTGATTCTGGTTGAGAAGGAAGATGCTCTGAACCAGGAGATTGTGGGGATGTCTTTAAGAAAGAGAAGCTTGAATCAGACCCATCAGATTCGTCAAAATAAACATGAACAGATGTTTGGCGAGGCTGTCGTTTGGACTTCTTTGATGATCGCACAGTATAAGGAGATCGTGAATGTTTTCCTTCTTTGATTGTGATACCGGATGAACGCTTATTAGCCCGAGTCTTCATTATCGTTGGCGAAAGTAGAACAACGAAGAACAATGAAGAAGTATCAAAGAAGAGATATCTGAAAGCATGCGAAAAGAGGAGTGAGTGTTCTGTGTTTAATACGGAAGAGTTGGAGAGCAAAAAGACTTCTTGAAACACTAAACTCTTCTCAGCTCCTGTCTTTTCGAATTTCAAAACCCATAATGATAGCTACCGTAAATTGTGCCAAAACAGATACGTCTCCCTTGTTTAGATACGTCTCCCTTGGTCTCCGGTTATAGAAAGATAATGTGTAGCAACAGAACATATCTAAAATAACATGCAGATATACTGTAAATATGAAATATTTTATGCATGAACTATTTTAGTGCGTAATCATATTATACCATGCACATTCCAAGTTCTCTTCTTAACATGCAGAACCTTTCTTCACTTAAGGGTTTAGTAAAAATATCAGCCAACTATTTTTCTGTTGAAATAAAAATTAATTTAATTAATCCTTTTGAAACATTATCCCTTAGAAAATGATGTCTAAATTCTATATGCTTTGTACGTGAATGTAACACATGATTTTTAGAAATATCTATAGCACTAGAATTATCATAGTATATGGGCACATTATCACATAAAACATCAAAGTCACATAGAGTTTGTTTTAACCATAAAATTTGAGAGCAACAACTCCCTGCAGCTAGATATTCACCCTCAGTGGTTGATAAATCAATTGAGGTTTACTTTTTACTATCCCACGTAACAAGACTATGACCTAAAAATGTGCAATCACCACTGGTACTCTTTCTATCAATTTGATACCCTGCATAGTCAGCATCTGAATAACCCATTAGTACAAAATGATTGCAGATTGGATAAAATAATCCCAAATTGATTGTACCACTTAAATATTTAAAAATCCTTTTAACAGCTTATAAATGAGATTCTTTAGGTTTTGCTTGAAAACGTGCACATAAACAAACACTATACATAATATCCGGTCTAGATGCGGTTAAATATAATAAACATCCAATCATACCTCGATATTTAGTTACCTCCACATCTATACCTTTTTCGTCAGACGTAAGCTTTATTGAAGTGCTCATTAGTGTAGCCTTTGAATTAGATCCTTCAAAACCAAACCTTTTGAGAAGCTCTTTTGTATATTTGGTTTGATGGATGTACATACCGTTCTTTGTTTGTTTGATTTGGAGTCCCAAAAAGTAATTAAGTTCTCCCATTAGACTCATATCGAACTCCTTGTGCATGCACTTAGAAAACCACTCGCAAATGAAATTAGTAGTAGCACCAAAAATTATATCATCTACATATATTTGTACAATAATAATATCTTTATTTTCATGCTTAATAAATAATGTAGAATCAATTTTTCCTCTAATAAAACCATTTGAAAGCAAATACTTACTCAACTTGTCGTACCAAGCCCTTGGAGCTTGTTTTAGCCCATAGAGAGCTTTCTTTAGCTTGTAGACATGATTTGGATATCTCTCATGTTCAAATCCAGGAGGTTGTTTTACATATACCTCTTCATTGATGTATCCATTGAGAAAGGCGCTTTTTACGTCCATTTGATAGAGTGTGAACTTCTTGTAACATGCAAATGCTAACAAGATGCGGATGGACTCTAGTCTGGCGACTGGGGGGTAAGTTTCTTCATAGTCTATCCCTTCTTGTTGATTGTATCCTTGAGCTACTAGCCTTGCTTTGTTACGAGTGATAGTCCCATGCTCATCAAGCTTGTTCTTGAATACCCATCTTGTTCCAATAATAGAAACATCTTTAGGAGGGGGCATAAGTTCCCAGACTTGGCATCGTTTAAATTGTTGAAGTTCTTCCTGCATTGCCATTAGCTAGCTTCCATCTAGGATAGCTTCTTTAGCATTCCTTGGCTCAACTTGGGATAAAAATGCTGAAAAAGCACAATGATTTTGTAATCCTCTTCTTGTAGTGATTCCTTTGTTTATATCTCCAATGATGTTTTCTGGTGGATGGTTCTTGAGATATCTCACAGTCTTTGGCATTTGTACATCATGTATCACTTCTTCTTGTTGAAGGAAATCTGCTTCAAGTTCTTCTGTTGTATCTTGTTCTACACCTTGTGAGTCTTCCAATTCATCTTGCTGGATTTGTTCATTTGGTTTCCTGAATAGATTCTTCCAGTTTGCTGGATTTTCTGAGATCTCCAAATCACCTGCATCCTCATCTCTTTTTTTTGGAAGATCATTGTGAGTTTCATTAAAAGGTATATGAACAGATTCTTCAACACTCAACTTGTTAATGTTAAATACACGATATGCTTTACTATTCTTTGAATACCCAATGAAAATTCCTTCATAAGATTTAGCATATTCAAATTTTCCTAGATTATCACTAGTATTTAGAATAAAACATTTAGATCCAAAAACTTTGAAATAACTTATATTAGGAATCTTATTATTTAACAATTCATTTGGAGTCTTCAAAATGATTGAACGAATAAGTACTCTATTCAAAACATAACAAGATGTGTTTACAGCTTCGGCCCAAAACTTTTTAGAAAGTTTACTTTCTTGTAATAAAGTTCTAGTTGTTTCTTGTAATGTCCTATATATTCTTTCTTTCTACAACTCCATTCTGTTGAGGGGTTCTAGGAGCTGAAAATTCATGACTGATTCCTTTTTGATCAGAAAATATTATAAAGTCTTTTTGAAATTCAGTACCATGATCACTTTTTATCCTTACAAGTTTTAGACTATATTTTGTTTCCAAGTTTCTTATTAATTTCTCAAATTCCTTAAATGCTTCATCTTTAGTTCTCAAAAATAATACCCATGTATATCTAGAGAAATCATCTACTATTACAAATGCATAAAACTTACCATTTATACTTGGATGTCTTTCTGGTCCAAATAGATCAACATGAAGTAGTTGTAAAGGAGAAGAGGTTGATACCGTGTTCTTTTTCGTAAATGATGTTCTTACTTGTTTCCCGAGTTGACAAGGAACACAAATCCCCTTCTTTTCATATTTTATTTTTGATAACCCTTTGACGAGATTCTTTGAGGATAATTTCTTGATTAAATTCATGTGATCATGTCCCATCCTCTTGTGCCACAAATTAGCCTCATCTTGTACAGATGCTAGACATAATTCTTCATCCTGTTACTCAAAATTAATAGTATATATATTTCCTTCTCTTTGTGCAACTAAAGTAACATTGTTAGCACCATGCGAAATAGTGCATTTTTCTTTATCAAAACTAACTTGGTGACCATTATCCATTAATTGACTAGTACTAATAAGATTAAATTCAAGTCCATTAACAAGGTGTACATTATCAATATTTACCTTACCATTTCCTATTTTACCTTTTTCGATTATCTCCAAATGTAACTGTACCATTTTTCTTCTTGATTTTTAGCTCCACGAACTTTGTTTTGTCACCAGTCATGTGACGTGAGCATCCACTATCAAGAATCCATTTTTGAGATGGAACCCTTGCCTTAAGACAAACCTGTCAAGAAAAAGTAATTCATCCTTTTGGTACCCACATCTTTTTGGGTCCTTTTATGTTAGTTGCAGGTAAATCATCCTTTTTAACCCATACCTTTTTAATCTTATTTTTCTTAAAGCAGTTTATGTCCAAATGACCTTTAATGCCACAATTTCTACACGTTGTGAAGGGTGAACAATAATTTAATCTAAAACGTAATTTTGCCTTTAGCATTTTCATATTACCCTTTTTATGCATAGAATTATAACCAATTCCTTGTCTTTCAAAACTAGGTCTTTGTTTACCCAATATGACATTTAAATTTTCTTCACCTTGAACGAATTTAGCAAGAGATAATTTTAGTGAAATTATTTCTTTTTCAAGTTCGTTATTAGGAGAAGTTTTAACAGGTGATTTATCACTAAATGCATCGATACACACATCTCTCATTTTCAGTTCATTAGTCAATTTTTGGATTTCATTATTCAAAAAATTTACCTTATTGAAAAGTATTTTGTTGTAATTATCTAAATAATTAATTTTAGCAATCAAAACCTTTTCTTCTTTACATGTAGATTCCTTTTCAATATCTTTCTTTTCATCTATTAAAGAGTCTACTTCACCCATTAATGTCTTTACCAAGTCTTTCAAATATGCATTCTTTTCTTTTAATTTATCATTTTCTTGTTTCAAAGAATTAAACTCAAAATTAGATACTTCATTTGATTCACCTTCTATTCCCATGAAGCATACTTGAGCTATCTCATCCTTGGCATCAACTTCAACTTCAATTTCTTCTTCATCTCTCCAAGTGACTAGTGCCTTGTTTCTCTTATAATCCTTGAAGCCTATTTTTCCTTTATTCTTTAGTTAAAAACAGTCCTTCTTGAAGTGCCCTGGACGTCCACATTCAAAACACGTCTCCTCAGTTTGCTTTCCTTTGCCTTTATTTGAGTTGAAGATATTCTTTCGTTTATTCTTCCTTTGTAGGAGTCCTTTGAGTCTCCTTGACATCATGGTTATCTCTTCATCAGAATCATCATCAAGCTCTTCATCATTTCCTGCATTAAGAGCTAAAACCTTTCTTCGAGGAGTTTCATCCTCATCGTCATACCTTTTTAACTGATGTTCATATTCCTCAAGTTCAGCAAAAAGAGTTAGTGTATCTATAGTAGATATAGTAGAGGAATCTTGAAGAGTAGTGATTTTAGAAGCAAACCTTTTGGGCATAGCCCAAAGCAACTTACGGTTGATCTCACTTTGAGGAATAGTCTTGTCCAGCAATTTCAAGGAGTTTATAAGGACTAGAAATCTTGCTTGAGCTAGCTGATGGTTTCATCTTTTTCGAGCTTGAACATTTCATAATCGTGCATAAGCATGCTTAGCTTGACTTCTCGTACTTTTGAAGTACCTTCATGACTTACCACTAAAGTATCCCACATCTCTTTGGCTGTGTTGCATGAAAAGACTTTATCTATCTCGGATTGTACCATGCCGCTGAGAAGTGTGTTCATTGCTTTTGAATCATATGAGACCATGTAGATTTCGGTTGAATCCATTTCTAGCAGGATCTTTGGTGTCCCATCATCTCTTCGTAGAATAACTGGTCTGTTTTCCACAACCCACCATTCCCAAGGATCTCTTTTAAGATAGATCCTCCTTCGGAATTTCCAGAAGTTGTAATTTTCTGTTCCAAACAGCAAAGGAGGTATATTGGTTAATTGACCTTCTTGATTGTTGTTCCCGAACTGTAACATGTTAAAATCTTTCCCTACAAGTCACCTTTAAGACCAAGTAAGTAGAGTCTTGCTTTGATACCAAATAAAATTCAGATAAGGCACACTTAGAAGGGGGGTTGAATAAATGTGGGAGCAAACTATGGCCAATTTTTAAACTTTGAATTTAAACTATTGAATATAGCCTACTGTATTGAAGAATACAACTTGCTGAATGAATGTAGTCTACCGAATTGAATTTTTTGTTTAAGAAAATATCTTGGTGAATTTATAAGTCAAATAGAATACTTGGTGTTAACACAATATCTCAAGATGAAGCAAATTTTTATATTTTAATTATTAAGAAAATTAACTATCTTGAGAAATATTAAAGTAAAATAAGCAACAAAATAACACCAAGATTTTTTACGTGGTTCAGCTATTACTGTAAGACCCCAAATTATTAATAAATGAAATTTAATTTCCTCTATTTATTATTTTGAAATAGTAAGGGTTGAATTGATTAATGTGGTTAGTTATGGGTAAAATGCGCATATATTTTAAATAATAAGCAGGTGGTTTTAAAATATTCATTGTTGTCGGAGAATATTCGTTTGGTCGTGGAATATTCTTGCTGTCGGGGAATATTCGTACGACGGCGCAGTCTTTTGTGGGCCCCATAACGGAAAGTGATTGGATGAAGAAAACGACAAGTATAAGTTGTTTATAAATAACGGCGTAGTGGTTACCGTTAACACTGTTGGAATACCCGGTGGTTAAAAACACGATGTCTGGCGTTGTTGCAGAAGATAGCACACACGGTATTGCACCAATTATTGATTCTTATGTAAGAAGGCACTACTCAATAATTATTACGATGATTCTTTATTCAATATTTTATTTTATTGATTCAATAATTCTTTGCGTTGATATTTTATATTCTTGTTGTTTCAATAATTGTCACTACACATTATTTTCCATTATCGAAGCAATAATTCATATTATCGAATAATATTATTAGAAAACATTATTGGCAATGTCTAGAAAGTTACATCTAAGGAGAAGTTTGGTCACCTAATTAATTGCTTTTGATGAGAAATCCTTATTGAAAACCCCTCTTTCACGGGAACGACTGGTTGCAAGATCTTGTGATTCTGTAATATTATTTGTGAATAATTAATTATTAATTTATATGATGAGAAAAATATTGATTTTATGTGGTTATAGATGGAGAAAATTTTTAAAGTGACAATTGTTAAAAATTGATATTTTATCTTTTCTGATAAAATAATATTTTATTATATTATATAATAATGATGATGATATTTTTTTACAATGAATGTGGGATATATGAGTATATGAGGAGGAAGAGTATTTTGTTTTGCAAAAGTTGTTTAAAACATGTTTAATATATCTCGTGGGCCCATTTCTTGACTGAAATTTGATTATAACTCGTAAAATCGCCTGTTTATGGATTTCTTATCAATTTACATTTGGAATTTGGAAAAAATTTCTTCTAGAAAGTTGTAGAGAATTGAATTTCCTCCAAAAATTTGCGAGATTCGAATTTTCTGATAAAAGGGCTATTTATTATGAATTATTGAAGTTCCGAAGTTCCGAAATAATTGATTTTTGAAAGTTTTAATTATATTAAATAACAAAAACATTTTTGGAGTGTGTGGAGGCATCATTAATATGTGCTAGGGGCTGAATTCAGATTCTTGGATGCGTAGGAAGATGTGGAAAAATAAATAGTATTAATTTATTAAATTTTCTGCTTTGGTATTCTAAGTATTTTCCTATAAATAGGGTGCTTAGGTTAGAATTGAAAATCACACCAGAAACTAAAGATTTCTCTCTCTTTCTCTCTCGATATATTGACTGTATTCTTGTGAGTATTTTAGTACTTTGAGTATTGCTATACGGTGCAAGTTCTTTTAGCACTATATCCAGTATACCAGTCAGAAGTACTATCCTTTTTAGGTAAGGGATATTATTTTTTTTTTAAAAAAATGATATTATTTCTTCAATATCATTATGCCGAAATATTGGTTGGAATTTTTTATCAAATTTGAAACTTTTTCATGTCGGGGTTACTATTCATGGGTTACTATTCATGAGTTACTATTCATGGGTTACTATTCACGAGTTACTATTCACGAGTACTATTTACAAAGTATGATGATGTTTTTTGTGAAATTTCTATCTTTTGGTGTCGGAGTTACTATTCACGTATACGGCACTATTCACGAATACGACACTATTCACAGAAAAATTAAATTTTCTTTTCTATGTCCAAGATTGTCTGTTATAGTTCCTATCTATGATTGGATCTATGTTTTGGTCTTCATTCTTGAATTTTACTCCACTCTGGTTATTTATGAAGTATTTTCGAACTTGGGTTATTTAAAGTACGAATCCTTAATATTTATTCTTTTGTTTCACTCGATTCTTTTCTTTAAAATATTTTTCATCATCCTCCGTCCTAAATGATGATATAATTGAATATCTTTGGCCCTCAGAGTGCAAAGATTAATGATTTCGATGAATATCTTTGGTAGTAGTGCAAAGATGAGCAGTGTTTAGATGAACATGACTAATCGATGAATATCTTTTTGCCTGTAGTGCAAAGATGAATATTTGATTTCGGTTATATATTGATTGATGTTGAGGGATAAAAGATAGAGCGATGAACTTTTAAATTCATAGATGATAGTAGATTTCATTCTCTACTTAACTCTTCTAATGAATTATTATTTCATTCTGCTTGAATATTGATTTCAAACTTATTATACATTATATTCTATTAGATTTTCCCTGTTGAGGACTAACGATAATTTGTTCTGTATTATCTTAGTCATAATATTCTTTACTGGGCTAGTTGAGCTCACCCTTTTCCTTTTTATTCCATTTTTTTCTCAGGAGGCGAGAATGTAGCGAGTACTAGTCGGGGTATGGAATGATGGTTCTAGAAGTTATTTTAGTAGTCCTCACCATTTTTGTAAAATAATGTATCAATAATTAAAATGAGGACTTATTTGAGTGTGGATATTGTCTAGATGACAATATTTGTATTTAAACTCACAGTTTTTATGTTGTATTAATAAAGTTGTAGGTTTTTCTGTACCATGTATTTTGACGACTCAGAATGGGTGTTGTATACCTGTTTTGTGGGCATCACAATTACCCTATATAATAATAGCCTAGTCCACGTCCAATACCAACTAGTATTGGAGACTCACTTTTATTTCTTTAAATAACCATTGTTACAAAACAGATTCTATCAAATTGAATTACAATAATTCACTTGAGCACACTTGCTCCTTGTGCACCAATACACCCTTAAGCACCTAAGCTTCCTTGAACCTGTTTATAAATAAACCTTAATCCACTCGGATTAAAATCCTTTAGACAACACTTAGTCTAAAAATATAAGATTACAATCATAGAGGTCTAATGATCAAAGCAAATAAATAATTTAACAATGCAAGGCTCAACTAATGAATGCAATGATCAAGTAGTAAAAGTAAGAGATATCACCGATATGAAGCTCACTAAAATAGCTGAGAATAATATGAATATAATTTGCACAGCAGCTGGAAATTTTGCACCGAAAATAATGAAGTTGCTTTTTAAGTATATGAGTGCAATAATTGATTTAAGTGTTATGTGTTCATCACTGTCTTCAGTTTCTTTTTTAGCCCAGAAAATTATAGTTGTGAAAAATATTTCCATTGCAAATATTTGTTCTGTTATTAATCCTTTTACGTTGCCAACAGAATAGATAAGTATCACTTTAAGTTTTAAGTCCGTTGGAAAGTAACAAAACAAATCTAATTTAACTTCGGTTGTACCAAATATTTTGGACTTTTTCAACTGTAATCCATAATGAAACTAAGTCAGATACGTAATACTCTAGACTTAATAAAGTCAGCCGCCACTTGTCATGTTGTTAAAATCAATCCTGAAGCAACAGATATCATAGCATAAATGTAGGAAAATAACTTTTTCAAACTCTATATAAAGCCAATAAATCAGAATATGCATATATGAAAGTACCGAGGCTTTAGTAATCATGACTCTTGAAAATTGAAACAACTTTTAAGTTTCCTACATCAACTTGTAAATGCATCAATAATTTATATAATCATAACTCTTTTAAAAAATGCCAATAAAACAATTATACCGGATAATAAGAATTCAAAGCATGCATAATACCAACCAACTAAGATAAATCAATTAGCATAAAAACTCAGTCATACATAAAATATTTAATCACATGTTAATGCACAAATAAAATGTCCTAGAGCCTTGTATCGAAAAATCGAATATTTGCAATGACCTTACATAAAATTCTTAGGACTCAAATCTTCAAAGTCTTTCAACAATGATCTTTCATCAACTTCTTGAAATTTCATAATAGACAAATTAGTCTATAATATTAAGTCATCATCAAAACAAAAAGGTTAGAATATTAACAAACCAACACATTCATTGTTAAATAATTTGATATTTGTATAAAGATTTAAGTTGTTATTATTAATATTTTGACATGTTGATAAACTTGTAATGCATTATTATGATTCAAAAAAATAATATAAAAAAAATATATTGAAGCTTTGTATACTATAATTTAATTCGTTCTCTTCATCCATGTTACATCATTTGAGGGTCTATAAGAGTAACATATATGTTAACATATGATTCATTTTCATATATGTATTATTATAAATATAATTAAAATTAGACTTTTTTAAATAAAAAAACTTGTAAAGTATTAATCCCATATTGATTTAAATTTTACGTGGGGGGTTTAAATACTATGTGGATATGGAAATGGTTATTAAATTTTAGTTCTTGTATTAAAATAAGATGAGTATGAAAATTATTTAAAAGATCGGGAATGGAGATAATGCGTGTGACGCCCCCAAAATAGGTATACATCACCCATCTTGAGTCGCCAAATACATGGTACAAAATTCAAATACAACTTAATAATACAACTGTCGTGTAAAATACGACAAAACATAGCTGAGAGTTTAAACAAGAATATTGCCTTATAGACAGTATTCAAACTCAAATGAAGTCCTCATTATATTTATTATCACACTATTCCATAGAATAGTGAGGACTACTATAGCCACCATCTCGGACCGTCACTCTGTTCCCCGACTAGTCCCGGCTACGTTCTCATTTCCTGAAGAGAACAATAAAAGCAAAAGGGTGAGCTCAACTAGCCCAGTAAGAAATATTATGACTAAGATAATGCAAAAATAGTATAACAACTGATAGAATACAATAGACAATAAGTTTTAGATCAACAACTGCAGCGGAATAAACAATCCATTAGAAGAGTCAAGTAGAACATAATTTCTACTATCTCCTCTAGATTAAAAGTCCATCGTTAATATTTCATTCCTGGAATACTCATCAACAGTTCCTTGTTATACCCAAGACAAAAAGAACTCTCATCACCTGTCTTCACCTGAACCACCAAAGATTATAGTTAAATCCACAATTTATATTTATAATCATGTAAATCAACAGTTTCTCCATCCCACAAAGGCTTACTAGAACGTTTACTCAATATCCTTACCCCAAAGGCTAAAGATATTCAAATGTAATAACAATGATCATACCAATCCGTTGTCTACCTTTGTATTATGGGCCAAAGATATTCAACTATAAAACCAATGGTCATAATCATACCAATCAATTGTCTGTCAGTGCACTACGGCCAAAGACATTCAATTGTTAATTAATGGTCATGATCCTGCCAATCATATCATCGAATTATCCATGCTCTATGGGCCAAGGATATTCGTTATTATCACCAGTGGTCATGATCATGTCATACACTTGTCCATCTTTGCACTATGGGCCAAAGCTATCAATTAACAGTTCGTCTTTGCACGTAAGCCAAAGATATACAACTGTAAAACCAATAATCAACAGTCCATCTTTGCACGTAAGCCAAAGATATACAACTGTAAAACCAATAATCAATAGTCCATTTATGCACGTAAGACAAAGATGACTTTCATCATAATATAATCATGAGGATGATGACAATGATATAAGCATTAATCAAACGAAATCAAGGATAAATATTAAAGACTTTAAATTTATCCAGAGTTTAAAAATATCCAAATTGTCAACATGATACTACTTTGTGGAGTAAAATTCAAGAATAATATTCATGTACTAAAAATAATTTGGACAGAAAAGAAATATATTTTTTGGGTGAATAGTACCCCGTGAATAGTACCTTATGAATAGTACTTTGGGAATAGTACCTCGTGAATAGTACCCCGGCATGAAAAGTGTCCCAAATACCCGAGTGAATAATACTAGAGTGAATAGTAATTAGGTGAATAGTAACCCGTGAATAATACTCTAGCACAAAAAGTGCCCCGAATACCCGAGTGAATAATACTAGAGTGAATAGTAACCTCGACACAAAAAGGTAGAAATTTCACAATAAAATTGCATTCAATATATTAAAGATAATGATATTGAAAGAAATAATATCATTTACGAAGAAATAATAATTTTACATTTGTTGGATCGAAAATAATATTCCTACAAATATTGAACGAAGATGATATTCCTTACGAATATTGAACGAAAAATAATTTTCAAACGAATACGAAAAATAATATCTCTTCAGAATATGAAATAAATAATACCCCTTACGACTGTTGAATGAAAATAATATTCCTACGAATATTGAACGAAGATGATATTCCTTACGAATATTGAACGAAGATGATATTCCTTACAAAATATTAAACGAAAATAATATTCATACGAATGCGAAAAATAATATCTCTTCAGAATATGAAATAAATAATACCCTTTACCTCAGAAGAAGACTGGATAATGAAATAGTGAAGTAGCAGACTTCGCTTCTTCTTTCTCTCTATAGCTTCTCTATCTATAATTGCTCTTGTGAGTCTTAGTGAATTGGTGAGAATGAAGGAAGAATGAGCTTATATTTATAGGAAAATATAGTTTCGATAATTGCATGTTTTGGGGCTCAAAATATTATGGTATAATACCTTCATCTTTTCCTTCATTTTTAATTTAGTCCTGCAAGTATTATCAAACTTGCACCACCTCCCCTAATAGTAAATCATGTGAATTAATAGTATAATCATGTGACTCAATAGTATAATCATGTGAAAAAACTAATTATAGTATAGTACCTCCATCTATACCTCCATCTTTAACTTAGTCATGCAAGTATTATCAATCTTGTACCACCTCCCCTAATAGTACATGAATGTGACTCAATAGTACACACATATGAACAAATAGTTATAAACATGTGAATTAATAGCAATTAATTACTCATTTATCTGATTAATTACCCGATTGGTCAATATAACTTCCAAATATCAATTATTATCGAAATAAATATCGATTTCCACTAACACTAATAATCCCAACATAATGGAAATATTAATTTCATCTTTAATCAACACAAACTTATTCATCATTAATATTATAACTCACAATATTTAACAACCAGATCATTCCCAGGAAAGAGGGGGCTTTTCGATAAGGATTTCTCCCTATTGGCGCGCAATTAGGTGACCAAACCTCTCCTTGACAGAACTTCTAGACATTGTCAATATTGCAAATAATAATATAAATAACTTTGTCGTTTCAATTATTGATTTAATAATAATAAATATTATGCAGATGATACTGTGACAATAATTGAATCAATAATATGAGAGATATGATGCAACAATTACTATAGCAATAATTGAGTATAACTGAGTGACTTCTCACATAAGCATTAATAATCAATACCATGTACTACTATGCAACCACGCGTATTACTGTACTTTTACTACCGGGTAGTTCAACAGTTTAACGGTAAAACTTTCGCCGTTATTTTTATAAAAAGATAACTCTGTCGTTTTCTAACTACGATAATATTTTCGTTGTGGGGTCCACCAATGATTGTGCCGTCGTACGAATATTTCTTGTTAAAACGAATATTCCCCAACACAACGAATATTTTATAACAACTTGCTTACTTTGCAAAATTTTCAAATATCACCCTTAACTTTAAACTTTTATCAATTTAACTATTTACCAAAATAGAAAAATTGAATACTTTTATTTCATAAAATTCGAGATCTCACAGTGCGACGCCCCCAAATTTGGGTTTACATCTTGTAATTTGAGTCACCAAAATATAAACAACATATATAAATTTCTCTAAAAATGCTGTATATAGTACAACAACACACACAAAGTCATCTCTATAATTATCGTCACACTATTTTACAACATGGTGAGGATTATTACAGCTAATAACTCGGAGCATCACTTCATTTCTCTGTTATCCCCGCTAGCCTCAACTATACTCTCATTTTTTAGAATGAATTATGAAATAAAAGGGTGAGCTCAAATAGCCTAGTAAAAAATATCATGAATAAGATAATGAAGAATAAGTTATCCATAACCTTTAGCAATTGTGACACCCCCAAAATAGGTATACATCACCCATTTTGAGTCGCCAAATACATGGTACAGAAACAACTACAACTTCATTATTACAATTGTCGTGCAAAATACGACAACTCATATACTGTGAGTTTAAATATAAATATTGTCTTCTAGACAATATCCACACTCAAATAAGTCCTCATTATAATTATTGATAAACTATTTTACAAAATAGTGAGGACTGCTAAAACAACCGACTTGAAACATCACTCCACACCCCGACTAGTTCATCGCTATATTCTCGCCTCCTGGGAAGAAAAATGGAACAAAAAGGAAAAGGGTGAGATCAACTAGCCTAGTAAAGAATATTATGACTAAGATAATGTAGAAAACATTATCGTTAGCCTTCAATAAATCAAATAAAATGTAATGGACAACCAGTATTAGATCAATATTCGCAACGAAAATAACAATTCATTAGAAGAGTTAAGTAGAGACTGAAATCTACTATCATCTATGAATTTAAAAGTTAATCATCAATATTTTATTCCTGTAACATCAATCAATATACATCTTGAATCAAATATTCATCTTTGCACTACGGGTCAAAGATATTCATTTATATCACCAGTTGGTCATGTTCATCTCAACACATGTTCATCTTCCCACTACAGGCCAAAGATATTCATCAGGTAATCATTCATCTTTTTATTACAGGCCAAAGATATTTAGTTATATTACCATTTAGGACTTATGATATATGATAAAAAAATATCTTAAAGAAATGAATCCAGTGAGATAAAAGGACAAAGATTAAAGATTCGTACTTTAGATAATCCAAGTTCAAAAATACTCCTTAATAAACCATAGTGGAGTAAAATTTAAGAATGAAGATCAAAACATGGATACAATCAAAGATAGTAACCATAATAGACTTCTTAGACAAAGAAGAGAAAATTTTATTTTTCTGTGAATAGTGTCGTATTTGTGAATAATGCGGTATACATGAATAATGTTGTATACGTGAATAGTAACCCTGACACAAAAAGGTAGAAATTCATGAATAGTACTCGTGAATAGTACCGTATTCGTGAATAGTATCGTATACGTGAATAGTACTGTATACGTGAATAGTAACCTCAACATGAAAAGGCAAAAATTTCATAATAAAATTCATACCAATATTTCAGTATAATAATATTAAAAAAATAACATCATTTACGAAGAAAATAACATCTCTTACATCAAAAGAATAGTACTTCTGACTGGAATATCGGATATAATGTTGAAGGAAACTTGCACTGAATATCAACTCTCAAAGTATCTAAATACTCACAAAATACGCTCAATATTATAGACAGAGAAAACTTATGATTCTGGTGTGATTTTCAATTCTAACTAAGCACCCTATTTATAGGAAAATGCTAGAATACCAAAGCAGACTGAATTTAATAAAATAATATTTTCAAAAATTTTCTACGCACACCTCCTTAACCAAATTATCAGGCACCACTAGTGGGCCCCACCAAATTCAGCATTTTCCATAGCAACCAAAAGTGGGGCCCACCAAGTTTTTAATAAAAAATATTTATTTCCAAAACTTCAATAATTCATAATAAATAGCCATTTTATCAAACAAAATATGAATTTTATGCCCATTCCATAGGAAATTTAATTCTCTATAACTTTGTAGAAGAAAAGTTTTTCAAATTCCAAACAGAAAATGACCGAAATCCACATGCGGATGATTTTTAATACTTTCATTCCGACAAAATACTGATAAAACACCTCAAGATTAATTCCTTCATTTGTATCCACATAAAAATAAATATTTCGTTATCATATAAATTAATAATTAATTATTCACAAATAATATTATAGAATCACAATATGACAACCAGGTCGTTCCCAAGAAAGAGGGGGCTTCCGATAAAGATTTCTCATTACTGACGGGTAATTCGGTGACCAAACTCCTTTCCTAGACAGAACTTCCTTAGACATTGCCAATAATGTTATCTTATAAAATTATTCAAATAATATGAATTATTGATCTGATAATGGGAAAGACTGTGCAGTGACAATTATTGAAACAACAATAATATAAAATATCAACGTAGCAATTATTGAATCAATAAAATAAAATATTGAACAGTAATTACTGTAACAATTATTGAGTAATGCCTTCTTACGTAAGAATCAATAATCCAAAAATAATGTGCAATACCGTGTGCTACTGTGCAACCATGCGTATTACTGTATTTTAACCACCAGGTATTTCAACAGTGTTAACGGTAACAACTACGTCGTTATTAAAAAAAACTCATACTTGTCGTTTTCTTCATCCGACAATTTTCTGTTATGGGGCCCACAAATGGCTTCGCCATCTTACGAATATTTCCCGACAGCAAGAATATTTCACGACCAAACGAATATTCCCCGACAACAATGAATATTTTATAACCACTTGCTTATTTTGCAAAATTTGCACATTTCACCCATAACCAAAGCATTATATCAAATTAACACCTTATTATTCAAAATAATAATTAGAGGAAATTTAATTTTATTTATAAAAAGTTGTGGTCTTACAACCTCCCCTCCTTATGAAATTTTGTCCTCGAAATTGACGTACGTACCTAGTGTTTCGAAAAGGTGAGGATACCTCGTTTTAATTTCTGATTCTAACTCCCAGATCATTTTCTCAATATCATAGTTTCTCCATAAAACTTTGACTTATGGTATAACCTTTGTGCGTAGGACATGCTCCTTCCTATCTAAGATCTTGAATGGTACCTCCTCATACGTTAAGTCTTTGAATATCTTGTTTGGTTCTAATTTAATAATGTGGTTTGGGTCGTCCACATATTTACGTAACATCGATACGTGAAAAACGTTATGAACACGCGATATACTTGGCAGTAAAGCGAGTCTATAGGCCACAGTTCCTACTCGATCGAGGATTTCATATGGACCAATAAATCGAGGATTGAGATTTCCTCTCTTCATCGACTATTGCTTCTAGAATATCGCCTTCTTGCACCTTCTTCCTCACATTCATCAGCTCTAAGTCTGTGGCTTGGGCAACCTTAACTTTATCAATTAAAGTTAATTTTAATCCTATATTCGTTATCTTTACGTAGGTTCTTGGAGTCTTTAACTCTATCTCCATCTTTTGTAAGTTGTATGAAATGGGTCTTAACAATATCGCACTCGTAAACGCATATGATCTTCTACTTAATGTGTCAGCTACCACGTTTGCTTTTCCAGGATGGTATTGAATGGTATGGTCGAAATCTTTCAATAGCTCGACCCAACGTCGTTGCCGCATGTTGAGTTCTTGGAAGCTCTTCTCACATTCCTCGCTCCATTCGAATTTTGTATCTTTTCGAGTCAGTTGAGTTAATGGAGTAGCGATTCGAGAAAATTGTGAAACCCCAAATTTTATGAAATGAAAGTATTCAATTTTCTTATAATTATTATTTTATTTCGTAAATGGTTAAATTGATAAAAGGTTAAAGTTAAGGGTGATATGTGAAAAGTTTTGCAAAGTAAGCAAGTTGTTACAAAATATTCGTTTGATCGGGGACTATTCTTTTTGTCGGAGAATATCCGTACGACGGCACAATCATTGATGGACCCCACAATGAAAGTATTGTCGTAGTAAGAAAACGACAGAGTTGTCATTTTATAAAAATAACAGCGAAAGTGTTACCGTTAAAACTGTTGAACTACCCGGTAGTAAAAGTACAGTAATACGCGTGGTTGTATAGTAGCACACAATATTAATTATTGATGCTTACGTAAGAAGTCACTCAGTTATACTCAATTATTGCTATAGTAATTGCTGTGACGCCCCAAAAATAGGTATACATCACCCATCTTGGGTCGCCAAATAACTGATACAAAATTTAAATACAACTTAATTATACAACAGTCATGTGAAATACGACAAAATATAATCTAAGAGTTTTTAATAAGAATATTGTCATCTAGACAATATACAAACTCAATGGAGTCCTCATTATATTTATTGTCACACTTTTTAACAGAATAGTGAGGACTACTAATGCTATCATCTGGACCGTCACTCTGTTCCCCGACTAGTCCTAGCTACGTTCTCATTTCCTGAAGAGAACAGTGAAAGAAAGGGTGAGCTCAACTAGCCCAGTAAGAAATATTATGACTAAGATAATGCACAATAAATTATCATTAGCCTTCAACAGTGTTAAACTGATAAAATATAATAAACTTCAAGTTTAACTGCAGCGGAACAAGCAATCCATTAGAAGAGTCAAGTAGAGAATAAAATCTACTATCTTCTATGATTTAAAAGGTTTTTCATCACTTTTATCATTTGAGACTCAAATTTTAATAAATAAACCACATCATCCCTGCACTACGGCAAAGGATATTCATTAGTATCATGACCACAAATTATCCATGCACTACGGGCCAAGGATATTTGTGTGTTCATCAATGGTCATGATCATGCCAATAACTGTCCGTCAATGCACTAAGGCCAATGAGGACTTTTACCACATCATTTGTAACATTACGATCATGATTATACCGAATAATCCCTTGTCATAATCATACAAAGTCCATCCATGCACCTCTGAATACTGACGGCGACTTTCAACATATTATAAACATGAGGATGATGACAATGATATAAGAATTCAATAAAACAAGTTCAAGGATAAATTTTTAAAGATTTATAATTTAATTTATCCAAAAATCAATAACGCCCAAATTGTCGACGATGATCTTTGCTTTGGAGTAAAATTCAAGAATGCTCGTAAGAATATTTCCATGAAAAGATACTGGATGAAGTGCAAATATCAAGGATATTCCACTAATTTTATGGAGTATAGAAGCCAAAACTTTAATCAACTGAGTATAATAGAATATATGAAACTGCAAATGGATTTTTGCCGCCATGCGGTAATCCACGTAAACAGATTATTCTAATAGAATAATAAAGAATGGAATAACAGAAGAATTCACCAGGCGTGCGTAATCTGCACAGACAGGTTATTCCAACAGAATAATAAAGAATGGAACCAGGTCATGCATAATCCGCACAGACAGGATGTTCCAACGGAATAATAAAGAATGGAACCAGGTCATGCGTAATCCACACAGACATGATATTCCAACAGAATAATAAAGAATGGAATAACAGAAAAATTTCACCATGTATGCGGTACTTCGCATAGACAGGTTATTCCAACATAATAATAAAGAATGGAATAACAACCCTTACGAGTATTGAAAGAAAATAATTCTCTTCATGAATACGAAAGAAATAATACCCCTTACCTTTGAAAAACTGGATACTAGAATAGTGAGGTAACAGACTTCTCTTCTTTTTTCTCTCTATAATTTATCTCTATAATAATTGCTCTAAAGGTTTTGTGAATTGGTGAGAAATGAAAGAAGAATGAGCTTCTATTTATAGGAAAATATAGTTTCGATAATTGCACGTTTTGGGGCTCGAACTATTACAGTATAATACCTTCATCTTTTTCTTCATTTTTAATTTAGTCCTGCAAGTATTATCAAACTTGCACCACCTCCCCATATAGTAAATAATGTGAATTAATAGTTCATTCATGTGACTCAATAGTATAATCATGTGAAAAAACTAATTACAGTATAGTACCTTCAAATATACCTCTATTTTTAATTTAGTCATGCAAGTATTATCAATCTTGCACTACCTCCCCTAATAGTACATGAATATGAATCAATAGTACACACATGTGAACAAATAGTTATAAGCATGTGAAATAATAGTAATTAATTGCTCATATATTCGATTAATTACCCGATTGGTCAATATAACCTCCAGACATCAATTATTATCGAAGTAAATGTCGATTTCCACTAACATTAATAATTCCAACACAATGGAACTATCAATTTCATCTTTAATCAACACAACTTATTCATCATTAATATTATAACTCACAATATTTAACAACCAAGTCGTTTCCAGGAAAGATGGGGCTTTCCGATAAGGATTTCTCCTTATTGGCGCGCAATTAGGTTACCAAACCTCTCCTTGACAGAACTTCTAGACATTGTCAATATTGCAAATAATAATATGAATAACTTTGTCGTCTCAATTATTGATTTAATAATATAAAAATATTATGCGATGATAATCTTTGTGACAATAATTGAATCAATAATATGAGAGATATGATGCAAAGAATTACTATAGCAATAATTGAGTATAAATGAGTGACTTCTCACGTAAGCATCAATAATCAATACTGGTGTCTTCTTATGCAACCACGCCAGATTCGTATTTTTTACTACCGGGTAGTTCAACAGTTTTAACGGTAAGACATTCGCCGTTATTTTTATAAAAAGATAATTCTGTCGTTTCTAACTACGACAATACTTCCACTGTGGGGTCCACCAATGATTGTGCCGTCGTACGGATATTCCCGACAAAAAGAATATTCATCGACCAAACGAATATTTTATAACAACTTGCTTATTTTACAAAAAATATCACATATCACCCTTAACTTTAACCTTTTATCAATTTAACCATTTACAAAATAAAATACTAATTATAAAAAAATTGAATACTTTTATTTCATAAAATTCGGGGTCTTACAATTGCTGCATCATATCTCTCATATTATTGATTCAATTATTGTCACAGTATCATCTGTATAATATTTATTATTATTAAATCAATAATTGAGATGAAAAAGTTATTCATATTATTATTTGCAATATTGACAATGTCTGCAGAAGTTTCATCGAGGAGAGGTTTGGTCACCTAATTGCGGCGCTAATAAGGAGAAATCTTATCTGAAAGCCCCATCTTTCCGGAAACGACTTTGGTTGTTAAATATTGTGAGTTATAATATTAATGATGAATAAGTTGTGTTGATTAAAGATGAAATTGATAGTTCCATTGTGTTGGGATTATTAGTGTTAGTGGAAATCGACATTTATTTCGATAATAATTGATGTCTGGAGGTTATATTGACCAGTCGGGTAATTAATCGGATAAATGAGTAATTAATTGCTATTAATTCACATGCTTATAATTATTTGTTCACATGTGTGTACTATTTATTCACATGCATGTACTATTAGGGGAGGTGGTGCAAAATTGATAATACTTGCATGACTAAAATAAAAATGGAGGTATAGATGAAGGTACTATGCTGTAATTATTTTTTCACATGTATAGAACTATTGAGTCACATGATTATACTATTGATTCAGATGATATATTATTAGGGGGAGGTGGTGCAAGTTTGATAATACTTGCACGACTAAATTAAAAATGAAGGAAAAGATGAAGGTATTATACTGTAATATTTCGAGCCCAAAACGTGCAATTATCGAAACTATATTTTCCTATAAATAGAAGCTCATTCTTCCTTCATTCTCATCAATTCACTAAGACTCACAAGAGCAATTATAGAGAGAGAAGTTATAGAGAGAGAAGCTATAGAGAGAAAGAAGAAGAGAAGTCTGCTACTTCACTATTCCAGTATTCAGTCTTCTTCTAAGGTAAGGGGTATTATTTATTTCATATTCTGAAGAGATATTATTTTTTGTATTCCTATGAATATTATTTCGTTCAATATTCATAAAGGATATTATCTTCGTTCAATATTCGTAGGAATATTATCTTTGTTAAATATTCGTTAGAATATTATTTCCGTTCAAGGGATGTTATTTTTGTTTAATATTCGCTTGAAATAATATTTTCTTTCATACTTTGTAGTATGTAAGTAATTTTATTTCGTTTCAGATTTTGAATTCTATACTCATTTTGTTGATTTTTTGGCTTCCATACTCCATGAAATTAGTAAAATATCATTGATATTTGCGCTTCATCCAGTATCTTTTCATAGAGATATTATTCTGAGCTTTGTTGATAATTATTGATCTTTTCATGACGGAATACTATTCATGAGTTACTATTCACCCAGTTACTATTCACTCAAATATTATTCACTCGGGTATTCGGGGCACTTTTCATGCCAGAGTACTATTCACGAGTTACTATTCATGGGTTACTATTCACCCAATTATTATTCACTTGAGTATTTGGGGTACTTTTCATGCCGGGGTACTATTCACGAGATACTATTCCCGAAGTACTATTCGTAGAGTACTATTCTCGGGGTACTATTTACCCGGAAAATATATTTCTTTTCTGTCCAAATTATTTTTGGTACATGAATATTATTCTTTAATTTTACTCCACAAAGCAGTATCATGTTGACAATTTGGATATTTTTAAACTCTGGATAAATTTTGAAGTCTTTAATATTTATCCTTGATTTTGTTTGATTAATGTTTATATTATTGTCATCATCCCCATGCTTATATTATGATGAAAGTCATCTTTGGCTTATGTGCATAAATGGACTATTGATTATTGGCTTTACAGTTGTATATCTTTGGCTTACGTGCAAAGATGGACTGTTGATTATTGGTTTTACAGTTGTATAACTTTAGCTTACGTGCAAAGACGAACTGTTAATTGATAGCTTTGGCCCGTAGTGCAAAGATGGACAAGTGTATGACATGATCATGGCCATTGGTGATAATAACAAATATACTTGGCCCATAGAGCATGGATAATTCGATGATATGATTGGCAGGATCATGACCATTAGTTAACAGTTTAATGTCTTTGGCCGTAGTGCACTGATAGACAATTGATTGGTATGATTATGACCATTGGTTTTATAGTTGAATATCTTTGGCCCATAATGCAAAGGTAGACAACGGATTGGTATGATCATTGTTATTACATTTGAATATCTTTAGCCTTTGGGGTAACGAGATTGAGTAAACGTTCTATTAAGCCTTTGTGGCAAGGAGAAACTGTTGATTTACATGATTATAATTATAAATTGTGGATTTAACTATAATTTTTGGTGGTTCAGGTGAAGACAGGTGATGAGAGTTCTTTTTGTCTTGGGTATAACAAAGAACTGTTGATGAGTATTATAGGAATGAAATATTAACGATGGACTTTTAATCTAGAGGAGATAGTAGACATTATGTTCTACTTATCTCGTCTAATGGATTACTTATTCCGCTGCAGTTGTTGATCTAAAACTTGCTGTCTATTGTATTCTTTTAGTTGTTATACTGTTGAAGGCTAATGATAATTTATTATGCATTATCTTAGTCATAATATTTCTTACTGGGCTAGTTGAGCTCACCCTTTTGCTTTCATTGTTCTCTTCAGGAAATGAGAACGAGTGACGGTCCGAGATGGTGGCTATAGTAGTCCTCACTATTTAATGTGACAATAAATGTAGTGAGGTTTGAATTTGAGTTTGGATATTGTCTATGAGGCAATATTCATGTAAAAACTCTCAGCTCATGTTGTATGATTAAGTTTGTATTTGTATTCAGTACCATGTATTTGGCGACCCAAGATGGGTGATGTATACCTATTTTGGGGGTGCCACTGTTGGTATCAAAGCTTAGGAATATGATCCATAGCTGAGATGTGAGACTAGAACTAGGAGGGGAGAGACGGGTAATTCCTTCGCTAGTATGACCTACCTAAGTTTAATTGTTATTTAATCGGTCGGTCAGAATATAGGGATAATATGTGGATTTCAATTAACCCTTATTTTGAAATTATATTCTAGAATGATATTTGAAATACAGGAGATGAGAAATGGGAAAATCATGATAGAGAGGAAATAACCGGGAAGGTACAATCCGAAAAGAAAGCAAGGTATTCTTATCTCTACGAACTACCAGGTACGTAAATTTTGAGGGAGAAATTTTATAAGGAAGGGAGACTGTGAGACCCCAAATTTTATGAAATCAAAGTATTCAATTTTCTTATAATTATTATTTTATTTCGTAAATGGTTAAATTGATAAAATGTTAAAGTTAAGGGTGATATGTGAATTTTTTTGCAAAGTAAGCAAGTTGTTACAAAATATTTGTTTGGTCGGGGAATATTCTTTTTATCGGGGAATATCCGTACGACGGCACAATCATTGGTGGACCCCACAACAGAAGTATTGTCGTAGTAAGAAAACGACAGAGTTATCATTTTATAAAATAATGGCGAAAGTGTTACCGTTAAAACTGTTGAACTACCCGGTAGTAAAAGTACGATGTCTGGCGTGGTGGTTGTATTGTAGCACATACTGCAGTATTGATGCTTACGTAAGAAGTCATTTCGATTATAGTCAATTATTGCTACGATAATTACTGCATCATATCTCTCATATTATTGATTCAATTATTATCACAGTATCATCTACATAATATTTTTATATTATTAAATCAATAATTGAGATAAAAAAGTTATTCATATTATTATTTGCAATATTGACAATGTCTAGAAGTTCTGTCAAGGAGAGGTTTGGTAACCTAATTGCGCGCCAATAAGGAGAAATCCTTATCGGAAAGCCCCCTCTTTCCTGGGAACGACCTGGTTGTTAAATATTATGAGTTATAATATTAACGATGAATAAGTTCATGTTGATTAAAGATGAAATTGATAGTTCTATTGTGTTGAAATTATTAGTGTTAGTGGAAATCGACATTTATTTCGATAATAATTGATGTCTAGAGGTTATATTGACCAGTCGGGTAATTAATCGGATAAGTGAGCAATTAATTGCTATTAATTCACACGCTTATAACTATTTGTTCACATGTGTGTACTATTTATTCAAATGCATGTACTATTAGGGGAGGTGGTTCAAGATTGATAATACTTGCATGACTAAATTAAAAATGGAGGTATAGATGAAGGTACTATACTGTAATTATTTTTTTCACGTGTATAGAACTATTGAGTCACATGATTGTACTATTGATTCACATGATATACTATTATGGGAGGTGGTGCAAGTTTGATAATACTTGTAGGACTAAATTAAAAATGAAGGAAAAGATGAAGGTATTATACTGTAATATTTTGAACCCCAAAACATGCAATTATCGAAACTATATTTTCTTATAAATAGAAGCTCATTCTTCTTTCATTCTCATCAGTTCACTAAGACTCACAAGAGCAATTATAGAGAGAGAAGTTATAGATAGAGAAGCTATAGAGAGAAAGAAGTAGAGAGTCTGCTACTTCACTATTCCAGTATTCAGTCTTCTTCTAAGGTAAGGGGTATTATTTATTTCATATTCTGAAGAGATATTATTTTTCATATTCGTATGAATATTATTTCGTTCAATATTCATAAAGGATATTATCTTCGTTCAATATTCGTAGGAATATTATCTTCGTTAAATATTCGTTGGAATATTATTTTTGTTCAAGAGATGTTATTTTTGTTTAATATTCGCTTGAAATAATATTTTCTTCCATACTCTGTAGTGTGTAAGTAATATTATTTCGTTTTAGATTTTGAATTCTATACTCATTTTGTTGAAGCTTTGGCTTCCATACTCCATGGAATTAGTAGAATATCCTTAATATTTGCGCTTCATCCAGTATCTTTTCATGGAAATATTATTTTGAGCTTTGTTGATAATTATTGATCTTTTCATGACGGAATATTATTCATGAGTTACTATTCACCCGATTACTATTCACTCAAATATTATTCACTTTCGGGTATTGGGGCACTTTTCATGCCGTCACGAGTACTATTCACGATTCTTATTCACCCAATTACTATTCACCGAATATTATTCACTCAGGTATTTGGGGTACTTTTTATGCTGGGGTACTATTCACGAGATACTATTCCCGAAGTACTATTCACAGAGTATTATTCTCGGGGTACTATTTACCCGGAAAATGTATTTCTTTTCTGTCCAAATTATTTTTGGTACATGAATATTATTCTTGAATTTTACTCAAAGCAGTATCATGTTGACAATTTGGATATTTTTAAACTCTGGATAAATTTTAAGTCTTTAATATTTATCCTTGATTTCGTTTGATTAATGTTTATATTATTGTCATCATCCCCATGCTTATATTGTGATGAAAGTCATCTTTGGCTTACGTGCATAAATGGACTATTGATTATTGGTTTTACAGTTGTATATCTTTGGCTTTCGTGCAAAGATGGACTGTTGATTATTAGTTTTACAGTTGTATATCTTTATCTTACGTGCAAAGATGAACTGTTAATTGATAGCTTTGGCCCGTAGTGCAAAGATGGACAAGTGTATGACGTGATCATGACCACTGGTGATAATAACGAATATCCTTGGCCCGTAGAGCATGGATAATTCGATGATTTGATTGGCAGGATCATGACCATTAGTTAACAGTTGAATGTCTTTGGCCGTAGTGCACTGACAGACAATTGATTGGTATGATTATGACCATTGGTTTTATAGTTGAATATCTTTGGCCCATAGTGCAAAGGTATACAACGAATTGGTATGATCATTGTTATTACATTTGAATATCTTTAGCCTTTGGGGTAATGATATTGAGTAAACGTTCTATTAAGCCTTTGTGGCAAGGAGAAACTGTTGATTTACATTATTATAAATATAAATTATGGATTTAACTATAATCTTTGGTGGTTCAGGTGAAGACATGTGATGAGAGTTCTTTTTGTCTTGGGTATAACAAAGAATTGTTGATGAGTATTACAGGAATGAAATATTAACGATGGACTTTTAATCTAGAGGAGATAGTAGACATTATGTTCTACTTGACTCTTCTAATGGATTGCTTATTTCGCTGCAGTTATTGATCTAAAACTTGTTGTCTATTGTATTCTATCAATTGTTATACTGTTGAAGGCTAAGGATAATTTATTCTGCATTATCTTAGTCATAATATTTCTTACTGGGCTAGTTGAGCTCACCCTTTTGCTTTCATTGTTCTCTTCAGGAAATGAGAACGTAGCCAGGACTAGTCGGAGAACAGAGTGACGATCTGAGATGGTGGCTATAGTAGTCCTCACTATTTAATGTGACAATAAATGTAGTGAGGTTTGAATTTGAGTTTGGATATTGTCTATGAGGCAATATTCATGTAAAAACTCTCAGCTCATGTTGTATGATTAAGTTTGTATTTGTATTCAGTACCATGTATTTGGCGACCCAAGATGGGTGATGTATACCTATTTTGGGGGCGTCACAAAAATCCTTCCACGAATCTCTGATAGTAACCAACTAAGCCTAGAAAGCTACGTATTTCGATTATTGACTTAGGTTGCTCTCAACTGTGACTCATATCCCAATCTTGGATATCACGTCACAATGGCACCTATCAGTTTACCACTGCATGAATATGGCATCCCCTACGGAGAGTCTGGCTTCGGTGCATTCCATAAAGGAAATCACCAGCGAGAGGCTCGGGTACCAACCCCTGTAGTTGGGTTTTTAACTCCTAAAGTTCAATAGGAGCCATTCGATATGGGGTTTTGGAAATGGGTTTTGTACTGGGTTCAAAGTTAATACAAAATTCGACTTCATGCTCTAGGGGTAGGCCAGGAAATTCTTCAGAAAATACGTCAGAAAATTCATTAACAACAAAAATATCATTCAAATCTAACGTATTTTTATTCAAGTCCATGATATGGGCTAAGAAAGCTTGACATCCATTTTTCAATTAACGAATGGCTTTAAGGCTTGATATGAAAGTGTTTCACTTTAGTGGTTTGGTTGCTTGAATTCGTATAACAGGTTGGTTAGGAATATGAAAACTAACAACATTACGAAAACAATCAATTTTAGCATAATAAGTGATTAACCAATCAATCCCTAAAATCACATCAAATGCAAGTATTTTCAAAGAGATAAGATCAACAGGTAACGTGATGGTGCCCACTTGGATCAAGCAAGATTTGTAAACAGTGGATGTAATAAAAGTTTCTCCTAACGGAGTCTCAACAGATAAGTCAAAGTCTAATTTCTCCGGAGTCAAGTTCAAACGTTGAGCACAAGCAGGAGAGATAAAAGAATGGGTAGAACCGGTATCTAATAAGGTATAGACTTCATAAGAATTTATGATTAACTAACCCATAATCACCTCGTTCGGGTTCCTCACGTTTTGGGCAATCACAACAAACGCTCTTTCAGGAACCACCGACTTTGACTTGTCCGGGATAGCCTTTAGAGTCACCATCCCCGCTGGACTTGGTTTCGCTAAAGGATAATCTCTAGCTATATGACCTTCATTTCCACAGTTATAACATACCTTGGATTATTGTGGGCAGTTTGGGCTGCTGTGTCCCTCTTTCCTGCATTTATAACATACGACCGGTGGTCGTTCTCCTCCCCTAGAAACAGTTGATGATGGTGCTGACGTCTTCACGTTGTCATTGTTGTACCTTCTCTTTTTGAAATCCCCCCACGACTCGCTTCTTTTACTATCATGGCCACGATTACCACCAGAGTGGTTACCGCTTCTGTTTAGATATTTTACTCCCTGTTGATTGTCATTGCTCCAATGACTACTGTCATCGGTATGACCCTGGTTGTGGTCCATCGGTTGAATATACTCATTATCTCGCTCTAATAATTGAGCCCTGTTCACATCATCTGAATATAAAGAAAATTTGTGAGAAATAAGATATTGCCGAATTTTGGGTTTCAGACCTCTCAGAAACATCTGCGTCATACGTTCCTCATTCTCTACCAAATGAGGTGTAAACCTGGATAACTTTGCGAACTTAGCCTCGTACTGGGACACAGTCATGTTGTTATGTTTCAGTATAATAAACTTTACCTCCTTCATATGACGAATACTTTCAGGAAAGTACTTGTCATTAAATAGTTTCTGAAATGTTTCCCAAGACATTTTGAGTGCAGCAAGCTGGGTACGCTTCACAGATTCCCACCAGTGATCTGCCTCACCACTTAACATAAAGGTGGCGAATGGAACCTTCTGTTCCTCCGTGCATCCCAAGACATCAAATATCTTGGTAATTTGCTTAATCAACCCACGTTTCTACCTTGATTGGATCCGGCTTTCACAAAAATTCTGGTGGTCCCAACTCATTGAACTGCTTGGCTGTGATAAGCCGCGCGTTGCCAATGTTTCTACCTGTATTTTGTACACGAGTCTCTCTCGTATGATTTTACATGAATTGTAAAAAGATTCTAAACATTACATCATTCATCATTTGATTAGTGGTGTTGTTTACAGGAGGAACATTGCCATCTTGTTGCACGTACTCCTGGTTGGTGATTAAAGGTGTCTCTACGATCTCATTCACTCCATTTCTCATCACAAAATTTTTAGATGCCATTCTCAAATACTGCCACAAAAAAGGGTTAATTAAAGAAATTAACATGCCAAATATTATCCCTATATTCAGACAGACAAAACAAATAAGCTTAGGTAGGACACACTAGCGAAGGATTTACTCGTCTTTCCCATCCAAGTTTTATTCCCCGATCTCCGCCAGATGCCATATCCCTAAGCTCTGATACCAGCTGTGACGCCCGAAAAATAGGTATACATCACCCATTCTGAGTCGCCAAATACATGGTACATAAACAACTACAACTTCATTATTACAATTGTCGTGCAAAATACGACAACTCATATACTGTGAGTTTAAATACAAATATTGTCTTCTAGACAATATCCACACTCAAATAAGTCCTCATTACAATTATTGATACACTATTTTACAAAATAGTAAGGACTGCTAAAACAACCAACTTAAAACATCACTCCACACCCCGATTAGTTCCCGCTATATTCTCGCCTCCTGAGAAGAAAAATGGAACAAAAAGGAAAAGGGTGAGCTCAATTAGCCCAATAAAAAATATTATGACTAAGATAATGTAGAACAAATTATCGTTAGCCTTCAATAAATCAGATAAAATATAATGGACAACCAGTTTTAGATCAATATTCGCAGCGATAATAATAATTCATTAAAAGAGTTAAGTAGAGAATGAAATCTACTATCATCTATGAATTTAAAAGTCCAACATCAATATTTTATCACTGTAACATCAATCAATATACAGCTTGAATCAAATATTCATCTTTGCACTATAGGCCAAAGATATTTATTTGTATCACCAGTTGGTCATGTTCATATCAACACTTGTTCATCTTCGCACTACGGGCCAAATATATTCATCAGGTAATCATTCATCTTTGCACTACATGCCAAAGATATTCAGTTATATTACCATTTAGGTCTGAGGATGATGAAAAATATCTTAAAGAAACGAATCCAATGAGATAAAAGGACAAAGATTAAAGATTCGTACTTTAGATAATCCAAGTTCAAAAATACTCTGTAATAAACCACAGTGGAGTAAAAATCTAGAATGAAGATCAAAACATGGATACAATCAAAGATAATAACCATAATAGACATCTTGAACAAAGAAGATAAAATTTTATTTTTTACGTGAATAGTGCCGTATTTGTGAATAAGGCAAGATATCGTGAATAGTGCAGATATCGTGAATAATAACCCCATATACTAAAAGGTAGAAATTCCAAAAGAAAAATCATACTTCATGAATAGTACTCGTGAATAGTATCGTATTCGTGAATGGTGTTGTATACGTGAATAGTAACCTCAACATGAAAAGGCAAAAATTTTATAATAAAATTCATACCAATATTTCAGTATAATGATATTGAAAAAATAACATCATTTATAAATAAAATAACATCCCTTACCTCAAAAGAACAGTACTTCTGACTAGAATATCAGATATAATGTTGAAGAAAACTTGCACTGAATAACAACTCTCAAAGTATCTAAATACTCACAAAATACGCTAGATATTATAGACAGAGAAAATTTATGATTCTGGTGTGATTTTCAATTCTAACTAAACACCCTATTTATAGAAAAATGCTAGAACGCCAAAGCACACTAAATTTAATAAAATAATATTTTCAAAAATTTTCTATGCACATCTCCTTGACCAAATTATCAGCCACCACTAGTAGGGCCCACCAAATTTAGCATTTTCCACACCAACCAAAAGTGGGGCCCATCATATTTTTAATAAAAAAACATTTATTTCTGAAACTTCAATAATTCTTAATAAATAGCCATTTTATCATAAAAACACGAATTTTATGTCCATTCTATAGGAAATTTAATTCTCTATAACTTTGTAGAAGAAATTTTTCCAAATTCCAAACTGAAAATGACCGAAATCCACATACGGATGATTTGTAATACCTTCATTCTGACAAAATACTGATAAAACACCTCAACATTAATTCCTTTATTTATATCCACATAAAAATAAATATTTTCTTATCATATAAATTAATAATTAATTATTCACAAATAATATTACAGAATCACAATATGACAACCAGGTCGTTCCCAGGAAAAGGGGGGCTTTCCGATTAGGATTTCTCCTTATTGGCGCGTAATTAGGTGACCAAACCCCTTTCCTGGACAGAACTTCCTTAGAAATTGCCAATAATGCTATCTAATAAAATTATTTAAATAATATAAATTATTGATCTGATAATGGGAAATACTGTGCAGTGACAATTATTGAAACAACAATAATATAAAATATCAACGTAGTAATTATTGAATTAATAAAATAAAATATTGAACAGTAATTACTGTAACAATTATTGAGTAGGGCCTTCTTACGTAAGAATCAATAATCCAAAAATACTGTGCAATATCGTGTGCTATCTTTGTGCAACCACGCCAGACATCGTATTTTAGCCACGTGTATTCCAACAATGTTGTTAATGGTAACAACTACTGTATTTGTTATTAAAAAACTCATACTTGTCGCTTTTCTTCATCCGCAGTTTTTTCCATTATGGGGCCCACAAATAGTAAGCGCCATCGCATTTAATATTCCCGACATCAAGAATATTCCACGACCAAAAGAATATTCCCCGACAACAATGAATATTTTATAACCACTTGTTTATTTTACAAAATTTGCACATTTCACCCATAACCAAAGCATTATATCAAATTAACACCTTATTATTCAAAATAATAATTAGAGAAAATTTAATTTTTTTAATAAAAAGTTGGGGTCTTACAATAGTGATAAATTAGAGATTTAGAAAATGATAGACAACATAAATTCTTAACAAACAACTGCAGTGGAATGAACAATCCATTACAAGTCATATAGAACATAATATCTACTACCTTCTCCAATTTAAAACTTTATCATCAAGATTTTATCAACTGTAACACAAATAGTCATGATTATGTCAATCAACAGTTCTTCTTTACACCAAAGTCAAAAAGAACTTTCACCACGTGTCATTGTCACACATACCAAATGTAAGACCCCAACTTTTATGAATAAAGAATAATTTTCTCGAATTATATTTTTGAATATTATGGTATGGATTTGATATAATGTTATAGTTGTGAGTAATATTTACAAATTTTGCAAAGTAAGCAAGTGGTTATATAATATTCGATTGGTCGGGGAATATTCGTTTTAACAGGAAATATTCGTACGACTGCACAATTATTGGTGGACCCCACAACGGAAGTATTGTCGTAGTTAGAAAATGACAAAATTATCTTTTTATAAAAATAACGGCGAAAGTTTTACCGTTAAAACTGTTGAACTACCCGGTAGTAAAACTAAAGTAATACGCGTGGTTGCATAGTAGCACACGGTATTGATTATTGATGCTTACGTGAGAAGTCACTTAGTTATACTCAATTATTGCTATAGTAATTGATGCATCATATCTCTCATATTATTGATTCAATTATTGTCACAATATCATCTGCATAATATGTTATATTATTAATTCAAAATTGAGACGGAAAAGTTATTCATATTATTATTTGCAATATTGAGAATGTCTAGAAGTTCTGTCAAGGAGAGGTTTAGTCACCTAATTGCGCGCCAATAATGAGAAATCCTTATCGAAAAGCCCCCTCTTTCCTGGGAACGACCTGGTTGTTAAATATTGTGAATTATAATATTAATAATGAATAAGTTCGTGTTGATTAAATATGAAGTGAATAGTTCCATTGTGTTGGAATTATTAGTGTTAGTGAAAATCGACCTTTATTTCAATAATAATTGATGTCTAGAGGTTATGTTGACCAATCGTGAAATTAACCAGATAAATGAGCAATTAATTGCTATTAATTCACATGATTATAACTATTTGTTCACATGTGTGTACTATTGATTCACATTCTTGTACTATTAGGGGAGGTGGTGCAAGATTGATAATACTTGCATGACTAAGTTAAAAATGGAGGTATAGTTGAAAGTACTATACTGTAATTCATATTTTCACATGATTATAACTATTTATTCACATGATTGAACTATTGATTCACATTGTTTACTATTAGGGGAGTTGGTGCAAGTTTGATAAGACTTGCAGGACTAAATTAAAAATGAAGAAAAAGAGGAAGGTATTATACTGTAATATTTTGAGCCCCAAAACGTGCAATTATCGAAATTATATTTTTCTATAAATAGAAGCTCATTCTTCCTTCATTTCTCACCAATTCACTAAAGCTATAGAGCAATTATTATAGAGAGAAAGAAGAAACGAAGTCTACTACCTCACTATTCCACTATCCAGTCTTCTTCTAAGGTAAGGGGTATTATTCTTTCGTATTCATGAAGAGAGTTATTTTTTTTCAATACTCGTAAGGGTTGTTATTTCATTCTTTATTATTATGTTGGAATAACTCCATCTCATGGAAACCGCATATATGGTGAAATTCTTTTGTTATTCCATTCTTTATTATTTCATTGGAATAACACTCGTATGCAATGCGATTCATCGCATGCATGGTGAATTCGTTGTTATTACATTCTTTATTATTCGTTGGAATATCTCATGCAATGCGGATTACGCATGACTGGTTCCATTCTTTATTATTCTATTGGAATATCCCATGCGTAAGGAGTTACGCATGACCTAGTTCCATTCTTTATTATTCATTGGAATATCCACATTCGCATGCGGGTTACGCATGACACGGTTCCATTCTTTATTATTCTATTGGAATAACCTGTCTATGCGGATTACACACGCCTGGTGAATTCTTCTGTTATTCCATTCTTTATTATTCTGTTGAAATAACCTGTCTATGTGGATTACTGAATGCATGGTGAATGATCTTTCGTATTCATTCCTTATTAAATTGTGGAAATGATCTATCTACGTGGATTACTGCATGGCGGGCAAAAATCCATTTGCGGTTTCATATATTCTATTATACTCAAGTTTGCCTTGCAAGTTAAGACATACAATAAATGTATACAAATCAATAAAAATAGACTATCTATTTTGATAGAATGAAACCAAAGTTCTGGGAACTTTGAAATAGCTGAACAAATCGTTAATCAATAACAAGTCTTCTCGTATTCTAGGAAACGCAATAATTTGATAATGAAAGAGTACAACGCTTTCAAAGTTTCTGCGATATTTTAATGAATAAACAAGAATCAATTCTACACAATAACAAAGTGAAAATGTTTTCCAGATTTATGTTGAGCGATCCATTGGATCTAGAACTTCTACTTTCTCGGGTGTCTATCAAAGATTTACTTTGATACATATGCAGGAGTATCAGATAACCATAAAGATTAAATCATACCCTCTGCAAGTACTTAAAGCTTGACTCCTTGTACCTATATTATGCACAATACTTAGGTCGTTGTATGAATGGTGAATATCGACTTAAAAATGTTCCTTTATATAAAAGGTTGTTCTTCTCAGTCTTAGAATCAAGATTTGATTTAACAACGAAATTTAATGATTTCAATTTCTATTTACTTATCGATCTAGCCGAAATAATTGGCATCGATCTATCAATAACAATTGAATTCTCTTCTCGAATCTATCAAATTTTAACAAATGTTCGTCTAGCCTAAATAATTAGCTAAGACATTTTTCAACATAATTTGACAATAAACAGGAATTGTGTGTACTGTCGATATTAGCTTCTACGAATTTAAATATCCAACAACAGTTATTCTACGAATATATTTTCAGAATCAGTAATTCAATTTGAATTATTAAATATGCACTAACTGCTAATAATCAACAATAAATTCCCTGGACATGGTATAATTATCAGTAATTAACCATTATAATAATTGAATGAATATAACTCAAGGTTGAGTTAGGAAATTTGCCTTCCGCGTTGATTACAGCTACACAATATAATTAACTGCGTTCGTAAGACCTATAATCAACAATATCGGTCTCACAATTAGCACAATCATTTATAACACGTAACACTATATTCTACAGTCAAACTTCTCCTAGGCACATTATCACATAATCACATCAGTGTTTATAACCTATATAAACACTTATCAAGTCTAACTATTTCGGTCTGGTTGGACTTCGGTCCATTCTCGGTATTTTGGTCACCCTATCCGACAATTAACACATTGATTGTCAATTAAACCTGGTCTCTAAGCTTCAATATTATTTTAGATAAGTCAAATATCATTTATAATATTTTTCGGAAGCTTTTAATAATTTATAAACAATTATTATAATTTATAATAATTTTTCAAACACTTAAATCATTTTTAAATGATTTAATTATCAAATAATCTTATTATCATTAATATTTAATAATATAAAAATATTAATGTTATACTTATCAAAATATTAAAGTTATTTTTAAAAACTTAAAATATTTTAAATCATCAATATTCTACTTAAATGATTTTTAAAATAATTAAAATCATTTTTAAATCATCACCATTTATATTTAAATATTAATGAAATTATTATCAAAATATTAAAAGTAATTAATTATCACTTAAAATATTTTTAAAACATTTTCTCAATTTTAAATTATTTTTAAATCAATAAATCTTTTTTTAATTCATTTATTTAATATAATAATTAAATAAATCTAATATCATTACTATTAATTTATTAATAAGAATTCTCCAAAAATATTGAAAATAATATTTCATAATTCCAAATATTTTCTAACACTTTATTCTCATTTAAAATAATTTTTAAATCAATAAAATCATTTTTATCTTATTTATTTAATTTAATAATTAAATAAATCTAATATCATTAATATTAATTTATTAATGAAAATTCTCCAAAAATTTTAAAAGTTACATTTATAATTTCAAAATTTTTTTGAATACATTATTCTTAGTTAAAATAATTTTTATAATATTAAATCATTTTCTCTAATTTATTTAACACAGTAATTAAATAAATCAAATATCATTTTTATTCAAATAATTATAATTATTAAATAAAAATGTCCCAAATAATTAAAAGTTATTTTTAAGAATTTAAAATAATTTTTAAAACCATTTTTGGTAATTTTTATAATTTATTTCTATTTTTAAATAATTTTCGGAATATTCAGAAAATAAAATAAATGAAAACCGTCGCTAAAGCCTATAGCGACACTTGTCTGTCGCCTTAGGTGTTCTTGAGCTCAAGAACACTGTCAGACCCGAGTTCAAGCTTACTCGTTTGACCACTTGTGATTCTTAATACAAATATGATTTAGGCTACCTTAGACACTGATTGTGTAGTGGAAATGTAACTCTACAATATCCAATCCAAATCATGGTCATACAACAAACAAATAATCAGATCTTGCCCCTCAAAGTCATTGTCAGATCACATCTGGGTTTTCTGGGTAACCCAGAAACCCAGACAGTGTCGAGTTGACACTTTCATGCTCAATTTAATCTATACTCTGGTAATGAGTTTGGTGGTTTAATGGTTGAAAGTTTAAGTTCGTATGTCATAGAACATTCAAATAGCAACACATCAATTAACCAACAACAGATCCATTAGATATGCCTCGGTCAAACCCTGCCAGAGGGTTGTTCATCCAGTTTTCTGGAAATTCCAGAAACAACTATCATGGTCAAGCAGGCTACTTTGACCGCTTAATACATTCGATCTGTTGATTTTTTAAGCATTCTAAGGCCACGAATCTAGAGTAAAAATAGCAGGCTACAATCCAGTTACAACACATAATCAAAACACTAACACGACTGACATATCAAAGAGCTTAAATATGTTGTCAGACACTGAAAACGAATTTCTGGGTTACCCAGAATTCGCCCGGTCAACGGGTTTTGACCGATTATATCTTCAAATCCAGACATCTAATGACTCTGATTTCTTTTGTAGAATAAAGACCACATACCAGGCTACATGTAACAACTTTAAAACAACAAAAATAGTAAACGAACAATGATCTGTGGCCACTTACATTTCTTGTCAGACCACAAACATTGCTCAAGAATAGATTTTGAAAAACATCATTTTAAGGCACTTTGATGCTATGGATTCATGATAGATCATCACAGATCTTCATAAAACATCCACTAGCAAGATTCTAAACACTTAAACACAAAATTATCTAAGCATACAAGATCAAAATGAAACTTAGGGTTTATACATTTTCTTGAAAAATCTTAAATCTTGGCTCTCCAATCTGTTATTGGGTGACCTAGGGACTGGTTATATGACTGATCTACTTGCTATTTTCGGAGCTTTGAGAGAGAATAAGAGTTGGTGAGAGCAAAAGACTAAATGGCTAATGTTTATGGACTTTCTCTCTCTAAATCTCTTATATATTGTGCTATGTTGCTAGAATCTGATGTGTTGGACGATTTTGGCTGGATTTCTATGTCATAAGTCAATGTGTTAGGTCACCTACTAAAGTTATTAGCCATTTTTACAAGTTACAATTTAAAGAAAGTAAAAAGGGCATTTTTGTCACTTGCTAAATATATTTAATGGCATTCTTGACATTTGTTCAAACCCTTAGGGTTTAACCCTTAAGGTTTAACCCTTAGGGTTTAACCCTTAGGTTTTAAATTATTAATTGCTAAAAATTTCTAATTAGGGTTTTAATTAAAAATAAAATTCTAAATTATAATTAGGGTTTGAAAAATAGAAATTAAGATAACTAAAATATAATTAGGGTTTTCTAGTCATATTAAAGTTTAATAAACACATTAGGCTTGCCAATTAGGATTAGGGTTTCCTAATTTAGGGTTTAGGATTTTCGAATATGAAATTAGGGTTTTCCGGCGTACAATTAGGGTTTTCAACTGTACAATTGATTTTCTAAATTTGAGATTAGGGTTTCTAATCCCTTATTAGGGTTTATTAATTATAAACCTTATCCGATCAATCATTGACCAATAAATCTCTTCGGTACAAACACATACTCATTAATATAATTATATTAATTATATTTTCTATCGAATCCCTTTCTAGAAATTAGGGTTAGGGTTTCTAAAGCTGTTAAGCACAACTCTACTCTAAAATTTATTAGTCAATATACAAATTGACTTTCTCGAGACTCGTATCACAGATACTAGTCACAAAATTGATAATCAATATTAATATTAAATATAAAAAAATTTATTCGTAAAATTTTGATTATTCGAAATCCCGGGTTATCACATTCACCCCTCCTTAAAAGGATTCCGTCCTCGGAATCACCACTTTCTTATTCTCTACAATCTTTTAAAGTTGTATCACCAATTCATTTTAATCAACACAATATTCATTTGTGTTTCAAATTCTAACTTGTGACTTGAATCTATAAAAGAAAACAATTCACAATAATTATTTAACTCAATTTACTCGCGTAATTAAATTTCTAAACGAAATCATTACCTGTTGCCACCTCCTGAGTAGCCACTGCATCATGCGCTGTCATGTTGAATGTACGGGCCATTGGTCTTCCTGGCTGTGCAGGTCCTCGAGTTGCCAAGGTTCCGCTACTGGGTCCCTTGTTGACACTTTCCTTCTCAGCATTCCTCTTTGGACAGTTCCGTACCATATGGTCAGTTGATCCACAGGCGTAACAACCTTGTATCTTCTTTGGACTGGGACAATTGGGCGACATATGTCCCTCTTGCCCGCAGTTATAGCAAACTCCCTTCTTCTTCAGGCAAACTCCAGCATGGTTCTTCCCATAATTCAAACATGGCTCCCTTATTTTCCTATTATCTTCTGTTTTATTACCCGATTGGGTATTCTCACTCCATTTCCTCTTATTCAGATTACTACCACCACTGCTTCCACCATCATTGGTCTTCTTCTTCTTCTCCTGATGAAATCGAGACGCAGCTTCGCTCCCTCCTTCAGCAATTAACGCTTTCTCCATCAAAGCCGCGAACGTATTGATCTACAATACCGTTACCTTGTTGAATATCCCCGGCTTCAGTCCGTTCTCGAATCTTCTCACCTTTCTCGCCTCTGTGTCCACCTGATGAGGTGCAAATCTTACAAACTCGTTGAATTTGGCAGCGTATTCTATTACCGACATGTTCTCCCGCTTCAATTCTAGAAACTTGACTTCCATTCGAGCTTTTATACTCGTTGAAAAGTAATTATCAAAGAATAGTTCCTTGAATCTTGTCTAAGTCACTATGGTTGTACCAGCTCTCGCTTGATTCGTCTCCCACCAGTAATTAGTTTCTCCCTTCATTAAGTATGCACAAAAGCTGTCTTTTGCCCTTCTGCCACTCTCGCAATGACGAATGCTTTCTCAATCTCCTTCACCCAAGTTTGGGCTTCAATCGGATCTGTGGTTCCTTTGAATTCAGGCGGTCCTACCGCTTTAAAGTCTTTGAAGTTAGCCAATCTGTCGACTGGCTGATTCCTCGCTCTTCCTCTTGCAGCTGGATCTCTATTCTCCATAGCTTGGGCTAACATATCCGCAAAGTTTTGCATTGGGTCAACTTGACCTCCTTCATTATTCACCAATTGTTCTTCCCTTTGATTTCGATTCTGTCGTCTAGGCGGCATGATCTGATTTAAATAAAAATCTTATATTAATTCTCTTTCTTTACACAAATTCTTAACACAATAAGAATTCAACACATAATTCTCACATAATCGCATATTTATTCAAATATCACATGGTACATTTAGTACTTCACATATTACTATCCCTTTTTAAATCATATCATGATTATTAACACAACTTTACACAAAAAGTTGTAATTCTCCATTCACACATAGTTATTACCAGTTCGTCAAACTTACCACACTTATGAGTTCAGGAACTTGCCACAATTATATGAGTGTATGAACTTATCCTAGTCAGACCTTTGGCATCCATTCGCTGAGGGGTTCAAAATATTTCATATAATCATGAGTCATTAACTTACCATATGTATGAGTTTTAAGAACACACAAATTAAACTTAATCTTATATTCATATAGAAAATAAAGATTTCATTCATAAAACATATATATTTACATATGCTTAAACATCATTCTCGATATTACAACACTTAATATCGTAAACTTCTACCAAAAGATACTATCACATATATCTAAGTTGTCTACCGACCACTCCCTTCACCAGTCTTCTTCTTGTTGGGACACTTTTTGAATCCGTGACCCGTTCTTCCACATGAGAAACACTTCCTCAAATTTGGCTTAGGACAATGCAGAGAAATATGTCCTTCCTGCTTACAATTGAAGCACACATTCTTCCACATCATGCATTCTCCCGCGTGAGTCTTCCCACACTTGCTACAGGCTTGTTTCTTCTTCAGGCTTGACTTTTCAGAATTAGGGTTGTCGTTGTCCCTCTTTCTCTTTTTCTTGTCTTTCTGCAACTTGATTGTCCCTTCAGACGATCCACCACCTTCAATCTTCATCCTTTCCACCTGCGCCTTGAGCTCGTTCTGTTCTTCAATCATTTCGCGTAACACTCGCTCCGTTTTCCACAACTCCTCCAAGAGAAATACCTTACTCCGGAGTTCTTGAACTTCTGCCGATAGTTGATCTTGTTCTCCAACTTTAGTCTTATTCTTTAACTCCACCTTAGCTGGCTCAGACTCTGCCTCCTCATCTCCACTCAGATACATCTCAGGATAATCGTCATGATCGCTCCCCAGATTGACCATGGGTTCATCTTCTCCCACCTTCTCAATCGATTCGCTGCATTTTGGCACCTCGGCTCATCGGCATTGGTGGTGCAACCAATTAACATCTCTGCACTCATTTCATCTTCTCCAGACATCCTACTATCAGTTTAAATAACTTGATTAGTACTTTATTAGTACCAACTTCTTACACTGTGTGTCCACATATATCATTATTGATGCGCTTCGGCAATCCCTCACTTAGAACTCTAAATGAGTTTTCTCTATCTCGCGTATGGTTATAATCCTAAGGTTTTCCCCCCACCCCACTTAAAGTTTATAACCTATAGACTGTGTCACCTTGGTCACTACAGCTTTAATACCAACCTGTTGCGCCCCCAAATCCGGGTTACCTGACCCCCGAGTTTGGTGTTCACGATCCACAATATAATAACATCTAACTACCCATTTAAATATAAATAGGAATACATAACTGATTAACATATGTTGTTAATACATAAGTCCCAGGTCCACTAACCTTAACATTACAGAAATACCCCTTAGATATACAAAAAGGGTTTACAATACAATACAACATAATAATAATATTATTCATTATACTATTCCAGCATCTTGCCTTTGCCTTTGTTCTTCTTCGATCCGCTGGCCTCTTCGATTCTAACTGAAATGTTTTATATATATAGCAAGGGTGAGCAACAAGTTTGCCCCGCAAGTTAAGACATACAATAAATGTATACAAATCAATAAAAATAGACTATCTATTTTGATAGAATGAAACCAAAGTTCTGGGAACTTTGAAATAGCTGAACAAATCGTTAATCAATAACAAGTCTTCTCGTATTCTAGGCAACGCAATAATTTGATAATGAAAGAGTACAACGCTTTCAAAGTTTCTGCGATATTTTAATGAATAAACAAGAATCAATTCTACACAATAACAAAGTGGAAATGTTTTCCAGATTTATGCTGAGCGATCCATTGGATCTAGAACTTCTACTTTCTCGGGTGTCTATCAAAGATTTACTTTGATACATATCTGTGAGAGTATCGAGATAACCATAAAGATTAAATCATACCCCTCTGCAAGTACTTAGAGCCGGCCAACTCCTTGTACCCTATATTATGCATAATACTTAGGTCGCGCGCAATGGTCGAATATACGACTTAAAAATGTTCCCTTTATATAAAAGGTTGTTCTTCTCAGTCTTAGAATCAAGATTTGATTTAACAACGAAATTTAATGATTTCAATTTCTATTTACTTATCGATCTAGCCGAAATAATTGGCATCGATCTATCAATAACAATTGAACTCTCTTCTCGAATCTATCAAATTTTAACAAATGTTCGTCTAGCCAGAATAATTAGCTAAGACATTTCTTAACATAATTCGACAATAAACAAGAATTATGTGTACTGTCGATATTAGCTTCTACGAATTTAAATATCCAACAACAGTTATTCTACGAATATATTTTCAGAATCAGTAATTCAATTTGAATTATTAAATATGCACTAACTACGAATAATCAACAATAAATTCCCTGGACATGGTATAATTATTAATAATTAACCATTATAATAATTGAATGAATATAACTCAAGGTTGAGTTAGAAAACTTGTCTTCCGCGTTGATTACAGCTACACAATATAATTAACTGCGTTCGTAAGACCTATAATCAATAATGTCGGTCTCACAATTAGCACAATCATTTATAACACGTAACAATGTATTCTACAGTCAAACTTCTCATAGGCACATTATCACATAATCACATCAGTGTTTATAACCTATATAAACACTTATCAAGTCTAACTATTTCGATCTGGTTGGACTTCGGTCCATTCTCGGTATTCTGGTCACCCTATCCGACAATTAACACATTGATTATCAATTAAACCTGGTCTCTAAGCTTCAATATTATTTTAGACAAGTCAAATATCATTTATAATATTTTTCGGAAGCTTTTAATAATTTATAAACAATTATTATAATTTATAATAATTTTTCAAACACTTAAATCATTTTTAAATGATTTAATTATCAAATAATCTTATTATCATTAATATTTAATAATATAAAAATATTAATGTTATACTTGTCAAAATATTAAAGTTATTTTTAATAACTTAAAATATTTTAAATTATCAATATTCTACTTAAATGATTTTTAAAATAATTAAAATCATTTTAAATCATCACCATTAATATTTAAATATTAATGAAATTATTATCAAAATATTAAAAGTAATTAATTATCACTTAAAATATTTTTAAAACATTTTTCTCAATTTTAAATGATTTTTAAATCAATAAATCTTTTTAATTCATTTATTTAATATAATAATTAAATAAATCTAATATCATTAATATTAATTTATTAATAAGAATTCTCCAAAAATATTGAAAATAATATTTTATAATTCCAAATATTTTCTAACACTTTATTCTCATTTAAAGTAATTTTTAAATCAATAAAATCATTTTTATCGTATTTATTTAATTTAATAATTAAATAAATCTAATATCATTAATATTAATTTATTAATGAAAATTCTCCAAAAATTTTAAAAGTTACATTTTATAACTCAAAATTTTTTGAATACATTATTCTTATTTAAAATGATTTTTTATAATATTAAATCATTTTCTCTAATTTATTTAAAACACTAATTAAATAAATTAAATATCATTTTTATTCAAATAATTATAATTATTAAATAAAAATATCACAAATAATTAAAAGTTATTTTTCAGAATTTAAAATTATTTTTAAAACCATATTTGGTAATTTTTATAATTTATTTCTATTTTTAAATAATTTCCGTAATATTCAGAAAATAAAATAAATGAAAATAAATCATTAAATCCTATAAAGCGACACTTCATATCGCCTTAGGTGTTCTTGAGCTCAAGAACACTGTCAGATCCGAGTTCAAGCTTACTCGTTTGACCACTTGTGATTCTTAATACAAACATGATTTAAAAGCTACCATGTATTAATCGATCGTAGTGGAAATGTAACTCTACAATATCCAATCCAAATCATGGTCATACAACAAACAAATAATCAGATCTTGCCCCTCAAAGTCATTGTCAGATCACATCTGGGTTTTCTAGGTAACCTAGAAACCCAGACAGTGTCGAGTTGACACTTTCATGCTCAATTTAATCTATACTCTGGTCATGATTTTGGTGGTTTAATGGTTCAAAGTTTAAGTTCGTATGTCATAGAACATTCAAATAGCAACACATCAATTAACCAACAACAGATCCATTATATATGCCTCGGTCAAACCCTGTCAGAGGGTTGTTCATCCAGTTTTCTGGAAATACTAGAAACATATATCATGGTCAAGTAGGCTACTTTGACCTCTTGATACATTCGATCTGTTGATTGTTTAAGCGTTCTAAGGCCATGAATCTAAAGTAAAAACAGCAGGCTACAATCCAGATACAACACATAATCAAAACACTAACACGACTGACATATCAAAGAGCTTAAAGATGTTGTCAGACGCTGAAAATGAATTTCTGGGTTACCCAGAATTCGCCCGGTCAACGTCGGTCAACGGGTTTTGACCGATTATATCTTCAAATCCAGACATCTAATGACTCTGATTTCTTTTGCAGAGTAAAGACCACATACCAGGCTACATGTAACAACTTTAAAACAAGAAACATAGTAAACGAACAATGATCTGTGGCCACTGACATTTCTTGTCAGACCACAAAAATTGCTCAAGAACAGATTTTGAAAAACATCATTTAAAGCACTTTGATGCTATGGATTCATGATAGATCATCATAGATCTTCATAAAACATCTACTAGCAAGATTCTAAACACTTAAACACAAAATTATCTAAGCATACAAGATCAAAATGAAACTTAGGGTTTATACCTTTTCTTGAAAAATCTTAAATCTTGGCTCTCCAATCTGTTATTGGGTGACCTAGGGACTGGTTATATGATTGATCTACTTGCTATTTTCGAAGCTTTGAGAGAGAATAAGAGTTGGTGAGAGCAAAAGACTAAATGGCTAATGTTTATGGACTTTCTGTCTCTAAATCTCTTATATATTATGCTATGTTGCTAGAATCTGGTGTGTTGGACGATTTTGGCTGTATTTCTATGTCACAAGTCAATGTGTTAGGTCACCTACTAAAGTTATTAGCCATTTTTACAAGTTATAATTTAAAGAAAGTAAAAAGGGCATTTTTGTCATTTGCTAAATACATTTAATGGCATTCTTGACATTTGTTCAAACCCTTAGGTTTTAACCCTTAGGGTTTAACCCTAAGGTTCTAACCCTTAGGTTTTAAATCATTAATTGCTAAAAATTTCTAATTAGGGTTTTTATTAAAAATAAAATTTCTAAATTACAATTAGGGTTTGAAAAATAGAAATTAAGATAACTAAAATATAATTAGGGTTTTCTAATCATATTAATGTTTAATAAACACATTAGGCTTGCCAATTAGGATTAGGGTTTCCTAATTTAGAGTTTAGGATTCCCGAATATGAAATTAGGGTTTCCCGGCGTACAATTTGGGTTTTCAACTGTACAATTGATTTTCTAAATCTGAGATTAGGGTTTCTAATCCCTTATTAGGGTTTATTAATTACAAACCTTATTCGATCAATTATTGACCAATAAATCTCTTCGGTACAAACACATACTTATTAATATAATTATATTAATTATATTTTCTATCGAATCCCTTTCTAGAAATTAGGGGTAGGGTTTCTAAAGCTGTTAAGCACAACTCTACTCTAAAATTTATTAGTCAATATACAAATTGACTTTCTCGAGACTCATTTCACAGATACTTGTCACAAAATTGATAATCAATATTAATGTTAAATAAATAAAAACATTATTCTAAAAATTTTGAATATTCGAAATCCTGGGTTATCACAAGTCGGGGAACGGAGTGACGGTCCAGATGATAGCATTAGTAGTCCTCACTATTCTGTTAAATAGTATGACAATAAATGTAATGAGGACTCCATTGAGTGTGGATATTTTCTGGATGACAATATTCTTTTTAAAACTCTTAGATTATGTTTTGTCGTATTTTACACGACTGTTGTATAATTAAGTTGTATTTGACTTTTACACCACGTATTTGGCGACTCAAGATGGGTGATGTATACCTGTTTTGGGGGATTCACAGTTGGTATCAAAGCTTAGGGATATGATCCCTGGCTGAGATGTGAGACAAGAACTAGGAGGGTAGAGACGAAGAATTCCTTCGCTAGTATGACCTACCTAAGTTTATTTGGTATTTAATTGGTCGGTCAAAGTATAGGGATAATATGTGATATGTTAATTAACCCTTGTTTTGTGGCAGTATTTGAAAATGGCATGCGAAAATGTTGAGATAAGCAATGAAGCACATGAGACCATTGAGTCACCATAGATTAATACCCAGGATAATGTGCAACAGGAGGACAATAATCCTCAGGTAAACAACAACGATTAAATGATGAACGATGGGATTTTCAGAGATTTTATGCAATTCATGCAACATCAGGCGAGGGCGGCTCCTGTCCAAAATGCAGGTGGAAACACTAACAACTCTCGGACGGTCACCGCTAAGCAGTTCAAGGAGCTGGGACCACCAGAGTTTTTTGGAAAGCCAAAACCACTTAAGGCGGAGACGAGGATAAAGCAGATCAATAAGATATTTGATAGCTTGGGATGCTCCGAGGAGGAAAAGGTTCCCGTTGCCACCTTTATGTTATGTTGCAGAGGCGATTCTTCGGTGTGGAATCGTAAAAGCGTACTCAAACTCGCCGCACTCAAAATGTCTTGGGAGAAGTTCCAAGAGTCATTCAACGACAAGTACTTTCCTGAAAGTATTCGTCACATGAAGGAGGTAGAGTTCATCAAGCTTGAGCAAAATAATATGACCGTGGTGCCGTACGAAGCTAAGTTTGTCGAGTTATCTCGGTTTGCGTCCCACTTGGTTGATAATGAGGAGATAATGACGCGAATGTTTCTAAGAGGTTTGAAACCCGAGATACGTCAATACCTAATTTCTCACAAACTGTGTTTGTATTCAGATGTTGTGAATATGGCTCAGTTATTGGAGCGCAATAATGAGTCAACTCAACCAAGAAAGAGCAGTCGACAAATCGATAATACCAGCGATAGCAGTCATCAAAGCGGTGACAACAAGAGTAGAGGAAATCAACATGCCAGAAATGGTAATCACTTTGGTGGTAATCATGGCCATGACAATAAGAGTGGATATTTCAAGAAGAGAAGATTCAATAATGATGGAAAGACGTCAGCACCAGCACCTGTTGTTAAGGAAAGAGAACGACTGTCGATCGTATGTTACAAATATGGAGGGGAAGGACACATCAGTACAAACTGCGCGATGCAGTCCAAAGCGTGTTACAATTGTGGAAAAGAAGGTCACCTAGCCCAATTTTGTCGTGCACCAAAGTCAATTCCAGTTGGGATGGATGCATCAAAGGGTGTCCCAGACAAGACAAAACTGGTAGTTCAAGGGAGAACGTTTGTCGTAACCTCCCAAAAAGCGTGGAATCCGAACGAGGTGATCACGGGTAAGCTTATCATAAACTCTAGTGAAGTCTATACCTTATTTTATACCGGTTCTACCCATTTTTTTTATTTCTCCTACTTGCGCTCAATGATTAAATTTGACTCCGGAGAAATTAGACTTTGACTTATTTGTGGAAACTCCGTTGGGAGAAACCTTCATTACATCTACTGTTTATAAGTCTTGTTTGATTCAAATCGGTAACCGCACATTACCTGTCGATCTTATTTCCTTGAAAATACTTGCATTTGATGTAATTTTCGGGATTGATTGGTTAACTACTCATCATGCTAAAATCGATTGTTTTCGTAAGGTTGTTAGCTTTCATATTCCTAACCAACCTATTATGCGAATTCAAGCAACCAAACCACTAAAATCAATCACTGTCATATCAAGCCATAAAGCTATTCGTTTATTGAAAAACGGATGTCAAGCTTTCTTAGCCCATGTCACGGATTTAAATAAAAATACGTCAGATTTGAATGATATTTCTATTGTTAATAAATTTCCTGACGTATTCCCTGAAAAACTTCCTGGCCTACCCCAAGAGCGTGAAGTTGAATTTTGTATCGACCTTGAATCCGGTAAAAAACCCATTTCAAAAGCCCCATATCGAATGGCTCCTATTGAACTTCAGGAGTTAAAAACCCAACTACAGGAATTGTTAGACATCAGTTTCATTCGTCCTAGTACGTCTCCTTGGCGTGCTCCTGTTCTATTCGTGAAGAAGAAAGATGGAAGTATGCGACTTTGTATTGATTATCGGGAGTTGAATCATGTCACCATAAAAAATAGGTACCTATTACCTCGTATTGATGACCTGTTAGACCAGTTGCAAGGAGCCAAATTCTTTTCAAAGATTAATCTTTGTTTCGGATATCATCAGTTGAAGATTAAAACTGATGACATTCCAAAGAGCGCTTCGAGAACCCCAGACGGGCATTATGAATTCTAGTCATGTCTTTTGGATTGACTAATGCTCCTACTGCTTTCATGGACATGATGAACCGAGTATTCAAGGAATATTTGGATCACTTTGTGGTCGTCTTTATTGATGACATCCTCATATACTCCAAAACCCATGAAGACCATGAGCAACACTTGAGGCTGATACTCCAAAAGCTTCGTGAAAACAAGCTATATGCCAAGTTAAAGAAATGCGAGTTCTGGCTTGAGGAAGTTGCATTCCTTGGGCACGTGATATCAAATCATGGAATATCTGTTGTGTAAGACCCCGAATTTTATGAAATGAAAGTATTAAATTTTCTTATAATTATTATTTTATTTCGTAAATGGTTAAATTGATAAAAGGTTAAAGTTAAGGGTGATATGTGAAAATTTTTGCAAAGTAAGCAAGTGGTTATATAATATTCGATTGGTCGGGGAATATTTGTTTAAACAGGGAATATTCGTAAGATGTCACAATCATTGGTGGACCCCACAACAAAAGTATTGTCGTAGTTAGAAAACGACAGAATTATCTTTTTATAAAAATAACGGCGAAAGTTTTACCGTTAAACTATTGAACTACCCAGTAGTAAAAGTAAAAGAATGTCGGCGTAGTTTCATAGTAGTACACCTGTATTGATTATTGATGCTTACGTGAGAAGTCACTTTCGGTTATACTCAATTATTGCTACTGAGAATTGTCGCATCATATCTCTCATATTATTGATTCAATTATTGTCACAGTATCATCTGCATAATATTTATTATTATTATTAAATCAATAATTGAGACGACAAAGTTATTCATATTATTATTTGCAATATTGACAATGTCTAGAAGTTACATCAAGGAGAGGTTTGGTCACCTAATTTGCTACTAATAAGGAGAAATCCTTATCTGAAAGCCCCCTTTTTCCAGGAACGACACGGTTGTTAAATATTATGAGTTATAATATTAATGATTAATAAGTTCGTGTTGATTAAAGATAAAATTGATAGTTCCATTGTGTTGGAATTATTAGTGTTAGTGGAAATCGACATTTATTTTGATAATAATGGATGTCTAGAGGTTATATTGAAAAATCGGGTAATTAATTGGATAAATGAGCAATTAATTGCTATTATTTCACATGCTTATAACTATTTGTTTGCATGTGTGTACTATTGATTCATATTCATGTACTATTAGGGGAGGTGGTGCAAGATTGATAATACTTGCATGACTAAATTAAAAATGGAGGTATAGATGAAGGTATTATACTGTAATTAGTTTTTTCACATGATTATACTATTAAGTCACATGAATGAACTATTAATTCACATTATTTACTATTAGAGGAGGTGGTGCAAGTTTGATAATATTTGCAGGACTAAATTAAAAATGAAGAAAAAGAGGAAGGTATTATACTGTAATATTTTGAGCCCCAAAACGTGCAATTATCAAAACTATATTTTCCTATAAATAGAAGCTCATTCTTCTTTCATTCTCACCAATTCACTAAGTCTCACAAGAGCAATTACTATAGAGAGAAAGAAGAAGAGAAGTCTACTACCTCACTATTCCAGTATCCAGTCTTCTTCTAAGGTAAGGGGTAGTATTCTTTCGTATTCATGAAGAGAGTTATTTTCTTTCAATACTCGTAAGGGTTGTTATTCCATTCTTTATTATTCTACTGGGAATAACCTGTCTGTGCGGTCTATCGCATGCCAGGTGAATTCTTCTATTATTCCATTCATTATTATTCTTTTGGGAATAATCTGTCTGTGCGGTCTATTGCATGCCTGGTGAATTCTTCTATTATTCCATTCTATATTATCCTGTTGGGAATAACCTGCCTGTGCAGTCTATCGCATGCCTGGTGAATTCTGTTGTTATTCCATTCTTTATTATTCTGTTGGAATATCCTATCTGTGTGGATTACGCATGACATGGTTCCATTCTTTATTATTCTGTTGGAATATCCTGTCTGTGCAGATTATGCATGACCTGGTTCCATTCTTTATTATTATGTTGGAATAACCTGTCTATGTGGATTACCGCATGCATGGTGAATGATCCTTCGAATTCATTCCTTATTAAATTGTGGAAATGATATGTCTACGTGGATTACTGCATGGCGGAAAAAAAATCCATTTGCAGTTTCATATATTCTATTATACTCTGTTGGTTAAAGTTTTGGCTTCTATACTCCATGAAATTAGTAGAATATCCTGGATATTTGCGCTTCATCCAGTATCTTTTCATGGAAATATTCTTCTGAGCATTCTTGAATTTTACTCCACAAACCAGTATCATGTTGACAATTTGGACGTTGTTGATTTCTGGATAAATTAAATTATAAATCTTTAAAATTTATCTTGAACTTGTTTTATTGAATTATTATGTCATTGTCATCATCCTCATGTTTATAATATGTTGAAAATCATCTGTGGCCTGTAGTGCATTGATGGACTTGGTATGATTATGACCATGGATTATTCGGTATAATCATAACCGTAATGTTACAAATGATGTGGTAAAAGCCCTCATTGGTCGTAGTGCATTGATGGACAGTTGTTGGCATGATCATGACCATTGATGAATACACGAATATCCTTGGCTCGTAGTGCATGGATAATTTGTGGTCATGATACTAATGAATATCCTTGGCCGTAGTGCAGGGATGATGTGGTTTATTTATTAAGCTGAGTCTCAGCGATAAAAGTGATGAAAACCCTTTTAAATCATAGAAGATAGTAGGTTTTATTCTCTACTTGACTCTTCTAATGGATTGCTTGTTCCGCTGCAGTTAAACTTGATGTTTATTATATTTTATAAGTTTAACACTGTTGAAGGCTAAAGATAAATTATTATACATTATTTTAGTCATAATATTTCTTACTGGGATAGTTGAGCTCACCCTTTCTTTTCTCACGTTTTCTTCTGTGAAATGAGAATATATAGCCGGGATTTTAGTCGGGGAATGGAGTGATGGTCCAGGATAAATGGCTTTAGTAGTCCTTACTATTCTACGTAATAATATGATAATAATTGTAATGAGGACACCATTGAGTGTGGATATTGTCTAGATGACAATATTCTTGTTTAAACTCTCAACATTGTTTTGTCGTATTTTACACGATTGTTGTATAATTAAGTTGTATTTAAATTTATGTACCATGTATCTGGCGACTCAAGATGGGTGATGTATACCTGTTTTGGGGGCGTCACAGTTGGTATCAAAGCTTAGGGATATGATCCCTGGCTGAGATATGAGACACAAACTAGGAGGGGAGAGACGGTAAATTCCTTCGCTAGTATGACCTACCTAAGTTTACTTGTTAATTAATTGGTCGGTCAGGGTATATGGATAATATGTGATATGTCAATTAACCCTTGTTTTATGACAGTGTTTGAGAATGGCATCTGAAAATGTTAAGATCAACAATGAAGCACATGAGACCGTTGAGTCACGAACGATCAATACCCAGGATAATGTGCAACAGGAAGACAATAATCCTCGGGTAAACAACAACACCGATCAGATGATGAACGATGGGATTATTAGAGGCTTTGTGTAATTCATACAACATTAGGCGAGAGAGACTCCTGTTCAAAATGCAGGTGGAAATAATGGCAACCCACGGCTGGTCACTGCTAAGTAGTTCAATGAGCTGGGACCGCCGGAGTTTTTGGGAAAGCCAAAACCACTTAAGGCGGAAGCATGGATAAAGCAGATCACCAAGATATTTGATGTCTTGGGATGCTCCGAGGAGCAAAAGTTTCCCTTTGCCACCTTTATGTTGCGAGGAGAGGCAGATTACTGGTGGGAATCGGTAAAGCGTACTCAACCTGCCGCACTAAAGATATCTTGGGAGAAGTACCAAGAACTATTCAATGACAAGTACTTTCCCGAAAGTATTCATCACATGAAAGAGGTAGAGTTCATCAAGTTGGAGCAGAACAATATGACCGTGTCACAGTACAAAGCTAAGTTTGCCGAGTTGTTCCGGTTTGCGTCTCACTTGGTCGATATGAGGAGCGAATGACGCGAATGTTTCTAAGAGGTTTGAAACCCGATATACGTCAATATCTCATTTCTCATAAACTTTGTTTATATTCAGATGTTGTGAATAGAGCTCAGTTATTGGAGCGCGATAATGAGTCAGCATAACCAAAAGGTAACGAGCAACAACACGATAATAATCATACCGGTGGCAACGGCCATCGAAACAATGATAACCATCATGGGGGAAATTATCATGCCAAGAATGGTAACCACTTCGGTGGTAATCATGGCCAAGATAATATGAGTGGAAACTTCAAGAAGAGAATGTTCAACAACGATGGAAAGATAGCAACACCAACACCCGTTTTCAAGGAAGGAGAACGACCACCAATTGTATGCTTCAAATGCGGAGGGGAGGGACATATCAGTCCAAGCTGCACGATGCAGTCCAAAGCATGTTACAATTATGGAAAAGAAGGTCACCTAGCCCGATTTTGTCGTGCACCGAAGACAAGTTCAGTTGGAACGGTGACACAAAATGCCGTCCCAGACAAGTCAAAACCAGTAGTTCAAGGGAGAGCGTTTGTTGTGACCTCTCGAAAGTAAAGCAAGGAACCCGAACGAGGTCATCACGGGTAAGCTTATCATAAACTCTAGCGAAGTCTATACATTATTTGATATCGGTTCTACCCATTCTTTTATCTCTCTTGCATGTGCTCAACGTTTAAATTTGACTCCGGAGAAATTAGACTTTGACTTATCGGTTGAAACTCCGTTAGGAGAAACCTTCATTACTTGTGCTATCCAAGTCTTGGATGAGAGTCACAGTTTTGAATGATATTTCTATTGTTAATAAATTTCCTAACGTATTACTGAAGACTTCCTAGCCTACCCCTATAGCGTGAAATCAAATTTTGTATTGACCCCAGTACAAAACCCATTTCTCAAACCCTCAAATATTTCTTCACCTAGAACGAACGTATTATGCGCCAAAGACGTTGGCTCGAGTCATTGAAGATTATGACTATACCATTCAATATCATTGTGGAAGAAGTTTAACGTGGTAATTGACGCGTTGAGTAGAAGATCGTATGCGTTTACGAGTTCAATGTTGTTAACACAAAAACCCATTTCGTATAACTTACAAATGATGAAGATAGAGTTAAAGACTCTAGGGACCCACATGAAGATAAAAAATATACGAGTAAAATCGACTTTAATCGATAAAGTTAAAGCCGCTCAAGCTACACACCCAAATCTGATGAATGTGAAGAAGAAGGTTCAAGAAGGCGTTATTCTAAAAGCAAGAGTCGATGAATAGAGGAAATCTCAACCGTCGATTTAATTGGCCCATTTGAAATCCTTGATCGAGTAGGAACTATGACCTATAGACTCGTTTTAATGCCAAGTATGTCGCGTGTTCATAACATTTTTCACGTATCGATGTTACGTAAATATGTGGATGACCCGAATCACGTTATTAAATTAGAACTAGATGAGATAGCAGAAGATTTAACGTATGAGGAGATACATGTTAAAATCTTGGATAAGAAGGATCGTATTCAACACTTTAAGGTTATACCTCAAGAGTTATAATCTGAAATGAAGTCAAGGTAACCTCATCTCTTCGGCATACCAGGTACGTACGTAAATTTTGAGGGTGAAATTTCATAAGGAGGGGAGATTGTAAGACCCCAAATTTTATGAAATGAAAGTATTCAATTTTCTTATAATTATTATTTTATTTCGTAAATGGTTAAATTGATAAAAGGTTAAAGTTAAGGGTGATATGTGAAATTTTTTGCAAAGTAAGTAAGTGGTTATATAATATTCGATTAGTCGGGGAATATTCGTTTTAACATGAAATATTCGTACGATGGCACAATCATTGGCGGACCCCACAACGAAAGTATTGTCGTAGTTAGAAAACGACAGAATTATCTTTATATAAAAATAACGACGAAAGTTTTACCGTTAAACTGTTGAACTACCCGGTAGTAAAACTACAGTAATACGCGTGGTTGCATAGTAGCACATGGTATTGCATATTGATGCTTACGTGAGAAGTCACTCAGTTATACTCAATTATTACTACAGTAACTGATGCATCATATCTCTCATATTATTGATTCAATTATTGTCACAGTATCATCTACATAATATTTATTATTATTAAATTAATAATTGAGACGACAAAGTTATTCATATTATTATTAGCAATATTGATAATGTCTAGAAGTTCTGTCAAGGAGAGGTTTGGTCACCTAACTGCGCGCCAATAAGGAGAAATCCTTATCGAAAAGCCCCCTCTTTCCTGGGAAAGACCTGGTTGTTAAATATTGTGTGTTATAATGTTAATGATGAATAAGTTCGTGTTGATTAAAGATAAAATTGATAGTTCCATTGTGTTGGGATTATTAGTGTTAGTGAAAATCGACATTTATTTTGATAATAATTGATGTCTGGAGGTTATATTGACCAATCGGGTAATTAATCGCATAAATGAGCAATTAATTGCTATTATTTCACATGCTTATAACTATTTGTCACATGTATGTACTATTGATTCACATTCATGTATTATTAGGGGAGGTGGTGCAAGATTGATAATACTTGCATGACTAAATTAAAAATGGAGGTATAGATGAAGGTACTATACTGTAATTAGTTTTTTCACATGATTATACTATTAAGTCACATGAATGAACTATTAATTCACATTATTTACTATTAGAGGAGGTGGTGCAAGTTTGATAATACTAGCAGGACTAAATTAAAAATGAAGAAAAAGAGGAAGGTATTATACTGTAATATTGCGAGCCCCAAAACGTACAATTATCGAAACTATATTTTCCTATAAATAGAAGCTCATTCTTCTTTCATTCTCACCAATTCACTAAGTCTCACAAGAGCAATTACTATAGAGAGAAAGAAGAAGAGAAGTCTGCTACCTCACTATTCATGTATCCAGTCTTCTTCTAAGGTAAGGGGTATTATTCTTTCGTATTCATGAAGAGAGTTATTTTCTTTCAATACTCGTAAGGTTGTTATTCCATTCTTTATTATTCTGTTGGGAATAACCCGTCTGTGCGGTCTATCGCATGCCTGGTGAATTCTTCTATTATTCCATTCTTCATTATTACATTTGGGAATAACTCGCATGCGATCTATCGCATGCACGGTGAATTCGTTGTTATTCAATTCTTTATTATTCTCGTGGAATATCCATGCTGCATGTGATTACGCATGACTGGTTTCATTCTTTATTATTCATTTGGAATATCACATGCATGCGATGGGATTACGCATGACCGGTTCCATTCTTTATTATTCTGTTGGAATAACCTGTCTATATGGATTACCGCATGCATGGTGAATGATCCTTCGAATTCATTCCTTATTAAATTATGAAAATGATCTGTCTACGTGGATTATCGCATGGTAGGAAAAAAATCCATTTGCAGTTTCATATATTCTATTATACTCAGTTGGTTAAAGTTTTGGCTTCTATACTCCATGAAATTAGTAGAATATCCTAGATATTTGCACTTCATCCAATATCTTTTCATGAAAATATTCTTCTGAGCATTCTTGAATTTTACTCCACAAAACAGTATCATGTTGACAATTTGGACGTTGTTGATTTCTGGATAAATTAAATTATAAATCTTTAAATTTTATCTTGAACTTGTTTTATTGAATTATTATGTCATTGTCATCATCCTCATGTTTATAATATGTTGAAAGTCATCTGTGGCCTGTAGTGCATTGATGGACTTGGTATGATTATGACCATGGATTATTCGGTATAATCATGTTAGTAATGTTACAAATGATGTGGTAAAAGTCCTCATTGGTCGTAGTGCATTGATGGACGGTTGTTGGCATGATCATGACCATTGATGAATACACGAATATCCTTGGCTCAGAAGTGCATGGATAATTTGTGGTCATGATACTAATGAATATCCTTGGTCAGAAAGTGTGGGGATGATGTGGTTTATTTATATTGTCGAGTCTCGGCGATAAAAGTGATGAAAACCCCTTTTAAATCATAGAAGATAGTAGGTTTTATTCTCTACTTGACTCTTCTAATGGATTGCTTGTTCCGCTGCAGTTAAACTTGATGTTTATTTTATTTTATAAGTTTAACACTGTTGAAGGCTAACGATAAATTATTCTGCATTAGCTTAGTCATAATATTTCTTATTGGGCTAGCTGAGCTCACCCTTTCTTTCACTGTTCTCTTCAGGAAATGAGAATATAGTTGGGACGAGTTGGGGAATGAAGTGATGGTCCAGGATAAATGGATTTAGTAGTCCTCACTATTCTACGGAATAATGTGATAATAATTTTAATGAGGACACCATTGAGTGTGGATATTATCTAGATGACAATATTCTTGTTTAAACTCTCATCTATGTTTTGTCGTATTTTACATGATTGTTGTATAATTAAGTTGTGACACCCCCAAAATAGGTATACTCCATCCAACCTATTCTGAGTCGCCAAAAACATGGTACAGAAAACAACTACAACTTTATTATCACAAATGTCGTGCAAAATACAACAACACATATGTTGTGAGTTTCGATACAAATATATACCAATTGTGACTCATGTCCCAACCTTGGAAAGCACATCACAATGTCACCTTACATAAAGGTACAGTCAAAAACTGTTTTAGAAATTAGAATCTTTGGAAAGTGCTCAAGGAAACCTTCGTACACGGGAGGCCATGCGTCTAGGTTATGATAGATATCATATGTCCACAGAATTATCCTTGGTTGACCCAATAGACCCCAAAGAAAAACGAGAAGATTATTATCATATTCTTTCCAATGGTGAGTCTTCTCTTGACAAACCACTGTCTCTAATTGAGAATTATACTTCAACCAAACACCAAGATTATATAGGTAGTGCTCGTAGATATACTCAACAAATGGATGTGCACAACCTTATCTTATGTTAACACGAGGTTGAATGTCATTAGACATCTTGTATGATAGTGGCAAAACACCCTTCCATTGTTGGGTTCGCCTCACCCTATTCGATTCACCAAATATAAGTACTAAATGATGTATAAAATACAACACACTTTTCTATACTGTTTAGGGAGAACCTCCACAGCTAAAGACCACCGTTCTATTCTCCTGTTACCCCCACTCGACCCAACTACACTCGTATTACCTGAAAGGAATTGTGAAGCAGAAGGGTGAGCATAACTAGCCCAGTAAAGAATATCATGACTAAAGATAATTAAATTACCAATAGCCTTCATCAGTAATAAATCAGAGATTTAGAACATATGGTAGATGATAAAAAATTTCAATCATAGTTGCATCGGAACGAGCAATCCATTAGAAGAGTCAAATAGACCATAAAGTCTATTATCTTCTCCATGTTAAAAGTCCACCAATAATATTTTATCCCTGTAACATCAATAAACAATTCCTATCCACAATCATGTGAATAACTCATAATCATAATTGTGGTTCTAAATTCTTCTACTCATCCAGGACGAAGATAATTTACATCATCTGTCTTTACCTGAAATATCAAAGATCATGGTTATACCAAATCACAGTTCCTGTTCATAATCATACTAATAAGTTCATCTTTGCACTACGGGGCAAAGATATTCGTCAACAGTTCATCTTTGCACTACTGGCCAAAGATATTCAACAATAGGTCATCTTTGCACTACGGGCCAAAGATATTCATCAACATATCATATTTTCACTACAGGCCAAATATATTAATATCTCAAAGAAATATATAATCATTTCAGAATTTATATAAACAATAAATATAACCATGTTGATCAATTCACCTCTGCACTTAAGCTAAAGATATTCAATTATGAATTCAATGGTCACGATCATACCAGTCAACAATTCAACTTTGCACTACTGGCCAAAGAGAACCCATAGTCACGATCATACCAATAATCTACCCATCTTTACACTCAAGTCAAAGAGAAATTTCATCACCAAGATTATAAAAATGTTATATGTGATAATAAAAACAATATGATCAACAACTGCATTTAATTTCAAGAGTAAGATTCATAAATCAACGATTAATTTGGTCAGAAAAAGAAACCAATTTTGTCGTGAATAGTACTCGTGAATAGTAACTCATGAATAGTAACTCGTGAATAGTACTCCGTATTCGTATATAGTACCGTATACATAAATAATGTCATATACGTAAATAGTGTCATATACATAAATAGTCAGATATCGTTAATAGTGTCAGTATATCGTGAATAAGGTCGATATACGTGAATAAGATCATATCGTGAATAGTAACTCCGCACAAAAAGGTAGAAATTCCACAATAAAATTCATACCAATATTTTGGTATAATGATATTAAAAGAATAACATCATTATGAAGAAAATAACATCCCTTACAATCCCTTAAAATCCCTTACTATAATAATGACAATATCCCTTACAATCCCTTACCATCCCCTACCTCAAAAGAGCAGTACTTCTGATCGGAATATCGGTATAAGGATGAAGGAAACTTGCACTAATGAATAGCAACTCACAAATTATCTAAATACACACAAAATACGCTCGATAATATAGAGAGAAAAAGAGAGAAACTTATTTCTAGTGTGATTTTCAATTCTAACTCAGCACCCTATTTATAGGAAAATGTTAGAAACCAAGGTGACTTTGACCGCTACACCGATGGCTTTTTTACTCGCTACTATTCCCACCCACCACTTTTGAAATAAAATTTGAGCACATTTCTTCACCAACCAAAAGTGGGGCCCTCTCATTCTAGAATTTTCCACCAAAAATCATTTATAAACATAATTTCCAGATCAGTCACCTCTTACAATTCATAACAAATCATACGTTAATTTTTAACGGTTCAAAATTTGTGGACATATACTCAACTTATATATGTATAACATATTCAAAAATTACAACAATCCAACGGTCGGATTAAAAATTATAATTCACGCAATATATCTCAAGAACACTAATTTTTCGGATTATGATTCCTTTGGACAAGTTTCATTCCAACAGTCACTACGAAAAATTCACAATGCATTTTTGAGTGATTCCAATTTCTACGGTTACCTTACTTCCAGGGCTTTCTTTTGATATATGGCACATTTCCTAACTCATTATACACAAAGAGTTATAGATTTTACAAAATCAAGTAATAAACTAATTTTCTAAAAATTTCCAAATTTTGTTTCTCATTTCAACAAAATACTAATAAAACACCTCAGAATTAATTCCTTCATTTATATCCATATAAAAATAAATATTTCCTTATCATATAAATTAATAATTAATTATTCACAAATAATATTATAGAATCACAATTATGACAACCAAGTCGTTCCCATGAAAGAGGGGGCTTTCCGATAAGGATTTCTCCTTATTGGCGCGCAATTAAGTAACCAAATCCCTTTCCTAGACAGAACTTCCTTCGACATTGCCAATAATGCTCTCTAATAATATTATTCAAATACAAAACTATTGATCTGATAATGGAGACACTATGCAGTGACAATTATTGAACAACAATAATATAAAATATCAACGTAGTAATTATTGAATTTATAAAATAAAATATTAAACAATAATTACTGTAACAATTATTGAGTAGTGCCTTCTTATGTAAGGATCAATAATTCAAAAATATCTTGTGCAATACTGGGTAAAGCCATCTTTGTGCAAACCACGCCAGACATCGTAATTTAACTACCGGGTATTCCAACAGTGGTAACGGTAACCACTACACCGTTATTTATAAAAACTCATATTTGTCATTTTCTTTATCCGACAGTTATTCTGTTATGGGGCCCACAAATGGTTGCGCCATCGTACGAATATTCCCCGATAACAAGAATATTCTCATGACCAAACGAATATTCCCCGATAACAATAAGTATTTTATAGACACTTGCTTATTTTGAAAAAATTTCACATATCACCCTTAACTTTAACTTTTTATCAATTTAACTATTTACTAAATAGAAAAATTGAATACTTTTATTTCATAAAATTCGGGGTCTTACAATCTCCCCTCCTTATGAAATTTCATCCTCGAAATTTACGTACCTGGTATTTCAAAGAGTTGAGAATACCTTGCTTTCATTTCAGATTCCATCTTCCCTGTCATCATGATTTCTCCATTGCTCATCTCCTGTATTTCAGATATCATTCTAGAATACAGCTTCAAAACAAAGGTTAATTTACATATCACAATTTGTTAACTAATCAAGTAACAAAAATTAGCTTAGGTAGGACACACACTAGCGAAGGATATTACTCGTCTCTCCCTTTCTAGTTCTAATCCCGGATCTCCACCAAAGATCATGTCCCTAAGCTCTGATACAAAATGTGACACACCCAAAATAGGTATACTCCATCCAACCTATTCTGAGTCGCCAAAAACATGGTACAGAAAACAACTACAAGTTTATTATCACAAATGTCGTACAAAATACAACAACACATATGTTGTGAGTTTCGATACAAATATATACCAAATGTGACTCATGTCCCAACCTTGAATAGCACGTCACAATGACACCTTACATAAAGGTACAGTCAAAAACTGTTTTAGAAATTATAATCTTTGGAAAGTGCTCAAGGAAACTTTCGTACACGAGAGGCCATGCGTCTAGGTTATGATAGATATCATATGTCCACAGAATTATCCTTGGTTGACCCAATAGACCCCAAAGAAAAATGAGAAGATTACTATCATATTCTTTCCAATGGTGAGTCTTCTCTTGACATATCATTATCTCCACTGTCTCTAATTGAGAATTATAGTTCAACCAAACACCAAGATTATATAGGTAGTTCTCGTAGACATACTCAGCAAGTGGATGTGCACATCTCTGTCTTATGATAACACGAGGTTGTATGTCATTAGACATCTTGTATGATAGTGGCTGTAACATTCCAGATTTTTAAATATAAATTATAAATATTTAATTATTTATATAAATATTTATTGGATGTGTTTATTATTGGATAAATAATTGTTCAATTTGATTTAGTTAATTATTTATTTGTTAAATAATTAATGTGACTTATGTGATTAAGTGAATTATTTAATAAATTGTTATTTCATAAAGAGTGACAAATAATTATGTTATAAGTAGTTATTAAAATAAATTAAAGTGATTTTAATTTAGTTTGCCAAACAAGGCTTAAGTTTATTAAGTCTCTAAGTTTTAAATTATTTTGCCAAACAAAGCCCTATGGCTTTTGGTTTTTAAAATTTGAATTTTAATAAATAAAATATATTAAATATATATATATATATATATTAATTTGGTAACTGATAAATTGAATAGGGGTATTGAGTAGGCGTCGGTTTTGTTTTAAACGGGCGTGCGTTGGCTTTATTTTGTTTTTTACGTAAAGAGTATTTGGGTTTTGGCTCAAGAGAAAAGAAAAGGAAGATTGCAGAAATTGAGAGAGAATAGAGTAAATTGAGAGGAAAAGGTCTCTGAAGTTGCAAGGTTGTCTGTGACTAGCAAGGGTTAATCAAGAAAAAGAAGGGCACGTGAAGTGTAGATAACTGTAAGCTGTTAAACTGTTATTGGTAAACAACGATCAAGGTAAGTCTTTCGGTTCCTATTTGTTACGTGGACATGATGAACTGTTTTAGATTTCATAATATGTTATACATGTTGAAATCATGAAATGTTAAAGTCAATATATGACTGCATTATTTTGGCTAAGTAATGATGGTTGAGTAAGAAACTCAATCTTTATATTTGTTATGTGAATTAAAAGCATGTATGCCATGTTACTTTAATGAGATGTATATCGAGCATGTTATTATGTGTTATGTGATGCATGAAAACTGTTAGACTTTGTTGGGCTGTCGAGCTCACTCTTGCAAATAACCACTTTTGCAGGTTAAGATTTTAAGGAAAAGATATGTGCTAAGTGAGTTATAGAGATCTATATTCACGAAGATTACTTATGTTTTATGAGAAATGTATTTCATATTTTGAACGTAACATGTTGTTGAATTGTAAGTCGAGCTATCCAATGTATATGGATATTTAGTTATGATGTAAGACTTTGTATAGTCATTTTGTTGTAACGATTCATGATATAAGATTGAATCAAAGAGATGTAATGTAAAGGTTGCGATTCAGGCAAGAAAGAAGGAAAATGTATAAACGTTTTAAATATTCCGCAAATTTAGTGTTTTTAATATCGAATAATGATGTAAAATTAGAGATTTAATGTATGGTTAACGATAGAAGTTGAGATTTAAATGGTATGAATTTTGGGGTCAATTACGATTTGGTATCAAAGTCAGAGGTTATAAACCTTAGGTAGAGTACCTTAGGCTATAACCTTAGAGAAGAGAGGTGAAGATAATGAAAGAATAAGCTCAAATAGAGTTTGAATTATAAGAAGTAATTTAAGAAATTTATAAAGAAGAGATTTAAAACATGCGAAAGAGGATTCAAAGAAGAATCTCGCAGAGTTATAAGGAATATGAATGTGGGGTTACCCAACTCAATAATAAGGATGTAAGGTGATAATAAATAGACAATGTCTATAATAAGAAGAGAATGATAAAGAAGTTAAGAATAGAGAGTTATATCTAAGTATGGTGTAATTGTACTCTTTAGTAGTTGATGTATGGTATCTGGTCTAAACGATTCCTTCATAGAGCGGAGGTATATACGAACTAGTAACTCGGAACCTAGTTTGTTGGTTGTTTGTGGGAAACCACCAATTGCACCATATGAAAACTATTAGAGACTCGATGTGTACCAAGTTTAGTAAATGGATACATGTGATGAAAGTGTAGACCTTAAATGGAATGTTGAGCAATGTAAATGAAGTTAGAAATTCTTAAAGGAAGAATTGTTATATAAACAAGTAGATTCAAAGAAGAATCTTGAAGAGATATAAAGATAAGAAATTGGAGTTTCCTAACTCCAATAGCCAAGATAAAGAATAATGTCGTAAATGATGAAAAAAAAGGGAAAGAAAGAGGATCAGAAACAAAACGATCACGAAGTTAAGAAAAAGAATTTTAAGGGAGATGATTATAGAATAAGATCACGACGCGTGATCATTTAAAGTTATAAAAGGAAGATGGTTTGTAATGGTTGAATGATTATAGCTTGATGCTATGAAGATAATGTACTATGATAGTATGAGATAAACTCATGAAGAGTTATAGATAATGTGATACGAGGAATTCGTATCGAGCAAAGAGCAAGTTATAAGCAAGATAAAGTTAGGAGGGATTTCAATTGAGGACTCAGGTGGTGGCTGAGTTGTACAAACCTTTGTATGGGCGAGGGTTTTGTGCTTGTACTCAATTTATCACATTGATAATCATTGGAATGTTTGTGTCGCACTATTTGCTATATGCATGTTGAGAATGTGATTTTTTCTCATGTGTATAACAGATAGGTAGAGTATAGTTAGAGAATATTATAAGGTTAAGTGCGAGTTCTTAAAATTCATACTTATGGTAGGTTCGTGACTCATAATTATATGGTATGTTTTTGAACCCCTCAGCGAATGGACGCCTATGGTCTGACTAGGATAAGTTCTTAAACTCATATAATTGTGGCAAGTTCTTGAACTCATAACGTGTGGTAAGTTTGACGAACTGGGTATAGATAAGTGTGAATGGAGTATTGAGGATGATAGGAATAGATAGACCTATTAAGCAATGGATCATTATAGAAAGTGGAGTTAATGGTGGAAGCATAGGTATTCTAAATCTACTAGCTATGCTAGACTTTCGAAATTTATTGACTTCGTGCTGATGTTTACACTTTTATTTTCTTGAAAAATATTAGATCAAATGATGGAACCAATGAGTTTTAAAAACAATACTATTATTCGTATGTCTATGCTAATTGCTTCGGCTAGACAAAAATGATTTGTAATATATCAAAATGTATTTTATATCATTAATGCATCATGTAACTTTGGTGCAAAGATGATAAAATGATGGAGTCATTAATGCAAGATTACTAGTGTTGGATGTGATCTAAGGATCGTCAACCCACTATGGTATGATGTAGTATGATAAAATCACCAAATGATTGGAATCCTCAACTGATTTGTAAATACGGTGTGGTATCATGGCGTCATAAAAAGATTTTGAGATTTCTTTAAGATATGAGAATACATATTTATGTATGTATATGTATATTTCGGTTGATGTCCAAATTGTTGTAGAGGTCTATGCTATTTGATTCAGCTAGACAAATATTGAAAGATGTTCATGAAATTCAAGAGTTTCTTGAGAAGTTATGCCAAACCAAATTGTTTGGTGCGGATTCAGATGTTGAAAAGCTGAGATGAACAACCCTTTTATAGGGGATTACGCGGAGGCGTTAAGATGTTTGTGCACAATACATTGTACGAAGGGCTGATCACCCTAAGTACGAGGAGTCCTTATAGTCTTATGATTGTTAAAGTTTAAGTTGAAAGATTACTTATAACTATAGACATACGCATAGCGTTTAAATGTTTGTGCACAATACATCGTACGAAGGGCTTAACACCCTAAGTACGGGAGTCCTTATAGTCTTATGACTGTTAAAGTTGAAGTTGAAAGATTACTTGCAACTGTGGACATAGTTCGTGGTCTTATGACCCTCAACATGATTTGGAATCTTTTAAATTCCTGAGTTATTCTTACTACTTCCCAATTATTGAATAATTGTGGAAGATTCTTGTTATTCTGCAAGATGGAAGTGAAAAAGGAAAATATTCCTTAGAAAGAAGTAAGTCATAGAATACAACACTGAATGATGAATGTGTTGATTAAGTGAGAAAAGAGATTTTGAAGTGAGAAGTAGATGAGTTATCAAAGAATAACGTGAAACTTTTAATAGAAAAGTTAATAGTTGTAGAATGATCTTTGTGGAAAGAAAGTGGTTATAGAAATCAATGAATGAATGAAGTAGTGATGTAAAAATCTACTTTGATAGATTGAATGAATAAAGATTAATAAATAAAATTTCGAGGACGAAATTCTTAGAAGAAAGGGTAAATGTAATATCCCGAGTGTTTATGTTAACGATCCTTAGAAAAGGAAATGAATGGGTTAAAAGATATATAATACTCAGAATATAATTGAGTTCAAGTGAAAGTTATGAAATGAAACCTAGAATTTGTTAAAGTAATAAATGTAGTAGGAAATATAAAACCTATATTTAGATAAAATGATGAAAGATTACTCTGAGTTATTTGTTTAATTTGTGTCTTCGATTCTGGGGACAAAATCTTTGTAAGTAGGGAAGATTGTGACGAATGAGTGGTTTGAGTTGTGATTCTGGGGACAGAATCCTTATAAGAGGGGAATGATGTAACATTCCAGATTTTTAAATGTAAATTATAAATATTTAATGATTTATATAAATATTTATTGGATGTATTTATTATTGGATAAATAATTGTTCAATTTGATTTAGTTAATTATTTATTTGTTAAATAATTAATATGACTTATGTGATTAAGTGAATTATTTAATAAATTGTTATTTCATAAAGAGTGACAAATAACTATGTTATAAGTAGTTATTAAAATAAATTAAAGTGATTTTAATTTAGTTTGCCAAACTAGGCTTAAGTTTATTAAGTCTCTAAGTTTTAAATTATTTTTCCAAACAAAGCCCTATGGCTTTTGGTTTTTAAAATTTGAATTTTAATAAATAAAATATAAATAAATAAATATATATTAATTTGGTAACTGATAAATTGAATAGGGGTATTGAGTAGGCGTCGGTTTTGTTTTAAACGGGCGTGCGTTGGTTTTATTTTGTTTTTTACGTAAAGAGTATTTGGGTTTTGGCTCAAGAGAAAAGAAAAGGAAGATTGCAGAAATTGAGAGAGAATAGAGTAAATTGAGAGAAAAATGTCTCTAAAGTTGCAAGGTTGTCTGTGACTAGCAAGGGTTAATCAAGAAAAAGAAGGGCACGTGAAGTGCAAATAACTGTAAGCTGTTAAACTGTTATTGGTAAACAACGATCAAGGCAAGTCTTTCGGTTCCTATTTGTTACATGGACTTGATGAACTATTTTAAATTGCATGATATGTTATACATGTTGAAATCATGAAATGTTAAAGTCAATATATGACTGCATTATTTTGGCTAAGTAATGATGGTTGAGTAAGGAACTCAATCTTTATATTTGCTATGTGAATTAAAAGCATGTATGCCATGTTACTTTAATGAGATGTATATCGAGCATGTTATTATGTGCTATGTGATGTATGAAAACTATTAGACTTTGTTGGGCTGTCGAGCTCACTCTTGCAAATAACCACTTTTGCAGGTTAAGATTTTAAGGAAAAGATATGTGCTAAGTGAGTTATAGAGATCTATATTCACAAAGATTACTTATGTTTTATGAGAAATGTATTTCATATTTTGAACGTAACATGTTGTTGAATTGTAAGTCGAGCTATCCAATGTATATGGATATTTAGTTATGATGTAAGACTTTGTATAGTCATTTTGTTGTAACGATTCATGATATAAGATTGAATCAAAGAGATGTAATTTAAATGTTGTGATTCAGGGCAAGAAAGAAGGAAATGTATAAACATTTTAAATATTCCGCAAATTTAGTGTTTTTAATATCGAATAATGATGTAAAATTAGAGATTTAATGTATAGTTAACGACCGAAGTTGAGATTTAAATGGTATGAATTTTGGGGTCGTTACAGTGGCAAAACACCCTTCCAACGTTAGGTTCGCCTTACCCTATTTGATTCACCAAATATAACTACTAAATGATGTATAAAATATAACACACTTTTCTATACTGTTTAGGGAGAACCTCCACAGCTAAAGACCACCGTTTTATTCTCATGTTACCCCGACTCGACCTAGCTACACTCTTATTACCTGAAAGGAATTGTGAATCAGAAGGGTGAGCATAACTAGCCCAGTAAAAAATATCATGACTAAAGATAATTAAATTATCAATAGCCTTCATCAGTAATAAATCAGAGATTTAGAACATATGATAGATGATAAAACTTTTCAACCATAGTTGCAGCGGAACGAGCAATCCATTAGAAGAGTCAAATAGACCATAAAGTCTATTATCTTCTCCATGTTAAAAGTGCACCAAAAATGTTTTATCCATTTAACATCAATCAACAGTTCCTATCCACAATCATATGAATAACTCATAATCATAATTTTGGTTCTAAATTCCTTTTCACATCCAGGACGAAGATAATTTACATCACCTGTCTTTACCTAAAACATCAAAGATCATGGTTATACCAAATTACAGTTCCTGTTCATAATCATACTAATAAGTTCATCTTTGCACTACGGGCCAAAGATATTCGTCAACAGTTCATCTTTACACTACTGGCCAAAGATATTCAACAACAGGTCATCTTTGCACTACGGGCTAAAGATATTCATCAACATATCATATTTTCACTACAGGCCAAATATATTAATATCTCAAAGAAATATATAATCATTTCAGAATTTATATAAACAATAATTATAACCAGTTGATCAATTCACCTTTGCACTTAAGCTAAAGATATTCAATTATAAATTCAATGGTCACGATCATACCAGTCAACAATTCAACTTTGCACTACTGGCCAAAGAGAACCCATAGTCACGATCATACCAATAATCTACCCATCTTTACACTCAAGTCAAAGAGAAATTTCATCACCAGGATTATAAAAATGTTATATATGATAATAAAAACAATATGATCAACAACTGCATTTAATTTTAAGAGTAAGATTCATAAATCAACGATTAATTTGGTCAGAAAAAGAAGCCAATTTTGTCGTGAATAGTACCCGTGAATAGTAACTCATGAATAGTAACTCGTGAATAGTACTCCGTATTCGTACATAGTACCATATACATAAATAGTTTCATATATGTAAATAGTGTCATATACATAAATAGTGCCGTATACGTGAATAGTGTCGTATATGTGAATAGTACCGTATACGTGAATAGTAACCCTGACACAAAAAGGTAGAAATTTCACAATAAAATCCATACCAATATTTCGGTATAATGATACTGAAAGAATAACATCATTATAAAGAAAATAACATATCTTACAAACCCTTAAAATCCCTTACTATAATAATGACAATATCCCTTACAATCCCTCACCATCCTTTACCTCAAAAGAGCAGTACTTCTGATCGGAATATCGGTATAAGGCTGAAGGAAACTTGCACTAAAGAATATCAACTCACAAATTATCTAAATACTCACAAAACACACTCGATAATATAGAGAGAGAAAGAGAGAAAACTTTTTCTAGTGTTATTTTCAATTCTAACTAAGCACCCTATTTATAGGAAAATGTTAGAACGCCGAAGCAGACTTGACCTGTTACCTGATGGCTTTACCTGCTACTATTCCCACCCACCACTTTTGAAATAAAATTTGAGCACATTTCTTCACCAACCAAAAGTGGGGCCCACTCATTCTAGAATTTTCCACCAAAAATCATTTATAAACATAATTTTCGAATCAGTCACCTCTTACAATTCATAACAAATCATACGTTAATTTTTAACGGTTCAAAATTTGTGGACATATACTCAACTTATATATGTATAACATATCCAAAAATCACAACGATCCAACGGTCGGATTAAAAATTATAATTCACGCAATATATCTCAAGAACACTAATTTTTTGGATAATGAGTCCTTCGGACCAGTTTCATTCCAACAATCACTACAAAAAATCCACAATAAATTTTTGAGTGATTCCAATTTCTACGGTTAGCTTACTTCCAGGGCTTTCTTTTGATATATGGCTCATCTCCTAACTTATTATACACAAAGAGTTATAGATTTTACAAAATAAAGTAATAAACTAATTTTCTGAAAATTTCCAAATTTCTTTCCTCATTTCGACAAAATACTAATAAAACACCTCAGCATTAATTCCTTCATTTATATCAATATAAAAAAATAAATATTTCCTTATCATATAAATCAATAATTATTTATTCATAAATAATATTACAGAATCACAATTATGACAATCAGGTCGTTCCTAGGAAAGAGGGGGCTTTCCGATAAGGATTTCTCCTTATTGGCGCCCAATTAGGTGACCAAACCCCTTTCCTAGATAGAACTTCCTTAGACATTGCCAATAATGCTCTCTAATAATATTATTCAAATATAAAATTATTGATCTGATAATGGAGATACTGTGCAGTGATAATTATTGAACAACAATAATATAAAATATCAACGTAGCAATTATTGAATCAATAAAATAAAATATTGAACAGTAATTACTGTAACAATTATTGAGTAGTGTCGTCTTACGTAAGGATGAATAATTCAAAAATACTATGCAATACCGCAGGTATCTTCTTTGTGCGAACCGTGTATTATCGTAATTTAACTACAAGGGTATTCCAACAATTGTTAATTCAGTAACCACTACTGTAGTAATTTAAAAAACTCATATTTGTCGTTTTCTTCATCAAACAGCTTATTACATTATGAGGCCCACAAATGGTTGCGCCGTCATACGAATATTCCCCGACAACAAGAATATTCCACGACCAAACGAATATTCCCCGATAACAATAAGTATTTTATAGACACTTGCTTATTTTGAAAAAAATTCACATATCACCCTTAACTTTAACTTTTTATCAATTTAATTATTTACTAAATAGAAAAATTGAATACTTTTATTTCATAAAATTCGGGGTCTTACAATCTCCCCTCCTTATGAAATTTCGTCCTCGAAATTTACGTACCTGGTATTTCAAAGAGTTGAGAATACCTTGCTTTAATTTCAGATTTCAACTTCCCTATCATCATGATTTCTCCATTGCTCATCTCCTGTATTTCAGATATCATTCTAGAATACAGCTTCAAAACAAAGGTTAATTTACATATCACAATTTGTTAACTAATCAAGTAACAAAAATCAGCTTAGGTAGGACACACACTAACGAAGGATATTACTCATCTCTCCCTTCCTAGTTCTAATCTCGGATCTCTGCCAGAGATCATGTCCCTAAGCTCTGATACAAAATGTGACACCCCCAAAATAGGTATACTCCATCCAACCTATTCTGAGTCGCCAAAAACATGGTACAGAAAATAACTACAACTTTATTATCACAAATGTTGTGCAACTTATTCGGGGTCTTACATAAGTTGTATTTGAATTTATGTACCATGTATCTGGCGACTCAAGATGGGTGATGTATACCTATTTTAGGGGCGTCACATGTTGACCCAGCGAAGATTGAAGCAATTCAAAGCTGGGAGCAACCAAAATCAGTGACCGATGTACGCATGACCTGGTCACTGATGGAATATCCTGTCTGTGTAGATTACGCATGACCTGGTTCCATTCTTTATTATTCTGTTGGAATAACCTGTCTATGTGGATTACTGCATGCATGGTGAATGATCCTTCGTATTCATTCCTTGTTAAATTGTGGAAATGATGCATTTATGTGGATTCTGGCTATGGTGGTGAAAAAAAATCCATTTGCGGTTTCATATATTCTATTATACTCGGTTGGTTAAAGTTTTGGCTTTCATACTCCATGAAATTAGTGGAATATCCTTGATATTTGCGCTTCATCCGATATCTTTTCATGGAAATATTCTTACGAGCATTCTTGAATTTTACTCACAAAGAAGTATCATGTTGATAATTTGGGACGTTATTGATTTTCTGGATAAATTAAAATTATAAATCTTTAAAATTTATCCTTGAACTTGTTTTATTGAATTATTATATCATTGTCATCATCCTCATGCTTATATTGTGATTAAAGTCATCTTTGGCTTACGTGCATAGATGGAGTTGGTATGATTATGACCAATGATTATTCAGTATAATCATGACCGTAATGTGACGAATGATGTGGTAAAAGTCCTCATTGGCCTGTAGTTCATTGATGGACAGTTGTTGGTATGATTATGACTAGGGATTATTCGGTATAATCATGACCATTGATGATTACATGAATATCCTTGGCCGTGATGCAGGGATGATTCGAATTTGTTTATTAAGCTGAGTCTCAGCAAATAAAGTTGATGAAATTTTTTTAAAATCATAGAAAATAGTAGATTTTATGCTCTACTTGACTCTTCTAATGGATTGCTTGTTCCGCTGCAGTTAAACTTGTTGTCTATTATATTCTATCAGTTTAACATTGTTGAAGGCTAATGATAATATATTACGCATTATCTTAGTCATAATATTTTTCTTGGGCTAGTTGAGCTCACCTTTCTTTTTCACTATTTCTCTTGAGCCGAGAGCGTGGCAGGGACTAGTCGGGAACGGAGTGACGGTCGAGATGATAGCATTACTAGTCCTCACTATTACGTTAAATAGTGTGACAATAAATGTAATGAGGACTCCATTGAGTGTGGATATTGTCTAGATGACAATATTCTTATTAAAACTCTTAGATTATGTTTTGTCGTATTTTACATGACTGTTGTATAATTAAGTTGTATTTAAATTTTATACCATGTATTTGGCGACTCAAGATGGGTGATGTATAGTTGTTTTGGGGGCGTCACACCAAAGACACTCTAACGACCGAGAAATTGTATTTAGATTTATACTTAAGTTTTATTTAATATTTTTGAATAAAATGAGATTTTATGAATATTATTTTGTGTTATATGTTTAAAGGTCGATTCTATGACCTAGAATATGTTTGTGTTATGAATTTGACTTCGTATAAGAAAACAAAAGTTTTTCGAGAAAAAAATGAAAAAACACTATTCACCCAAAAACGCTTTTGCATTTTTTTTGACTTATCGAAGAACGCACTAACGTTAATTTAACGAGGAAATACGAAATGTCACTACAAGAAGAAACCTTATTTTCGATGGAATATTCCCTCCGAATTACTCATATTCCGTCAGAATTAGCTTATTTTCGAGGGAATTCAGTTATTTATACACGCGTCGAAGATAAGATCCTTCGACACTTTTGTCGAGACACTCAAGTTTTCGACTAAATTATATTCGATGGATTTTCGTCGAGAATAAGCTATTTTCGAGGGAAATATTACGTCACAATTAATCTGTCTAATATAAATAGGTTTAGTTTCGACGGATGATGTGACGCCCCAAAAATAGGTATACATCACCCATCTTGAGTCGCCAAATACATGGTACAAAATACAAATAAAAACTTAATTATATAGCTGTCGTGTAAAATACGACAAAACATATGCTATGAGTTTTAATACAAATATTGTCATCTAGACAATATCCACACTCAATGGAGTCCTCATTACATTTATTATCACACTATTTTATAGAATAGTGAGGACTACTAAAACAACCATCCGGATAATCAATCAGATTCCCCAACTCGTCCCTCGCTATATTCTCATTTCAAGAGAACAAAGTGAAAGAAAAGGTGAGCTCAACTAGCCCGAAGAAGAAATATTATGACTAATATAATGCGTAATAATTTATCGTTAGCCTTCAACGAGGTTAAACCGATAAAATATAACAAACATCAAGTTTAATTGCGGTGGAACAAGCAATCCATTAGAAGAGTCAAGTAGAAGAATAAAATCTACTATCTTTATGATTTAAAAGGTTTTCATCACTTTTATCATTTGAGACTCAACTTTTAATAAATAAACCACATCATCCCCACTACTATCGCCAAGGATATTCATTAAGTATCACGACCACAAATTATCCATGCACTATGGGCCGGGATATTCGTGTATTCATCAATGGTCATGATCATGCCAACAATCGTCCATCAATGTACTACTACCATCGAGAACTTTTTACCACATTATTTGTAACATTACGGCCATGATTATAAAGAATAATCCTCGGTCATAATCATACCAAGTCCATCTATGCACTACATGTGCCACGGATGACTTTCAACATATTATAAACATGAGGATGATGACAATGATATAAGAATTCAATAAAACAAGTTCAAGGATAAATTTTTAAAGATTTATAATTTAATTTATCTAGAAATCAATAATGTCCAAATTGTCAACATGATACTGTTTTGTGGAGTAAAATTCAAGAATGCTCAGAAGAATATTTCCATGAAAAGATACTGGAAGAAGCGCAAATATCCAGGATATTCTATTAATTTCATGGGGTATAGAAGTCAAAACTTTAACCAACTGAGTATAATAGAATATATGAAACTGCAAATAGATTTTTGCCCGCTATGCGATAATCCACGTAGACAGATCATTTCCATAATTTAATAAGGAATGAATACGAAGGATCATTCACCATGCATGCGTTAGTCCACATAGAAAGGTTATTCCAACAGAATAATAAAGAATGGAACCAGGTCATGCGTAATCTGCACAGACAGGATATTCCAATAGAATAATAAAGAAGGGAACCAGGTCATGCGTAATCCGCACAGACAGGATATTCCAACATAATAATAAAGAAGGGAACCAGATCATACGTAATCCGCACAGACAGGATATTCCAACAGAATAATAAAGAATGGAATAACAACATAATAAACCAGTCATGCGATAGACCTCATAGACAGGTTATTCCAACAGAATAATAAAGAATGGAATAATAGAAGAATTTCACCATATATGCGGTACTTCGCATAGACATGTTATTCCAACATAGTAATAAAGAATGGAATAACAACCCTTACGAGTATTGAAAGAAAATAACTCTCTTCATGAATAAGAAGGAATAATACCCCTTACCTTAGAAAAAACTGGATACTGAAATAGTGAGGTAGCAGACTTCTCTTCTTCTTTCTCTCTATAATAACTGCTCTATAGCTTTTGTGAATTGGTGAGAAATGAAGGAAGAATGAGCTTCTATTTTTATAGAAAAAATATAGTTTCAATAATTGCACGTTTTGAGGCTCGAAATATTATAGTATAATACCTTCCTCTTTTTCTTCATTTTTAATTTAGTCTTGCAAGTATTATCAAATTTGCACCACCTCCCCTAATAGTAAATAACTTGAATCAATAGTAAATCATATGAATCAATAGTTCTAGATATGTGAAAATACGAATTACAGTATAGTACCTCCATCTATACCTCCATTTTTAACTTAGTCATTCAAGTATTATCAATCTTGCACCACCACCCCTAATAGTACAAGAATGTGAATCAATAGTACACACATATGAACACATAGTTATAAGCATGTGAAATAATAGCAATTAATTGCTCATTTATCCGGTTAATTATCCAATTGGTCAATATAACCTCCAGACATCCATTATTATCGAAATAGATGTCGATTTCCATTAACACTAATAATCCCAACACAATAAAAATATCAAATTCATCTTTAATCAACACGAACTTATTCATCATTAATATTATAACTCACAATATTTAAAAACCAGGTCGTTCCTAGGAAAGAGGGGGCTTTTCGATAAGGATTTCTCCTTATTGGCGCATGATTAGGTGACCAAACCTCTCCTCGATGTAACTTCTAGACATTTTCAATATTGTAAATAATAATATGAATAACTTTGTAAATCTCAATTATTGATTTAATAATATAAAATATTCTCGCAGATGATAATCTTTGTGACAATAATTGAATCAATAATATGAGAGATATGATGTAGCAATTCATCGTAGCAATAATTGAGTATAACTAAGTGACTTCTCACGTAAGCATCAATAATCAATACCGTGTGCTACTATGCAACCACGCCAGACATCGTACTTTTACTACTAGGGTAGTTCAACGGTTTTAACGGTAACACTTTCTCCGTTATTTTATAAAAAGATAATTACGTCATTTTCTAACTACGACAATACTTCCGTTGTGGGGTCCACCAGTGATTGTGTCGTCGTACGAATATTCCCTGTTAAAACGAATATTCCCTGACCAATCGAATATTATATAACCACTTGCTTACTTTGCAAAATTGGTAAATATTACCCACAACTATAACATTATATCAAATCCACACTATAATATTTCAAAATATATTTCGAGAAAATTATTCTTTATTCATAAAAGTTGGGGTCTTACAACCTCCCTTCTTATGAAATTTCATCCTCGAAATTAGGTACGACACAGTATGTCGAAGAGGTGAGGATACCTTGATTTCATTTCAGATTCTAACTCCCATGTCATTTCCTCAACATCGTGGTTTCTCCACAAAACTTTGACTTGAGGTATAACTTTAGAGCGTAGAATATGATCCTTCTTATCCAAGATTTTAACATGTACCTCTTCATACGTTAAATCTTCCGCTATCTCATCCGGTTCTAATTCAATAATATGGTTCGGGTCTTTCACATATTTACGAAACATAGATATGTGAAAAATGTTATAAACACGAGACATACTTGGCGGTAAGGCGAGTTTATAGGCCACAGTTCCTATTCGATCGAGGATTAAAAATGGGCCAATGAATCAAGGATTGAGCTTTCCTCTCTTTCCAAACCTTGTAACTCCTTTCCATGGAGCAACACGTAATAACACATGATCTCCAATATTGAATTCCACGTCCTTTCGATGAAGATAAGCATAACTCTTTTGTCGATCTTGTGAGGTTTTTATACGTTGTCGGATCGTTTGAATCTTTTCCGTAGTCATACGTACCAACTCCAGTCCTAACAACGTTTCTTTACCCACCTCATCCCAGCATACTAGAGAACGACATTTTCTTCCATACAACGCCTCAAATGGAGCCATGCCAATACTTACTTGATAACTATTGTTGTAGGAAAACTCCACCAATGGTAAGAACTTGTCCTAACTTCCCTTGAAGTCAAGGACATAGAGTCTTAATGAATCTTTAAGAGTTTGAATAGTCCTCTCCGACTGTCCGTCCGTTTGAGGACGTAAATCCGTGCCCATAACTTTCTGCAAACTAACCCAAAATTGTGAAGTGAATCTTGGGTCTCGATCAGAAACTATGGATACTGGCATACCATGCAGTCTTACAATCTCATTTATGTACATACGAGCAAGACGTTCAAGTGTATAAGTTTCTCGTATTGGTAAGAAATGAGCAGACTTAGTCAATCTATCAAAAATGACCCAAATCGCATCTATGCCTTGAGAAACCTTAGGAAGACCGGTAACGAAATCCATGGTAATGTGCTCCCACTTCCATTCTAGAATTTTAAGTGGTTGCAATGGACCTTTTAGCACTTGATGCTCCGCCTTAACTCGTTGATAAGTTATACACCTTGAGATAAACCCCGCTATCTCTCTCTTCATATTGTTCCACCAAAATGTATATCGAAGATCACGATACATTTTGGTACTCCCAGGATGGATTGCAAACGGTGTGTTGTACACCTCCATCATGATTTTATACTTTAAGTCAGAATCGTTAGGAACACAAAGTCTAGAGTTGACTTGAAGTATTCCTTCTTCATTGATTCTTGCTTCCGAAATAGCACCTTCTTGCACTTTCTTCCTCATACTGGCGTCGACTCTGTGTACGTAAGCTTGAGCAGCTTTAACTTTATCGATTAAAGTCGGTTCTACTCGTATATTCGCCATCATCGCATGGGTCTCTAGAGTCTTTAACTCTATCTCCATCCTTTGTAAGTCATACAAAATGGGCCTTTGCATTGACAATATCGCACTCATACCCGCATATGATTTTCTACTCAATGCATCAGCTACTATGTTCGCTTTTCTAGGATGGTATTGAATTGTATGATCATAATCTTTCAATAGCTCAAGCCATCGTCATTGCCGCATGTTTAGTTCCTTTTGAGTGAAGAAATATTTGAGGCTTTTATGATCCGTATAGATCTCCACCTTCTCTCCATACAGGTAATGCCTCCAAATCTTAAGCAAAACGATAAATCGCTAACTCTAGATCATGAGTAGGATAATTCCTCTCATATTCCTTGAGTTGTCGTGAGGCATAGACTATGACTTTCCCATGTTGCATGAGAACACATCCTAACCCTTTGCCTAAAGCATCACTGTAGATGACAAATCCCTCTGAGTCAGATGGTATTGTCAGAACAGGTGCTGAAATAAGCCTCCTTTTGAGTTCTTGAAAACTCTTCTCACATTCCTCGCTCCAACCGAATTTTATATCTTTCTGAGTCAGCTGAATTAATGGAGTAGTTCCCAAGGAATGCTACTTCCTCAAGCCAGAACTCACATTTCTTCAACTTGGCATATAACTTGTTTTCACAAAGCTTTTGGAGTATCAGCCTCAAGTGTTGCTCATTATCTTCACGGCTTTTAGAGTAAATGAGGATGTCATCAATAAAGACGACCACAAAGTGATCCAAATATTCTTTGAATACTTAGTTCATCATATCCATGAAGGCAGCAGGAGCATTAGTTAATCCAAAAGACATGACTAGGAATTCGTAATGCCCGTACTGAGTTCTGAAAGCCGTCTTTGGAATATCATCGGTTCTAATCTTTAACTAATGATATCCAGAATGAAGATCGATCTTTGAAAAGAATTTGGCGCCTTGTAACTGGTTAAATAGGTCATCAATACGTGGCAATGGGTACCTATTCTTGATGGTGACATGATTCAACTCCCGATAATCAATACAAAGTTGCATACTCCCATCTTTCTTTTTCACGAATAGAACAGGAGCACCCCAAGGAGACGTACTAGGACGAATGAAACCGATATCTAAGAATTCCTATAATTGGGTCTTTAACTCCTGAAGTTCAATAGGAGCCATTCGATATGGGGCTTTGGAAATGGGTTTTGTACCGGGTTCAATGTAGATACCAAACTCAATTTCACGCTCCGAGGGTAGGCCAGGAAGTTCTTCGGGGAATACGTCAGGGAATTTATTAACAATAGAAATATCATTCAAATCTAACGTATTTTTGTTTAAATCTGAGACATGAGCTAAGAAAGCTTGACATCCGTTTTTCAATAAACGAATAGCTTTATGGCTTGAGATGATCGTGATTGATTTTAATGGTTTGGTCGCTTGAATTCGCATAATGGGTTGGTTAGGAATATGAAAGCTAACAACCTTACAAAAACAATCGATGTTAGCATAATGAGTAGTTAACCAATCAATCCCTAAAATCACATCAAATGAAAGAATTTTCAAAGAAATAAAATCGACATGTAACGCGCGGTTACCGATTTGAATCAAACAAGACTTATAAACAGTGAATGTAATGAAAGTTTCTCCCAACGGAGTTTCAACCGATAAGTCAAAGTCTAATTTCTCCGGAGTCAAATTTAAACGTTGAGCGCAAGTAGGAGAAATAAAAGAATGGGTAGAACCGGTATCAAATAAGGTATAGACTTCGCTAGAGTTTATGATAAGCTTACCCATGATGACCTTGTTCGGGTTCCTTGCTTTCTGGGAGGTCACAACAAACACTCTCCCTTGAACTACCGGCTTTGACTTTTCTGGGACGGCCTTTGGTGCCTCCATCCCAGCTGGACTTGTCTTCGGTGCACGACAAAATCGGGCTAGGTGACCTTCTCTTCCACAATTATAACACGCTTTGGACTGCATCGCGCAGTTTGGACTGATGTGTCCCTCCCTTCCGCATTTGAAGCATATGATAGGTGGTCATTCTCCTTCCTTAACAACGGGTGTTGGTGATGACATATTTCCATCATTGTTGAATCTCCTCTTCTTGAAATGTCCATTCTTATTGTCTTGGCCATGATTACCACCGAAGTGGTTACCATTTCTGGCATGTTGATTCCCTCCACGTTTGTTGTCACCGCTTTCGATGATCGCTACCTTTGGTATTATCATTTACCTACCGCTTTCTCTTGGTTGTGTTGACTCGTTATTGCGCCCAATAATCGAGCCCTATTTACAACATCTGAATACAAACACAGTTTATGAGAAATTAGGTATTGACGTATCTTGGGTTTCAAACCTCTTAGAAACATCCACGTCATTCTCTCCTCATTATTAACCAAGTGAGATGCAAACCTGAACAACTCGACAAACTTAGCTTCGTACTGCGACACGGTCATATTGTTCTGCTCCAACTTGATGAACTCTACCTCTTTTATGTGACGAATACTTTCAGGAAAGTACTTGTCGTTGAATAGTTCTTGGAACTTTTCCCAAGACATCTTGGTCGCGGCGGGTTGAGTCGCTTTTACCGATTCCCACCAATAATCGCCTCTCCTCGCAACATAAAGGTGGCAAAGGAACCTTTTGCTCCTCGGAGCATCCCAAGATATCAAATATCTTGGTGATCCGCTGCTTTCCACGCTTCGCCTTAAGTGGTTTTGGCTCTCAATAAACTCCGGTGGTCCCGGCTCTTTGAATTGTTTAGCGATGACCGTCGAGAGTTTCGATGTTTCCACCTATATGTTGGGATGAGGAGCCGCTCTCGCTTTGATGTTACATGAATTGCATAAAGCCTCACGAACATTCCATCGTTCATCATTTGGTTAGTGTTGTTGTTTGCATGAGGATTGTCGCCTTCCTGATGCACATTATCCTGATTATTGATCTGTGGAGACTCAACGGTCTCCTGTGCTCCATTTCTAATCTGAACATTCTTGGATGTCATTTTTAAATACTACCACAAAACAAAGGTTAATTGACATGCAACATATTAGCCCTATACTCTGACCGACCAATTAAATACCAAATAAACTTAGGTAGGTCATACTAGCGAAGGAATTCCCCGTCTCTCCCCTCCTAGTTCTAGTCTCACATCTTAGCCAGGAATCATATCCCTAAGCTCTGATACCAACTGTGACGCCCCCAAAATAAGTATACATCACCCATTTTGAATCACCAAATATATGGTACAAAATACAAATAAAAACTTAATTGTACAACTGTGATGTAAAATACGACAAAACATATACAATGGTTTTAATACAAATATTGTCATCTAGACAATATCCAGACTCAATGGAGTCCTCATTACATTTATTATCACACTATTTTATAGAATAGTGAGGACTACTAAAACAACCATCTGGACCGTCAATCCGTTCCTCGACTCGTCCCAGCTATATTCTCATTTCCTGAAGAGAACAGTGAAAGAAAGGGTGAGCTCAACTAGCCCAGTAAGAAATATTATGACTAAGATAATGCATAATAATTTATCGTTAGCCTTCAACAGTGTTAAACTGATAAAATATAACAAACATCAAGTTTAACTGCAGCGGAACAAGTAATCCATTAGAAGAGTCAAGTAGAAAATAAAATCTACTATCTTCTATGATTTAAAAGGTTTTTCATCACTTTTATCATTGAGACTCAGCTTAATAAATAAATCACATCATCCCTGTACTACGGCCAAGGATATTCATTAGTATCACGACCACAAATTATTCATGCACTACGGGCCAAGGATATTTGTATATTCATCAATGGCCATGATCATGCCAACAACTGTCCATCAATGCACTACGGCCACTGAGGACTTTTACCACATCATTTATAACATTACGGTCATGATTATACCGAATAATCCCTGGTCATAATCATACCAAGTCCATCTATGCACTACAGGCCACATATGACTTTCAACATATTATAAACATGAGGATGATGACAATGATATAAGAATTCAATAAAACAAGTTCAAGGATAAATTTTTAAAGATTTATAATTTAATTTATTCGTAAATCAATAATGTCCAAATTGTCAACATAATCTTGTTTTGTGGAGTAAAATTCAAGAATGCTCGAAGAATATTTTCATGAAAAGATATTTGGATGAAGCTTGAAATATCCAGGATATTCTACTAATTTCATGGGGGTATAGAAGCCAAAACTTTAACCAACTTAGTATAATAGAATATATGAAATTATAAATGGATTTTAGTCCGCCATGCGATAATCCACGTAGACAGATCATTTCCACAATTTAATAAGGAATGAATACGAAGGATCATTCACCATGCATGCGATAGTCCACATAGGCGAGTTATTCCAATGTAATAATAAAGAATGGAACTGGTCATGCGTAATCCGCATGCAGATGAGGATATTCCAACAGAATAATAAAGAAGGGAACCAGATCATGCGTAATCCGCACAGACAGGATATTCCAACAAAATAATAAAGAATGGAATAACAACATAATAAACCAGTCATGCGATAGACCTCATAGACAGGTTATTCCAACAGAATAATAAAGAATGGAATAATAGAAGAATTTCACCATGTATGCGGTACTTCGCATAGACATGTTATTCCAACATAGTAATAAAGAATGGAATAACAACCCTTACGAGTATTGAAAGAAAATAACTCTCTTCATGAATACGAAGGAATAATACCCCTTACCTTAGAAAAAACTGGATACTGAAATAGTGAGGTAGCAGACTTCTCTTCTTCTTTCTCTCTATAATAATTGCTCTATAGCTTTTGTGAATTGGTGAGAAATGAAGGAAGAATAAGCTTCTATTTATAGAAAAATATAGTTTCAATAATTGCACGTTTTGGGGCTCGAAATATTACAGTATAATACCTTCTTCTTTTTCTTCATTTTTAATTTAGTCCTGCAACTATTATCAAACTTGCACCACCACCCCTAATAATAAATAATGTGAATCAATAGTAAATCATGTGAATCAATAGTTCTAGACATGTGAAAATACGAATTATAATATAGTACCTCCATCTATACCTCCATTTTTAACTTAGTCATGCAAGTATTATCAATCTTGCACCACCACCCCTAATAGTACAAGAATGTGAATCAATAGTACACACATGTGAACACATAGTTATAAGCATGTGAAATAATAGCAATTAATTGTTCATTTATCCGGTTCATTACCCGATTGGTCAATATAACCTCCAAACATCCATTATTATCGAAATAGATGTCGATTTCCATTAACACTAATAATCCCAACACAATGAAAATATCAAATTCATCTTTAATTAACACGAACTTATTCATCATTAATATTATAACTCACAATATTTAACAACCAGGTCGTTCCCAGGAAAGAGGGGGCTTTCCGATAAGGATTTCTCCTTATTGGCGTATGATTAGGTGACCAAAACCTCTCCTTGATGAGAACTTCTAGACATTGTCAATATTGTAAATAATAATATGAATAACTTTATCGTCTCAATTATTGATTTAATAATATAAAATATTATGCGAGATGATCTTTGTGATAATAATTGAATCAATAATATGAGAAATATGATGATCAAACCAATTATTGTAGCAATAATTGAGTATAACCGAGTGACTTCTCACGTAAGCATCAATAATCAATACCGTGTGCTACTATGCAACCACGCGTATTACTGTACTTTTACTACCGGCTAGTTCAACAGTTTTAACGATAACACTTTCGCTGTTATTTTTATAAAAAGATAATTATGTCGTTTTCTAACTACGATAATACTTTCGTTGTGGGGTCCACCAATGATTGTGTCGTCGTACGAATATTCCCTGTTAAAATGAATATTCCCCAACCAATCGAATATTATATAACCACTTGTTTACTTTGCAAAATTGGTAAATATTACCCACAGTTATAATATTATACAAATCCACACCATAATATTCAAAAATATATTTCTAGAAAGTTATTCTTTATTCATAAAAGTTGGGGTCTTACAGATGATCCCTCGAAAATAAGATAATTTTGACTGAAAAATGGTTTTTTTAAAAAACTAATTAATTTCTAATACCGACGAAAAATTCCCTCGAAAATAAGTTATTTTCGACGGAAAATTTCATTTTTTTAAAATTGTCTGAAATACTATATCCGACGGAATATATGATAACCCGAATTTTCAGAAGTTATTAAAAAAAGAATTTAATAAATAAAATTTTTATTATAAGATATTTTGAGTTTGAGTATGTGTATATATGTGTTATATATCAATAAAATTCTAATTATGACGCATTTTAATAAAATGAGAGGGTAATATATATTACATATAAATGTAATATGTGAATGTAATTCTTGTGAGTTTCAGTAAATAGCTAAAATATTTATCAAATAAAATAAATATTTTTGTTAAAATATTTATGGAATTTAAAATAAATATTTGATGGAAATCGTTATGGAATAATTTAATTAAAGTGTGATAATATTGATGGAATGGAAATTTTCTAATTTAATTAAGTAATTAAGTTAGAGAATTAGTAATTTATTATATTGACTTAATGGAAATCATACTTTTATTAAGGTTTAATTTAATTTAATTGAGTAGTGGATGTGACAATTAAAACTATATAATAAGGTAGTAATAAAAAATAAGTAAAAATAGATTTTTAGAGAGCTAGCCAAACATGACCTTGTGGCCCTTGGTATTTGTAACTGATGGTAACTCTTTATCTGTATAACTGAAGGATGAATAAAAAACACGTTAAGTGTTTCATCTGTTAGAAAGCTTATTTGAAAACACAGAGAGAAAGAAATAGGCTTAGAGAGAAATTGAGAGGAGAAACTCTGAGAATCAAGAGGAAAAGGAGGATTAAACAAGGACTTCCAATCATCTAATTAGAGATTAAAAGAATCAAAGGTAAAATTTCTAGGTTTCTAGTTTATGGTTTATTTTTTAAATTCTCTATAATTGAGTTTTGGGGGGTTAAATTTGTTGAGGTATAGTTTATATATGTTTATGGATAGATATAATCTCTTAATGGTCATCTAGAAACAATTTTGGAGAGTTTAAACTTATGAAAACATGTTAAAGATGAAGAATTGAGTTTGTGGTTGAATATGTACATTTTAGTCAATTTTGAGACTAATATTAGTTATGAAATCATAATGGAAACCTTAAATTGATGATGGGTATTTTAAGAACGTTGAAAAACAAAAAGAACGCAAGTTGAATGAATCAATTTGGTTAAGAAACGAGTTTGTATTGAATGAATTCACTAAACATTTTAAAACATGAAAATTTAGTATAAACATGAGTTTTGGGTCAAGATTTGGGTTAGTTAATGTTTCTTTAAATTGTTGATTCTTTGGTATGTTGTAGTTCTATGAATTACGAGTCCATAGAGTCAAAAACGGACTCAATTAGATGTGTATAACTCAAGTTATGAAGGTTGGAAGAAGAAAGGGTCCAAAATTCAAGAAACAGAATAACTTGGGCAACCCAAACTGCAACTTACAGATCTCGATTCTGACATACGGATGCCGAGTTATCAGCTCATTTGCAATAATTGCCAACACTTAGGCAAAAAGCCGAAAAAGAGACCAAAACCCGCCTCGGTCGTCCGAACGACACGCAAACACACACATAGCACCGCATAGGCATTAGGCACGTGTTGCAGCTTATGGATCTCGATTCCGACATACGGATGCCGAGTTATCAGCCCGTTTGCAATAATTGCCAACACTTAGGCAAAAAGCTAAAAAAGAGACCAAAACCCGCCTCGATCGTCCGAACGACACGCAAACACACACATAGCACCGCATATGCATTAGGCATGTGTTGCAACTTACGGATCTCGATTCCGACATACGGATGCCGAGTTATCAGCCCGTTTGTAATAATTGCCAACACTTAGGCAAAAAGCTAAAAAAGAGACCAAAACCCGCATCGGTCATCCGAATGACACACAAACACACATATAGTACTGCATAGGCATTAGGCACGTGTTACAACTTACGGATCTCGATTCTGACATACGGATGCCGAGTTATCAGCCCGTTTGCAATTATTGCCAACACTTAGGCAAAAAGCCGAAAAAGAGACCAAAACCCGTCTCGGTCGTCCGAATGACACGAAAATACACACATAGCATCGCATATGCATTAGGCACGTGTTGCAACTTACGGGACTCGATTCTGACATACGGATGCCGAGTTATCAGCCCGTTCGCAATAATTGTAGAACACAAACTACAATAATTTAAATATGCTCTATTTTCGACTTCGTAATTAATATTTTAACTTTTATAGGGTATTGTTGATGAGACTCATGGGGGTGGAGGCTGTGGCACAGGCGATGCCCGTGGCGAAGATGGTGATGACCGCCGAGCTGATGCTGATGAGACTATGGAGGGTGGGATGGCTTGAGGGTGGGATGAGTAATGGGATGGCGATCGTACGATAGATAGCGGTGATGATGACACTGAAATTCCTGATCTTGGGTTGTAGTTAGTTTATGTTTATATTTTGACTTTCATGTATATATTTATATAACTTTTGAGTTGTAGAGACCATAGTTTTGTATCTAACTAAATTGATTGTTGATGGTAAAATATATATGATTGTTATTGTTATGCGTGCATTGTCATTATTAGTTTTTCTTTAATTTATAACATGTACAATTATGTATATGTAAATGAACAGGGGAATTTTGTAATTTTTAATTTTTTTTAAGCAGGTCATTGGTGACGGAGGGTCCGTCAAGAATGGCATCTGTGTCATTAAGCGGCGGCAATATTCACTCATTGGTGACGGCATGCCGTCGGGAATGACAGTAAATTTAAATTTTACAAATGTTTATTAACGACAGCATGTCCGTCGCTGATGCCGTCGACAATGACCCATTTGCGACGGTGGACCGTCGGCAATGACATTCTTCCCGACGACGAGCGACGGGAGTCACGGGCGACAACCTCTGGGGCGATGGGAGGGGCGATGGACTGTGTCGTCGCCAATGACCTCATTGCTGACGGCAAGAGGATCATTGGCAATGACATAGTCCGTCAGCAATAACCTTTGTTTTTGTAATGTTAGCCATCGCTGCGCTGGACCAATGCTCAGGTTGGACTATTTTAACCTTATGTACTAAAACGGCAATAACGTTTTCATACGGCCACAGATTTAGGCGATTCAAGATGATCCAGAACGAGAATGAGTAGACCCACAACTTTTTCTCATTGTGTTTTTCAATTTGAGGTCGTTATCAAGGGTCAAAATGACCATCTGTGGGACTGATGTTCATTCGGAGGCAATCGAAGGGTGTCGGGCATGCACGTATGCAAGTGTAGTGCTTCTGACGATAAAAGATGTTGTTCTAAGTTATAACATATGAATATAATGATGATTAACATTAATAAATGATGTATTAGATAAGTTATATAAGCATACGCAAGAGAGACAATCGGGCGTGTGACGAATGAACGTCGAAACGTCGTGACAAGTGTTAATGAACTTAAAAAGTGTTTCAATCCAATTGAAATGAAAATTATAAGATATGGAATGAGGTTAATATAAAACCAATAAGGAGTCCTAGCAAGACTTAAACACTTGAATAAATTTTGAGTATTACTAAGAAGAAATATAGTGAGATATAAGTCAAAAGTTAACACAATCAAATTGAATATTGTGTATTAATTAATAGGAATGGTTATGGGATGTAGATTAAAGTTTACAGTACAACTATTATGTGTTGCTATGTGACTAATAGTTGATGTGCGTGATTATATAATTGTGTAGGGCACGTAAAGAGCAGATAGTTGTAATCTTTTAAACTATTATTGGTAAACAACGATCAAGGCAAGTCTTTCAGTTCCTATTTGTTATGTGAACTTGATGATGAATTATTTTTAATCTGTATTGCAAAGATCATGATGTATTACTTATGTTGTAAGTATCAAATGTTAAGGTCAATTTATGACTACATCGGCTGAGTAAGGAATGCTGATTGGGTTATGGAACTCAATCATTATTTGATATGTGATGTACAACATATATAATGTGTTTAGACAAATGTTTATGATGTATAAGATGAGCATGTTATTTATGTGCTACGTGTTGCATGAAAACTGTTAGATTTGTTGGGCTGTCGAGCTCAACTTTGCAAATAACCATTTTTGCAGGTTAAGGATTCAAGGTAATGTTATATGCTACTTAAAAGACATGAATCAGATGTAATGCATGAAGATTCATATACTTTGGCTGAGTTGTTATTATTTTGAACTATGTTTAAGGTTTCAGATGATGTACTTGATAATGTAAGATGTTTAATAGATGTTGAGTTATAAAACTTGAATTTTGTCCGATGTATAAAGGGTATTGAACTAGGATGTAAGTTTTATTTATTAACTCTGATAAAGTGAGTAATAAACTAAGTACGGTTCAAAGGTAGGTAAAGATAAAGGTTGTGATTCAGGGAATTACAGAAAGAAGATTTAAAAGTTTGAAATTATTTCGCATTTTATTAGTTTAACATCGAATAATGATGTAAAATCAGAAGTTAGATGTATTGTTAACGACCGAAGTCGAGAGTTTAATTGTATGAATTTTGGGGTCGTTACAGTTGGTATCAAAGTTGTAGGTTATAAACCTTAGGTAGAAGTACCTTAGGCTATAACTTTAGAGAAGAAAGGTGAAGATTGTAAAGGATGAACTCAATTAGAGTTTGAACAATAAAAAATAAATTTAACAAATGTATAGAGAAAAGATTAAATTATATATGAGATGATTCAAAGAGGAATCTTGAGGTATTTAAAAGATATGAATATGGAGTTACATGACTCCAGTAATAAGATGTTAATTGTTATTAAATATACGATGCCTACAAGATGAAGATGATTAAGATAATAAGAATGAAATCAAATCGAGTTTAATTGATGAAAATTCAAAGAATGCTTTTGAAATAAGTTAAGATAATATGAATAGGTTCAAAGAAGAACTTGAAGAGCCAAAGGATCAGGGAACACCTAAGTTAAACAATCATAAGATAATATGAGTAAAGAGAGGAAAACCAAAACGATCATAAATAGAAGAAGAATCATAAGGGAAGAAGATTATAGAATAAGATCACGACGTGATCAGATGTTTTGAAATAACAGATGGTCTGTGATTACTGAATGGTTCTAGCTTGATGCTATAACGAGAAGGTACTATGAAATAGTACGAGGCAAACTCACGAGGAGTTATAAATGATGAAGTACGAAAAATTCGTATCGAGCAAAGAATAAGTTAAGAGTAAGATAGAGTTAGGTGGGATTTCAATTAAGGACTTATGTGATGGCTGAGTTGTACAAACCTTTGTGTACGGGCGAGGGTTTTATGCTTGCACTCAGTTTATCACATTGATAATCCTTGGAATGTTAGTATCGCGCTATCAATGTCTATGTGGTGAAAATGTGATTCTTTTCTCATGTATGTATTTGATAGTTAGAAAATATTAAGATTAGTCAGATATTATTAGGATTAGGTGCGAGTTCTTAAAACTCGTACTTATGGTAAGTGGATGACTCATAATCATATGTATGTTTTTTAACCCCTAAGCATATGGACAGTCCCTGATGGGTTCTTGGACTACATATTGCTAGGACAAGTTCCAAAACTCTTATTATTGTCGCAAGTTCCTGAACTTCCAATGTGTGGTAAGTTTGATGAACTATACTGGGGGTATAGGAAGATTGTAAGTTGAAATACAAGAATATTTAGTATAAGAGCATTGGTGGTGCTAGAAATAAAATGAATTAGTAAGTAATGAAGCAGTGGAGTAAAGATTGAAGTTGATGGAGGAAAAAATTGATATTCCAAATCTTCTAGCTATGCTAGATTTTCGAAATTTATTGACTTCGTACTGATGTTTGCACTTATGTTTTCTTGAAAAACATTGGATTAAATGATGGAACCAATGAGTTTTAAAAACAATATCGTTATTCGTATGTCTATGCTAATTGTTTCGACTAGACAAAAATGAGTTAAAAATATCAAAATATATTTTGTTTTTCCATAGTCATTAAAGCACCACTAAATATGATGCTGATATGACAAACGAGGAAGTCATCAATGCAGTTAAGCCTAGTGTTGGATGTGATCATAAAATCATCAGCCCACTATGGTATGATGTAGCATGACGACGTCATAAAATGATTAAGTCCTCAACGTACTATTAAAATGGTACGGTATCTTAACATCATAAAAGGATTTTTTTTTTTGTTAAACTATGAAAGGATATGTCAATTGAATTGGCTAAAATTATTTCGATTGATGTCTGAGTTGTTATTAAAAGTCTATGTTATTTGATTCAGCTAGACAAATATTGAATGATGTTTATGCAGTTCAAGCGTTTCTTGAGAAGTTATGTCAAACCAAATTGTTTTGGTACGGATTCAGATGTTGAGAAGCTAAGGTGAACAACCCTTTTATAGGGGATTATATTACGCAAAAGCGTTAAAATGTTTGTACACAAAAACAAATGGTTGATCCCCCTGAGTATGAGAATAAATGTCCATATAGTCTTATGACTGTTAAAGGTTCAAGTCGAGATACTTGATAACCTGGGGACGTAGTTCAAGGTCTTTTGACCCCTCAACATGATTTGAGAATCTTTTAAATTCCTAAGTTATTCATATTGCTTCCCAATCATTGAGCAATTGTGGAAGATTCTTGTTATCCTGAAGTGAATAAGGAAAGGATGATGTTCCTTTGAAAGAAGGAAGTTGTAGAATGTAACATCTAATGATCAATATATTGAACAAGTAAAAAAAGAAATTTTGAAACAAGAAGGGAAGGAGTAAATTAAGAAAACTATAATAATTCCAAGAAAGAAATGAAATTCTGAAAAGAGAAAGGATGAAGTTATCTAAAGAAAACGTGAAATTCTTAGAAGAGAAATATGTGAAGAATGCGATGATTTTTTTTTGAAAGATCCTTAGAGGAGGAAGTGGTCATAGAACTCACTAAATGAATAAAATATTAACGTAAAGTTTATTTTGATAGATTGAATGAAGATTCATAATTAAAATTTCGAGGATGAAATTCTTAGAAGAATGGGTGAATGTAATATCCCGAGTGTTTATGAGTTTAGTATATGATGATGATGATTCTTAGAAAAGGTAATGACCGGATTAAAGAACATATAACACTCAAAATATAATTGAGTTTGAGTAAAGGTTATGAAATAAAACTTAAAAGAATTTATTGAGAAGAATGGATGGAGTGGTAAAATAAAAAACCTATATTAAAGTAATGCGTTGAGGTATTCGACGATAAAATTTTGAAAAGAGATTTGGTGAAAACCGATTAAGGGAGGTTTCGGTGATTCCGAGGACGGAATCCTGATAAGGGGGGAAAGATGTGACAACCCGAATTTTCAGAAGTTATTAAAAAAAGAATTTAATAAATAAAATTCTTATTATAAGATATTTTGCGTTTGAGTATGTGTATATATGTGTTATATATTGTGAAATATGTGATTTGGTGTGAATGTAGAAGATATATATATATATATATATATATATATATATATATATTCATATATTGGGAGAATGAGGTTTAGTAGTTATTTTAATTTAACTATTGAAGAAGGTAAATGAAATTGTTTGAAAAGGAAATTAAGTTAATTAAGTTGAAAATTATATTATGAAATAATATAATTTGATTATTATGCCTTATGGCAATGAATTTATTATGAATTAAATCTCAAAATAATGTGAGTAATTCACTTAATTAAAATAGTGAATTAATGTAAAATAATTAAAATAAGAATTTAAGGGATAAAATTCTTATTATGACGTGTTTTATAAAATGAAAGGGTAATATTTATTACATATAAATGTAATATGTTAATTTAATTCGCTTGTGAGTTTCGTAAATAGCTAAAATATTTATCGAAAAAATAAATATTTTAGTTGGAATATTTATGGAATTTAAAATAAATATTTGATGAAAATCGTTATGGAATAATTTAATTAAAGTGTGATAATATTGATGGAATGGAAATATTCTAATTTAATTAAGTAATTAAGTTAGAGATTTAGTAATTTGTTATATTGACTTAATGGAAATCATACTTATATTAAGGTTTAATTTAATTTAATTTAATTGAGTAGTGGATGTGACAATTAAAACTATATAATAAGGTAGTAATAAAAAATTAGTAAAAAGGGATTTTTAGAGAGCTACCCAAACATGGCCTTGTGGCCTTTGGTATTTTTAACTGATGGTAACTCTTTATCTGTATAACTGAAGGATGAATTAAAAACACGTTAAGTATTTCATCAATTGGAAAGCTTATTTGAAAACACAAAGAGAAAGAAATAGGCTTAGAGAAAAATTGAGAGGAGAAACTCTAAGAATCAAGAGGAAAATGAGGATTAAACAAGGACTTCCAATCATCTAACTAGAGCTTAAAAGAATCAAAGGTAAAATTTCTAGGTTTCTAGTTTATGGTTGGTTTTCTAAATTCTCTATAATTGGGTTTTTGGGGATTAAATTTGTTGAGGTATAGTTTATATATGTTTATGGATAGATATAATCTCTTAATGGTCATCTAGAAACAATTTTGGAGAGTTTAAACTTATGAAAACATGTTAAAGATGAAGAATTGAGTTTGTGGTTGAATATGTACATTTTAGTCAATTTTGAGACTAATATTAGTTATGAAATCATAATGGAAACCTTAAATTGATGATGGGTGTTTTAAGAACGTTGAAAAACAAAAAGAACGCAAGTTGAATGAATCAATTTGGTTAAGAAATGAGTTCGTACTGAATGAATTCGCTAAAAATGTTAAAAACAAGAAAATTTAGTATAAACATGAGTTTTGGGTCATGATTTGGGTTAGTTAATGTCTCTTTAAATTGTTAATTCTTTGGTATGTTGTAGTTCTATGAATTACGAGTCCATAGAGTCGAAAACGGACTAATTTAGATGTGTATAACTCGAGTTATGAAGGTTGGAAAAACAAAGGGTCTAAAATTCGCAAAACAGAATAACTTGGGCAACCCAATCTTCTCCTAGGCATTGCAGCGCCTCCCACAAGGCTTATTGGGGCGCCGCAGCGCCGGAACAGTGCTCAGGTTGGACTTTTTTGATCTCATGTAGTAAAACAGCCATAACATTTTCATACGGCCTCCGATTGAGGCGATTCAAGATGATCCAAAACGAGGACGAGTAGAACTACAACTTTGGTTCTTTAAGTCTTTCAATTTGAGGTCTTTAGCAGGGGTCAAAATGGCCATCATTGGGGCTGATGTGCATTCAGAGGCAATCGAAGGGCGTCGGGCATGCACGTATGCAAGTGTAGTGCTTCTGACGATAAAAGATGTTGTTCTAAGTTATAAAACATGAATATTAGTAAATATAATGATGCTTAATATTAATAAATGATGTATTAGATAATGTTTATAAGCATACTAAGTATACACAAGAGAGACGAGTCGGGCGTGTGACAAATGAACGTCGAAACGTCGTGACAAGTGTTAACGAACTTAAAAATATTTCAATTTAATTGAAATGAACATTATAAGATATGGAATGGGGTTAATATAAAACCAATAAGGAGTCCTAGCAAGACTTAAATACTTGAATGAACTTCGAGTATGACTAAGAAGAAATATAGTGAGATATAAGTCGAAAGTTAACACGATCAAATTGAATATTGTGTATTGATTAATAGGAAGGGTTATGGGATGTAGTCTATGTGACTAATAGTTGATGTGCATAATTATATAATTGTGTATGGCACGTGAAGTGTAGATAGCTGTAAGTTGTTAAACTGTTATTGGTAAACAACGATCAAAGCAAGTCTTTCAGTTCCTATTTGTTATATGAACTTGATGATGAATTGTTTTTAATATGTATTGCTAAGAACATGATGTATTACTATGTTGTAAGTATCAAATGTTAATGTTAATTTATGACTACATCGGTTGAGTAAGGAATGTTGATTGGATTATGGAACTCAATCATTTTTTGATATGTGATTACAACATATATAATGTATTTAGACAAATGTTTATGATGTATAAGATGAGCATGTTATTTATGTGCTACGTGTTGCATAAAAACTGTTAGATTTGTTTGGCTGTCGAGCTCAACCTTGCAAATAACTATTTTTGCAGGTTAAGGATTCAAGGTAACGTTATGTGCTACTTGAAAGACATAAATCAGATGTAATGCATGAAGATTCATATACTTTGGCTGAGTTGTTATTATTTTGAACTATGTTTAAGGTTCCGGATGATGTACTTGATAATGTAAGATGTTTAATAGATGTTGAGTTATAAAACTTGAATTTTGTTCGATGCATAAAGGGTATTGAACCTGGATGTAAGTTTTATTTATTAATTCTGATAAAGTGAGTAATAAACTAAGTATGGTTCAAAGGTAGGTAAAGATAAAGGTTGTGGTTCAGGGAATTACAGAAAGAAGATTGAAAAGTTTGAAATTATTCTGCATTTTATTTGTTTAACATCGAATAATGATGTAAAATCAAAAGTTAGATGTATTGTTAACGACCGAAGTCGAGATTTTAATTGTATGAATTTTGGAGTCGTTATAGAATATCTATTGGAAATAATGTATTCCGACGAAAATAATATATACATTTTTTAATAAATTTTTTAAAATTGTAATTTCAGGTGTTTAAACCCATTTCTGTACATGTAACCTGTTTTATCTCAATACAGACAGTAATATATTTCATATTCATTCAACATAGCGTTAAAAACCTGTATCATCACATCATCAACAACTAAGCTAACAAGTACATATATAAACTAACAATTAACGTTGATCTACTAACCCGTCATCAACAACATCACTAAGCTAAGAATTACATATATAAGCTAACAATTACAAATGATCTACTAACTTGTCAACAATTACAAATATAAGCTAATGTTCCATAAATTATATACAATATGACGCAACTAGACTACAATATGTACAAATGATCTATAATTTAATGAATTAAATGAATACAAATGAACTATAAACTAGTGGGCGGATCATCATCGGGCAGAGGTGGACGACGTTGTTGCTCTGGTGTATGAAAATCAGCATCGTTTTCCCCCCGGTCGTCATCGCAAGTTCGCTCTCCATCGCCACACTGTTGATAGAATAAAAACTAAAAATCATTAGTCCATATATATGTGAGAATTAAAAAGATAATGTTAACTGAAAATAACATAAACATGAATAATACCTTAGTAGGCGGTTGCTAACGAAAAGCCTGCTCTAGGAGGGTAACCATCATCCGAAGCATCTCGTCGCTCAACGCGTCGAACTGCTACTCAGGTAAGCCTGTACTATCTGCGGAGGCTCCACTACTAGAAATTTGACATATAACGACGAGCTATAACGACGGTCGGCACGGAACCGTCGCTATAGAGTATCTAATAGCAATGGTCGGCACGAACCGTCGGTATAGAGGTATTTTATAGAACCTCCCACTTTCCCCCAAATTATTTCAGTATCTTCGCTTCAATTTTTCCCCAAATTCCTTCTCATCTCCACACTATCTCTCTTTTATCCTAACCCACCAGCCCGAATCCGACTCTTCTTCAGCACAGTCAACTTCTTCTTCATTTCCCAATTCCAAGTCTGCCGATTTAGATTCCGGTACCAAAGCTGGCCTCCCGAAGCTGCCTCAATTTGTGTACTTGATTGCGGGTACTGAAGGCGACGAATTGCACTTGAAACGAGTTCTTCAGGCTGTGTATCATCCTAGAAATTACTATTTGCTGCATCTCGATCTTGATGCTCCGGATGCTAAGAGAATTGAGCTTGCAAAGTATATCAAATCGGATTATCCTCTCATGCCCTAACTGGTAAAGTATATTGGTGTTGGTGTTGGGTGGTTCTGCCTTTCTTGAAATTAACATGGAGGAGGAGCATTAAGGAAATAATTTGGCTGATCCCAAAAGCCTAATTTCCTTCAATGATCATCATGTTGCTGAGATAGATGGTGAGCAGATTTAATATATATATATATATATATATATATATATATATATATATATATATATATCTTAATTGTTTATATATATAGTATTTGCACTTGTGGTACAATATTTGTGTAGTAATATATATCTTAATTGCTTATATATATATATATATATATATATATATATATATATATATATATATATATATTTGTAGTAATTTCTCCTCCCTGGGGAAATTGTTCTTGCCTCCTTAGATGGATTTAGTATGTTTCTTAGTCTCTTGATTTATTTCCAATTTAAGAATATTATGTTTGTGTAGTGCCACCAGAATAACATTAATTATAAGGTTTATATATCAACCTTAAGCATATATAGATATTTTTGTGTAGTTATGGTAGTAATTGACGGGAGATATATATTCTGGTTTTGGTTGCATGAAACAGACAAGGTATTTAATGTTGTTGAGGTAGCTGGAAGGAATATGATGTCGACAACTTCAGTTGTCACAACTATGGACTTGTTACAGATAGGTAAATACCTAGCTTTTTAAGGTGATAATCAAAGGTTGTCACAACTGGACATGTTTCACCTTTTTTGTTGCAAAGGTCGTTGTTATTCCAAGGCAAAATTAGTTCTGTTTCACCTTTATCTTGTTCTATGTTTGGCATTTGTTGTGTTCTCTTCATTTGTTGATTTAGTATTCTGGAGTTTAGTTAAAAGCGGTGGTTTTTGTAGTGGTATGGGTCATTTGCATGCTCAATAGTAAAAGCTTTGATTTTACAGTAGACTCACCACGTACAACTATCTTGATGTTGAGTTTTGGACTAGTATTTTTGTGTGATTACGTACCGTTGATTTAATTAAGTAGCGTGACATATGGTAGAAGGGGTGCATCATATATAAAGAAGTGTTTATTCTGCTTGTTTGCCTGTGTAATAGTATTGTGCCCTTTGTTAGTTATATAACATTCATTCATTTCTTTTGTTTTTATTTTTGTATTTTTGTTCTTCCATTGTTATTTTTTTGATGGAGGTACTCTAGATCTAATTTTAGTTTTCTTTTTCCTCAGAAAGGAGTGGACTGTGGGTGAAAGCATAGGAAACTCGTCGATACCTCCTGTTGGTGGTGGTCTATACTCCAGCCTAGACAAGTCACTTTGGTCGTATGACTGAAAAGAAAAAGTAGATAAAGAAAAAGGGAAGTGACATATGACGGACTTAAATACGCCTGCTGCTCCTGAAGAGGGAAAACATCCTCTTTTGGATGAGTGTTTAGAATACTGGATCCAATGTATCGTCCTTCTCTTCTTCTTTATAAGGAAGATTTACTTACATTAGTATGATAGAAATACACATGGAATACATGCGTATTTCCTGTTGGTGGTGGTCTCTTCTTCTTTCTTATTTCTTTAGTATATTAAAGTGGTTATAGATATATACCAATTGTTGAAGAGCCAAATGTTTGGTTCATTAGTCCATATTCTTAACCATTCCCTGGTATCTATCTACATATGATGCATGCTTGGCAGTTGATGTACATATACATTAGTGTTCATTAGTTCATTTTTTGTTGTTGTGATCATTACTTATTGGTTTATTTATCCTATAAGATTGATTCATTATGAAAGTTGTAGATTTTTGTTGTCCATCGGTAATAGCTTATGTACGTGTTTTCTATTGGGTTGATAGGCTTTGTCAGCGACAGGATCAAGGGCTCTAAGATATGCACGTGAAGTAGAAGGGATTGGTCAAGTTGTTGCACTGGACAATGATAAAGGTACATTTGACTTTTCAGCAATGTTGTGTTTGATAATGCCATTTGTAGAATGGTCTTATGCTTATTGTTTTAAAGGAGTATGTTAGCCTTTGTACAGTTTAGTACATATGCAGAGATATTGTATACACTTATTCTATGATTGTTATTTTCAGGTGTATGTTTTTATGTATGGTTTACACTTCAGAATTTTTAAAATGTATGGTTTGCTAATGTTCAATTTTTAAAATCCATTGTGGTGCATTGGCTTTCAAAAAGTTCTAAATCAAGGGACATAAATTCTTGGAGGTTGGTGATATTATTATAGTGGAAAAAATTTGCTGTGAATTTATTTTATGTATAATGCAACTTGCTCAGTCTGCAATGTCTATTAAGCAGTATTACAACTTGTGACTGGAACTAGATATTTAATTTGGCAAGTAAAAGATTCTTAGACCTTGTTGATTAGTCTCTGTTTTACATTGGCCATTATAATTTGTAAATATTTCATGACCATTTAAAGAATGATTTTTAAATGTCTTCTCCTAATATTAAAACTTGCATCCAGGTAGTTATAATTTTGGTAATAAAAAAAATCCAAATAGTTGAATGACTATTTTTTATATTTGTATTTGTCTGTTTTGTAAAGGCTTCTCGGAGTTTACTCTTGTACTAGTTTAATAACATGCATTTAAGTCGGAGTGGCAAATTATGGTCAGACTTGGGTAAGTTTAGTCATGGGCAAACCTGAGCTTGCTGGGTGGGTGTACAGTTCTATAACTTAAATAGGTACAGTTCTATAACTTAAATAGGAAGTCCCATTTTTTGCTTAACAAGTTGATATCCATTGAAATATTTGAGCTATATATCTCATTGGTTGTGCGCAGGCTCTGCAGTTTCTTGGTCTGCTGTGTGGTAGTTTCTCTAAATATATGCCTTTTCTGGTTGTGGGTCGATTCACTGTGTTATGTGACCTACCAGTCACCCTTGCGTCTCTTCTATCAGAAACTAGCTGGAAAGTAGTAGCAGAATATGTGGTCTTCTAAATGTAACTTCACATGTTATATTCTCTTTAACATGTAACTTGGCATCTAGTCTTTGTAATGCAGATTTGGAAGTTTTCATATTGGCCAAGTTTCTTTCGGTTCAATATTGAACCACTGGCTGAATTCTCTCTAGTAATTGTCAAGATTTTTGCAGTGAGTTTTCAGAATCAAATTTACTACTAGTGGTTTCAGAATCAAATTGATCTGAGAAGTGACAATAGTTGTTGCTGTACAAGCCAAGAAAATTGTAGGGGATGAATTATTCAACTATTATATTGTAATGTTGTAATATGAATGATTTTAAATGATGTATATAATATATTTTTATGTTTTATTTTATATTGTATTTGGGTTTGTTAAATAAATGTGCATTATTAATTATTTTTTTTTAAATTTAAAAAGGATATAGCGACGGTCATCGACTGTAGCAATAGCCTTCAATGTCCGTAGGTAAAGAGCAAATACATGGTTTTGGCATGACCTATAGCGACGATTGCCGATCTTTATTTATAGGCCAAAAACCAAATCACTATATAGGTTTTAGCGACGGCTTTTTACAATGACGATCGGTGGCCAAATCGTTATAGCCTATATGACGATCTTTTGGCCTATAGCGACGATCAATGACGAATCGCTTATAGGTCGATTTTCTAGTAGTGCCCCTTCTAGAACCTCATGAGCGAGCTGGTGAATATTAGAATTGATGGGAAACTGCTGACGAAGAAAAACCGAATCGGTATGGAACCTATCCGACACCGTCACTATCAGCTTCTAGAATAACTCGTTCAAACTAGCGCCCACATGAGAAGGTCCAACGGGTGTTCTCGAAAGTTAGCGCTGGCTAGAGCCTGGGAAAATATATTTAACATTACTAATAATAATTTATATTGTGAGATAAGTTATGATAATTCCGTGAAACAAAAAAATATTATTACCTCCAGGTAGTATATATGCGGGTATCCTCGGCAGATCTAACACTTAATACATGTAGGAACTACTAGTAGGGGGATCCTGAGATGCGACCTGTTGGGAATTGTATATTAAAATTTGATGTTGAAGGTAAATAAATATGCTTAAGTGTAAAGTCCTTTAAAGAACATATGTACAAGGACTTAGATGGTAAATCAAAACTGTTAGGTTGATCTGTAAATGAATGTATAGAAGGAAGATCAAAGTTGTTAGGATGATCTATTTTGAAATGTAATAGATAGGTCTCAACAGAATCGCAGTCTGTCAAACTGCCGAGAGATTGCAGAAGCCAAGGCAGAATCGTGGAGTATCGAGAAAGTTGCTTCAGAATTGTAGTCTGCTTTGGAAGCCACACTCAGAATCGTGGAGACTGTCCGAGTGCCTACCGAGCCAAGTCAAGAATCGCATTCAGCTCTCGGAATCGTAGAGTCTGCAAAACAAGCAAGTAGAGATCGTAGTCTATTAGAGCTTGAGAGGAATCGTAGTGTTCTCTTCAATCAAGGCTAAATCAAGCATGAACATGTCAAGACACAACGATCGTAGTGTCTCTCTAGTCATCATCAGAAGCATCGAGCTTCATCAATTTGCCGAAGGATGAAGCACAACAAATGAAGAATAGCTTATAAACGTCGAGATTTCGGGAATCCCAATGATCCAACACGCATCCTTACTATGTAAGCGTATAGAAGAAGCTAAGGAAAAAACTGCATGCCTGCTGAAAACACCTTTTCAGGTGTTAGGTGAGATAGCGATCTCATTGTGGCGATGCTGGGTCGACAATTTGAACATAAGATTTCCAGGAAGTCAACATCGGTGCTCAGAAATGTCTGATGCATTTAATGCTACAACGGATGCTTTCAACGGACACATTTCAAAGGCTCCTTTATAAGGAAATCAGACATAGATGCAACAAGTAAGCAAGTACACAGCGAAAGCTCAAGAACACTCAACGTTCAAACCCTACGATCTAGAAAGAAAAGCTTGCTCTGCTACTCAGTTCTTTCGAACGTATGCTCAACTACAACTGAGTAGCACAACCCAAGAACTCAACTCTCATCAAGTGTATACTAAGTCTGTTGGACTTGAAGAGTTCTAAGTGAACTAAAAAAGTTCTAAGACTGGTGGTCTTGAAGGAATATAAGTGATTCAAAGATTGTAAAGATATCCTTAATAGATTTCCTACTCGTGGAGTAGAAGAGTGGATTAGGAGCTTTGAGCGCTCCAAACCACTTAAAATCACTGTGTCTTCTATATACCTGCTATATTTGTTATAACAGCTTATCACCTATAAAATTGTTTTATCTTAAAGGGAAACTAACAAATCATATATTCCGTTGTGGTTAATTTATTAACAAATCTGACAAGTATTTTGAAAATAAAATTTTTAAAATATTTATTCAACCCCCCCCCTTTTAGATAACTATTGTGTCTTTGGGAACTAACCCGACCCATAGTTTCATCTCTTCATCTCAAGATAACTCAATCCCAGGAGGGGGGATGGTGGAATCTAACGGCTCAGAACCCCCCTACCAGCCTCCAACTCAGCTATACTCTGGTCTCGAAGCTTCTGAAATTGATCCTGTAATTTATTTTATATATATGAGTTATTTATATCATTTTACTATCGTTTCGTATTGGCACCGACCTAAGTGAGAGACATAACATCCAGTAATAGTCCCAAATTGGGAATATGTTAATGAGTGAATGTCAAACAGGTTTCTAAGTTCCAAAGTATAATACATATATCATACTTCCATGCAAATATGTTAACTGTGACGCCCCCAAAATAGGTATACATCACCCATTCTGAGTCGCCAAATACATGGTACATAAATCAAATACAAACTTCTTTTATACAATACGACAACAACGTAGCTTAGAGTTTTTTTACGAATATTGTCTCATAGGTGATGATTCGGACTCAAATTAAGTCCTCATTACATTTATTATCACACTATTTCATAGAATAGTGAGGACTACTATAGCCATCATCTAGGACCTTCACTCTGTTCCTCGACTATTCCGGGCTACGTTCTCATTTTTTGAAGAGAACAATGAAAGAAAAAGGGTGAGCTCAACTAGCCCAGTAAGAAATATTATGACTAAGATAATGTAGAATAAATTATCGTTAGCCTTCAACAGTGTTGAACTATTAAAATACAATAAACATCAAGTTTAGCTGCAGCAGAACAAGCAATCCATTAGAAGAGTCAAGTAGAGCATGATATCTACTATCTTCTATGATTTAAAAGGTTTAACGGTAAAACTTTCGCCGTTATTTTTATAAAAAGTTGTTTCTGTCGTTTTCTAACTCCGACAGTTATTCTATTGTGGGGTCCACCAATGATGGTGTTTGTGACGCCCCCAAAATAGGTATACATCACCCATCTTGAGTCGTCAAATACATGGTACAAAATTCAAATACAACTTAATTATACAACAGTCGTGTAAAATACGACAAAACATAATCTAAGAGTTTTAATAAGAATATTATCATCTAGACAATATCCACACTCAATGGAGTCCTCATTACATTTATTGTCACACTATTTTATAGAATAGTGAAGACTACTAAAACAACCATCTGGACCGTCAATCCGTTCCTCGACTCGTCCCGACTATATTCTCATTTCCTGAAGAGAACAGTGAAAGAAAGGGAGAGCTCAACTATCCCAGTAAGAAATATTATGATTAAGATAATGCAAAATAATTTATCGTTAGCCTTCAACAGTGTTAAACTGATAAAATATAACATACATCAAGTTTAACTGCAGCGGAACAAGCAATCCGTTAGAAGAGTCAAGTAGAGAATAAAATCTACTATCTTCTATGATTTAAAAGGTTTTTCATCACTTTTATCACGAGACTCGACAATAAATAAACCACATCATCCCCGCACTACTCTGACGAGGATATTCATCAAGATTATCACGACCACAAATTATCCACGCACTACGGCCGAGGATATTCGTGTATTCATAAATGTTCATGATCATGCCAACAACTCGTCCATCAATACACTACATTGATGAGGACTTTTACCACATCATTTGTAACATTACGGTTATGATTATACCGAATAATCCCTGGTCATAATCATACCAAGTCCATCTATGCACTACAGGCCACATATGACTTTCAACATATTATAAAAATTAGGATGATTACAATGATATAAGAATTCAATTAAACAAGTTCAAGGATAAATTTTTTAATATTTATAATTTAATTTATCCAGAAATCAATAACGTCCAAATTGTCAACATGATACTATTTTTATCCTACTTACACGCAATTCACAGGGTTCAACAAGCAATCGATATTTCACGATCAAGGGTGTAATACTCTTTGTAGTAGCGGTCCTATATATATCGTATTATGAATGAAATATGGTGAAAGAAAAATCTCTATTTGATAGGGCTTCTTCCTATACCTATGAATTCCATTGGACCCAGAAATGATACATTGGAAGAATCCGTTGGGTCTTCCAATATTAATAGGTTGATTGTTTCGCTCCTGTATCTTCCAAAAGGAAAAAAGATCTCTGAGAGTTGTTTCCTGAATTCGAAAGAGAATACTTGGGTTCTCCCAATAACTAAAAAGTGCTTTTTGGGGGGAGAGATACTATTTCACCAATCGAGTCACATGTATCTAATATATTCATACCTAATGATTTTACACAGTGGTGGTGACGAAACGTATAACTTGTACAAATATTTTGTGGAGTAAATTCAAGAATGCTCAGAAGAATATTTCCATGAAAAGATACTAGATGAAACGCAAATATCCAGGATATTCTACTAATTTCATGGAGTATAGAAGCCAAAACTTTAACCAACTGAGTATAATAGAATATATGAAACTGTAAATAGATTTTTGGCTGCCATGCGGTAATCCACGTAGACAGATGATTTCCATAATTTAATAAGGAATGAATACGAAGGATCATTCACCATGCATGTGGTAGTCCACATAGACAGGTTATTCCAACAGAATAATAAAGAATGGAATAACAGAAGAATTCACCAGGCATGCGATAGACCGCACAGACAGTTGGAATAATAAAGAATGGAATAACAAAAGAATTCACCAGGCATGCGATAGACCGCACAGACAGGTTATTCCAACAGAATAATAAAGAATGGAATAACAACCCTTTCGAGTATTGAAAGAAAATAACTCTCTTCATGAATACGAAAGAAATAATACTCCTTACCTTAGAAGAAACTGGATACTAGAATAGTGAGGTAGCAGACTTCTCTTCTTCTTTCTTTCTATAATTTCTCTCTATAATAATTGCTCTCGTGAGACTTCGTGAATTGGTGAGAATGAAAGAAGAAGGTGCTTCTATTTATAGGAAAATATAGTTTCGATAATTGCACGTTTTGGGGCTCGAAATATTACAGTATAATACCTTCCTCTTTTTCTTCATTTTTAATTTAGTATTGCAAGTATTATCAAACTTGCACCGCCTCCCCTAATAGTAAATAATGTGAATTAATAGTTCATTCATGTGACTTAATAGTATAATCATGTGAAAAAACTAATTACAGTATAATACCTTCATCTATACCTCCATTTTTAATTTAGTCATGCAAGTATTATCAATCTTGCACCACCTCCCCTAATAGTACATGAATGTGAATCAATAGTACATACATGTGAACAAATAGTTATAAGCATGTGAAATAATATCAATTAATTGCTCATTTATCCGATTAATTACTCGATTGGTCAATATAACCTCCAAACATCAATTATTATCGAAATAAATGTCGATTTCCACTAACACTAATAATCCCAACACAATGGAACTATCAATTTCATCTTTAATCAACACGAACTTATTCATCATTAATATTATAACTCACAATATTTAACAACCAGGTCGCTCCCTGGAAAGAGGGGGCTTTCCGATAAGGATTTCCCCTTATTGGCGCGCAATTAAGTGACCAAACCTCTCCTTGACAGAACTTCTAGACATTGTCAATATTATAAATAATAATATGAATAACTTTGTCATCTCAATTATTGATTTAATAATAATAAATATTATGCAGATGATACTGTGATAATAATTGAATCAATAATATAAGATATATGATGCAACAATTACTATAGCAATAATTGAGTATAACTAAGTTACTTCTCACGTAAGCATCAATAATCAATACCGTGTGCTACTATGCAACCACGCGTATTACTGTACTTTTACTACCGGGTAGTTCAATAGTTTAACGGTAAAAATTTCGCCGTTATTTTTATAAAACGATAATTTTGTCATTTTTTAACTACGACAATACTTCCATTGTAGGGTCCACCAATGATTATGTCGTCGTACGAATATTTCCTATTAAAACGAATATTCTCCGACCAATCGAATATTATATAACCACTTGTTTTCTTTGCAAAATTTTTAAATATTACCCACAACTATAACATTATATCATATCCACACCATAATATTCAAAAATATATTTCGAGAAAATTTAATCTTTATTTATAAAAGTTGGGGTCTTAGAATGTCGTCGTACAAATATTCTCCGACAAAAAGAATATTCCCCGAACAAATGAATATTTCCCGACACAACGAATATTTTATAACAACTTCCTTACTTTGCAAAATTTTCAAATATCACCCTTAACTTTAAACTTTTATCAATTTAACCATTTACTAAATAGAATAATAATTATAAGAAAATTAAATACTTTCAATTCATAAAATTCGGGATCTCACATTAACCGCCTTATTTGAGCTGGCAAATGGTTGTTCAACAATAGTTGCAAAGTGCGAAAACAACTTAAGTTGGCATCAGCATAGTATTATGCAACTTATCACCCAACTCATCCTGAAGAAAACATTAGTTGTCTTGGCTTTCTTCACAATCCGTCCCCGCAACCGCTTTTTGGGACATTTATAAGTTCTCTTTATCCACTTAATCATCCTACTTAAATGTATTACAACTGTTATCTTTTTAAAATAGAGAGCTAATAAACTACAATGAACTATATATGAATGATTAAAGTTGAGCAACTAATTAACTAGTCAATTATCGAACTTGAGATTAGGATTGTTGGATGTTCCAAAGGTCTTGAGCGGGAAACTAATACCGCTACGAGGGCAAAGAACAAAAGGTGGAGAATACTCTAAACTGTCGCGTCATATAAAGAGTTGCCTTATACCTATAAAATGTGATGACAGGTTAGAGTATTTTTCATCTTACTTTTGTTACACTGGTTGCGGTATTTGTAAGACCCCGAATTTTACGAAATGAAAGTATTCAATTTTCTGATAATTGTTATTCTATTTAGTAAATGGTTAAATTGATAAAAGGTTAAAGTTAAGGGTGATATTTGAAATTTTTTTAAAGTAAGCAAGTTGATATAAAATATTCGTTGTGACAGGGAATATTCGTTTGGTCGGGAGATATTCTTTTTTATCAGGGAATATCTGTACGACGACACCATCATTGGTGGACCCCACAACGGAATAACTATCGGAGTTAGAAAACGACAGAATTATCTTTTTATAAAAATAACGCCGAAAGTTTTACCGTTAAACTGTTGAACTACTCGGTAGTAAAAGTACAGTAATATGCGTGGTTGAATAGTAGCACACGGTATTTATTATTGATGCTTATGTGAGAAGTCACTTAGTTATACTCAATTATTGTTACATTAATTGCTGCATAATATCTTTCATATTATTGATTCAATTATTATCACAGTATCATCTGCATAATATTTATTATTATTAAATTAATAATTGAGACGACAAAATTATTTATATTATTATTTGCAATATTAACGATGTCTAGAAAGTTCTGTCGAGGAGAGATTTTGTGACGCCCCCAAAATAGGTATACATCACCCATTCTGAGTCTCCAAATACATGGTAGATAAATCAAATACAAACTTCTTTTATACAATACGACAACAGCGTAACTTAGAGTTTTTACACGAATATTGTCTTATAGACAGTATTCAAACTCAAATGAAGTCCACATTACATTTATTATCACACTATTTTATAAAATAGTGAGGACTACTATAGCCACCATCTGGGACCATCACTGCTGTTCGACTAGTCCCATTTACGTTCTCATTTCTGAAGAGAACAATAAAAGAAAAAGGTGAGCTCAACTAGCCCAGTAAGAAATATTATGACTAAGATAATGTAGAATAAATTATCGTTAGCCTTCAACAGTGTTAAATTGATAAAATATAATAAACATCAAGTTTAACTATAGCGGAATAAGCAATCCATTAGAAGAGTCAAGTAGAGCATGATATCTACTATCTTCTATGATTTAAAAAGTTTATCAACAGTTTTATCGCTAAGACTCAGCTTATTAAATAAACCACATCATCAAATCTTTCCTGCACTACGGGCCAAGGATATTCATGTAATCATCAATGGTCATGATTATACCTAATAATCCTTGGTTATAATCATACCAACAGCTATCCATCAATGCACTACAGGCCAATGAGGACTTTTACCACATCATTTATAACATTACGGGTCATGATTATACCGAATGATCCTTGGTCATAATCATACCACTCAATAGCACATCTATGCACGTAAGCCACATATGACTTTTATCATAATATAAGCATGAGGATGATGGCAATGATATAAGAATTCAATTAAAAGCAAGCAAAGGATAAATATTTAGAGATTTATAATTTAATTTATTAAGAATTCAATATTATCCAAATTGTCAACATGATACTACTTTGTGTAATAAAATTCAAGAATAATACTGTATCAAAAATGATTTGGACCGAAAAGAAATCAATTTTTGTTATGAATAGTACTCTGGGTGAATAGTACCCGGGTGAATAGTACTCCGTGAATAGTACTTTGTGAATAGTACTCATGAATAGTACTTTATGAATAATACTTTATGAATAGTACCTGTGAATAGTACTTTTGTGAGTAGTACCGTATAAATGAATAGTACTCATGGACAGTACTCTGATATGAAAACTTAAAATTTAACAAGAATGTGTAGAAAATATCCTTGTGAAGCGATACTAGATGAAGCGCAAATTTTAAGGATATTATACTAATTTCACAGAGTATAGAAGCAATAATTTAACAGAATGATGGTATAATCAGGAATACGAGACGAAATAATATTACTCACATACTACAGAGTATGGAAGAAAATATTATTCCTATGAATACTGAACAAAATAATATCCCTTACCTCAGAAGAAGACTGGATACTGGAATAGTGAGGTAACAAACTTCTCTTCTACTTTCTCTCTAACGCTTCTCTCTCTATATCTTCTCTTTCTATAATTGCTCTTGTGAGTCTTAGTGAATTGGTGAGAATGAAAGAATGAGTGAGCTTCTATTTATAGGAAAATATAGTTTCGATAATTGCACGTTTTGGGGCTCGAAATATTACAGTATAATATCTTCATCTTTTCTTTCATTTTTAATTTAGTCCTGCAAGTATTATCAAACTTGCACCACCTCCCCTAATAGTACATCTTGTGAATCAATAGTACAATCATGTGAAAAAAATAATTACAGTATAGCACCTTCATCTATACCTCCATTTTTAATTTAGTCATGCAAGTATTATCAATCTTGCACCACCTCCCCTAATAGTACATACATGTGAATCAATAGTACACACATGTGAACAAATAGTTATAAGCATGTGAATTAATAGTAATTAATTGCTCATTTATCCGATTAATTACCCGATTGGTCAATATAACCTCCAGACATCCGTTATTATCGAAATAGATGTCGATTTCCACTAACACTAATAATCCCAACACAATGGAAATATCAAATTCATCTTTAATCAACACAAACTTATTCATCATTAATATTATAACTCACAATATTTAACAACCAGGTCGTTCCCAGAAAAGAGGGGGCTTTCCGATAAGGATTTCTCCTTATTGGAGCGCAATTAGGTGACCAAACCCCTTTCCTAGATAGAACTTCCTTAGTTATTGACAATAATGCTATCTAATAATATTATTCAAATAATATGAATTATTGATATAATAATGGGAAATACTTTGCAATGACAATTATTGAAACAACAATAATATAAAATATCAACACAACAAATATTGAATCAATAAAATAAAATATTGAACAGTAATTACTGTAACAATTATTGAGTAGTGCCTTCTTACGTAAGAATCAATAATTTAAAAATAATATGCAATACCGTGTGCTACTGTGCAACCACGCGTATTACTGTATTTTAACCACCAGGTAATCCAACAGTGTTAACGGTAATAATTACGCTCGTTATTTATAAAAACTCAAACTTGTCGTTTTCTTCATCCGATAGTTATTCTGTTATGGGGCCCACAAATGGCTGCGCCATCGTACGAATATTTCCTGACAATAAGAATATTCCACGACCAAACAAATATTCCCCGACAACAATGAGTATTTTATAGTTACTTGCTTATTTTGAAAAAAAATCATATATCACCCTTAACTTTAACTTTTTATCAATTTAACCATTTACTGAATAGTAATTATAAGAAAAATTGAATACTTTTATTTTATACAATTCGGGGTCTTACAATCTCCCATCCTTATTAAATTTCGTCCCAGAAATTTACGTACCTGGTATTTCGAAGAGTTGAGAATACCTTGCTTTCATTTTAGATTATATCTCCTCGGTCATCATGATTTCTCCATTGCTCATTCTAGAATACAACTTCAAAACAAAGGTTAATTGACGTATCACAATTTGCCAATTTATCAAGTAAGAAATTTTAGCTTAGGTAAGTCACACACTAGCGAAGTATATTACTCGTCTCTCCCCTCCTAGTTCTAGACTCAGATCTTCACCAGCGACCATATCCCTAAGCTCTGATACCAAATGCGACGCCCCCAAAATAGGTTCAATCCACACAACCTATTTTGAGTCGCCACGAACTACACTCAATGCAATTTCCAAATACAAACATCATTATTACAATTGTCGTGCAAAAATATGACAACACATATGTTGTGAGTTTTACTACAAATAGATACCAAATGTGACTCTCATCCCTTTACCTAGATATCACCTCACATTGATACCTTACAGTGGTACCTTACATAAAGGTACAGTTAATAACTGTTTTAGAAATTAAAATCTTCAGAAAATGCTCAAGAAAACCTTCGTACATGGGAGGCCATGCATCTAAGTTATAATAAATATCATATGACTGGAGAATTATCCTTGGTTGACCCAATAGACTCCAAATAAAAATGAGAAGATTGTTATCATGTTCTTTCCAATGGTGAGTCTTCTCTTGACATATAATTATCTCCATTGTCTCCAATTGAGAGTTATATTTCAACCAAACTCTAAGATTATATAGGTAGTGCTCGTAGATATACTCAGCAAGTGGATGTGCACAACCATGTCTTATGATAACACGAAGTCGTATGTCATTAGACATCTTGTATGATAGTGGCAAAACACCCTTCCAACGTTGGGTTCGCCTCACCCTATTTGATTCACCAAATATAACTACTAAATGATGTATAAAATACAACACACTATTCTAAAGTTCTCAATAAAATTATTTCCATACTGTTTAGGGAGAACCTCCATAGCTAGAGACCACCGTTCTATTCCCCTGTTATCCCCATTCGACCTAGCTACACTCTTATTACCTGAAAGGAATTGTGAAGCAAAAGGGTGATCACAACTAGCCCAGTAAAGAATATCATGACTAAAAATAATTAAATTATCAATAGCCTTCGTCAGTAATGAATCAGAGATTTAGAACATATGGTAGATGATAAAACTTTTCAACCATAGTTGCAGCGGAACGAGCAATCCATTAAAAGAGTCAAATAGACCATAAAGTCTATTATCTTCTCCATGTTAAAAGTCCACCAACAATGTTTTATCCCTGTAACATCAATCAACAGTTCTGGTCTACAATCATATGAATAACTTATAATCATAATTGTGGTTCTAAATTCCTCTTCTCATCCAGGACGAAGATAATTTTTATCACCTGTCTTTACCTGAAACATCAAAGGTCATGGTTATACCAAATCACAGTTCCTGTTCATAATCATACTAATAAATTCATCTTTGCACTACGGGCCAAAAATATTCGTCAACAGTTCATCTTTGCACTACTGGCCAAAGATATTCAACAACATGTCATCTTTGCACTACAAGCCAAAGATATTAAACAACAGATCATCTTTGTACTACAAGCCAAATATATTCAACAATAGATCATCTTTGCACTACAGGCCAAAGATATTAAAATCTTAAAGAAATATATAATCATTTCAGAACAATAATTAAAACCATGTTGATCAATTCACCTTTGCACTTAAGCTAAAGATATTCAATTATAAATTCAATGGTCATGATCATCCTAGTCAACAATTCATCTTTGCACTACTGGCCAAGGGGAAACCATAGTCACGATCATACCAATAATCTACCCATCTTTACACTCAAGTCAAAGAAAAATTTCATCACTAGGATTATAAAAATGTTATATATGATAATAAAAATAATATGATCAACAACTGCATTTAATTTCAAGAGTAAGATTCATAAATCAACGATAATTTAGTCAGAATAAGAAACCAATTTTATCGTGAATAGTACCCATGAATAGTAACTCATGAATAGTAATTCATGAATAGTAACTCGTGAATAGTACTCTGTATTCGTACATAGTACCGTATACGTAAATAATATCATATACATAAATAGTGTCATATACATGAATAGTGTAAAATATGTGAATAGTAACCCCGACACGAAAAGGTAGAAATTTCACAATAAAATTCATATCAATATTTTGGCATAATGATATTGTAGAAAATAATATCATTTACGAAGAAAATAACATCCCTTACTATCCCTTAGCTCAAAAGAACAGTATTTCTGACTGGAATATCGGATATAATGCTGAAGAAAACTTGCACTGAATAGTAACTCTCAAAGTATCTAAATACTCACAAAATACGCTCGATAATATATATATAGAGAGAAAACTTGTTTCTGATGTGATTTTCAATTCTAACTAAGCACCCTATTTATAGGAAAATACTAGAACGCCAAATGAGACTAAATTAATAAAATAATAACAATAAATTTTATACGCATGCCAAGTTGCCAACCAAGACCAAATTATCAGCCATCACCAGTGGGGCCCACCAAAAATCAGTCAACTTTTCCCAACAACTAAAAGTGGGGCCCACCAATATTTTTAATAAAAACATTTATTTCCGAAACTTCAATAAATCATAATGAATAGTCTTTTTATCAGAAAAATAAAAATTTTATGTCCGTTCCATAGGAAATCGAATTCTCTACAACTTTGTAGCTTTAAGTTATTCCAAATTCCAAACGAAAAATGACCGAAATCCTCATACGGACGATTTTCAACACCTCTTAAAATCCATAACAAATCATACGCTAATTTTTAACGGTTCAAAATTTGTGGACATATACTCAACTTATATATGTATAACATATCCAAAAATCACAACAATCTAACGGTCGGGTCAAAATTATAACTCACACAATAGAGCTTAAGAACACTGATTTGATTTTCAGACTATAAGTCCCTCGTACCAGTTTCACTCAAACAGTCACCACAACAAATCCACAAAGAATATTTGGTTGATTCAAATTTCTACGCTTATCTTACTTCCAGGGCTTTCTTTTGATATATGGCTCATCTCCTAACTCATTATACACGAAGAGTTATGGATTTTACAAAATCAAGTAATAAACTGATTTTTCTGAAAATCCCATATTTTGTTCTTCTTTTGATTTCTAGATTTCTCTCATTTGATTCATGCACCGTGAATTTAGTGTGAAAATATCACCATTATTATATTATTATATAACCACATTATACATTTATAATGTAAGATAAAATATCAATTTATAATGTAATACGCGTGGTTGCATAGTAGCACACGGTATTGATTATTGATGCTTACGTAAGAAGTCACTCAGTTATAATCAATTATTGCTACAGTAATTGCTGCATCATATCTCTCATATTATTGATTCAATTATTGTTACAGTATCATCTCCATAATATGATATATTATTAAATCAATAATTGACAATGTCTAGAAGTTCTGTCAAGGAGATGTTTGGTCACCTAATTGCACGCCAATAAGGAGAAATCCTTATCGGAAAGCCCCCTCTTTTCTGGGAACGACCTGGTTGTTAAATATTATGAGTTATAATATTAATGATGAATAAGTTCGTGTTGATTAAAGATGAAATTGATAGTTCCATTATGTTGGGATTATTAGTGTTAGTAGAAATCGATATTTGTTTCGATAATAATTGATGTCTGGAGGTTATATTGTTCAATCGGGTATTCGGGGCACTTTTCGTGTCGGAGTACTATTCACGAGTTACTATTCACGAGTTACTATTCATGAGTTACTATTCACCCGTAAGATATATTTCTTTTCGGTCCAAATTATTTTTGGATACAATATTATTCCATGAAGAGATGTGCTAATTTTTCAGACCGTTGGTTGAAGATATAATAGTAAATCAATATGGACCGCTGGTGGAAAGTTATAATAGTAAATCAATATGGATCGCTGGTTTAAAGTTTTAATAGTAAATCAGTATGGACCGTTGCTTTAAGTTTTAATAGTAAACCAATATGGATCGTCCGTTTAAAAGTAAATCAATCTGGACCGTTCATGAATTAGTTACTATTCAGTTCATTCTCCTATAAAATAGAAGCTCATTCCTTAATTATTTCTTACGAATTCACTGAAACTCTAGAGAGAGAAACTGTAACATTCCAGAATTTTAAAGTGTAATATTAAATATTTATTGATTTATATAAGTATTTAATGGATATATTTATTGTTGAATAAATAATTGTTCAATTTGAGTTGATGTGGTTTAGTTAATTATTTGTTGAATAAATAATTAAATATTAAATATTTATTTGTAATATTAAATATTTATTGAATTATATAAGTATTTAATGGCAATTTGAGTTGATGTGGTTTAGTTAATTATTTGTTGAATAAATAATTAAGGAGCTAAGAAAATTGATTGCTATGAGATTATATACTAATTTAATTTAATAATTAAGTTAGAGAGCTAATAATGATTAAATGAATTATAATATTTTAATTAGATCTTTGTAATTAAAATAAGGTGTTAGTTGATTAAATAAAATTTTAATTATAAAGAAAATTATAGTTTTGTGGTAATGATTTATGTGTGAAAGTAATTTAATAGATTAGTATTTGAATTGATTATTTAATTTAATAGAAGTGTGACAAATAACCTTGCTATAAAGGAGTTATTAAAATAAATTAAAAGAGTTTAATTTAGTTTTTACCAAACATGTCTTATTGCATAATAAGTCTTTAATCTAATGATGTTTTAGCAAACAAAGTATAAGGATTAATCCATTTGTTTTAGTTAGACTTACCAAACAAGGTGTAAGGATTAAAGAGTTATTTTATTAAGCTTAGCCAAACAAGCCTTATGGCTTTTGATTTTCAAAATAATATAACTGATGTCAGTTAAACTCCTATACTAAATATATCTATTATTACATACGTTATATTATTATACGTAAACTAGAGAAAGACTCAAATTGAAGAAAAAAGAAGAAGAAGAAAAGAAAAGGAGAGAAAACTTGAGAGAAATCCTTGAAGGTTTTGAGAAAGAAAAGAAGTTTGATAATCAAAAGTAGCCATCATCTTCTTAATCAAAGGTAGGAGCTTAATCTTTTCTTTAAAAGTTAGTTTTCTTCTTCTTCCAAAAAGTTCTCTATGAAATTTATAAAAGATAATTGATGGTGTTTATGGTTATATGATAAATTATTGATTATAAGATGATTACATGAGTTTATATATATGATTATAGAGAAACTAGTTCATGTATGTATGTGTTTTGTGAAGAAAACCATATTACAGTGTTTACAGGAAAATATATATAAATATGGCTTCATTTAAAATAGAAATTTAGGCTTAATTAGTTGTTAAATTGATAAATTGATTATGAAAATTGATAGAGTATGTATAATCATAACTATGATGTTTTGAAATTTCTGTTTTGATTGAAAAACAAAATCACAGTGTTGATTTTCATTAAAAATGTCAACAATGGAGTTTTTGCCAAAAACATTGAAATTGGGTATTGTAAATTTGATGTTTATGTTATTTTATGAGTAGAAACATGTTAGAAGTCTTCACAATATGTTTATATGAAGTCTATATGTGTATTACATGTTAATCATCTATTAGATTCGAGCTTTTAGGCCAATTTGGCTTTTGTTCATCATCTTTGCCGAGCTTGGTCATTGAAGTTTCGACTCTCAAGGCAGTACGCCCAAAGAAGATAAATCTTTCTTAGCTATGCCAATGCCACGCCACAACGCCAATCAATGGCTCATGACTCACGTCCATAGTGTTAACGTAAGTCATGTTAAAGACGAACCACAATGTAAATCGTAGGCAGCAACGCGAAGTTAAAGCGTAATGTTCGGCAGTTTTTGTTTAAGTGTGCAAAGCTTGAAAATAAAGGTTATGTGTTAATAATATGAATACTAAATGATGATTTCAGTTGTATTAAACTATGAATGAGCATGTTATCAAGTGTTAACTAGTATTAACATAGTTTGATTATGTGAATGGGTAATTCGACCTACATATGTATTGTTTATATAGATATAAAATGTTGGTAATGACTAATTATGTCATGATGACATATGTATAGGGTATTGATTTAAGTTGTAAGGTTTAGCTTGTGCTAAAGGCAAGTTCTCTAACTCAAAACTTCATTGTGCGAGTTTAATTTCATTTGGTACATTATTATTTTCAAAATCAATTACAATTGTTGTAAGTTGCTACCTCTACACTTTCGTAGAGCTAGATTGCCTATTATTGAGTAAGTCATTGTATCTAGTTTCTCATGACGATACAAGTATCCCAAATCTTATAGTTTAATCTTGAGCAAGTTTTCTAATCTATTATCTTGTTAATTCAATTACTGTTTTCAATTCGATTACAATATAATGATGTAAGTTATTTGGAGCAAGTTATTCTTGTATTTAACTTGTGGTTTAGCATGCACAACTATATATGTTATGTATGCTTATTATTCAATTCTATATAACCTTGGCTTAGTGTTGTTCAAGCAAGGTATGCTATAGTTATTCAAATTATATGCTATTAGATTAATCCTAATGCATGACTTTAGTTTATTATGATTGATTCAATCACGATTATTCTATAGTATAGTGTTATTGGTCTTATTCAACTACTCCTTAGTTGATGTTCGTTGAATTCCAAATTATCTTGAAAGTTTATCCAAACCAAACTTCCTTTAGTGCATGACTTGTACTCTAAATCTTTGAGATGAACAACTCTTTTAATAGAGGTTTATGCTTAGCGTTGAAATGGTTGTGCACAATACATTGTACTGAAGGGTTGATCCCCCAAGACGTGGAGTCCTTATAGTCTTATATTTGTTAAAGTTAAAGTTGAAAGATTACTTATAATGTGGACATGATTCGTGGTCATTAGACCTCAAATTGAATGTTATAATTTTTAGAAAGTTAATAGAATATATTATTCAGTTCTATTGAGCCTAATATTGGCAATTGATGTAAAAGTTTAAAGATTTACTTATTGTTATTTCAAGTGGGCCTTGTTTGCTCACTCTCTGCTCGTAAAATTTCTTACTGACTAAAGTTAAAACGGGTGACGTACCTAGCACCAGTAAGGGAAAAGGAAAGTTGAATAAATACTGAAGACTTGTAATAGTTTTGATAGTTTACTTTCAGACTTTGGTTTAAAGATTGTAATGAAGTTTATTTAATTTTCCGCATTTGAATGTTTGTAATTTAAGGTTAGATAACCTGGGAGATTTTTTTTATTTAAGTTTAATCTTGTATGGGCAGGTTTTGATTATTCAATTTTATTATAATTGGGTAGTTAGAAATGAATGTTTTGATTAAGTGAACACTGAATCCCGTGGGAATAAAGTACCTGGATTTAGGGGTGTCACAGAAACTATAGAAAGAAAGAAGAAAAGTATTCTGCTACTTCACTACTCCAATATCCAGTTTCTTCTAAGGTAGGGGATATTATTTGTACTCGTAAGGGGTATTATTTCTTTCATATTCATGAAGAGAACTTCTGTTATTCCATTCTTTATTATTACATTGGAATAACAGATAATCTGTGCTACTACCTATACTTGGTAAGATTCTTCATTATTCCATTCTTTATTATTATGTTGGAATAACTTTCGCCTACATGTAAAGTACTGCATACATGGTGAAATTCTTCTGTTATTCCATTCTTTATTATTATGTTGGAATAACCTGTCTATGCAAAGTACTACATACATGGTAAAATTCTTCTGTTATTCCATTCTTATTATTCTATTGGAATAACTTTGTTTTATCTAAATACCGCATATATGGTGAAATTCTTCTAATATTCCGTTCTTTATTATTACGCCGGAATATCCTCGCTCATGCGTTCTTGGGATTCGGTTCCATTATTTATTATTTCGTCAAAATATCCACATCTCGTGCGTTTATGCTTGGGGACTGGTTCCATTATTTATTATTCGCATGGAATATCACGCCTATGCGTTACGTGGGACACGGTTCCATTATTTATTATTCATTGGGAATAACTTCGTGCATGCGACTATATCGACGCATAGTGAATCCTTTTGTTATTCCATTCTTTATTATTACGTTGGAATAACTTTTCTATGTGGATTACCACATGCATGGTGAATGATCCTTTGTATTCATTCCTTATTAAATTGTGGAAATGATCTGTATACGTGGATTACTGCATGGCGGGTGAAAATCCATTTGCAATTCCATATATTTTATTATACTCAGTTGGTTAAAGTTTTGGCTTCTATACTCCATGAAATTAGTGGAATATTCTTGATATTTGCGTTTCATCCAAAGATCTTTCATGGAAATATTCTTACGAGCATTCTTGAATTTTTATCGCACAAAGCAAAGATCATGTTGACAATTTGGACGTTATTGAGTTCATGATAAATTAACATATAAATCTTTAAAATTTATTCTTGAACCTGTTTTATTGAATTGTCATCATCTTTATGCTTATATTATGTTGAAAGTCATCTTTGGCTTACGTGCATAGATGAACTTGGTATGATTATGATCAGGGATTATTCGGTATAATCATGACCGTAATGTGACGAATGATGTGGTAAAAGTCCTCATTGGCATGTAGTTCAGTGGTGGACAGTTGTTGGTATGATTATGACTAGGGATTATTCGGTATAGTCATGACCATTGATGATTACATGAATATCATTGGCCGTGGAGCAAGGATGATTCGATTTTATTTATTAAGCTGAGTCTCAGCGATAAAAGTGATGAAAAACCTTTTAAATCATAGAAGATAGTAGATTTTATTCTCTACTTGACTCTTCTAATGGATTACTTGTTCCGCTGCAGTTAAACTTGATGTTTATTATATTTTATCAGTTTAACACCATTGAAGGCTAATGATAATTTATTTTGCATTATCTTAGTCATAATATTTCTTACTGGGCTAGTTGAGCTCACCCTTTCTTTCACTTTTTCTCTTGTGAAATGAGAATATAGCTGGGACGAGTCGAGGAACGGATTGACGGTCCAGATGGTTGTTTTAGTAGTCCTCACTATTCTGTGAAATAGTGTGATAATAAATGTAATGAGAACTCCACTGAGTGTGGATATTGTCTAGATGACAATATTTGTATTAAAACTCACAGCCTATGTTTTGTCGTATTTTACACGACTGTTGTATAATTAAGTTGTATTTGTATTCAATACCTTGTATCTGGTGACCCAAGATGGGTGATGTATACCTAATTTTGGGGGTGTCACATTTTCTTCATCCGACGGTTATTCTTTTATGGGGCCCACAAATGGTTGCACCGTCGTACGAATATTCCCCGACAGCAAGAATATTCCACGACCAAACAAATATTCCCTGACAACAATGAGTATTTTATAGTCACTTGCTTATTTTGAAAAATAATTCATATATCATCCTTAACTTTAACTTTTTTTTTTATCAATTTAACCATTTACTGAATAGTAATTATAAGAAAAATTGAATACTTTTATTTCATAAAATTCGGGGTCTTACAAAGCAAGGTATTCTCATCTCTTGAACTGCAGTGCACGTAAATTTGAGGGCTTAAATTTCATAAGGAGGGGAGATTGTAAGACCCCGAATTTTACTTAAATGAAAGTATTCAATTTTTTGATAATTGTTATTCTATTTAGTAAATGGTTAAATTGATAAAAGGTTAAAGTTAAGGGTGATATTTGAAAATTTTTCAAAGTAAGCAAGTTGATATAAAATATTTGTTGTGACGGGGAATATTCGTTTGGTCGGGGGATATTCTTTTTATCAGGAAATATCCGTACGACGACACCATCATTGGTGGACCCTTATTAATGAAATAATCGCTTCGGACTTAGAAAGCTATGTAATTATCTTTTTATAAAAATAACTACGAAAAGTTTTTACCGTTAAACTGTTGAACTACCCGGTAGTAAAAGTACAGTAATACGCGTGGTTGCATAGTAGCACACGATATTGATTATTGATGCTTATGTGAGAAGTCACTCAGTTATACTCAATTATTGCTACATTAATTGCTGCATAATATCTCTCATATTATTGATTCAATTATTATCACAGTATCATCTGCATAATATTTATTATTATTAAATCAATAATTGAGATAACAAAGTTATTTATATTATTATTTGCAATATTAACGATGTCTAGAAAGTTCTGTCGAGAAGAGGTTTGGTCACCTAATTGCGCGCCAATAGGGAGAAATCCTTATCGGAAAGCCCCCTCTTTCTTGGGAATGATCTGGTTGTTAAATATTGTGAGTTATAATATTAATGATCAATAAGTTCGTGTTGATTAAAGATGAAATTGATATTTCCATTGTGTTGGGATTATTAGTGTTAGTGGAAATCGACATCTATTCCGATAATAATTGATGTCTGGAGGTTATATTGACCAATCGGGTAATTAATCGGATAAATAAGCAATTAATTGCTATTAATTCACATGCTTATAACTATTTATTCACATATGTGTACTATTGATTCATATGCATGTACTATTAGGGGAGGTGGTGCAAGATTGATAATACTTGCATGACTAAATTAAAAATAGAGGTATAGATGAAGGTATTATACTGTAATTATTTTTTTCACATGTATAGAACTATTGAGTCACATGATTGTACTATTGATTCACATGATATACTATTAGTGGAGGTGGTGCAAGTTTGATAATACTTGTAGGACTAAATTAAAAATGAAGGAAAATATGAAGGTATTATACTGTAATATTTTAAGCCACAAAACGTTCAATTATCGAAACTATATTTTTCTATAAATAGAAGCTCATTCTTCCTACATTCTCACCAATTCACTAAGACTCACAAGAGCAATTATAGATAGAGAAGCTATAGAGATAGAAGCTATAGAGAGAAAGAGTAAGAGAAGTCTGCTACTTCACTATTCCAGTATTCGTATAAATATTATTTTCGTTTAATATTCGTAAAGAGTATTATTTCTTTCGTATTCATGAAGAGAGTTATTTTCTTTCAATACTCGTAAGGGTTGTTATTCCATTCTTTATTATTCTGTTGGAATAACCTATCTACGTGGACTACCGTATGCATGGTGAAATTCTTATATTATTCCATTCTTTATTATTCTGTTGGAATAACCTGTCTAGGTGGACTACCGTATGCATGGTGAAATTCTTCTGTTATTCCATTCTTTATTATTCTGTTGGAATAACCTGTATACGCGGACTACCGTATGCATGGTAAAATTCTTTTGTTATTCCATTATTTACTATTTTGTTGGAATAACCTGTATACGCGGACTACCGTATGCATAATGAAATTCTTCTGTTATTCCATTCTTTATTATTCTATTGGAATAACCTGTCTACGCGAACTACCGCATGCATGATGAATGACCCTTCGTATTCATTCTTTATTAAATTATGGAAATGATCTGTCTACGTGGATTACCGCATGGCGGGTGAAAAATCTGTTTATCGTTTCGTATATTCTATTCTACGCGTATGAGATATCATTTCTTTTGTACTCGTCATGGAATATTGTTTTCTTTTGTATTTTTCGTTTATGAGTACTATTCACGGAGTAATATTCATGAGTTACTATTTACGGGTTACTATCCACCCAGTTACTATTCACTCAAATATTATTCACTCGGGTATTCGGGACACTTTTCGTGTCGGAGTACTATTCACGAGTTACTATTCACGAGTTACTATTCACCCAGTTATTATTTACTAGAATATTATTCACTCAGGTATTTGAGGCACTTTTCATGTTGGGGTACTATTCACGAGGTACTATTCCTGAAATACTATTCATAGGGTACTATTCACAGGGTACTATTCACCCAAAAAATATATTTATTTTCTGTCCAAATTATTTTTGATACATGAATATTATTCTTGAATTTTACCCCACAAAGCAATATCATGTTGACAATTTGGATATTTTTAAACTCTGGATAAATTTAAAGTCTTTAATATTTATCCTTGATTTCGTTTAATTAATACTTATATCATTGTCATCATCCTCATGCTTATATTGTGTTGAAAGTCATCTTTGGCTTACGTGCATAGATGGACTGTTGATTGGTATGATTATGACCAGGGATCATTCGGTATAATCATGACCATAATGTTGCAAATGATGTGGTAAAAGTCCTCATTGACCCGTAGTGTATTGATGGACAATTTTTGGTATGATCATGACCATGGGTTCTCTTCGGCCAAGGGTGCAAAGATGAATTTTCTTATGGCGTGATCATGACCGTTGATGAAAACACGATTATCCTTGGTCCGTAGTGCTTGGATAATTCGTGGTCGTGATACTAATGAATATCCTTGGCCTGTAGTGCATGGATAATTCGGTGATGTGGATTATTTATTGTGTTGAGTCTCAACGATAAAATATTGATAATAAACTTTTAATTCGTAGAAGATAGTAGATATCATGCTCTACTTGACTCTTCTAAAATATAGTGGCATGTCTTTGGCTTGTAGTTCAAGGATGAACTGTAAATGAATATCTTTGGCCCGTAGTGCAAAGATGAATTTATTAGTATGATTATGAATAGGAACTGTAATTTGGAATAACCATAATCTTTGATGTTTCAAGTAAAGACAGGTGATGAGAATTATCTTCATCCTGGGTGCGAAGAGGAATTTAGAACCACAATTATGATTATGAGTTATTCAGACGATTATGGACAGGAATTGTTGATTGATGTTACATGTGACGCCCCCAAAATAGGTATACATCACCCATCTTGAGTCGCCAAATACATGGTACAAAATTCAAATACAACTTTATAATACAACAGTCGTGTAAAATACAACTAAACATATGTTGTGAGTTTTAATACAAATATTGTCATCTAGACAATATACAAACTCAATGGGGTCCTCATTACAATTATTGTCACAGTATCTAACAGAATAGTGAGGACTACTAATACTATTATCTGGACCGTCACTCCGTTCCCCGACTAGTCCCGACTACGTTCTCATTTCCTGAAGAGAACAATGAAAGAAAGAGTGAGCTCAACTAGCCCAGTAAGATATATTATGACTAGGATAATGCAGAATAAATTATCGTTAGCCTTTAACAGTGTTAAACTGATAAAATATAACAAACATCAAGTTTAACTACAGCGGAACAAGAAATCCATTAAAAGAGTCAAATAAAGAATAAAATCTACTATCTTTTATGATTTAAAAGGTTTTTCATCACTTTTATCGCTGAGACTCAACTTAATATATAATCCACATCATTCCTGCACTACGGCCAAGGATAATCATTAGTATCACAACCACAATTTATCCATGCACTATGGGCCAAAGATATTCGTGTATTCATCAATGGTCATGATCATGCCAATAACTGTCCATCAATGCACTACGGGCCAATGAGAATTTTTTCTACATCATTTGTAATATTACTACCATGATTACAACCGAATAATCCTCGGTCATAATCATACCAAGTCCATCTATGCACTCTGAGCCACGGATGACTTTCAACATAATATAAACATGAGGATGATGACAATGATATAAGAATTCAATAAAACAAGTTCAAGAATTAATTTATCCAGGAACTAATAACGTCCAAATTGTTAACATGATACTTCTTTGTAGAGTAAAATTCAAGAATGCTCAAAAGAATATTTCCATGAAAAGATACTGGATGAAGCGCAAATATCAAGGATATTCCACTAATTTCATGGAGTATAGAAGTCAAAACTTTAACCAACTGAGTATAATAAAGAATGGAATAACAAAAGAAATCACCAAGCATGCGATAGACCGCACATACATGTTATTCTAACAGAATAATAAAGAATGGAACCAGGTCATGCGTAAATGCACAGACAAGATATTCTAACAGAATAATAAACAACAGAACCAGGCATGCGTAACGCACAGACATGATGTTCTAACAGAATAATAAAGAACGGAACTAGGTCATGCATAACGCACAGACATGATGTTCACACAGAATAATAAAGAATGGAACCAGGTCATGCATAACGCACAGACAGAATGTTCCAAGAGAATAATAAAGAATGGAATAACAGAAGAATTTCACCATGTATGCGGTACTTCGCATAGACAGGTTATTCCAACATAATAATTAAAATGGAATAACATAAGTTCTCTTCATGAAGACGAAAACAAGAAATAATACCCTTTACCTTAGAAGAAATTGGATATGGGAAAAGAAAGGTAGCAGACTGCTCTTCTTCTTTTTATCTATAATTTTCTCTCTCTAGAGTTTCAGTGAATTCGTAAGAAATAATGAAGGAATGAGCTTCTATTTATAGGAGAATGGAAGGGCACTGTTCATGGACGAAATAATTTCTTGATTCAATTTCAATCAACCATTCATAAAAAAAAAAAAAAAAAAAAAATATAATATATATATATATATATATATATATATATATATATATATATATATATATATATATATATATATATAAACATGCTTTCAATTTATATATATCCATATTATATATAAACCACTTGATTTTATTCCCCATAACCAACATCAATCCCCCCACCCCAAAAAATCACTTTCACTACATTCTACACATTTTACTATCACACACACACACCCCTTACACCTTTCACTATCACACATACACACACACACACACACACACATACATACATCTTACACCCATCACTTTCATACTATCACTTTTCCACCATTTTCCACTCACACACACAATATATATATACACCCACATCACAATCTTATATATATAAACTCCATCCCCTATACGTAACTCCCTCCCACCCCCATTTCCAAAATCAGTTTTTCAACACATATGGGCCCCACATGTGGGCCCCACCTTTAAATAATTTCTATCGATTATCTTGAAAAATGGCTAAATGGGGGTCCATAAAATACAACAAATACTTCATAAAAATCTCCTCAATATTTTCAACAACATTTATCACCATTATTATAATTCACAATATTAATCGACTAGGTCGTTCCCAGGAAAGAGGGGGCTTTTCAATAAGGATTTCTCCTTATTGGCGCGCAATTAGGTGACCAAACCTCTCATTGGCAGAACTTCTAGACATCGTTAATATTGCAAATAATAATATTAATATCTCTGTCATTTCAATTATTGATTTAATAATATGTAAAATATCGACAATAATTGAATCAAATAATGTGAGATACTATGCAACAATTATTGTGACAATAATTAAACAAAACTGAGTGACTTCTCATGTAAGCATCAATAATCAATACCGTGTACTACTATGCAACCACGCCAGACATCGTACTTTTACTACTGAGAGTAGTTCAACAGTTTTAACTGTAAAACTTTCGCCATTATTTTCATAAAAATATTTTTGTCATTTTCTCAATCCGACAATAATTCCGTTATGGGGTCCACCAATGATTGTGCCGTCGTATGAATATTCCCTGTTAAACGAATATTCCCCGACCAATCGAATATTATAAAACAACTTGCGTACTTTGCAAACTTTATAAATACTACCCACATCTATAACATTATATCAAATTCATTCCATAATATTCAAAAATGATATTTATAGAAAAATCATCTTTATTAAAAAGTTGGGGTCTTACAACCTTCCCTTCTTATGAAATTTCGCCCTCGAAATTAGGGTACGTACCTGGTATGTCGAAGAGGTAAGAATACCTTGATTTCATTTCAGATTCTAACTCCCAAGTCATTTCCTCAACATCGTGATTTCTCCACAAAACTTTAACTTGAGGTATAACCTTGGAGCGTAGAATATGTTCCTTCTTATCCAAGATTTGAACATGAACCTCTTCATACGTCAAATCTTCCGCTATTTCGTCCGGTTCTAACTCAATAATATGGTTTGGGTCTTCCACATATTTACGTAGCATGGATATGTGAAAAATGTTATGAACACAAGACATACTTGGCGGTAAAGCGAGTCTATAGGCCACAGTTCCTACTCGATCGAGGATTAAAAATGGGCCAATGAATCGAGGATTGAGCTTTCCTCTCTTTTCAAATCTCGTAACTCCTTTCCATGGAGCAACACGTAACAACACATGATCTCTAATATCGAATTCCACGTCCTTTCGATGAAGATCAGCATAACTCTTTTGTCGATCTTGTGAGGTTTTTATATGTTGTCGGATCGTTTGAATCTTTTCTGTAGTCATACGTACCAACTCCGGTCCCAACAACGTTGCTTCACCACCTCATCCCAGCATACTAGAGAACGACACTTTCTTCCATACAACGCCTCAAATGGAGCCATGCCAATACTTGCTTGATAACTGTTGTTGTAGGAAAACTCCACCAATGGTAAGAACTTGTCCTAACTTCCCTTGAAGTCAAGGACACAGAGTCTTAATCTTAAAGAGTTTGAATCGTCCTCTCCGATTGCCCGTTCGTCTGAGGATGATATGCCGAGCTAAATCGTAAAATGTGTGCCCATAGCTTTCTGCAAACTAACCCAAAATCGTGAAGTGAATCTTGGGTCTCGATCAGAAGCTATGGATATTGGCATACCATGCAGTCTTACAATCTCATTTATGTACATACGAGAAAGACGTTCAAGTGTATAAGTTTCTCGTATCAGTAAGAAATGAGCAGACTTGGTCAATCTATCAATATTGACCTAAATCGCATCTATGCCTTGAGAAACCTTAGGAAGACCGGTAACGAAATCCATGGCAATGTGCTCCCACTTCTATTCTAGAATTTCAAGTTATTGCAATGGACCTTTTGGTACTTGATGCTCTGCCTTGACTCGTTGACAAGTTAGACACCTTGAGATAAACAGCGCTATCTCTCTCTTCATATTACTCCACGAAAATGTATGACGAAAATCACAATATATTTTGGTACTCCCAGGATGGATCGCAAATGGTGTGTTGTGCGCCTCCATCATGATTTTATACTTTAAATCAGGGTCGTTAGGAACACAAAGTCTGGAGTTGACTCGAAGTATTCTTTCTTCATCGATTCTTGCTTCCAAAATAGCACCTTCTTGCACTTTCTTCCTCATATGCATCAGCTCCAGGTCTGTAGTTTGAGCAGCTTTAACTTTATCAATCAAAGTCGGTTCTACTCGTGTATTCGCCATCATCGCATGGGTCCCTGGAGTCTTTATCTCTATCTCCATCCTTTGCAAGTCATACAAAATGGGCCTTTGCGTTGACAATATTGCACTCGTACTCGCATATGATCTTCTACTCAATGCGTCAGCTACCACGTTCACTTTTCCAGGATGGTATTGGATGGTATGATCATAATCTTTCAACAGTTCAAGCCAACGTCGCTGCCGCATGTTGAGTTCCTTTTGGGTGAAGAAATATTTGAGGCTTTTATGATCCGTAAAGATCTCCACTTTCTCCCCATACAAGTAACGCCTCCAAATTTTAAGTGCGAAGACAACAGCTGCTAACTCTAGATCATGAGTAGGATAATTCCTCTCATATTCTTTGAGTTGCCGAGAGGCATAGGCTATTACTTTCCCATGTTGGATGAGAACACATCTTAAACCTTTGCCTGTAGCATCACTGTAGATGACAAATCCCTTCGAGCCAGATGGTATTGTCAGAACAGGTGCTAAAATGAGTCTCCTCTTGAGTTCTTGAAAACTCTTCTCACATTCCTCGCTCCAACCGAACTTTGTATCTTTCCAAGTCAGTTGAGTTAATGGAGTAGCGATTCGAGAGAACCCTTCTACGAATCTCCGATAATAACTAGCTAAGCCGAGAAAACTACATACTTCGGTCACTAATTTAGGTTGCTCCCAACTTTGAATAGCTTCAATCTTTGCTGGGTCAACAAATATTCCATGACTTGATACTACGTGCCCAAGGAATGCTACTTCCTTAAGCCAGAACTCGCATTTCTTCAACTTGGCATAAAGCTTGTTTTCACGAAGCTTTTGGAGTATCAGCCTCAAGTGTTGCTCATGATCTTCACGGCTTTTGGAATAAATAAGGATGTCATCAATAAAGACGACCACAAAGTGATCTAAATATTACTTGAATACTCGGTTCATCATATCTATGAAGGCAGCAGGAGCATTAGTTAATCCAAAAGACATGACTAAGAATTCATAATGTCTGGGAGTTTCGAAAGCCGTCTTTGGAATGTCATCGTTCTAATCTTCAATTGGTGATATCCGAACGAAGATCAATCTTTGAAAAGAATTTGGCTCCTTGCAACCGGGTCAAACAGGTCATCAATACGTGGCAATGGGTACCTATTTTTGATGGTGACATGATTCAACTCCCGATAATCAACACAAAGTCGCATACTCCAATCTTTCTTCTTCACGAATAGAACAGGAGCACCCCAAGGAGAAGTACTAGGATGAATAAAGCCAATGTCTAATAATTCCTTTAGTTGGGTTTTTAACTCCTGAAGTTCAATAGGAGCCATTCGATATGGGGCTTTGGAAATAGGTTTTGTACCGGGTTCAAGGTCGATAAAAAATTCAATTTCATGCTCTAGGGTAGGCCAGGAAGTTCTTCAGGGAATACATCAGGAAATTTATTAACAATAGAAATATCATTCAAAATTGACGTATTTTTGTTTAGATCCGTGACATAAGCTAAGAAAGATTGACATCCGTTTTTCAATAAACGAATAGCTTTATGGCTTGAGATGACAGTGATTGTTTTTAATGGTTTGGTTGCTTGAATTCGCATAATAGGTTGGTTAGGAATATGAAAGCTAACAACCTTACGAAAATAATCAATTTTTGCATGAACCAATCAATTCCTAGAATCACATCAAATGCAAGTATTTTTAATGAAATAAGATCGACAGGTAATGTGAGGGTACTGATTTGAACCAAACAAGACTTATAAACGGTGGATGTAATGAAGGTTTCTCCCAACGAAGTTTCCACAGATAAGTCAAAATCTAATTTCTCCGAGTCAAATTTAATCGTTGAGCGCAAGTAGGAGAAATAAAAGAATGGGTAGAACCGGTATAAAAAAAGGTATAGACTTTGCTAGAGTTTATGATAAGCTTACCCGTGATGACCTCGTTCGGGTTCCTTGCTTTCTGGGTGGTCACTACAAACACTCTCCCTTGCACTACCGGCTTTGATTTTTCTGGGATGAACTTTGGTGCCTCCATCCTAGCTGAAACTTATCTTCGGTGAACGACAAAATTGGGCTAGGTGACCTTCTCTTCCACAATTATAACATGCTTTTGACGGCATCACGCAATTTGGACTGATGTGTCCCTCCCCTCCACATTTGAAGCATATGATAGGTGGTCGTTCTCCTTCCTTAACAACTTGGTGCTTAGGTCTTGATGTCTTTCCATCATTGTTGAATCTCCTCTTCTTGAAATGTCCATTCTTATTGTTTTAAGAATCGATTACCACCGAAGTGGTTACCATTTTCGCCCGTTGATTCCTCCACGCTTGTTGTCACCACTTCGATGATCGCTTTCCTCACCGGTATTATCATTTTGCCAGCTGCTTTCTCTTGGTTGCGTTGACTCGTTATCGCGCTCCAATAACTGAGCCCTATTTACAACATATGAATACAAACAATGTAAGACCCCAACTTTTATAAATAAAGATGAATTTTCTATAAATATCATTTTTGAATATTATGGAGTAAATTTGATATAACGTTATAGTTGTGGGTAATATTTATAAATTTTGCAAAGTACGCAAATTGTTATATAATATTCGATTGGTCGGGGAATATTTGTTTTAACAGGGAATATTCGTACAACGGCACAATCATTGGTGGACCCCAAAACGGAATTATTGTCGGATTAAGAAAATGACAAAAATACTTTTTTACTTAAAATAACTTGGCGGAAGTTTTACTGTTAACTATTGAAACACCGGTGTTAAAGAACAAAGAATGTCTGGGGTCGCATAGTAGTAGACACCAGTATTGATTATTGATGTTTATGTGATAAGTCACCGGTTTTGTTTTATTGGTATTATTAATGTAATAAAATAGAAAAGCTTTTTATATAAAAATGTAATACTTTTATAAAGTTATTCGTTTTATTAGGCTAATAGTAAAATCTCTTTTAGATAAAATGTAATACTTTTATAAAGTTATACATTTTATTAGACAATAATTAGAATATATTATATTTTATTATGCATAGTGTTTTGATATAGTGCTCGTATAGTATTTTGCATAGTAAAACTTTTTATTAAGTTATTCGTTTTATTAGATTATAAATAGAATATATTATATTTTATTTAAAAATTTTGCTTTAAATATGGACCGTCAAATTAAAGTAAATCAACTGGACCGTTCATGAGTTAGTTACTATGTAAATCCATTCTTCTATAAATAGAAGCTCATTCCTTCATTATTTCTTACTTAATTCATTTGAAACTCTAGAGAGAAACTATAGAGAGAAAGAAGAAAAGTGTTCTTCTACTTCACGACTTCTATATCCAGTACTCTTTTTTCTAAGGTAGGGGGTATTATTTCTTTTGTATTCATGAAGAGAAATTCTATTATTCCATTCTTTATTATTCTGTTGGAATAACCTGTATACGCGGGCTACCCTATACTTGGTGAAATTCTTCTGTTATTCCATTCTTTATCATTATGTTGGAATAACCTGTCTATGTGAAGTACCGCATGCATGGTGATTTCTATTATTATTCCGTTCTTTATCATTCCGTTGGAACAACCTGTCTGTGCTTTACGCATGACCTGATTCCGTTCTTTATTATTTTGTTGGACCATCCTGTCTGTGCTTTACGCATGACCTGATTCCGTTCTTTATTATTCTGTTGGAACATCCTGTCTGTGCTTTACGCATGACCTGGTTCTGTTATTTATTATTCTATTGAAATAACATGTCTGTGCGGTCTATCGCATGCCTGGTGATTACTTTTGTTATTCCATTCTTTATTATACTCAGTTGGTTAAAGTTTTGACTTCTATATTCCATGAAATTAGTGAAATATCCTTGATATTTGTGCTTCATCCAGTATCTTTTCATGGAAATATTCTTCTGAGCATTCTTGAATTTTCCTCTACAAAGAAGTATAAGTTGACAATTTGGACGTTATTAGTTCCTGAAAAAAATTAATTCTTGAACTTGTTTTATTGAATTCTTATATCATTGTCATCATCCTCGTGTTTATATTTTTTTTAAGTCATCTGTGGCCTGTAGTGCATAGATGGACTTGGTATGATATTCGGTGTAATCATGACCGTAATGTTACAAATGATGTGGTAAAAATCCTCATTGGCCGTAGTGCATTGATGGACAGTTGTTGGCATGATCATGACTATTAATGAATACACAAATATTCTTGGCTCGTAGTGCATGGATAATTATGGTCGTGATACTAAAGAATATCCTTGGCCGTAGTGTAGGGGTGATTCGATGATGTGGATTATTTATTGTCGAGTCCCAAATGATAAAAGTGATGAAAACCTTTTAAATCATAAAAGATAGTAGATTTTATTCTCTACTTGACTCTTTTAATGGATTGCTTGTTCACCGCAGATTAAACTTGATGTTTGTTATATTGTATCGGTTTTTAACACATTTAAGGCTAATGATAATTTATTACGCATTATCTTAGTCATAATATTTCTTCTTGGGCTACTTGAGCTCACCCTTTCTTTCTTTGTTCTCTTCGTGAAATGAGAATATAAGCGGGATGAGTCGTGGAAGCGGAGTGATGGACCAGATGATAGTATTAGTAGTCCTCACTATTCTGTTAAATAGTGTGAAAATAAATGTAATGAGAACTTATTCTGAGAGTGGATATCATCTAGAAGACAATATTTGTATTAAAACTCACAGCTCTCTTGTTGTATATTAAAGATTGTATTTGTATTTTGTACCATGTATTTGACGACTCAGAATAGGTGATGTATACCTATTTTGGGGGCGTCACAGTTGGTATCAAAGCTTAGGGATATGATCCCTGGCTAAGATGTGAGACTAGAACTAGGAGGGGAGATACGGGGAATTCCTTCGCTAGTATGACCTACCTAAGTTTATTTGGTATTTAATTGGTTGGTCAGAGTATAGGGATAATATGTTATATATTAATTAACCTTTGTTTTGTGGCAGTATCTAAAAATGACATCCGAGAATGTTGAGAATAGCAATGTAGCACAGGAGACCGTTGAGTCTCCATAGATCAATAATCAGGATAATGTACATCAAGAAGGCGACAATCCTCAGGCAAACAACAACACTGACCAGATGACGAACGATGGAATGTTCAGAGGTTTTATACAATTCATGCAACATCAGGCAAGAACGGCTCCTGTCCAAAATGCAGGTGGAAACACTGGAAACTCTCGGACGGTCACCGCTAAACAGTTCAAGGAGCGGGGACCACCGGAGTTTATTGGAGAGCCAAAACCACTTAAGGTGGAAGCATGGATAAAGCAGATCATCAAGATATTTGATGTCTTGGGATGCTCCGAGGAGCATAAGGTGCCATTTGCCACCTTTATGTTATGAGGAGAGGCAGATTATTGGTGGGAATCAGTAAAACGTACTCAACCTGCCACACTAAAGATGTCTTGGGAGAAGTTCCAAGAACTATTCAATGACAAATACTTTCCCGAAAGTATTCGTCACATGAAAGAGGTAGAGTTCATCAAGCTGGAGCAGAATAACATGACCGTGTCGCAGTACGAAGCCAAGTTTGCCGAGTTGTCCTGGTTTGCGTCCCACTTAGTTGATAATGAAGAGAGAATGACGCGGATTTTTTTAAGAGGTTTTAAGCCGAAGATACGTCAATATCTTATTTCTCATAAACTATGTTTGTATTCAGATGTTGTAAATAGGGCTCAGTTAGTGGAGCGCGATAACGAAAGCAACGCAACCAAGAGAAAGCGGTGAAAAAATGATAATACCAATGAGAAAGCGATCATCAAGCGGTGATGACAACAAGCGTGGAGGAATCAACAGTTCGAAATGGTAACCACCCGGTGGTAATCGAGGTACAAAACAATAAGAATGGACATTTCAAGAAGAGGAGATTCAACAATGATGGAAAGACGTCAGCACCAACACCCGTTGTTAAGGAAGAAGAACGACCACCTATCATATGCTTCAAATGCGGAGGGGAGGGACACGTCAGTCCAAACTGCGCGATGCCATCCAAAGCATGTTATAATTGTGGAAGAGAAGGTCACCTAGCCCGATTTTGTCGCTCACCAAAGACAAGTTCAACCTAGGATGGAGGCACCAAAGGTCAGTCGTAAAAGTCAAAATGGTAGTAAGAAGGAAGAGCGTTTGTAGTTACTTCCCAAAAGCAAGGAACCCAAACGAGGTCATCACTTGTAAGCTTATCATAAACTCTAAATAAGTCTATACCTTATTTGATACCGCTTTTTACCCATTCTTTTATTTCTCCTACTTGTGCTCAACGATTAAATTTGACTCCGGAGAAATTAGACTTTGACTTATCTGTAGAAACTCCGCTGGGAGAAACCTTCATTACATCCACTGTTTATAAGTCTTTTTTGGTTCAAATCAGTACCCTCACATTACCGGTCGATCTTATTTCATTAAAAATACTTGCATTTGACGTAATTCTAGGGATTGATTGGTTAACTACTCATCATGCAAAAATTGATTATTTTCGTAAGGTTGTTAGCTTTCATATTCCTAACCAACCTATTATGCGAATTCAAGCAACCAAACCATTAAAATCAATCACTGTCATCTCAAGCCATAAAGCTATTCGTTTATTGAAAAACAGATGTCAATCTTTCTTAGCTTATGTCACGGATCTAAACAAAAATACGTCAGTTTTGAATGATATTTCTATTGTTAATAAATTTCCGATGTATTCCTCGAAGAACTTACCGCCTACCCCAGAGCATGAAATTGAATTTTTTATCGACCTTGAACCCGGTACAAAACCTATTTCCAAAGCCCCATATCGAATGGCTCCTATTGAACTTCAGGAGTTAAAAACCCAACTAAAGGAATTATTAGACATTGGCTTTATTCGTCCTAGTACTTCTCCTTGGGGTGCTCCTGTTCTATTCGTGAAGAAGAAAGATTGGAGTATGCGACTTTGTATTGATTATCGGGAGTTGAATAATGTCACCGTCAAAAATAGGTACCCATTGCCACGTATTGATGACCTGTTTGACCAGTTGCAAGGAGCCAAATTCTTTTCAAAGATTGATCTTCGTTCCGGATATCACTAATTGAAGATTAAAACCGACGACATTCCAAAGTCGGCTTTCAGAACTCGATACGGGCATTATGAATTCCTAGTCATGTCCTTTGGATTGACTAATGCTCCTGCTGCCTTCATGGATATGATGAACCGAGTATTCAAGGAATATTTGGATCACTTTGTGGTCGTTTTTATTGATGACATCCTTATTTATTCCAAAAGCCGTGAAGATCATGAGCAACACTTAAGGCTGATACTCCAAAAGCTTCGTGAATACAAGCTTTATGCCAAGTTGAAGAAATGCGAGTTCTGGCTTGAGGAAGTAGCATTCCTTGGGCATGTAGTATCAAGTCATGGAATATCTGTTGACCCAGCAAAAATTGAAGCAATTCAAAGCTGGGAGTAACCTAAATCAGTGACCGAAGTACGTAGCTTTCTCGGTTTAGCTGGTTATTATCGGAGATTCATGGAAGGATTTTCTCGAATCGCTACTCCATTAACTCAGCTGACTCAGAAAGATACAAAGTTCGGTTGGACTAAAGAATGTGAGAAGAGTTTTCAAGAACTCAAGAGGAGACTCATTTCAAAGACTGCTCGACAATACCATCCTGCTCTTGGAGGATTTGTCATCTACAAAGTGATGCTTGAAGCAAAGGGTTGGGATGTGTTCTCATGCAACATGGGAAAGTCATAGCCTATTCCTCAAGACAACTCAAAGAATATGAGAGGAATTATCCTACTCATGATCTAGAGTTGGCAGCTGTTGTCTTCACACTTAAAATTTGGAGGCATTACTTGTATGGAGAGAAAGTGGAGATCTTTACGGATCATAAAAGCCTCAAATATTTCTTCACTCAAAAGGAACTCAACATGCGACAACGACGTTGGCTTGAACTATTGAAAGATTATGATTATACCATCTAATACCATCCTGGAAAAGCGAACGTGGTAGCTGACGCATTGAGTAGAAGATCATATGCAAGTGCGAATGCGAAATTATCAACGCAAAGGCCCATTTTGTGTGACTTGCAAAGGATGGAGATAGAGTTAAAGACTCCAGGGACCCATGTGACGATAGCGAATATACGAGTAGAACAGACTTTAATTGATAAAGTTAAAACTGCTCAAGCTACAGACCTGGAGCTGATGCGTTTGAGGAAGACAAGTCAAAGAAGAAGGTGCTATCTTAGGAAGCAAGAATCGATGAAGAAGGAATACTTGAGTCAACTCCGGATTTTGTGTTCCTAACGACTTACGATTTAAAGTATAAAATCATGATGGGCGCACAACACACCATTTGCAATCCATCATGGGAGTACCAAAATGTATCATGATCTTGATATACATTTTGGTGCGGCAATACGAAGAGAGAGATAATTTGTTTATCTCAAGGTGTCTAACGTGTCAATGAGTCAAGCGGAGCATCAAGTACCAAAAGGTCCATTGCAACCACTTGAAATTCCGAATGGAAGTGGGAGCACATTACCATGTATTTTCACATTGGTCTTCCCAAAGTTTCTCAAGGCATATATGCGATTTGGGTCATTGTTGATAGATTGACCAAGTCTGCTCATTTCTTACAGATACGAGAAACTTATACACTTGATCATCTTGCTCGTATGTATATAAATGAGATTGTAAGACTGCATGGTATGCCAGTATCCATAGTTTCTGATCGAGACCCAAGATTCACTTCACGATTTTGGGTTAGTTTACAAAAAGCTATGGGCATGAATTTACGATATAGTTCGGCATATCATCCTCAGACGGACGGACAATCAGAGAAGACTATTCAAACTCTGGAAGATTTATTAAGACTCTGTGTCCTTGACTTCAAGGGAAGTTGGGACAAGTTCTTACCGTTAGTGGAGTTTTCCTACAACAACAGTTATCATGCAAGCATTGGCATGGCTCCATTCGAGGCATTGTATGGAAGAAAGTGTCGTTCTCTAGTATGCTGGGATGAGGTGGGTGAAGCAATGTTGTTGGGACCGGAGTTGGTATGTATGACTAAGGAAAAGATTCAAACGATCCAACAACGTATAAAAACCTCACAAGATCGACAAAAGAGTTATGTTGATCTTCATCGAAAGGACGTGGAATTTGATATAGGAGATCATGTGTTATTACGAGTTGCTCCGTGGAAAGGAGTTACGAGATTTGGAAAGAGAGAAAAGCTCAATCCTCGATTCATTGGCCCATTTTTAATCCTCGATCGAGTAGGAATTGTGGCCTATAGACTCGCTTTGCCGCCAAGTATGTCTCGTGTTCATAACGTTTTTCACATATCCATGTTACGTAAATATGTGGAAGACCCAAACCACATTATTGAGTTAGAACCGGACGAAATAGCAGAAGATTTGACGTATGAAGAGGTTCCTGTTCAAATCTTGGATAAAAAGGAACATATTCTACGCTCCAAGGTTATACCTCAAGTCAAAGTTTTGTGGAGAAACCACGATGTTGAGGAAATGACTTGGGAGTTAGAATCTGAAATGAAATCAAGGTATCCTTACCTCTTTGATATACCAGGTACGTACCCTAATTTTGAGGGCGAAATTTCATAAGAAGGGGAGGTTGTAAGACCCCAACTTTTATAAATAAAGATGAATTTTCTATAAATATCATTTTTGAATATTATGGAGTAAATTTGATATAATGTTATAGTTGTGGGTAATATTTATAAATTTTGCAAAGTACGCAAGTTGTTATATAATATTCGATTGGTCGGAGAATATTCGTTTTAACAGGGAATATTCGTACAACGACATAATCATTGGTGGACCCCACAACGGAATTATTGTCGGATTGAGAAAACGACAAAAATACTTTATGAAAATAATGACGGAAGTTTTACTGTTAACTATTGAAACACCGGTGTTAAAAGTACGATGAATGGCGTGGTTGCATAATAGTAGCACTGCAGTATTGATTATTGATGCTTTTGTGATAAGTCACTTTCGCTTTTGTTTTATTGGTATTATTAATGTAATAAAAAGAAAAGCTTTTTATATAAAACAAAATACTTTTATAAAGTTATTCGTTTTATTAGGCTAATAGTAAAATCCTTTTATATAAAAAACAAAATACTTTTATAAAGTTATCATTTTATTAGACAATAATTAGAATATATTATATTTTATAATGTATAGTGTTTGCATAGTAAAATCTTTTATAAAGTTATTCGTTTTATTAGATTATAAATAGAATATATTTTATTTTATTTAAAAGATTTTGCTTTAAATATGGACCGTCAGATTAAAGTAAATCAATCTGGACCGTTCATGAGTTAGTTACTATGCAGTCCATTCTTCTATAAATAGAAGCTCATTCCTTCATTATTTCTTACGAATTCACTGAAACTCTAGAGAGAGAAACTATAGAGAGAAAGAAGAAAAGTGTTCTTCTACTTCACGACTTCTATATCCAGTACTCTTTTTTCTAAGGTAGGGGGTATTATTTCTTTTGTATTCATGAAGAGAAATTCTATTATTCCATTCTTTATTATTACATTGGAATAACTCAGATACGCTGCTACCCTATACTTGGTGAAATTCTTCTGTTATTCCATTCTTTATCATTATGTTGGAATAACCTGTCTATGTGAAGTACCGCATGCATGGTGATTTCTGTTATTATTCCGTTCTTTATCATTCCGTTGGAACATCCTGTCTGTGCTTTTACGCATGACACGGTTCCGTTCTTTATTATTCGTTGGAACATCCATGCTCGTGCTTTTTACGCATGACCGGTTAGATTCTTTATTATTCGTTGGAACATCATATGCGTGCTTTTACGCATGACACCGGTTCCATTATTTATCATTCTGTTGGAACATCACATGCTGCATTTACGCATGACCTGGTTCCGTTATTTATTATTCTGTTGAAATAACCTGTCTGTGCGGTCTATCGCATGCCTAGTGATTTCTTTTGTTATTCTATTCTTTATTATACTCAGTTGGTTAAAGTTTTGACTTCTATATTCCATGAAATTAGTTTAATATCCTTGATATTTGCGCTTCATCCAGTATCTTTTGATGGAAATATTCTTCTGAGCATTCTTGAATTTTACTCTACAAAGAAGTATCATGTTGACAATTTGGACGTTATTAGTTCCTGAATAAATTAATTCTTGAACTTGTTTTATTGAATTCTTATATCATTGTCATCATCCTCATATTTATATTTTTTTTTTTAAGTCATCTCGTGGCTCGTAGTGCATAGATGGACTTGGTATGATTATGACTGAGGATTATTCTTGTAATCATGACCGTAATGTTACAAATGATGTGGTAAAAATCCTCATTGGTCGTAGTGTATTGATGGACAGTTGTTGGCATAATCATGACCATTAATGAATACACAAATATTCTTGGCCCGTAGTGCATGAATAATTGTGGTCGTGATACTAAAGAATATCCTGGTCAGTAGTGCATGGGTGATTCGATGATGTGGATTATTTATTGTCGAGTCCCAAATGATAAAAGTGATGAAAAACCTTTTACATCATAAAAGATAGTAGATTTTCTTCTCTACTTGACTCTTTTAATGGATTGCTTGTTCCGCTGCAGTTAAACTTGATGTTTGTTATATTGTATCGGTTTAACACATTTTAAGGCTAATGATAATTTATTCTCGCATTATCTTAGTCATAATATTTCTTCTTGGGCTAGTTGAGCTCACCATTTCTTTTCTTTATTCTCTTCGTGGAAATGAGAATATATGGGACTTAGTCTGGAAGCGGAGTGATGGACCAGATGATAGTATTAGTTGTCCTCACTATTCTGTTAAATAGTGTGACAATAAATGTAATGAGGACTTATTCTAAGAGTGGATATCGTCTAGAAGATAGTATTTGTATTAAAACTCTCAGCTCTCTTGTTGTATATTAAAGATTGTATTTGTATTCTGTACCATGTATTTGGTGACTCAAAATATGTGATGTATACCTATTTGGGGGTGTCACAAACACAGTTTATGAGAAATTAGATATTGACGTATCTCGGGTTTCAAACCTCTTAGAAACATCCGCGTCATTCTCTCCTCATTGTCAACCAAGTGAGATGCAAACTGGGACAACTCAGAAAACTTGGCTTCGTACTACGACACGGTCATGTTGTTTTGCTCCAGCTTGATAAACTCTACCTCTTTCATGTGACGAATACTTTTGGGAAAGTACTTGTCGTTGAATAGTTCTTGGAACTTCTCCCAAGACATCTTTAGTGCAAAGAAAGTTGAGTACGCGCATCGATTCCCACGAAGAATCGCCTCTCCTCGCAACATAAAGGTGGAAAAGGGAACCTTTTGCTCCTCAGAGCATCCCAAGACATCAAATATCTTGGTGATCTGCTTTATCCACGTGTCCGCCTTAAGTGGTTTTGGTTCTCCAATAAACTTCGGTGGTCCTAGCTCCTTGAACTGTTTAGCGATGACCGTCTGAGAGCTGCCAGTGTTTCCACCTGCATTTTTGACAGGAGTCTCTCTTGCCTGATGTTGTACGAATTGCAGAAAGCTCCTAAACATTCCGTCGTTCACCATTTAGTCGGTGTTGTTGTTCACCTGAGGATTATTGCCTTCCTGATGCACATTATCCTGGGTGTTGATTTGTGGGGACTCAACGGTCTCATGTGGTCCATTGATATTCTCAACATTCTCAGATGTCATTTTCAGATACTTCCACAAAACAAGGGTTAATTGACATGTAACATATTATCACTATACTCTGACCGACCAATTAAATACCAAATAAACTTTGGTAGGTCATACTAGCGAAGGAATTCCCCGTCTCTCCCCTCCTAGTTCTAGTCTCACATCTTAGCCAGGGATCATATCTCTAAGCTTTGATACCAACTGTGACGCCCCCAAAACAGGTATACATCACCCATCTTGAGTCGCCAAATACATGGTACAAAATTCAAATACAACTTTATAATACAACAGTCGTGTAAAATACGACTAAACATATGCTGTGAGTTTTAATACAAATATTATCATCTAGACAATATACAAACTCAATGGGGTCCTCATTACAATTATTGTCACACTATCTAACAGAATAGTGAGGACTACTAATACTATTATCTGGACCGTCACTCCGTTCCCCGACTAATCCCGGCTACGTTCTTATTTCCTGAAGAGAACAATGAAAGAAAGGGTGAGCTTAACTATCCCAGTAAGAAATATTATGACTAAGATAATGCAGAATAAATTATCGTTAGCCTTCAACAGTGTTAAACTGATAAAATATAACAAACATCAAGTTTAACTGCAGCGGAACAAGCAATCCATTAAAAGAGTCAAGTAGAGAATAAAATCTACTATCTTTTATGATTTAAAAGGTTTTTCATCACTTTTATCGCTGGGACTCAGCTTAATATATAATCCACATCATTCCTGCACTACGGCCAAGGATAATCATTAGTATCACAACCACAATTTATCCATGCACTATGGGCCAAGGATATTCGTGTATTCATCAATGGTCATGATCATGCCAACAACTGTCCATCAATGCACTACGGGCCAATGAGGACTTTTTCCACATCATTTGTAACATTACGGTCATGATTACACTGAATAATCCCTATTCATAATCATACCAAGTCCATCTATGCACTACAGGCCATGGATGACTTTCAACATAATATAAACATGAGGATGATGACAATGAAATAAGAATTCAATAAAACAAGTTCAAGAATTAATTTATCCAGGAACTAATAACGTCCAAATTGTCAACATGATACTTCTTTTGTAGAGTAAAATTCAAGAATGCTCGGAAGAATATTTCAATAAAAGATATCGATGAAGCGCAAATATCAAGGATATTTCACTAATTTCATGGAGTATAGAAGTCAAACTTTAACCAACCGAGTATAATAAAGAATGGAATAACAAAAGAAATCACCAGCATGCGATAGATCGCGCATGCAAAGTTATTCCAACGTAATAATAAAAAGCGGAACCAGTCATGCGTAAACGCATTGCATGTGATATTCCAACATAATAATACACAACGAAACCAAAGGCCATGCGTAATGCATGCAGACAGGATGTTCCAACAGAATAATAAAGAACGAAACCAGGTCATGCATAACGTACAGACATGATGTTCCAACAAAATAATAAAGAATGGAACTAGGTCATGCATAACGCACAGACAGGATGTTCCAATAGAATAATAAAGAATGGAATAACAGAAGAATTTCACCATGTATGCGGTATTTCGCATAGACAGGTTATTCCAACATAATAATCAAAATGGAATAACAGAAGTTCTCTTCAGGAAGACGAAAGCAAGAAATAATACCCCTTACCTTAGAAGAAACTGGATATGGGAAAAGAAAGGTAGCAGGCTGCTCTTCTTCTTTCTATCTATAATTTTCTCTCTCTAGAGTTTCAGTGAATTCGTAAGAAATAATGAAGGAATGAGCTTCTATTTATAGGAGAATGGAAGGGCACTGTTCATGGACGAAATAATTTTGCAGATTCAATTTCTATCAACCATTCATAAAAAATAAAACAAAAAATAAAATATATATATATATATATATATATATATATATATATATATATATATATATATATATATATATAAACACATGCTTTCAATTTATATATATCCATATTATATATAAACCACTTGATTTTTATTCCCCCATAACCAACATCAATCCCCACCCCCACCCCCCAAATCACTTTCACTATACTCTTACACATTTTACTATCACACACACACACACACACCTTACACCTTTCACTATCACACACACACACACATCTTACACCCATCACTATCACACACACACATCTTACACCCATCACTTTCATACTATCACTTTTTCACCATTTTCCACTCACACACACACAATATATATATACACCCACATCACAATCTTATATATATAAACTCCCTCCCCTATACGTAGCTCCCTCCCACCCCCATTTCTAAAATCAGTTTTTCAACACATATGGGCCCCACGTGTGGGCCCCACCTTTAAATAATTTCTACCGATTATTTTGAAAAATGGGTAAATGGGGGTCCATAAAATACCACAAATACTTCATAAAAATCTCCTCAATATTTTCAACAACATTTATCACCATTATTATAATTCACAATATTAATCGACCAGGTCGTTCCCAGGAAAGAGGGGGCTTTTCAATAAGGATTTCTCCCTATTGGCGTGCAATTAGGTGACCAAACCTCTCTTTGGCAGAACTTCTAGACATCGTTAATATTACAAATAATAATATTAATAACTCTGTTATTTCAATTATTTATTTAATAATATGTAAAATATCGACAATAATTGAATCAAATAACGTGAGATACTATGCAACAATTACTGTGACAATAATTAAACAAAACTAAGTGACTTCTCACGTAAGCATCAATAATCAATACCGTGTACTACTATGCAACCACGCGTATTACTGTACTTTTACTACCGAGTAGTTCAACAGTTTTAACTGTAAAACTTCCGTCGTTATTTTCATAAAAATATTTTTGTCATTTTCTCAATCCGATAATAATTCTGTTATGGGGTCCACCAATGATTGTGCTGTCGTATGAATATTCCCTGTTAAAACGAATATTCCCCGACCAATCGAATATTATAAAACAACTTGCGTACTTTGCAAAATTTATAAATACTACCCACAACTATAACATTATATCAAATTCATTCCATAATATTCAAAAATGATATTTATAGAAAAATCATCTTTATTAAAAAGTTGGGGTCTTACATTACAGGGATAAAACATTGTTGGTGGACTTTTAACATGGAGAAGATAATAGACTTTATGGTCTATTTGACTCTTCTAATGGATTGCTCGTTCCACTGCAACTATGGTTGAAAAGTTTTATCATCTACCATATGTTCTAAATCTCTGATTTATTACTGACGAAGGCTATTGATAATTTAATTATCTTTAGTCATGATATTCTTTAATGGGCTAGTTGTGCTCACCCTTTTGCTTCACAATTTCTTTCAGGTAATAAGAGTGTAGCTGGATCGAGCGAAGGTAACAGGGGATTAGAACGGTGTTCTATAGCTATTGAGGTTCTCCTTAAACAGTATGGAAATAATTTTATTGAGAACTTTAGATAAGTGTGTTGTATTTTTATACGACATTTAATAGTTATATTTGGTGAATCAAATAGGGTGAGGCGAACCCAACTTTGGAATGGTGTTTTGCCAATATCATACGAGATATCTAATGATATATGACTTCGTGTTATCATAAGACAGGGTTGTGCACATCCACTTGCTGAGTATATCTACGAGCACTACCTATATAATCTTGGAGTTTGGTTGAAGTATAATTCTAAATCGGACACAATGGAGATAATTATATGTCAATAGAAGACTCACCATTGGAAAGAACATCATAGTAATCTTCTCGTTTTTCTTTGGGGTCTATTGGGTCAACCAAGGATACTTCTCGAGTCATATGATATCTATCATAACTTAGATGTTGGCCTCCCATGTACGAAGGTTTCCTTGAGCATTTTCCAAAGATTTTAATTTCTAAAACAGTTATTGACTGTACTTTTATGTAAAGTACCCTTGTAAGGTGTTGTGATCGAGACAACATGAGAGTTACATATGTTTGTATTAAAACTCATAGCTTATGTGTTGTCATACTCTGCACGACAGTTCAATAGTTGTATAAAAGAAGTTTGTATTTGATTTCTGTAGTGTGATATCTGGCGACTCAGAATGGGTCGTGTGGACCTATTTTGGGGGCGTCACAGTATTTGTTTCCCGCTTTAGACCTTTGAAACTTCCAAAAATTCTAATCGTAAATTCTACAGTTGATCGGTTAATTAGTGGCCCTTCTTTGCTCATTCCTATATAGTTCATTGTAATTTAGGAACTTTCTATTTTAAAAGGATAAAAGCTATAATTCTTATAAATATCCTAAAAATGCGATTGCAGGGACGGATTATGAAGAAAGCCAAAGTAGTTAATACTTTCTTCACAATGAGTTGGTTGGTAAGTTGCATAGTACCATGTTGATGCCAACTTAAGTTGTTCATGCACCTTGCAACTATTGTCGAACAACCCCTAGCCAACTCAATTAAGGCGCTCTACATATTTGAAGGATAATGGAATGATATATGTACTATAAAATGTATAGACGTAATTGATTATAATAATTGAGTTTATTTAGGATAATGTCAAACAAAATGATCTATTGAGTGTGTGACGCCCCCAAAATAGGTATACATCACTCATCTTGGGTCGCCAAATACATAGTACTGAATACAAATACAAACTTAATTATACAATATGAGCTGAGAGTTTTTACACGAATATTATCTCATAGACAATATCCAAACTCAAATGTAATCCTCATTACATTTATTATCATACTAAATAGTGAGGACTACTAAAACAACCATCTCGGACCATCACTCCGTTCCCCGACTAGTCCCGGCTACGTTCTCATTTCCTGAAGAGAACAATGAAAGCAAAAGGGTGAGCTCAACTAGCCCAGTAAGAAATATTGTGACTAAGATAATGCAGAATAAATTATCGTTAGCCTTCAAGAGTGTTAAACTGATTAAATACAATAAACATCAAGTTTAACTGCAGCGAAACAAATAATCCATTAGAAGAGTCAAGTAGAGCATGATATCTACTATCTTCTATGATTTAAAAAGTTTATCATCAATTTTATTGCTGAGACTCAGCTTAATAAATAAACCACATCATCGAATCATCCCTGTACTACGGGCCAAGGATATTCATTAGTATCACATCCATGAATTATCCATGCACTACGGGCCAAAGATATTCGTGTAATCATCAACAGTCATGATCATGCCAACAACTGCCTATCAATGCACTACGGGCCAATGAGGACTTTTACCACATCATTTGTAACATTACGGGTTATGATTATTCCGAATAATCCCTGGTCATAATCATACCAATCAACAGTCAATCTATGCACGTAACCAAAGATGACTTTCATCACAATATAAGTATGATGATGACGACAATGATATAAGAATTCAATTAAAAGAAAACAAAGGATAAATTTTATAAGATTTATCATTTAATTTATCCAGAATTCAATAATGTCCAAATTGTTAACATGATACTGTTTTGTGGAGTAAAATTCAAGAATAATATTGTATCAAAAATGATTTGGACAACAAAGAAATCAATTTTTATCATGAATAGTTCCCCGGGTGAATAATACCCGAGTGAATAGTACCTCATGAATAGTACTTCGTGAATAGTACCTGGGAATAGTACTTTATGAATAGTACCCGTGAATAGTACTTTGTGAATAGTACCCTATAAATAGTACTTTTGAATAGTACCCCGTGAATAGTATTTCGGCATGAAAAGATCAATAATTATCAAGAATGCTCAGAATAATATTTTCATGAAAAGATACTGGATGAAGCGCAAATATCAAGGATATTCTACTAATTTCACGGAGTATAGAAACAATACTTTAATAGAATGAGTGTAGAATTAGGAATACGAAATGAAAAAATATTACTCACATACTACAGAGTATGGGAGAAAATATTATTTCTTACGAATATCGAACAAAAATAATATCACTTACCTTAAAAGAAGACTGGATACTGGAATAGTGAAGTAGTAGAATACTCTTCTTCTTTCTCTCTATAGCTTCTCTCTCTATAATTGCACTTGTGAGTCTTAGTGAATTGGTAAAAATGAAAGAAGAATGAGCTTCTATTTATAGGAAAACATAGTTTCGATAATTACACGTTTTGGGGCTCGAATTATTATAGTATAGTACCTTCATCTTTTCCTCTATTTTTAATTTAGTCCTACAAGTATTATCAAACTTGCACCACCTCCTCTAATAGTACATGCATGTGAATCAATAGTACATGCATGTGGATCAATAGTTCCATTCATGTGAACAAATAGTTAAATGCATGTGAACTAATAGCAATTAATTACTCATTTATCCGATTAATTACCCAATTGGTCAATTTAACCTCCAAAAATTAATTATTATCGAAATATATGTCGATTTCCACTAACACTAATAATTCCAACACAATGGAAATATCAATTTCATCTTTAATCAACACGAACTTATTCATCATTAATATTATTACTCACAGTATTTAACAACCAGATCATTCTCAGGAAAAGGGGGGCTTTTCGATAAAGATTTCTCCCTATTAGCGCGCAATTAGGTGACCAAACCCTTTTCCTCGACAGAACTTTCTCGACATCGTCAATATTGTAAATAATAATATTAATAAATTTGTCGTCTCAATTATTGATTTAAAAATATAAAATATTATGCAGATGATACTGTAATAATTGAATCAATAATATGAGAGATATTATGCAGCAATTATTGTAACAATAATTGAGTATAACTGAGTGACTTCTCACGTAAGCATCAATAATCAATACCGTCTGCTACTATACAACCACGCGTATTACTGTACTTTTACCCCCGGGTATTTAAACAGTTTAAAGGTAAAACTTTTGCCGTTATTTTTATAAAAAGACATTTCTGTCATTTTCTAACTCTGACAATATTTCCGTTGTGGGGTCCACCAATGATTTTGTCATCGTACGAATATTCTCTGTTAAAATGAATATTCCCCGACCAATCGAATATTTTATAACCACTTCCTTACTTTGCAAAATTTATAAATATTATCCACAACTATAACATTATATCAAATCCACACCATAATATTCAAAAATATATTTCAAGAAAAATTAATCTTTATTCATAAAAGTTGGGGTCTTACAGAGTGTATTGATGATTGAAGAGAGAGTATTATTGAGTTTATTGAATATTGTGCCACACTAAGCAAATGTTATTTAGTTTCTTTTTTACCAATGAAAAACTAAGTAAATTTTATTCAGTTTATGAGAACAGTTATTCAAATATGGAGACTACTATTTGACGTTCAATCTTACTTGTCCAACGGGTTTCTAATAAGTTTCAAAATTCCAAAGTATATATATATATATATATATATATATATATATATAGTAATTATTCAGTTTATTTTAATTGTGGCAAACTAAGCAAATGCTACTTTGTTTATTTTACTAATAGAAAACTAAGTAAACTAAGTTTATTTTAAAATTTATTTTTACTTTATTTTATGTAGCAGTGGAACTAAGTAAATGTTATTTAGTTTATTATATTATATTATTTCCAATTATTTGAATTAATTTAATTTATTATAATTTAATTTAATCTATCTAATTACTTTATTTTATTTCATTTTTGTTTATTTATATTATATTATATTAAAATATTTATTTTAATTTATTTAAGCGATAAATGTTAATTAATTTTTCAATTTATTTGCTCTTATATTATATTATATATTATTTAAGTTTTTAAATAAATTTATTTTATTTATATGCTATAATATATAATTTATTTAATTTTAATTTATTTTGTATTATAGTATAGTATATTATTTTATTTACTTTACTTTAATTTAATTTAGGTAAATTATTTTATATTAAATTTTATTTATTTATTTATTTTAATTATTTTGTATTATATTTTATTATTTTATTTTACTTTAATTTATTTTTTTTTGATTTTTGATTTTATTTTTTTATTATATTATATTATATTACTTTAATTATTTAAATTTAATTATATTAAATTAAATTAGTTTATTTTATTTTATTAAATTAAAATTTATTTATTTATTTATTTTATTATTAAATATGATTTAAGTTATTTCATAGGTTTTATTTCAATTTTTTTTATTTTATTTTGTATTACATTATAATATATAATTGATTTTCTTTAAATTGTTTTATTTTAATTATTTTATTCTATATCAATTAATTTATTTTAGTACTAAGAAACTAAGTAAATGGTACTTAGTTTCTTTTAATATTGTGAAACATAAGAAATATATAAACATGCAGGGCCTATAAATTTTGCAATTGAATAATTGTGACAAAAATTTTGTCTAGAATTTCGTTAAAAATAACAAATATGACAATTCTAACAATACCAATCATTCAACTAATCCGATATCTGATGAACAACCAACAAATACAAACAACTACATATTATATTATATAAGGCAGCATATGACTAACAATACATAATTAAATAATACATGTATAAGTTGTCATTACACAAAATAATACATGATAACAATACATTCATAAGTTGTTGTGAGACCCCAAATTTTATGAATAAAGATTTAAATTTCTCGAAATATTTTTTTAAAATATTATGGTGTGGATTTGATATAATGTTATAGTTGTGGGTAATATTTATAAATTTTGCAAAGTAAGCAAGTTGTTATAAAATATTCGTTTGGTCGGGGAATATTCTTTTTGTCGGGAATATCCGTACGATGACACAATTATTGGTGGGCCCCACAATGAAAGTATTGTCGTAGTTAGAAAATGACAAAATTATCTTTTTATAAAATAACGGCAAAAGTGTTACCGTTAAAACTGTTGAACTACTTGGTAGTAAAAGTACAGTAATACGCGTGGTGGCATAGTAGCACATGGTATTGATTATTGATGCTTACGTGAGAAGTCACTTAGTTATACTCAATTATTGCTACAGTAATTGCTGCATCATATCTCTCATATTATTGATTCAATTACTGTTAAAGTATCATCTGCATTATATGTTATTAAATCAATAATTGAGACAACAAAGTTATTTATATTATTAAATTGCAATATTAACAATGTTTAGAAGTTCTGTCAAGGAGAGGTTTGGTCACCTAATTGCGCGCCAATAAGGAGAAATCCTTGTCGAAAAGCCCCCTCTTTCCTGGGAACAACCTGGTTGTTAAATAGTGTGAGTTATAATATTAATGATGAATAAGTTGTGTTGATTAAAGATGAAATTGATAGTTCCATTGTGTTGGGATTATTAGTGTTAGTGGATTATTAGTGTTAGAGAATAAAATTTACTATCTTTTATGATTTAAAAGGTTTTTCATGACAACAGCTGCCAACTCTATATCATGAGTAGGATAATTCCTCTCATATTCTTTGAGTTGTCTTGAGGCATAGGCTATGATTTTCCCATGTTGGATGAGAACACATCTTAAACCTTTGCCTGTAGCATTTGTAGATGACAAATCCCTCCGAGCCAGATGGTATTGTCAGAACAGGTGCTAAAATGAGTCTCTTCTTGAGTTCTTGAAAACTCTTCTCACATTCTTCGCTCCAACCGAACTTTGTATCTTTAAAGTCAATTTGAGTTAATGGAGTAGCACCGAGAAAATCCTTCCACGAATCTCCGATAATAACCAGCTAAACCGAGAAAGCTACGTACTTCGGTCACTAATTTAGGTTGCTCCCAGCTTTGAATTGCTTCAATCTTTGCTGGGTCAACAGATATTCCATGACTTAATACTACGTGCCCAAGGAATGCTACTTCCTCAAGCCAGAATTCATATTTCTTCAACTTGGCATAAAGTTTGTATTCACGAAGCTTTTGGAGTGTTAGCCTCAAGTGTTGCTCATGATCTTCACGGCTTTTGGAATAAATAAGGATGCCATCAATAAAGATGACCACAAAGTGATCCAAATATTCTTTGAATACTCGGTTCATCATATCCATGAAGGCAGCAGGAGCATTAGTCAATCCAAAGGACATGACTAGGAATTCATAATGCCCGTACCGAGTTCTGAAAGCCGTCTTTGGAATGTCATCGGTTCTAATCTTCAATTGGTGATATCCGGAACAAAGATCAATCTTTGAAAAGAATTTGGCTCCTTGCAACTGGTCAAATAGGTCATCAATACGTGGCAATGGATACCTATTTTTGATGGTGACATGATTCAACTCCCGATAATCAATACAAAGTCGCATACTTCCATCTTTCTTCTTCACGAATAGAACAGGAGCACCCAAGGAGAAGTACTAGGACGAATAAAGCCAATGTCTAACAATTCCTACAGTTGGGTCTTTAACTCTTGAAGTTCAATAAGAGCCATTCGATATGGGGCTTTGGAAATGGGTTTTGTACCGGGTTCAAGGTCGATACAAAATTTAATTTCACGCTCAGGGGGTAGGCCAGGAAGTTCTTCGGGGAATACGTCAGGAAATTTATTAACAATAGAAATATCGTTCAAAACTGACGTATTTTTGTTTAAATCTGTGACATAAGCTAAGAAAGCTTGACATCCATTTTTCAATAAAACGAATAGCTTTATGGCTTGAGATGACCGTGACTGATTTTAATTGTTTGGTCGCTTGAACTCGCATAATAGGTTGAGTAGGAATATGAAAGCTAACAACCTTACGAAAACAATCAATTTTTGCATGATGAGTAGTTAACCAATCAATCCCTAGAATCACGTCAAATGCAAGTATTTTCAATGAAATAAGATCTACAGGTAATGTGAGGGTATCGATTTGAACAAAACAAGACTTATAAACAGTGGATGTAATGAAGGTTTCTCCCAACGGAGTTTCCACAGATAAGTCAAAGTCTAATTTCTCCGGAGTCAAATTTAATCGATGAGCGCAAGTAGGAGAAATAAAAGAATGGGTAGAACGAAGATCAAATAAAGTATAGATTTCGTTAGAGTTTATGATAAGCTTACCGTGATGACCTCATTCGGGTTCCTTGCTTTTCGGGAGGTCACAACAAACGCTCTCCCTTGACCGCCGGTTTTGACTTTTACGGGAATGGCCTTTGGTGCCTCCATCCTAGTTGAATTTGTCTTGATGAACGACAAAATCGGGCTAAGTGACCTTCTCTTCCACAATTATAACATGCTTTCGACGGCATCCCGCAGTTTGGACGGATGTGTCCCTCCCCTCCACATTTGAAACATATGATAGGTGGTCGTTCTCCTTCCTTAACGACAGGTGCTGGTGCTGACGTCTTTCCATCATTGTTGAATTTCGTCTTCTTGAAATGTCTATTCTTATTGTTTTGGCCCTGATTACCACCAAAGTGGTTACCATTTCTGGCCTGTTGATTCCCTCCACGCTTGTTGTCACCGCTTCGATAACTGCTCTCGCTGGTATTATTATTTTGTTGGCTACTCTCTTTTAGTTGCGTTAACTCGTTATCGCGCTCCACTAACTGAGCCCTATTTACAACATCTGAATATAAACACAGTTTATGAGAAATAAGATGTGGACGTATCTCCGGCATCAGACCTCTTAAAAACATCTGTGTCATTCTCTCTTCATTATCCACCAAGTGGGACGTAAACCGGGATAACTCAGCAAATTTAGCCTCGTATTACGACACGGTCATATTGTTTTGTTCGGACTTGATAAACTCCACCTCCTTCATGTGACGAATACTTTCGAGAAAGTATTTGTCGTTGAACAGCTCTTGGAACTTCTCCCAAGACATCTTCAGTACGGTAGGTTGAGTACGTTTTACCGATTCCCACCAAGAATCCTTTTCTCACAACATAAAAGCAAAGAAAGGGAACCTTTTTTCTCCTCAGAGCATCCCAAGACATCAAATATCTTGGTGATCTGCTTTATCCATGCTTCCGCCATAAGTGGTTTTGGCTCTCCCTTAAACTCCCGTGGTCCCAGCTCCTTGAACTATTTAACGGTGACCGCCCGAGAGTTTCCAGTGTTTCCACCTGCATTTTGGACAGGAGCCGCTCTCGCCTGCTGTTGCATGAATTGCATAAAGCCCCTGACATTTAATCATTCATCATTTGGTCAGTGTTGTTGTTTGCATGAGGATTGTCGCCTTCACGATGCACATTATCACGATTATTGATATGTGGTGAATCAATGGTGCTGCGTGCTCCATTGCTATTCTCAACATTCTCGGATGTCATTTTCAGATACTGCCATAAAACAAAGGTTAGTTGAAATGTAACATATTATCCCAAATTCTGACCGACCAATTAAATACCACATAAACTTGGTAGGTCATACTAGCGAAAGAATTCCCGTCTCTCCCCTCCTAGTACTATTCTCACATCTTAGCTTGGGGATCATATCCTAAGCTTTGATACCAACTATGACGCCCCCAAAATTAGGTATACATCACCCATCTTGGGTCGTCAGATACATGGTACAAAATTCAAATACAACTTACTAATACAACTGTCGTGTACAATACGACAAAACATAACCGTGAGTTTGAATACAATTATTGTCTACTAGAGATTATACAAACTCAAAAGGAGTCCTCATTACAATTATTAACACACTATTTCACAGAATAATGAGGACTACTAATGCTATCCTCTGGACCGTCACTCCGTTCCCCGACTAGTCCCTACTATGTTCTCATTTCCTGAAGAGAACAGTGAAAGAAAGGGTGAGCTCAACTAGCCCAGTAAGAAATATTATGACTAAGATAATGCAGAATAAATTATCGTTAGCCTTCAATGATGTTAAACCGATAAAATATAACAACATCAAGTTTAACTACGATTGGAACAAGAAATCCATTAAAAGAGTCAAGTAGAGAATAAAATCTACTATCTTTTATGATTTAAAAGGTTTTTCATGATTTTTTATCATTTGGGACTACAATAAATAATCCACATCATCGAATCACTTTACACTTTTACGGCCGAGGATATTCTTTAGTATCACAACAACAAATTATCCATTCACTACTGACCAAGGACATTCGTGTATTCATTAATGGTCATAATCATGCCAACAACTATCCATTAATGCACTACGGGCCAATGATAACTTTTACCACATCATTTGTAACATTACGGTCATGATTACACCGAATAATCCCTGGTCATAATCATACCAAGTCCATCTATGCACTTACGGCCACAAATGACTTTCAACATAATATAAACATGAGGATGATGACAATGATATAAGAATTCAATAAAACAAGTTCAAGAATTAATTTATCCAGGAACTAATAATGTCCAAATTGTCAACATGATACTGCTTTGTAGAGTAAAATTTAAGAATGACCAGATGAATATTTCCATGGAAAGATACTGGATGAAGCGCAAATATCAAGGATATTCTACTAATTTCATGGAGTATAGAAGTCAAAACTTTAACCAACTGAGTATAATAAAGAATGGAATAACAAAAGAAATCACCATGCATGCGGTACTTGATAGACAAAGTTATTCCAATGTAATAATAATAACGGAACCGAGTCGAGGCAAAATTTGCAAGCGGGATGTTCCAACAGAATAATAAAGACGGAACCAGTCCTAGGTGTAAAACACACGCATATGAAGTTCCGTGAGAATAATAGAAGAATGTCATCAAGTATAGGTAAATCACAGATACAAAAGTTATTCCAATGAGAATAATAAGCAATGGAATAACAACAGTTCTCTTCATGAATAAGAAAGAATAATACCCCTTATATTAGTAGTAGATTGAATCTTCGCAAGAGTGTAGTAATGAGAATACTCTTCTTCTTTCTCTCTTATTCTCTATACTTTCTCTCTATAGCTTGAATGAATTAAGTGAAAATAATGAAGCACTAGGCCTCTATTTATAGAAGATTTCTAGCTTAGCACTTGAAATGTGAAAAGGCAAGTGGCTTGACGACTGGTGATGTGAAAAGAAAAGTGGTTTGACTTCTGTAATGTGAAACGACAATTGGTTCGACGCCTATAATATGAAACGGTAAGTGGTTTGACGTTTGGTAAAGGTAGTTACTATTGACGAAGGTAATTAATATTGATGAAGGTAATTACTATTGACGAAGGTAATTACTATTGATGAAGGTAATTATTATTGACGAAGAGACTCTTAGATGATGACATATGGGCCCCCCATAAAATAACCTAACTTACCTCAAACGTCTCATAATAGACTCTTTATATACATCAAGGATTGAATAAATATTATCACAAATCATTTTATTTTTAATCAACACATATTTAATCTTTCAACAATTATTAATCATCTATAACTTGTCGTCTCAATTATGGATTTAATAATATAACATATTATACAAATGATATCGTGACAATAATTGAATCAATAATATAAGAGATATGATGCAACAACCATGTGAAGCAATAATTGAGTATAATTTGAGTGACTTCTCACGTAAGCATCAATAATCAATACCGTAGTGCTACTTTATGCAACCAGCGCCAGACATCGCATTTTTTACTAGGGTAGTTCAACAGGTTTTAATGGTAACACCTCCGCCGTTATTTTCATAAAGTATTTTTGTCGTTTTTCTATCCGACAATAATTCCGTTAGGGGGTCCACTAATGATTGTGCTTGTCGCACGAATATTCCCCGACAAAAGAATATTCCCTACCAAACGTAATATTTTATAACAACTTGCTTACTTTGCAAAATTTATAAATATTATCCCCAACTATAACATTATATCAAATTTACTCCATAATATTCAAAAATAATATTTATAGAAAATTCATCTTTATTTATAAAAGTTGGGGTCTTACAGTACAATACTGTAATTAGTTTTTTCACATGATTATACTATTGAGTCACATGAATGAACTATTAATTCACATTATTTACTATTAGGGGAGGTGGTGCAAGTTTGATAATACTTGCAGGACTAAATTAAAAATGAAGAAAAATAGGAAGGTATTATACTGTAATATTTCGAGCCCCAAAATGTGCAATTGTCGAAACTATATTTTCCTATAAATAGAAGCTCATTCTTCCTTCATTTCTCACCAATTCACAAAATCTTTAGAACAATTATTGTAGAGAGAAATTATAAAGAGAAAGAAGAAGAGAAGTATGCTACCTTACTATTCCAGTATCCAATTTTTCTAAGGTAAGGGGTATTATTCTTTCGTATTCATGAAGAGAGTTATTTTCTTTCAATACTTATCAGGGTTGTTATTCCATTCTTTATTATTATGTTGGAATAACCTGTCTATGTGAAGTACCGCATACATGGTGAAATTCTTCTGTTATTCCATTCTTTATTATTACATTGGAATAACTCCGTCATGCATGTGATCTATCGCATACACCGGTGAATTCTGTTGTTATTCCATTCTTTATTATTCTGTTGGAACATCCTGTCTGTGCGGATTACGCATGACTTGGTTCCATTCTTTATTATTCTGTTGGAACATCCTGTCTGTGCGGATTACGCATGACCTGGTTCCAATCTTTATTATTCTATTGGAACATCCTGTCTGTGCGGATTAAGCATGACCTGGTTCTATTCTTTATTATTCTATTGGAATAACCTGTTTGTGTGGATTACGCACTCCTGGTGAATTCTTCTGTTATTCCATTCTTTATTATTCTGTTGGAATAATCTGTCTACGTGGATTACCGCATGGCGGCAAAAATCCATTTTTGGCTTCATATATTCTATTATACTTAGTTGATTAAAGTTTTGGCTTCTATACTCCATGAAATTAGTGGAATATCCTTGATATTTACGCTTCATCCAGTATCTTTTCATGAAAATATTCTTCTCGAGCATTCTTGAATTTTACTCCACAAAGCAAAGATCATGTTGACAATTTGGACGTTATTGATTTACGGATAAATTAAATTATAAATCTTTACAAATTTATCCTTGAACTTGTTTTATTGAATTCTTATATCATTGTCATCATCCTCATGTTTATAATATGTTGAAAGTCATCTCGTGGCCTCGTAATGCATAGATGAACTTGGTATGATTATGACAGGATTATTCTAAGATAATCATGACCGTAATGTTACAAATGATATGGTAAAATTCCTCATTGGTCAGTAGTACATTGATGGATGAGTTGTTGGCATGATCATGACCATTGATGAATACACGAATATCCTTGGCCCGTAGTGCATGGATAATTTGTGGTCGTGATACTAATGAATATCCTCGTCAGTAAAGAGTAGATGATGTGGTTTATTTATTAAGCCAAGTCTCAGCGATAAAAGTGATGAAGAACCTTTTAAATCATAGAAGATAGTAGATTTTATTCTCTACTTGACTCTTCTAATGGATTGCTTGTTCCGCTGCAGTTAAACTTGATGTTTATTATATTTTATCAGTTTAACATTGTTGAAGGCTAATGATAATTTATTCTACATTATCTTAGTCATAATATTTCTTACTGGGCTAGTTGAGCTCACCCTTTCTTTCACTGTTCTCTTCAGGAAATAAGAACGTAGGTGGGACTAGTCAGGGAACGGAGTGACGGTCCAGATGATATCATTAGTAGTCCTCACTATTCTGTTAAATAGTGTGACAATAAATGTAATGAGGACTCCATTGAGTGTGGATATTATCTAGATGACAATATTCTTATTAAAACTCTTAGATTATATTTTGTCGTATTTTACACGACTATTGTTTAATTAAGTTGTATTTAAATTTTGTACCATGTATTTGGCGACTCAAGATGGGTGATGTATACTTATTTTGGGGACGTCACAGTTGGTATCAAAGCTTAGGGATATGATCCCTGACTGAGATGTGAGGCAAGAACTGGGAGGGGAGAGACGACGAATTCCTTCCCTAGTATGACCTACCTAAGTTTAATTCTTATTAAATTGGTCGGTCAGAGTATAAGGATTATATGTGATATGTCAATTAACCCTTGTTTTGTGGCAGTGTTTGAAAATGGCATCTGAAAATATTGAGATAAGCAATGAAGCACATGAGACCGTTGAGTCACCAACGATCAATACCCAGGATAATGTGAAACAGGAGACAATAATCCTCAGGTAAACAACAACACCGATCAGATGATGAACGATGGGATGTTAAGAGGCTTTATGCAATTCATGCAACATCAGGCGAGAGAGACTCATGTTCAAAATGCAGGTTGAAACACTGGCAACTCTCAGATGGTCACCGCTAAGCAGTTCAAGGAGCTGGGACCGCCGGAGTTTTTGGGAAAGCCAGAACCACTTAAGGCGGAGACGTGGTTAAAGCAAATCACCAAGATATTTGATGTCTTGGGATGCTCCAAGGAGCAAAAGGTTCCCTTTGCCACATTTATGTTGCGTGAAGAGGCAGATTACTGGTGAAAATCTGTAAAACGTACCCAGCCTGATGCACTCAAGATGTCTTGGGAGAAGTTCCAAGAGCTGTTCAACGACAAGTACTTTCCCGAAAGTATTCGTCACATGAAGGAGGTGGAGTTTATCAAGTTGGAGAAAAACAATATGACCGTGTCGTAGTACGAGGCTAAGTTTGCCGAGTTATCCCGGTTTGCATCCCATTTGGTCGATAATGAGGAGTGAATGATGCGAATATTTCTAAGAGGTTTGAAACCCGAAATACATCAATACCTCATTTCTCACAAACTTTGTTTATATTTAGATGTTGTGAATAGGGCTCAGTTATTGGAGCGCGATAATGAGTCAGCACAACCAAAAGGTAACAACCAACAACATGATAATAATCGTACCGATGGCAACGGCCATTGAAACAATGATAACCATCATGGGGGAAATTATAATGCCAAGAATGGTAACCACTTTGGTGGTAATCATGGGTAAGATAATAGCTGTGGAAATTTCAAGAAGAGGAGATTCAATAATGATGGAAATACGTCAGCACCAGCACCTGTTGTTAAAGAAGGAGAACGACCACCGGTCGTATGCTTCAAATGCGAAGGGGAGGGACATATCAGTCCAAATTGCGTGATGCAATCCAAAGCATGTTACAATTATGGAAAAGAAGGTCACCTAGCCCGATTTTGTCGTGCACCAAAGTCAAGTCCAGCTGGGACGGTGGCACCAAAGGCGGATACAGACAAAACAAAGTCGGTGGTTTCAGGGAGAGCGTTTTTTGTGACTTCTCAAAAAGAAAGTAACCCGAACGAAGTTAACACGGGTTAGTTAATTATAAATTCTTACGAAGTCTATACCTTATTAGATACCGGTTCTACCCATTATTTTATCTCTCTTGCTTGCGCTCAACATTTAAATTTGACTCCGGAGAAATTTGACTTTGACTTATCGGTTGAAACTCCGTTAGGAGAAACCTTCATTACATGTGTTATCCAAGTCTTGGATGAGAGTCACAGTTTTTGAATGATATTTCTATTGTTAATAAATTTCCTGGCGTATTCTTGAAGACTTCCTAGCCTACCCCAATAGCGTGAAATCGAATTTTGTATTAACCCTAGTACAAAACTCATTTCTCAAACCCTTAAATATTTCTTTACCTAAAACAAACGTATTATGCTTCAAAGATGTTGGCTAGAGCTGTTGATGATTACGATTATACCATTCAATATCATCGTGGAAGAGCGAACGTCGTAGCTGACGCGTTGAGTAGAAGATCGTATGCGTTTACGAGTGCGATGTTGTTAACACAAAAACCCATTTCGTATAACTTATAAATGATGAAGATAGAGTTAAAGACTCTAAGGACCCATGTGGTGATATCAAATATACGAGTAGAATCGACTTTAATAGATAAAGTTAAAATCGTGCAAGCTACATACTCAGAGCTGATGAATGTGAAGAAGAAGGTTCAAGAGGGCGTTATTCTAGAAGCAAGAATCGATGAAGAGAGGAAATCTCAACCCTCGATTTTATTGGCCCATTTGAAATCCTTGATCGAGTAGGAACTGTGGCCTATAGACTCGTTTTACCGCCAAGTATGTCGTGTGTTCATAACATTTTTTTTTCACGTATCAATGTTACGTAAATATGTGGATAACCCGAACCACGTTATTAAATTAGAACTAGACGAGATAGCAGAAGATTTAACGTATGAGGAGCTACGTGTTAAAATCTTGGATAAGAAGGATCGTATTCAACACTCAAAGGTTATACCTCAAGAGTTAGAATATGAAATGAAGTCAAGGTATCCTCATCTCTTCGGCATACCAGGTACGTACGTAAATTTCGAAGGCGAAATTTCATAAGGAGGGGAGATTGTGAGACCCCAAATTTTATGAATAAAGATTTAATTTTTTTGAAATATTTTTTTTAAATATCATGGTGTGGATTTGATATAATGTTATAGTTGTGGGTAATATTTATAAATTTTTCAAAGTAAGCAAGTTGTTATAAAATATTCATTTGGTCGGGGAATATTCTTTTTGTCGGGAATATCCGTACGACAACACAATTATTGGTGGACCCCACAATGGAAGTATTGTCGTAGTTAGAAAACGACAGAATTATCTTTTTATAAAATAACGGCGAAAATGTTACCGTTAAAACTGTTGAACTACTTGGTAGTAAAAGTACAGTAATACGTGTGGTGGCATAGTAGCACACGGTATTGATTATTGATGCTTACGTGAGAAGTCACTTAGTTATACTCAATTATTGCTACAATAATTGCTGCATCATATCTCTTATATTATTGATTCAATTATTGTTATAGTATCATCTGTATTATATGTTATTAAATCAATAATTGAGATGACAAAGTTATTTATATTATTAAATTACAATATTTACAATGTCTAGAAGTTCTGTCAAGGAGAGGTTTGGTTATCTAATTGCGCGCCAAGGAGAAATCCTTATCGGAAAGCCCCCTCTTTCCTGGGAACGACCTGGTTGTTAAATAGTGTGAGTTATAATATTAATGATGAATAAGTTGTGTTGATTAAAGATGAAATTGATAGTTCCATTGTGTTGGGATTATTAGTGTTAGTGAAAATAGATATTTATTTCGATAATAATTGATGTCTGGAGGTTATATTGACCAATCGGGTAATTAATCGGATAAATGAGCAATTAATTGCTATTATTTCACATGCTTATAACTATTTGTTCACATGTGTGTACTATTGATTCACATTTATGTACTATTAGGGGAGGTAAAAAGATTGATAATACTTGCATGACTAAATTAAAATAGAGGTATAGTTGAAGGTCTTATATCTTTGTAATTTGTTTTTTCACATGATTATACTATTGAGTCACATGAATGAACTATTAATTCACATTATTTACTATTAGGGGAGGTAGTGCAAGTTTGATAATACTTGCAGGACTAAATTAAAAATGAAGAAAAAGAGGAAGGTATTATACTGTAATATTTTGAGCCCCAAAACGAGCAATTATCGAAACTATATTTTCCTATAAATAGAAGCTCATTGTTCCTTCATTTCTCACTAATTCACAAAAGCTTTAGAGAAATTATTATTGAGAGAAATTATAGAGAGAAAGAAGAAGAGAAGTCTGCTACCTCACTATTCCAGTATCTAGTTTTTCTAAGGTAAGGGGTATTATTCTTTCGTATTCATGAAGAGAGTTATTTTCTTTCAATACTCGTAAGGGTTGTTATTCCATTCTTTATTATTATGTTGGAATAACCTGTCTATGCGAAGTACCTCATACATGGTGAAATTCTTCTGTTATTCCATTCTTTATTATTCTGTTGGAATAACCGTCTGCATTTGGCCTATCGCATGCCTGGTGAATTCTATTATTATTCCATTCTTTATTATTCATTGGAACATCGCGTGTCCGTGTGCGATTACGCATGACCGGTTCCATTCTTTATTATTCTGTTGGAACATCCTGTCTATGCGGATTACGCATGACCTGGTTCCAGTCTTTATTATTCTGTTGGAACATCCTGTTTGTACGGATTAAGCATGACCTGGTTCCATTCTTTATTATTCTGTTGGAATAACCTATCTGTGTGGATTACGCACTCCTGGTGAATTCTTCTGTTATTCCATTCTTTATTATTCTGTTGGAATAATCATCTCACGTGATTACCGCATGCAAGCAAAAAATCTATTTTGCGATTTTATATATTCTATTATACTTAGTTGATTAAAGTTTTGGCTTCTATACTCCATGAAATTAGTGGAATATCCTTGATATTTGTGCTTCATCCAGTATCGTTTCATGAAAATATTCTCTTGAGCATTCTTGAATTTTACTCCACAAAGCAGTATCATGTTGACAATTTGGACGTTATTGATTTACGGATAAATTAAATTATAAATCTTTACAAATTTATCCTTGAACTTGTTTTATTGAATTCTTATATCATTGTCATCATCATCATGTTTATAATGTTGAATGTCATCGTGGCTGTAGTGCATAGATGGAATTGGTATGATTATGACCGAGGATTATTTGATATAATCATGGTTGTAATGTTACAAATGATGATGGTAAAAGTCCTCATTGGTAGTAGTGCATTGATGGGATGATTATTGGCATGATCATGACCATTGATGAATACACGAATATCCTTGACCCGTAGTGCATGGATAATTTGTGGTCGTGATCTTAATGAATATCCTTGGCAGTAGTGATGCGGGGATGATGTGGTTTATTTATTAAAATTTGTGAGTCTCGGTGATAAAAGTGATGAAAAACCTTTGAAATCACAGAAGATAGTAAATTTTATTCTCTCTTGACTCTTTAATGGATTGATTGTTCATTGCGGTTAAACTTGATGTTTATTATATTTTATCGGTTTAACATCTTTGTTGGAGGCTAATGATAATTTATTATGCATTATCTTAGTCATAATATTTCTTTCTGGGACTAGTTGAGCTCACCCTTTCTTTCTTATTCTCTCTTGAAATGAGAATGTGGCGGGACTAGTCGGGGAGCGGAGTAGCGGTCCGGATGATAGCATTAGTAGTCCTCACTATTCTGTTAAATAGTGTGACAATAAATATAATGAGGACTCCATTGAGTGTGGATATTGTCTAGATGACAATATTCTTATTAAAACTCTTAGGTTATATTTTGTCGTATTTTACACGACTGTTGTTTAATTAAGTTGTATTTGAATTTTGTACCATGTATTTTGCGACTCAAGATGAGTGATGTATACTTATTTTGGGGGCGTCACAGTTGTCATTGCACAAAATTATTTGATTCATCAATACATGACTAACAATATCAGCCTCAATTTCAAATTATGTATGTGACACCCCCCAAAATAGGTATACATCACCCATCCTGAGTCACCAAATACATGATACAAAATTCAAATACAACTGTCGTGTAACATACGACAAAACATAAACTGAGAGTTTTAATACGAATATTGTCTTCTAGACAGTATTCAACTCAAATGGAGTTCTCAATACATTTATTATCACACTATTTAATAGAATAGTGATGAATACTAATGCTATCATCTGGACCGTCACTCCGTTCCCCGACTAGTCCCAACTACGTTCTCATTCCCTAAAGAGAACAATGAAAGCAAAAGGGTGAGCTCAACTAGCCCAGTAAGAAATATTATGACTAAGATAATGCAAAATAATTTATCGTTAGCCTTCAACAGTGTTATACTAATAAAATATAACAAACATCAAGTTTAACTGCAGCGGAACAAGCAATACATTAGAAGAGTCAAGTAGAGCATAAAATCTACTATCTTCTATGATTTAAAAGGGTTTTCATCACTTTTATCACGAGACTCAAATTAATAAATAATCCACATCATCGAATCACCCCGCACTACTACCAAGGATATTCCTTTAGTATAACGCACCACAAATTATCCATTCACTACGTGCCAAGGATATTCTAAGTATTCATCAATGGTCATGATCATGCCAACAACTATCCATCAATGCACTACTACCAATGAGGACTTTTACCACATCATTTGTAACATTACGGTCATGATTATATCGAATAATCCCTGGTCATAATCATACCAAGTCCATCTATGCACTACAGGCCACATATGACTTTCAACATAATATAAATATGAAGATGATGACAATGATATAAGAATTCAATAAAACAAGTTCAAGGATAAATTTTAAAAGATTTATAATTTAATTTATCCAGAATTCAATATTGTCCAAATTGTCAACATGATACTGCTTTATGGAGTAAAATTCAAGAACGATAATGTATCAAAAATTATTTGGACCGAAAAGAAATCAATTTTTGTTATGAATAGTACTCCGGTCGAATAGTACTTTGTGAATAGTTTTTGTGAATAGTACTTTTATGAATAGTACCGTATAAATGAATAGTACTCATGGACAGTACTCCGGCATGAAAAACTTAAAATTTAACAAGAATGTGCAAAAATTATCCTTGTGAAGCGATACTAGATGAAACGCAAATTTCAAGGATATTCTACTAATTTCACATAATATAGAAGCAATACTTTAACCGAATGATGGTATAATCAGAATACGAGATTTAAATAATATTACTCACATACTACGTAGTATGGAAGAAAATATTATTCCTATGAATCTTGAACAAAATAATATCTCGACCTCGTAAGAAGATCGGATAATTTGGAATAGCGAGGCAGCAGCGATTTTCTTCTACTTTCTCTCTAAAGCTTCTCTCTCTATAAATGTTCTTGTGAGTCTTAGTGAATCCAAGTGAGAATGAAAGAAGAATGAGCTTTATTTATAGGAAAATATAGTTTCGATAATTACGCGTTTTGGGGCTCAAAATATTACAGTATAATACCTTCATCTTTTTCTTCATTTTTAATTTAGTCCTGCAAGTATTATCAAACTTTCACCACCTCCCCTAATAGTACATCTTGTGAATCAATAGTACAATCATGTGAATCAAAATAATTACAGTATAGTACCTTCATCTATACCTCCATTTTTAATTTAGTCATGCAAGTATTATCAATCTTGCATCACCTCCTCTAATAGTATATGAATGTGAATCAATAGTACACACATGTGAACACATAGTTATAAGCATGTGAAATAATAGCAATTAATTTCTCATTTATCCGATTAATTACCCGATTGATCAATATAACCTCCAGACATCAATTATTATTGAAATAAATGTCGATTTCCACTAACACTAATAACGAAAAATGCAACTTTTTGACTATGTAACGAATTTTAGAAATTTAAAAAAGTATAATACGCGTATAGTACAAATATTATACGGTAGGAATACGAAAAGTCAAAGTCAACAAAAGTGGCTAACTAAGTGGTTAGAATAACCAAACTAGATGAAGAAGACCAAGTTAGGCTAACCAAGCCCTAACTTGATCTAAGTGCTAGGAAAAGAACCAATGGGAGATGGAAGCTTGCTTTGGAAGCTACCATCCCATCACCCACCACTTAACCTTGGTTAAGCCATGGATAGGTTAGGACAAATGACCAAAATACCCTAACTCTTGCTTCACCTATAAATAGAAGACATTTCTCTTTATTTTCCTCACCAAATCACAAATTAACAAGAGAAAACTCTATAAAACTTGAGAGAGCAAGTGAGAGCTAAGAAATTATACGTTAGAGGACGATGAAGCACAAGATTAGTTCATCCGTTAGCAAGAACATGAGAAAAATCTTCAAAGGTAAAATCTTTAAAACCAACTCTTTTATAGCTTTTCATATAGTTATGAAGTGCTTTATTGATGGTTGTATGATTCATGTGAGTCATGAGTAATCTGGAGAAATAAAGAAGAATTAGTTGACTAAAATCATTGTTAACATGTATGAAAAATGAAATCATAATAGAAATAACAAACTAAATTAAGAAAGCATGAAAATCAAGTAATTGTTGTTGAGGACAAGTTTAAAACCATTGTTCGTAAGTTAGTTTTTAATATTCGACAAAAAGGAAATAGACATGTATGAGTTATTGAAATGTTCCAATTGGAATAGAGTAAAAATATGTTATAATGAAGTTATAATGAAATTTTAGTAAAAGACGTTAAACGTCAAAATCCTAGTTCAGTATGATTTTCGGAAGAATTTATAATGCTAGTTAATGATTCTGAATAAAGAAAATTTCATGGGAAACAAATAGATTAAAGTATAATTGAGCTATAAGCTCAAGAACGAGCTCATTCTCACTTCAGATAAATGAGTTCCGGTAATTTGAAAATCCGACGTCAAGAATGTAATTTAATGAAAAATGAGTTCCCAATGGACTTTTTCAACAAATTGAAAGGCTTTTTAGAGAATTCAGAAAATTATTCCATCCGGGGGTTTAGTGTATAGTAAGAGCAAGGAATTGGCATAAAAACGAACTCATTCCGAGAAGGGATGATCAAATTATAATATCACAAAGTTTTATACAAAAATCATAAAAAAAATCTAAATAGTATAAATGGCACCGCAGCGCCGTTACAATTATAAAAGTTGTGCTGCAATAACGATTCTGAGTCGAGCTACTATCATCGGGCGCCGCAACGCCGAAATTAAACTTGAAAGTGGGCGTCGCAATGCCGGTTTTGTATAAAGCCCAGTAAAGAGTTATTTTGAACTCAGATATTAAGGAATTGTGTAGAATAATTATGAACATAAATGTTCAACTAATATATCAACATAAAAAGTGATTAAAAACCTTATTTAATGGTTGAATGTTAATAATTCACGGTATTCGGTTCACTCGGGGAGTACGAAGATGTAAGAGGATCTCTGACAACATTTTTGGTGGCCGAATATAAAGAGAGACGTTGTCGATTGTGTGGCCAAGTGTTTGATATGCCAGAAAGCTAAAGCAGAACATCAGAGACCAAATGGGTTGTTACAACCGTTAGACATATGAGAATGGAAGTGGGAACATATCACGATGGATTTTATGGTAGGCCTTCCAACGACTCTGAAAGGTTTTGACACAGTTTGGGTTATTGTAGATCGACTGATGAAATCAGCGCATTTCTTACTGATCAAGATCATATTTAACTTGGATCAGTTGGCAAAATTGTATGTGAAGGAAATTGTTTCAAGCTACGGTGTTTCAGTGTCTATAGTCTTAGATCGATATCCACGTTTCACATCGAACTTCTGGAAGTGACTACAGGAATGCATGGGAACGTAATTGAGAATGAGTACGGCATACCATCATCAAACAGATGGCCAGAGCAAGAGGATAATACAGACATTAGAGGATATGTTAAGAGCTTATATAATGGACTTCAAAAGAAATTGGGATGATCATCTACCGTTGGTGGAATTCGCTTACAACAATAGTTACCACGCAAGTATTGGCATGCCGCCTTACGAAGTGTTATACGACAAAAAGTGCAGAACTCTATTATGTTAGGATGAAGTTAGTGAACGTTAACTACTAGGACCAAAATTGGTGCAACAAACCGCCGAGATTGTCAGGGTGATCAGGACAAGATTGATAACTGCTTAGGACAGGCAGAAGAAATATGTTGATCAACACCGACAGAATCGAGATTTTGAATCTGGTAGCTACGTTTTCTTGAAAGTGTCTCCCTAGAAAGGAAAGATCCGATTTGGTAAGAAGGGAAAATTGAGCCCAAGGTTCATTGGACCCTTTGAAGTATTGAGGAGAATTGGAGAAGTCACATATGAGGTAGCCTTACCTCCGGCCTTAGAACATGTCCATAATGTCTTCCATGTTTCTATGTTACGACCGTATAAGCCCGATTACAAGCACGTTACAGAATATGAACCCCTGCAATTTGAGAAAGATTTATCTTATGAAGAAGTTCATGTTCAGATAGTAGACAAGAAGGAATAAATACTCAGAAATAAAGTAATACCTTATGTTAAGGTAATCTGGAGGAACCACAACACTGAAGAAGCTATGTGGGAACTATGACGCCCCCAAATTCAGGTACTTGAAACCTGAACTCGGTACTTCACGATACTATTTCTATGAGCGGAATAATACTAATAATAATAACAATAATATAAATATCAAACTAAATTTACATATATCAAAGTCTAAATCCCAGGTATGCGACCTTTAAACATTCATTACATCATAGATAATAAATATCATTGTCTTAATAAACTTTAACTATTACATAGAATATTATAAAACTCATTCGAATAGCTTTCATTTCCCCTTGTTCTTACCTGAACCTTCTGGTTGATCATACTTAGCTGAAAACATTTAAATTTAAAGCAAGAATGAGCATTTGATTGCCCAGCAAGTAATAACAACAATATATATTAGCTGAAAGAATTAAATATTTTCTTTAAATGACACTTCTACAACGAATCAACAGTTGTGAAGTAAGCTGAACCAATAATAACAACATATCGCTTCTATATGAAATTTTTGAAACTACGTATTGACTATAACTGGAGATTAGTCAACAGACTATGAACATTGTTTTCTATTTTTGAAAAGGTTAAACATAAATTCATCTCAGAAACCGTTATAACTTACAGCACGGGGAGGTGATCACTGTTATGCCCTATATTGATCAATACTACATGCAAGAACGATATTATCGTTCACTCTATCCACTTTAGGTGCACAAAAGTTTTCCCATGTTGGGATGTTCATACTTTAGTCGAATCCAACAAAAAAACAACTGGTTGGATACAATAAAGGTCTATCTTGCTCAACAATATTTTTAAGTTTATGTCTAGACAAATCAAATAGCTTAGATTGCTTTTAAGTCAACGTATACATACTCGAAATTAATAAGTATGTATCAACATGTGATTAAATACAATGGTTATCCAAGTGGGGACACTTGTCTAACCCTTTATAGGAATTAACGAACATAATAAATATCTAAATTATACAATAATACAATGATCGGATAATGTAAGAACTTGTATGAATACAAAGATTGGATACATAATCAATAATAATAGAGTTAATAATCTGGCACAATAATATGATTCTGAAATTTTCTTACTCATGTCCATTGCATAAAGAAAATGCAAAGTTAGGATACTTGCACAATGTAAAGGATAGTTCAGATACTTGCCTGAGCTGCTGCTTAGCAACTTAGATTAATCTTTTATATCAAAACCTATCATTAATAAGATCATTCGTTCGATTAGAATAATGTATCATAACACATAAGATCGCTTATTTTAAATAAAGACATAACCTAATCACATTGTCACATATTTTAACAGTCATTAATTTACTAATAAACACGTATCTAGTCCAATTATCTAAGTCCAGATCAATTTCTGAAATATTTCGGTGTACCGACGGCTTTACCGGGTAATTATCGAGTCTAAAACTCCATTTAGTAATTCAATAACTATAAATATCAGTCATATTATTTTTAATTGACTTAAATGATTTTAAAAACAATTAGAATCATTTTTAAATAATTACCATTAATATTTAAATATTAATGTACTATTTATCAAAATATTAAAAGTCATTTATTATAACTTTAAAATATTTTTAATTCATTTATATACTTTTTAAATGATTTTTAAATCAATAAAACTATTTTTAATTTATTTATTCAATATAATAATTAAATAAATTAAATATCATTAATATAAAATTATTAATTAAATTTACCTTTAAATATCAAAAGTTATATTTTATAACTTAAAATATTTTTAAACTATTTATTTTTATTTAAAATGATTTTTATAATATTAAAATCATTTTAATTAATTAATTTAATATAATTATTAAATAAATCTAAAGTCATTAATATTAAATTATTAATGAAGTTTATCTTAAATATTAAAAGTTTATATTTTATAACTTAAAATATTATTAAATACCTTTTATTATTTAAAATGATTTTAATATAATAAAAATCATTTTTAATCAATTTATTTAATACATTTATTAAATAAATTAAATATTAATAATATCTAAATAAATATTAATATTTATGAAAATATGTCAAATTATTAAAAGTTAATTTTTATAACTTAAAATAATTTTTAAAACTATTTTTGGAATTTTTAATAATAAATTTCTAATTTTAAATGATTTATGGAAATTAAATTAAATAAAATTATTAAATCTGTCGCTAAAGCCTTTAGCGACAGAAACCGTCGCCTAAATTGTTCTTGAGTACCAAGAAAACTGACAGTCAGTGTTCAAGGGTCTCCCTTTGACCAAACATTAATCACAGATTCAAAGTGCTTCTGGGCAGGTTATGGTATTGATCTTGTAGTGTTGATGTAACACTACCATTATCAATAACAAACAGGGTCTAATTGCATCACACAAGTAAGATGTAAGCCTGCAAACTAGCTGTCAGACATGTTCTTCAAGTTTTGGGCTGCCCAGAAACATGAAGTCGTGGCCGGTCAACGCTTTTGATGGCCTTCTAGCATGTAATCTGTGATGCCCCCAAAATAGGTATACATCACCCATCTTGAGTCGCCAAATACATGGTACAAAATTCAAATACAACTTAATTATACAACGAAATGTGTAAAATACGACAAAACATAATCTAAGAGTTTTAATAAGAATATTGTCATCTAGACAATATCCACACTCAATGGAGTCCTCATTACATTTATTGTCACACTATTTTATAGAATAGTGAGGACTACTAAAACAATCATCTTGACCGTCAAGCCGTTCCCCGACTCGTCCCATCTATATTCTCATTTCCTGAAGAGAACAGTGAAAGAATGGGTGAGCTCAACTAGCCCAGTAAGAAATATTATGACTAAGATAATGCAGAATAATTTATCGTTAGCCTTCAACAAAGTGTTAAACCGATAACATATAACAAACATCAAGTTTAAGCTGCGTAATGAACAAGCAATCCATTAGAAGAGTCAAGTAGAGAATAAAATCTACTATCTTCTATGATTTAAAAGGTTTTCATCACTTTTATCACGAGACTCAAATTTTAATAAATAAACCACATCATCCCCGCACTACTACCAAGGATATTCATTAGTATCACGACCACAAATTATCCATGCACTACGGCCAAGGATATTTGTGTATTCATCAATGGTCATGATCATGCCAACAACTGTTCATCAATGCACTACGGCCAATGAGGACTTTTACAACATCATTTGTAACATTACGGTCATGATTATACCGAATAATCTCTGGTCATAATCATACCAAGTCCATCTATGCACTACAGGCCACAAATGACTTTCAACATATTATAAGCATGAGGATGATGACAATGATATAAGAATTCAATAAAACAAGTTCAAGGATAAATTTTTAAAGATTTATAATTTAATTTATCCAGAAATCAATAACGTCTAAATTGTCAACATGATACTGTTTTGTGGAGTAAAATTCAAGAATGCTCAGAAGAATATTTCCATGAAAAGATACTGGATGAAGCGCAAATATCCAGGATTTTCTACTAATTTCATGGAGTTTTGCCTGCTATGCGGTAATCCACATAGACAGATCATTTCCACAATTTAATAAGGAATGAATACGAAGGATCATTCACCATGCATGTGGTAGTCCACATAGACAGGTTATTCCAACAAAATAATAAAGAATGAAATAACAGAAGAATTCACCATGTATGCGATAGACCGCACATACAGGTTATTCCAACAGAATAATAAAGAATGGAATAATAACCCTTACGAGTATTGAAAGAAAATAACTCTCTTCATGAATACGAAAGAAATAATACCCCTTACCTTAAAAGAAACTGGATACTGGAATAGTGAGGTAGCAGACTTCTCTTCTACTTTCTCTCTATAATTTCTCTCTATAATAATTGCTCTTGTGAGACTTAGTGAATTGGTGAGAATTAAAGAAGAATGAGCTTCTATTTATAGGAAAATATAGTTTCAATAATTGCACGTTTTGGGGCTCGAAATATTACAGTATAATACCTTCATCTTTTTATTCATTTTTAATTTAGTCCTGCAAGTATTATCAAACTTGCACCACCTCCCCTAATAGTAAATAATGTGAATTAATAGTTCACACATTTGAACAAATAGTTATAAGCATGTGAAATAATAACAATTAATTGCTTATTTATCTGATTAATTACCCAATTGGTCAATATAACCTCCAGACATCAATTATTATCGAAATAAATGTCGATTTCCACTAACACTAATAATTCCTACACAATAGAACTATCAATTTCATCTTTAATCAACATGAACTTATTCATCATTAATATCATAACTCATAATATTTAACAACCAGGTCATTCCCAAGAAAGAGGGGGCTTTTCGATAAGGATTTCTCCTTATTGGCGCACAATTAGGTGACCAAACCTCTCATTGACAGAACTTTTAGACATTGTCAATATTGCAAATAATAATATGAATAACTTTGTCGTCTCAATTATTGATTTAATAATAATAAATATTATGCGATGATATCTTTGTGACAATAATTGAATCAATAATATGAGAGATATGATGCAAAGAATTACTATAGCAATAATTGAGTATAATTGAGTGACTTCCCAACGTAAAGCATCAATAATCAATACCGGTGTGCTACTATGCAACCACGCATATTATCGTATTTTTTACTCTTAGGGTAGTTTAATAGTTTAACAGTAAAACTTTTCGCCGTTATTTTTATAAAAGATATTTTTATCATTTTTAACTAACTACAATACTTACATTGTGGGGCCCATTAATGATCGGTGTCGCCGCATTTAATATTCCCTGTTAAAATGAATATTCCCCGACCAATCGAATATTGTATAACCACTTACTTTCTTTGCAAAATTTGTAAATATTACACACAACTATAACATTATATCATATCCACACCATAATATTCAAAAATATATTTCGAGAAAATTTAATCTTTATTTATAAAAGTTGGGGTCTTACAACCTCCCCTTCTTATGAAATCTCATCCTCGAAATTAGGCTGCGTACCTGGTATGTCGAAGAGGTGAGGATACCTTGATTTCATTTCATATTCTAACTCCCAGGTCATTTCCTCAACATCGTGGTTTCTCCACAAAACTTTGACTTGAGGTATAACTTTAGAGCGTAGAATATGATCCATCTTATCCAAGATGGATCATCATGGTACAAAATTCATGGTACAAAATTCAAATACAACTTAATTATACAATAGTCGTGTAAAATACGACAAAATATAATCTAAGATTTTTAATAAGAATATTGTCATCTAGACAATATCCACACTCAATGGAGTCCTCATTACATTTATTGTCACACTATTTTATAGAATAGTGAGGACTACTAAAACAACCATATGGACCGTCAATCCGTTCCCCGACTCATCCCGGCTATATTCTCATTTCCTGAAGAGAACAGTTAAAGAAAGGGTGAGCTCAACTAGCCCAGTAAGAAATATTATGACTAAGATAATGTAGAATAATTTATCGTTAGCCTTCAACAGTGTTAAACTGATAAAATATAACAAACATCAAGTTTAACTGCAGCGGAACAAGCAATCCATTAGAAGAGTCAAGTAGAGAATAAAATCTATTATCTTCTATGATTTAAAAGGTTTTTCATCACTTTTATTGCTTAGACTCATCTTAATAAATAAACCACATCATCCCTGCACTACGACCAAGGATATTCATTAATATCACGACCACAAATTATCCATGTACTACGGCCAAGGATATTCGTGTATTCATCAATGGTCATGATCATGCCAACAACTGTCCATCAATGCACTACGGCCAATGAAGACTTTTACCACATCATTTGTAACATTACGGTCATGATTATACCGAATAGTCCATGGTCATAATCATACCAAGTCCATTTATGCACTACAGGCCACATATGGCTTTTAACATATTATAAACATGAGGATGATGACAATGATATAAGAATTCAATAAAACAAGTTCAAGGATAAATTTTTAAAGTTTTATATTTTAATTTATCCAGAAATTAATAACGTCCAAATTGTCAACATGATACTGTTTTGTGGAGTAAAATTCAAGAATGCTCAGAAGAATATTTCCATGAAAAGATACGGGATGAAGTGTAAATATTGGTAAATTGATTATGTTTATACATCTAAAAACGAAAAGAACGAAACTTGTAGGGACTGATTTGGTTGAAAAATGAGTTCGTAGTAGTTGATTTCGTTAAGAATGTCAAAAATAGAATTTTTTGCAAAATCATCAAAATTATGACTTTAAATCTTGTTGTTTATGTGACTTAAGATGTTAAAAGTATGTTATGAAGGTCATTAAATGTTTCTGTTGAGTTCAGAACATATGGGTGATATTGAATTTGTTGTTTGTGTGAAATTTTGGCCTAAATTGGCCCTGTTTTGTGTTCGTCATGAATCGCAGAATAAACTGCTACAACGCCGCTTATTGAAGCTTATGTCTGTATTGAAATACTACATAAATACATTATAAAGACCACCGATCAAAGATATATGGCGCGATGTAGCGCCTGGCCATAGGCTTAATAAATAGAGTCAGAATGATGTGGTCGTCACTACTGAAGTCATAAATGCGGTTTCTAAGCAATGGGCGACATCGCAAATAGCCACTTAACATAATTGCCCAGAAAATTTTATTTATGTGTTCAAGTCTAGAGAATGTAATTTAAACCCAATCTAATGAACATGAAAATATATTAAACATGTAATGTGATGTTAAAACAGATTCTTAATATGTCAATGATATTCTTATGTGTTTAATTGATATGTCGAACGTGTAGTTAATTCGTCGTTCGTGAAGTCTAATAATGTGTAAAAACTAATGTTGTGATTTGATTAATATGGTCATAATCAGAGTTTAGTGAGAAGAGAAGGTACTTATGATGTCGATTATGGTATAATTAACTGGTATTATGAATGTAATGATATGTAAGATTAAATTGAGGAACGTAAATAGTAATCGTGTAATCTACGCACGAAACAAGTTTTTCTAACCCTAAATTTTATTTGAGCAAGTTTCTGAACCCTACACAATGTTGAGCAAGTTCCTTAATCTATCTTGATTACGATTATGTTGGTTTTCTTTACTCTATCATGATTATAATTACCCAAGTTTCGTGACTCTAAACTTTCATTGAGCAAGATCTTAAACCTTATTATTATTAAGCAAGCTTCGTATTCTTATGCGAACTATTCAAAGATTAATTGTTCAAGTTCATAATTCTAAATGAAATGTTCTAACCCTTTGAGGTATTACTTTTGTTATACAATGTTCATTCAATTGTATAAAGTTGAGATTTAATTTTTGATTTGAATATCGATTACATTATTGTATTGAAACCTTGAATAGATAGTGAATCCTTATTGATTCAACTAATCCTTAGTTGATGATTATTGAACTCTAAAATACCCTTGAGATCAATCCAAACCAAACTTCTTTTGGTGCGGACTCTAATGTCAAAGCTAAGATGAACAACCCTACTACATGGGATTATATTACGCGATAACGTTAAGATGTTGTGCATATACATGGTACTAAGGGTTGATCCCCCTAAGTACGAGAAGTAAGGTCCATATAGTATTACGATTATTAAAGGTTTAATGTAGAAATACTTGATAACATGTGACATAGTTCATGGTCTTATGACCCTCGAATGTACTTTTGATTCATGTTTTAATCTTGATTCAAAAGCTGAGTTTTCTTTGTTCAGTATCCATTGTTTATTCGCATGTTATTATTACTATTGTTAAAACTTGTGGGCAATTGTTGTTCACTCTTGCATAATAACATTGCAGCTAAGATTGAAAGAGTTGATGAGTCATCCACAAGTAAAGGCAAGGGTAAAGCAAGCAAATGATGAAGACTTATTTAGTATTTGAGAATGATTATGTTAAGACTTATGATGTGATGTTTAAGACTTATTTGTTTATGATGTTTTCGCATTTGATGTATTAAGGTTAGATAACCTGAGATTAATTTGTTTAAGTTGTTGTAACCCTTTATTGAGAGGATTTCTATTTCAATTTTTATTGTTATTATTACTATGGGTAGTTAGATGTTAATTATTTTGTTGAGTGAACACCAAATCTGTAGAAAATTTGAGCACTTGAATTTGAGGGTGTCACAATATTAATAAAATTAAAGATCGAACTACTAATAAATTTTTAAATCCAATTGCACATTGCGCTTGATTTTCGGGGGGCGCTGGCCCCTTACAATTCATGTCAGCTCACCGGTCTTGACCCCCCGACTAGTAATTAGAATTAAGATTTTTTTAATTAAAAGTCAATAAATAATACTACCTCCGTTTGAAAATGTGAGTACCAAAACTAAATGTTGCGTATGGCACAGAGGACTAATTTTTCCAAGCAATATATTTTAGTCGATCTTTTTCAAAAATAGTTGTTCAAAAAGGATAATAAATAAGAGGATTACTTTTACATGCAATCATTTCAAAGTATATGATTTTGTATGTTTGAAAACTAGTAGACTATTCAAACAACTAATCATTGAATCGTTATTCATGCATTTTAAAGTAAGGATATACTGTTTTTAATCTTGAAAAAGAAACTCTCTCGTATCTAGCTCTCACTCCAATTGGCACAAATCAACCTATCAACGGATTGCATTAAGGTGCATGGTAGACTCGACTTTGTTTTGGTGGAAGTGGAACCAATTATACCAAATCCTGTATATTTAATTAACAAACCCACGTATTTTACTATTTTATTTTATCATTTGACAAAGATAGTTTGAGACTAAGTGATTTTAATTAATGAATAGAGATTTTAATCTAAAAAAATTGAAATATATATAATCTATTATACTATATACAACAAGGCAAATAGAGATTTTATCTAAATTAATTGGATCATTTTAGTTGCTTAACGAGTTAATCTCGAGTTCATCACATCTGTTGATACAATATGTCATGTTCATAATTATACTAAACTTTCTGTATTCTTTATTATATTATTTCAAGGGTGCACATGTATGTAGTAAAAAACATATACAATAATTTTGAATGGCACACACTACATATTTAAATTGTTTTAATGATACTAACTCGTGTCTTGCGTGCTCTATCAATCTAGTTTGAATAATAGTTGATAATAACTATATAATTAAAAATAACCCTAAACATTGTAAATACGACTTAACAATCTAGCAACTCTACTTAGGCAAATAATAATAAAAAATTAAGAAAAATCATAAGTTCAATAAAAGTATGTTAGTTCCTAGAGGCACAATAGTTATCTAGAAGGGGAATTGAATAGATATTTTAAAATTTTCTTTTCCAAAATACTTTATCAGATTTGTTAATAAATTAACCATAGCGGAATATATGATTTGTGTATATGTTCAAAAGAACTGAGTAGCTGAGCAAACTTTCTTTCTAGATCGTAGAGTTTAGCGTTGAGTGTTCTTCAGCTTTTTGTTGTGTACTTGCTTGCTTGTTGCATCTGTGTCTGATTTGTATATAAAGGAGCCTTTGAAATATGTCCATTTGAAGGCGTCCGTTAAAGCATTAAATGTGTGGGCAAGGAAATCGTGCCTTGCTAGTTAAGGTTTCGTGTTGGCTGAGGAGGAGAGAAATCCACGAAGAGCACGGAATTGATTGATTGATTGAAGATGGGAGAAGAACAGGTGGGTGATTACTCCAACGACATGTGGCAGAACTCCTACAATCTGGAAACCGTGTTAGGGTAGTAGGGATTTCAAGAGCCTTCTTGAGTGCTTCGAGTTGAGAGAATATCCAAGTCTTGAGTGTTTTGAGAGAGAATGTCCAAGTCCCAAGTCACCAAAAAGTTTCCCCTTCAAAGAATGGAAGGGGTATTTATAGAGTTTCCTGGAATTAAGCAATCACATATGTGACTCCCCCAAAATAGGTATATATCACCCATTCTGAGTCGCCAAATACATGGTACAGAAATCAAATACACACTTCTTTTATACAATACTACAAAACGTAGCTGAGAGTTTTTACACGAATATTGTCTAATAGACAGTCTGGACCCATCACTCTACACCCCGACTAGTTCCCGCTATATTCTCGCCTCCTGAGAAGAAAAATGGAACAAAAAGAAAAAGGGTGAGCTCAACTAGCCCAGTAAAAAATATTATGAATAAGATAATGTAGAATAAATTATCGTTAGCCTTCAATAAATCAAATAAAATATAATGGACAACAAGTTTTAGATCAATATTCGCAGTAGGAAATAACGATCATTAAAAGAGTTAAGTAGAGAATGAAATCTATTATATTCTATGATTTCAAAGTCCATCATCAATATTTTATCCATGTAACATCAATCGATATACATCTTGAATCAAATATTTATCTTTGCATTACGGGCCAAAGATATTCATTTGTATCACCAGTTGGTCATGTTCATCTCAACACATGTCCATCTTTGCACTACGGGCCAAAGATACTCAACAGGTAATCATTCATCTTTATACTACAAGCTAAAGATATTCAGTTATATCACCATTTAGGACTGAGGATGATGAAAAATATTTAAAAGAAAATGAATCCAGTGAGATAAAAGAACAAAGATTAGGGATTCGTAATTCAGTTTATCCAAGTTCAAAAATACTCCATAATAATCAATTGTGGAGCAAAATTTAAGAATGAAGATCAAAACATGGATACAATCAAAGATAATTACCATAATATACATCTTGGACAAAGAAGAGAAAATTTCATTTTTTTGTGAATAGTGTCGTATTTGTGAATAGTGCCGTATACGTGAATAATAACCCCGACACAAAAAGGTAGAAATTCCACAAGAAAAATCATACTTCGTGAATAGTGTAGACACTAGAAATTTTCTCAGATTCTTGTCACTACTAATGTTGGGTTTGACGCGTAAACGCACAATGAAATTAAAATTTTAAAGCAATTTCCAAACCCTAAAACAGGATCCATGCGAAAAATCAATTAATTCAGAGAGGTTTAGATATTATACCGTATATAAACAAACGAGAATACGAAACCGATTGCGCCTCGAATCTCCAACGCAATACAAACCGACACGCCTCTACCAGATATCACACGAACGCCGCATCGAACTGGGTTAACGATTCTCAATAATAAGAAAGACTTGCGATTCTAGCCACCAAAAGGAATGGATTTTTCAAACTGTTTTTCTCTAGTCTCTCTCTAAGAGCGGTTAGGGTTTTTCAATTATGATATCTTACCCTAAGTAGTCATATATATATCATATATATAGTAGTAAAAGGAATTAATCAAATCAAAACCTAATTTCATAAAATCCAATTTTATATATATATATATATATATATATATATATATATATCTCTTAATTAAGTCTTACTTAATTAATATACATATATACAAATTATCCTTTTAATTTAAATTCGTGATTTAAATACTATTAATCATATTAATATATTTAAATTCTTAAAATTTAAATTAATTCCCTTTAAATAACGTTCTATGTGTGACTTTATAGGTTATTATTACGTTGGCAATAATTTTAAAATCATATTATAAAATTATAAACAAAGTGAGCGACAGATCTAGTAATGCATCATCGCTACCCAAGTAATAATAAGATCGATGATTCGATGCAACCTTTTCGTGACCAATGTTTCAATGTAATTTAATCCTTTTAACCTTAATATCCTAGATTAAACTCGAGTCATGGAATGTGTCATACTCTTCATAATTTAATCGAAGTTTTCTTGATCAATGAGTAGACTATATGAAACAAATCACTATTTGAGCATGGCCATGCATTTTATAGTCCTACTCAATCAAGAGGCCTATGGATATCACCCATAATATATAGGATGGTTCAATTCCATCTAGATCACTCATATTTCTCACACGATTAATGATGAACCCAATAATCACCTTTATAGTCCACCCTATTAAAGGTGACATTTGATGATATCAAAGTACATAAATTCTCGTAGTAATATAGCGATTTGTGTCGGAGGACCATTACATCATTGTCGATATGAGAATTGCTAATGACACTTCGCATAATGCTCCATATAGAATTCTCATGGTGGGTCCATCCCAAAGACATCGTTTCTAACATTTACCTATGCATTGACTTAATATCTCATATATTTATGACCAATGAGATTTGGTCATCAATCGATCCACATATTAGTCTCATTGCATCATTGTTGTCCCATCAACAATGATACTCGATTAAGGACATTTAAGAACAACCGATACTAATGGTAATATATAATCTCATGTTCAAGTCACATACTTAAAACTATATAATTTGTATCACTATTCTAAGGAATTTTATTATGTTAACAATTTTATTACGCAGTAAATAAAACCATAATAAAATCATATATTTATTCAATCAAATATAATATCAAAACATTAAGCAATTATATCAAATAATTGGCCTCTAGGGCATAAACTCTAACAACTAACACTGCAGAAGGACAAATTCGTCTTTTAAGAGGGAACCCTGAAAGACAATCCATATCCATACCGGATACTACCGGAAGTTCAGCATCAACCCCGGAACACACACTGGGAGTAACAATTCCAACCTCGGAGATAACCCCGAGGCGTGCAGATCCAATACTGGAACACACACCGGAATAGATCGATTAATCTCGGAGATAACCCCGAGGTATCCAGTTTCAGTCCCAATTTGGGGAATAGCCACCAACCTTGGTGATAACCCTAAGGAATGCAGTTCCGGCTATAACCCCAGAAATTCTTGTTTCAAATGCAACCAACTTCAATCTCGGCGCTCACAACGAGATACTCAGTACCAACCCAGAGATAACACCGGAGGGCAGCACACCCTCGAGATGACATCGAGGACCTTCAACAATTGCAGCAAATCCAATCTCAATGAAGCCCTCGAGCAACGCTCATGATCAAATTTCAAACCGGCGATAACACCGGTGAGGGGCAACATCGCTATCTCACCAACACGATGCCACGCCACGTCGTCTCAACATTTCATCACATTTCTACACAAACGACGTCCCACAAGAGCCAAGGAAAATCAATCCCGAGTGACTATTATGCGAGGTAACAGATGGAATTTGAAGCTTAAAGACCGGAGGGCATCGTCCCATCTTCAATGACTTCGTACAAACTCTAATCCCATACCATGGTACAACTCTCAATAACGGCGGTCCGAAATAGGTCCTGTATACCTCAATCGGATGCCCGGATTGCACTTCTGAAGGTTCGAGCAGACATTACAGTGCCCGAGTGCACATACTACGAGACGATCCGACCCGAACCAAAAAACCCGGGGCAACCCGGGTAGCCTCCGGTACACCTGCGGCTCCACCCTCTATAAATAGAGGGCTTGGGGTGGCCATTTTGCAAGAGAAAACGGCGAGGAAGCCCTGCCGAATTTTCTCTGCACTCACCCCATACAGTGTACTTTCTCATTTTAAACACTTGTGAGCACTTATATAGCTACTTTGTACCTACAAAAGCCAGTGTTTACCCACTTTATAGATATAGAAGGTTTCTTTGGCAGTCAACTGTAAGCCTTCTCACACACTTTAAAGCCCTTCTCTTCATCTTTGCACACACCCTTCTTCACGTTGAGAGTCATGTTTACAAGGTTTGCGGACTTGACTTCATCAGTGGTTTTATTTCGCTTTTATATATATATTTATTATAAATATTTATATTTATTAACTAACATTATCGAGTTATGCCTCGATTGAGCCTAGACTTCGGTTTGGAACGTTTATTTGCTTTTATATATATATATATATGAATCGTGTGTGTTTAACTTTGTTCGATGAGCCTGACTTTTGCCCGAGTATTTATCGCTTTAATATATATATATATATATATATATATATATATATATATATATATATATATATATATATATATATATATATATACAATTATATATATTATCTCATGTGTTTTAATTTCATTCGATGAGCCCAAATTTTATATCCTATGTGTTTATCGCTATATATATATATATATATATATATATATATATATATATATATATATATATATATATATATATATATATATATTTCGTCCCACTGGAGTTCACTTTCGTGGTGGTTGATCGCTTTTTGACTTTCTTTACGTTTCGCTCTTGCCTCGGAGTTCACTTTCTCGCGCTTGATTGCTTTGTACATGATTTATTTACGTTTCATTCCACTTGGAGTTTTCTCCGTATGGCGGTTAGCTTTTTTACAACTTTATTTATATTTTCTGATCCCCTATGGAGGTGCTTCGTGGTTGGTGATCATGCATGTATATATATATTTAAATCTTTTATATATACCTGCTTACGGCTTTCATACAAATTGCGGTATCATGTGTGCCTAGGAATCATGTGATCACAGATTCAAATTTATTGGATCTAGATTCGGTTCCCGTGATGGACATTTTTAGTAAAGCGACTTTGTAAATTATTCTCATGCAAGGTCCGAATTTCCTCAGATGGTTCTCATACCCACGAGGAAGTCAAGCATTATTTTATATATTATTTTCGCATGCAGATGCCTCGTATCTGTAAAATAAAATCAACCAAGCCGAACACTTAATAAAATGGGAGTGTAAAATGTCTCAATTACTATTGAGCATCAGGGTTTGGAAAACCTTTTTTATAAAACATCACTACTATATCTTGCTAAAAAAATTGAATTTTTACATAAATTCAAACCTCGTATATATAGGTGTAACGAGGCCTCACACTACTTCCAAAATAACAAAGACATTGACCCCACACACACACACATTCAGATAATAGTTTCTTAAAAAGAGGCGGTCACCGTGGTAATACGGATGTCGGGGGGTGCCTAACACCTTCCCTCCGCATAACCAAGTCCCCGGACCCTAGTGAATCTCAGTTTAACCAACCCGTTTAGCAGTGTCACATCACTAGATCAATGTGCAAACCTTTTCTCGGTTGTGTTGGTACAACCATTTAAAATACAAACTGGCGACTCTTAACAGTCCATCGTCGACATTATACATGTCGGACCTTTTTCACTTGTTTTTTCAAACAAATCTCACCTAAAATGAGAACATCGAAGAACAAGTAACGGAAAGGGACATTTAAAAATCCCGACGTCGATAGGTGGCGACTCTGCTGGGGACTCCAGTAAGAGGACTTAAGCCGCTATTTCAATCTTTTCAAAACTGTTATCTGTTTATGTGTGGATGTTGCATTTACATTTGATGAATGTGTACGAATACATTTCCTGATTGCACTTAGTGCTTCACACCATAGCTGCTTATGATATTAGTGCTTCGCACCATATCTGCTTGTGATATTAGTGCTTCACACATGTCATCATTGTCATACGGTGAGACGCAATGTATGTGAATATATGTTGTGTGGTCCCACCACCAGGAAGCTATCCCGTCGGTGTTTGATTACTGGACTCGTCGGAAGACTAATTCCCCAAGGCTCAGGAAAGGCACCACCCAAATTCGCTCCAGTTGAAAGACCGGATTAATTTCTCGTTGAGTAAATTGCGATGATTTGGGAACCTTCATGCCAAAAAGCCGCGAGAGTAACCTAAGATAGGTCAGCCTCTGATAAACCCAAAACGGAGGAAAGTCTCTTCATGCTCTCTCATTTCAAATTACTTGTAAACACAATTACTTGTAATTACATTCCATATATATCTCCATGTAATGAGAAATATGAAGAATTGTGTACACATACATATTTTAATTAACATGCTACAAACAGCTGACATCTGTGTTGCAGGATAAAAATTCCTAAAATGGACACATCACATAGCATGTTATTATACACATATTCCCTAAAGACTAAACTATGCAAGTCTTTCGCAGGGAACCAATCGGACCTACAACCCGATTAAAATCCAAAAAGGCTACAGGCCTACAGTCAATCATGTCATCATCCGACCAGACTGAACTTAATCTAGTTTCTCGCAAAGAATTCGACGGATTAAGCAAACAAATTACAGATTTGGTTGTTCTACTCAAAGAACTACACCCGCCTACCTGTGGTCGAAAAAATACCCAGACGTCTTTGAGTCCTCCACACAAGGGGAAAACCAGTCATTACAATACCGAATCGCAGATTAGATACAACCAACAAAACTCATGATGATGCCCATCCCACTGGAGATCCAGACATCGGTGACATCAAAAAGAAAGTCCTCCAAATGGAAGAGACCCTTCGTGCTATCCAAGGAATTGGAGCACACGGGAGTGTTTCATATGCTGACCTTTGTATTTTCCTTGGGGGGCATTATCCAAAAAAATTTAAAACTCCTGACTTCGAAAAATATAACGGGTTAGGAGATCCTTACACATATTTAAAGGTGTTTATTGGAGAGCTTGGATCTTATGCAGAGGATAAAAAGCTCAGAGTGCAATTGTTCTAAAAGAGTCTAACTGGAGAAGCCCGTTCGTGGTACACAAGATTAGATAACTCAAAGATTCATAGTTGGGAAGAACTAGCACATGCATTCCTAACTCAATATGACTTTCGGGCCTCGAGATGGCTCTACGATCCAGATCAAATTACCAAGATCAAGAAAGCAATCGGACGAGTCTTTTAGAGAGTATGCTCAAAGGTGGAGATGCTGGGTCGCCCAAGTTAGTCCTTCTATGATGTAATCAAAGATGGTCATAACTTTCATATGTACATACAAGAAAGCTCCGTTCTATGAAAGAGTTTTAGCCGGCATCGGCAAACCATTTTCTGAAATGGTCAAACATGGGGAGATGGCTAAGATGGGTTTGAAGTCTGGAAAGATTCAAGACCTAGCTGCCCTTAAAGTTGTTGCTGATCACATCCAATCCAGAAATTATGGAAACAACCCCCAGAGGGTCCATAAAAAGAAAGAGGAAGATGTTTCCCTGATACTGCAGGGTCAAAAAGGCAATCAGAGCATGCCTATTCAAAGGAAAAACTACACTCCCTTTCAAGCTCAGTCTTCGAATCCTCCAATACCGAAAGGTGGAGAAGTCAAACGCCCTCGAGTGTTCACACCCTTAGGGGACACCCTCGAGAACATTCTCAATCTTCTGACAACACAGAAGAAAATTACACATCTTCTTCCACCAGCTAGCCCTAATGGACGGGGTTTCAATGCTGCTCGGAAATGTGCTTATCATGCCGGGGCACCTGGACATGATACTCAGGATTGTTGGGCCTTGAAACATAAGATCCAAGACCTAATAGACAACGGTGAGATCGTGGTCACCAAACCTGATCAGCCTCACGTTCAAGATAACCCTCTTCCTCAACACAAAGAAGAAGAGGTCAACATGATCAATTGGAGCAATGGACAGAATTCTAATTTCAACTGTGAATCCTCCCAGACCCTCAAAGACGGTGATGACAAATGGGATTATACCAAGTTCTAGTTCACAATGGAACAAAAGATGAAAGCTTTAGGTAAACAAATTAAACAATTGGCAGAATTGGTGACTTATCAGCATCAAGTGACACGTCAATTACTCAGCCAGGAGCATGCCAGTCTCTTACCTCTTGTCATGAATATTCCCTCGTCACTTTCGTAAAATGAAATCTTTGGAAGACAAAGTGATAAAGAGGGCAAATGCCAAAGCCTCACGGATTTTGCCAACAAAAAGGAATTCACCTATCCGGGCCAACTGTGGAGGAAATCCTTCATATGTTAATCAATGAAGGAAGGATCGATTCCTTCTACCTCCAATCAACCCTCGTTCGTAGCGCAAAGACAACTCGATGGAGTATGTCAATATCACTCCCAGCCTCATGGCACACAAAGATGTAGAAGAATGTTGGGCACTCGCCACCTTATTCAAAATCTAATTGACAAGTGGTGTCTCGTGACTTAGCAGAGACGATTTACATCAGACACGTGCAAGTGAGAATACAGTCCTACTAAGTGGAAGAGTGTGGTAGCAAATCATATCCATCAAACCGATGGGATTAATCAATCACTCACAATGCCAACAATTCAACTCAAGGGAAGCAACAATCCTTTGAAAGTGGCCGCTCCCGAGCCAATTAACTTGTCGTAAAGAGCACAATACCCTATTGTTAGCTTGCGCAAGGTTCCGTGGAATTATGGAGAAGGTGAAGGACCCACCTCGCATACCATTGCTACAGTGTCGAAGGAAAATCCACTGTATCTTCCCCAACGGGTGATGAAGTCTACCACCAAATTAAAGGGGAAAATACCCATGGAGAAGATTAAAAAATTCCTCCGCACTATGGGTCATCACGAAGCCAAAGTGGTTTTAAGCTTGAGAGAAGCTCCACATCAGATTTCAATTTTGGACTTAGTCCTAACTTCCGATGATCACCGGAAGATCTTACTAAAGGTTTTTGAAGAAGCCTATCTGCCAACATCAGTTGATACGAAAAAATTTCAACATCTGGTTGATCACATTTTCAACAACAATGTGATAATCTTCACTGATGATTACATACCGCCCGAAGGGATCGGTCACTGCAAACCGTTGCACATTGCGGTCTTGTCCTCCGGATATATACTAGCTGGAGTCTTGATAGATGGATGTTCATCTCTAAATATCTGTCCATACGCTACCTTGGTGAAGATGAATATCAATCTCAACTGAATCTGGAGTAGCCATACCATCATCAAAGCTTTTGATGGAGCCCGCCGGAATTCGGTCGGAGTAATTGAACTGCCAATTGAAATTGGTCCCCACACATTCTGCGTATCTTTTCATGTACTCGAGATAGATTCGGGATACAACCTGCTCTTGGGACAACCATGGATTCATATGGCTGGGGCAGTCCCCACCACCCTTCATCAGCAACTGAAATACATTATCAAAAATAGCCTGGTCATAGTCAACGCTAAACCAGAATATCCTCAACACGGGGACATGCCATTCATAAACGCTAATGCAGATGTTGAACCGGTCAGTTTTCATGCCTTGGAAGTAAGCAATACCCAATACCATGCAATTGGAACGCCATTTCCTGAACCCAAGATTTCCGATGAAGTAATGTCAGCTACTCAGGAAATGATGTCATTGGGTCATCAGCTGGGACAAGGGCTGGGTAAAGATCACCAGGGTATCAAGTACCCAATTTAATTAGCCAAGCAGACTGGAATAGCTGGACTAGGCTATTCTGCCAGTTCTAGTCATAGGAATCCTCATCAGCATCAGCAGATTCCTTCAGCTTCAACCATGCGGTGTTTATCTTCGTCTTCAAAATCTGAGTCCGCACAACCTCCTGTAAAGGTGCCAGCCAACGTGATGGCTATGTTATTTCCCAAGTCGGTACCAGTGAAGCAGAAAGAAGTCTTTGTTCCAGATCCCCGAGTGGAGGAAGAGAAGCAAAGAATCAAACAAGACGTCACCCGAATGATGTCGGGCATACGCATCATCGTTCATGATGAACATACCAACAGATACACCCCAGACGATGATTGCCCAAACGTAATGGCCATCATTCGGGATAGGGAGGTTGATGATAATCCCTCCCTCGCTGCGGTCCACCCAGACTTTACCTTTGCCAATTGGAACAACATTCCTTGCATTGGTCGATTGTGGGTAAAAGGCAAGTAACTCTTTTCGCCATGTAGATATAATAAATCGCTTACTTTTCTGCATAAAGATTAGCAGTTTTATTTTGCCAATATATGCTAACTGCTTTGTGTATGATTAACACATTTCATATATACTAAGTGAAAGCATATTTTGTTTTTCAGACTCAATTTAGATGTGCTCAGATTTTGACGACATTTGCCTCTTCTCTACAAGGATTGTACCTTTGATGTAGAGATGAATTCAGCCTTAATGGATATACAGGATGACATTGAGGTGCCTCCAGAAATTCAAGAATGGGTCAAAGACAAACCTAAACCCAACCTTGATCAAACCACTTCTTTCAATCTCAGAACCTTAGAAAGCCCTAAGTTCATCCAAATTGGTTCAGACCTTACCCCAAACCAAATGAATGACATGGTTATGCTACTAACCCAATTTCAGGATGTGTTTGCATGGTCTCATAAAGACATGGTGGGTTTGTCCACTGATATTGTCCTTCACCGCCTTCCCATTAAAGAGGGATTTAAGCCAGTCAAGCAAAAGCTCAGACGATTGAAACTTGAGTGGAGTTTAAAGGTTAAAGAAGAAATTGTGAAATAATTTCAAGCTGGCATCATCATGGTGTCTACATATCCTGAGTGGATATCCAACATTGTGCCCGTGCCTAAACCCGGAGGGAAGGTACGAGTTTGCGTGGATTACCGGGACTTGAACAAAGTGTGCTTAAAAGATAGCTTTCCCGTGCCATTTATCCACATTCTTATTGATAATACTGCGCAATACGACATGTACTCCTTTACTGATTGCTTTGCAGGGTATCATCAGATCATGGTTGCTGAGGAAGACCGTGAGAAAACTGCTTTCATCACGCCTTGGGGAACTTTTTGTTATAGACGGTTGTCATTCGGCTTCATCAATTGCGGAGCCACCTATCAACGAGCTATGATGGCTCTTTTCCACGACTTAATGCATAAAGAGATCGAGATCTATGTGGATGACATCATTGTCAAGTCCCGGAAGGAGGATAACCATCTAGACCATCTCAGAAAGTTTTTCAATAGGTTGCGTAAATACAACTTGAAGTTGAATCCAGCTAAATGCGCCTTTGGCGTTAAATCGAGCAAGTTGCTAGGATTTCTAATCACCACAAAGGGATTGAAAGTCGGATCCCGCCAAAATCCAGCCATCACGGAAATGCCCATTCCTCGCATGTAAAAGGAAATACGGGGATTTTTGGGAAGAATCAACTTCATTAGCAGGTTTATCTATCAACTCACAGCAACCTGTGAACCAATCTTCAAGCTATTAAGGAAGAAATCCTCCATGAAATGGAATGATGAGTGCCAGAATGCCTTCCTTACAATTAAAGAACAGCTAGTCAAAGCTCCCGTGTTGGTATAACCCAGGGATGATGTTCCCCTGTTCATGTACCTGTCCATAAATGACAATGCCATGGGCTGCATGCTAGGACAAAAAGACGATAGAGGCCAAGAACGAGCTATCTATTACCTCAGCAAAAGATTCAGCAGCAGTGAACACAAGTACACTCTGATCGAAAAGACGTGTTGTGCTTTAGCTTGGGCTTCCATGAGGTTACAACATTACCTCCATGTCACACAACCCATCTCATATCCCGCGTGGATCCTCTCAAATACGTGTTCAATAAACTCATGTTAAATTGCTGGCTGTCCAGATGGCAGTTGATTCTACAACAATTTGACATCGTATATGTGACTCAAAAGTCCATCAAAGGTCAAGGAATTGCGGATCAACTGGCCGCCGCACCCTCAGGGGATTTCAAACCCTTGGAAACATATTTCCCCGATGAAGGAGTAATGACAGTTCGACAACAACATTAGTACGATACGCGCCAATCATGGAAGATGTATTTTGATGGGGCTGTTAATATGGAAGGTTCGAGCCGAGCGATTCTAGTATCCGCACGGGGAGTAGTATCCCGTCGCCGTCAAATTGCAGTTTGTCAGCACCAACAACACAGCCGAGTATGAAGGCAGTCCCATGGGGCTAAAACTTGCCCGTTCAATGGGCATCAGGTGGTTAACTGTCTTTAGAGATTCAGAGTTGGTAATCAGACAATCCACCGGAATCTATCAAACCAAGGAACTACATTTGCTGCCCTACCATCAGCAAGTTTTATAGATGGTTTTGGAGTTCGAAGAAATCTCCTTTCTACACATTCCTCGTAATAGGAATGACTTTGAGGACGCATTAGCTACTTTGGCCTCCTTGATTCGTATATCAAACAAGGAACACTTGCCAAGCGTCACAATTTCCATGCACAAGGCCCCAGCTTATGGGAACTACGTTGGAGAAGTATCGGATGAGCTACCTCCCATCCAACATCCTTGGTATCAGCATATCAAGGAATATCTACGAGACGGATCTACACTCATTGAGGCGAGCCCGACTGAGAAAAGGCGGATCCATTGACTTGCTATGAAATTCTACCTGAGTGGAGATGCACTCTACAAAAGAGATGCAGGACTAGGTCTCCTCAGATGTTTAGACAAAGATCAAGCCCAAAGGCTTATGGATGAAATCCATGGCGGAGTCTGTGGCCCCCACATGAGTGGCCCCCTCCTTGTCAAGAAAGTCCTCAGGACATGACATAACTGGCTATCTCTCAAAGCTGATTACAATGACCACGTCAGGAGATGCTATCAGTGCCAAATTCATGGGAATGCTATCAATGCCTCTCCACGGGAACTCCACAATATGAGTTCGCCTTGGCCCTTCGCAATGTGGGGAATGGATGTGACTGGGCCCATTGAGCCTAAATCCAGTAATGGACATCGATTTATCTTCACCATGATCGACTACTTCACCAAGTGGGTAGGGGCAGCCTCCTTCCCCAGGGTTACCAAAGAAGTCATCATTGCTTTCATCAGAAACAATGTCATTTGTCGATACGGAAAACCAGAGGTGATTGTATCCGACAATGTTACGAATCTCAACAACAAAATGATGGAGGAGCTATGCAGTAAATTCCACATCAAACATCTTAACTTCGTTATCTATCGTCCAAAGATGAATGGTGCTGTTGAAGCGGCTAACAAAAACATCAAGAAGATTATGCAAAAGATGTCCGCCAACCACAAAGATTGGCCTGACCTATTGCCTCTTACTCTGTTAGCCTACAGAACCACAATGCGTACCTCCACTGGGGCAACCCCCTACGCATTAACCTATAGGATGGAAGCAGTGCTCCCCATAGAAGTTGAAATGGAATCCCTCAGAGTGTGTATAGACGCTCAGCTGGATGAAAACCAATGGGTACAAGACAAGTATCACCAATTGTCTCTAATAGACGAAAGGTGAACCACGGCTATCTTCCATGGTCAGTTATATCAACAAAGGATCGCCAGATCCTACAATAAAAAAAGTCTGGCTACGGCAGTTTAAACAACATGACTTGGTTTTGAAGAAGATCCTTGACAACCAAGATCAATCTAAGGGAAAATTCGCTCCTAACTGGGAAGGCCCGTTTGTTGTCAAAGAAGTATTGACAGGAGGTGCACTCAGATTACAAGAAATGGACGGCGATGAATTTCCACAACTCATCAATTTAGACATCATGAAACGGTACTATGTCTGAAGTTGCCCTCAAGAAAATATCCTGGTGTTGGACCATCATATCACCAGTCATTTCGGTTCTTTAACCCTTTACCACATACAACTCTTCCACACTTTGCCCCTCAGGGAAACATACTTGTTCAAGCCAGTAGCCTAGCTTCTCTGCGTTCCTACAACTTAGGTCATCCCACTACGGATTAAACCTCTCGCGTTTGCAGTTTGGCTACCCGTACAAGGGATCAAACTTCTCATACCTACAGTTTATCCTCAACCTAGGATTAAACTTTCTCCTCCCCGCACTCTGACCTGGACATGGGATTACGCTTTTCCACTCACCTTGAGGGGCGAACTACGTCGACCTGATCTCCTCTTCAATAGGAGTACGTAGGCAGCCATGTTATATGGCCCGGTCGCAATAAAACAAAAACAACAAAAACATTTCTACCCTTACAAAAACAAAAAAAACCAAAAACATTCCTACACTATTTTCGCCATATCTGAGATTGAACCTCTTACACTGAAGTTCGAACTACTTGAGACTGATCTCCTCTTTAATAGAGTACGTGGCGACCATTCATGGTGCGCCTCACCCCCTACCAAAATGCAAACCCTTGTCATTAAGATGGGATCAAACTTTAATCCATTATATTTCATTCGGCTTCATACCAAAGGGATGGAATTACCTGAACTCCTCTCAAATAGGAGATTCGACGACCATCTAAGCTGCGGTCATACCTTGAAGAGCAACACCAATCCATAAGAGATGGAATTAACTAGGCTTCTCATAAATAGAAGTACTGGCGACCATCTGTGGTGCGGTCAATCTCAGAGAAGAAAGCCACACTCCTCTCAACATTTTCATTCAGAAACCAGTCCTAAGACACCAAAGATGGTAGGGATACATACAGATCAATGATCCAGTCTGAACTGTCCAGAGGCAAATCAATGTCCATCCATCCAAGAGGAATTTAGAATACATCAAGATCACAAGCCTTGAAGCAGTAGGCAAAATATCAAGCAAGTAACAAAGTATATCTAAAAGGGAAGTGATCCAGAAATATATTTCCCTATCATATATATAATGATGTTTGATATATACAATGTAAACTGTACATGACAAAATGGCTAAGCTAGTCTGTGCAGGAAAATACAAGCCCAACATAGCATCCCTCTCAGAAGAAGGAGGCGAAGCTGTGATCTCCTGTATGAGGACATCTACACGACCCAATAGATCTGCAGCCATCTGCATGGTGACCATATGATCATCAATATATGAGCTCATCTCTGCAATCATACCAGTGGTAAGGGACCTCACCGCAAAGATTATCTCAGAATCTGGCTACATCCCGGGCAGATATGGCACTATCCCGCTCAACTATCATTGCATCTCTGGCTGATCTAGCCTCATCCCACTCAACAACAGCGGAATCTCTGTGAGCTAATGCCTCGTCTCTCTCTAATAGAGCTGCGTCTCTCCCATCAAGGGCAGTCAATATCATAGATCGAGCTTGATCTCTCTCAAAGGTCATCGATGAAGACTCGCTTTCAAATTATCGTCTTCGAATGTTGAATCACAACAAGATCTTGTGATCTTTGGGAGAATCTAAAAGAGATGATGGCAACCCAGCACCTGGCTCCTCCTAGATGTGGGAATCAATGTCCTCCATGGGCTCTCTCTCATCTGACTCACTATCCGGTACTGTGGATACTACCGCAACAAATAAAATCTCTGTCTCCATCCATGCGGAATACTCTGCAGAAAAACCTGAATAAATGATAGAAAAATCAGCTATCTCATGCTGATCCCAACAAACATACACCCGGGATCGGTCCTCTGCTGAAAGATATCGAGAAGCTGAATGCTGACCTATCGCCCCCTCGAAAGAATGAAAATCCTAAAACTGGTCGAACTGCGACATAACAGCCAGCGGGTGATAAGTAGTCACGCCCCTCAAACTAGCCAAAGGGAGGTAGTCCATGCCCGGAGCACGAGTAATAAAGTTGTATGGTGAGCTAAGCACCGAAAACGGCAATATGGCAAATGGATCTCTGATATCCGCCAAAAATGTGGACCAAGACATAGCATCCATACACTCCGATGGCTGAAAGGAGTAGGACATGGCTATATCGTGGGTGAACCAATACCCATGCCGTCTAAGAGTGCCAATCGGTCTCAAGTGTGACATAAACCACACATATAGCATGATCAAACTACCTGTGAACACTCCTGTCAGATAAGTGCAGTAGTAGGTGGTTGACCGCAGGGTCTCTGCTATGATCATCTGTATAATGGTACGACCCTCCCTAAGAGCTCTCACGGCCATGATGACACCTATGTCTATCTCATCCATGTACTGTGGCATATAGACATACGATAGTACGCATAACAGCAGTACATCAACCCTGGCTAAACGCCAATGATCCTTCTGTGCAGTGAAATCCCCTGAATGTCGTGAATATCTATCCTTAGAGCCAAATCTGTCATACAGAAAACGTTGGGATATCACATGGCCAGATGTCAGCTCGTCCTGCACCACTTTGCGCCGCAATCTAGTAAGAGTCATGAACCGTCTACTCATGTCTCCCAAAGCCATATGCACATAAGGTCTGTCTAACGGCAACATCGTCAATCGTGCATACTCCTCCATAGTAGGAGTCAACTCATGGGTCCCAAATTGGAAAACCTGCCTATCCGGTACCCAATGCTCTAGCATCCGGTCCACAAACCCTGTGGGAACCTGAAACATCAATAATGTCATGGTATGCTACAGCAAATGATCTACAGTCACCCTGTCTGATGGTGATATGATATCATACCACGATCGCATACCCAATGTCACCAATGATGGTTGGGTATGATCTATACGGCTAACGGTAGAAGAAGACATCTGTACGGGCCATGTCATAAGACCATCCAGGGGTCAATGCTGAATATCTCTGGACATACATACATATGCATAACATGATACATGCATAACAGATAATGGATGGCAATATGATATAGGGAATGAAAAACTGTGCATACATTCCTAAGTATATCATCATCTAATACATCATCTCTGTACAACTACAAATATAGGGAGATGGGGCACAAACGCCCTACTACTAACAGAGGCCTATCAAAAGATATAGGGAGAATGGGGTACAGCCACCCAATATCTAACAGAGGCCTATTAAAAGATATAACAAGAATACACATCAGAAGAAGACAATGGTGTCGATGTCCACATCATCAATCCTGTCCACCTGATGTAACTCCTCCTGAGTCACCAGATCTCTATCAACAGGGATGTCAGACCTATATAAAGGAGGATGTGCACCGGCAAAATCGAATGGGTCATCTGAGGGGCCAGCGCCTGAGCTGGAAGGATCAAATGAAGCCGCCTCTGCCGGATCTCTGCCCAAATGCCGGATAAATATGTGTGCCTGGTCCAACTACCGAGTCAAACTATCCATCTGTGTTATATGAGTCGGATCTCTGACACAAGCTATCCAATCTGTCATCATCACGGATCCTGGAACCATATCCCCCATAAACTGTGTGGCGCGGGACTGGGCTCTGATAGTATGAGGGAACCACCAACGCTGGAACGTTTGTTGAGTACATGGACCCTCTGATAATGCAAAACTGTTAACCCCCAACAATGGGATGTCAATGATGGGTGACTGCAAAATAGGCCAATGACGCCTGACAGGAGGCAAGATCGGCATACGAATCTCCCATGTGGTGCTCCTAATAGCACGCTCTCCTAAATAGAACTCCCAGCCTCCATCTGTGAAGAGAGGAACTCTCTTGGTAGAAATCACATACTCGACTCCAGTCGGGTATCCATCCTCAAAATCGATGGTCAAGTGTTCCCCTGATTAGGGAATCCTTGTGATGGTGTCAGGTGTCAGCAACTCCAGCTACATACGACAGTGAGTGAAACCCTCAGCTACAGGGACCTCCGGCAAAATGGAATGATGCCTTCGTCGTCCTCGTGGATAGGTATCTAAACCTAACACACTCATAGGACGCAAGCATGGGAGCCTCTCATAGGCCCAAAACTGCCAACACAATGGCAAAACATCTGCGATCAGTAAACACTCTTAACCAAGAAATGGGAAATGACAAGAGAAATACTCACTAGCAGAAATGGGCAGAAGCCTAGCCAAGCCTCAGTCAAATCCTGTGAGCGCATACGCATGCCCCGGAGGAAATAGGCAACGGTGTAGGAACCCCAATCATACTCTCAAATACGATCCACATGACGCGTGGCGCTGATCAAAGTGAACGACACCGTAGAAGAGTTATCTGCTATGAAGCAGCCTCTAATGATCATAAGGAACAATCGCCGCAGAATGTGATCCCTGATTCTGACATCATCAAGCATGGGCTCACTCAAAAGCCCGCTCATAGCATCTACGCTCAAAGGACCTGAACGGACAGTCCTGCCCTTGAGCGCCTCCGCCGAAACTCCTAACAAGGATCTGACGGCAGTAGGGGTAATATTTGTCATGCAAGGCACTGGCTCCCCTCTAAACTCCATAAATCGCCAATCCATCGGCGTCATCATCACCTCGCAATCCAGCAAATGGAGTGACTAAGTCTGATGAAACCATCGCTCAGACAATGCCTTAAGGTAACCCCAGGGACAACGACGGGGAAGGATGGAGAAGAATGCCCCGAATCCCCAATCATGCACCACAACTCTGTAATCAGGATGAAGAGCCTGATATATGGAATGTATGCTGAACTAGTTCTCTCGAGGCTGTGTAAAACCAGGAACCTGCATGAAATACAGATCAACATCAAAACCCTTTGCTCCTCATCAATAGGAAAGAAGGAAGATCAATATCTAACGTCATTCCTCGTTAGCATGCAAGTACATCGAGGGATGTCTGTTCAAGTCACCCAGCAGCTCTGGGTTTGCCACCTGAATACTCGGGAGCTCCCTACGGGGAACATGTGCAGCAGGAGCGGGATCCTCAATCGGAATATCCTCATCCACGTCCTCGACGTCTGGCACGTCTACCTGGACTGGACGAATCACGGCCTCCACCAATCGATGAGGTCGTTCGATGTAATTCGGGTCGAGGCACTTCGTGAAGCCCTCCTCAGTATACCAAAAGTAGTCCTGCGGGAACTACTCGGCTGATCCGGATCCATGATATCTGGACAACAAGTCTCCAAATCACCTCAGAAAGGGTGTGGTATTTCCTTACCTGGAGCTTTCTAGAATGCATTTTATGACTATATGCATGCCTGTATTTACTTTAACATATAATAGAGTTAAAATGCATGACTACCCAATGCCTATATTTTGAAAAATTTTGCCATAGTCCCCTTTGAAAATAGGACTATCCATATACACAGAGGCATGTCTAGGTGGCCATTCAGTAGCACACCTGCCAAAAAGTCATATACATAATATATGCATTAAAAATCAAAATTATTCATGCATAAGGTTAACCTCAATATCAGGAGTACTTTACTTTTCTACCTTTTGCTCATTGGACCTCAAATAGGACAAAAATAGCAAAAAAAAGGTGCCAATTTGACTGTCTCAAAAGTCAAATTCTTTCACATCATTATGTTTAGCATGGTATAATACTAACATTTACTATGTTGAATATTTTTTATCAAGTCATTTGTGCATACATAATCACTACTATGTGTTTAGATGCATTTCATGCGATTACTCAAAATCCAACGGATAAAAATTGGAAAAAATACATGCATACGTTACCAGGATAGTGTAGAACACTTGTACGGTGACAAAATTTGCAGAAAATAGCCCGAACTCAGCAAATCTGAAGGAGGCTCACAAATTTCTCTTCGCGAAGCAAGTTGAAAATAACTTGTGAGACCAACCTGCTGGATTATATCATCCACGGTTGGCCATAGGCTCATCTGCGACTGCAACATGTGTACCTGCGGCCCCCCTATATGGGCCCCACCCCTCCATCTCGGTCCAGTTCGAGTTGCAAAGGAGTTCTTGCGGACTAGAAAGGTCAAATCGGGAATAAAAATGCCACGCAATTGAGCAAAACAACATACAATCTGGGTCTTCTCAGATGAAGTTTTGAGTCTATACATCACTCATTGGTAGTCACCCGAACACGAGGTATACCCTGCCAATGATCTCATTTGTTACAAATCACATCCGAGAATACCTTGTATAGGTCCAATGCCGCCAACTCCTGGTTATTACCCTAAAAGATCAACGTAGATCCCCGACGGGGGTTACAACGTGAAGCCCTGGTAGGGGATTACAATACAAATTCAAGCCATTGACACACATATCAATGAAGGTCAAGCAGCCTTGACTTTATCTCAGCCGATAACGATTAAACCTATCAGAGCTCTAGAGCTATTCGAGGATTTCATGCTCGATTCCTCATATTCCCCAGCAGATCCCTGGCGGGGGTCACAACGCAATGATTTCGTTGATTCAAACATCAGCGAAGGTCAAGCAACCTTGATAATCTACCCACAGAGTGTTCCGTTGATTCAAACATCAGCGAAGGTCAAGCAACCTTGACAGTCTATACCATAGGGTTTTTTTTCAGCCGTTGATTCACATGTCGGTGAAGTACACGTCAAGGAAGGTCAGGCATCCCTGACAACATTTGTTGTTGGCAGTAAATCCGACAGAATCTTGACATGTCATGGCGATACCAACCAGGAAAAGTCAATGTTATTAAAGATGATAAATAATGGAATATGTTATACACATCCTCAAACAGACCAAGCTTTATCCTCACAGATCTCTTACACATAAGAGGTACATTTTCAGGATCAAGTCATTATCAAGGACCCAGGAATTTGGTGATAACCCCAACATCAACATCCTAACAGATTCAGATTACACATCAAATCTGGTCATCATTGTCAATCCCAAGTTGAAGCAACAGGGAGCAGGCAATCATCCCCAGCATGTTGGGCTACAAACTCGTACACATGCATTATACAGTTGCATCATGTTGCTACATATAGTACCATGTTTATCTTGTTGCGTTTCAAGTGTCTAGGATTCTTTATCCTACCCATGCATCGCCATGCATGAGTATGATAAAGAGGGGCATCTGTAGACACTCAAAATTTTTTGTACTGCTATCACTAACACTGCAGAAGGACAGATTCATTTTTTAAGAGGGAACCCTGAAAGACAAACCATATCCATACCGGATACTACCGGAAGTTCAGCATCAACCCCGGAACACACACTAGGAGTAACAATTCCAACCTTCGAGATAACCCCGAGGCGTGAAGATCCAATACCAGAACACATACCAGAATAGACCGATTAATCTCGGAGATAACCCCGAGGTATCCAGTCTCAGTCCCAATCAGGGGAATAGCCACAAACCTTGGTGATAACCCCAAGGAATGCAGTTTCGGCGATAACCCCGAAAATACTTGTTTCAAATGCAACCAGCTTCAATCTCGGCGCCACAACGAGATACTCGGTACCAACTCCGGAGATAACACCGGAGGGCAGTGCACACCTCGTAGATGACACGAGGAACTTCAAAAATTACAAAGAAATTCAATCTCAAATAAGCCTCGAGCAACGTCGCTTGATCACCCCATACCTGCAATAATAACACGGTGAGGGCAACATCGTCATCTTGCCAACACGATGCCACGTCACATCGTCTCAACATTTCATCACATTTTTACACAAATGACGTCCCACAAGAGCCAAGGAAAATCAATCCTGAGTGACTATTGTGCAGGTTAATGTATGGAATTTAAAGCTTGAAGACCGGAGGGCATCGTCCCATCTTCAATGACTTCGTACAAACTCTAATCCCATACCATGGTACAACTCTCGACAATGGCGGTCCGAAATAGGTCATGTTCGACCGGACATTACAATGCCCGAGTACACGTATTACGAGACGACCCGACCCGACCCAAAAAACCCGGGGCAACCCGGGTAGCCTCCGGTACACCTACGGCTCAGCCTCTATAAATAGAGGGCTTGGGGTGGCCATTCTGCAAGAGAAAACAGTGAGGAAGCCCTGCCCAATTTGCTCTGCACTCACCCCATACAGTGTACTTTCTCATTTTAAACACATGTGAGCTCATATATAGCTACTTTTGTACCTACAAAAGCCAGTGTTTACCCACTTTAAAGATATAGAAGTCTTCTTTGACAATCAACTTTAAGCCTTCTCACACACTTTAAAGCCCTTCTCTTCATCTTTGCACACACCCTTCTTCACGTTGAGAGTCGTGATGCTGCGTTTACGCATTTCTTATTCGTGGTTTTATTTCAGATTTATATATATATATATATATATATATATATTGACTAACATTATCGAGTTATCGTCGATTGAGCCTAGACTTGATGCGGAGCGTTTATTTGCTTTATATATATATATATATATATATATATATATATATATATATATATATATGCTGTGTGTCAAACTTTGTTCGATCTTACTGGACTTGACTGGAACATTATCGCTATAATATATATATACAATTATATATATTATCTCGTGTCGGACTACATTCGATGAGCCCGGATTTTACATCCCATATGCGTTTACTCGCTTTTTATATATATATATATATATATATATATATATATATATATATATATATATATATATATATATTTCATCCCACCGGAGTTCACTTCGTGGTGGTTGATCGCTTTGACTTTCTTTACATTTTATCTCGCTCGGAGTTCACTTCGTGTGGCGATTGATTGATTGTCTGATTTATTTACGTTTCGTCCACTTTGGACTTTCCTCCGTGGCGGTTGATAGCTTTTTTCTGACTTTATTTATATTTTCTCGATCCCCATGGAGGTGTTTCGTGGTTGGTGATCATGTATGTATATATATATATATTTACTGACTTTTATATAGACCTCGCCATCGCTTTCATACAAATTGCAGATTATCGTATGCGCCAGAATCATGTGATCACATATTCAAATTTATTAGATCTAGATCTAGGCCTCGTGATGGACATTTTCAAATATGTAGTTGACTTGTAAAGTATTCTCATGGTGTCCGAATTTCCTCGAGATGGTTCTCATACCCACGAGGAAGTCGGCATTATTTTATATATTATTTTCGTACGGATGCCTCGCATTTGTAAAATAAAATCAACCAAGCCGAACACTTAATAAAATGGGGGTGTAAACGTTTCAATTACTATTGAGCATCAGGGTTTGAAAAACCTTTTTTTATAAAAAATCACTACTATATCTTGCTAAAAAAACTAAATTTTTATATAAATTCAAACCCTGTGTATATAGGTGCGAACGAGGCCTCGCACTACTTCTAAATAACAGCACATTGACCCACACACACACATTCAGATAATAGTTTTTGAAAAGAGGCGGTCACCGTGGTAACACGGATGTCTCGGGGTGCCTAACACCTTCCTCCAAGATAACCAAGTCCCCGGACCCTAATGAATCTTGGTTTCAATCAATTCGTTTAGCAAATGTCACATCACTAGGTCAATGTGCAAACCTTTTCTCGGTTGTGTTGGTACAACCATTTAAAAACCAATGGCGACTCTTAACAAATTCCATCATCGACGTTATACATGTCGGACCTTTTTCACTTCTTTTTTCAAACAAATCTCACCTAAAATGAGAACACCAAAGAACAAGTAACGGAAAGGGACATTTAAAAATCCCGACGTCGACAAATAGTACTCGTGAATAGTACCCTATTCGTGAATAGTGTTGTATACGTGAATAGTAACCTCGACATAAAAAGGTAAAAATTTCATAATAAAATTCATACCAATATTTCGGCATAATGATATTGAACGAAATAACATCATTTACGAAGAAAATAACATCCCTTACCTCAAAAGAACAGTACTTCTGACTGGAATATCAGATATAACACTGAAGGAAACATGCACTGAATAGCAACACTCAAGATATCTAAATACTCACAAAAATACGCTTGACATTATAGAGAGAGAAAACTTCAGTTTTCGGTGTAATTTTCAATTCTAACTAAGCACCCTATTTATAGGAAAATGTTAGAACGTCAAAGCAGACTAAATTTAATAAAATAATATTTTATACAAAATTTTCACTCCCACCACAATTGATCAAATTTTAGCACACCATAGTGGGGCCCACTAAATTCAGAAATTCCACACCAACCAAAAGTGGGGCCCACCATATTTTTAATAAAAATATTTATTTCTAAAACTTCAATAATTCATAATAAATAGTCCTTTTATCAGAAAAATACGAATTTTATATCCATGCCATAGAAAATTTAATTCTCAACAACTTTGTAGAAGAAAGTTTTTTCAAATTCCAATCAGAAAATGTCCGAAATCCATATACGGATGATTTTTAATACCTCCATTCTGACAAAATACTGATAAAGCACCTCAACATTAATTCCTTCATTTATATCCACATAAAATAAATATTTTTTTATCATATAAATTAATAATTAATTATTTACAAATAATATTACAGAATCGCAATTATGACAATCAGGTCGTTCCTAGGAAAGAGGGGGCTTTCCAATAAGGATTTATCCTTATTAGCGCGTAATTAGGTGATCACACCCCTTTCCTAGACATAACTTCCTTAGACATTGTCAATAATGCTATCTAATAATATTATACAAATAATATGACTTATAGATCTGATAATTAATGGGAAATATTGTGCAGTGACACATATTGAAACAACAATAATATAAAATATCAACGTAGCAAAATAAAATAAAATATTGAACAGTAATTACTGTAGCAATTATTGATTAGTGCCTTCTTACGTAAGAATCAATAATCCAAAAATACTATGTAATACCGGCGCTCTCAGGCATGCAACCACGCCAGACATTTGTACTTTAACCAAACGGTATTCCAACAAGATAATCTGTGAATAACTACGTCGTTATTTGTAAAAAACTCAAACTTATCATTTTCGTCATTCGACCACTTTTTGTTATGGGGCCCATGAATGGCTGCGCCGTCATATGAATATTCCCCGACAACAAGAATAATCCACGACCAAACGAATATTCCCCGACAACAATGAATATTTTATGACAACTTGCTTATTTCGCAAAATTTGCACATTTTACCCATAACTAACCACATTATATCAAATTAACACCTTACTATTTCAAAATAATTAATAGAGGAAAATTCAATTTTATTTATAAAAAGTTGGGGTCTTACAACATATCAGGCACATGTCTTCAAGAAAATTCCAGAAATACCCTTTAGTCATTAGAATAAGGCCCATATCGCCTTGTCCTTCTAGCCACCGATACAATCCATCAATCAATTCCCAAAAGGAGCCGCCTCCACGAGTCTTCTACCTCGGGACACGTGAAGGTTTTTCTCGGGTCTAACACATTTATTTTTTGACTTTTCCGTCTTCATTCGATTAGGTTATACGAACCGTAATTTGCACATTTAATGAGATCGTGGAACCCTAATTATGCATTTAATTCAATTAGGTCATGTGAACCCTAATTTGCACTTGGGCCCACATTTATTCCCTGTGCGAGAGTCGAGTTTCCAAATAGACGATCGTGCAAGAATAATTCAAGCTTTTGAACAATTTTGTTGGACTCCACCTACAGGTCTTGAAGACAATGGTCCTAGTAGAGGGAACCCCTAGGGAGCCAAACCCTTAGGGTTAAACCCTAGGGAGGCAAAACCTAGCAGGACTCTTCTTTGGACATATTGGGAAATCCTCCAAAAATCTTTACATAGCTTGCCCAAGATTTGTTTTCTTATTTTTCTGGAAATTAAAACAAGAAAAAATAATCAAATATCACTAAATAAAATTCAATCGAATAAAATCCTTCTTTTGGTAAAATCCTTCACCAACAAATAGTATTACCTCACCGGATCTAGTTCCAAGGCAAGCAACTCAAGCTTTCCAAGGCGCAAATCTGGATTTTGACCAACCAATTATTGAAGATGCTTCATAAGGGAGTTTAACATCAACATACATGGCCAATTAACAACAAACCAACGCAAGAAGACAAGGCAATGATGCAAGCGAAGAGCAGATGAATGATGTACAACTGGAGATGCTCAAGGCATTGAAGGAAGCACGAGAAAGGCAAGGGATGATGATGGCCATGATGCTAGAAATGCAAAGGAAGCAAGAGGAAATGGGGAATTTCCACCAGCAGTTGATGCAGATTCCCACCTTCAAGGCCATGTTCCCAGGTAGTTCGCAGGCGGAATAAGCAGGAGTGGAAGACAACAATAATGGCAGCAATAACAAAGAGAACCCCAGAACAATGGTGCCGCGCCCAAGCCAGGTTGGAAGCAAGCCAACCTCAGACACACATTATCCCAACCGCTCTTCCAACATTTTCACAAGTGCAAATGCCAACCATTCTAAGCCATGTCTAGCGAGTGAGCCAGCAGCTGCCACAAGCGTCAGCTTTGCACAATGCAAGTATGCATCAACCAATTTCTCTACCATACACAGCGCCGATACAACAGTATATAACAATACCCCAGAGAGTTCACGCCATAAGCCAGTACGTGACGAAGGATGATATGATCAATGTGATCAATCAACTTTGAAGACAGACATCTCGACCCTCGAAGGTGGACCTTACTCCTCCTTACCCTGCACACATTCGGAGGCAACCTTACCCAACAGGGTATATTGAGCATCCCCGCAGTTTCCAAAATACAACGGGGAGAAATGAGATGCCAGGGAACATATTGTCAGGTTCGCATAGTCGATGTCTCCGTGGATGGGATATGATGAAGTGAACAACCACAACTTGTTGATGCGGGAATTCAAAAAAACTTTGACGGATAGTGCCTTCAGTTGGTACTATAATTTGGAGAAGGGGTCAGTCCATGATTGGGATGACCTAAAATTAAAAAATTTTAAGAAAGTTTTCTATGTGCAGAAATAGGTAACCATTGTAGAAATCATGCGGTTCAAACAGAAACCGAATGAGGAGTTATCAGATTACGCTGACAGGTTCAGGGCCTAAACACAGAAGTGCGCAGAGCCGATTGAAGAAAAGAACAATCAACAATGGTGCCTTAGATTCCTTCAAGCCCCACCTCCTTACCAAGGCTTGTGATTCCTTTGTGACCTTCTCATCTTTTGCACAAGACTTGGGAGGAATCATGACACTGCCCACTAGCCATGCGACGATTACATAGAAGGGCAAGAGGACAGTAACTGTGGCTTTGGCTGACTCTCAGTCAAAACCACAAGGGGCAAGAGGGAGAAGCATGAGAAAAATTTTGATCAAAGCAAAGGAAGGCCTGGAGACAAATATGCAAGAAAGTCAGTCCCGGAGGCTATCACATGAAGTGAGAAAGCATTCAGGGGTCTATACGAGCAATGGATTGAACATGGGGTGGTGAAACCCCCCAAGGCCTAGATTTGTAGTGACAGAAGAGATGAAGAGAAGACCGGACTTCTGTGTATACCAACAATACGCGGGACATTCCACTGTAGACTGTTATAGCCTAAGGAGGATATACCATGAGAAGCTGGAAAATGGAGAGATTGAACTTGGAAAGGAAATCAGTGTTCATGACAAGCCACTGCCAAATCACAAGGGGAAAGAAACATTCAACACTATTATCCACAGCACAATCCCAGAAGTGGAGATGATGATGGAAGAAAAGGAGGAGTGTGAGCCAGGCCTGCAGGTGACGGCATTGATGAACGGAGCCAAGTTCAGAAATTTTTTTGATTAGATAGGATTGGCTAAGGAAGCAAGGATAGAGGCCACCAAGGCAATCATTAAGGCTACCAAAATGTAGGAGACTTGTATGGCCATAACCAAAGGATTTGTGAAGACAATGGAAGAAGAAGAAAATAAGATATCTTTCTCTAAAGCTGATGGAGAGATAAGATACCCGCACAACAGGCCAATGTATGTGACAGTAGTAATCAACGGCATAGAAGTGCGGAGAGCGTTCATTAACAATGGAGCGTCTGTAAATATTATGCCCTACACCATGTTCAAACGGTTAGGCCTGCCAGAGAAGAAGATTGTGAAGGAACAAACGGACATTACAGGATTCTCCAACGAGAGCACAAGAACCCTGGGACACATCAAGGTAGACATGGAAGTTGGGAAGATTTGAGGGCCTGTAATATTCCATGTTGCAGAGGTGGATGCAGCATATCATGTCTTGCTGGGAAGGGCTTGGCAAAATGACTATGGGGTGGTACCCTCAGTCTTTCATCAGTGCCTGAAAGCTATCTGGAAAGGGAGAGAAGTGAAGGTACCAGCAACTCGGAATCCCTTTGGGCCAAAGGAGCCACACATTACCGAAGCAACTTTCTTCGATGATGTTGTTGAAGAGGGAGAGAACCAGATCGCGAGGCTTGATTCCCTAAGACTAGCAAGTTGGGAGGAAGTGCAGGAAGATAAGTTTGTACCTACAGAAAAAGTGAAGAAGAGGACCTCGAAACATGGAGAATGTTTCAAAAATATGAAGCCAGTAGTAGTAGACTTGGAGAAGGAAGGAAGAAAAGAAAAGAAAAGGCCAGCAGATCCTGAAGATGCCAGAAATATAATAAATGCCAAGCGGATAGCACAGTCTGAGGATGGCCAAAAGGCAAAATGGGAGAGGGTTGTTAAACCCGACGGAAAGGTGGTGTTTCGATTGTGACGATGCGAGGGGAAAGAGCCTAAGGAAGCGTGTGAACCCAACGGCTCAGGAGGTGTCCCCCACTCCAGTATTATTAAAGAAGGAGAAGTTGTGCAGCAGGAGGTAGGACCAGCTCCAGAATGCTTTGAGGATAGGCCAAAACCTCAACAAAATGAATTAGAAGAAGTTGATTTGGCAATAGATGGAGGAACGCCAAAACCGACTTATGTCAACAAGGAACTTGATGTTAACCAGAAAGAGGAGCTCATACAATTATTACGAGAGTATAGGGATGTCTTTGCTTGAAATTACGACGAGATGCCCAGAATTGACAAAAATCTTGTAGAGCACAATTTAAACATAAGCCCGGGAATGAAGCCAATGAAGCGAGCACCTCGCAATTATGCACTCGAAGACGAAACTCAAATAAAGGAAGAAATCAAGAAGTTGCTGGAAGTAGGATTCATCAAGCCGATCCAACATCCAATATGGCTATCCAGCATCGTACCGATGAAGAAATCAAATGGACAGCTACGAATATGTGTGGATTTCAGAGACTTGAACAAGGCAAGCCCGAAGGACATGTATCCATTACCCAACATAGACACTTTGGTAGATGCAACAGCTAATCATGAGATGATGTCATTCATGGACGTGTTTATGGGTTACAATCAGATAAAGATGTCCGTAGAAGATGCAAAGTTGACAGCCTTTCGTACCCAGTCTGGGAATTTCTACTACGTAGTATTGCCATTTGGGTTGAAGAATACGGGGGCAACTTATTAAAGGGCAATGCATGCCATATTTCATGACATGATTCATGATATAGTGGAGGACTACGTGGATGACATAGTAGTAAAATCCAAGAAGGTGACAACTCATGTGGAGGACCTGAGGAAAGTATTTGAGCGATGCTGAAGGTATAAGTTGAGGATGAATCCGAAGAAGTGCGCCTTTGGAATGACGGCTGGAAAATTCTTGGGCTTCTTGGTGCACAACAGAGGTTTAGAGGTGGATCCAAGCAGGGCAAAAGTAGTTACAGAGATGCCCCCACCAAAGACGCAAAAGCAGTTGAAGAGCTTTTTAGGGAAAGTCTCGTACATGAGAAGATTCATGCCAGCATTAGCCGAAGTCACAGAACCTTTCGGCAAATTGCTAAAAGGAAAGGCACAATGGGACTGGGGGCAAGACCAACAACAGGCCTTTGAGAAGGTAAAAAGAATTTTGGCTTCAGCACAAACGATGGTAGTGCCACAAAGAGGAATGTCGTTGCAGTTGTACATCACATCTACCAAGAAGTCTATAGGTGGATTGATCACGCAGGAGGTTGATGGAGAAGAGAAACTTGTGTATTACATTAGCTGGATAATCAGAGGACCGGAAAACAGGTATTCATATGTGGAGAGGCATTGCCTAGCGTTGGTGTTCATTGCATAGAAAATGCGGCATTATTTTCTAGCGTACGAAGTAAAGATTGCAACAAAAACTGATCCGATCAGATATCTATTGACTAGGCCAACATTAGTAGGAAGACATGTTAGATGGATGATGATTCTTTCAGAATATGACATCAAGTGTGTAACACCAAAGGCAATCTGATGTCAAGCCTTGGCAGACCTGCTAGCTCAATTTCTAAATGGAGAATATGAACCCCCTTCTGAGAATCTTCTGAGTGGAGAAATAGAATCTATCAACTTGATGGATGAGGATCCAGAATGGTGGAGTTTGGCTTTTGATGGATCATCTACAGAAGGTAAAGGTGGAGCAAGAGTGGTGTTGACCACCAAAGAAGGAAATGAAGTGGCCTTGTCATATAAATTGGATTTCTCTTGCATAAACAATGAAGCAGAATATGAGGCGTTCATATTAGGATTGTTGGCTGCTTAAGAATTGGGAGCCAAACATCTTAAAGTAAAGGGAGATTCAAACCTCATAGTGCAGCAAATAAGAGGTCATTTCGGAGTGAAGGAACTTATCTTGGCGCCATATCAAACTGTAGCACAAAAGGTGATGGAAGCTTTCAAGAAGGTGGTGATTGAATATGTGCTAAGAGGATAAAATAAACAACCTGATGCACAAGCAACAGTAGCGTCTTGAGTCTATGTCCAAGGAGAAGATTTGGATGTGAAGGTAATGAAGAGAACCCTCCCAACCACGGTGCTAGACTTGTTCTCCAAAGACATGATAGATGATTGGAGATATGACATCTCCCATCAATTACAAACAAAGGAATAAACAATACCAATCGTGGAGCTACAGAAGTAAAACATCATCAAAGGTGTCTTGTAGCACAAAGAAGCAGATGGTGTATTGACACGATGCTTGGGGAGGCAAGAAGCAAATAGAGTCTTGCATCAAGTGCATGAAGAGAACTGCGGGTTTGCAGACATAGGCCTGTATCGTAGGTTGCAACGCCAAGGGTATTATTGGCCTAAAATGAAGAAGGAAGCAAATGTCCTACAACGCCAATGTGTTTCATGCCAAGAATACCCTGGAGAGGAAAAATGCGCCTTCATTGATGACATAGCGGATTGGCGAATCCCTTCTGTGGAGTTCTTACAAAGCGGGAATCTCCCGACTGAAAAGAAGGACGCAATTATAATAAAAAGGAAGTCACAACGATTCTTCTTGCAAAAATAGATAATTGTTCAGAAGAGGGTTCAATGGCAAGCCCTTATGGTGTTTGGAACTAGGCGAAGTCAAAGATTTGGTTTACAAAATGCACAAAGATGAGCACCAAGGGAAAGCCAAGTTGTACAAACAACTTATTAATCATGGTTACTACTGGCCAAAGATGGAAGGAGATTGTCTAGAATTTGTTAAAAAGTGTCATATTTGTCAAATACATAGAAACTTAATACATGCTCCCGTCGTGGATTTGCGAACCTTAGCAACATTATGGCCCTTTTATATATAGGGAATGGATCTTATAGGTCTTGTTCACCCTAATTCCAAGGGTAATATATGGATTTTAACTGCCACCGAGATGTACACCAAGTGGGTGGAAGTAGTACCCTTGAAGAAGGCCACGGGACTAGCAGTGGCAAATTTTATCAAGGAGCACATCATTTGCCGTTTTGGGATCCCAAAGATCATTTTGTCGGATAATGGAACTCCCTTCATCAATAAGGACATCAAAAATCTAATGGAAAGATATATATATAGGGTGAAACATTACAAATCATCACCCTACTACCCAAAAGGCAACAGATAAGCAGAGGCTACAAACAAAACTTTGATAAAAATCTTATCAAAAACCCTAGACGATCATCCGAAGAAATGGGCAGAACAACTACCAACAGCGTTATGGGCATATCGAACTTCAAAAAGAAAGCCTACAGGTGAAACCCCATACACTTTGGTTTATGGTAAAGAAGTTATCTTGCCCATCGAAATAGAAATACCTTTGGCTCGAATGAGACTTCGGAGCTTAGTCGAGGAAGAGAACCGACCAGCCGCCCTAGAGGCCTTAGTTAACTTCCGAGACAAGGCTAAAAAAAAGCTTGAACGGTACCACGAAAGACTGCGACGACAATACAATATTGCGGTGGTACCACGACAAATTCTGGTGGGAGACCTGGTGCTCAAAATGGCAACTCAAGTCATGAGGGGGACCCCAAACACCAAATTTACCCAAAATGGGAAGGCCCGTATAGGGTACGAGAGATCTCCGAAAGCGGGTATTGCAAGATATCTCGTGTAGGATCGGATGCTGTCTCAAGCCCATTAAACTTGAAGTGGGTAAAGAAATATTATACATGAGAAGAGAATCACAAAAAGTTATACTTTCAACTTCAAAAGTAATCGAGGCACCTGATTAACATCCCTCGGAAGTTACACTTTCAACTTCAAAAATGATCGAGGCACCTGACTAATAGCCCTCAAAAGTTACACTTTCAAACTTCAAAAGTGATCGAGGCACCTGACTAACAACCCTCAGAACTTACACTTTCAACTTCAAAAGTGACTGAGGCACCTGAGTATAAGCCCTCAAACCCGAAAGTTACACTTTATCTTTAAAAGTGGAGAACGTTATACTTTATTCGATATCGCAAGAAAGTTACACTTTATCTCTAAAAGTGGCAAACGTTATGCTTTCTTTGATAAAAGAAAGATTTACTATATGAAACGTTATGCTTTTCGTTAAAAGCAATTTTATTATCAAGGAATTGACAAACTTTCACTTATGATTGAATGTTTTTTTTAAAATTTCTTTGAAAAAAAAAAGAAAAAAAAAAGAAGAAGTATAAATTCAAGTGTTTGTTTGTGGAAAATATATATATATATATTTTTGACAAAATTCATGTTTTCTTATAATACCTACTATTGTCTGGAATATTAATTTGAATAACTTGAGATTCAATGATAAATATTGAGTTTTAAGGAATAATTCAAATTAAAAGTAATTAACAAGGTTAAAGAAACCATATTTTGATAAATGAAATATGTGTAAATGAGTTTCTGAAACAGGAAATCGAAAAAAAAAACTACTACAACAAGTCATGATCTAGAGGCCAAGACATATCAAACTGAAGTGGAGGCATAGCTAAACCTCCAAGTCAGCAATGGCAGCGTCTCGAATCTTAAGATTTGCGGCTTACAACTCCCTAACTTGTTGGGTAGTTGACTCTAAGTCTCGACGCTGGAACTCTATATCTAGAAGCTGGTTCACTTAATCTTGAGACTGAATCTTCAATTTGTTCACGGCTTCGTCAAGTTTAGAAAGCTGCACTGAAAAGGATTCATCTTCACACTTACGTACAGTAACCTCCGAACGTAGTGCAACAAGATTGAAACTCGACTTGAGAAGATCCAGCCTAGTACGAAAAGGAGACATATCAACACCCACGGATGCAAGGTCGTCTACATCATCACTAAACTGCTTCAGGTCCTCGACTCGCAATGAATATAAGGAAAGAGTGTGTGTCGACGTCGGGATTATTAATTGTCCCTTTCCGTTACTTGTTCTTTGGTGTTCTCATTTTAGGTGAGATTTGTTTGAAAAAACAAGTGAAAAAGGTCTGACATGTATAATGTCGACGATGGACTGTTAAGAGTCGCCAATTGGTTTTTTAAATGGTTGTACCAACACAACCGAGAAAAGATTTGCACATTGACCCAGTGATGTGACATTACTAAACGGGTCGGTGAAATAGAGATTCATTAGGGTCTGGGGACTTGATTATGCGGAGGGAAGGTGTTAGGCACCCCCCGACATCCGTGTTACCATGGTGACCGCCTCTTTTTAAGAAACTATTATCTGAATGTGTTGGGGGGGGGGGTCAATGTGCTGTTATTTGGAAGTGGGGTGAGGCCTCGTTCGCACCTATATACACAAGGTCTGAATTTATGTAAAAATTCAATTTTAGTAAGATATGGCAGTGATGTTTTATAAAGAGGTTTTTCAAGCCCTGATGCTCAATAGTAATTGAGACCTTTTATACTTCCATTTTATTAAGTGTTCGGCTTGATTGATTTTATTTCCGAGATGCGAAGTATCTATAAGAAAATAATGTACAAAATAATTCCGATTTCCTCGTGGGTATGAAAACCATCTGAGGAAATTTAGACACCGCAGAATAATTTAGCTGCTTGCAGCTGAAAATGTTCATCACGGGAACCGAATCTAGATCCAATAGGCTGAATTTGTGATCACATGATTCATAGGCGCACACGATACCGTAATTTGTATGAAAGAAGTAAGTAGGTATATATAAAAGTTATAAATATATATATATATAAACATGATCAGCCACCACGAAGCACCTCCATGGGGGATCAGAAAATGTAAATAAAGTTGTAAAAGCTATCAACCGCCATGGAGGAAACTCCAGGCGGGACAAAACATAAATAAAGCTGTAAAAGGTTAAAAGGTTAAAGAACCAGAATGAATGGTGATCTGATGATCCAACACCAGGATGTTTGCTTGATGGTAACTTCAGACATAGTACCGTTTCACGGCGTCCGAGTTGATGAGATATGGAAATTCATCGTCGTCCATTTCTTGCAATCTGAGAGCACCTCCTGTCAATACTTCCTTGACAACGAATGGGCCTTCCCAGTTAGGAGAGAATTTTCCCTTAGATTGATCTTGGTTGTCAAGGATCTTCTTCAAAACCAAGTCATGTTGTTTAAACTGTCGTAGTCGGACTTTTCTATTGTAGGATCTGGCGATTCTTTGTTGATATAACTGACCATGGAAGATAGTTGCGGTTCGCCGTTCGTCTATTACAGACAATTGGTGATACCTGTCTTGTACCCATTGGTCTTCATCCAGCTAAGCGTCTATCAACACTCTGAGAGATTCCAATTCTACTTCTATGGGGAGCACTGTTTCCATCCCATAGGTTAATGCGTAGGCGGTTGCCCCAGTGGAAGTGTGCATTGATGTTCTGTAGGCTAACAGAGTAAGAGGCAATAGGTCAGGCCAATCTTTATGGTTGGCGGACATCTTTTGCATAATCTTCTTGATGTTTTTGTTAGCCGCTTCAACAGCACCATTCATCTTCAGACGATAGATGACAGAGTTAAGATGTTTGATGTGGAATTTACTGCATAATTCCTCCATCATTTTATTGTTGAGGTTCTTAGCATTGTCTGACACAATCACCTCTGGTTGTCCATATCGACAAATGACATTGTTTCTGATGAAAGCAATGATGACTTCTTTGGTAACCCTGGGGAAGGAGGCTGCTTCTACCCACTTGGTGAAGTAGTCGATCATGGTGAAGATAAATCGATGTCCATTACTGGTTTTAGGCTCAATGGGCCCGATAACGTCCATTCCCCACATTGAGAAGGGCCAAGGTTAACTCATATTATGGAGTTCCCGTGGAGGGGGTGGATAGCATTCCCATGAATATGGCACTGATAGCATTTCTTGATGTGGTCATTGCAATCAGCTTTGAGAGATAGCCAGTAATGTCCTGTCCTGAGGACTTTCTTGACAAGGAGGGGGCCACTCATGTGGGACCACAGATTCCACCATGGATTTCATCCATAAGCCTTTGGGCATGATCTTTGTCTAAACATCTGAGGAGACCTAGTCCTGCATCTCTTTTGTAGAGCGCATCTCCACTCAGGTAGAATTTCATAGCAAGTCGATGGATCCGCCTTTTCTCAGTCGGGCTCGCCTGAGCGGGTGTAGATCCATCTCGTAGGTATTCCTTGATAGGTTGATACCAAGGATGCTGGATGGGAGGTAGCTCATCTGATACTTCTCCAACGTAATTCCCATAGGTTGGGGCCTTGTGCAGGGAAATTGTGACGCTTGGCCAGTGTCCTTTGTCTGATATGCGAATTAAGGAGGCCAAAGTTGCTAATGTGTCTGCAAAGTCATTCCTATTATGAGGAACGTGTAGAAAGGAGATTTCTTCGAACTCCAAAACTGTCTGTAAAACTTTCTGATGGTAAGGCAGCAAATGTAGCTCTTTGGTTTGATAGATTTTAGTGGATTGTCTGATTACCAACTCTGAATCTCCAAAGACAGTTAACCAACTGATACCCATTGAACGGGCAAGTTTTATCCCCATGAGAGATGACCTTCATACTCAATTTGTGTTATTGGTCGATAAAGCGCAATTTGATGACGACGGATATCGATCCCGTCTGGGATACTAGAAGCGCTTCACTCGAACCTTCCATATTAATGACTCCATCGAAATACATCTTCCATGCTTGGCGTGTATCGTACTGATGGTGTTGCTGAACTGTCATTACTCCCTCATCGGGGAAGTATGTCTCCAAGGGTTTGAAATCCCCTGAAGATGCGGTGGCCAGTTGATCCGCAATTCCTTGACCTTTGATGGACTTTTGAGTCACATAGACGATGTCAAATTGTTGTAGGATCAACTGCCATCTGGACAGCCGGTAATTTAACATGGGTTTGTTAAACACGTACTTAAGAGGATCCACGCGGGATATGAGATGGGTTGTGTGACCATGGAGGTAATTTTGTAACCTCGTGGAAGCCCATGCTAAAGCACAACACGTCTTCTCGATCAGAGTGTACTTGTGTTCACCGATGCTGAATCTTTTGCTGAGGTAATAGATAGCCCGTTCTTGGCCTCTATCGTCTTTCTGTCACAGCATGCAGCCCATGGCATTGTCACTTATGGACAGGTACATGAACAGGGGAACATCATCCGTGGGTGGTACCAAAATAGGAGCTTTGACTAACTATTCTTTAATTGTAAGGAAGGCATTCTGGCACTCATCATTCCATTTCATGGAGGAGTTCTTCCTTAATAGCTTGAAGATTGGCTCACAGGTTGTTGTGAGATGAGAGATAAACCTGCTAAGGAAGTTTATTCTTCCCAAAAATCCCCGTATTTCTTTCTCTATCTGAGGAATGGGCATTTTCGTAATGGCCTGGATTTTGGTAGGATCCAGCTCAATCCCTTTGTGGCTGACTAGAAATCCTAGCAACTTGTCTGATTTAACGCCAAAGGCGCACTTGGCTGGATTCAACTTCAAGTTGTACTTACGTAACCTGTTGAATAGCTTTATGAGATGTTCTAAGTGGTCTTCCTCCTTCTGGGATTTGACAATGATGTCATCCACGTAGATCTCGATCTCTTTGTGCATTAAGTCGTGGAAGAGAGCCATCATAGCTCGCTGATAGGTGGCTCCGGCATTAATGAGGCTGAATGACAATCGTCTATAACGAAAGGTTCCCCAAGGCGTGATGAAAGCAGTTTTTTCACGATCTTCCTCAGCAACCATGATTTGATGGTACCCTGCAAAGTAATCAACAAAGGAGTATATGCAGTATTGAGCAGTATTGTCAATGAGAATGTGGATAAAGGGTACAGAAAAGCTATCTTTAAGGCAAACTTTGTTCAAGTCCCGGTAATCCACGCAGATTCGCACCTTCCCTCCAGATTTAGACACGGGAACAATGTTGGATATCCACTCAGGATATGTAGACACCATGATGATGCCATCTTGAAATTGTTTCACAATTTCTTCCTTTACCTTTAAACTCCACTCAAGTTTCAATCGCCTGAGCTTTTGTTTTACTGGCTTGAATCCCTCTTTAATGGGAAGGCGATGAAGTACAATGTCAGTGGACAAACCCACCATGTCTTCATGAGACCATGCAAACACATCCTGGAATTGGGTTAGTAGCGTAACCATGTCATTCCGCTGGTTTGGGGTAAGGTCTGAACCAATCTAGATTAACTTAGGTCTTTCTAAGGTTCTGAAATTGAAGGAAGTGGTTTGGTCAAGTTGGGTTTAGGTTTGTCTTTGACCTATTCTTGAATTTCTGGAGGCACCTCAATGTCCTCATGTACTTCCATCAAGGCTGAATTCATCTCTACATCAAAGGTACAATCCTTGTGGAGAAGAGACAATGTATCAGCAAGTACAGGCACATCTAAATTCAGGGTCCTGAAACAAAATATGCTTTCACTTAGTATATATGAAAAGGTTTGATCATACAAAGTGTTAGCATGTACTAGAAAAATGACTGCTAATACTGTACAGAAAAGTAAGCAGTTATGATATCTACAGGGCAAAAATAGTTTATGCCCGTTTTACCCTTGTCAACCAATGCAAGGAGTGCTGCTCCAATTGGCAATGGCAAAATCCGGGTGGACTGCAGTGATAGAGGGATTGTCATCTTCCTCCCTATCCCGAATGATGGCCATTATGTCTGAGAAATCATCGTCTAGGGTGTATCTGTTTGTATGTTCATCATGAACGATGATGCGTATGTCCGACATCATTTGGATGACGTCTTGCTTAATTCTTTGTATCTCTTCCTCCATTCGGGGATCTTGAACAAGGATTTCTTTCTCCTTCACTGGTATCGGCTTGGGAAATAACATAGCCATTAAGCTGGCTGGCACCTTTACAGGAGGTTATGCAGACTCAGAGTTTGAAATCGAAGATAAACGCCGTGTGCTTGAAGCTGAAGGAATCTGCTGATGCTTATGAGGATTCCTATGACTAGAGCTGGCAGAATAGCCTAGCCCAGCTATCCCAGTTTAATTGATAACGTGGATGGGGTACTTGATACCCTGATGATCTTTACCCAACCCTTGTCCCGGCTGATGACCCAATGACATCATTTCTTGAGTAGCCGACATTACCTCGGCAGAAATCTTGGGTTCGGGAAATGGCATTCCAATAGCATGGTATTGGGTATTGCTTACTTCCAAGGCATAAAACTGACCGGTTCAACATCTGCATTGGCATTGATGAATGGCATGCCCCGTGTTGAGGACACTCTGGTTCAGCGTTGACTGTGACTAGGCTATTGTTGATAATGTATTTCAACTATTGATGAAGGGTGGAGGGGACTGTCCCTGCCATATGAATCCATGGTCGTCCCAAGAGCAGGTTGTATCCCGAATCTATCTTGAGTACGTGGAAAGATATGCAGAATGTATGGGGACCAATTTCGATTGGCAGTTCAATTACTCCGACCGAATTCCGGAGGGCTCCATCAAAAGCTTTGATGACTGTATGGCTACTCCGGATTCGGTTCAGATTGATATTCATCTTCACCAAGGTAGCGTATGGACAGATATTTAGAGATGAGCCTCCACCTATTAAGACTCCAGCTAGCATGTATCCGAAGGACAAGACCGCAATGTCCAACGGCTTGCAATGACCGGTCCCTTCGGGCGGTATGTCATCATCAGTGAAGGATATCACATTGTTGTTAAAAATGTGATCAACCAAGTGTTGAAATTTTTTCGTATCAACTGATGTCGGTAAGCAGGCATCTTCCAAAACCTTCAGCAAGATCTTCCGGTGATCCTCGGAAGTTAGGACCAAGTCCAAAATTGATATTTGGTGTGGAGCTTCTCTTAAGCTTAAAACCACCTTGGCTTCGTTATGACCCATAGTGCAGAGGAATTTTTCAATCTTCTCCATGGGTATTTTCCCTTTTGATTTGATGGTAGACTTCATCACCCGTTGGGGAAGATATAGTGGATTTTCTTTTGACACTGTAGCAGTGGTATGTGAGGCAGATCCTTCACCTTCTCCATAATTCCATGGCACTTTATGTAAACTAACAATAGGATATTGTTCTCTGCATGGCAAGTTGATTGGCTCGGGAGCGGCCACTTTCAAAGGATTGTTGCTTCCCCTGAGTTGAATTGTTAGTATTGTGAGTTATTTATTAGTCCCATCAGTCTCAGTGAATATGACTGCTACTAAACTCTTCCACTTAGTAGGACATGTATTCTCACTTGCACGTAGCACAGTATCATCATCTGCTAGTTGCAGGACACCACTGTCAATTAGATTTTGGATAAGGTGGCGGAGTGCCCAACATTCTTCTGTGTTGTGACCGCGAGAATGGGAGTGATATTGACATACTCCATCAGAATTGTACCGTCCTGGACGGGGATTGATTGGAGGTAGAAGGGAAGTGATCCTTCCTTCATTGATTAGCATCTAAAGGATTTCCTCCATAGGTTGGCACAAGTGTGTAAATTCCCTTTTATTGGCAAAATCCCGACGGGCTTTAGCATTCGCTCTCTTTATCACTGTCTTCCAGCATTTCATTTTCTTAAGGTGACGAGAGTATATTTGTGATAAGAGGGAGGAGACTAGCATGCTCCTGGCTGACTAACTGGCGTGTCACTTGATGTTGATAGGTCACCAGTTCTGCTAATTGCTCAATTTGCTTGCATAGAGCTTTCATCTTACGTTCTATTGTGAACTAGAACTTGGCATAATCCCACTTTTAAACACCGTCTTTGAGGGTCTGGGAGGATTCACAGTTGAAATTGGAACTCTTTCCATTGCTCCAATTGATCATGTTGACCTCTTCTTCTTTGTGTTGATGAAGAGGGTTGTCTTGAACATGAGGCTAGTCTGGTTTGGTGACCACAATCTCACCGTTGTCTATCAGGTCTTGGATCTTGTGTTTCAAGGCCCAACAATCCTGAGTATCATGTCCAGTGCTGACATTATAAGCACACATCGAAAGCGACATTGAAACCCGTCAATTAGAATTTCATTTGGTGGAAGAAGATGCGTAATTTTCTTCTGTGTTGTCAGAAGAGTGAGAATATTCTCAAGTGTGTCCCCTAAGGGTGTGAACACTCGAGGGCATTTGACTTCTCCACCTTTTGGTATTGGAGGGTTTGAAGACTGTGCTTGAAAGGGAGTGTAGTTTCTCCTTTGAATAGGCATGTTCTGATTGCCTTTTTGACCCTGTAGTATTAGGGAAACATCTTCCTCTTTCTTTTTATGGACCCTCCGGGGGTTGTTTCCATAATTTTCGGATTGGATGTGATCAGCAACAGCTTTAAGGGCAGCTAAGTCTTGAATTTTTCCGGACTTCAATCCCATCTCGGCCATCTCCCCATGTTTGACCATTTCAGAAAATGGTTTACCGATTCTGGCTAAAACTCTTTCATAGAAAGGAGCTTCATGTATGTCTATGAAAGTCATGACCATCTCTGATTCTGTCATGGAAGGAATAACTTGGGCAGCCATGCGTCTCCACCTTTGAGCATACTCTCTGAACGACTCATTAGACTGTTTCTTGATCTTGGTAATTCGATACCGGTCAGGAGCCATCTGAGACTGAAAGCTATATTGAGTGAGGAAGGCGTGTGCTAGCTCTTCCCAACTATGGATCTTTGAATTATCTAGCCTAGTATACCATGAACGGGCTTCTCCAATCAAACTCTTCTGGAACAGTTGCATTCTGAGCTTCTCGTCCTCTGCATAAGATCCAAGTTCTCCAATAAACACTTTCAAATGTGTGTAAGGATCTCCTAACCCGTCATATTTTTCAAAGTCAGGAGTCTTAAACTTTTCTGGATAATGAACACCAGGGAAAATGCAAATATGAGCATATGAAACACTCATGTGTGTTCCAATTCCTTTGATAGCATGAAGGGTCTCTTCCATTTGGAGGACTTTCTTTTTTATGTCACCGGTGTCTAGATCTCCTATGAGATGGGTGGCATCATTAGTTTTGTTGGTCGTGTCCAACTACAGTTCAGGTATTGTAATGACCTGGTTTCCCCCTTGTGTAGAGGATTCAGCATGTACGGGCATTTTTGTACCCTGAGTAGACTGGTGTAGTTCTTTGAGTAGAACAGCCAAATCTATAATTTGTTTGCTTAATCCGTCGAATTCTTTGCGAGAAACTGGATTAAGGTCAATTTGGTCAGATGACGACATGATTGACTACAGGCTTGCAGCCTTTTTGGATTTTGACCGGGTAGTAGGTCCGATTGGTTCCCTGCGAAAGACTTGCATAGTTTAGTCTTTAGGGAAATGTGTATAATAACATGCTATATGATGTGTCCATTTTAGGAATTTTATCCTGCAAAAGCGGATGTCATTTGCTTTAATGTCTGAGATAGCATGTTAAATTAAATATGTATGTGTACACATTTCTTCATATTTCTCATTACATGGAGATAGATATGGAATGAAATTACAAGTAATTGTGTTTACAAGTAATTGAAATGAGAAATCATGAAGAGACTTTCCTCCGTTTTGGGTTTATCAGAGGCTGACCTATCTTAGGTTACTCTCGCGGCTTTTTGGCATGAAGGTTCCCAAATCATCACAATTTACTCAACGGGAAGTTAATCTGGTCTTTCAACTGGAGCGAATTTGGGTGGTGCCTTTCCGAACCTCGAGGGAATTAGTCTTCCTATGAGTCCAGTAATCAAACACCGACAGGATAGCCTCCTGGTGGAGGGACCACACAACATACATTCACATACATCGCGTCTCACCGTATGGAAATGATGGCATGTGCGAAGCACTAATATAACAAGCAGATATGGTACGAAGCACTAAGTGCAATAAGTAAATGCATTCATACACATTCATCATAAATGTAAATGCAACATCCACACACAAGCAGATAACAATTTTGAAAATATTGTAATAGCGGCTTAACTCCTCTTACTGGAGTCCCCAGCAGAGTCGCCACCTATCGACGTCGGGATTTTTAATTGTCCCTTTCCGTTACTTGTTCTTTGGTGTTCTCATTTTAGGTGAGATTTGTTTGAAAAAACAAGTGAAAAAGGTCCGACATGTATAATATCGACGATGGACTGCTAAGAGTCGCCAGTTGGTTTTTTAAATGGTTGTACCAACACAACCGAGAAAAGGTTTGCACATTGACCCAGTGATGTGACACTACTAAACGGGTCGGTGAGACCGAGATTCATTAGGGTCCGGGGACTTGATTATGCGGAGGGAAGGTGTTAGGCACCCCCCGACATCCGTGTTACCACGGTGACCGCCTCTTTTTAAGAAACTATTATCTGAATGTGTGTTTGTATGTGTGTGTGGGTCAATGTGCTATTATTTGGAAGTGGTGCGAGGCCTCGTTCGCACCTATATACACAGGGTTTGAATTTATGTAAAAATTCAATTTTAGCAAGATATGGCAGTGATGTTTTATAAAAGAGGTTTTTCAAACCCTGATGCTCAATAGTAATTGAGACCTTTTACACTTCCATTTTATTAAGTGTTCGGATTGATTGATTTTATTTAGAGATGATGAAGCATCTATAAGAAAATAATGTACAAAATAATGTCGATTTCCTCGTGGGTATGAAAATCATCGAGGAAATTGAGACACCCATGAGAATAATTTACAAAGTCAACATAATTTGAAAATGTCCATCACGGAACCGAATCTAAATCAATAAGTGAATCTGTGATCACATGATTCCTAAGCGCATATGAATCCGCATAATTTGTATGAAAGTAGTAAGGTATATATACAAAAGTCGTATATATATATCTGTACATGATCACCACCACGAAGCACCTCCATGGGGATCAAAAATGTAAATAAAGTCAGTAAAAGCTATCAACCGCCACGGAGGAAACTTCAAAGTGACGAAAACGTAAATAAAAGTCGAAAAGCTATCAACAAAATCACGGAGGAAACTCCAGACGGGACGAAATGGAAATAAAGTTGTAAAGCTATCAATCACCACGGAGGAAACTCCAAGCGGGACAAAACGTAAAGAAAGTTGTAAAAACGATCAACTCATCACGATGTAAACTCGAGCAGATTTAAACGTAAAGAAAGCTATATATAAGCAATCAACCACCAATAAGTAAACTCCAAGTGGGATTTAAAAATATATATATATATATATATATATATATATATATATATATAAACGCACTAGGATGTAAAATCAGGCTCATAATGAGAGTTAACAACAGTTAATATATATATATATATATATATATATATATATATATATATATATATATATATATATATATATATATATATATATAAAGCAAGTAAACGCTCAGGATGTAAAATCCAGGCTCATCGAACAGAGTCTGACACACAGTTCATATATATATATATATAAATAAATATATATATATATATATATATAAGAAAGTAAACGCTCCGAATGTAAAATCCAGGCTCATCGAATAGAGTCTGACACACAATTCATATATATAAGCAGTAAATGCTCCAGACCGAAGTCTAGGCTCAATCGAGGCATAACTCGATAATGTTAGTCCATATATATAAATATATATGTATATACAAACTGAAAATAAAATCACGGACCGAAGTCCGGGCAAACACACGCAACACGACTCTCAACGTGAAGAAGGGTGTATGCAAAGATGAAGAGAAAGGCTTTAAAGTGTGTAAGAAATAAAACTCGGCTCCCGCCGGTACAAAAGTAGCTATATGTGAGCTCACAAGTGTATTGTGACGCCCCCAAAATAGGTATACATCACCTATTCTGAGTCACCAAATACATGGTACAGAATACAAATACAACCTTAAATATACAACATGAGCTGTGAGTTTTAATACAAATATTGTCTTCTAGACAGTATTCAAACTCAAAATAAGTCCTCAATACATTTATTATCACAATATTTCATAGAATAGTGAGTGTGACGCCCCCAAAATTAGGTATACATCACCCATCTTGGGTCGCCAGATACATGGTACAGAATTCAAATACAACTTACTAATACAACTGTCGTGTACAATACGACAAACATAAACTGTGAGTTTGAATACAAATATTATCTACTAGAGATTATACAAACTCGAAAGGAGTCCTCATTACAATTATTATCACACTATTTCACAGAATAGTGAGGACTACTAATGCTATCCTTTGGACCATCACTCCGTTCCCTGACTCGTCCCAAATTTATATTCTCATTTCACAAGAGAATGAAAGAAAAAGGGTGAGCTTAACTAGCCCAAAGAAGAAATATTATGACTAAGATAATGCGAATAAATTATCATTAGTCTCCAACAATGTTAAACTGATAAAATATAATAGACATGAAGTTTAACTGTAGCAGAACAAGCAATCCATTAAAAGAGTCAAGTAGAAAATAAAATCTACTATCTTTTATGATTTAAAAGGTTTTTCATCACTGTTATCGCTGAGACTCAGCTTAATAAATATTCCACATCATCGAATCACCCCTGCACTACGGCCAAGGATATTCTTTAGTATCACGACCACAATTATCCATGCACTATGGGCCAAGAATATTTGTGTATTCATTAATGGTCATGATCATGCCAACAACTGTCCATCAATGTACTACGGGCCAATGAGAACTTTTACCACATCATTTGTAACATTACGGTCATGATTACACCGAATAATCCCTGGTCATAATCATACCAAGTCCATCTATGCACTACAGGCCACAGATGACTTCGCTAGAGTTTATGATAAGCTTACCCGTGATGACCTCATTCGGGTTCCTTGCTCTCTGGGAGGTCACAACAAACGCTCTCCCTTGTACTACCGGCTTTGACTTTTCTGGAACAGCCTTTGGAGCCTCCATCCTAGCTGAATTTATCTTCGGTGAACGACAAAATCGAGCTAAGTGACCTTCTCTTCCACAATTATAACATGTTTTGGATGGCATCACGCAATTTGGACTAATGTGTCCCTCCCCTCCGCATTTGAAGCATATGATAGGTGGTCTTTCTCCTTCCTTAACAACGGGTGCTGGTGCTGACGTCTTTCCATCATTGTTGAATCTCCTCTTCTTGAAATGTCCATTCTTATTGTTTTGGCCTACGATTACCACCAGGAAGTGGTTACCATTTTCGCACTGTTGATTCCCTCCACGCTTGTTGTCACCGCTTCGATGACTGCTCTCACTGGTATTATCATTTTTCCGGCTGCTCTCTTTTGGTTACGTTGACTCGTTATCGTGTTCCACCAACTGAGCCCTATGTACAACATCTGAATACAAACACAGTTTATGAGAAATAAGATGTTGACGTATTTTCGGCTTCAAACCTCTTAAAAACATTCGCGCCATTCTCTCTTCATTATCCACCAAGTGGGGCCTTGGCCGGGATAACTCCGCAAATTTTGCCTCGTATTGCGACACGGTCATATTGTTTTGCTCCAATTTGATAAACTCCACCTCCTTCATGTGACGAATACTTTCGGGAAAGTATTTGTCGTTGAACAGCTCTTGGAACTTCTCCCAAGACATCTTTAGCACGGCAGGTTGAGTACGTTTTACCGATTCCCACCAGTAATCTGCCTCTTCGCAACATAAAGGCGGCAAAGGGAACCTTTTGCTCCTCGGAGCATCCCAAGACATCAAATATCTTGGTGATCTGCTTTATCCATGCTTCCGCCATAAGTGGTTTTGGCTCTCCCTTAAACTCCGGTGGTCCCAGCTCCTTGAATTGTTTAGCGGTGACCGCCCGAGAGTTTCAGTGTTTCCACCTACATTTTTGGATGAGAGCCGCTCTCTTTCATTGTTGCATGAATTGCATAAAGCCTCCGAACAATCCATCATTCAAAGATTTGGTCGGTGTTGTTGTTTGCATGAGGATTGTCGCCTCGATGCACATTCTCTTGATTATTGATATGTGGAGACTCAAGCGGTGTCTTGTGCTCCATTGTTATTATCAACATTTTTTGGATATCATTTTCGAGATCATCGCCACAAAACAAAGGTTAATTGACATGTAACATAATATCTCTAAACTCTGACCAACCAATTTAAATACAAAATAAATTTAAGTAGGTCATACTAGCGAAGGAATTCCCCGTCTCTCCCCTCCTAGTTCTAGTCTCACATCTTAGCCAGGGATCATATCCCTAAGCTTTGATATTAACCGTGGACGCCCCCAAAATTAGGTATACATCACCCATCTTGGGTCGTCGGATACATGGTATGTAATTCAAATACAACTTACTAATACAACATCGTGTACAACACTGACGACAAACATAAACTGTGAGTTTGAATACAAATATTATCTACTAGAGATTATACAAACTCAAAAGGAGTCCTCATTACAATTATTATCACACTATTTCACAGAATAGTGAGGACTACTAATGCTATCCTTTGGACCATCACTCCGTTCCCCGACTCGTCCCAGCTATATTCTCATTTCCTGAAGAGAACAGTGAAAGAAAGGGTGAACTCAACTAGCCCAGTAAGAAATATTATGACTAAGATAATGTAGAATAAATTATCATTAGTCTCCAACAATGTTAAACTGATAAAATATAATAGACATCAAGTTTAACTGCAGCAGAACAAGCAATCCATTAAAAGAGTCAAGTAGAAAATAAAATCTACTATCTTTTATGATTTAAAAGGTTTTTCATCATCATTATCACGAGACTCGATTTTTAATAAATATTCCACATCATCGAATCACCCCTGCACTACGACCAAGGATATTCTTTAGTATCACGACCACAATTATCCATGCACTACGGGCCAATAATATTTGTGTATTCATTAATGGTCATGATCATGCCAACAACTGTCCATCAATGCACTACAGACGCCAATCGAGAACTTTTACCATATCATTTGTAACATTACGGCCATGATTACACCGAATAATCCACGGTCATAATCATACCAAGTCCATCTATGCACTCACAAAATACAGATGACTTTCAACAAAATATAAACATGAGGATGATGACAATGATATAAGAATTCAATAAAACAAGTTCAAGAATTATTTTATCCGGGAATTATTAACGCCCAAATTGTCAACATGATAATTTGTTTTGTAGAGTAAAATTCAAGAATGATCGGAAGAATATTTCCATGAAAATCTTTGGATGAAGCGCCAAATATCGATGATATTCTACTAATTTCATGGAGTATAGAAGTCGAAACTTTAACCAACCGAGTATAATAAAGAATGCAATAACAAAAGAAATCACCATGCATGCGATACTCAGATGTAGGCGAGTTATTCCAACAGAATAATAATAACGGAACTGGTCCGGTGTAAAAACACAGAAAAGATGTTCCAATGCAGAATAATAATAAGAGGCGGAACCAGTCGGTGTAAAACACATGACAGGATGTTCCAATGAATAATAATAAAGAGCGGAACCAGTCAGGTGTAAAACACATGCACGAGGATGTTCCAAAGAATAATAGAAGAATGTCACCAAGTATAGGGTAGACCACGTAGACAGGTTATTTCAACTGAATAATAAGAATTGGAATAACAACAGTTCTCTTCATGAATAAGAAAGAATAACACTCCTTACGAGTACAATAAATAATATTCCTACCTTAAGAAAAAAAAGTCTTTGGATATATAAGTAGTGAAGTAGCGAGAATACTTTCTTCTTTCTCTCTATAGTTTATCTCTAGAGTTTAAAGTGAATTAGGAAGAAAATAATGAATGAATGAGCTTCTATTTATAGAAAAATAGAATGCATAGTAACTAACTCTGAGCAGTCGAGATTGATTTACTTTAATCGACGGTCCATATTTAAAGAAAAATAAAATATAATATATTCTATTTATAATCTAATAAAGCGAATAACTTTATAAAAGATTTTATTATGCAACACTATATGAGCACTATGCAAACACTATGCATAATAAAATATAATATATTCTAATTATTGTCTAATAAAGCAGATAGCTTTATAAAAGTATTCTCTTTATATAAAAAAATTTTACTATGCAAAACACTATGCGAGACACATTTATGCAATACTATGCATAATAAAATATAATATATTCAATTTATAGAATAACTTTATAAAAGTATTACTTTTTATATAAAAGATTCAATCTAATACTATATAACAACTTGCGATTTTGCAAAATTTATAAATATTACCCACAACTATTATATCAATTTCACCCATAATATTCAAAAATAATATTTATAGAAAATTCATCCCGACTAGACTACTAATGCTATCGCGGACCGTCACATGCTCTCATTTCCCTCAAGAGAACAATGAATGAAAAAAAGGTGAGCTCAACTAGCCCAAAGAAGAAATATTATGACTAAGATAATGCGTAATAAATTATCATTAGCCTTCAACAAATGTTAAACCGATAAAATATAACAAACATCAAGTTTAACTCATAATGAACAAGCAATCCATTAGTAAGAGTCAAGTAGAGAATAAAATCTACTATCTTCTATGATTTAAAAGGTTTTTCATTACTTTTATCACGAGACTCAACTTAATAAATAATCCACATCATCCCCGCACTACTACCAAGGATATTCATTAGTATCACGACCACAAATTATCCATGCACTACTACGGGCCAAGGATATTTGTGTATTCATCAATGGTCATGATCATGCCAACAATCTATCCATCAATGCACTACTACCAATGAGGATTTTTACCACATCATTTGTAACATTACTGCCATGATTATACCGAATAATCCTCGGTCATAATCATACCAAGTCCATCTATGCACTACAGCCACATATGACTTTCAACATATTATAAAACATGAGGATGATGACAATTCAATAAAACAAGTTCAAGAATAAATTTTAAAGATTTATAAGTTAATTTATCCTGAACTCAATAACGTCCAAATTGTCAACATGATACTGCTTTGTGGAGTAAAATTCAAGAATGCTCGTAAGAATATTTCCATGAAAATATATCGGATGAAGCGCAAATATCAAGGATATTCCACTAATTTCATGGAGTATAGAAGCCAAAACTTTAACCAACCGAGTATAATAGAATATATGAAACCGCAAATGGATTTTTGCCGCCATGCGCAGTAATCCACTTAGATGCATCATTTTACAATTATAATAAAGAATGAATACAAAGAATTCACCATGCATGTGATAATCCACATGTGCATGTGTTATTCCAATGTAATAATAAAGAATGGAATGTGTAATGCAGAATCATGCATGCATGATATTCCAAATATTCCAATGTAATAATAAAGAATGGAACTGTCATGCGTAATAATCCGCATGCATGTGATGTTCCAATGTAATAATAAAGAAAAGAATGGAATAACAATGCATGTGATGTTCCAATGTATAATAAAGAATGGAACTGAATCAGTCATGCACGAACGCATGCAAAAGTTATTCCAATGTAATAATAAAGAATGGAATAATGTAAGAATTTCACCATGTATATGTAGATTTCAGACAGATAAAAGTTATTCCAACATAATAATAAAGAAAGGAATAACAACCCTTACGAAAGTATTGAAAGAAAATAACTCTCTTCATGAATAAAAAGAATAATACCCCTTACGAAAGTACAACAAATAATATCCCTTACCGTAGAAAAAGAAGAGTATTCAATCGGTAGGGCGAGGATATTCTTGAAGAAAACTTATACTATTTTTTCTACGCCAAAGCTTTCTTCAAAACTCTAAAGAAATACGCCAAGATTATGAAGAAGAATTCTCTCTAATTTCGTGTGATTTCAATTCTAACTAAGCATCCTATTTATAGAGAATTGAAAGGATACTATGCAATAAAATAAAAATATATATATATATATATATATATATATATATATATATTATTTAAAATCTAATAAAACAAATAACTTTATAAAAGTATTCTGCTTTTATATAAAAAAGATTTTACTATGCAAAAAATACTATGTGCACTACTATGCAAACACTATGCATAATAAAATATAATATATTCTATTTATAGTCTAATAAAACAAATAACTTTATAAAAGTATTATGTTTTATATAAAAAGATTTTACTATGCAAAACACTATGCATAATAGAATATAATATATTCTATTTATAGTCTAATAAAAAATGTATAACTTTATAAAAGTATTTATGTTTTATATAAAAAGCTTTTTATTTTATTACATTAATAATACTAATAAAACAAAATTTATCATCATTATTATAATTCACAATATTAATTCCACTGTGTCGCTCCCAGAAAGAGGGGCTTTCCAATAAGGATTTCTCCTCATCATGCGCGCAATTAGGTGACCAAACCTCTCCTCGATGTAACTTCTAGACATCGTTAATATTGCAAATAATAATATTAATAACTTTTGTCATCTCAATTATTGATTTAATAATATATAAAATATTGACAATAATTGAATCAAATAACGTGAGATACTATGCAAAGAATTATCGTAGCAATAATTGAACAAAACCCGAGTGACTTCTCACGTAAGCATCAATAATCAATACCGCAGTGCTACTATGCAACCACGCCAGACATCGCATTTTTTAACACCGGTGTTTCAACAGCTTAATCAGAAAACTTCCGCCGTTATTTTCATAAAGTATTTTTGTTATTTTTTCAATCCGATAATAATTCCGTTGTGGGGTCCACCAATGATTGTGTCGTTGTATTTAATATTCCTCGTTAAAACGAATATTCCCCACCAATCTAATATTATATAACAACTCATGTGATTTTGCAAAAAATTTATAAATATTACCCACAACTATAACATTATATCAAATTCATTCCATAATATTCAAAAATGATATTTATAGAAAATTCATCTTTATTCATAAAAGTTGGGGTCTTACAACCTCCCCTTCTTATGAAATTTTGCCTCGAAATTAGGGTACGACCGGTATGTCAAGAGGTAAGGATACCTTGATTTCATTTCAGATTCTAACTCCTGTGTCATTTCCTCAACATCGTGGTTTCTCCACAAAACTTTGACTTGAGGTATAACCTCGAGTAGAGAATATGTTCCTTCTTATCCAAGATTTTAACAGAACCTCTTCATACGTTAAATCTTCCGCTATTTCGTCCGGCTTCTAACTCAATAATGTGGTTCGGTCTTTCACATATTTACGTAATATAGATATGTGAAAAACGTTATGAACACGAGACATACTTGGCAGTAAAGCGAGTCTATAGCCACGCTCCTACTCGATCGAGGATTAAAATGGGCCAATGAATCGAGGATCGAGCTTTTCTCTCTTTCCAAATCTCGTAACTCCTTTCCATGGAGCAACACGTAACAACACATGATCTCCAATATCGAATTCCACGCCCTTTCGATGAAGATCAAGATAACTCTTTTGTCGATCTTGTGGTTTTTTTTATACGCCGTTTCGGATCGTTTGAATCTTTTTTTCGTAGTCATACGCACTCAACTCCCGGTCCCAACAACGTTGCTTCACCCACCTCATCCCAAAGATAATCGAGAATGACACTTTCTTCCATACAACGCCTCAAATGGAGCCATGCCAATACTTGTTTGATAAATTGTTGTTGTAGGAAAACTCCACCAATGGTAAGAACTTGTCCCAACTTCCCTGAAGTCAAGGACACAAGTAGTCTTAATAAATCTTCAAGAGTTTGAATAGTCCTCTCCGATCGTCCGTCCGTCTTCGAGGATGATATGCCGAAACTAAATCGTAAACTGCGCCCATAGCTTTTTGTAAACTAACCCAAAATCGTGAAGTGAATCTTGGGTCTCGATCGTAAACTATGGATACCGCATACCATGCAATCTTACAATCTCATTTATGTACATACGAAAGCAAGACGCTCAAGTGTATAAGTTTCTCAGACGGTAAGAAATGAGCAGACTTGGTCAATCTATCAACAATGACCCAAATCGCATCTATGCCTTGAGAAACCTTGGGAAGACCCAAGAACTAAATCCATGGTAATGTGCTCCCACTTCCATTCTCGAATTTCAAGTGGTTGCAATGGACCTTTTGGTACTTGATGCTCCGCTTAACTCGCTGACAAGTTAGACACCTTGAGATAAACAACGCTATCTCTCTCTCTTCATATTGCTCCACCAAAATGTATGACAAGATCACGATACATTTTGGTACTCCTGTGATGGATTGCAAATGGTGCAGTGTGTGCGCTCCATCATGATTTTATACTTTAAATCGTGGTCGTTAGAACACAAAGTCCGGAGTTGACTCAAGTATTCCTTCTTCATCGATTCTTGCTTCCTAAGATAGCACCTTCTTGCACTTTCTTCCTCATACGCATCAGCCTGTGTCCAGTAGTTTGAGCAACTTTAACTTTATCGATTAAAGTCTGGTTCTACTCAGATATTCGCCATCATCACATGGGTCCCTGAGTCTTTAACTCTATCTCCATCCTTTGCAAGTCACACAAAATGGGCCTTCATATTGACAATATCGCACTCAGCATTTCAAGATATGATCTTCTACTCAATGCGCCTACCTACCACGCTCGCTTTTCCAGATGGTATTGGATGGTATGATCATAATCTTTCAACAGTTCAAGCCAACGTCGTTGTCGCATGTTGAGTTCCTTTTGAGTGAAGAAATATTTGAGGCTTTTATGATCCAGAAGATCTCCACTTTCTCCCCATACAAGTAATGCCTCCAAATTTTAAGTGCGAAGACAACAACCGCCAACTCTAGATCATGAGTAGGATAATTCCTCTCATATTCTTTGAGTTGTCGAGAGGCATAGGCTATGACTTTCCCATGTTGCATGAGAACACATCCTAACCCTTTGCCCGATGCATCATCAGAGATGACAAATCCCTCCGAGCCGATGGTATTGTCGTAACAAAATAAATGAGTCTCCTCTCGAGTTCTTGAAAACTCTTCTCACATTCCACGCTCCAACCAAATTTTATATCTTTCCGAGTCACCGAAAGTTAATGGAGTAGCGATTCGAGAAAACCCTTCATTTAATCTCCGATAATAACCACTAATCCGAGAAAGCTACGATTTTGGCCATCGATTTAGGTTGCTCCCAACTTTGAATAGCTTTCAATCTTTGCCGGGTCAACAGATATTCCATGACTTGATACTACGTGCCCAAGGAATGCTACTTCCTCAAGCCGTAACTCACATTTCTTCAACTTGGCATAAAGCTTGTTTTCATTTAAGCTTTTGGAGTATCAAATTTCAAGTGTTGCTCATGATCTTCACTTACTTTTGAATATATGAGGATGTCATCAATAAAGACGACCACAAAGTGATCCAAATATTCCTTGAATACTCTGGCTCATCATATCCATGAAGGCAAGCAGAGCATTAGTCAATCCAAAAGACATGACTAAGAATTCATAATGCCCGCATCGAAGTTTCGAAAGGCGCTTTTGAATATCCTCGCTTTTAATCTTCAAACCGATGATATCCGTAATCTAAGATCGATCTTTGAAAAGAATTTGGCTCCTTGCAATCGGGTCAAACAGTCATCAATGCGAGGGTAATGGATACCTATTTTGATGGTGACATGGTTCAATTCCCGATAATCAATACAAAGTCGCATACTCCCATCTTTCTTCTTCACTTAATGTAACAGAGCACCCCAAGGAGACGTATTAGGACTAATGAAACCAATGTCTAACAATTTCGTAAATTGGGTCTTTAACTCCTCAAGTTCAATAGAGCCATTCGATATGGGGCTTTGGAAATGGGTTTTGTACCGGTTCAAGTGTCGATACAAAATTCAATTTCACGCCGGGGGTAGGCTGTGAAGTTCTTCGTGGAATACGTCAGAAATTTATTAACAATAGAAATATCATTCAAATCGACGTATTTTTGTTTAAATCAGTGATATGAGCTAAGAAAGCTTGACATCCATTTTTCAATAAACTAATAGCTTTTATGGCTTGAGATGACAAAGTGATTGATTTTAATGGTTTGGTTGCTTGAATTCGCATAATAGGTTGGTTAGGAATATGAAAGCTAACAACCTTATTTAAAACAATCAATTTTTGCATGATGAGTAGTTAACCAATCAATCCCTAGAATCACATCAAATGCAAGTATTTTTAATGAAATAAGATCGATAGTGTAATGTGAGGGTACCGATTTGAACCAAACAAGACTTATAAAAAAGTGGATGTAATGAAGGTTTCTCCAAACTGAGTTTCCACAGATAAGTCAAAGTCTAATTTCTCCTGAGTCAAATTTAATCGCTGAGCGCAAGTAGAGAAATAAAAGAATGGGTAGAACCAGATCAAATAAGGTATAGACTTCGCTAGAGTTTATGATAAGCTTACCCGTGATGACCTCGCTCGTTCCTTGCTTTTCGGGAGGTCACAACAAAAGCTCTCCTTGAACCACGGGTTTTGACTTGTCGGGACGGGTATTTTGTGTCACCGCTCCAACCGGACTTGTCTTTGGTGCACGCACAAAATCGGGCTAGTGACTTTCTTCCACAATTATAACACGCTTTGATGGCATCGCGCAGCTTTGACCGATATGTCCCTCCCTCCGCATTTGAAGCATATGATAGGTGGTCGTTCTCCTTCCTTAACCACGGGTGCCGATGTCGACGTCTTTCCATCATTGTTGAATCTCTCTTCTTGAAATGTCCATTCTTATTGTCTTCGCCATGATTACCACCAAGTGGTTACCATTTTCGCATGTTGATTCCTCCACGCTTGTTGTCACCGCTCGATGATCGCTACCACCGGTATTATCATTTTGTTTACCGCTTTCTTGGTTGAGTTGACTCGTATATCGCACTCCAATAATCGAGCCCTATTTACAACATCCAATACAAAACACAATTTATGAGAAATTAGATATCGACGTATCTCGTGTTTCAAACCTCTTAGAAACATCCGCCATTCTTTCCTCATTATCAACCAAGTGAGACGCAAACCGACAACTCGACAAACTTAGCTTCAGATCGCGAATACTACTGGCCATATTGTTCTCGCTTCCAACTTGATGAACTCTACCTCTTTCATGTGATGAATACTTTGGGAAAGTACTTGTCGTTGAATAGTTCTTGAACTTCTCCCAAGACATCTTCAAGGGCAAAGTTGAGTACGCTTTTACCGATTCCCCACCAAGAATCGCTCTCCTCGCAACATAAAGGTGGCAAAGGGAACCTTTGCTTCTCTGAGCATCCCAAGACATCAAATATCTTGGTGATCCGCTTTATCCACGCCTCCGCCTTTAAGTGGTTTTGCTCTCCAATAAACTCCGGTGGTCCCAGCCTCCTTGAACTGCTTAATGGTGACCGTCCGAGAGTTTCCAAGTGTTTCCACCTACATTTTGGACAGAGAGCCGCTCTCACCGATGTTGCATGAATTGCATAAAGCCTCTCGAACATTCCATCATTCATCATTTGGTCGTTGTTGTTGTTGTTCATGATGAGGATTGTCGCCTCGATGCACATTATCCTCGATTATTGATATGTGGAGACTCAACGGCCTCCTCGTGGCTCCATTGCTATTCTCAACATTCTCTGATGTCATTTTCAGACATCGCCACAAAACAAGGGTTAGTTATCATATCACATATTATCCCTATACTCCGACCCACCAATTAAATACCAAATAAACTTAGGTAGGTCATACTAGCTAAGGAATTCCTGCCTCTCCCTCCTAGTTCTTGTCTCTCACATCTCACCAGGATCATATCCCTAAGCTTTGATACCAATCGTGACGCCCCCAAAATAGGTATACATCACCTATTCTCGAGTCGCCAAATACATGGTACAAAATACAAATAAAACTTAATTATACAAACCTCGTGGTAAATATATACAAAACATAAGTCGTGAGTTTTAATACAAATATTGTCTTCTAGACAAGATTCAAACTCAAAATAAGTCCTCAATACATTTATTATCACACTATTTCATAGAATAGTGAGGACTACTAATGCTATCATCCGACCGCCACTCCGCTCCCCGACTAGTCCCTCGCCACGCTCTCATTTCCTCAAGAGAACAATGAAAAAAAAGGGTGAGCTCAACTAGCCCAAGAAGAAATATTATGACTAAGATAATGCGTAATAAATTATCATTAGCCTTCAACAAGTTGTTAAACCGATAAAATATAACAAACATCAAGTTTAATCGCAATGAACAAGCAATCCATTAGAAGAGTCAAGTAGAGAATAAAATCTACTATTTATCTTCTATGATTTAAAAGGTTTTTCATTACTTTTATCACGAGACTCACCTTAATAAATAATCCACATCATCCCTCGCACTACGGCCAAGGATATTCATTAAGATCACGACCACAAATTATCCATGCACTACGGGCCAAGGATATTCGTGGTATTCATCAATGGTCATGATCATGCCAACAATCGCCCATCAATGCACTACGGCCAATGAGGATTTTTACCACATCATTTGTAACATTACTGGCCATGATTATACCGAATAATCCTCGGTCATAATCATACCAAGTCCATCTATGCACTACATGCCAGCCATGTGATGACTTTCAACATAATATAATATAAGGATGAGGATGATGACAATCAATAAAACAAGTTCAAGAATAAATTTTAAAGATTTATAAGTTAATTTATCCCGAACTCAATAACGCCCAAATTGTCAACACATGATCGCTTTCGCCAGGAGTAAAATTCAAGAATGCTCGTAAGAATATTTCCATGAAAAGATATCGGATGAAGCGCAAATATCAAGGATATTCCACTAATTTCATGGAGTATAGAAGCCAAAACTTTAACAAACCGAGTATAATAGAATATATGAAACCGCAAATGGATTTTTGTCCGCCATGCATGCAGAATCCACTTAGACAAATTATTCCACAATGTAATAATAAAGAATGGAAAGGATCATTCACCACGCATGAATAATCCACATGCATGTGTTATTCCAATGTAATAATAAAGAATGAAAGAAATCAGTCATGCATGAAACGCACATGCATGTGATATTCCAATGTAATAATAAAGAATGGAACCAGTCATGCGTAATCCGCATGCATGTGATGTTCCAATGTAATAATAAAGAAGAATGGAATAACAACATGTGATGTTCCAATGTAATAATAAAGAATGGAACAAATCACATGCATGCGAAACAATGTTGTTATTCCAATGTAATAATAAAGAATGGAATAATGTAAGAATTTCACCATGTATGCGGTATTCAGACAGACAAAAGTTATTCCAACATAATAATAAAGAATGGAATAACACTTATTTAGTATTGAAAGAAAATAACTCTCTTCATGAATACGAAAAGAATAATATCCCTTACGAGTAGTACAACAAATAATATCCCTTACCGTAAAAAGAAGAGTATTCAATCGGGTAGGTAGGCGAGGATATTCTTGAAGAAAACTTATACTATTTTTCTACGCCAAAGCTTTCAAAACTCTAAAGAAATACGCCAAGATTATGTAAGAAGAATTCTCTCAATTTTCGTGTGATTTCAATTCTAACCAAGCATCCTATTTATAGGAGAATTGAAAGAGGATATAATATATATATATATAATAATATATATATATATATATATATATATATATATATATATATATATATATTATTTAAAATCTAATAAAATAAATAACTTTATAAAAGTATTCTGTTTTATATAAAAAGATTTTACTACAAAAAACACTATGCAGTACTATGCAACACTATGCATAATAAAATATAATATATTCTATTTATAGTCTAATAAAACAAATAACTTTATAAAAGTATTCTGTTTTATATAAAAAGATTTTACTATGCAAAATACTATGCATAATATAATATATATATATTCTATTTATAGTCTAATAAAATAGTATAACTTTATAAAAGTATTCTATTTTATATAAAAAGTTTTTTCGCTTTTATTACATTAATAATACTAATAAAACAAAATTTATCATCATTATTATAATTCACAATATTAATCGACTGTGTCGCTCCCTGTGAAAGAGGGGCTTTCAATAAGGATTTCTCCCCATCATGCGCAATTAGGTGACCAAACTCTCCTCGATGTAACTTCTAGACATCGTTAATATTGCAAATAATAATATTAATAACTTTTGTCATCTCAATTATTGATTTAATAATATATAAAATATTGACAATAATTGAATCAAATAACGTGAGATACTATGCAAGAATTATCATCGTAGTAATAATTGAACAAAACCGAGTGACTTCTCACGTAAAGCATCAATAATCAATACCGCGGTGCTACTATGCAACCACGCCAGACATCGCATTTTTTTAACACGGTGTTTCAACAGCTAATCTTCAGTAAAACTTCCGCCGTTATTTTCATAAAGTATTTTTGTCATTTTTTTTCAATCCGATAATAATTCCGCTATGGGGTCCACCAATGATTGTGCCATTGTATTAATATTCCTCGTTAAAACGAATATTCCCCACCAATCGAATATTATATAACAACTCATGTATATTTTGCAAAATTTATAAATATTACCCATAACTATAACATTATATCAAATTCATTCCATAATATTCAAAATGATATTTATAGAAAATTCATCTTTATTCATAAAAGTTGGGGTCTGTAGGACCTATTTCGGACCGCCATTGTCGAGAGTTGTACAATGGCATAGGATCGAGGAGGTCAGACGAAGTCATAAAGATGGGACGGTGCCCTCCGGTCTTCGAGCTTCAAATTCTATCTGCTACCCCGCACAATAGTCACTCGGGATTGGTTTTCCTTGATTCTTGTGGGACATCATAGTGTATAGAGGTATATATGAGATGTTGAGACGACGTGATGTGGCCTTTAGAGTGGCGAGATGGTGCCTTTGCCCCTTACCGGAGTTGTCGCCGATTTGGGCTGATAAAGAAGACGTTGCTCAGGGTTATTGCTGGGATTGGACTGCTATAAGTGTTGAAGGTCCTCAGTGTCAACTCTGAGGTGTGCATGTCCTCCCAATGTTATCGCCTGGTTGATACTGGGTGTCTCGTTATGAGCGCCGAGATTGAAGCTGATTGCATTTGAAACAAGCATTTCCGGGGTTATCGCTGGAACTGCATTCCTTGGGGTGATCACCAAGGTTGGTAGCTATTCCCATGATTGGGACTGAGACTGGATACCTCGGGGTTATCTTCGAGATTAATCGGTCTTCTCCGGTGTGTGTTCCGGTATTAGATCTGCACGCCTCGGGGTTATCTCCGAGGTTGGAATTGTTATTCCCAGTGTATGTCCTGGGGTTGATGCTGAATTTTTGGTAGTATTTGAAATGGATATGAACTGTCTTCCAGGGTTCCCTCTTGAAAGACGAATCTATCCTCCTGCAATATCAGTGACAGGTGTGCAAAAAAATTCGAGTGTCTACAGTGTGCAATCCAAGAACAAGGCCTGCGAGCTGATCTAGGAAGAAGGTTTGGGAGGAAACCGCCTTAATAATCAATCGGTCAAGCATCCGTGAGAACCAAGCTAGGAGATGATCCAGACCTTCCCGAATAAAAGCAGATATCTGGAAACCCCTCCATGAAACAAGATCCCCGTTTGGATTGAAGGAAGCTCTGGCAGGAGCAACTTTAGAAGCCACCATAGAATCTTTCGAGGTCGGGGATGGAGGAGCAAAAAGATGTTGTACGGCTAATGATTCCTCGAAGCCTTGGTCACCTGGAGGATAACCAAGGTCATTATATGGCGAGTGGGCAACATCCGGATTGAGAGCATCAAATAACGCGAGTGCCTCAACTGGCAAAGGAAAATCTTTCATCTTCTCGCTCTGAAAATAAAATGTCAAAGCACAATATATTATAAAGAAAAAGAGGAAAGGGTATTCAAGAAAAATCATATGTTGAATAAAGAAAGATACTCATAATATAGTCAATGGAAAAAGAATTGGGAGATGCCGCAGAAAGAGGAATATGTCATTCAACCCTCCCAAAGTAGTATCAACAATGCCCTCTTAAGTAATCACCACCTCGGTAGAATCCTTTTGGGGAGGATGAACATCACCAATAGTTTCAGAATAATTCTCCCTCGAGGAAGTAATAGTCTCATCAACATCTTCAAACCCATCATGTGGAGAAGTCATGGGAAGGTTTGAAGAAATTACTGTATCACCTACAATAAGACTTGAGCTCACATCGGATAAAGTATCCTTAGCATTAAGGCTAACACAATCATCGCGGGGAGTAGATGACTCAATATCAACAAGGATAGGTTGGAGAGGCTCACGACTAGTGGAAGCCTCATTTGAAGTACCATACATAAACCCCAAGAGGAACGTCATCATCATCTTCATCGACCACGGTAACCTGAAAAAAAATAAAGGAAATAATTACTCAATGATATATGAAAGCAGTAATACAAGGGATGAAAGAAAAATGAGAATAGTACGGCAAAATTACTAAATTTCTATGGCGGTTCTTGATCGGATCCTGGGCTGCCGGGATACTAGGATCAACATTATCAAGGGGCCATTTTGCTAATGGCTTTATGATAAGCCTGATAGGAGGACGACTGATTGGAACCACGACAGAAGCAATAGGAGGAGTTATCCCAGAATCAGTAGTAGTAGTTGCTCTCATTTTAGAACGAGTAACTCTCATCTCCTCGGCATCAGAGGATCCCTGGAGAGGAGCTAGAAAAGACACCTAAAACATAGCCTATGGTGGAAGACTCCTAGAAGTAGTAGGAGCATGTGAGGGAAGAGTATCTAGATCATCTCGAAGAGGAATATCTGTTAACTGAGGGAGAGACGACTTAGGCATTAAAATGTCACGCCACCAACCGAAGCTCATCGGGCAGCCAAAGTCTTTGAAATAACATTGGGCTTGGGAAAACATAGCAGTCGGCCTCATTGGAGACGTTTCGGAATAGAAATTGGCAATGAACAAATCAAGGTATCATCCTCCCATCTTTTAAGATTGACCTGCCAGTAATTACATTCGCCAGTAGTATATTGTCCACTCTGGGAATCATCTGGTATGACAAAAGGAAGGGATCTATAAGGATCACTTGGTAGCCTCAGAAATGCCCATGTAAAAGAGGGGGAGGTAGAGACGAAATTGAGAAGAGCAGCCTCATATTTCCCTCGGTAGGTGTGACCGAAAAGGGATTCCTGGTCATATCCAAATTGTCTCGTGACCCTGTGAGGAGAATATAGTATAGTGCCAAAACTATTATTCTCAAGGAAATATGGAAGCTCTGTCGACCGAAGGAAAACGAACAAGGACAGTGCAGAACCACTCAAGCAGGTTCTGTTGAGGCTTGAGTAGGTACGAAATTTGCGATTATAAAAATGAGGTAGATGACCGCAACCCCCTGAAACAATGGTAAAGGGATGAGCAGTGAAGCATAAATAATCATCAAGGAAAGGCCGCAAATCCGTACTGTCAGGACTACATCGGTGATTAATCCAACGTGTCATGCGAGGAATGATGTTGAGTGATGGAAAAGAAGGAGACTTCTTCTTCTTCTTAGAAAGATGCTCAAGATTGGAATAGCCCGGAAAGCGTTCGAAAATAAAGATCTGAAGAAATGAGCATGGAATGAAGCAATTGACATCATACCCGGGTAAATAAAAAATAATAATATAATAAGAAAAAGGTTAAAGGAAAAGAAGTGCAGTTTGAAAGACAATTAATAAAAAAAATATGAAAGTGATTACCTCCCAATGAATTCTTTCATGGCAAGGGATGTTTCGTCTAAGCGACGATATAAGGTCCCTAGGAAGAGAGAAGCAGGAGGAATCTCCGAGCCCTGGGATAACAACGCTGCCAAGCTGAACATACGGGCAGAAAGACCATCTATGGGAGACCCAGGGAAGAGGAAGCGGGAAAGCCACATAACCAGATAAGCCGCCAGAGGAAAGGGACAAGTTTCTTCACGGAAGGCAAGAACAGATTTGTCGTGAATAGAGTTGTCCCACTGGTTGGTCTTGTAGTCACAGAAGAAGTAACATACCCAGGATAACCAAGAATTTTTCTGCCGACTTGAGGTCTCAAAGTCCGAAAGGAGTGTATCCCCCTTGAAGCGGGAGATGAATTGGGAAGATTGCTTGAAGGCCTCCGTCATGTAGGAAACACAGTCGTCATCTCTAGTGGACATGTTAGAGGGACCGTAGGAGTTTGAAGCAACAATAGGAAGGCTACAAGATGTAATTCAAAATAAATATATTTATTTTAGAAAAATGAAAATGAATGAAAGGAATAAAAGAAGAGAACTTACTTATAGAGGGCATAAACATCCTCTAGAGTAGGGGTGAATTCCCCCCAGGCAGTGATGAATGTGCAAGTAGAGGAACACCATTGTGAGATTAACACAGTAAGAGCGTTATGGTCCTGGTGGATACGTAGGTCTCTACACAGTTGAACACAATGAAAGATGCTCGCATTCTTGAGTATTTCCACATATTCAGCGTTTCCAAGGATCTCGTCGGTCCAATCCTACAATCCTTGAATGCGACCAGATGAATCTGAAAGGAAGCTAAGGGGAGTGAAAGGGTACTCTTGTTTCTCTATGCATATGCGAGGAATGCAATCGGCATGGGGGAAGTCAGCCCAACCTCCAGAAGCTGGGGTATACAGAAACAAGTCTTCTTTCTCTGGTGGAGGAAAAGTTGTACGGTCATAGTCCTTAACTCTATTCCAGAAGGTGTCAGAAGGACCGAAGAAGGGAGACCTTCCCCAATCGGTGATGAATGGGGACTCCTTGGTAGTTCTTGGTTCTGCAGAGCATTCAGGTGAAAGGGCCTACAAACGAGGGAAAATTCATGATAACAATTCTAAAGAAAGTAAAGAAATGATGTCAAGTAAAGTATTTGAGCTTGAAGTACTCACCATGGCAAAGAGGAAATTCTGAGAGTTAAGCTTCAAAACACCTAAAAAGAAGAAGAAACAGTGTCAGAAAGAGTTAGGGATTATATTTATGCAAGAAAAAAATTCTCGAAAATTTTTGAAAAAATTTCGGACATCCAAAAGGCATCCTTCGGAGCCTTTTTTGACTTATAACAACATATGTCATGGCCAAAAGCAATGATTTTTGTAGGTCTCATCGCTAGCTTCGTTTTGATATATTACGGGCCCCGAAACTCCAAACAGATCAAAAGTTACGATCCAAATAGTAACTGATCCTCCCAAACTTCATTTTTTTTGCCTAAAACATTGATCGCCCCTTAGGGTTCGGCTCCTAGGGTTCTCCCCCTAGGGTTCGGCCCCCTAGGGTTCGCCCCCTAGGGCTCGGTCAAATAGGGTGGTTTCGCCGTATGCAAGCAGATCATTTTTTCTCCTTTCGTGTTTTCGTCGAAAAATGTCAAATCTTTCTTTATTATCCGAGGGAAAAAACCAAGATGTAATCAAGGTAATGGGGCTCGAAAGACAAAAGAAAGATTGGGGAGTCTAAAAAATGATAAGGTTCAGTCCCCTAGGGTTCGGCGCCTTATAGGGTTCAGCTCCTATAGGGTTTGGCCACCTAGGGGCTGTTTTCTTTATTCAAAAAAAAAATTATTATTATTATTATAAGGTTCGGCCCCCTAGGGTTCGGCGCCCTATAGGGTTCGGCCATCACCTAGGGGTTGTTTCCTTCCATAAAAAAAAGAGAATTATAGGGTTCAGCACCCTAGGGTTCCGCGCCTTATAGGGTTCGGCCACCTAGGGGTTGTTCCCCTTCATACCTTTGAGGTCCTGTTACTCTACCAATCAACTGCTCAGAATGAATGTTCCTTCACCGCGAAGATTATAGCCTTTTCTGATGAATTTCGAGGGAAAAAACCAAAATATGATCAAGGTGATTGGGCTCAGAAAACAGAAAAAAGGCTACAATTGCCTGAAAAGACAAATAGATGAAGTAATCAAGAAGAATTCAAATATAAAGAAGTTTGTTTGTTTTTCTTTTATTTGGAATACAATTTCCAAACACGTGGCAAGAACATAGCATAAAGAAAGGCCTACTACGAAAAACAACATGGGGGTTCGGGAAGATGGAATCATATGCCTAATTTCATTCATTGACAAAGTTATTGGCATGATGCGTCAAATTTGCAAAACAAGAAGATTATTCATATGAGAAGTTGAAACTTACCTTACATGATGAACCTTCGTAGCGCGATAATTGACTGAGAAAATGATGCGTTAAATTTACAAAACAAGGGTGAAGAAAATAAAGAACTTCAGAGGAATGTGCATATAGCCCTCAAAGTCTACTTACAAAGAAGAAGAAGAAGAAACATGTATCATGTTCCTATTTAGGAAAGATTTGATCGAGTTTCCAAAAGATAAGTGGATTTAATCTTGCTTTTAAATAGAAATATATTAAAGATATTATTTGCTAAATATAAAGAAGATTTAATTGTATTCCCAACAAGAGGTAATTTTTGAAAATGAATTATTTATATATACATATATATATATAGATGATAAAATAAATCTTTTGCTTTCAAGATCAAATAAAGAAAGATTTGATTTATTTCCAAATTAAAGAAAGCTTTGATTTTATTTCCAAAATAAAATTAAGATTTGGTTTTATTTTCAAAAAGAAAATATTTTATTAAGATTTGATTTGGTAAAATGGAAAGATTTGATTTACCAAAAGAAAGATTTTATTAAATTTTATTTTATTTAATGATATTTGATTATTTTTCCTGTTTTCAATTTTCAGGAAAAATAAAGAAACAAATCTTGGGCAAGTTATGGACATATTTTTGGAGGATTTCCCAATATGTCCAAGGAAGAGCCTTGCTAGGTTTTGCCTCCCTAGGGTTTAACCCTAAGGGTTTGGCTCCCTAGGGGTTCCCTTTACTAGGACCATTGTCTTCAAGACCCGTAAAGTGAAGTCCCGCAAAATCGTTCAAAAGCTTGAAGTATTCTTGCACAATCGTCTATTTGGAAATGCGACTCTCGCGCAGGGGGCAAATGTGGGCCCAGGTGCAAAATTAGGGTTCACATGACCTAATTAAATTAAATGCACAATTAGGGTTCCACGACCTCATTAAATGTGCAAATTAGGGTTCGCATAACCTAATGGAATGAAGATAGAAAAGTCAGAAATAAATGTGCTAGACCCGGGAGAAGCCTCCACGTGTCTCGAGGTAGAAGACTCGTGGAGGCGGCTCGTTTTGGGAATTAATTGAGGGATTAGATTGGTGGCTAGAAGGACAGGGCAATATGGGCATTATTCTAATTACTAAAGGGTATTTCTGGAATTTCCTTGAAAACATGTGCCTAACATGTGATTACTCAATTCCAAGAAACTCTATAAATACCCCTTCCATTCTAGGAAGGAAGAGACTTTTTTGGTAGCTTAAGGCTTGGAGATTCCACCTAAAAGCACTAAAAAAGGTTTGAACACTCTCTTAACTCGAAGGACTCAAGAAGGCTCTTAGAATCCCAAAAACCCTAACACGGTTTTCGGATTCTAGGGGTTCTACCACGTGTCGTTGGAATAATCGTCCACCTGTTCTTCTCCCCTCTTCAATCAATCAACAAATTCCGTGCTCTTTGTGGATTTCTCTCCTCCTCGGCCAACACGAAACCCTAAACTAGCAAGGCGCGATTTCTTTGCCCACAATTTCAATATATTGTAAATTTAAAAAGATGCTCTATAACTGGTGTCGTATGAGTATTTTGTTCGCGCACTTATATTTTAGCATTTTATATTTATTATAATATTTTTTGGAAAAAAAATTATGGGTTCAAGAAGTACATAAATGGGGATATAATTTATTTTTATTTTTGAAAGCCCCATTTTTTTGGAAACGCAATATAATTAATAATCAAGTGCATCATCAATATTACATTAATATCAAGAACTAATCAAACTTCATTAAAAGATGAAGAAATAAACTTACAATCAAGCCTTACATAAAAAAGAAACAAAATTTCTATAATGAAAGAAATAAATACTACTAGGTTAAGACCTCATAGGCATAGGGACCTTTGATAATAATTAAATACTACATTCATTTCAAAATTATGGCTATTTTGACCTTTAATTTAAAATTTAATTTAAAACATTTTTAAATTTAAAATTGTTCTGGATTTTATCAGTTCTCATTTACATCCTAGTTTGAAAATTTAAATACTTGCAATTTAAGCTATTCTATAGTTATAAAAAATAAAATAAAATAAAAATTAATTCCTCATTATGAGTACATACGAAATAAATAAGAAAAAGGAGGAAATTTAGCAATAATAGAACTTTATAGATTTTTTATTACATAAAAAGCCTCTATATCTAGAGATCAGAACCTTACCACAAACTTTTATATATGTTATTGGTACGTATACCAATAAAACTAATAACCAATACTGGAAAACAAACATCTCCAAAATAAAAACATAAAATACTGGAGGCATGCATCCTGCTTTCTATTATTATTCTTCTTCTTCATCTGCTAGCCTTCATTTTCACTCCAAAATCCATTTCAATTTCTTCTTTTGGCAGTTCTCCTTTCCTGCAAGAATGTGTTTACTACAATCATATAAACAGTTGCTAAAAAGGTTCCTATAACACATTATGTAACCGACAGATATTGAAAAATGAATTCAAATCTTTTGTTTCATTCCATGTATTGTCCTCCATGTAATTTTTATTCAATTACAAAATAATTATAAAGATACAGATTAGGTGGCAGCAATAAATAAGGGTGAGACAACAAATTAGACAGATAATGCACAATATAATTGAACTATGAAAAAAGTGCATGTTAAATGTGATTTTGAAAACTCTTCATAGTTTTATTTAAGATTGATTAATTACCTGAGAAAAGGCCAAGTAGTTACTTAGTAGTGATGAGGAGGAGGAGGAGGAGGAGGAGGGGAGGTGTAGTAATAATGCTTGGGTGGTGGTGGCGGTGGAGACTTGTATTTGTATACCGGTGTTGGTGGGGGTGGGGACTTGTACTTGTAAACTGGAGGAGGTGGCGGGGGAGACTTGTATTTGTAAACTGGTGGTGGTGGAGACTTGTATTTGTAAACTGGTGTTGGTGGTGGTGGGGACTTGTACTTGTAAACTGGTGGTGGTGGGGACTTGTATTTATAAACTGGTGTTGGTGGTGGTGGGGACTTGTACTTGTAGACTGGTGGTGGTGGTGATTTATAGTGGTAATGAGGTGGATGAGAGTGCACTGAGGGAGGTGGTGGTGGTGACTTGTAATGGTAAGGAGGGGGAGGGGAGTGCACCGGAGGTGGTGGCGGTGGTGATTTGTAGTGGTAATGTGGTGGTAGGGAGTGCACCGGAGGTGGTGGTGGTGGTGACTTGTAGTGATATGGTGGTGGTGGTGGGGAGTGCACTGGGGTAGGAGGTGGTGGAGACTTGTAGTGATAAGGATGGGGAGGAAAGTGCACAGGAGGTGGCGGTGGTGGTGATTTGTAATGATAAGTTGGTGGTGGGAAGTGCACCGGAGGTGGTGGTGGTGGCGGTGATTTGTAATGGTAAAGAGGAGAGGAGAAATGGTCGGTAGCTGCGGTTTCTAATGGCAAGTTTAGGGACACTAATACCACTACAAGAGTGACCATAAGAGTGTCCATTTTGGACCCCTTCGCTATTCTTACCATCTTTTTTACTACAAATGTAGCTTCTTGTTTGTGCTCTTAAGCAACCTTAAGCCCTCTATTTATAGCTTAGCTTTTTACCTTTTAACACTAATAATTGTGGTAAAATTAATTAATCTTATTTGAATAATATACCAATTTGGTAACAACCTTCTGCATGAAAATATTAGAATATATAATAGATGAACCTTTGAATAAACTGTTGAATACATTATCTTTGGATCAATTTGACTTAGAGTTGGTAAGTTAATTTGTGTGTTGGCATTTTTTTTAGTAGATCGAGGCTGCAAGCTCAGCAAAAGAATAAACTAATATTTAATGTGGCTACTGTTTTTTGGCCTTTTTAATTGATGCAAATAATTCAGAAGAGAAAGTCTTCTTGTTCTAAAAACAAATAAAATTAACTGCATGTACAATTGTATTGTAGGAGAACTTTGAAAAAGTTTGTTTCTTTGCCTAATTCTTGTTGATCTTTTGGCGCAGGAGATCTGGGGCACCTTACTTTTCACACACGCTTGTATGTGTACGTCCAATTTCTTGCATGATAATTATTGCATGTGCTATGTTGCTTTCCATGTTCATGACATTTAAAAATGGGTAATAATTAAGAAACCTGACATTAGTTTTCTATTTTATCACACTTTTAAATATTTTTTTTATTTACTCTATAATATAATTAACTCTTCACCAGATCCGGTTAACATGAAGTTTATTTTTTTGTAAGTTGATCAATTGGCGAATAGAATACTGCCTGCATGTCAGTACACTATTGGTCAATTGACCAACTTACCTAAAAATGAACTTCATGTTAACCACTCCCCCTTTCACCATTTGGCAGAAGAAGCTACTTGATTTAAATTAAATGGTTTTATTTTTCGATCTACAAAATATAATCAAATAAAGTTATATACGTACGTTCAAAATATAACTTATAAAATAAAATCATATATAAATTACTACTTATGTTTGAGCTCCTACATACCTAAATTTCAATGTAATGGACATTAGAAAAAGTTAGTAAATTAAGCATCAATCTTATTTACAGATATTCGATATTGGACGTTATCTTTTAGAGCTTTTGTTGTTTCTATTTATGCAAAGATAATCCAAATTCTGATCTAATGATTATATCACAATATTGAGTTATATAATTTTGTAGTATAATCTAAGCATGCACCATACACAATTATTAAATCATTATTTTGATTTATTTCTTTCACGTTTACTAGATTACAAGAAAAGTATAAGGGTACAAATTTTCCCCACCGAATGCAGAAAAATATGCATGTTTACGGCTTTAATTAGACTTTTTGCAACTCATGGGGTAAAGGCTAAAAACATTAATTCTGTTGAGGGGACTGGTCAATTAATCTTCAATAATGGACAATCTGTTTTGTAAAAAGTTGGATGAATTACATATTCTATTACATTTTTAAAAATAATTATAATAATAGTGTCCTCATAAAATTTTTAGACAACTAATACACTTCTATATTTATTTACAATCTTAGTGCATTTAGGATTCCTTAATTTAGGGAATTAATATTCAATTAGGTTTCCTTAATTTATGGATTAGTTATACACATGACTTCTTCTCTCTCTCCTCATCTATAACAACGGCAGTTAGTCATCACCCTTCTTCTTTATTCAATGTATGAATCCATGATCATGGGTGATACAGTTAAGGTTGACTGGGAATCGTACAGTGCTTGGTGATGATGAATTTAGAGCGTTGTTTAACACTAGCAGAAATCAGAAAAACAAGTGGGCATGAAATTTATTGGAGTGAGTAATTTTTTTTTTTAATCTCCTGGTCCTGGTTGGGAACAACTCATCTCATGTTTGTTGGCCATAAATCCAAAGAAAAACCAGGCATTATGATGTAAGTACTACTGCTACTAGTAAATTGGTACTAACCATATTATAATTTAATTATATGAAGATGGAAAAGAGAGAAAGAGGAGAAAATGGAGTCTTAAAACGGTGCAATGGACTCGGCAAATATGAAGGATTGGGGATGAGTGTGGAGACTAAGGAGAAGGGAAGAACGTTACCATCGCTCTATTTCTGCAGTTTTTTCATAATACAGTTGGTAGCCAAACCTTCATATTAAGGTAACCCATTCTGTTTTATTAAGTTTCCAAATTATTTTGCATGTAATACAGTTGGTAGCCAAACCTTCATACAGTTGGTAGCCAAACTTTCAGACGAATGTAACTAATTCATACTACAGGTGTGAAGATAAATTGGTTATCTTGGTATAAAAGTTTGGTTACCAATTCAGTTTTATTAAGTTACCAATTTCGTTTAAATGTGATGGAGTTGGTAGCCAACCATTCATACAAAGGTAACCATTTTATTATTTACGAGTAACAAAATAGTTATAAAAAAAAATTTGAACATTAATAGTTACATTTATTTATTTTTAACTTTTTGTAGGGCGAATCTCTTCTTATTCTCATTGGCGTTTTGGACAACGGAGATTTGCGGCGGTGTAGCGGCGAGTATGTGAGGTGTAGCGGCGGACTATTATTTCAAAGTGTATGTGAGGGAGATGATGATTTGAATTTGAATTTGTTGTTGTTGTTAGATCCAAATATTTGAATTTGAATTATTAAGTATGGCAGTTATTTGTCCTTGATTTTAGGTTTCCTTATTAATGTGAATTGTACTATTTTTGTAATATGTACAATCTTTTCGTAAATATTTGGTTGATGCACTTTTCTTGTAATTATTTTCTATTTGTTGTATACTTATGTAAAGAACCCTAAAAAGTTTATATCATGAAGAAGAATTTTAATTAAACCAAAAGAAGGATCTATTGAAATTAAGATCTTTTATTTGAATATTTTTTTGGGGGTGAAAATCCTTTAATTATTATTTTAATATAATAAAATATTTATTATATCAAATTATCAAAGTGTGAAAAATCAACTAAAAAAGAGAGAGTCGAAAGTAAAGGTTTACTTTTTTTTTTCTTTTCTTTTCTTTTCTTTTCTCTTGTTTTTTGTCATTCAATCAATCTAGCTGAGATGTCTTTATAAAAAAAATTAAATTAAAAAAATGGGGAGTTGTTGAATATGAAGTTTCCTTACCAAGTAGCACCAAAGCTGGCATGCACGTTGAAACAAATGTAAGTTTCAATTTGTTCACTAGTTTATTTACTCATTATTACCCCTTGTATAATAGAACTGGTTTTGGAAAAAAAAAATAAGGATCAATATTAACTTTTTGAACTCTTAGTTTCCCTTCTTGCCCATTTCTTAGGTTCCCTTCTAACTCCTTGTATAATAGCACTATATATATATATATATATATATATATATATATATATATATATGCAAAACTATAATTTCTTCATTTTATAATTGAAAAATTAGAAACTAACTTGTAATATAAAATCCATTAATGTTTCCTACCTTGGCTCCACTCCATGATCTTAATAATGTAGCTATATATATATATATATATATATATATATATATATATATATATATACTTGGCTCAAGTGAGGTCTTCATCAAGAATGCACGTAGACAGCTAGCTGGGAATATACATGCAATTAAGGAAGAAAGCTAGTTGAAGCCTCACTCATGACATCAAGAAAGGCCAAAAATAAAAATTATAATGATTTTACTAATTTGTAAGCTCACTGCAATGATGGAGAATAATTCAATGGAAAGTGATAGATACACGGAACACGAACTAATATACATACGAATGTATATATACATAGAGGGAGTGAAAGAAATCAATGGAATGTGAATTCATTAATTGTAATACTCTAGTTTTCCATCCTAACAAATGATATATATATATATATATATATATATATATATATATATATATATATATATATATATATATATATATACTCAGACGGATCAGAAGTAAGGCTCAGTCAGGACTCTGGACCGATCAAAAACGGACCCCATTTTTTTATTTTTTTTTGCTTTTTAATTTTTAAAACAACTAAAAAAAAAATTAATATTTTATGGAACCGAAATTTTTCCATAATACAATGTTTTGGGCGTGATTTGAATACTTATACCAAAAAAAATAGTGATACAGTCAAGACAGATTTATGCATACATGTTTTGTTATACGTACCCAAATCACACCAAAAACACTGTATTATGAAAAAAAAATTCAATTCCATAATTTTTTATTTATTTATTTTTTAGTTGTTTAAAAAAAAAGCAAAAAAAAAAAAAGGTCCAGATTTTGGTCCCGGTCCGGGAGTCAGAAATGATCCGGCTATATATATATATATATATATATATCTAATAAAATACAAATGATTTTGAATTTTTCGCTCACTCAATAAATCATCTGGGCCGTCCAAAGTTTGGGATAAATCTCACCGTCCATACAGTGCCAGAGGCACGGGATACATCTAGTAATATATATATAGGATCCTGTCCGGACTCCCGGACAGGCTTAAAATACGGACCCAAAAATATTTTTATTTTTTTTGCTTTTTTTTTAAAACAACTAAAAAAAAAGTTTAATATTTTATAGAACTTGAATTTTTACATAATACAGTATTTAATTTGGGCGTGATTTGAATACATATAACAAAACATGTTTGTACAGTCTGATTTTTTATTTTAGTTGTTTTTAAAAAAAAACAAAAAAAAAAGTTCAAATTTTGGTGCCGTAAGAAAGTCCGGACTGATCCGATCTATCTATCTATCTATCTATCTATATATATATATATATATATATATATATATATATATATATATATATATATATATATTTCATTCAAGATCTTTTGGTGAATCTTAATGAGTTAAAATGATTCAAAAATATATTATTGTATTAAAAAATTAAGCGCATTGAGTTTTAGTATGTTATAATTGCCTGGAAACAGTTAAAGGAAATTGTGGTTAAAAATCTAATAATAGTAATTAAAAAAATTGTTAAAAAAATACTTTTCTCAACGGAATAAGTTATTTCCAATAGAATTTTCGGCGGAAATAAGCTGACATGTGGCAGGATATTTCTGACGAAATATTCTGTCTAAAATATATTCAGTCAGAATTAGTTTTTTCCTGCCGGAAGTTACGTTAATTTCGACGGATTTTTCAACAGAATTATTTTCAACTTGGTTATATCCGACTGAATTTTCAAAAGTATATTCCGTCGAAAATAGGCTAATTCCGACATAATAGGCCTATTTCCGACAAAATATTATGTGAAAAATATCTTTTTTTCTTATCAATACTTATATATAAATACAGCAAAAGTTATCTTTTGAAATCAATTTCAAATCAATTTGATATCTTTTCAAATCAATTTACACCACAAGCAATCAATTTCAATCAAATCAAATTCAAATCAATTAATTAATCTTTTAACAAATTGAATTTAAATCAATCTTATATTAATTTTTGTCTCTTTCTCTTCTTCTCCTCCTCCTCACTTCAGTTTTTTCTTCACCCCTCTTCCTCTTCCACTTCCACTTCCACTTCCACTTCCAATTCCCCCTCTCCTTCTTCCACTTATATATATATATATATATACAGTCACAGACGCACTATATAATCTCACCAGCTTCCATATTTTGTAATCAATCACTTGATATTGATTAATAAACTCTGCAACTATGTTTATTTTAATTATATTGATGTTGTTTCAATCAGGATTTGGATATATGCAGAGTCGCTTGATTCTCATTGTTTTTGTGAAGGTTTATATTATAGGTTCTTTTTCAGAGGCTTCAATTTTTTATCTATGTCAGTGTATTTTATTTTATTTTTGCTAGATTATTTTATCTATGTCAATTGTTCCTTGGCTGTAAATAAATATGATTTTATTAATACATGTCAAATGGATTATACCAAATTGTTTTTCTCACAATTTACTTTTTAAAACATGCATTGCTTTGGAATGAGAAAGCTTAGAAACTTGCAGCTTATGGTGAACATTGTTTATTGTATTTCTTAGATTTCCATCTCAAAAGTAGTTTTGAAGAAAAGAAAAAGCAATGAAGATTGGGCAATTAGAAGGAAACAACAGCTCTAAGTGGATAATTTCGTTATCAAGAAGCCCGAACAATTCGTCAGAGAGTAAATTTATATTTTTGTTGTTGAATTATTGAACATGAAATTAGTCTGTGATTTAGGCTGCTTAAATTTGTTTGGTTCCTCTAAAATTGTTAATACTTTTGATGTTTGAAACTATCTAAATTTATTTTAACAGGTTAAGTTAAATGGTATTTCTTTTGGTTACTTATTTTTGATTTTTTTCTAATACTTGGTAAGTCTCACACTCTCACTTACAATATTGATACTTGAATGGTCTTTTTAAGTTTATTTGTTGATGATTATAAGAGATAGTAGATTGTATTGTTGTGCATCAAGAGTGTTGGGACTTAGATTATGGGTTTCGAGCCGGACTTAGATTAGTTAGCTTTTTTGTGAAGGAAGATAGCAATTTGTGATCGACTTTGAACAATTGAATGTTGTTGAATGTTTGTTTCTCATGTCATGTAAAAATATATTGAAAAGTTTATATAAAAATAACTTATTATAAAAAAAACATTTTTCTCATTGTAATTTTAATAAATTATATAACCCGTTATTCAAAGTGGTACATACGAGATTTGACCCAGATTGTTATATTCTTAATATTTTCTGATAGAGTTTTGCTATGTGTTGCGAATGTTTTCTGCACTTATTGATATATTTTTATCAACATTGTAGTAGCTTATGTATTAAAATATTATTGATAAAAAAAAATATTGAAATGCAAAATATATATATATATATATCTTTTTCACATAATTACTAGGAAAAAATTTAAAATACAAGTGAGTGAGTGTGTGTGTGTGTGTGTGTGTGTGAAAGATGGGGGAATCCATGGAAAATGCCGCGGTATTTTTAGACCATAAGGCTATGTTTGTTTCCAAGTATCGTGTTTTGTTTGTTTTAAAATTTAAATTTAAGACTATTAGTTTCGGAATTAGAAAATAGCTTAATAGTCATTATAATTAGAATTTTAAAATTATAATCCATAATCAAAATTTTAAATTTTGTAATCAAACATGTTGTGATGGACTGATTTTTCTATTCATGAGCAATGAGAAGGTAACATAATTTTGATATTTGGAGTTGACATATTGCGTCCAAAATTTACGTGCATATGTCTAATAATAATCATAAGGTGGTTTAATGCCTACGTATATTCTTCTTCTTGGGTCCAAGTCCAACCACCTTTAATATTTAACAAATTAGAATTATTATTTAACCAAACCTAATAAAATAAGTTATATCCTGAACAGACATTTCTTCCATTTCCCTATCAAAGTAGATTAATGTCCCATCAAGAAAATCTCATTCGTAAAATTTATTATTTAATTTAAAATATATATCTTTGTTTCAAGTTTAACTTTAGATTTATTGATATTCAATTTAGTAGCGATGAGACTTGGAATTTTTATATTTCAGGTTCAATTCTCAACGAAAATAATAATGCTTCATTTCTTTTCTATGTCAGACTTATATTTCTTCTTATGTGAGCTTAGTAACTATTGTAATTCTTAATAATTGATATTAATTATAAAATTATATATAATAATAATAATAATAATAATAATAATAATAATAATAATAATAATAACTTGAGATATTATGTCATTTTATATATATTTAACTTCTTTTTGGAAGAAAAAAAATTGGCAAATCAGAATTTCTTTTTTGTGATGGGATTAGTAGACTTATGGGAATCTCATACTCATTTAATTATATATATGAATATAGCCGATGCGGTTTTAGCTTAGTGATTAAGACTGAAGTAGTGTGAGTTTTAAGTTTTAAGTTTGATGTTTATTTCTTACTCTTCTAGCGAGGTTTGATTAATTTTTGATATTGTAATAGTAAATAACGTACTTGATCATGAAATTATATTTAGTAAGTCTTTTATCACATAAACCGCCCATTCGCATTCAAGATCTGATTCATTCATTTTGCATTTGATGGCGCGCGTGAAAGCAAGTCACGTGGTATCAAACTATCATCTGCAAGTCAATGTAAGTGATTTTATGTGATAGTAGACTTATTTAATTATATTATACTTTCCAAAAAATGAGACTTTTAAAATAATAATAATAATAATAAAATACACCAGTATACGTAATTAAATTCTAATCAATCAAAAAAACAGGTAAATTATAATTAGTTGAAAAAATACCCTTAATTTATTACTTCAATTGAAGTAGAACTGATCATCTTTATTATAATCTTGGAAAAACTAACGAAGTCATTTTTTTTATCTATATATACGGACTATGGAGAAAGATGGCATGCTAGGTGCCTAGCTAGGTCAATGATTGAAACCAAATACATAAACAAAAAAAATCAATCACAATACAAATAAATGATTCAAATTAATTCACCCTCCCTCCACAAACCCTATAATCAATTAAAATAATTAACACATGCTAATGCAAGGGTTAAATGAAAATTAAATTTATACTATATTTTTTTATTTTTTATTTTAATTTGTGTGAAATTTATCTACTAGTTTAAATGACATGGTCAAATTTGGAAAAACAGTGTGCAATATATACGAAGTCATTTTCTATAATAACTAATGAATTCTTCCTTGTGCCAAATAAATGTTTGCTTATAATTCTCACCCAACATTACTAGTTGTGCATCTAAATGTAAGCAATTTAAACAAGAAAAATAATATACATGTCTATAAATATTTGATTAAATTGGATTGCGATTAATACAAAATTATATACGATAAGATAAAATAAATTAAAATGAGAACATTCTGAATTTCTACCCATCACACATATGCACATACGTCGCAATCATAATTCGGCTGGAAACTTTCACAATATATAGCTAGCAGGACTTTTTAAATAAATACAACAATTATATAAAATGTAATTAAACACTTTATATAGCATATAAAAATAAGATAAAAAGACAAATAAAACCTCATACTTGCTTCCCTAGAAATATAAATTTAGTATTAAAAAAAATTAGACCAATCATCCTATTTTACAATAACAATACTAGATAAACTAATTATTTGATATTAGATAACTTAACTAAATAATTGGTGTCAGATGAATAATAGTTTGTTTGATATTATTATTATCGAAAAATAGGATGACTTTTCTTTTGGCTAATTATTTCTATTACATGCATGAATATCTTATATTTCCCAAAAACAAATCATGAGGTTAAGTTTGTCTTCTTTTTTTATAGACATTATATATTGTCTAAGCATATTATGCATTAGTTTAAAATTTTATTTTATAGTTATAATGTGTAATAGGATAAAATTAGAACATGATAAATAAATAAATTGGGTTTCATTTATGAAGAACATATCAGTCACTTAATTATATTTAGGTGTATAACTAATAATTAGGATGTTCATATATCATTATCCTAAAATAAAATATACATATTTATCAAAGCTATAATTTAAATTTTAGTCTAAAATTTGATTGACCCCTGGCCCAAAATCATGGCCGTGACTGGCTGATATTTCCGTCACTTACATTATCCACAAATTCAATGTGATAGCTTATACTCCTATTCTACCAAAATAAAATCCCACTTTCAAACTTTTTAAATACTATTAAGGATACATTTATCTTTCATATTTATTCCTTAATATAATCAATACTTATATATATATATAAAGGCATCACAGCCTATTATTAACTCAATCAATTTCAAATCAATTAATTAATTTGGCTTTCAAACACATCCAATTTTAATCAATTGAAATCAATTTAATTTTTAACACAGTTAATCTGGCTTCCAAACACACCCAATTTTAATCAATTGAAATCAATTTGATTTTTAACAAAGTTAAAAATCAATTAATTAATTTGTCTTCCAATTTGATTTCCAAAAGAAACTCAATTAATTTCAAATCAATTAATTAATTAACACACCCAATTTTAATCAATTGAAATCCTATATACAATTGATATTAACCATTAATACATAATATTAACCATTAATACATAACTGAAGACCATTAATTCAGCTGCCTCTTCCAATCCAATAGTTTTTCTTTTTCTTTCATCTTCAAAACTGCAATCCATTAATTCAGCTGCCTCTTCCAATCCAACAGTTTTTCTTTTTCTTTCATCTTCAAAACTGCCTCTCTTCCAAATAGCAATTAATTATATAGCAGCATGTACATATACAGGTACTAACAAAAAACACTGCAAAATAGTAGCATCCTCAAATTGAACTAAATGCAAGTTGGGTTAAACACATAACATCATAGCCTCCACGTCTAAGGTTAGAACGAATGCGCAATCGGAACCGTTGTGGACTGCAAAACGTTAATGTTAGTATAAAAAATTTCTTTTTAAGTTATGTATGTATAGGTAATATATTTTTCTAAAATTATCAATTGAGTGATTGGTAATCTGTAATTAAACAGATATCATGCTCTATGATGTACCTCTCGAGGCCGACCCTAACTTGATTAGTTCTGAACGTATTTGGCATCCAGTTTTCGTTGATACGAATGCTCCATCCCAAAGTTTAACAGTACAACTACCACATTGTCAAGGTAAGAATATTTGTTGTAGCTATTTTGAATACTGGCAATCTTTAGTAGTCCTTCAACTTTTGCAGCATGTACAAACTCCATGACTCCATAAGAAGTTTCATTAGAAACTGTGACAACCCGAGAATTTAGATAATTATTAAAATCCTAAAATGATAGATTAAAGGTTATAAGATGAACCTAGACAGAAAATAAGTGTATTAATTTGACGTTTCTGTGAAGGAATTTTAAGGATTTCAAAATTTTTGGAGAAAAACTTGAATGATTTGATAGACTATAAGTGATAGTCTGATAATGAGGTATATGTTTAGTGTATAAGTTCATAAGAATATGTATATATGGTGAATATATTAATATATTTACTTCAGTTAAATAAATTGTGAAGGCAATTTATAGAAAGTAAAGAAAATAATTGGATATATGGTATTATGTTATATGGATAATGGTATAATATTTAATATTATACCAAAGGATGTAAAGTAAAAATATGAGAGGAGATCCAATATGCAAATATGTATATTGGTATCAAAGGAGTTAGTAAATTAAATTCATATTTGAATAAATGATTGAATATATTAAATTATATATTTAATATATAAATAAATTGTTTGAAAATAATTTATGGAGAGGAGGAAATTAATTTAATTATACAATATAAATTGTATAACTTAAATAAGTTATTTAAATTAAGTATGAGAATTAAATGACCTAAATGGTTATTGTTATTTAGTAGTCCTAGTATTTATATATATACTAGTGTCCTAATCTAAGAGAATTGTGGAGCATGTCACAATTTATTTAATGATTATGTGAGTAAGTGAATATGAATATTATGTGATGGTTTATATTTGTTTATTATATAAAGAAATAAAAGAAACTAGTGTAATCCTAAATATATATTAGGAATGAATGATTGAATAACTTAAGGGTTATGAGATGAGGAAATACTAGTATTTATAATATATACTAGTTCTAAGAGATTTATTTTATATATCTCAATTAATTAATTTTATAACCTAATTAAGGTAAGTCTAATTGGGTTAAGAAATTAAATGTACTTGGATAAGAATTTGTATTTAAATTGAGTACATGGAAACCCTAATGAAATGAGTAGGGTAAGTTGAAATTTAATGTAATGGATCATATTAATATTATGACCCAAATATTTTAGTTAGGAAGTCCAAACATGTTATTCGGAAAGCCAAAGGAATTAAATGTTAAGCCCAAGTAAGCCCAATTGTTAAGGAACATGTGGGAGAATAATAATATTAAATATTATATTAAGTCAAGAGATATATCTTTATTATCTCAAGTTTATTAATTTTATAACTTAATTAAAGTAAGTTTAATTTGGTTATAAAATTTAGTGTACAAGAGTAATGATTTAAATTCTAAATGTTTGGAATGGATACCCTAATTAAATATTTAGGGTGAGATAAGATAAAAAGGATTGGACTATGTTAATTTTATATGGCCCAAGAAATTAATCTAGAAGCCCAAAAGATTATAAGTGGTGGCCCAAGTGTTGGCACAATTATTGAGGGCATTTTAGACATTTGTTATACTAAGTGGAGCAATAAAAATAAAGCAAGACTTGGAGAAGAAATGGCCACTTGACCGGTTATTGAAGGAGAGAAATAAGAGAGGAGAAGAAGGGGTGCACATCACCATTTTAAACACCACATGTTTTTAAAATATATTAATCATTTTGCTAGGTGTCAACATTTTAATTGGCCAACAATTTGTTCTTTCTTGTAGTAACCTCTTGGTAAGTATGAGAGAGAGAGGATTAGTGGGTGAATAAGGCCACTTGGCCAGATTAGTGTAGGAGAAAAAGGAGAGTGGGTATAGATAATTGATGTATATCCATATCTAATAAAAATCTATCTTATTTTTTTTTCTCTTTCATCTCTTTTATTATTCTATCAAGAACAAAAGAGAGAGAGAGAGTGAGAGAAGAAAGGCTTCAGCAGCCATGAAAGGAAGAAGAGAGAAGAGGGGAGAGAAAGTTCATCCATGAAAAAAGAAGAAGAAGATTTTGAGAAAAAGGTAAATTCCTAAATTAATATATATATTTTAGTTGGATTTTTGTAAATCAAAGCTTGGATTTATGTTTATAAACTCAAAAACTATGAGTATCCATGTTGATGAGTGTTTTATGTTTAGATCTACACATATTGGGTGTTGATTTGGTTGAAATCAAAAGGAATAGAATAAATAGAATTTTTCCGGAAAGCTTAAACTTGAAAGTGTGATATAGCTTTTGATTTTTGAAATCTATGATGGATATTTGTGATTTATTTTTTGGGATGCTAGATCTATGTATTAAGGATAAAACCCCTTTGGAATCACTCAATTAGATTGAAAAATGAGCAAGTTATGGAATTTATCCCAAACTACTCAAAGCTAAGAAAACTGTTAGAACAACAGTTTTTACCAGCCACTTCTGGGCTAATTTTTGGTAGCTTAACATGTCCAAATATGGATTGTGATAGATTAAAATTGTAGATCGAAAAGATATGAACCCAAAAAAATTTACGGATCATTAATTGGTGTTATAGATCTCATTTTATTTAGGTTTTAGCAAAGGACTCCAAAACTGCAAAACGCCAAAAAGCTCTCGCTTAAAAACTTTCAAGGGTTGTTTTACCATTTAATTTCTGAGAAAAATTCCGGCCTTTTGGGACATAAAAATATATGGTATAAAGTATCTACTGTCCAAAAATGAGCTCATTCCGACTTAAAATGACCATTTCAATTTTTGTGATTTTCTGACAAAAATTGCTATAACCGGAGTTTTATAACTCCGATGGCCACGAAATTTAAACTGGAGTGTCACGTTAACACGTATAAAATTGTGTCAAAAGATGAAAATTTCTGGAGTTAAGCATGATAGGACTAATTTCTTAAGGAATTGAGGAAAAATAATTTTTGAAAAATACCAAAGGAAGTTGAAAAATTATGGAAAAATACTTTTTGTGAATGAAATATATGTGTATGTGTTTGGAAAAAGGATAGAATAATAATAAACTGATTTGGTATTTTCGTGAAAAAGATATGGAATCCGACTTCTTCGGATTGAAAAAAAGCTTCTTTGAAATTGAAGATTTAGAATCCGACTTCTTTGGATTGATGGATGGTGAATCCGTGCTTCTTTGGATCAGAATCTATCAGGAATAAGCATGAGAATGTTATTCCTATTTATATATGATTTGATTATGATATATATGTATATGAATGAATAATATGCAAGTATGCTTGCATTAAGAAAAGTTGTAAAGTCCTTTGATAGATAATAGAAATATGTGTACAAGGACTTAGAATGAATTGATCAAATATGTTAGGTTGATCCTACATAAGAAAGACAGCTTTGTAAAGTCCTTAAAAAGAAAAGATGTACAATGACTATAAAGATAGAAAGATCAAGCATGTTAGGTTGATCTTATGATATAATAGATAGGCTAGTCTGATCGTCGAGCACTGCACCAGAAGTCGTAGTCTGCCAGGTGAGTCAAGGTTAACTCGGGAGTTATCGAGGCAGAATAGGAGTATGCAAGATAATAGATCTCGGAGTTCGTAAACTGTTAAGGGAAACGAAGAAAGATCGTAGTGTATCGAGAAGAGCTTCCTCGGGATCGTAGTGTGCTGAGGAAGTCATGTTTAGAATCGTGAGAGACTGACCTACCTCACGGTGGCCGAGGTCATCTGTAGAAGCCAAAAATAGAACGCGAGACTACACTCGAGTCGAGAAGTCTCTCGATGCCTAGAAGCCAAGTCGAGGATCGTAGATCACACTCTGAGTTCGTAGAGAGTCTATTGATTATATCACGAGAGATCGTAGTCGAGCAAGATCGGATGAAGACAACAAGCACAAGGCGAAATCGTAGAGTGTCATATATCGATCTCGGGATCGCAGTGTCTGCGTGATAGAAATTTGAATCGTAGAGAGTGCGAACTATGACTCCAAATGAAGTGCTCACAATGCTAAGTCGAGAATCGTAGAAGCGGCATCGGTTCTCTCAACAAATGAGCACTCCCAGAATATCCAAAGATCTGAAGCCTCTGGTTGCATCGCAAAGATGCATTCCACGATAAGGGAACGAGAGAGCACTTAACGAATGGCATGCGAGGCTAATGGAAGATCTCAAAGACAAACCCAATCGGCATTAAGATTGAGGTGTAAGGCCATTCGTGATGAAGTCTTCCACAAGGAGATCCAAAGAAGACTTTGGTGACTAAGGAAAGTCGACTTATGCGATAGCTATCAAGTGTATAGAAGACAACGATCTTGGAAGCAACCAAGATCGTAGTGTTTGCCAAACAAAGAAGGAGGCGATGGAAAGTGAAGCGAGATCTTTGGTCGACCACGAAGAGCAAGGCTAAAGTGATTAAGTGCGAAGGTCGGTTCATTGATGATAAGTGAGCGGAGAAGATCACGAGGAGAAAGCAAGATGGACGCGCCACAAACACAGAAGTGTCTTGATATTGAGAAGGGACGGAGAGCAAGGAATTAGGCCATCGATATCGAGAGCGATCGAAGAAAACAGAAGTATTGAAGCACTACACAATACAAGGAAGAGATGTTCTACAGTAAAGATCCAATCAACACTCTTCAGGATCGTAGTGTTAACTCTACTAGTCAATGAGCAACACTCAACAAGACACTACGATCAGGTCCTTGAAGACGTGCATCAGAATCGTAGAGTCCGAATAACTGAAGACTGAAGCATTAGCAAAGGTTCAATCTGAAGGGTAATATTCGGACAAGTGCCTATTGAGAGCATCGATGCAATAGGACAACCTTTGATCGAGGAATCAGAAAGAGGTAATAAAGTCTTTGACCTCCCCAAGACATTAAAGTGATACATCTTGATAGGGTCGGTGAAACGATGAAGCTATGACATCAAAAAAAAGTATGACAAGTCACATCAAGCGATCTACCTCAAGCAACTTGAGATCTGTGAAGATATTTGAATAGCCTTCAACGGTTACTTTCCAACGGAAGGATTGGGAAGAAGTATAAATGAGAAAGAACTTCAAAGATCAAAGGTTGCTGGAGTTGTGCATTTTAGAGAAAAGGTGGACTGATCCAACCGAGTGATAGTGAGTCCGAAGGCTCACTCTACGATCCACCAAGAACACTCAGAATTCAGATCAAGAAAGAAGTAGAAGTGTGAGTTCTACTATGTAGAAGTGAGAGTTCTACTACATGAAGAGTGTTACAAGCTGCCGAGAGAAAGAAGAGCATCATGCCATCTGGATGTCCATCATGGGAAGACTCTAAGTACAATAGAGAAGAGCCTACGATCATCTTAGCAAGTCCATCATGAGAAGGCATCAAGTAGTAGAAGAAGGAGATCACAAAAAGCCATCTTGGTGTCAAGCATGAGAAAGCTTCTAAGTACCTTACAGAAGAGCTTACAGTCATCTTAGAAGCCTCTCATATGCAGCCATCAAGTACCAAGAAGAATGATCTTCAAGGCAGTTCATCAAGGGGTCATCCGGAGTAGTTGAGCAACCTAAGAAGCTGAGCATCATGCAACACTCAACTGCTCTTCAAGGATGATCAAGCCAAGCTGCTGAGGATAGAAGATGTTCAGAGCATGAAGACATCTTAGCAGCTCAGCACCGACTCCAACAACAACAACAAACAAACAACTCAACAAAGCCAAGGCCTGAGGGGTCCTTGTCCAGAGGGACTAAATGAAGCAGGGTCAAGAGGGTCCTTGTCCGGAGGGACTAAACAAAGCAGGGCCAAAGGGTCCTTGTCAAAGGACTAAATGAAGTTCCAAGCTTCTTTGGGCTTGAAGAGTTCCTAGGAAACTAGAGAGAGTCCAAAATTGCTTTGGCCTTGAAGAGTTCTTAGTGACTGAAGTCCCAAAAGGTTGGCCTTGAAGGAATCGTAGAGATTCAGGGTGCTGCCCTTCCTTAGTGGAAATCCTGCTAGTTGAAAAGCAGAAGAGTGGATTAGGAGCTTGAGTCTCTGAACCACTTAAAACACCTTGTGTCATTTACATTATGTCATTTATATTATGTTTATAACTGCTATAACTGCTATGTATGTTCTAACTGCTTACAACTAAACTAACCCAACGAACAATGTATGTATAATTATGAATATATCAATGAAGGAGAATCTTTTACTTATTCCGCTATGCTTGAAAAGATTCTTATGTTTGTCATATACTTAAATATGAACAATACTACATAAACCAGAAAAGTATTTGAAATAAAAAGGATCTATTCAAGCCCCCCTTCTAGATCTATTGTCCCCTCTGGGAACTAACAATTGGTATCAGAGCAGGTTTTCATGCTATATTCAAAAGCTAATCGCTTTGAGTTTGATCTAAGGCACTAACATTGTTCTAAACTTAGTTTAGCAGCAAGTAACTTGTTATATGCAGATGAGCTCACACGTTGGAAATATTGTGTATAGGTAAAAATGTATACACACATGGTACTCAGATTGGTCCATATCCTCGATTTGCTATATCAACAAGACCAATCCTAACTGCGATCAATCTTGTAGTCGAAGACCGGACGAGAGAAAGAGAAAAGAGACATCGGTGACAAAAGTAAATCATTCATCGACTGAAAGATGAAGAGGTCACACGTACTAAGAAATGTTGATCGAGAGGAGAAAGAAGATCTTCTCAAACTTATGAGTGACCAACCAACAACTGGGTGCTATCTTTGTAAACTCAAAGATATCAAAGATCTTAATGCTACGACTCTCTTGATCTACATCTTCAAGACCACGACTAATTAATGAAAGGCCAACAAGAGCATTAAGCCGAAAGGAGCAAAAGTAAAAGCTATACACATCAATACCTGAACTCAGTATATCTAAGGTAAATGACTGTTAAGAAACTGACAGTAAAAAGGTACGGTTCCTCACCATTACTAATGTATACATCATTTTTGCACTATCTTATGAACTATAACAGGATTCTGTCAAGAAGTCATAATCTACCTAAAAAGGTGAAGAGAGAAAGCAGTTTGAAGATGGAAAATTCAAATGTCTACAAACTTTCACTTTAACCAAGTTTTAGGCTGAAGATGACATCTTGAAGAAAATATGAAATAGATCATAAGAGTATCACAAACCAAATGAATTTTATGTTAAGTAATCATTGCTGATGTGTTAGTATATATGTACAAGCCTATGTTCTAAGTGTTTGACAACACACAGAGAATGATCAGTTCTACAAGAGGATCTTGCTGATTTGTAGAAACTGATCACATCCATAAATCAACTAGATACTCATAAATCGTAGAGTTGATTCACACTCTGTGAACACTTAAACATTGTGAACATAACCCAGTAAATGATGAAACCATCATAGATAAAGAGTGTATCATTACTTGTCAAATCCTACACACACTCACCATCATGCATCTCAAAAATTTATTATCTCAAGATAGTTGCATGCATGAATATGTCTGTTGGTGATAAACATGATGATTATCCAGTTAAGAGGAATAGGGGTTTAGAAAACTAACCTAGCAGGACCCATTCAACAATGGGGACCAAAAGTAGAAATATACTTAAACTGCAGGTACTTGGTCGGTTTGACCACACTAAGAGAATCTTTGAAGCGAAGACTTCATTCAATAGGACTCAACAATTGAAGGCTAAGGATTACATTAGGAGATGAGTCTAATAAGGTTCCTATATGTCTAGCTTTATCCTTGAAGACCCTACGAGCTAAGCAGGAATGGAGCTCACGTGGCTGCAAACCTGTATATGGGAGCATGCTATGAAACAGAAGATAAAGAGGATTCTATGTGCCCATATCAAGAAAGACAAGGAGTTCTTTACGAAGTAGAACTTCTCAAAACAAAGGACTGTCAAAGAAGACTATGTTCGTAGTGCTGTCAAATGATCGTAGAGTGATCAATCCTGGAAATACTCATCTCTACGATACAAGGATAACTAAGCAGCGATGATGATTCGGTCGGAAGGAAAAATCTTTGGTGACCTTCAAATGAACATGAAGAAGGAATCAAATCTATCTGAGAAGACAGCATCAACAATGGGGGAGCAGTGATTTGTTAAGGAATAACAGCACTATTAAACCTGTAAGAGATGTACCATCTACAGAGTCCAAAAACTTTGTGGCTGATGAACCAAATGAAGATCCATAGTCAGTAGGAACGTCTCAAAACGTACTACTGATAACCCTTCAGACACCCAATCCATAATCGTGAAGTTTCTACGATCAAACACATGATCGTAGTGTAAGAGCATAAGGAAACCACGATCTCAGCAATGCAGATATCCAGAGTTGGTAAAAAGACCTCCCCATCAGAAAAGGTCTAATGAGATGTTATTGCAAATCATTGCCATAGCACTTCATCTGGAAAGCGCCTCAGGGACAAACCTGACCCTTAGCTCACTCTAAGAGGTTGGCCCTTCCTGAGCTACCTTATCCCAGAAGGAATGCTTGATCTAGTTCATCTCAAAAGAACCAAGTCAGTCAATGATCGTAGAGTTGAGTCTGAAGAGTACTAAACGATCGTAGTTCAACCTCAGCGATCGTAGAGGACAACTCAACGATCATAGTCCTATCAAAGGGTACACCAGTTCACAAGGAACCGGAAGAATGAGACATCTGTTAAGCCATTCAAGTTGAAGAGATAAGTTCGAATACATCAGTGATTGAGCAATGCTGCATCAAAGTAAGGAGGAAAGACAAAGCCATCCACTGCAACATCTCTTAGAAGTTGATCGTTGAGTCAACAAAGGAAATCGTAGAGTCTATAGCTACCTCATCATGCCACTCTACGAATCAAAAGGTCAACGGTCAAAGCCACGTCAATTAAATGTCCACTCTTCAAATAACTGAAAAGTTGTGGGGAATTCTGACTCATTCTTTGAGCAACGTGCAACCAATGGACAGATTGACACATCACCGAAGTATCTTGAGAGTTAGAAGGAACTACCATAAAGACGATTTCAAATTTGCAGACAGTTACTAAAAGATATCGAACCTTTTTCCCTCCCATTTTCAAAACCCTAGAAAGCTTTCCAAAAGCAAAATCAGTTAACCCTCCAGAGCCTTACCAAATCTCAATCAGCCATCTCGCATAAATCTCTCTAAATCAAACACCCACAGTCTTCGAACGATTCAAATGGAGAACTGGCAAGTTATCACCGGCATTCAACTTTGAACCAAATCGTTTGAGAAATCGGAGAAGAAGTTCAGGGACATACTTAGACTCGTAAAGGAAGCTGGGTTTTCAGAATGTCTCGAGATGAGTACCCGTGTATACATTGACCTGGTTAAGGAGTTCTACTCGAACGTCTCCATAAACTCTGGAACTCTTTCTACCAAGGTTAAAGGTCAGATTCTGAAGTTGAAATCTTCTAACCTTAATCAATGCCTAAGTTTCCCTAGCCAAGGGCTGAAGAACCTTGAAGATGTCAACATCGAGCAAGCGAAGGAGTTGATGGGATACCAAAGAAACCCTAGCTTCAAAGACATGAAGAAGAAGGAATTCCCTGAAGAGTATGAGTTCCTAGCTGAAATTGTATTAAAGTGCGTACTGTGTAAAAACACTGCACATGATACGATGATTGATCAACAACTGAAGATAATGTCAGCTATAGTTCTGAAGAAACAAGTTAACTTTGGAGCCATTTTGTTTGATCATATCTCTAAGTGGGTAGAGAAGGCTGAGAAGAAGCCATTGACCAAGGTATTTCATGGAAGGTTGCTGAGTATCATTCTGAAGAAGAAACTAGGAGGGAAAATCAAGGAAGATGAGGGAGAAGCCTTGAATGTGCACAAGGTGATGTCTCCACAGTTATTTAAGAACTGGAAGAAGAACCCCAAGGAAAACAAAAGGCTGATAGCTATGAGTAGCAGTAGAGCCTCTGCAAAGAAGAGGAAGATAGTAAAGACAGAGAGAGCTCGAGTCCGGTGACTCTGAAAGAATGAAATCACACAAAGAAGGAAGAAATCAAAAGTGGTGAAGAAATTTGGTAATGCTAAGAAAGCCCAGCCCCACCAAGGAGAGTTTCCTCCATGAACATGGATATAAAGAAAAGGCCCCAAAGCTACTTTGAAACCACAAAAAGAAGAAGCAAAGGAGTTGCTTCAAGGGTCCGTCGACAAGAAAGCTAAGGTGGATGAAAATCGACCTTAGCTTCTCAAATCAATACATTTTTGAAGAAAGGGATGTAGAGTCGAGAGAAGAGAAATAATCGAAAATGTGGTCAGTCCCCACGATCGACATCCAAAGAATGAGAATGAAGCTGATGTGATGAAAGAAAGTGCATAAACTGTTGATGAAGAAAAGTGCTCAAGCCCCATGGCCAATTCTCAGAGAAGCCACTCTGATGATGAAAAAGAAAGTCAAAGTGACCAAAGCGCATCCCCAAATGCCACTTCCCCAACGAGCCCAGAGAATGGTTCAAAAAATACTACTCAAGAAGAAGATGAAAATGTCCCCTCCATTCCAGAAAGCTCTCATGATGGCTTAGAAAGTGATGAGCCCAAGAAAGAAGAATCGGCCCCTGCAAGTGCTGAACTCCAAAGAAGTATGTCTGTTGAGCAAGAGGAGTCAGAGCCTGAAGAAGAAGAGTCAGTGTCTCCAATAATTGAACCTCCACGAAGAAGGAGAAGCTACAGGCTGCAAGCCCAGTTTGCCTCCAAAAGGAACAGTGGCCAATCAAATGCCATCATCGAATTAAGTGATGATGAGTCTGTATCCCCAGGAGAAAGTGCTGAAGATGAAGCCAACAATGAAGAAGAAAAATCTGAGGAAACACTTGCTGAAGAAGGTTCTGAACATGAAATGCAGCAAGAAGACCTCTCTACTGAAGCCGATCTAAACAGTTCTGGTTCTGAGAAGGAAGAAGAAGGAAATGATTCCAACTCTGAAGATCAGGAATCAGAAAACACAGAAATTCACCCTGTTCTCTCACCTGCAAGATTTACCAAGAGAATTGTGGTAGAAGCTCCCAATGAACCATCAGAAACTCCTCCTGACAGATGGGTAAACCATGGAGGTGAACAGCTCAGAGTAACAAGAATGACTTCCTCTGACTTAGTCAAGAACTGGAACAACATGGAGCTAGACTGCTCAACCATTCTCTACAACCACGATGATTTCTTGATGAGATGGTTCTTCCAATCAATGCCTTAGTCAAGGCCTTTCTTCAAAGAGAGATGGAAGTTACTTCAGCTGGTGTTACAAGACTTTTCCAAGCATGGAACTGGTAGCCCAAAACTTTCCAAGGGTGAAAAATTATGCTACCAAGATGATAACAAACCAACCTCACTTCAAGGTCTATCGGCAGGCTGAGAATCTCTACATCCCCTACGATCGTAGAGTGGATTCTGAAGGAAAAAGAGTCCTGACCAAGGAGAAAATCGTAGAGTTTGTTCACTCTACTGCTGATGATATTCAAGTCCAAAACCAGAAGCCTTCTTATGATCCAGCACTACTATCAGACACTCCATCATCCTCCACAAGCAATTGGTATTCCACGATTGTTCAGATTATCCAAACATTTGAAAATCTGTCCAAAGATGACAATCGTAGAGTCCAATCCATTGCTCAACCTGAAGCTGCCAATCAAGAGGATCAAACTGCTTTGGAACAGGAACTACTGAAGAGCTCTGATGATCTAAGCAAGAAGGTATCTATGCTCACTAAAGAATCACAGAAGCAGACATCAGCAGGAGATGATTCTTTCCAGCACAAGTTTCAAGCTATCTTGGTTGATGTATCTCTCAAACTCCAAGAGAGAGATAACATCCATCAGAAGGCCACACAAGATCAGAAGGCTGAAGCTTTACAAGTTCAGGAGGCCAATGCAAAGCAGATCGAAGCCCTCTCTGACAAGATTGACGATCCAAAGCAAGACCTTCTCTCATGCAACTTGAGCTAGGCCAAGAAGAACTCGTGTTTGAAGTTGCCAACACCTCCTACCTGATGGAGCAGCTTAATTCCAACATAGAGCAGCTCTCTCAAATGATTGATGACAAAAAGGGGGAGAAAAAGAGGCATGGAAAGAAGAGGAGCAAGAGGCACCAAAAGAAGAGCAGAGGGTTAAGGGAGAAGAAGTCAAAAAAGAAGAAAGTAGCAGCAGATAAAGAATCATCATCTGAGGGGGAGCCTGAAGATGATGATACCAAAATTGTAGAAGTTGAAGGGGAACCAGATCAGAAAGGTGATGAAGGGGAGCCAAGCAAAGATAGAAGATCATCATCTGAGGGGGAGCAAGAGCAAGAAGCAGAATCAGATGAGTAGCTGATCAACAAGCATCCTGGAAACACACATAAATCCAAGGAGGTACATCTCTAATCTGTTAGGAATGTTCTGGATCCAGGATGTAGAATGTCTTAATGTATAACTTGCCATATCAATATAAATGACATTCACGATTAATTGTTTTAGAAATACAGCTGCTCACTGTATATAAGATTCATTCATAACATGCATATGCACTTATTATTTTTGTCATAATCAAATAGGGGGAGATTGTCAGGAATAAGCATGAGAATGCTATTCCTATTTATATATGATTTGATTATGATGATATATATGTATATGAATGAATAATATGCAAGTATGCTTGCATTAAGAAAAGCTATAAAGTCCTCTGATAGATAATAGAAATATGTGTACAAGGACTTAGAATGAATTGATCAAATATGTTAGGTTGATCCTACATAAGAAAGACAGCTTTGTAAAGTCATTAAAAAGAAAAGATGTACAAAGACTATAAAGATAGAAAGATCAAGCATGTTAGGTTGATCTTATGATGTAATAGATATGCTAGTTTGATCGTCAAGCACTGCACCAGAAGTCGTAGTCTGCCAGGTGAGTCAAGGTTAACTCGGGAGCTATCGAGGCAGAATAGGAGTATGCAAGATAGTAGATCTCGGAGTTCATAAACTGCCAGGGGAAACGAAGAAGGATTGTAGTGTATCGAGAAGAGCTTCCTCGGGATCGTAGTGTGCTGAGGAAGTCATGTTCAGAATCGTAGAGGCTGACTACCCACGAGTGTGGGTCATCCGCCAAGCCAAAAACAGAAACGCAGACTACACTCAGAGTCGTAGAAGTCTACTGATACCGAAGCCAAGTCAAGGATCGTAGATCACACTCTGAGTTCGTAGAGTCTATTGATTATATGCAGAGATCATAGTCGAGCAAGATCAGATGAAGACAACAAGCACAAGGCAGAAATCGTAGAATGTCAATATCTGATCTCGGGATCGCAGATGTTCCGTGATAATAAGGTCGAATCGTAGAGAGTGCGTAACTATGACTCCAACAGAAGTGCTCACAATGTTAAGTCAAAATCGTAGAGCAGATACGGTTCTCAACAAATGAGCACTCCCAGAATATCCAAAGATACGAAGCCTCTGGTTGGCACTGCAAAGATGCATTCCACAGTAAGGGAACCAGAGAGCACTTAACGAATGGCATGTAGGCTAACAGAAGATCTCAGTACAAACCCAATCAGCATTAAGATTGAGGTGTAAGGCCATTCATGATGAAGTCTTCCACAAGGAGATCCAAAGAAGACTTCAGAAGCTGACTAAGGAAAGTCAGCTTATGCAGTAGCTATCAAGTGTACAGAAGACAACGATCTTGGAAGCAACCAAGATCGTAGTGTTTGCCAAACAAAGAAGGAAATGATGGAAAGTGAACCAAGATACTGGCCAGCTTCTGAAGAGCAAGGCTAAAGTGATTAAGTGCAGGGTCACTTCATTGATGATAAGTGAGCGGAAGATCACCAGGAGAAAGCAAGCTAGACGCCGCCACAAATCAAGTGTCTTGATATTGAAGGGACCGAGAAGGAATTAGGCCATCAAGATTCGAGAACAATTGAAGCAAACAGAAGTATTGAAGCACTACACAATACAAGGAAGAGGTGTTCTACATTAAAGATCCAATCAACACTCTTTAGGATCGTAGTGTTAACTCTACTAGTCAACGAGTAACACTCAACAAGACACTACGATCAGGTCCTTGAAGACGTGCATCAGAATCGTGAGAGTCCAATAATAATCAAGATCAAGCATTGGCAAAGGTTCAATCTGAAGGGTAATATTCGGACAAGTGCCTATTGAGAGCATCGATGCAATAAGACAACCTCTGATCGAGGAATTAGAAAGAGGTAATAAAGTCTTCGACCTGCCCAAGACATTAAAGTGATACATCTGACAGGGTAGGTGAAACGAAGAAGCTGCTGTTGTCGGAAAAGTATGACAAGTCGCATCAAGCAGTCTACCTCAAGCAACTTGAGATCTGTGAAGATATTTGAATAGCCTTCAACGGTTACTTTCCAACGGAAGGATTGGGAAAAAGTATAAATGAGAAAGAACTTCAAAGATCAAAGGTTGCTGGAGTTGTGCATTTTGGAGAAAAGGTGGACTGATCCAACCGAGTGATAGTGAGTCCGAAGGCTCACTCTACGATCCACCAAGAACACTCAGAAGTCAGATAAAGCAAGAAGTAGAAGTGTGAGTTCTACTATGTAGAAGTGAGAGTTCTACTACATGAAGAGTGTTCTCGAAGCTAGAGAGAAAGAAGAGCATCATGCCATCCGGATGTCCATCATGGGAAGACTCTAAGTACAATAGAGAAGAGCCTAATATCATCTTAGCAAGTCCATCATGAGAAGGCATCAAGTAGCAAGAAGGAGATCACAAAAGCCATCTTGGTGTCAAGCATGAGAAAGCTTCTAAGTACCTTACAGAAGAGCTACAGTCATCTTAGAAGCCTCTCATGTGCAGCCATCAAGTACCAAGAAGAATGATCATCAAGGCAGTTCATTAAGGGGTCATCCGGAGTAGTTGAGCAACCTAAGAAGCTGAGCATCATGCAACACTCAACTGCTCTTCAAAGATGATCAAGCCAAGCTGCTGAGGATAGAAGATGTTCAGAGCATGAAGACATCTTAGCAGCTCAGCATCGACTCCAACAACAACAACAAACAAACAACTCAACAAAGCCAGGGCCTGAGGGGTCCTTGTCCAGAGGGACTAAATGAAGCAGGGCCAAGAAGGTCCTTGTCCGGAGGGACTAAACAAAACAGGGCCAAAGGGTCCTTGTCCAAAGGGACTAAATGAAGTTCCAAGCCTTCATTGGGCTTGAAGAGTTCCTAGGGAACTAGAGGAGTCCCAAGGCTGCTGGCATTGAAGAGTTCTTAGTGAACTGAAGTCCCAAGGCTGTTGGCCTTGAAGGAATCGTAGAGATTCAGGGTGCTGCCCTTCCTTAGTGGAAATCCTGCTAGTTGAAAGCAGAAGAGTAGATTAGGAGCTTGAGTCTCTGAACCACTTAAAACTCCTTGTGTCATTTATATTATGTCATTTACATTATGTCTATAACTGCTATGTATGTTCTAACTGCTTACAACTAAACTAACCCAACGAACAATGTATGTATGATTATGAATATATCAATGAAGGGGAATCTTTTACTTATTCCGATGTGCTTGAAAAGATTCTTATGTTTGTCATATACTTAAATATGAACAATACTACATAAACCAGAAAAGTAATTGAAATAAAAGGATCTATTCAACCCCCCCTTCTAGATCTATTGTGCCCTCTGGGAACTAACACAATCTAGTTACTAGATTTGGAATCCAGTTAGCTGGATTGTAGTTTAGGTAGCTGGATTTGGAATCTAATCTGCTGGATTGGCAGTTTGGTTGCTAGATTTAGAATCCAGGTTCCTGGATAAGGGGTTAAATACACTTTTCCCCATTCTACTAAGGGCCGATTTACAAATGCATCACCGAACTGAAATTTTTTACGGTCAACTCATTGAACTATAACTTTTTTACAAAAATTGAATTTTCCGTCTAAAAGTGTTAAAAGTTAACGGAAAGCCTACATGTCACCACATCACCACGCTTACGTGGATTATAAAGACCCACCGTGGATTTTTTTAATAATAATAACAAAACAACTTTAGTTTAAATCTTTTAGTTTTCAAGATTGAATTCTCTTTTTTAAATAACAAATAAATTAATTAATAAAAAATATATTAATTAAATAAATTAATAATAAAATATATTAATATATAATTTTTTCAAATATATTAATATAAAATTAATGAATTCATATTATCTTTTTAATTTTTAAATGTTTTAAGTTAACTTTAAATATACAAAATTATCTAATATAATTCATCAAATTCTTCCACAAATCCAAACCTAAATTTATCATCTTCTTCCCCACAAATTCAAATCCAAATCTAATTCATTTTTTTCACCACAAATCAGGTTGGGCATTCAGATCCAGATCTGCGCGATTTGGTCCGTCGAAATCTTCCTTTTGTTCCGGTGCGATTTTACCAATCTGGGTGTTAGTTATAACCTTCATTGTTTATCTATGGAGCAACCAAATCATGGACATCTTTGTTCTTCCTTTTTTTTTATTTCTAAAAATCGAAACAAATTGGGTTGAACTCAAAAAGGTTTTGGTCCTCTAATGAAGAGGCAGAGGAACCAAGAACCTGTACAATTACAAAGACCTAATATCAGAAGCCCCAGTAATCATTTCGGATTTCATCATCAAACTTCTTCTTTAGATCTGGATGCTTTGCAAAGTATTCTTCTGCAATCATGGTACAACAAATTTTCCGAATAAAGCAAGATTACCACAAGTTTCATTCTCAGAAACTGTAAGTTTATCACTACCCAAGTTCTAATTTTTGTTTACTGCTTGTTTGTAAACCGACCATTTAATTTTGCTAATTTATTCTGATTTTGGGTTTTTGAATTGAGTTTATCGCTTAATCTATTATGTTTTTTTCTGCAGATCTGGTGAAAATAAGGGGAATGTCGAATTGTATCGTCACAGACTCACAGATCTATTTGTATTTATTTCTGAAAAAATGTTTGGGGTTTTGACCAAAAGTGATTCGTAGCTGAGAGTTTGGGGGGAGAAGATGAGAGATCAGATGAATTTGTTTGGATTTGATTTCTTTTTTATTAATTTAATAGATTATTCCGATGTTTTCCTTAACAAATTAATTAATAGTGTTTTCATTATGATTCCTTTGGTGTTGTAATTGTGCTGTATTGGTATTTTAATAATTAAAATATGATAACATTAATTTTCGGATAGGTATAACAATGGTTTCACAAAATTAGAGATAATTTTAGGAAATTTAGTACTATAAAAATTATAATTTTGCCTTTTTAATTTTTTTTAATTAATAAAATGGTGATTTTAAGAAAAATTAATGTACACAAATTATTAATTAATAATAAAATATATTAATGTTGTATTTTAATAATTAAATTATGACAACATTAATTTTTTGAGACAAGTATAACATTGGTTTTACAAAATTAAAGATAATTTTAGGAAATTTAGTACTATAAAATTATAATTTACCTTTTAATTTTTTTTTAATTAATGAAAACAGTGATTTTAAGGAAAATTAATGTATATAAATTATTAATTAATAATAAAATATATTAATGTATAATGTTTACAAATGTATTTATATAAAATTAATGAATTATATTTTTTATAAGTTTTAAATATTTTAGGTTCACTTTAAAAATATAAAATTATCTAATATTTTGAAATGGAGGAATTATTATTATTATTATTATTATATTAACTTTTAAATTTATTTTTTTAGCAATAATATATATATATATATATATATATATATCACATTTAAGTTATTAATTTTTTGTATTTTATAATTGTGAAGTTAAAGATTTTATTTGGTTGCTTTTTTTCCTATTGTTTTATTTGGTTATCTTGTCTCAATTGTTGGCTTTTGAGTATTTTATTTATTTATTCACCATGACATGCCACGGGGACATATATATATGACATATACAAAGTCTATTTGCCATGTGTACTCAATCCGTTAAAAGTCAAACAAGTTAACGGAATTTGTAACGGTTTGTAAATAAATTGTAGTTCAGTGAGTCGAATGAAAAAAATTTCAGTCCAATGATGCATTTGAAAACCGAGGTCGAGTAGAGTGGAAAAAAGTGTATTTAACCCGCTGGATAAGTATTTGACTTATTAGATGTTAAAGAATAACTTATGAAATGAAAATGATAGTGTTAAATCATAATGGATATGATATAGTGATTAAAGAATTATCAAAGGATGATAATAATACTGATGTATTAAAATGTTATCTAATATTTGATTAAGTGTTAGATAATCTATGGATAAATTAATAGTATTATGAGCTAACAGGTATGTTATGCTAATTGAAAGATCAATCTTATAATTGATAGGTCTTTCATGCGAGATTAAATAAGATTGCTTAGCGGTAATAAGCGGTACAGGCAAGTTCTCTAACTCAAACTTGAGTTGTATGTTCAAAGCATGTTAGTGAATAATTGTTGTTAATTATTCACGTCTATACTGATTTTTGATTCGCACATAGTGCATGTTGCATATGTTCATCAGGTATGAAAGGTTGATCACCTTCATTACCATAAGGTTCAGTTAAATTATTTATGGTCATTGTTGACATTCAAACATTATTGATTCAGTCATGCATTTATTGAAACTTGATTCATGTTATTTCACAATTATTATATTGTTGAAAACTTGAAAGCTTATTCATTCTTTTCAATCATGATATATCTTCATTGTATTTAAAATTTGCTGGACAAATTTGTTGTTCACCCTTGCTATATCACGATAAAATTTTCAGATTTAGATGAAAGCTCGAATAAAGACAAAAGCAAAGTCAAAGTGCAAGATTAAATTATGTTGCAGTTAGATCTATTAAATTTTCTGACGAAAATAGCATTGTAAATCTTCTAAGATATTGAAGGTATATATTAAGTTAAGGTTGTAGACCTTGGGAATGATGTGTAAAGGTTTATTGTATAAACAATTTATGTTTATATCTTCCGCAATAGTTGTAGAAATGATGTACTAGATATGAGGTAAAAAGTACCCGAATTTGGGGATGCTACAGGTGGTATCAAAGCCGTAGGTTGTAAACCTTAGGTAGGGATACCTTAGGCTATAACCGCAGAGATGATGATAAGGAATAAACTCAGATCGAGTTTAAGGGATAAGAGATGAATTTAAGAAATTCATCATGAAAGTAAAGAGAAAGATAAATAAGATTTAAAGAAGAATCTTGAAGAGCTATAAGGATGAGAATCCGGAGTTACCTGACTCCTATAATAAAGATGAAAAGTGAAAATAAATAGACTATGTCTATAAGATGAAAAGTGTAAATAAAATCATAATATAATATTATTAAAAAGAAGAATAATTAAGAAGATCGTAGTATAAAACGATCGTAAGTATAAGGAGAAAGACGTGATCAGATTAAATTATTGAATAACATATGATATGTTAAGTGATTGGTATGATATAGCTTGACGCTATAAAGAGAAGGTACTATGAAATGGTACAATGTAAACTCAGAAAAGAGTGGTAATTGTTAAGATGCGGATTAAAGAAAATTTGTATTAAGAAAAGAGAAAGTAAGAATGATGAGAGATTTCAATTGAGGACTCATGTTAGCAACTGAGTTGTATGATTCCTTGTATGGGTGGGGAATTTGTACTTGGTTTTAGAACCACTTAGCTTCCTGGTCGATATAGCGGTTAGGTTGACCAATTCTTTGTATGGGCGGGGAATTGTTCGCTTAGCTTCCTATGTTGATTAGTGGCCGAGTTTGGTTTGACAACCACTTAGTTTCTTACATTGATAATCATTGGAACCTGATGTCGCGTTATTTGTTATATGCATGTTGATAAGGTGATTCTTTTCTTATGTGTATAATGAATAGGTAGAGAATATAAGGATTAGTTGCGAGTTCTTAAAACTCATATTTATGGTAAGTTCATGACTCATAATCATATGGTATGTCTTGAACCCCTCATCGAATGGACGCCTAAGGTCTGTCTAGGATAAGTTCTTAAACCCATATGATTGTGGCAAGTTACTGAACTCATAATGTGTGGTAAGTTTGATGAACTGGGTATAGGAAAGTTGTGAATGGAGAATTGAGGATGATAGAAATAGATAGAATTCTTAAGCAATGCATCAGTAGAGAAAGTGAAGTTGATGGTGGAAGCATAGGTATTCCAAATCTTCTAGCTATGCTAGACTTTGAAGCTTTTGACATCAAGCTAAATTCGCACTGATGTGCCTTTAAAAATGAATTTTATTATCCTCAACACATGGTGACAAGTGTGTAGGTGTGGACTTCGAGCTACTAACACATCATTACCTGTTGTGGCATGATGACACCAAAGATGATTTTCAAGGTTTTTGAACGGTTTAAAGAAGAGTCTATGCTAATTAATTCGGCTAGACAAAAATGATTTGAACTATCAAAATGTATTTTTATATCATTAATGCATCATGTAACCTGGTGCAAAGATGATAAAAATGATGGAGTTATCAATGCAGAATTACTTAGTGTTGGATGTGATCTAAAGATCGTCAGCCCACCATAGTATGATGTAGTATGACAAAGTCACAGTATGACGGAATCTTCAAACGGACTGTAAATACAGTACGATATCATGACGTCATAAAATGATTTTAAGAATTTTAAAGGTAAATTATTGCCAACTAAATTTGGCCAGAAATTTTTTGATTGAAATTTGAATTATTGATATGCGTCTAAGCTATTTGATTCAGCTAGACAAATGTTTATGAAATTCAAAGTATTCTTTGAAAGCTTATGTCGAACCAAATTATTTTGGTGCGGAATCTTATGATAAGTCTGAGGTGAACAACCCTGAAAATGGGGATATACTAATTGGATAAAATACTCCAATCTAAGAACGCATGTAGTCGTTCCGATTACTAAGGTACAACATGACTAATCATCTAAAGTACATTGCATTGATGTAGTTTACCTTCTTTGTGATTGTAAACATACCAAATATAAAATATTTCAGAGGTTGAGTACCTTTCTTTCTTAATTGAAAGAGGTAGCAGGTAGAAATACCCTAAACCTCAAAGTTCATGATTTTATGATCCCTCAGACAGATATGAAAAAATTTTAAACTCTTTAGAGTAATGTTGTGGTAATATGTGACGATGAATATGAAATAGTGTGAACTCGTTGCATATGAGTAGAATCTGAGATGATTGAATAAAGGTTATTATAACAACCTAGTTTTGGTGAATGTTTAGAAGATGTAAACTCCCAGTGAGTAGTTATGGTGAAATGTGATAATAGATTAAAAATCCTCAAAGGAGAAAATTGTAAAGGTTAAGTTAAAAACCTAGTTTTGATCAAGAGAATAAGTAGAGATTAGTATGCTTTAATTTCGGAGACGAAATTCTTAGAAGAAGGGGTGAATGTGACAACCCGAGAATTTAGATAATTATTAAAATCCTAAAATGATGGATTAAAGGTTATAAGATGAACCTAGACAGAAAATAAGTGTATGAATTTGACGTTTCTGTGAAGGAATTTTAAGGATTTCAAAATTTTTGGAGAAGAACTTGAATGATTTGATAGACTATAAGTGATAGTCTGATAATGAGGTATATGTTTAGTGTATAAGTTCATAAGAATATGTGTATATGGTGAATATATTAATATATTTACTTCAGTTAAATAAATTGTGAATGCAATTTATAGAAAGTAAAGAAAATAATTGGATATATGGTATTATGTTATATGGATAATGGTATAATATTTAATATTATACCAAAGGATGTAAAGTAAAAATATGAGAGGAGATCCAATATGCAAATATGTATATTGATATCAAAGGAGTTAGTAAATTAAATTCATATTTGAATAAATGATTGAATATATTAAATTATATATTTAATATATAAATAAATTGTTTGAAAACAATTTATGGAGAGGAGGAGGAGAAATTAATTTAATTATACAATATAAATTGTATAACTTAAATAAGTTATTTAAATTAAGTATGAGAATTAAATGACCTAAATGGTTATTGTTATTTAGTGGTCCTAGTATTTATATATATACTAGTGTCCTAATCTAAGAGAATTGTGGAGTATGTCACAATTTATTTAATGATTATATGAGTAAGTGAATATGAATATTACGTGATGATTTATATTTGTTTATTATATAAACAAATAAAAGAAACTAGTGTAATCCTAAATATATATTAGGAATAAAGGATTGAATAACTTAAGGGTTATAAGATGAGGGAATACTAGTATTTATAATATATACTAGTTCTAAGAGATTTATTTTATATATCTCAATTAATTAATTTTATAACCTAATTAAGGTAAGTCTAATTGGGTTAAGAAATTAAATGTACTTGGGTAAGAATTTGTATTTAAATTGAGTACATGGAAACCCTAATGAAATGAGTAGGGTAAGTTGAAATTTAATGTAATGGATCATATTAATATTATGGCCCAAATATTTTAGTTAGGAAGTCCAAACATGTTATTCGGAAAGCCAAAGGAATTAAATGTTAAGCCCAAGTAAGCCCAATTGTAAAGGAACATGTGGGAGAATAATAATATTAAATATTATATTAAATATCTTTATTATCTCAAGTTTATTAATTTTATAACTTAATTAAAGTAAGTTTAATTTGGTTATAAAATTTAGTGTACAAGAGTAATGATTTAAATTCTAAATGTTTGGAATGGATACCCTAATTAAATATTTAGGGTGGGATAAGATAAAAAGGATTGGACTATGTTAATTTTATATGGCCCAAAAATTAATCTAGAAGCCCAAAAGATTATAATTGGTGGCCCAAGTATTGGCATAATTATGGAGGGCATTTTAGACATTTGTTATACTAAGTGGAGCAATAAAAATAAAGCAAGACTTGGAGAAGAAATGACCACTTGGCCGGTTATTGAAGGAGAGAAATAAGAGAGGAGAAGAAGGGGTGCACATCGCCATTTTAAACACCACATGTTTCTAAAATATATTAATCATTTTGCTAGGTGTCAATATTTTAATTGGCCAACAATTTGTTCTTTCTTGTAGTAACCTCTTGGTAAGTATGAGAGAGAGAGGATTAGTGGGTGAATAAGGCCACTTGGCCGGATTAGTGTAGGAGAAAAAGGAGAGTGGGTATAGATAATTGATGTATATCCATATCTAATAAAAATCTATCTTTTTTTTTCTCTTTCATCTCTTTTATTATTCTATCAAGAACAAGAGAAAGAGAGAGAGAGAGAAGTAAGGCTTCGGGAGCCATGGAAGGAAGAAGAGAGAAGAGGGGAGAGAAAGTTCATCCATGAAAGAAGAAGAAGAAGAAGAAGAAGAAGAAGAAGAAAGATTTTGAGAAAAAGGTAAATTCCTAAACTAATATATATATTTTAGTTGAATTTTTGTAAATCAAAGCTTGGATTTATTTTATAAACTCAAAAACTATGGGTATCCATGTTGATGAGTGTTTTATGTTTAGATCTACACATATTGGGTGTTGATTTGGTTGAAATCAAAAGGAATAGAAAAAATAGAATTTTTCCGGAAAGCTTAAACTTGAAAGTGTGATCTAGATTTTGATTTTTGAAATCTATGATGGATATTTGTGATTTATTTTCTCGGGATGCTAGATCTATGTATTAAGGATAAAACCTCTTTGGAATCACTCAATTAGGTTGAAAAATGAGCAAGTTATAGAATTTATCCCAAACTACTCAAAGCTAAGAAAACTGTTAGAACAACAGTTTTTACCAGCCACTTCCGGATAAATTTCCGGGAGCTTAACATGTCCAAATATGGATTGTGATAGATGAAAATTGTAGATCGAAAAGATATGAATCCAACAAAATTGACGGATCATTAATTGAGGTTATAGATCTCATTTTATTTAAATTTTAGCAAAGGACTCCAAAACTGCAAAACGCCAATGAGCTACTGCCCAAAACTTTCCAAGGGCTGTTTCGACCATTTAATTTCAGAGAAAAATTCTGGCCTTTTGGGACATGAAAATATATGGTATAAAGTATCTACTGTCCAAAAATGAGCTCATTTCGACTTAAAATGACCAAGTTATGACCATTTCAATATTTATGATTTTCCAACAAATATCGCTATAACCGGAGTTCTATAACTCCGATGGCCACGAAATTTAAACTGGAGTGTCACGTTAACACGTATAAGATTGTGTCAAAAGATTGGAATTTCTGGAGTTAAGCGTGATAGGGCTAATTTCTTAAGGAATTGACTAAAAATGATTTTTGAAAAATACCAAAGGAAGTTAAAAAATTATGGAAAAATACTTTTTGTGTATGAAATATATGTATGTGTTTGGACAAAGGATAGAATAATAATAAACTAATTTGGTATTTTCGTGAAAAATGATATGGAATCCGACTTCTTTGGATTGAAAAAAAAGAAGAATTGAAATTGAAAGATTTAGAATTGACTTCTTTGGATTGATGGATTAGTGAATCGAGCTTCTTTGGATTGCAATCTAGTTACTATATTTGGAATCCAGTTAGCTGGATTGCAGTTTAGGTTGCTGGATTTGGAATCTAGTCTGCTGGATTGGCAGTTTGGTTGCTAGATTTAGAATCTAGGTTGCTGGATAAGTATTTGACTTATTAGATATTAAAGAATAACTTATGAAATGAAAATGAGTGTTAAATCATAATGGATATGATATAGTGATTACAGAATTATCAAAGGATGATAATAATACTGATGTGTTAAAATGTTATCTAATATTTGATTAAATGTTAGATAATCTATGGATAAAGTAATAGTATTATGAGCTAACAGGTATGTTATGCTAATTGAAAGATCAATCTTATAATTGATAGGTTTTTCATGCGAGATTAAATTATATTGCTTAGCGGTAATTAGAACTAACTCAAACTTGAGTTGTATGTTCAAAGCATGTTAGTGAATAATTGTTGTTAATTATTCACGTCTATACTGATTTTTGATTCGCACATAGTGCATGTTGCATATGTTCATCAGGTATGAAAGGTTGATCACCTTCATTACCATAAGGTTCAGTTAAATTATTTATGGTCATTGTTGCCCTTCAAACATTATTGATTCAGTCATGCATTTATTGAAACTTGATTCATGTTATTTCATAATTATTATATTATTGAAAACTTGAAAGCTTATTCATTCTTTTCAATCATGATATATCTTCATTGTATTTAAAACTTGTTGGACAAATTTGTTGCTCACCCTTGCTATATCATGATAAAATTTTCAGATTTAGATGAAAACTCGAATAAAGACAAAAGCAAAGTCAAAGTGCAAGATTAAATTATGTTGCAGTTAGATCTATTAAATTTTCTGACAAAAATAGCATTGTAAATCTTCTAAGATATTGAAGGTATGTATTAAGTTAAGGTTGTAGACCTTGAGAATGATGTGTAAAGGTTTATTGTATAAACAATTTATGTTTATATCTTCCGCAATAGTTGTAGAAATGATGTACTAGATCTGAGGTAAAAAGTACCCGAATTTGGGGATGCTACAGAAACGCCCAAGTAGCGTAGCTGAAAAATTTTGTACACTACTCATGTCAGTATAGTAATAATGATACAGCAAGGTACCAATAATCAGTCATATATAATGATGTGCAATTCTAACCTTAAATGGTAACATTCTCCCTTTTTCTTTCTTTTCTTCCAGTCATTAGAAAAAAAAAATTAAGTGTTACTTGGTTATTGTTTCCCTATTTTTCAAGAGTATTGAGTTGGTAGAACAGCATTTAGAATCCAGTAAACAATTAGAAAACGATACAAAAAATCCATTATCATGGTGCTTCATCCATATGCAACATTAAATCCTTTTGGGTGCTTTCAAACAAAGGATGTAATGTAATCCCCCCTAAACTGCACTTTTTGGGGGTGACTTTAAAATGAAACTTTAATTTTTGTAAAAAACTGTCAAGGATTTTGCCCAAGTTCTTTCAGGCTAATTATGTCAGGATCTAGATAAAAGACTAAAGGTTGTACGGTTGTACCCAGTGCTCCTGCAAATAGCAGAATCTGGGGAAGGTCATTAGGATAAAAGATTAAAACATTTATATTTACAACTCAACATAGTAAAATACTTCTCGAGTCTTCTTTGTGAGCATACTCTCTGCTCAGGAATTGAATCACAAAATATGCAGGCAAAACAAGCAAATCAAAGTAATGAATAACAATTAAACACTATATAGCTAGAAAAAAAGTAAAATAAATTCAACTCCAAGCAGCTAACATAGATAACTTCTCTTCAGCAATAAGAAAAAACAGATAACCGGAGCGATAAAGAATTGTTCAAAAATTACCAGCAACATCCTGGCCATCATAATTACCCTTATACACTGTACCATATGTTCCATGAGCTATAATATTTCTTATATCTAATTTAGCCAAATCAATTTCCCATTCTTCTTTCTTGGTCGGTGCGTCCCTGTCTCTTGACCAAACCCGACTCAAATGCTTCTCCAACTGAACATCCCAACTCTTGAAATCAATTTTATCTGCCCTCATATACAACTCTTTATTGCTAATACTTCCCACATCTTTTGCCTTTGACCCCAACAAAGCTCCCTCTCCCACATTAGAGGTATATCATTCACGGGTATCAGACTTCTTAGGAGTTGTAGAATCTCCCTCTCCCTCACCACTCATTTTATCAGTAGCAAATAATCCCAAACTTTTTTCAAAAAAAAAAAAAATCCCTGAAAATTAACTAAATAATCTGTTAAAACCCAGAAAAAAAATCCTAATTAAAGTTTTACCTCTGCTATCATCTTCAAAATCTTTTCTTTCAATTTCAAAGTGATAAAACCCTTTAGAAATAACACCAGAAAAAGAAAATTAAACTCTTTCCCGACAAACCCAAAAACAAAATTAAGGTAGCACCCACTAAAGAATATAAGAAATTCTAATCAAAAACTCAACCTACGATCAAACAAATCAAACCCAAGAAAGAAGAGAGAGAGAGAGAGAGATATTTATATTGTTAAATAGGACAGAGATAAGAAAAAAATCAAATTAAAGAAAGATCTAAGTTAAATAAAGGATCGAGAACCTACTGTGATGGTTGGATCCATAGTTATGCAAGCCGGCGATGATCGGAGGTAAATCACGGACTGAAATCGAAAAAACGAGTAACCATCCAATAGAATAGCCGCATAAATTGCAACCACCCATATGCAAATCCCTAACACGACGCTAAAATTCACACACCTGCGACTTCAACAAATCGATTACGATGATGGAATTCCCCCTTATTAGTCAGAAAAAATACACGCCGGCAAAGGAAAATAGAAACAGAAAAACGGAAAGAAAGAAATACTAACGGACTTCAAATATTATAACATTCAATGAATAATTATGAAAGAAACCAAGCGGTGCTGTCCAGTTGTCCTCAAATAAAAAAAATAACACATAAAAGACTCCAAAAGTCATCAACAAAAAAACATAAAATATTAGAACTATAAAATTTGGTGCGGTCCAGTTGTCCTCAAATAAAAAAAATAACACATAAAAGACTCTAAAAGTCACCAACAAAAAACATAAAATATTAGAACTATAAAAATTTATAACATATAACGGATAAGCAATATTGATGACAAAAAAAAAATACTCATTAAATATAAAACACCTATAAATACCACTATCACATAAACAAAAAACTCAATACATAAATAAAATCATACAAAATACTAAATAATGGATATCAGGTAAAGTAATTATTTTGTTTTTTTTAACTAATATATTCTTCCTATTTTGCATGTTATTTTTAAAATTTTATGTGTTCATTTATTTACAGATCTATACCAACAAAAAACAAAGGGCAGAACAAACGTCAAATTATTGAAATAAGCGATGATAGCAGTAGTGACAATAGTGGTTATGGATATGCCAAGTGTAAGACCCCAAATAATTAATAAATGAAATCTAATTTTCTCTATTTATTATTTTGAAATAGTAAGGGTTGATTTGATTAATGTGGATAGTTATGGGTAAAATACGCAAGTTTCAAAATAAACAAGTGGTTATAAAATATTCATTATTGTCGGGGAATATTCGTTTGGTCGTGGAATATTAAATCTTGTCGGGGAATATTAAACGACGGTATGATTTTTTTGTGGGCCCCATAACGGAAAGAGATTGGATGAAGAAAACGACAAATATAAGTTGTTTAAAATAACGGCAGTAGTTGTCACCGATTTACCTTTGTTGGAATACACGGTGGTTAAAAACACGATGTACTGGCGTTGTTGCTTGCGATAGCTGCAGTATTGCACCAATTATTGACTCTTACGTGAAGGCACTACTCAATAATGGTTACTGATAATTCTTGTTCGATATTTTATTGATTCAATAATTTTTGCGTTGATATTTCATATTGTTGTTGTTTGATAATTGTCATTACACGGTATTTTTCATTATCGAAGCAATAATTCATATTATCTGAATAATATTATTAGATAACATTATTGGCAATGTCTAGAAAGTTACATCTAAGGAGAGGTTTGGTCACCTAATTGCTTGCCACGGTAAGGAGAAATCCTTATTGAAAAGCCCCTCTTTCTGAGGGCGCACGGTTGTCGATATTGTGATTACGTAATATTATTTGTGAATAATTAATTATTGATTCATATGATGAGGAAAATATTGATTTTATGTGGATATAGGGAGAAATTTTTTTATGTGACAATTGTTGAAAATTAAAATTTTATCTTTTTACGATAAAATAATTCATTTAAATATATTATTATATTTTAATAATATAATAATGATGATATTTTTACAATGAATGTGTGATATCTGAGTATCTGAGGAGAAAAGTATTTTTTTGTCATAATAAATGTTTAAAACATGTTAAACATGTCGTGGACCCATTTATTGATTGAAATTTGATTATAGCCTTGAAAAATCGCTCGTTTATGGATTTCGGTCATTTTCGTTTGGAATTTGGAGAAACTTTCTTCTGCAAAGTTGTAGAGAATTGAATTTCCTATAAAAACTCGCGAGATTCGAATTTTATGATAAAAGGGCTATTTATTGTGAATTATTGAAGTTCCGAAGTTCCGAAATAATTGATTTTTGGAAGTTTTAATTATTTTATAAAAGAAAAACGTTTTTTTGATGTGTGAGCCTCATTTTACATGTGTTAGTTGGCTGGAAATCAGATTCAAAGGTTGCGTAGAAAACTTAATATATATATTAATATTATAATAAATTTTCTGCTTTGGTGTTCTAAGCAATTTCCTATAAATAGGTGTTTAGGTTAGAATTGCAAATCACACCAGAAACTGAAGTTTTCTCTCTCTATATTATTGAGCGTATTCTTGTGAGTATTTTGAGTATACTTTGAGTATTGCTATACGGTGAAAGTTCAAGATATAGCCTATATCCAGTATTCCAGTTAGAAGTACTGTCTTTCCGAGGTAAGGGATATTATTTTTTTTCGTAATGATATTATTTCTTCAATATCATTATCTTTGAAATATTGATCTGAAGTTTTTATCAAATTTGGAATTTTTGGTGTCTGAGTTACTATTCACGTATCTGGCCTTATTCACGATATCGACCTTATTCACGAATCACGGCAAGACTATTCATCGAAAAATAAAAAATTTTCTTTCGTCGTCAAAAAATATCTATTCGGATACTAGCTTTGATTGTATCCATGTTTTGATCATTCTTGAATTTTACACCACTATGATTATTTTTGAGGTATTTTTGGACGTGGATAAAACGAAATCTGAATCCTTAATCCTTAATCCTTGTCATTTTGTTTCATTGGATTCGTTTTTAAAAAATATTTTTCATCATCCTCGGTCTTAAATGATGATATTATTGAATATCTTTGGCCTCTGTGGCAAAAGATGAATGATTTATGATGAATATCTTTGGCACTGTAGTGCAAAGATGAATGATTTTCGATGAATATCTTTGGCGTAAGTGCAAAGATGAACAGGTGTTTAGATGAAATGATCAACTGGTGAATGTCCTTGGCCTGTAGTGCAAGGATAAATATTTGATCCCAGATATATATTGATTGATGTTACAGGGATAAAAAAAATAGACGATGAATTTTAAAATTCATACATAGAAGATAGTAGTTTGCATTCTCTACTTAACTCTTCTAATGAATTATTATTTCCGCTGCGAATATTGATTTAAAACTTGTTGTCTATTGTATTCTATTATATTTTTCCCTGTTGAAGACTAACGATAATTTTGTTGTATATTATCTTAGTCATAATATTCTTTACTGGGCTAGTCGAGCTCACCCTTTTCCTTTTTGTTCCATTTTTCTTCTCAGGAGGCGAGAATGTAGCGAGTACGAGTCAGGGTATGGAATGATGGTTATAGAGAGAGTTGTTTAGTAATCCTCACCATTTTTGTAAAATAATGTATCAATAAATGTGATGAGGATTTATTTGGGTATAGATATTGACTAGAAGATAATATTTGTATTCAAACTCACAGTTTTACTGTTGTAATAATAAAGTTGTAGTTGTTTCTGTACCATGTATTGACAACTCAGAATGGGTGATGTATACCTATTTTGGGGGTGTCACACAAAGAATGCAAGGATCGAAGAAACTATTATTACGCTACAAACAAAGATCGAAGCCATGAAAGAGAAGATTCAGAAAATCGGGCAACAACTGAATGATCTTTAAATAAAATGGGTTATCGCAATAAAAGTGGACGTAATAAAATAGCAATAGCAATAGCAATATATTTATACATGTAATTGCTATACAATGCAAAAAAAGAATCGAAAAATTTATATGAAAAAAAATATTGTTATTATGAAAAATCTTTCTCATTCCAATTTTAAAAAATTATACAATCGAAAAATAAACTAGCCCGTGCATTGCACGGGCTATCAACTAGTAAATATAATACTCCCTCCTTTCCAAAATTAGAGATACATTTTCAAATTTTAAAGTTAATTCGTAAAATCTTAAAAATCAAAATCTAAATCAATATAAAATTATTTAATTTGAATACAAATAAATATAACCATTGTAAAATACAGTAAAACCTTCATTTAGAAATAGAATTGGGATCAAACTATTTGTATTAATTGAGAGGTTATTACTAAATAGAGTTATTGGTACAAAAAAATTTTCCAACACCCAAAAATATCCACTTTAACAAAAATATCAATAAGAACTCCCTAATAATTATTATTCAAAAAATATTTATGCAAAGTTAAAGAAAACATAAATTATTTAGATTTTCAAACTAGGAAAATGTAGTCTTTTATAGGAAATGTAGTTTTCTATAGGAAAATATGGTCTTTTATAGGAAATGTTAGTCTTTTTATAGGTAAATGTAGTCATTTATAGGAAATGTAATCTTTTATAGGAAAATATAGTTCTTTATAGGAAATGTAGTCTTTTAAAATTAATATTGTCACACACACACACACACACACACACACACACACACACACACACATATATATATATATATATATATATGAAATTATTACTATATAAAGGTATAGTTTCTTAATACGGAACTTAAAAAGTATATAACATATTACAATTTAGAGGTTATTCCTATTTATAACTGGCCCAAATTGGAGCCAATTTTTTTATAATATTGTAGAGGTTATTCTTATATATAGAGTATTCCTAAATAGGAATTTTACTGTAACTATAAAATACTACTCCCTCCGTCTCAGGATAAAAGTCCTTATTACTATTTTGGGTTATCCCATATTAAATGTTCACTTTCTTTTAATAACCAAATTTTTACATAATTTTTCCTATATACCCGTAACATTAAATATCTCATATTTTTTTTATTCTAATTCTCTCTCCATATTTAATGACATTATTATGGACAATTTTGTCATTTTATTCATCTTCTTAATATGCATGAAAAATTCCTATGACGGAAGGAGTATTAATTATTATTTTGTTATTTTTAAAACTTGAATAATTTTAAGATTTTGTAAATCGACTATAAAAAATTAAAATACAACTTTAATTTTAAAACGGATGGAGTAAATGTTTATTTTTTTAGGGTTCCTGTGATAATGAAGTATTTGTTAAAATCGAATACAGTATTTCATTTTATACTACTATCAATAAAAAGGTAACTCTTTATTTTAGCAAATGAGACTACTAAATTAGAGAACAGAGAAATCAGTCCTGTCAATAATCATACAACAGATATTCTAGTTGCTGAAATACCAAAGGATAGCTCATCTAGAATATTCTATTTTGTTTGATTGCCTTACAAAGGTAAATAATTTAAGTTCCATCTCCCCCTCCACATTCAAACACTCAAATGTGTGCATCCTCATAACTTCAAATTTAGTATGTGCCAGAGGGTTGAGTAAATCTCAGACTGCATTTTACATGCAAAATACATCATACAAAACCACAAAACTGCCGGAAAAATATGAATATGGTACCAGCCAATGTAACACTTCCAGGAATCTTGGCCTTGAGGTTTATATGTAGGTTTATCGCCTCCCGCGATGTCCAGAGCCAGACCTTGGACCAGGATGCTTCGAGAACTGCAGCCTCAAGTAGGCAGAATCATGATCGTGTTCGTCCATCTTATAACCTGCGCATTTCAATAATAAAGTTACGATCTTTATAGAATATATAGTTAAGATCTTCAGCAATATTTAGCTTATATTGTTACATTCTTTCCCCCTACAAGCGAAAAGGTGATTGCTATCAGCCTATCATGCAGTTGGAAAACTACTAATACTTTAAATTTTTGCCTTTCTTGCCCATAGCTAATAACAAAAAAGCATATCACTGAATGTAAATAGGAAAATGAGTATGTCGACTAATTTTATGTCAAATGTGGATTGCGACTAATGTGGAACTCTAAGCAATAAAATATAATAGTACTATGTGGGTCCCTTCTTTACACCCTCCTATTCTCATGTATCCATATATATTACTCCATATTGTCGTTTTAGAAAAAAAAATTTGTTCCAAAATGTTTGTCGTTTACAACTTTCTAGGAGAATAAATTATTTATTTTCCTATATTACCCTTACTTTCTCTCATTGTCCCAAGAAATTTTCTCCCTTGTATTAATAGTTTTCAACTTCCCATAAAGGGGTAGTGATGGAATTTCAAATAAATTTTAATTGCTAAATGATAGTATTAAATGACTTTCTTAATCAATGTGCAAAAACATTAAACGACAATCTTTTAGGAACAGATGGAGTAGTATTTAGTAAGGACAAATTTGTCGTCATATGTAGTACCATTCATGTAAATATAAGGTACAAAGGATGTTATATTGAAGAGAGAAGCATAAAAAGGTCCCCAAACACAAAAGCTAAATGTACCTTGTATAGCACTCATAGCAGTAGCTGCACAGGCTGGACTCGCAAAATCCACAAAACAAAGGATAAGAGGATCTCCACCGCGCTGCAAAATAGGGGTACAAAACCTTAGTACATTATACCCTTGCTATCATACATGCCATTGCCAATAACTTATGACAAACAAACAAACAAAACCAAGCCGGACTATCAAGGGTTAAGTAGAAAATCACAATAGACTTACATGTTTCGATTCCTTGGTCACGAGTCTTACTTCTTTATATCCTACAAATGGACGGAAAATATCTAGAGACGAGGTAAAGGATCATAGACAAGTAAACCATCCGTCATCATAACGCAAAAGACTGAACTTCAAAAACAGATGTGGCTAATAATTTTCCAATAAAACAAATATTAAAGGATACGAGCTACTTCTCTCCTTGTGCTGTTGGGAGGAAGTCCCTCAATGTATAAAGTATTGGAAGCATCTGGAGGGAGAGGTAGTATTTCACTACCAGGCCTCGCCATTGAATCTATTGGGTGTTTAACATCTGGTCCCAGCTCCCGACGAACATCCCCGGGACAAGCCATTGAAGGGTCAGCTAAAGAATATGCAGCCCTTCCACCACCAGCAGGCATTCTACCACCAGCAGCCCTTCCTAGCCCAACCTCGCTGTACATACTTCCTTCTCCACCAGGAAAAGGAGAAAATTGCTACATTACAAGAAGAATGTATTAGCACACTGATCATGCCTAAGAGTAAAGCAAGCACAGAAGGGTCAAGATACCGCATTTTGGAGATAGCGATCATATTCTGATCCAATCGATTTTGTGTCCTTTACAACCTGAGGCCCAAGACGATCAACATCACGTGCTAAGTAGTTGCGCGTGTCATGAACTGGAGGTAATCCAGAAGGTGAAAGATCTGCAGTTATTAAGAAACATATTTAAATCCATCTTACAATAATTTTAGGTGATTAGAAATATAATGCATTCATCCAAGTAGGACTGGATACTACATTTTGAAATTTCATCCAAAGCAACAAGCTAATATCGTTGATTCATTGTATTTTGTTTACATAACATGCCTCTAGTGAAATTGTTTTGTTTGAGAAATTAACTTCTAGAGCTTATACGTCTGGAAAAAAGGGACGACTGAAGGGTTCATGGTGGAGTTGAAAGAGTTTCCTATGAAGATCAGGGATTACCAGATAAATCAGAGAGAGAGAGAGACTTGATAGCGCAAAAGGAGACCGGTAATTGGTCCCCAACCAAGCAACAACTAATATCAACTACTTGAAGTAGGATGTTGTTAAGTTCCATTACAAATCATAACTAACAAACAATACAAGACTAACTTACAAAGAAAAGATTTCCTCATTCATGGATAGGTAAAAAGAAGACAAGCTGATGCATTCCATGAAAGGTTCAAGGAAACATAAATTCAAAGATGCCGAAATTTAAACACAATGGTTTGTTTCAAATGCAGAGCGTAATTGGGGCCTTGAATAAATAATGTTTAGATTACTAGTCTTCAGTTTATCTTAGTTTAGGTCATTATGTCCATCGGCAGTTTTAATTGTCCTTTTTTCAACCCTCAACTCTAGCAGCCTTAAATTACACCAACATACCCAGTACTGTTCATATACCAAAACAACAAGTGGTCAGTCTGCTCTGGAAGCTATAAATCCTAAGCTTTGATCCTAAAAACACATCAAAGTATTAAAACCTTAATTCTAAACCCTTATCCCACCATACCTTGATCGTAGTACAATTTACTTCCACATAAAGGTCTGTCTTGCATCATAAACACTAACACTTGCATCTTTCTACAAAGTTCAATATGGGATTTCTTCTATAAAAAGAGAACCAGAATAATTTTCAGAAAATATATATATATAAACTACACAAGGAACTATTAAATCAGAAAGTAAGCTCCTCCAAATTGCTTAGGAATACCACATAGGGTCGAAATAATTTGCTCACACCGAGTACAAGAATTGGAGTTAAATTTAAATTTTATTATATAGGAAATATTACATGCAAAGAAAACAGATAAATTTTGAAAAGAATAAGCGTATGAAAGAGATCTCATTGGTGGATCATATGGAATAATTTGATATTGGAGATCAATAAGCAAGGAGAAGGTTTGTACAAAATAAAGCGATTAAACAAGTAGCTTGAAGACAATAAGGTATTCAACAAATCATCAATACTCAGTGAGAGTGTAGTCTGAAGAGACTTTGACTATATAATTACACAACTTATAAGGCAACAAATAGGGTAAAACTAACCATAAACAAAGACTTCAGAAAGTGCATAGCAATTTTCTTAATTTATGAAATCAAGAATGAAATCTAATGCAGAAACCTCTATTTCTTTCATATTAAGGCTATAGAGAAAAGTATTCATATTTATTGTTGTTAGTTTCTAAGAGAACAGCCTTCACATATCGGCCCAATACAACTATATGGCACTACACTCTCTATATCTTTTATGGGATTTGGTTAAAACTTGTACTACTGTATATGACGGTATTGTTGAAATCTTGATCTCATCCACAAGTGGACTACGAGCCCTTTTTTTTGCACTTAATCGGTCTGAATAGCCCAATACTGTTTGTTTGGGGGTATAACAATTAAGTCTGAATACGCCCAAAACATCTGAACCCAATAAGTCAAAATGGAGACTTAGTTCGGTCACACCAATATTTAAATATTTTGGGACAAAAATAGCTCCTTTCTTTTATAAAATCTCACCCGTATCGCTTCTCCTTCATTATACTCTGTTTCTCTCTTGACGATACATCCAAGATCATCCACGGCTGGAATTTCCTCTCTCACTCAGAGTCAGCTAGAGAAGGGAAAATGAAGAAAACAGGTGGTGAGAGAATAGTAAAGGAGTAAAGAAGGTGGGAATTGAGTGAGGATCTGAAATTTGGTCTGAGAAAGAAATTCACTTTGGTTGGAGTTCAGGATTTTGAGATACTTAAAGTCTTAAACTGTAACACTCTATCTCTCTCCTCATTCTTTGGATTAGATAATTATTAGAAATTTAGAACTAAAGCGTAAACAAAGTGAGAGTTGGTGAACCCTCCTCTGCACCACAACCAACAAACAAATGATCAGAATAAGAAAATTCCCTCTCTTACTAGTGTCTGCTAGCAAAGGGAAAATGAAGAAAACAGGTGGTGAGAGAATTCATTTTCTCTTTTCGTCAATTGCATAATGATACATTACTAGATGATTACTCTCCTTTATTCTGCATTTGATGCAATTTTAAAATATGTTTGTTCTACCTGAGGTGTCTTTGACCATATAATTATCTGTATGACTAGTCTCTTCGTAGCATAAACAGGTAAATTCAGTTGTTAGTCCACTTATGTTTTTACATATAAAATAATCAAAACAAAGTATTACTCCTACTATTTCACAAAAAGAGTTTCATTTGCAAATTATTTTTATCCCAAAAAAACGTTCTCGTTTATTGATAGTATATAAAATTACCCGATGTACTCAAATTTGTCATCATAATTTCATTATCATCAATGTTCTAAAAGGCGCTAGGCGGGAGGCGGGAGGCGGTAGGCCAGGGGGCCTAGCGCCTAGGGAGCCTCGGCGGAATTTTTTATTTTAAGCCAATTTTAATATTTTATCTTACATTTATCCAAACAAAACAATAATATAAAACAAAACAATCTATAATAAAAATAATAAATGTCTTTGCTTAAAGTTCAAACACAAACATGCAATTGTTCAAAGTTCAAACATATTTTTAACGTATTAGTTTTATTCATAAACAAGATTGCTATTAAATAATAAATTTTAAAATTTCAAGAATTTAATTCAATATTAAACTTAAGAAACTAAACAAAAATTTAAGAATTATATTGAATTAAACTATATATTACAAATGTATCATCATTTGACATTTATATAATTTGAAGTTGGTACAAGTTCAAAAAATTACAACTATAATAAAATTATCCATTTTGACTTGATATTGTTCACTTTTTGTTGTGATTTGATATGCTACAACCTGTATTATGAATATGATAAATCATTAGAAAAATAAATATATCAAGATATGGTTTGGATAGTTATTAAAATAAAAAAAACATCTCCGTCTAAACCCTGCCTAATTTCCTAGAAGGATTTTTTTGCCGCCTAGGCGAGGCGCCAAGCAGGGAGGCCTGGCGCCTAGGCGAGGCACCAAGAGGGCCTAGCACCTAGGCGGGGCACCAAGGGGGCCCTAGGTGAACCTAGACGGGGATTTTTAGAACACTAATTATCATGCCGCCACTACTTTAGTGACAATTTATTACTTTAGGGTCAAACTTGGACCAAAAATACAACCTAAATATTTGCAAATGAGACCCAAATTTTGAAATGGAAGGAGTTTATTTTGGTTGGGATATTACATAGCTGTAGACACTTGCATCATACTGAAAAAAATTGTACTCTTGTCACACAAACAAAACACAAGAATCCCTTAGGATTAACTGACCAGATGCAAGTTATATGCATATAAGATACTTGCAATTTTTATAGAAAATAAAAATACATAATAACAATCTCTCTTGATCAAATACTAATATGTGAATAAGGCAAACTTCAGGAGTTTCACTCAGATTCCAACCCATGAATTTAAATTTTTTTAATAGGAGTATAGGACTAGATATTAGGAATTCTAGTGTACACCAATAGTTAAAAAATATGGTAGAATTATAAGAGTACGCAATTCAAATAAATTAAAACAAATAACCAACAAACAGTAGCAGTATCAGATAATCTAGGCAGCAGCAATGACTTTGATAAATGCATGGCTCATAAATTTAGCAAATAGAAATTACCCATATTTTCACATAAACTAGTTTAAAACAATGTGAGCACTGCTCTATTGTTTCTTTCTAATGAAACAGACATTCATGAATATGCAATCAACAAGTACTAAGAAAATTTAAAAAGAGTAGAATTTGGTTATCCCTAAATTGCAACCATTCCTCCTAACTCTGATACTAACCTATTATATATACAATTATACGTTTATATATATGCAAAAATATGAAGTATACGTTTATATATGTGAATTTCAACGTGTAATTACCATATTCAGGGCGAGGCCGCTTGAGCAATCCGGCGGACGGGTGCATTTGGTGCTGTCTACTCCAGTAGCCATCCGCCATATCTTCTGCAATTAAAGTCAGTTAAGTGTTTGTATATAGAGAGATAAAGAGAGAAAGACAGAAAGACAGAAAGAAAAGGATTTACCTCTAATGGCGTTTCAGGGGCAAACAAAACCCTAGCTCGACTTTGTATCTGTCCTCTAGACACTGTGTTTTTGTAACTCGTTTTGTTTTATATCCGAGTCTGACTCACCGTTTGGGTAAATCAATACTCCCTCCTTATAATTATTTTTGTGCCAAAAAGATCAAATAAATTACATAAATTAAAACGTAATTATGTTATTTAGTAAAATTTATTAGTATAAAAAAAGTATTTATTATTTTATGAATCTTGTGACAAGGTTTTTAGATCTAAATTGGTTATCGAACTGAAAAAGGTACTGAATGGATCATTGGTTCAATCAATGGTCGAACCATTATTGACCAGTAACGTCATTAATATATAAAAAATATATATTATTAATATTTAATAAAAATTTAAAAAAATTCATTTTTTATGAACTAAAACATAATAAAGTCGAGTTACAATATTATTAAAAATGGTTAATTACATTAAAAAAAATGGTACAAAAAAATATAAAAAATTAATTAATAATGGTTCACTGGATCAACTTAACCGGTTTTACAAGTTGAATCACCGGTTCGACCAGTAGTCAACTGATTCTATCAGGTTTTGACCAAAAACCAGGATCGTCGGTGGTTCGGTCCAAATTTTAAAACTATGTCTAGTGAGATCACTAAAAAGAAATTTGAAAGTGTATTTGCTTTCTTCTATTTTTATTTTTTTTTAATATGTGTGAAATTTGTAGTTTGTTCATTATTTTGAGGAGAGAAAGATAATTTGTTTAATCAGCTGCGGGGGGCACAGATTCTTCAGTGTGGATCCCTAACTTGGACATAGGGCCAGTCCAATAGTTAAGCCATTAAGCAATGGCTTGAGGCACTAAAATTGAGAGGGCCCCCAAATTTTAATAATTTATATATATTTTAGAGCCCATTAAAAAAGTCTAATTTTTTTGCCAAGTAAATCAGTAGCTACAAGTACTATCATACAAGTTTGATCAATAATTTTGCATCTAAACTAGAAAGAAAAATGAAATTCTAATTTTTAAAAAAGCATAGATATTAATTTAATTTAATATCAAATGGTTAAAAAACAGGCCCAATTTAAGATTTGACTTGAGGCTCCAAAAAGTTTGGACCGACCCTATTTGGACAATCAAATGATACACGTGAACATACTTGTCACGTGCAAAGGGCGTGATCATTGATGTAAGACCCCAACTTTTATGAATAAAGATTAATTTTTTCTCGAATTATATTTGTGACGCCCCCAAAATAGGTATACAACACCCATTTTGAGTCGTCAAAATACATGGTACAGATACAACTATAACTTTATTAATACAACATAAAAACTGTGAGTTTAAATACAAATATTGTCATCTAGACAATATCCACACTCAAATAAGTCCTCATTACAATTATTGATACATTATTTTACAAAAATGGTGAGGACTACTAAAATGACTTTCTAGAACCTTCATTCCATACCCCGACTAGTACTCGCTAAATTCTCGCCTCCTGAGAAGAAAAATGGAACAAAAGGAAACGGGTGAGCTCAACTAGCCCAGTAAAGAACATTATGACTAAGATAATACAGAACAAATTATCGTTAGTCTTCAACAGGGAAAAATCTAATAGAATACAATAGACAACAAGTTTTAAATCAATATTCGCAATGAAATAATAATTCATTAGAAGAGTTAAGTAGAGAATGAAATCTACTATCTTCTATATATGAATATAAAAGTTCATCGTCTATCTTTTATCTCTGTAACATCAATCAATATATATCTGGAATCAAATATTCATCTTTGCACTCACAGCCAAAGATATTCATCGATTAAGTCATGTTCATCTAAACACACTGCTCATCTTTGCACTACTGAGCCAAAGATATTCATCGAAATCATTCATCTTTGCACTCTGAGCCAAAAGATATTCAAGAATATCATCATTTAGGATCGAGGATGATGAAAAATATTTTAAAGAAAAACGAATCCAAATTGAAACAAAAGAACAAGTATTAAGGATTCATACTTTAAATAACTCAAGTTCGAAAATACTTCATAAATAACCGCAGTGGAGTAAAATTCAAGAATGAAGACTAAAACATAGATCCAATCAAAGATAGGAACTATATAATGACAATCTTGACACAGAAAAGAAAATTTAATTTTTTTATGAATAGTGTCGTATTCGTGAATAGTGCTGTATACATGAATAGTGGCGTATACGTGAATAGTAACTCCGACACCAAAAGATAGAAATTTCACAAAAAATATCATCATGCTTCGTGAATAGTACTCGTGAATAGTAACTCATGAATAGTAACTCGTGAATAGTAACCCATGAATAGTAACCCCGACATGAAAAAGTTCCAAATTTGATAAAAACTTCCAACCAATATTTCGGCATAATGATATTGAAAAAATAATATTATTTTTAAAAAAATAATATCCCTTACCTCAAAAGGATACTTACATTTGGATATAGTCTTTGAAAGAACTTGCACCGTATAGTAATACTCAAAGTACTAAAATACTCACAAAAATACGCTCAATATATCGAGAGAGAAAGAGAGAGAAATCTTTAGTTTCTGGTGTGATTTTGAATTCTAACCTAAGCACCCTATTTATAAGAAATTGCTTAGAACACCAAAGCAAAAAATGTAATATAATATTAATATAATTTTCTTAAACATCCTACGCCCACTTCTTTGGAAAAAACATCAGTCACACATGTTCCAAAACAACAAAAACGTTTTTCTTAAATAAAACAATTAAAACTTCCAACAATTAATAATTAATTAATCCAGAACTTCAATAATTCATAATAAATAGCCCTTTTATCAGAAAATTCGAATCTTGCGAGTTTTTATAGGAAATTCAATTCTCTACAACTTTGCAGAAGAAAGTTTTTCCAAATTCCAAACAGAAATTGACCAAAATCCATAAACGGGCGATTTTATAGGCTATAATCAAATTTCAGTCAAGAAATGGGCCCACAGACATGTTTAACATGTTTTAAACAACTTTTGCAACACAAATACTCTTCTTCCTCATATACTCATATATCCCACATTCATTGTAAAAATATCATCATTATTATATTATAATAATATAATAAAATATTATTTTATCAGAAAAGATAAAATATCGATTTTCAACAATTGTCACTTTAAAAATTTTCTCCATCTATATCCATATAAAATGAATATTTTTCTCATCATATAAATCAATAATTAATTATTCATAAATAATATTAAAGAATCACAATCTTCGACAACCAGCAGTTCCAGGAAAGAGGGGCTTTTAATAAGAAATTTCTTTTTCTTTGGCCGCAATTAGGTGACCAAACCTCTCCTTGTATGTAACTTTCTAGACATTGCCAAGAATGTTATCTAATAATATTATTCAGATAATATGAATTATTGCTTCGATAATGGAAAATACTTGTGTAGTGATAATTATTGAAACAACAGTAATATAGAATATCAATGCAACAATTATTGAATCAATAAAATAAAATATCGAAGCAAGAATTATCGTAACAATTATTGAGTAGTGCCTTCTTATGTAAGAATCAATAATTGGTGCAATCTACCGTGTGCTACTATGCAACAACGCCAGACATCGTGTTTTAACCAACCGGTATTCCAACAAGATAACTCAGAATAACTACGCCAGTTATTTTTAAACAACTTATACTTGTCGTTTTCTTCATCCAATCGCTTTTCCGTTATGAGGCCCACAAAAGACTGTGTCGTCGTACGAATATTCCCCGATAACAATGAATATTTTATAACCACCTGCTTATTTGAAATATTTGCGCATTTTACCTATAACTAACCACATTAATCAAATTAACTTTTACTATTTCAAAATAATAAATAAAGGAAATTAAATTTCATTTATTAATAATTTGGAACCTCCCCTCCTTATGAAATTTCGTCCTCGAAATTGACGTACGTACCCGGTGTTTCGAAAAGATGAGGATATATCGCTTTCATTTCCGTTTCCAACTCCCATGTCATTTCCTCTATAGCGTGGTTCCTCCACAAAACTTTAACTTGTGATATGACCTTCGTGCGTAGGACATGCTCTTTCCTATACAAGATCTTGACAGATACCTCTTCGTATGTTAAGTCTTCGGCTATCTCGTCCGATTCTAACTCAATAATGTGGTTCGGGTCCTTCACATATTTACGAAGCACAGATATGTGAAAAATGTTATGAACACGAGACATGCTTGGAGGTAACGCGAGTTTATAGGCCACATTTCCTACTCGTTCAAGAATCTGAAATGGACCAATAAATCGTGGATTGAGCTTTCCTCTCTTCCCGAATCTTGTAACTCCTTTCCATGGAGCCACACGCAACAATACATGATCCCCAATACTAAATTCCACGTCCTTTCGATAAAGATCCGCATAACTCTTTTGTCGATCCTGTGCCATTTGTATACGTTGTCGAATCATTTGGATCTTTTCTGTAGTCATACGTACCAACTCGGGTCCCAACAATGTTGCTTCACCCACCTCATCCCAACATATTGGAGAGCGACACTTTCGTCCATAAAATGCTTCGAATGGAGCCACACCTATACTTGCCTGATAACTGTTGTTGTAGGAAAATTCCACCAATGGTAAATACTTATCCCAACTCCCTTTGAAATCAAGGACACAAAGTCTTAATAGATCTTCAAGAGTTTGAATAGTCCTTTCTGATTGTCCGTCCGTTTGAGGATGGTATGCCGAACTAAATCGTAAATCCTTGCCCATAACTTTTTGCAAGCTAACCCAAAATCTTGAAGTGAATCTTGGGTCACGATCCGAAATTATGGATACTGGCATGCCATGCAATCTTACAATCTCATTTACGTACATACTAGCAAGACGTTTAAGGGAATAAGTCTCACGTATAGGCAAGAAATGGGCAGACTTGGTTAATCTATCAACAATAACCCAAATAGCATTTATGCCTTGAGAAACCGTGGGAAGACCCGTAACGAAATCCATGGTAATGTGTTCCCACTTCCATTTCGGAATCTCAAGTGGTTGCAATGGACCCTTTGGCACTTGATGCTCGCCTTTACCGTTGACAAGTTAAACACATCGAGATAAACTTTGCAATCTCTCTCTTCATATTGTTCCACCAAAATGTATGTCAAGATCACGATACATTTTGGTACTTCCGAGATGGATTGCAAATGGTGTATTGTGTGCCTCCATCATGATCTTGTACTTCAAATCGTAATCGTTAGGAACACAAAAGTCTAGTGTGGACTCAAGTATTCCTTCTTCATCGATTCTTGCTACGGAATAGCACCTTCTTGTACTTTCTTCTTCATAATCATCATTTCAAGGTTCGTGGCTCGAGCAACTTTAACTTTCTCGATTAAAGTTGGTTCTATACGTATACTTGACATCATTGCATGGGTCCCTGGAGTCTGAATTCTATCTTCATCTTTTCGTAAATCACACAAAATGGGCCTTTGTTTTAACAACATCGCATTTGTTCCCGCGTATGATCTTCTACTCAATGCGTCAGCTACCACGTTCGCTTTTCCAGGATGGTATTGAATAGTGTGGTCGTAATCTTTCAATAGCTCGAGCCAAAGTCGTTGCCGCATGTTAAGTTCCTTTTGGGTGAAGAAATATTTGAGGCTTTTATGGTCTGAATATATCTCCACTTTTTCCCCATATAGATAGTGCCTCCAGATCTTTAGCACGAAAACGACTGCTGCCAACTCTAGATCATGAGTAGGATAATTCCTCTCATATTCTTTAAGTTGTTGCGAGGCATAGGCTATGACTTTTTCACGTTGCATGAGAACACATCCTAACCCTTTGCCTGAAGCATCGCTGTAGATAACAAATCCATCTGTACTAGATGGTATTGTCAGAACAGGTGCCGAAATGAGTCTCCTCTTGAGATCTTGGAAACTCTTCTCTCATTCCTCGCTCCATACGAATTTTGTATCTTTACGAGTCAGCTGAGTTAACGGAGTAGCGATTCTAGAAAATCCTTCCACAAATCTCCGATAATAACCAGCTAAGCCCAAAAAGCTACGTACTTCGGTCACCGTTTTTGGTTGCTCCTAACTTTGTATTGCTTCAATCTTCGCCGGGTCAACAGATACTCCATCTTTTGACACCACGTGCCCAAAGAATGCTACTTCCTCAAGCCAGAACTCGTATTTCTTCTGCTTGGCATATAGCTTGTTATCACGAAGCATTCGCAGTACCAGCTTCAAATGGCGCTCATGATCTTCACGGCTTTTGGAATATATGAGGATGTCATCAATAAAGACAACAATGAACTGATCCAAATAATCCTTGAATACTCGGTTCATCATATCCATAAAAAGTCAGTAGGAGCATTAGTCAATCCAAAGGACATGACTAGAATTCATAATGCCCGCATCGAAGTTACGAAGGCGGTCTTGAATATCCTCAGTTTTAACCTTCAGCTGATGATATCCAGAACGAAGATCGATTTTTGAAAAGAATTGTGCTCCTTGCAACTGGTCAAACATATCATCAATACGAGGTAGCGGATACCTATTCTTGATAGTGACATGGTTTAATTCCCGCTAATCGATACAAAGTTTCATACTCCCGTCTTTCTTCTTTACAAATAAAACAGGAGCACCCCAAAGAGATGTACTAGGACGAATGAAACCGATGTCCAACAACTCCTCGTAGTTGGACCTTTAACTCCTCTGAAGTTCAATAGAGCCATTCGATATGGGGTTTTAGAAATGAGCTTTGTACGGAGTTCAAGGTCAATAAAGAATTCAACTTCACGTTAAGGGGTAGGACCAAGGAAGTTCTTCAGAAATATGTCAGGAAAGTCAATAACAACAGGAATATTATTCAAATTTGACGTGTGTGACGACCCCAAAATAGGTCCATTCCATCCAACCCATTCTGAGTCGCCAAATACATGGTACAAAAACAAATACAACTTCAGTAATACAATCGTCGTGCAAAATACGATAACACATATACTGTGAGTTTGAATACAACTATTGTCTAATAGACAGTATAAAAACTCAAAAGGGGTCCTCATTACAATTATTGATATGCTATTTCACAGAATAGTGAGGACTACTAATGCAACCATCCGGACCGTCCAATCCATTCCCCGACTAGTCCCAAATTTATATTCTCATTTCACAGAGAGAAAACGGTGAAAGAAAGGGTGAGCTCAACTAGCCCAAGAAGAAATATTATGACTAAGATAATATACAACAAATTATCATTAGTCTTCAACAGGGAAAAATCTGATAAAATATAATAGACAACAAGTGCAGCGGAATAAGCAATCCATTAAAAGAGTCAAGTAGAGAAAGAATTCTACTATCTTCTATGAATTTAAAAGTCCATCATCAATATTTTATCCCTGTAAAATCAATAAATACACATCTTTAATCAAATATTCATCTTTGCACTACGGGCCAAAGATATTCATTAGGTAATCATTCATCTTTGCACTACAGGCCAAAGATATTCATCGATTAATCATTCATCATTTTTGCTACTGAAGCCAAAGATATTCAAGAATATCATCATTTAGGACCGAGGATGATGAAAAATATTTTAAAGGAACGAATCCAGTGAAACAAAATAACAAATATTAGAGATTCGTATTATAGTTTATCCAAGATAAATAATACTTCATAATAACCAATTTTGAAGCAAAATTCAAGAATAAAGATCAAAACATGGATACAATCAAAGATAGTAACCATAATAGACACCTTGGATAAAAAGAAAAAAATTTCATTTTTTAAATTGAATAGTGGTCAGATTCGTGAATAGTGCCGTATACGTGAATAGTAACTCCGACACCAAAAGATAGAAATTCTACAAGAAAAATTATCATGCTTCGTGAATAGTACTCGTGAATACTAACTCGTGAATAGTAACTCATGAATAGTAACTCATGAATAGTAACCCCGACATGAAAAGTTCCAAATTTGACAAAAAGTTCCAACCAATATTTCGGCATAATGATATTGAAGAAATAATATCACTTACGAAAAAAATAACATCCCTTACCTTGCAAAGACAGTACTTTTGACTGAAATACTGGATATAGTGCTGAAAGAACTTGCACCGCTAATTAGAAACTCACAAAGTATCTAAATACTCACAAAATACACTCGATAATATAGAGAGAGAAAGAGAGAAAACTTGTTTCTGGTGTGATTTTCAATTCTAACTTAGCCCTCTATTTATAGGAAAATGTTAGCACGTCGAAGCAGACTTGACCTGCAACCTGATGGCTTTACCTACTACTATTGTCACCCACCACATTTGAAATAAAATTCAGCATATTTCTTCACCAACCACAAGTGAGGCCCACTCAATTCTAGAATTTTCCACCAAAATCATTTATAACCTGATTTCCGAATCAGCCACCTCTTAAAATTCATAACAAATCATACGCTCCTTTTTAACGGTTCAAAATTTGTGGACATATACTCAACTTATATATGTATAACATATCCAAAATTACAACGATCCAACAAATGGATTAAATATTATAACTCACACAATAAAGTCGTAATAATAACCGATTTGATCTTTTAATACCTCCAATCCGACAAAATATCTCGATAAAACATCTCAAAGCATTAATTCCTTCATTAATAACCACATAAATAAATCCATCATTTATATCCACATAAAATAAATATTTCCTTATCATATGAATCAATAATTAATTATTCACAAATAATATTATGTAATCACATTTATGACAAACCAGGTTTGTTCCCGTGAAAAGGGGGCTTTCAGATAAGAATTTCTCCTTATTGGCCGCAATTAGGTGACCAAACCTCTCCTCGATGTAACTTTCTAGACATTGCCAATAATGCTATCTAATAATATTATTCAAATAATATGAATTATTGATCCGATAATGAGAATCTTGTCGCAAATGACAATTATTGAACAACAATAATATAAAATATCAACGCAAAGAATTATTGAATCAATAAAATAAAATATTGAACAAAGAACTCATCGTGACAATTATTGAGTAGTGCCTTCACGTAAGAATCAATAATTCACAACACAACATCACATGCAATACCGTCACATGCTACTAATGTATCCACGCGTATTATTGTATTTTAACCACCGGGTATTCCAATGATCTTAATTGGTAATAATTACTGCCGTTATTTATAACAACCCAAACTTTGTCATTTTTTCATCCAAGCGCTTATCCGTTATGGGGCCCCATAATGGTACTTGGCCGCATTTAATATTCCCTCGATGTAAAGAATATTCCACGACCAAACGAATATTCCCCGACACAATGAATATTTTATAACCACTTGCTTATTTTGCAAAATTTGCACATTTCACCCATAACCAAAGTATTATATCAAATTATCACCTTATTATTCACAATAATAAATAGAGGAAATTCGATTTTTATTTATAATAAGTTGGGGTCTTACAACCTCCCCTCCTTATGAAATTTCATCCTCGAAATTGACGTACGTATCTGGTGTATCGAAAAGGTGCCTCGCTTTCATTTTCGATTCCAACACCCAGGTCATTTCTTCAATCGCATGGTTCCTCCACAAAACTTTAACTTGTGGTATAACCTTTGTTCGTAGGACATGCTCTTTCCTATCCAATATCTTGACAGGTATCTCCTCGTACGTTAAATCTTCGGCTATCTCGTCTGGTTCTAACGCAATAATGTGGTTTGGGTCGTCCACATATTTACGTAACATCGATACGTTAAAAACGTTATGAACACGCGACATACTTGGCGGTAAAACGAGTCTATAAGCCACAGTTCCTACTCGATCGATGATTTTAAATGGGTCAATTAAATCGAGGGTTGAGATTTCCTCTCTTTAGCAACTCTTGCTTTTAAAATAACACCCTCTTGAACCTTCTTCTTCACATTCATCAGCTCCAGGTGTGTAGCTTGAGCGGCTTTAACTTTATCGATTAAAGTCGATTCTACTCGTATATTCGTTATCTTCACGTGGGTTCGGATATTCGCACTTATAACCGCATACAATCTTCTACTCAACGCGTCAGCTACCACGTTCGCACTTCCACGATGATATTGCATGGTACGATCGTAATCTTCAACAGCTCGAGCCAACGTCTTTGGCACGTTATACGTTCATTTTAGTTGAAGAAATATTTGAGGGTTTTAGAAATAGGTTTTGTACTGGGGTCAATACAAAATTTGATTTCACGCTCTAGGGGTAGGCTAAGAAGTCTTCAAGAATACGTCAGAAAATTTATTAACAATAAAAATATCATTCAAAACTGTGACCCTCATCCAAGACTTGGATAGCACATGTAATGAAGGTTTCTCCTAACGGAGTTTCAACCGATAAGTCAAAGTCTATTTTCTCTAGAGTCAAATTTAAACGTTGAGCACAAGCAGGAGAGATAAAAGAATGGGTAGAACCGGTATCTAATAAGGTATAAACTTCGTAAAATTTATAATTAATTAACTTGCGTGCTAACTTCGTTCTAAGTTACTCACTTTTGAGAAGTCACGAAAAAACGCTCTCCCCGAAAACCACCGACTTTGTTTTTGTCCGTATCCGCCTTTGGTGCCACCGTCCCAGCTGGACTTGACTTTGGTGCATGACAAAATCGAGCTAAATGACATTCTCTTCTTGAAATTTCCACTTTTATTATCTTAGCCATGATTACCACCGCAGTGGTTACCATTCTTGGCATGATAATTTCCCCCACGATGGTTATCATTGTTAGATGTGGTAATTGCACTTGTGATGATTATTATCGTGTTGTTGGTCGTTACCTTTTGCTTGAGTTGAATCAACGCTCTCATGTGATTCATTGCTTATCTCAGCATTTTTAGATGCCATTCTCAATCACTATCACAAAACAAGGGTTAATTGACATATCACATATTATCCCTGTACTCTGACCGACCAATTAAATATCAAATAAACTTAGGTAGGTCATACTAGCGAAGGAATTCCCCGTCTCTCCCCTCCTAGTTCTTATCTCACATCTCAGCCAGCGATCATATCCCTAAGCTCTGATACCAACTGTGACGACCCCAAAATAGGTCCATTCCATCCAACCCATTCTGAGTCGCTAAATACATGGTACAAAAACAAATACTACTTCAAGAATACAATCGTGCAAAAAAATACAAATAACGACATATAATCGTGAGTTTGAATACAACTATTGTCTAATAGGCGGTGATAAAAACTCAAAAGGGGTCCTCATTACAATTATTGATATGCTATTTCACAGAATAGTGAGGACTACTAATGCAACCATCTGGACCGTCAATCCATTCCCCGACTAGTCCCAACTATATTCTCATTTCCTGAAGAGAACAGTGAAAGAAAGGGTGAGCTCAACTAGCCCAGTAAGATATTATGACTAAGATAATATACAACAAAGTATCATTAGTCTTCAACAGGGAAAAATCTGATAAAATATAATAGACAACAAGTTTTAGATCAACAACTGCAGCGGAATAAGCAATCCATTAGAAGAGTCAAGTAGAGAAAGAATTCTACTATCTTCTATGAATTTAAAAGTCCATCATCAATATTTTATCCCTGTAACATCAATCAATACACATCTTTAATCAAATATTCATCTTTTTCTGCGGGCCAAATATATTCATTTGTATCACCAATTGGTTATGTTCATCTCAACACTGTTCATCTTTGCACCACGGGCCAAAGATATTCATTAAGTAATCATTCATCTTTGCACTCTGAGCCAAAGATATTCATCGATTAATCATTCATCTGCACTACTGTGCCAAAGATATTCGGTAATATCATCATTTAGGACTGAGGATGATGAAAAATATTTTAAAGGAACGAATCCAGTGAAACAAAATAATAAATATTAGAGATTCGTATTATAGTTTATCCAAGATCAATAATACTTCATAATAACCAATTTTGAAGCAAAATTCAAGAATAAAGATCAAAACCTGGATACAATCAAAGATAGTAACCATAATAGACACCTTGGATAAAAGAAGAAAATTTCATTTTTCGGTGAATAATGCCGTATTCGTGAATAGTGTCATATACATGAATAGTGCCGTATACGTGAATAATAACTCCGACACCAAAAGATAGAAATTCCACAAGAAAAATCATCATGCTTCGTGAATAGTACTCGTGAATAGTAATTCGTGAATAGTAACTCATGAATAGTAACTCGTGAATAGTAACTCATGAATAGTAACCCCGACATGAAAAGTTCCAAATTTGATAAAAAGTTCCAACCAATATTTCGGCATAATGATATTGAAGAAATAATATCACTTACGAAGAAAATAACATCCCTTACCTTGCAAAGACAGTACTTCTGACTAGAATACTGGATATAGTGCTGAAGGAACTTGCACTGCTAATTAGAAACTCACAAAGTATCTAAATACTCACAAAATACACTCGATAATATAGAGAAATAAAGAGAGAAAACTTGTTTCTGGTGTGATTTTCAATTCTAACTTAGCCCTCTATTTATAGGAAAATGTTAAGACGCCAAAAGTAGACTTGACAAGCGCTTTACTGATGGATTTACCTGCTATTATTGCCACCCACCACCTTTGAAATAAAATTCAGCACATTTCTTCACCAACCATAAGTGGGGCCCACTCAATTCTAGAATTTTCCACCAAAATCATTTATAACTTTGATTTAGAATCACCACCTCTTAAAATTCATAACAAATCATACGCTCTTTTTATTCGGTTCAAAATTTGTGGACATATACTCAACTTATATATGTATAACATATCCAAAAATTACAACGATCCAACAGTCGGATTAAATATTATAACTCACACAATAAAGCTGTAATAACACCGATTTGATCTTTTAATACCTCCAATCCGACAAAATACTGATAAAACATCTCAACATTAATTCCTTCATTAATAACCACATAAATAAATCCATCATTTATATCCACATAAAATAAATATTTCCTTATCATATGAATCAATAATTAATTATTCACAAATAATATTACGTAATCACATTTATGACAACCAGTGTTCTCGTGAAAGAGGGGCTTTCCGATAAGAATTTTCCCTTATACGCGCAATTAGGTGACCAAACCTCTCCTCGATGTAACTTTCTAGACATTGCCAATAATGCTATCTAATAATATTATTCAAATAATATGAATTATTGATCCGATAATGGAGATCTTGGCGTGACAATTATTGAACAACAATAATATAAAATATCAACGCAAAGAATTATTAAATCAATAAAATAAAATATTGAACAATAACTCATTGTGACAATTATTGAGTAGTGCCTCTTACGTAAGAATCAATAATTCACAATCAGGCAATACCAGGTAGTATCGCGCATGCATCCACGTGTATTCATGTATATTTTAACATCCACGGGTATTCCAACGATCTTAATTCAGAATAACTACGCCAAGTTATTTATAACAACCCAAACTTTGTCGCTTTTCTTCATCCGATAGTTATCCGTTATGGGGCCCACAAATGGGCGTGTCAGTCGTATGAATATTCCCCGACGTAAAAGAATATTCCACGACCAAATGAATATTCCCCGACACAATGAATATTTTATAACCACTTGTTTATTTTGCAGAATTTGCACATTTCACCCATAACCAAAGTATTATATCAAATTATCACCTTATTATTCACAATAATAAATAGAGGAAATTCGATTTTTATTTATAATAAGTTGGGGTCTTACAACGTGTCTTTATTCAAATCCATAACATGGGCTAAGAAAGCTTGACATCCGTTTTTCAATAAACGAATAACTTTATGACTTGATATGACAGTGATTGATTTTAACGGTTTAGTTGCTTGAATTCGAACAATAGGTTGATTAGGAATATGAAAACTAACAACCTTACGAAAACAATCAATTTTGGCATGATGAGTAGTTAACAAATCAATCCCTAAAATCACATCAAAAGCATGTATCTTTAAAGAGATAAGGTCAACAGGTAATGTGATGGTGCCAACTTGGATCAAACAAGATTTAGAAACAGTGGATGTGATGAAAGTTTCTCCTAACGGAGTCTCCACAGATAGGTCAAAGTCTAATTTCTCCGGAGTCAAGTTTAAACGTTGAGCACAAGCAGGAGAGATAAATGAATGGGTAGCACCGGTATCGAGTAATGTATAAACTTCGCATGAATTTATGATTAGCTTACCCGTGATCACCTCATTTGGGTTCCTTGCATGTTGACCAGTCACGACAAACGCTCTTCCAGGAACCGTTGACTTTGACTTTTTCGGGGATGACCTTTGAGTCACCATCCCATTGGACTTGGTTCATTTATAGCGCAATCTCAAACAATATGTCCTTCCTTTCCACAGTTATAACATACCTTAAACTATTGTGGGCAGTTTGGGCTGATATATTTTTCTTTTTCGCACTTATAGCATATAACCGGTGGTCGTTCTCTCTCCTTGGAACCGATTCTTCTTTGGTCTTTGACGTCTTCACATTGTCATTGTTGAATCTCCTCTTTTAAAATCTCCCCGACTCGCTTCTTCTATTTTCATGGCCACGATTACCACCAGAGAGTGTTTACCGCTTTTGTCTGAATGTTTTCTCCCCATTGGTTTTCATTGCTTCGATGATCGCCGCCACCCAGATAACCTCAGTCTTGGTCTCTTGGTTGAACGTACTCGCTATCTCACTCTAATAATTGAGCCCTGTTGACAACATCTGAATATAAAGAAAATTTATGAGAGATAAGATATTGCCGAATCTCGGGTTTTAAACCTCTCGGAAACATCCTTGTCATTCGTTCCTCATTCTCTACCAAATGAGGTGCAAACCTAGATAACTCTGCGAACTTCGCCTCGTATTGGGACACTGTCATGTTGTTTTGTTCTAGTCTAATAAACTCTACCTCCTTCATATGGCGAATACTTTTAGGAAAGTATTTTTTGTTGAAAAGTTTTGAAACGCTTCCCAAGACATCTTTGAGTCGCGGCGCAGTCGGGTACGCTTTCACGAGACTCCCACCGATGAATGCGCCTCGCCACGGAACACAAAGGTGGCGAATGGAACCTTCTGTTCCTCCGCATCCCAAGACATCGAATATTTGGTAATTTTTCTTGACCCACGTTTACGCCATGATCGGATCCGCTTTCCTTAAATTCGGTGGTCCTGACTCTTTGAATCGCTTGGTAAGCGTGACAAGCCACGCGTTCTTATCATTTCCACTCAGATTCTATACACGAGTCTCCCTCGTCTGGTTTTGCATGAACTGTAAAAAGCTCCTAAACATCCCGTCGTTCATCGTCTGCTCAGTGGTGTTGTTTACAGGAGGAATATTGCCTTCCTGTTGCACGTTCCCCTGGGTGGTGATTAAAGGTGTTTCCATGGTCTCATTAACTCCACCGTTATTATTCTCAGCTGCCATTCTTAAATACCATAAAACAAGGGTTAATTAAACAATTTAACATATCACATCACATATTAACCATATGCTTCAACTGACTAACAAATAAGCATAGGTATGACACACTAGCGAAGGATTACTCGTCTCTCCCCTCCTAGTACTATTCCCCGATCTCCGCCAGAGACCATATCCCTAAGCTCTGATACCAACTGTGACGCCCCCAAAATAGGTATACAACACTCATTCTAAGTCGTCAAAATACATGGTACAGATACAACTACAACTTTATTAATACAACATAAAAACTGTGAGTTTAAATACAAATATTGTCATCTAGACAATATCCACACTCAAATAAGTCCTTATTATAATTATTGATACATTATTTTACAAAAATGGTGAGGACTACTAAAACGACTTTCTAGAACCTTCATTCCATACCCCGACTAGTACTCGCTAAATTCTCGCCTCCTGAGAAGAAAAATGGAACAAAAGGAAACGGGTGAGCTCAACTAGCCCAGTAAAGAACATTATGACTAAGATAATACAGAACAAATTATCGTTAGTCTTCAACAGGGAAAAATCTAATAGAATACAATAGACAACAAGTTTTAAATTAATATTCACAGCGGAAATAATAATTCATTAGAAGAGTTAAGTAGAGAATGAAATCTACTATCTTCTATATATGAATATAAAAGTTCATCGTCTATCTTTTATCCCTGTAACATCAATCAATATATATCTCGAATCAATTATTCATCTTTGCACTATGTGCCAAAGATATTCATCGATTAGTCATGTTCATCTAAACACTGCTCATCTTTTTACTACATGGCCAAAGATATTCATCAGAAATCATTCATCTTTGCACTACAAGCCAAAGATATTCAGTAAAATCATCATTTAGGAGTGAGGATGATGAAAAATATTTTAAAGAAAACGAATCCAGTGAAATAAAAGAACAAGTATTAAGGATTCATACTTTAAATAACTCAAGTTCGAAAATACTTCATAAATAACCAGAGTGGAGTATAATTCAAGAATGAAGACCAAAACATAGATCCAATCAAAGATAGGAACTATAATGAGATAATCTTGGACATAGAAAAGAAAATTTAATTTTTTTTGTGAATAGTGTCGTGATTCGTGAATAATGCCAGTATACATGAATAATCTCAGATATCGTGAATAGTAACTCGACACCAAAAGATAGAAATTTCAAAAAAACATCATCATGCTTCGTGAATAGTACTCGTGAATAGTAACTCACGAATAGTAACTCGTGAATAGTAACCCATGAATAAGTAACCCAGAAGCATGAAAAAGTTCCAAATTTGATAAAAAGTTCCAACCAATATTTCGGCATAATGATATTGAAGAAATAATATCATTTTAAAAAAAATAATATCCCTTACCTCAAAGGGATAATACTTCTGACTGGATATAGTGCTGAAAGAACTTGCACCGTATAGTAATACTCAAAGTACTAAAATACTCACAAAAATACGCTCAATATATCGAGAGAGAAAGAGAGAGAAATCTTTAGTTTCTGGTGTAATTTTGAATTCTAACCTAAGCACTCTATTTATAAGAAATTGCTTAGAACACTAAAGCAGAAAATTTAATATAATTTTCTTAAACATCCTACGCCCACTTCTTTGGAAAAAACATCAGCCACACATGTTCCAAAACAACAAAAACGTTTTTCTTAAATAAAACAATTAAAACTTCCAACAATTAATAATTAATTAATTCGGAACTTCAATAATTCATAATAAATAGCCCTTTTATCAAAAAATTTGAATCTTGCGAATCTTTATAGGAAATTCAATTCTCTACAACTTTGCAGAAGAAAGTTTTTCCAAATTCCAAATGAAATTGACCGAAATCCATAAACCAAGCGATTCTATAAAGCTATAATCAAATTTCAAATCAAGAAATGGGCCCACAGACATATGTTTAACATGTTTTAAACAACTTTTGCAACAACAAAAATACTCTTCCTCCTCATATACTCATATATCCCACATTCATTGTAAAAATATCATCATTATTATATTATAATAATATAATAAAATATTATTTTATCGTAAAAGATAAAATATCGATTTTCAACAATTGTCACTTTAAAAATTTTCTCCATCTATATCCATATAAAATGAATATTTTCTCATCATATAAATCAATAATTAATTATTCACAAATAATATTAAAGAATCACAACATCGATGTGACGGTGGTTCCTAGGAAGAGGGCTTTCAATAAGAATTTTCTCTCTTCTTGGTAGCAATTAATTAGGTGACCAAACCTCTCCTTGACGTAACTTTCTAGACATTGCAAGTAATGTTATCTAATAATATTATTCGGATAATATGAATTATTGCTTCGATAATGGAAAATCTGGTGTAGTGATAATTATTGAAAACAAGATAATATAGAATATCAATGCAACAATTATTGAATCAATAAAATAAAAATCTTTGAGCGTAATTATCGTAACAATTATTGAGTAGTGCCTTCTTCACGTAAGAATCAATAATTGGTGCAATATGCAAGTGTCTTCTTGTCGCAACAACGCGTATTATTATGCAGTGTTTTAACCAACGGTATTCCAACAAGATAATAGCAGTATAACTACGCCCAGATTATTTATAAACAACTTATACTTGTCGTTTTCTTCATCCAATCGCTTTCCATTATGGGGCCCACACAAGGATGCGCCATCGTACAAATATTCCCCGACAACAAGAATATTCCACGACCAAACGAATATTCCCCGACAATAATGAATATTTTATAACCACCTGCTTATTTAAAATATTTGCGCATTTTACCCATAACTAACCACATTAATCAAATCAACCCTTACTATTTCCAAAAATAATAAATAGAGGAAATTAAATTTCATTTATTAATAATTTGGGGTCTTACAATATTTTTAATATTATGGTATGGATTTGATATAATGTTATAGTTGTGGGTAATATTTACAAATTTTGCAAAGTAAGCAAGTAGTTATAAAATATTCAATTAATCGAGTAATATTCGTTTTAACGAGAATATTAAATGCGGCATTTTTACCATCATTGGTGGACCCCACAACGGAATAACTGGCGGAGTTAGAAAACGACAGAATTATCTTTTTATAAAAATAACGGAGAAAGTTTTACCGTTAAACTATTGAAATAACCGGTGGTAAAAGAACAGTAATACGCGTGGTTGCATAGTAGCATACGGTATTGATTATTGATGCTTACGTGAGAAGTCACTCAGTTATACTCAATTATTGCTACATAGTATCTCACGTTATTTGATTCAATTATTGTCACAGTATCATCTGCATAATATTTTATATTACTAAATCAATAATTGAGACAACAAAGTTATTCATATTATTATTTGCAATATTGACAATGTCTAGAAAGTTCTGTCGATGAGAGGTTTGATCACCTAATTACGCGCCAATAGGGGGAAATCCTTATCGGAAAGCCCCCTCTTTCGTGGGAATGATCTGGTTGTTAAATATTGTGAGTTATAATATTAATGATGAATAATTGTTAATAGATTAAAAATGTGTTTATTAAAGATAAGTGATTTGTGATAAATATTTATTCAATTTTTGATATAAATAAAGGGGTTTGTTATGAGGTATTTGTTATAAGTTTGGTTTATTATTCCATGAAGAGATGTGCTAATTTTTCAGACCGTTGGTTGAAGTTATAATAGTAAATCAATATGGATCGCTGATTTAAAGTTTTAATAGTAAATTAGTATGGGCCGTTGGTTGAAGTTTTAATAGTAAATCAATATGGACCGTCCATTTAAAAGTGAATTAATCTGGGTCGTTCATGAATTAGTTACTATTCAATCCTTTTTCCAATAAATAAAAGCTCATTCCTTCATTATTTCTTACGAATTCACTGAAACTCTAGAGAGAAAAACTATAGAGAGAAAGAAGAAGAGTATTCTGCTACTACCTTACTTCAGTATTCATTTTTCTATTAAGTTAAGGGGTGTTATTTATTTCATATTCGCTTACGATATTATTTTTCGTATTCGTAAAGAATATTATCTTCGTTCAATACTCGTAAGGGGTATTATTTATTTCGTATTCTTGAAGAGAGTTATTTTCTTTCAATACTCGTAAGGGTTGTTATTCCATTCTTTATTATTATGTGGGAATAACCTGTTTACGCAGACTACCGCATGCATGGTGAAATCTTTTGTTATTCCATTCTTTATTATTTTGTGGGAATAACCTGTCTACGCGGACTAACACATGAATGGTGAAATCTTTTGTTATTCCATTCTTTATTATTATGTGAGAATAACCTATCTACGCGGATTACCGCATGCCTGGTGAATAACCCTTTGTATTCAATTGTTATTAAATTGTGGAAATGATTTGTCTACGCGCACTACCGCGTGACAAGTGAAAATCCATTTGCAGTTTCATATATTATTTCTTTTCATATTCTTAAATCTAAACTTACTATGGTAAGTATTGCTTCTATAATTCCTGAAATTAGTGGAATATCCTTGAGTTTTGCTCTTCATCCAGTATCGTTTCATTGGAATATCGTGTTAGTTCCCAGAGGGCATAATAGATCTAGAAGGTGGGTGGGGGGGGGGGGGGTTGAATATATCCATTTTATTTCAAATACTTTTCTGGTTTATGCTGTATTGTTCATATTAAAGTATATGACAAACATAAGAATCTTTTCAATCACAGTGGAATAAGTAAAAGATTCCCCTTCATTGATATATTTATAATCATACATACATTATTCGTTGGGTTAGTTTAGTTGTAAGCAGTTAGAACATACATAGTGGTTATAGACATAATGTAAATGACATAATATAAAAGACACAAGAGGTTTTAAGTGGTTCAGAGACTCAAGCTCCTAATCCATTCTTCTGCTTTCAATTAGCAGGATTTCCACTAAGGAAGAAGGACACCACAGAATCTCTATGATTCCTTGAGGCAGCTGACCTTGGGACTTTAGTTCACTAAGAACTCTTCAAGGCCAGCAGCCTTAGGACTCCTCTAGTTCCCTAGGAACTCTTTAAGCCCAGCAGGCTTGGAACTCTATTTAGTCCCTTTGGACAAGGACCCTTTGGCCTTGCTTTGTTTAGTCCCTCCGGACAAGGACCCTCTTGGCCCTGCTTCATTTAGTCCATCTGGACAAGGACCCCTCAGGCCCTAGCTTCGTTGAGTTGTTTGTTTGTTGTTGTTGGAGTCGGTCTTTGAAATTTTGCTAAGATGTCTTCATGCTCTAAACATCTTCTATCCTTAGCGACTTGGCTTGATCATCCTTGAAGAGCAGTTGAGTGTTGCATGATGCTCAACTTCTTAGGTTGCTCAACTACTCCGGATGACCCCTTGATGAACCGCCTTGAAGATCATTCTTCTTGGTACTTGATGACTACGCATGAGAGGCTTCTAAGATGACTGTAAGCTCTTCTGTAAAGTACTTAGAAGCTTTCTCATGCTTGACACCAAGATGGACTTGCTACTCGATGCCTTCTCATGATGGACTTTCTAAGATGACCGTAAGCTCTTCTCTATTGTACTTAGAGTCTTCCCATGATGGACATCCAGATGGCATGAAGCTCTCCTTTCTCTCGGCAGTTCAGAACACTCTTCATGTAGTAGAACTCTCACTTCTACATAGTAGAACTCACACTTCTACTTCTTTCTTGATTTGACTTCTGAGTGTTCTTGGTGGATCGTAGAGTGAGCCTTCGGATTCACTATCTCACATGATTTATATCAGTCCACCTTCTCTCCAAACTCGGTAACTCCAGCAACCTTTTATCTTTGAAGTTCTTTCCCATTTATACTTCTTCCTAATCCTTCCGTTGGAAAGTAACCGTTGAAGGCTATTCACATATCTTCACAGATCTCAAGTTGCTTGAGGTAGACTGCTTGATGTGACTTGTCATACTTTTTCTGACTCTGCAGTCTGCTGTTTCACCTACCCTGTCAGATGTATAACTTTAATGTCTTGGGCAGGTTGAAGACTTTATCACCTCTTTCTGATTCCTCGATCAGAGGTTGTCCTATTGCATTGATGCTCTCAATAGGCACTTGTTGAATATTACCCTTGAGTTGAACGTTTGCAATGCTTCGATCTTGATTATTCGGACTCTACGATTCTGATGCACGTCTTCAAGGACCTGATCGTAGTGTCTTGTTGTGTGTTGCTCGTTGACTAGTAGAGCTAACACTACGATCCTGAAGAGTGTTGCTTGGATCTTCCCTGAAGAACACCTCTTCACTGTATTATGCAGTGCTTCAATACTTCTATTTGCTTCAACTGCTCTCAGATACTGATGGCATAATTCCTTGCTCTGGTCCCCTTCTGAATATCAAGACACTTCAGATTTGTGGCGCGTCTAGCTTGCTTTCTCCTGGTGATCTTCCGCTCACTTATCATCAATGAACTGACCCTGCACTTAATCACTTTAGCCTTGCTCTTCAGAAGTTGACCAGTATCTCGGTTCATCTTCCATCAGTTCTTTCTTTGTTTGGCAAACACTACGATCTTGGTTGTTTCCAAGATCGTTGTCTTCTGTACACTTGATAGCTACTGCATAAGCTGACTTTCCTTAGTCAGCTTTTGAAGTCTTCTTTTGAACTCCTTGTGGAAGACTTCATCACGAATGGCCTTACACCTCAATCTTAATGCTGATTAGGTTTGTGCTGAGATCTTCTTTTAGCCTGCATGCCATTCGTTGAGTGCTCTTTGGTTCCCTTACTGTGGAATGTATCTTTGCAGTGCCAACCAGAGGCTTCGTATCTTTGGATATTCTGGGAGTGCTCATTCGTTGAGAGCCGTATCTGCTCTACGATTCTGACTTAGCATTGTGAGCACTTCTTTTGGAGTCATAGTTCTGCACTCTAAGATTCAGCTTTGGCTGTGCAGACACTACGATCCCGAGATCAGATATTGACACTCTACGATTTCTGCCTTGTGCTTGTTTTCTTCATCTGATCTTGCTCGACTACGATCTCTGCATATAATCAATAGACTCTACGAACTCAGAGTGTGATCTACGATCCTTGACTTGGCTCCGGCATAAGTAGACTCTACCACTCTGAGTGTAGTCTACGTTTCTGTCTTGCTTCGGCAGATGACTAGTCGGCTTGTAGGCAGGCTGTCTTTACGATTTTGAACATGACTTCCTTAGCACATTACGATCCCGAGGAAGCTCTTCTCAATACACTACGATCCTTCTTCATTTCCCCTTGCAGTCTTATGAACTCCGAGATCTACTATCTTGCATACTCTCATTCTGCCTCGATAGCTCCTGAGTTAACCTTGACTCACCTGGCAGACTACGACTTCTGGTGCAGTGCTCGACGATCAGACTAGCCTATCTATTACATCATAAGATCAACCTAACAAGCTTGATCTTTCTATATTTATAGTTCTTGTACATCATTTCTTTTTAAGGACTTTACAAAGCTATTTTGCTTTATGTAGGATCAACTTAACATATTTGATCAATTCATTCTAAGTCCTTTTACATATATTTCTATTATCTATCATAGGACTTTACAGCTTTTCTTAATGCAAGCATACTTGCATATTATTCATTCATATACATATATATATATATATATATATATATATCATAATCAAATCATATATAAATAGGAATAACATTCACATGCTTATTCTTGACAATCTCCCCCTATTTGATTATGACAAAAATAATAAGTGCATATGCATGTTATGAATAAATCTTATATACAGTAAGCAGCTGTATTTCTAAAACAGTTAATCATGAATGTCATTATATATTGATATGGCAATTTATACATTAAGACATTCTACATCCTGGATCCAGAACACATTCCTAATAGATCAGAGATGTACCTCCTTGGCTCCTTGTGTGTTTCCAGGATGCTTGTTGATCAGCTACTCATCTTTTTCTGCTTCTTGCTTTTGCTCCCCCTCAGATGATGACCTTCTATCATTGCTTGGCTCCCCTTTATCATCTTTCTGATCTGGCTCCCCTTTAGCTTCTGCGATTTTGGTATCATCATCTTCAGGCTCCCCCTCAGATGATGATTCTTTATCTGCTGCTACTCTCTTCTTCTTTGACTTCTTCTCCCTTAACCCTCTGCTCTTCTTCGAGTGCCTTTTGCTTCTCTTCTTTCTTTGCCTCTTTTTCTCCCCCTTTTTGTCATCAATCATTTGAGAGAGCTGCTCCATGTTGGACATAAGCTTCTCCATCAGGTAGGAGGAGTTTGCAACTTCAAACTTTAGTTCTTGCTGGCCGAGCTCAAGTTGCACAGAGAAGGACTATTTCAGATCTTCAATCTTGTGGAGAGGGCTTCGATCCGCTTTGCATTGGCCTCCGAACTTGTAGAGCTCACGCCTTACGATCTTAGATGGCCTTCCGATGATCTATCTCTCTCTTGGAGTTTGAGAGAGATACATCAGCCAAGATAGCTTGAAGCTTGTGCTGGAAAGAATCATCTCCTGCTGCTGTCTGCCTCTGTGATTCTTCAGTGAGCATAGATATCTTCTTGCTTAGATCATTAGAGCTCTTTAGTAGTTCCTGCTCCAAAGCAGTTTGATCCTCTTGATTGGCAGCTTCAGGTTGAGCAATGGATTGGACTCTACGATCATCATATTTGGACAGATTTTCAAAGGTTTGGATAATCTGAACAATCGTGGAGTACCAATTGCTTGCAGAGGATGATGGGGTGTCTGATAGTAGTGCTTGATCATAAGAAGGCTTTTGGTTTTGAACTTGAGCATCAGCAGTAGTAGAGTGAACAGACTCTACGATTAGCTCCTTGGTCATGTTCCTTCTTCCTTCAGAATCCACTCTACGATCGTAGGGGATATAGAGATTCTCAGCCTGTCAATAGACCTTGAAGTGAGGCTGGTCTTTGATCAGTTTGGTAGCAAACTTCTTTACTCTTGGAAAGTTCTGAGCCACCAGTTCTATGCTTGGAAACTGCTTGTAGCACCAACTGAAGGAGCTTCAATCTTTTTCAATGTGGGCCTTGAGCCATGGCATCCACAGGGAAAAACCATCTTTACGGTGGAGCATCTCGCCGATCATTTGATACTTCCTCTCACGATACTTCATCAAATCTTTCAGAGAGAGGAACTGGATAATCTTCTTGTTAAATACGCTTTCGAGGTGCGAACCAGAATCTCCTTTAATTTCTTCTCTCTCGGAGCCTGAACTTTCTTGATTATCTTCAGCAGGGAATTCCTCTAGCTGCATTTCATTATCAGAACCTTCTTTAGCATCTTCAATAGAAAATCCTTCTAGCTGAGTTTCATTATCAGAACCTTCTTCAACAAGTATTTCCTCAAACTTTTCTTCTTCACTGCTGGCTCCATCTTTAGCACTTTCTCCTGGGGATACAGACTCATCATCACTTAATTCGATGATGGCATTTGATTGGCCACTGTTCCTTTTGGAGGCAAACTGGGCTTGCAGCCTGTAGCTTCTCCTTCTTCTTCAGTCTCTGACTCCTCTTTCTCAACAGACAGACTTCTTTGGAATTCAGCACTGGCAGGGGCAAATTCTTGTTTCTTGGACTCATCACTTCCTGAGTCATCATGAGGGCTTTCTGGATTGGAGGATACATTTTCATCTTCTTCTTGAGCAGTATTTTCTGACCCATTCTCTGGGCTCATTGGGGCAAGTTCTTCTTCTTCAGACATAACATTACTTGTCCTATCATTTTGGGTTTCTTCTTTATCATCAGAGTGACTACTCTGAGAATCAAACCATTAGGTTTTCACATTCTTCTTCATCGCCAGATTCTTTTGACTTTCTTTCATCTCATCGACTTCACTTTTATTTTCGGATCTTGTTGTGGGGGATTGGACCACATCTTCTGCTTTTCTTCCTCTTCTGGCGACTTTCTCGTCCCTTTCTTCGTGAGATGCATTGATTTGAGAAGCTAAGGCTGGTTTGTCATCCACCTTAGCTTTCTTGCTGACTGGCCCTTGAAGCAACCTGCTGCTTCTTCGTTTTGTGGTTTCAGCAGTTTGGGCCTTTTCTTCTTTATTCTTGTTCATGGAGGAAACTCTCCTTAGTGGGGCCTGGGCTTTCTTCGCATTAGCAGCTTTCTTCACCACTTTTGATTTCTTCCTAGCTGACGTGATTTCAGCTGCTGCAGAGTCACTGGATTCAGAGCTCTCTGTCTTTACTATCTTCCTCTTCTTTGCAGAGGCTCTACTGCTACTCATAGCTATCAGCCTTTTGTTTTCCTTGGGGTTCTTCTTCCAGTTCTTAAATAACTGTGGAGACATCACCTTGTGCACATTCAAGGCTTCTCCCTCATCTTCCTTAATTTTCCCTCCTAGTTTCTTCTTCAGAATGATACTCAGCAACCTTCCATGAAATACCTTGGTCAATGGCTTCTTCTCAGCCTTCTCTACCCACTTAGAGATATGATCAAACAAAATGGCTCCAAAGTCAACTTGTTTCTTCAGAACTATAGCTGACATTATCTTGATTGTTGATCAATCAAGTATCATGTGCAAGTGTTTTTACACAAGACGACTTTAATACAATTTCAAATTTAGAACTCATACTCTTGGAATTCCTTCTTCTTCATGTCTTTGAAGCTAGGGTTTCTTTGGTATCCCATCAACTCCTTCGCTTGCTTTCGATGTTGACATCTTCAAGGTTCTTGACCTTGGCTGGGAAACCTAGGCATTGATTAAGGTTAGAAGATTTCAACTTCGAATCGACCTTTAACCTTGGTAGAAAGAGTTCGAGTTTATGGAGACGTTCGAGTAGAACTCCTTACTTGGTCAATGTATACACGGGTACTCGTCTCGAGACATTCTGAAAACCCAGCTTCCTTTACGAGTCTAAGTATGTCCCTGAACTTCTTCTCCGATTTCTCAAACGATTTGGTTCAAAGTTGAATGCCGGTGATAACTTGCCAGTTCTCCATTTGAATCGTTCGAAGACTGTGGGTGTTTGATTTAGAGAGATTTATGCGAGATGGCTGACTGAGATTTGGTAATGCTCTGGAGAGTTAACTGATTTTGCTCTTGAAAAGCTTTATAGGGTTTTAAAAATGGGAGGGAGAAATGTTCGATATCTTTTAGTAACTGTCTACAGATTTGAAATCGCCTTTATGGCAGTTCCTTCTAACTTTGCATACTCAATGATGTGTTAACTGTCCATTGGTTGCACGTTGCCCAGTAATGAGCTGTAACTCCCCACAACTTTTCAGTTAATTGAAGAGTGGACATTTAATTGACGTGGCTTTGACCGTTGACCTTTTGATTCGTAGAGTGGCATGATGAGGCAACTATAGACTCTACGATTTCCTTTGTTGACTCAACGATCAACTTCTAAGAGATGCTGCAGTGGATGGCTTTGTCTTTCCTCCTTTCTTCGATGCAGCATAGCTCAATCACTGATGTATTCAAACTTATCTCCTCAACTTGAATGGCTTAGCAGATGTCTCATTCTTCATGCTCCTTGTGAACTGGAATACCCTTTGGTAGGACTACGATCGTTGAGTTGTCTTCTTCTGTCCCCGAGGTTGCACTACGATCGTTTAGACATCATTACGATCGTTGAATTTGTACTACAATCGTTTAGTCCTCTTCAATTTCAACTCTATGATCGTTGACTGACTTGGTTCTTTTGAGATGAACTAGATCAAGCATTCCTTCTGGGATAAGGTAGCTCAGGAAGGGCCAACCTCTTAGATTTATCTAAGGGTCAGGTTTGTCCCTGAGGCACTCTCCAGATGAAATACTAAGGCAGTGATTTTCAATGACATCTTATTAGACCTTTTCTGATGGGGAGGTCTTTCATTTCTGGATATCTCGTGCATTCTTTGAGATCGTGGTGTCCTTCTCGCTTCTTACACTACGATCATGTGGTTGATCGTAGGAACTTCACGATTATGGATTGGGTGGTGAAAGGTTATCGGTGAGTACGTTTTTTGAGACGTTCTCTCGACTATGGATCTTCATTTGGTTCATCACCACAAAGTTTTGGGACTCAGAAATTTGGTACATCTCTTCCGTGTTTAATAGTGTTGTTATTATTTAATGAGATCACCGCTCCCTCATTGTTGATCTTTGTCTTCTCAGATAGATGTGATTCCTTCTTCATGTTCATTTGAAGGTCGCTTGACATTCCTCCTTACCGATTGGAATCATCATCGTTGCTTAGTTTTCCTTGTATCGTAGAGATGAGTATTTTAGGATTGATCACTCTACGATCATGTGTCGAAGACTTCTGAACGTAGTCTTCTTTGACAGATCCTTTGTTTTGAGAAGTTACGTCGTAAAGAACTCCTTTTGTCTTAAGCTCAATGATCTTCATTGTGAGCTTCCTCGAGGATCCTTTTCATAAAGCATGTCCTTCTTGATATGGGCACATAGAATCCTCTTTATCTTTACATTGCATGGCATGCTCCCATATACAAATTTGCGACCATGTGAGCTCCATTCAGGTTAGCTCGGAGGGTCTTCAAGACGAGTGCTTGGACATATAGGAACCTTATCAGACTCATCTCTGAACAGTCCTTAGCCTCCTGCTGGTTAAGTCCTATTGAATGAAGTCTTTTGCTTCAACATTCCTTAGTGTGGTCAGACTGACCAAGTACCTGCAGGTTAATTATATTTCTACTTTTGGTCCCCATTGTTGAATGGGTCCCTTTAGTTAGTTTTCTAAGACCTCTATTCCTCTTAATCGGATAATCATCATGTTTTATCACTAATGCATATATATTCATGCATGCAAATTTGTCTAGGGATAATACATTTTGAGATGCATGATAGTGAGTGTGTGTAGGATTTGATAATTAATGACACACTCTTTATCTATGATGGTTTCATCATTTCTTTGGGTTATGTTCACAATGTTTAAGTGTTCACTGATTTTGAGTCAACTCTACGATTTATGAGTATCTAGTTGATTCATGGATGTGATCAATTTCTACAAATCAGCAAGATCCTCTTGTAGAACTGATCATTCTCTGTGTATTGTCAAACACCTAGAACATAGGCTTGTACATACATACTAGCACACCAGCAATGATTACTTAATCATAAAGTTCATTTGGTTTGTGATACTCTTATGATTTATTTCAGATTTTCTTCAAGATGTCATCTTCAGCCTAAAACTTGGTTGAAGAGAAAGTTTGTAGACATTTGAATTTTTCATCTTCAGACTACTTTCTCTCTTCACCCTTTTAGGTAGATTATGACTTCTTGACAGGATACTGTCATAGTTCATAAGATGGTGCAAATATGATGTATACATTAGTAATGGTGAGGAACCGTACCTTTTTACTGTCAGTTTCTTAACAGTCATTTACCTTAGATATACTGAGTTCAGGTATTGATGTGCATAGCTTTTACTTTTGCTCCTTTTGGCTTAATGCTCTTGTTGGCCTTTCATCAATCAGTCGTGGTCTTGAAGATGTAGATCAAGAGAATCGTAGCATTAAGATCTTTGACATCTTTGAGTTTACAAAGATAGCACCCAGTTGTTGGTTGGTCACTCATAAGCTTGAGAAGATCTTCTTTCTCCTTTCGATCAGCATTTCTTAGTACGCGTGACCTCTTCATCTTTCAAACGATGAATGCTTTACTCTTTGTCTTGATGTCTCTTTCTCTTTCTCTCGTCGGTCTTGAGACAACAAGATTGATCGCAAGCTAGGATTGGTCTTGTTGATATAAGAATCGAGGATATGGACCAATCTGAAAGCGACTTCAGTGTGTATACACATTTTTACCTATACACAATATTTCCAACGTGTGAGCTCTTACGCATATAACAAGTTACTTACTACTAAACTAAGTTTAGAACAATGTTAGTGCACAGGATCGGACTCAAAGCGATTAGCTTTTGAATATAGCATGAGAACACCTTTCGATACCAATTGTTAGTTCCCGGAGAGGCACGATAGATCTAGAAGGTGGGGGGGTTGAATAGATCCTTTTATTTCAAATAATTTTCTAGTTTATGTTGTATTGTTCATATTAAAGTATATGACAAACATAAGAATCTTTTCAAGCACAGCGGAATAAGTAAAAGATTCCCCTTCATTGATATATTCATAATCATACATACATTGTTCGTTGGGTTAGTTTAGTTGTAAGCAGTTAGAACATACATAGTGGTTATAGACATAATGTAAATGACATAATGTAAAAGACACAAGAGGTTTTAAGTGGTTCAGAGACTCAAGCTCCTAATCCACTCTTCTGCTTTCAACTAGCAGAATTTCCACTAAGGAAGGGCAGCACCCTGAATCTCTATGATTCCTTCAAGGCCAGCAGCCTTGGGACTTCAGCTCACTAAGAACTCTTCAAGGCCAGCAGGCTTGGAACTTCATTTAGTCCCTTTGGACAAGGACCCTTTGGCCCTGCTTTGTTTAGTCCCTCCGGACAAGGACCCTCTTGGCCCCGCTTCATTTAGTCCCTCCGGACAAGGACCCCTTAGGCCTCGGCCCGTTGAGTTGTTTATTATTTGTTGTTGGAGTTCGGTCTTTGAAATTGCTAAGATGTCTTCATGCTCGAACATCTTCTATCCTTAGCAGACTTGGCTTGATCATCCTTGAAGAAGCAGTTGAGTGTTGCATGATGCTCACTTCTTAGGTTGCTTTCAACTACTCCAGGATGACCCCTTGATGAACCTCTTGAAGATCATTCTTCTTGGTACTTGATAAGCTATGCGCATGAGAGGCTTCTAAGATGATTGTAAGCTCTTTCGTAAAAGTACTTAGAAGCTTTCTCATGCTTGACACCAAGATGGCTTTTGTGATCTCCTTGCTTACTACTCGATGCCTTCTCATGATGGACTTGCTAAGATGACCGTAAGCTCTTCTCTATTGTACTTAGAGTCTTCCCATGATGGACATCCAGATGGCATAATGCTCTCCTTTCTCTCGGCAGTTCAGAACACTCTTCATGTAGTAGAACTCTCACTTCTACATAGTAGAACTCACACTTCTACTTCTTTCTTGATCTGACTTCTGAGTGTTCTTGGTGGATCGTAGAGTGAGCCTTCGGACTCACTATCTCACATGATTTATATCAGTCCACCTTCTCTCCAAACTCGGCAACTCTAGCAACCTTTTATCTTTGAAGTTCTTTCCCATTTATACTTCTTTCCAATCCTTCCGTTGGAAAGTAACCGTTGAAGGCTATTCAAATATCTTCACAGATCTCAAGTTGCTTGAGGTAGACTGCTTGATGTGACTTGTCATACTTTTTCTGACGCTGCAGTCTGCTGTTTCACCTACCCTGTCAGATGTATAACTTTAATGTCTTGGGCAGGTCGAAGACTTTATCACCTCTTTATGATTCCTCGATCAGAGGTTGTCCTATTGCATCGATGCTCTCAATAGGCACTTATTCGAATATTACCCTTCAGATTGAACCTTTGCCAATGCTTCAGTCTTCAGTTATTCAGACTCTACGATTCTGATACACGTCTTCAAGGACCTGATCGTAGTGTCTTGTTGAGTGTTGCTCGTTGACTAGTAGAGCTAACACTACGATCCTGAAGAGTGTTGCTTGGATCTTCACTGAAGAACACCTCTTCACTGTATTGTGCAGTGCTTCAATACTTATTTCATTTCGATCGTTCTCGACATCGATGGCCTAATTCCTTGGTCTGGTCCCCTTCTGAATATCAAGACACTTTAGATTTGTGGCGCGTTCAGCTTACTTTCTCCTGGTGATCTTCTGCCCACTTATCATCAATGAACTGACCCTGCACTTAATCACTTTAGCCTTGCTCTTCAGAAGTTGACCAGTATCTCGGTTCACCTTCCATTAGTTCCTTCTTTGTTTAGCAAACACTACGATCTTGGTTGTTTCCAAGATCGTTGTCTTCTGTACACTTGATAGCTACTGCATAAGCTGACTTTCCTTAGTCAGCTTCTGAAGTCTTCTTTGGATCTCCTTGTGGAAGACTTCATCACGAATGGCCTTACACCTCAATCTTAATGCTGATTAGGTTTGTGCTAAGATCTTCTGTTAGCTTGCATGCTATTCGTTGAGTGCTCTCTGGTTCCCTTACTGTGGAATGTATCTTTGCAGTGCCAACCAGAGGCTTCGTAACCTTGGATATTCTGGGAGTGCTCATTCGTTGAGAGTCAGATTCGCGCTCTACGATTTCGACTTAGCATTGGAGCACTTCTTTTGGAGTCATAGTTCGCACTCTAAGATTGACTTGGTGTGCGTAGACACTACGATCCCGAGATCGAGATATTGACACTCTACGATTTACGCCTTGTGCTGTTGTCTTCATCTCGATCTTGCTCGACTACGATCTCGTGATATAATCAATAGACTCTACGAACTCGAGTGTGATCTACGATCCTTGACTTGGCTTTGGCATTAGTAGACTCTACGACTCGAGTGTAGTCTCCATTCTGTCTTGCTTGGCAGATGGACGAATTCGGCTTTTACTTGTAAAGTGTCCGCCTTTTACGATTCGAACATGACTTCCTCAAAGACACTACGATCCCCAGGAAGCTCTTCTTCTCGATACACTACGATCCTTCTTCGTTTCCCCTTGCAGTCTTATGAACTCTGAGATCTACTATCTTGCATACTCTCATTCTGCCTCGATAGCTCCCGAGTTAACCTTGACTCACCTGGCAGACTACGACTTACAAAAAGGCTCTTCAAACAGACTAGCTTTATTTATTACATCATAAGATCAACCTAACAAGCTTTATCTTTCTATATTTATAGTCCTTGTACATCATTTCTTTTTAAGGACTTTACAAAGTTGTTTTGCTTTATGTAGGATCAACCTAACATATCTGATCAATTCATTCTAAGTCCTTTTTACATATATTTCTATTATCTATCACAGGACTTTACAGCTTTTCTTAATGCAAGCATACTTGCATATTATTCATTCATATACATATATATATCATAATCAAATCATATATAAATAGGAATAACATTCACATGCTTATTCCTGATATATTGATCTGAACTTTCTTATTAAATATCAATATTTTCACCTGGGGTACTATTCACGGGTTACTATTCACTCGATTACTATTCACTCGAATATTATTCACTTGAGGATTTGGGGTACTTTTCATACTGAGTTACTATTCACAGGTTACTATTAACTCGGGTACTATTCACCCGGAGTACTATTCATGACAAAAATTGATTTCTTTTCGGTCCAAATCATTTTTGATACAAATATTATTCTTGAATTTTACTCCACAAAGCAGTATCATGTTGACAATTTGAATATTTTTAAGCTCTGGATAAATTTAAAGCCTTTAATATTTATCCTTGATCTCGTTTGATTGAATTCTTGTATCATTGTCATCATCCTCATGCTTGTATTGTGATAAAAGTTGATAAAAGTTATCTGTGACTTACGTGCGTAGATGTACTATTGATTGGTGTGATTATGACCAGGGATTATTTGGTATAATCATGACCGTAATGTTACAAATGATATGGTAAAAGTCCTCATTGGCCCGTAATGCATGTATAATTTGTGGTCGTGATACTAATGAATATCCTTGGCCGTAGTGCAGGAATGATTCGATGATGTGAATTAATTATTAAGCTGAGTCTCAACGATAAAATTGATGATAAACTTTTTAAATCATAGAAGATAGTAGATTGCATGCTCTATTTGACTCTTCTAATGGATTGTTTGTTCCGTTGCAGTTAAACTTGATGTTTATTATATTTTTATCAGTTTAACATTGTTGAAGGCTAACGATAATTATTCTGCATTATCTTAGTCATAATATTTCTTACTGGGCTAGTTGAGCTCACCCTTTGCTTTCATTGTTCTCTTCAGGAAATGAGAATATAGCTGGGACTAGTCAGGGAACGAAGTGACGATTCAAATGTTTGCATTAGTAGTTTTCACTATTCTGTGAAATAGTGTGATAATAAATGAGGACTTATTTTGAGTTTGAATACTGTCTAGAAGATAATATTTGTATTAAAACTCACAGCTCATGTTGTATATTTAAGTTTGTATTTGTATTACGTACCATGTATTTGGCGCATTTCGAGAATAGGTGATGTATACCTATTTTGGGGGGCATCACACAGTATCAAATCTTTAGGGATATGATCCCTGGCTGAGATGTGAGACTAGAACTAGGAGGGGAGAGACGAGAAATTCCTTCGCTAGTATGACCTACCTAAGTTTATTTGGTATTTATTTGGTTGGTCAGAGTATATGAATAATATGTGACATGTCAATTAACCATTGTTTTGTGGCAGTATTTGAAAATGGCATCCGAAAATGTTAAGATAAGTAATGAAGCACACTAGACCGTTGAGTCACAAATGATCAATACCCAGGATAATTTGCGTTAGGATGGCAATAATCCTCAGGAAAACAACAACGCTGACCAAATGATGAACGATGGGATGTTCAGAGGGTTTATGCAATTCGTACAACATCAGGTGAGAACGACTCTGCTCAAAATGCGGTGGAAACATCGGCAACTCTCGTGATCACCGCTAAGCAGATTCAAGGAGCTGGGACCACCGGAGTTTATTGGAGAGCCAAAACCACTTAATGAGACGTGGATAAAGCACATCACCAAGATATTTGATATTTTGGGATGCTCCAGGAGCAAAAGGTTCCCTTTGCCACCTTTTATGTCATGAGGAGAGGCGATTCTTTGGTGGAAATCCAGAAAGCGTACAAACTGTCGCATTGAAGATGTCTTGGGAGAAGTTCAAGAAGCTGTTCAACGACAAGTACTTTCCCGAAAGTATTCGTCACATGAAGGAGGTATAGTTTATCAAGCTGGAGCAAAACAATATGACCGTGTCGCAGTACGAAGCTAAGTTTGTCGAGTTGTCCCGGTTTGCGTCCCGCTTGGTTAATAATGAGGAGAGAATGACGCGAATGTTTCTGCGAGGTTTGAAACCCGAAATACGTTAATACCTCATTTCTCACAAACTTTGTTTATATTCAGATGTTGTAAATAGGGTTCAGTTATTGGAGCGCGATAACGAGTCAACCCAACCAAGAGAGAGCAGCCGCGGCAAAATGATAATACCAGTGGTAGCAGTCATCGAAGTTGTGACAACAAACGTGGAGGGAATCAATATGCCAGAAATGGTAACCATTTCAGTGATAATTATGGCCCAGACAATAAGAGCAAAAATTTCAAGAAGAGGAGATTCAATAATGATGGAAAGACGTTAGCACAAGCACCCATTGTTAAAGAAGGAGAACGATCATCGATTGTATGCTACAAATACGGAGGGGAGGGACATATCAGTCCAAACTGTACGCAGCAGTCCAAAGCATGTTATAATTATAGAAGAGAAGGTCACCTAGCCCGATTTTGTCGTGCACCGAAGTCAAGTCCGGCTGGGATAGAGGAATCAAAGGTCGTCCCAGACAAGACAAAACATGTAGTTCAAGGAAGAGCGTTTGTCGTAACCTCCAAAAAAGCGAGGAATCCGAACGAGGTGATCACAGGTAAGCTAATCATAAACTCTAGCGAAGTCTATACCTTATTTGATACCGATTCTACCCATTCTTTTATGTCTCCTACTTGCGCTCAACGTTTAAATTTGACTCCGGAGAAATTAGACTTTTGACTTATTTATTGAAACTCCGTTGGGAGAAACCTTCATTACATCCACTGTTTATAAGTCTTGTTTGATCCAAATCGGCACTCGCACATTACCCGTCGACCTTATTTCTTTGAAAATACTTGTGTTTGATATGATTTTAGGGATTGATTGCTTAACTACTCATCATGCAAAAATTGATTATTTTCGTAAGGTTGTTAGCTTTCATTTTCCTAACCAACCTATTATAAGAATTCAAGCAACCAAACCACTAAATTCAATCACTGTCATATCAATCCATAAAATTATTCATTTATTGGAAAACGGATGTCAAGCTTTCTTAGCCCATGTCACAGATTTAAACAAAAATACGTCAGATTTGAATGATATTTCTATTGTTAATAAATTTCCTGACGTATTCCCTGAAGAACTTCATGGCCTACCCCCAGAGCGTGAAATCGAGTTTGGTATTGACCTTGAACCCGGTACAAAACCCATTTCCAAAGCCCCATATCGAATGGTTCCTATTGAACTTTAGGAGTTAAAAACCCAACTACAAGAATGGTTAGATATCGGTTTTATTCGTCCCAGTACGTCTCTTTGGGGTGCTCCTGTTCTATTTGTGAAGAAGAAAGATGGAAGTATGCGACTTTGTATTGACTATCGGGAATTGATGTCACCATCAAAAATAGGTACCCGTTGCCTCGCATTGATGACCTTTTTGACCAGTTGCAAGGCGCCAAATTCTTTTCAAAGATCGATCTTCATTTTGGATATCATCAGTTGAAGATTAAAACCAATGACATCCCAAAGACTGCTTTCAGAACTCGGTACGGGCATTATGAATTCCTAGTCATGTCTTTTGGATTGACTAATGCTCATGCGGCCTTCATGGATATGATGAACCGAGTATTCAAGGAATATTTGGATCATTTTGTGGTTGTCTTTATTGATGACATCCTCATAAACTCCAAAATCCGTGAAGATCATGAGCAACACTTGAGGCTGATACTCCAAAAGCTTCGTGAAAACAAGTTATATGCCAAGTTGAAGAAATGCGAGTTCTGGCTTGAGGAGGTAGCATTCCTTGGGCACGTGATATCAAATCATGGAATATCTGTTGACCCGTCAAAGATTGAAGCGATTCAAAGCTGGGAGCAACATAAGTCAGTGATGAAGTACGTAGCTTTCTTGGCTTAGCTGGTTATTATCGGAGGTTCGTGGAAGGATTTTCTCGAATCGCTACTCCATTAACTCAGCTGACTCGGAAAGATACAAAATTCGGTTGTAGCGAGGAATGTGAGAAGAGTTTTCAAGAAATCAAGAGGAGACTCATTTCAGCACCTGTTCTGACAATACCATCTGGCTCGGAGGGATTTGTCATCTACAGTGATGCTTCAGACAAAAGGTTATTCTCATGCAACATGGGAAAGTTATAGCCTATGCCTCACGACAACTCAAAGAATATGAGATGAATTATCCTACTCATGATCTAGAGTTGGCAGCTGTTGTTTTTGCGCTTAAGATTTGGAGGCATTACCTGTATGGAGAAAAGGTGGAGATCTATACGGATCATAAAAGCCTCAAATATTTCTTCACTCAAAAGGAACTCAACATGCGGCAACTACGATGGCTTAAGAGGTTGAAAGATTGCGACCATACCATTCAATACCATCATGGAAAAGCGAACGTAGTAGCTGACGCATTGAGTAGAAGATTATATGCGGGTACGAGTGCGATATTGTTAACGAAAAGGCCCATTTGGTATGACTTACAAAGGATGGAGATAGAGTTAAAGACTACAGGGACCCATGTGATGATGGAGAATATACGAGTAGAACCGACTTTAATCGATAAAGTTAAAGCTGCTCAAGCTACAGACCTGGAGCTAATGCGTATGAGAAAGAAAGTGCAAGAAGGTGCTATTCCGGAAGCAGGAATCGATGAAGAAGGAATATTTCGAGTCAACTCCAGACTTTGTGTTCCTAACGATTCTAACTTGAAGTATAAAATCATGATGGAGGCGCACAACACACCGTTTGGTAATCCATCACAGGAGTACCAAATGTATCGTGAACTTGACATATATTTTGGTGGAGCAATATGAAGAGAGAGATAGCGGGGTTTATCTCAAGGTGTCTAACTTGTCAACGAGTCAAGGCGGAGCATCAAGCGCCAAAAGGTCCATTGCAACCACTTGAAATTCCAGAATGGAAGTGGGAGCACATTACCATGGATTCCATTACTGGTCTTCCCAAGGTTTTTCAAGGCATAAATGCGATTTGGTTCATTGTTGATAGATTGACCAAGTCTGTTCATTTCATACCGATACAAGAAACTTATGCACTTGAACGTCTTGCTCGTATGTACATAAACGAGATTGTAAGATTGCATGGTATGCTAGTATCCATAGTTTTTGATCGAGACCCAAGATTCACTTCACGATTTTGGGTTAGTTTGCAAAAAGTTATGGACACTGATTTACGATTTAGTTCGGCATATCATCCTCAAACGGACGGGCAGTTGGAGAGGACTATTCAAACTCTTGAAGATTTATTAAGACTCTGTGTCCTTGACTTCAAAGGAAGTTGGGACAAGTTCTTGCCATTGGTGGAATTTTCTTACAACAACAGTTATCAAACAAGTATTGGCATGGCTCCATTTGAGGCGTTGTATGGAAGAAAATGTCGTTCTCCAGTATGCTGGGATGAGGTGGGTGAAGCAACGTTGTTGGGACCAGAGTTGGTACGTATGACTACGGAAAAGATTCAAACGATCTAACAACGTATAAAAACCTTACAAGATCGACAAAAGAGTTATGTTTATCTTCATCGAAAAGACGTGGAATTCAATATTGGAGATCATGTGTTGTTATGTGTTGCTCCATGGAAAGGAGTTACGAGATTTAGAAAGAGAGGAAAGCTCAATCCTCGATTTATTGGCCCATTTATAATCCTCGATTGAATAGGAACTATGGCCTATAGATTCGCCTTACTGCCAAGTATGTCTCGTGTTCATAACGTTTTTCACATATCTATGTTACGTAAATATGTGAAAGACCCGAACCACATTATTGAATTAGAACCAGACGAGATAACGGAAGATTTAACGTATGAAGAGGTACCTATTAAAATCTTGGATAAGAAGAATCATATTCTACGCTCCAAGGTTATACCTCAAGTCAAAGTTTTGTGGAGAAACCATAATTTTGAGAAAATGACCTAGGAGTTAGAATCTGAAATGACGTCAAGGTATCCTCACCTCTTCAACATACCAGATACGCACCCTAATTTCGAGGACGAAATTTCATAAGAAGGGGAGGTTGTAAGACCCCAAGTTTTATGAATACAAATTAATTTTTCTCGAATTATATTTTTAATATTATGGTATGGATTTGATATAATGTTATAGTTGTGGGTAATATTTATAAATTTTGCAAAGTAAGCAAGTGATTATAAAATATTCGATTGGTCGGGGAATATTCGTTTTAACAGGGAATATTCGTACGACGAAACCATCATTGGTGGACCCCACAACGGAATAACTAGCGGAGTTAGAAAACGACAGAATTATCTTTTTATGAAAATAACAGCGAAAGTTTTACCGTTAAACTGTTGAAATACTCGGTGGTAAAAGAACAGTAATACGCATGGTTGCATAGTAGCACACGGTATTGATTATTGATGCTTACGTGAGAAGTCACTCAGTTATACTCAATTATTGCTATAGTAATTGCTACATAGTATCTCACGTTATGTAATTCAATTATTGTCACAATATCATCTGCATAATATTTTATATTACTAAATCAATAATTGAGATGACAAAGTTATTCATATTATTATTTGCAATATTGACAATGTCTAGAAAGTTCAATCGAGGAGAGGTTTGGTCACCTAATTGCGCGCCAATAGGGAGAAATCCTGATCGGAAAGCCCCCTCTTTCCTAGGAATGATCCGGTTGTTAAATATTATGAGTTATAACATTAATGATGAATAATTGTTAATAGATTAAAAATGTGTTTATTAAAGATAAGTGATTTGTAATAAATATTTATTTAATTTTTGATATAAATAAAGGGGTTTGTTATGAGGTAATTGTTATAAGTTTGGCTTATTATTTCATGAGGAGATGTGCTAATTTTTTAGACCGTTGGTTGAAGTTATAATAGTAAATCAATATGGATCGCTGATTTAAAGTTTTAATAGTAAATCAGTATGGGCCGTTGGTTTAAGTTTTAATAGTAAATCAATATGGACCGTCCATTTAAAAGTGAATTAATCTGGGCCGTTCATGAATTAGTTACTATTCAATCCCTTTTCCTATAAATAGAAGCTCATTCCTTCATTATTTCTTACGAATTCACTGAAACTCCAAAGAGAGAAACTATAGAGAGAAAGAAGAAGAGTATTTCGATACTACCCTACTTCAGTATTCATTTTTCTATTAAGGTAAGGGGTGTTATTTATTTCATATTCGCTTACGATATTATTTTTTGTATTCGTAAGTAATATTATCTTCTTTCAATACTCGTAAGGGGTATTATTTCTTTCGTATTCATGAAGAGAGTTATTTTCTTTCAATACTCGTATGGGTTGTTATTCCATTCTTTATTATTCTATGAGAATAACCTGTCTATGCGGACTACCTCATGCATGGTGAAATCTTTTGCTATTCCATTCTTTCTTATTCTGTGGGAATAACCTGTCTACGCGGACTACCGCATGCATGGTGAAATCTTTTTCTATTCCATTCTTTATTATTCTATGGGAATAACCTGTCTATGCGGACTATCGCATGCATGGTGAAATCTTTTGTTATTCAACTCTTTATTATTCTGTGGGAATAACATGTTTACGCGGACTACTGTATGCCTGGGGAATAACCCTTCGTATTCAATTGTTATTAAATTGTGGAAATGATTTGTCTACGCGCACTACCGCATGACAAGTGAAAATCCATTTGCAGTTTCATATATTATTTCTTTTCATATTCTTAAATCTAAACTTACTATGGTAAGTATTGCTTCTATAATTCCTGAATTTAGTGGAATATCCTTGAGTTTTGCGCTTCATCCAGTATCGTTTCATTGGAATATTAATCTGAACTTTCTTATTAAATATCAATATTTTCACCCCGGTCTTATTCACTAAGTTACTATTCACTTGTTACATTATTCACTCGAATATTATTCACTTGAGGATTTGAGGTACTTTTCATACTGAGTTACTATTTATGGGTTACTATTCACTCGGGTACTATTCACCCAGAGTACTATTCATGATAAAAATTGATTTCTTTTCGGTCCAAATCATTTTGATACAATATTATTCTTGAATTTTACTCCACAAAGCAGTATCATGTTGACAATTTGGATATTTTTAAGCTCTGGATAAATTTAAAGTCTTTAATATTTATCCTTGATCTCGTTTGATTGAATTCTTGTATCATTGTCATCATCCTCATGTTTATATTGTGATAAAAGTTATAATAGGCTTACGTGTGACAACCTGGAAATCCGAATTGTCCAGAAATTAAGATTTAAATAATTAGTTATTAATAAAATGAATTTTTATTAATACTATTATGTGCTATGTGTTTATTAATCGTTCTATAACCTAGAATGATTATTAATCGGGAGGATTCTGGCTATGAGCTAGATTGAACGAGTAAGAATTTTCAAGACGAAAATAAAATTTTTCCAGGAACAAAATATTTCTAGGGAAAAAGACGAAATAGGCACTATTCACCCGACGAAACCTATGGGTTAGGGTTTGAATAACCTAAGCTATTTTGAGAGTTTGGTATGTCAAAATGATATTTCGTCAAAAGATTTGACGATAATATATCGTGAAAAGCTAAATAAGTTTAGGAAAAGTTTTTCTCAAAAAACGTGCAGAAATCGGACGGAATAAAAATGACGAAAAGTATTGCCGTGTTCTTTTCATTAGTTTAGCTACGTTAAGGGAAAACGTGAAGTAAAACTCTTAACGTGGAAAAGTGTTTTTCAGTTTTTCGGAGATCCAAGATTTCGTAAAATTTAATCGGTAAAGGAAAGACGAAATATCCAAAAATATTTGGATTCCGAGAATCGCAGTTTTCGAACTGTTTACCTAATTCAACGGAAGCACCTAAGCTTCCAAGGAAGCTAGGTAAGGAGGGAGGATGGAAAGACTTGGCCACCAAGTAAACTTGGTGGCTAAGTTATGAATAAGTAAGGAGGTTAGGGTGGCAAAATGACTAAAATGCCCCTAGCCTTGGTTTTCTATATAAACAAGCTTAAGCTCATTTGTTTGATTGAAAATTTCAACCAACACCGAGAGAGAAGAGAGAGATCTCGGATGGGGAAGAGAAGGAGAAGAATGAGGAAAAGCTAGCCCGAGTGCACGCTTTGTCCGACGGAAGGAGATCAAAGGAGAAAGGTGATTTAAAACCTAGTGTTCTATAAATTTTCTTTAAGTTTTTATGTTCAAAAACATAACTTAATGAAGATAAGAAGTAGATTAAGTTAGAAATGATTTCATATGGTTGAAATCGTAAAAAAAAAAGAAGAATAAGAAATAAGAAATTTAGTTTATAAATTTCTTAAGGAAGTATAAGATTCGTAAGGATTTTAAGCGATCCGAATGAATCTTATGAATGAGTAGGTCAAATAAGTAAGGAATGGTGTTCTATAACATCAAATTCCAAGAAAAAGTGAAATCGTAATCCAAAATATCGATTAAAATGAAGAACGAACGAAGAACACGCGAAGAACACGAAGAACGTTGTTGATGGACAAATTTAAAACCATCGTAGTATAATTGTTGTTGATGGACAAGTTTAAAACCATCGCGTATAAGTTAGTTGCTTATTGCTTGGTTAGGAATGGTAGAAACTTTCATGAAGAACTAATTAAAACTAAATTTATAACGGTTATATGGCGAAAATTTTGTAAAAGAAGAACGAAAATTTGAAAGTTAGTAAATGAACCCGAATGTAAGACCCCAACTTTTTAATGAATAAAATCAAATTTCATTTATTTATTATTGTGAATAATAAGGTATTAATTTGATATAATAACTTTGGTTATGGGTGAAATGTGAAAATTTTGCAAAATAAGCAAAGTGGTTATAAAATATTCATTTTGTTGGTGGAATATTCTTTACGCTTGGGAATATTCGCATTTACGCCAGCAAACCAATTGAGGGCCCCATAATGGATAACGGTCGAATGAAGAAAACGACAAAATTGAATAACTACAGTAGTTGTTATTAGAATTAACATTGTTGGAATACGGTGGTTAAAGTAAAGTAATACGTTGTTCAGACAAAAAGAAGATACCAGATTATGCTAAAGATTGTTGAATTATTGATCCTTACGTAAGAAGGCACTACTCAATAATTATCACAGTAGTTACTGTTCAATATTTTATTTTATTAATTCAATAATTGCTGCATTGATATTTTATATTATTGTTGTTTCAATTATCGTCACTGCACAATATCTCCTTTATCAGATCAGTAATTCAGATTATTTGAAATAGTATTATTAGATAACATTATTGGTAATGTCTAGAAAGTTCTGTCAAGGAGAGGTTTGGTCACCTAATTGAGCGCCAGTAAGGAGAAATCCTTATTGGAAAGCCCCCTCTTTCCTGGGAATAGCCTGGTTGTCATAAATGTGACTCTGTAATATTATTTGTGAATAATTAATCATTGATTCATATGATAAGGAAATATTTATTTTATGTGGATATAAATGATGGATTTATTTATGTGGTTATAAATGAAGGAATTAATGTTGAGGTATTTTATTAGTATTTTGTTGGATTGGAGGTATTAAAAATCAAACCAGTGTTTTTTAAGATATATTGCGGGAGTTATAATTTTTAATCCGACCGTTAGATCGTTGTAATTTTTGGATATGTTATACATATATAAGTTGAGTATATGTACACAAATTTTGAACCGTTAAAAATGAGCGTATAATTTGTTATGAATTTTAAGAGGTGTCTGATTCGGAAATCAGGTTATAAATCATTTAGGTGGAAAATTCTAGAATTGGTGGGCCCCACTCTTGGTTGGTGAAAAACTGTGCTAAGATTTTTATTCAAATGTGGTGGGTGGAAATAGTAGCAAGTAAAGCCATCAAAGTTGCAAAAGTTAAGTCCGCTTCGACGCTTAATATTTTCCTATAAATAGAGGCAAAGTTAGAATTGAAAATCACACAAGAAACAAGTTTTCTCTCTTTCTCTCTCTAGATTATTGAGTGTATTTTGTGAGTATTTAGATACTTTGTGAGTTTCTGTTAATCAGTGCAAGTTTTCTTCAGTCTTATACCGATATTCCGATCAGAAGTACTGATATTTTGAGGTAAGGGATGTTATCTTCTTCTTAAATGATGTTATTTTCTTCAATATCATTATGCCGAAATATTGGTGAACGTTTTTATCAAATTTGGAACTTTTTGTGTCGGGATTACTATTCACGTATACGACACTATTCACCGAAAAATGAAATTTTCTTCTTTTTGTCCAAGTTGTCTATTATGGTTACAATCTTTGATTGTATCCATGTTTTGATCATTATTTTTGAATTCTTCTTCAAAATTGGTTATTTTGGAATATTATTGAACTTGGATAAACTGTAATACGAATCCTTAATATTTGATCTGTTATCTCATTGGATTCGTTTTCTTTAAAATATATTTCATCATCCTCAGTCCTAAATGATGATACAAATGAATATCTTTGGCCTGTAGTGCAAAGATGAATGATTACCTAATGAATATCTTTGGTCCAGTAGTGCAAAAGATGAACAGTGTTGAGATGAACATGACCAATCTGGTGATACAAAATGAATATCTTTGGGCCTCTGTAGTGCAAAGATGAATATTTGATTCAAGATGTATATTGATTGATGTTATAGGGATAAAATATTGTTGATAGACTTTTAAATCTTAAAAGATAGTAGAATTCTTTCTCTACTTGACTCTTCTAATGGATTGCTGTTTTCCGCTGCAGTTGTTGATCTAAAACTTGTTGTCTATTATATTTTATCAGATTATTCCCTGTTGAAGACTAATGATAGTTTGTTGTATATTATCTTAGTTATAATATTCTTTACTGGGCTAGTTGAGCTCACCCTTTTGTTCCATTTTTCTTCTTAGAAGGTGAGAACATACAGAAGCAGAACTAGTGGAGAACTTGAGTGATGGTTCTAGAAAGTTGTTTTAGCAATCCTCACTATTTTTAAAATAGTGTATCAATAATTGTAATGAGGACTCCTTTTGAGTTTTTATACTCTATTTGTATTTAAACTCACAGTTTAATGAAGTTGTATTTGTTTCTGTACCATGTATTTGGCGACTCAGAATGGGTGATGTATACCTATTTTGGGGGCGTCACAGTTGGTATCAGTGCTTAGGGATATGATCCCTGGCTGAGATGTGAGACAAGAACTAGGAGGGGAGAGACAGGGAATTCCTTCGCTAGTATGTCCTGACTAAGTTTATTTGGTATTTATTTGGTCGGTCAGAGTATATGGATAATATTTTGCATGACTATTAACCCTTGTTTTATGGCAGTATTTAAGAATGGCAGCTGAGAACGTTAATAATGGAGTGAATTAGATCGTGGAGACACCTTTGATCACTACCCAGGGGAACGTGCAACAGGAAGGCAATAATCCTCCTGTAAACAACGTTACCGAACAAATGATGAATGATGAGATGTTTAGAAGCTTTTTGCAGTTCATGCAAAACCAGACGAGGGAGACTCCTGCACAAAATATGGGTGGAAATGCTAGCAATGCACGGCTTGTCACAGTCAAGCAGTTCAAGGAGTTGGGACCACTAGAATTTAAGGGAAAGTAGGATCCGATCATGGCGGAAATGTGGGTCAAACAAATTACCAAGATATTCGATGTCTTGGGATGCACGGAGGAACAGAAGGTTCCATTCGCCATCTTTATGTTCCGCAGATGAGGCGGATTTCATTGGTGGGAGTCATGAAGCGCATACCACCACCGCACTCAACATGCCTTGGGAAACGTTTCTGAAACTATTCAATGACAAGTACTTTCCTGAAAGTATTCGTCATATGAAGGAGGTGGAGTTTATCAGACTGGAATAAAACAACATGATGGTGTTCCAGTACGAGGCAAAGTTTGCAGAGTTATCCAGGTTTGCACCTTATTTTGTCGAAAATGAGGAACGAATGACGAGGATGTTTTTGAGAGGTCTAAAGCCCGAGATTCAACAATATCTTATCTCTCATAAATTTTCTTTATATTCAGATGTTGTAAACAGGGCTCAATTATTAGAGCGAGATAATGAGTACGTTCAACTGAGGGAACACAACCAGGGTCATACCGGTTGCAGCGGTCATCGGAGAAATGACAACTAGAGGGAAGGAAAGCATTCAGACAAAAGCGGTAACCACTCTGGTGGTAATCGTGGCCGTGATAATAGAAGGAGCGAGTCGGGAGGAGATTTCAAAAGGAGAAGGTACAACAATGATAACGTGAAGACGTCAGCATAAACATCAACTGTTTTTAGGGGAGGAGAACAAGCACCGGTCGTTTGTTACAAATGCGGGAAGGAGGGACACATCAGCCCAAACTGCCCACAACAATCCAAGGCGTGTTATAACTGTGGAAAGGAAGGTCATATAGCTAGAGATTGTCTAGTTGCGAAACCAAGTTCAACAGGGATGGTGACTCCAAAGGCTGTCCCGAACAAGTCAAAGTCGGTGGTTCCTGGAAGGGCGTTTGTCGTGACTGCACAAAACGTGAGGAACCCGAACGAGGTGATCACGGGTAAGCTAATCTTGAATTCTTGCGAAGTTTATACCTTACTAGATACCGGTTCTACCCATTCTTTTATCTCTCCTGCTTGTGCTCAACGTTTAAACTTGACTCCAGAGAAATTAGACTTTGACTTATCTGTTGAGACTTCGTTGGGTGAAACCTTCGTTACATCTACAGTTTATAAATCTTGCATGATCCAAGTTGGCACTATCACATTACCTGTTGATCTTATCTCTTTAAAGATACTTACTTTTGATGTGATTTTAGGAATTGATTGGTTAACCACTCATCATGCTAAAATTGATTGTTTTCGTAAGGTTGTTAGTTTTCATATTCCTAACCAACCTGTCATACGAAATTCAAACTACTAAACCACTAAAATCATCACTGTCATATCAAGCCACAAAGCTATTCGTTTATTGAAAAATGGATGTCAAGCTTTCTTAGCCCATGTTATGGATTTGAACAAAGACAAGTCAGATTTGAATAATATTTCTGTTGTTAGAGAATTTTCTGATGTATTTCCTGAAGAACTTCCCGGTCTACCCCTAGAACGTGAAGTTGAATTCTTTATTGACCATGAACCTGGTACAAAGCCCATTTCTAAAACCCCATATCGAATGGCTCTTATTGAACTTCAGGAGTTAAAGGTCCAACTACAGGAGTTGTTGGACATCAGTTTTATTCGTCCTAGTACATCTCCTTGGGGTGCTCCTGTGTTATTCGTAAAGAAGAAAGACGGGAGTATGCGACTTTGTATTGACTACCGAGAGTTGAACCATGTCACTATCAAGAATAGGTATCCGCTACCTCGCATTGATAACCTGTTTGACCAGTTGCAAGGAGCACAATTCTTTTCAAAGATCGATCTTCATTCTGGATATCATCAGCTGAAGATTAAAACTGAGGATATTCCAAAGACTGCCTTCGGAACTCGGTACGGGCATTATGAATTCTTAGTCATGTCTTTTGGATTGACTAATGCTCTTGCTGCTTTCATGGATATGATGAACCGTGTGTTTAAAGAATACTTGGATAAGTTCATTGTTGTCTTTATTGGTGACATCCTCATCTATTCCAAAAGCCATGAAGATCATGAGCACCATTTGAAGCTGGTACTGCAAAGGCTTCGTGATAACAAGTTGTATGCCAAGTTAAAAAAATGTGAGTTCTGGCTTGAGGAAGTAGCATTCCTTGGACACGTGGTGTTAAAACATGGAGTATCTGTCGACCCGACGAAGATTGAAGCCATACAAAGTTGGGAGCACCCAAAGTTGGTGACCGAAGTACGTAGCTTTCTGGGCTTAGCTGGTTATTATCAGAGATTCGTGGAAGGATTTTCTCAAATCGCTACTCCGTTAACTCAGCTAACTCGTAAAGATATAAAATTCGGTTGGAACGAGGATTGCGAGAAGAGTTTTCAAGAACTCAAGAGAAGACTCATTTCGGCACCTGTTCTGACAATACCATATGGTTCGGATGGATTTGTTATCTACAACGATGCTTCAGGCAAAGGGTTAGGATGTGTTCTCATGCAACATGGGAAAGTCATAGCCTATGCCTCACGGTAACTCAAAGAATATGAGAGGAATTATCCTACTCATGATTTGGAGTTAGCGTATATCATTTTCAAGCGTTGAAGATTTGGAGACACTACGTATGGGGAGAAAGTGGAGATCTATACAGATCATAAAAGCCTCAAAATTTCTTCACCCAAAAGGAACTCAACATGCATTAACGACGTTGGCTCGAGCTGTTGAAAGATTACGATCACACCATCCAATATCATCCTGGAAAAGCAAACGTGGTAGCTGACGCATTAAGTAGAAGATCATACGCGCACGAAAGTGCAATGTTTTTAACACAAAGGTCTATTTTGTATGACTTGCAAAGGATGGAGATAGAGATGAAGGCTCCAAGTACCCACGTGATGATATCAAACATGCGAGTAGAACCGACTTTAATCGATAAAGTTAAAGCTGCTCAAGCTACGGACATGGAGCTGATGCGTATGAAGAAGAAAGTGCAAGAAGGTGCTATTCCAGAAGCAAGAATCGATGAAGAAGGAATACTTCGAGTCAACTCCAGACTTTGTGTTCCTAACGATTCTGACTTGAAGCATAGAATCATGATGGAGGCACACAACACACCATTTGCAATCCATCCTGGGAGTACCAAAATGTATCATGATCTTCGACATACATTTTGGTGGAGCAATATGAAAAGAGAGATCGCGGAGTTTATCTCGAGGTGTTTAACTTGTCAACGTGTAAAAGCGCAACATCAAATGCCAAAGGGTCCATTACAACTACTTGAGATTTTGAAATAGAAGTGGGAACACATTACTATGGAGTTACAAGATTTGGGAAGAGAGGAAAGCTTAATCCAAGATTTGTTAGTCCATTTGAGATTCTTGACCGAATAGGAAATGTGGCCTATAGACTCGCATTACCTCCAAGTATGTCTCGTGTCCATAATGTTTTTCACATATCTAAGCTTCGTAAATATGTTAAAGACCTGAACCACATTATTGAGTTAGAACCAGACGAGATAGCCGAAGATTTAACGTACGAGGAGGTACCTGTTAAGATCTTGGATAAGAAAGAGCATGTCCTACGCACGAAGGTTATACCACAAGTTAAGGTTTTGTGGAGAAACCATGCTATTGAAGAGATGACCTAGGAGTTGGAATCAGAAATGAAAGCGAGGTATCCTCACCTTTTCGAAACACCAGGTACGTACGTCAATTTCGAGGACGAAATTTCATAAGGAGGGGAGGTTGTAAGACCCCAACTTTTTAATGAATAAAATAAAATTTCCTTTATTTATTATTGTGAATAATAAGGTATTAATTTGATATAATAACTTTGGTTATGGGTGAAATGTGAAAATTTTGCAAAATAAGCAAGTGGTTATAAAATATTCATTTTATCGGGTGGAATATTCTTTCCGCGTCGGGGAATATAAATGCATACGGCAGTAGTGACCAATTGTTGACCCCATAACGGATAACAATTGGCCGAATGAAGAAAAGCGACAAAATTGAATAACGGCGTAGTTATTGTTACTGCTAATTAACTGTTGGAATACCCGGTGGTTAAAGTAAAGTAATACGCGTTGTTGCACAGTAGCATACGGTATTGCATAGTATTGTTGAATTATTGATCCTTACGTAAGAAGGCACTACTCAATAATTGTCACAGTAGTTACAGTTTAATATTTTATTTTATTAATTCAATAATTGTTGCATTGATATTTTATATTATTGTTGTTTCAATTATCGTCGCTGCACAGTATCTCATTTATCATATCAGTAATTCAGATTATTTGAAATAATATTATTAGATAACATTATTGGCAATGTCTAGAAAGTTCTGTCAAGGAGAGGTTTGGTCACCTAATTGAGCGCCAGTAAGGAGAAATCCTTATTGGAAAGCCCCTTCTTTCCTGGGAACAGTCTGGTTGTCATAAATGTGACTCTGTAATATTATTTGTGAATAATTAATCATTGATTCATATGATAAGGAAATATTTATTTTATGTGGATATAAATGATGAATTTATTTATGTGGTTATAAATGAAGGAATTAATGCTGAGGTATTTTATTAGTATTTTGTCGGATTGGAGGTATTAAAAATCAAACCAGTATTTTTTAAGATATATTGCGGGAGTTATAATTTTTAATCCGACCATTGGATCGTTGTAATTTTTGGATATGTTATACATATATAAGTTGAGTATATGTCCACAAATTTTGAACGGTTAAAAATGAGCGTATGATTTATTATGAATTTTAAGAGGTGGCTGATTCGGAAATCAGGTTATAAATCATTTTGGTGGAAAATTCTAGAATTGGTGGGCCCCATTCTTAGTTGGTGTAGAAATGTGCTGAGATTTTTATTCAAATGTGGTGGATGGGAATAGTAGCAGGTAAAGCCACCAAAGTTGCAGGAGTTAAGTCTGCGCTTGACAGGCTTAACATTTTCCTATAAACAGAGGACTAAGTTAGAATTGAAAATCACACCAGAAACAAGTTTTCTCTCTTTCTCTCTCTAGATTATTGAGTGTATTTTGTGAGTATTTAGATACTTTGTAAGTTTCTATTAATCAGTGCAAGTTTTCTTCAGCCTTATACCGATATTCCGATTAGAAGTACTGATATTTTGAGGTAAGGGATGTTATCTTCTTCTTAAATTATATTATTTTCTTCAATATCATTATGCTGAAATATTGGTGAACGTTTTTATCAAATTTGGAACTTTTTTGTGTCGGGGTTACTATTAACGATATCGACACTATTCAATTAGAAAAAATGAAATTTTCTTCTTTTTGTCCAAGTTGTCTATTATGGTTACTATCTTTAATTGTATCCATGTTTTGATCATTATTTTTGAATTACGCTTCAAAATTGGTTATTTAGAATATTATTGAACTTGGATAAACCGTATGTCTGAATCCTTAATATTTGATCCGTTATCTCACTAGATTCGTTTTCTTTAAAATATTTTTTATCATCCTCGGTCTAAATGATGATACAAATGAATATCTTTGGGCTCAGTAGGTAAAAGATGAATGATTACCTAATGAATATCTTTGGCCCGTAGTGCAAAGATGAACATGTGTTGAGATGAACATGACCAACTGGTGATACAAATGAATATCTTTGGCCTGTAGTGCAAAAAATGAATATTTGATTCAAGATGTATATTGATTGATGTTATAGGGATAAAATATTGATGATAGACTTTTAAATCTTAGAAGATAGTAGAATTCTTTCTCTACTTGACTCTTCTAATGGATTGCTGTTTTTCGTTGCAGTTGTTGATCTAAAACTTGTTGTCTATTATATTTTATCAGATTATTCCATGTTGAAGACTAATGATAATTTGTTGTATATTATCTTTGTCATAATATTCTTTACTGGGCTAGTTGAGCTCACCCTTTTGTTCCATTTTTCTTCTCAGGAGGTGAGAACATAACAGGAACTAGTTGGGGTACGGAGTGATGGTTCTAGAAAGTTGTTTTAGCAGTCCTCACTATTTTTAAAATAGTGTATCAATAATTGTAATGAGGACTCCTTTTGAGTTTTTATACTCTCTATTTGTATTTAAACTCACAGTTTAATGAAGTTGTATTTGTTTCTGTACCATGTATTTGGCGACTCAGAATGGGTGATGTATACCTATTTTGGGGGAGTCACACCAAACGTGTAGGGTTTCATAAGAATGTAAGAGAACGTATAAAACGTGAGTCGTGGACTCAAGAATGAACGAATTCCTAGTTCGGATGACCGAATTACGAAAGAACGAACGAAGAACTTTAAAAACGTTAAAGTGAACGAGGAACGAAGATTAAGCCAATTGAATTGCATGTTAACAGATTCAAAACGAATTTATGTCTGTGGGTAATCGAAGTACGTAAGATAAGGAAGAAAATGGCTTTAGAACGACCTCGTTCCGAGTTATAACGAAGAAGTTATGAGATCAGAAAGTAAGCATCTCAAAATGAAGTTAACACTTAGAAAAATTTCTAGGGTTTAGGCTCGGCGCCGCAGCGCAAGAGATAACAAAGGACTTGGCACCGCAGCGCTAGCCCGGGAAGAGAGGAGAGAGAAGTAGGTCGGGTGCATGTCACGAGAGAAAAGGAAGGGCACGCGGCGAAGCATGCAGTGAAAGAAAAAAAAGGAGAAGAGCTTTTAAGCGCTTCAACTCTTGGGGAAGTGTAAGGAAAGATAAAAAACATAATGTTCAACTAATGTAACACTTAATCAAATGTTTTAAACCTTTAATGAAGGTTGAACGAAAAGATTAAACGAGATTAAAAGATAAAAAAATGTAGACGCGGGTTACGGAACCGATGTTCGGGGACCGTAGTCGCGATAAGCGAACGTAAGGGATTGCTATGATTGTGATTCCTTAGACGTTGAGTGATGAAGGTAATGAATAACATTTTGATGTTATGTCATGGTAATGAAAGATTAGTGTAAAGCGTTTAGACGCTGTGAATGCAACGTTGTTGCGATGAACGATCGGTCGTAGCATACAACGAACAGTATGGCTTCGATATTAAGAAAGAATAATGAACATGGGGTTCATGGGATGGATAACGATCGAAAGCGATTAAAACCTTGAGTAAAGGTTGAATGAGAGATTAAGAGACAAATAACGTGAAAGTTGATTACGTAAACGATCCTTATGAATCGTATTCGCGTTGGACGAACGTTCTAAGTATAACCTAGTTGTATGACTTAGACGTTGATGAAGGTAGTAAGTAAGATATGAATTATCGAGAAAGCGGTAACGAACGGTAATAAGAGTATTGAAAGCCGAATGTGAGTCGAGTAAGAATGAATCCTGATGTATGGCATTTAGTTGTCAGAAAGCCAAAAGGAATAAGAAATTGACTTAACGAACATTATATTTAATAGTTCGTATAAGTTAAGATAAGCTTAGGTTGTGGTACAATCGTAACCTTTGATGGTTGACATATGAGAGTTGGGCTAAACAATTCCTTCAGAGAGCGAAGGTATATACAAAACTGGCAACCGATCTAACTCACTGTGTGGGCAGTGTAGATGAGACGGGAACTTGTTTGTTGGTTGTTTGTGGGAAACCACTCAGAGTACCATATGGATTACTAGCAGAGACACGATGTGTGCTGAGTCCTAGGAAAGTTAAAAGAAGAAGATAAGAATGTGAATCATTAAAGATGATGAATGTTTTAAGTAAGACATCACCGTATGTCATGAAGCCGTAAATCGGTAATGAAAGTTAGTCGCGTAAAATTATATTGCAAGAACGCGAACCTTAAGAAGTAAAGTTAAGTAAACCAATGTGTAAGTCAAGTATATGACTAATTGGAATGAAGCGATTCAACAGAAGTCGAACATCGTATGTAAGGCAAGTTTCCTAACTTCATTCATATTTTAAATGAATGCTAGTTTCTAAAACATCTCAGATGTTGAACTTGAGAAGTTCTGTCTATGTGCGAATGTGTGATATTTGTACAAAGTGGTAGAATGTATGAGGCCTTGTGCCACAATGTGAACACTTACGTGTTTCGTGTGAGATGAACTGTTTCTATTTTTGAGTACATTCAATAAAAGAATGTTCTGTTTATACATGAACCGTTATTGTTAAGTCTGTCTTTATTGATTCTAGCAGATGGAATGTGCATGAAAAAGAGAGTAGAGAATGAAAGTATTTCAAAGTGCATGTAACTAATGTTTAAGATGATAGGAATCAAGACTATTCCTATTATTCAAGTTGCTTCGTAACCTTTGTTCGGTTATTGAAGTCTGAAAAGAATGTTTAAATTCTTGAAGTTGTTTGTTCAACTGTTATGACTTGCTGGACAATTGAATGCTCAGACTTGCTTTAAATGAAAAACATTTTCAGCGAACGATGTTAGAAGAACTTAAGCATCCCATATAGATCAAGCTGACGGTATCCAGATGAAGTGTCATTCAGAATGTGAATGAGCGAGAAGATCAAGTGAAGACTTGTAATGTAGAAAGATGAAAATTAAACTATAGACTAGTTTAATGAACTGTATGTATCCTTGGTGGCGGATACAAGTCACTCTTGTAAGATAAAAGGAATAATGTAATTATCATTATTTGTAATAAGGAAGGTTATAAGGTTTTAGAACCTGGTAATTCAGAATGTATGTTATTATATTTGGTATATAATGATGTATGTTGGATGAATGATGTACTTTTCGTGGACGTCACGGAATCCGGGTGTGAAGATAGACCGGATTTCGGGGCGTTACAAGTTGGTATCAAAGCTGATAGGTTATAAAGCTTAGGTATGAGTACCTAAGACTATAATCGTAAAGAGAAGGATAAGAAGATCACCACGTGATCATAGTAAATCGTAGTAATGAGATGAGTCGTTAAACGATGAATGATTTATAGCTAATGCTATGAATGAATGATACTCTGAAGTAAGACGGGAAGAAGAACTCAAATTGAGTTGTAAAGGATGATATATCTGAATTAAAGAAAATTTGTATTAAGTAAAGAGAAAGTTAGAAGTTGTAAGATTTCAATTGAGGACTCATGTGATGGCTGAGTTGTATGAATCTTTGTATGGGCAGAGGTTTGTGCTTGGTGTAACAACCACTCAGTTTATTACAGTGATAATCATTGAAATTGGTCGCGCTATCAAGATGTATATGACGAGAAGGTGAATCTTTTCTCATGTATATAATTGATAGGTAGAAAATGATAAGATAGGTGTGGGTTCTTGAAACTCATACTTATGAAAAGTTTGTGACTCATAGTTATATGCTATGTTTCTGAGCCCTAAGCATATGGATAGTCCTTGATTTGTTCTTGAATTACATATTGCGAAGATAAGTTCTTAAACACATATGGTTGTGGAAAGTTCCTAAACACATAAAGTGTGGTAAGTTGATGAACTATACTAAGGTATAGGAATGTTTAGACTGAAAGTAAGTATTTTCAGTAGACTTAGCATTGAAGGTGCTAGAGAAGATTAAGTATTGTCACAAGTAAGACAATGAAGGAAGATGGAGAATAGGATATTCCAAGTCATCTAGCTATGCTAGATTTCAAAATTTCTTGAAATCGTGCTGATGTGCGCATTTTGAAAATGAAAGAATTGGTTCAGCTTTTGGAACCAATGGATTTTAAAAGAACTATTCTTGGTATGTCTATGCTAATTGTTTCAGCTAGACAGAAATTGGTTTAAAATATCAAAATGAATTTTATATCATCAGTGCATTTGATGCAAAGATGGTAAAAGGATGGAGTTATTAATGCAATTAAACCTGGTGTTGGATTTGATCTTAGGATCAACAACCTGCTATGGTATGATGTATAATGACGAAGTCATAAACTGACGAAGTCCTCAACGTACTGTGAAGAGTGCGGTATCATGACGTCATAAAACGTTTTGATGTATTGCGAAAGAATTTAAAGAAGTAGTCGATGTCAATTGAGTTGACTAGACGAATGTTTCAAGTTGATGTCCAATTTATTGATATGGTCTAAGCTACTTGATTTGGCTAGACGAATGGTATGTCATGATTAAAAGAAAATCGAGCTTTCTTTAAAAAGTTATGCCAAACCAAATTATTTTGGTGCGGAATCTAATGAGTAAGTCTGAGGTGAACATACTCCGAAATGGGGTTATACGATGGGTTAATCACCTACGTATGGAAGAGGTAGTTTACCTTCTTTGTGATTGTAAACTGACCGTGGAAAGAAAGGTTACGGCGTCATGCTGGTAAACCTAGTAAGAGTTCATGGTCAATTTGACCCCTCAGTAAAAGTATGAAATGTTTTAAAGGAATCTTTATATTCCTCGTTATTCCTTTCACTTCATGATTCTTGATAAGTTATGAAGGGTAGGGAATGTTTGAAAGATAATAACTTCTTTGAAGAGAAGTTGAGAAGAAGAGTAAGTTAAAATTTCGAGGACGAAATTATGTGAAGAAGGGGTGAATGTGATGACCTGGGTATGTGTATGGTTTGAAGAAATTCTGAGGAAAGAATTTTTATAAGGGGGGATGGATGTGACAACCCGAAAATCTGAATTGTCCAGAAATTAAGATTTAAAGAATTAGTTATTAACAAAATGAATTTTTATTAATACTATTCTGTGCTATGTGTTTATTAATCGTTCTATAACCTAGAATAATTATTAATCGGGAGGATTCTGGCTACGAGTAAGAATTTTCAAGACAAAAATAAAATTTTTCCGGGAAGAAAATATTTCTTGGAAAAAAGACGAAATAAGAACTATTCACCCGACGAAACTTAAGCGTTAGGGTTTGAATAACCTAAGTTATTCTGAGAGTTTGGTATGTCAAAATGACATTCCGTCGAAAGATTTGACGATAATATATCGTGAAAAGCTAAGTAAGCCGGTAAAAGTTTTTCTCAAAAAACGTGCAGAAATCGGACGGAATAAAAATGACGAAAAGTATTGCTGTGTTCTTTTCATTAGTTTAGCTACGTTAAGGGAAAACGTGAAGTAAAACGCTTAACGTGGAAAAGTGTTTTTCAGTTTTTCGGAGATCTGAAGATTTCGTAAAATTTAATCGGTAAAGGAAAGACGAAATATCCAAAAATATTTGGATTCCGAGAATCGCGATTCGAACTATCGATTTAATTCAAATACGGAAGCACGAAGCTTCCAAGGGAAGCTAGGTAAGGAGGCGGGGCGGCCACTTGGCCACCAAGTAAACTTGGTGGCTAAGTTATGAATAGTAAGGAGGTTAGGGTGGCAAAATGACTAAAATGCCCCTAGCCTTGGTTTTCTATATAAACAAGCTTAAGCTCATTTGTTTGATTGAAAATTTCAACCAACACTTGAGAGAGAAAGAGAGAGATCTCGGATGGGGGAAGAGAAGGAGAAGAATGAGGAAAAGCTAGCCCGAAGTGCACGCTTTTGTCAAACGGAAGGAGATCAAAGGAGAAAGGTGATTTAAAACCTAGTGTTCTATAAATTTTCTTTAAGTTTTATGTTCAAAACATAACTTAATGAAGATAAGAAGTAGATTAAGTTAGAAATGATTTCATATGGTTGAAATCGTAAGAAAAAAGAAAATAAGAAATAAGAAATTTAGTTTATAAATTTCTTAAGGAAGTATAAGATTAAGTAAGGATTTTAAGCGATCCGAATGAATCTTATGAATGAGTAGAGTCAAATAAGTAAGGAATGGTGTTCTATAACATCAAATTCCAAGAAAAAGTGAAATCGTAATCCAAAATATCGATTAAAATGAAGAACGAACGAAGAACACGCGAAGAACACGAAGAACGTTGTTGATGGACAAATTTAAAACCATCGTAGTATAATTGTTGTTGATGGACAAGTTTAAAACCATCGCGTATAAGTTAGTTGCTTATTGCTTGGTTAGGAATGGTAGAAACTTTCATGAAGAACGAATTAAAACTAAGCTATAACGAAGTTATGGCGAAAATTTTGTAAAAGAAGAACGAAAATTTGAAAGTTAGTAAATGAACCCGAATGTAAGACCCCAACTTTTTAATGAATAAAATCAAATTTCATTTATTTATTATTGTGAATAATAAGGTATTAATTTGATATAATAACTTTGGTTATGGGTGAAATGTGAAAATTTTGCAAAATAAGCAAGTGGTTATAAAATATTCATTTTTTCGATTGGAATATTCTTTACGTTGGGAATATTAAATACTAATGTAGCTTGACCAATTGAGGGCCCCATAATGGATAATTATCGAATGAAGAAAAGCGACAAAATTGAATAACGGCGTAGTTGTTACCGTTAAACGTTGGAATACCCGGTGGTTAAAGTAAAATAATACTGGCGTTGTTGACAAAGAAGATACCAGATTGCAAAGAAGATTGTTGAATTATTGATCCTTACGTGAAGAAGGCACTACTCAATAATTATCACAGTGAATTCTTTATTCAATATTTTATTTTATTAATTCAATAATTCTTTGCATTGATATTTTATATTATTGTTGTTTAAATTATAAATCAACGCATGAATATCTCCTTTATCGGATCGAGAATTGATTATTTGAAATAGTATTATTAGATAACATTATTGGTAATGTCTAGAAAGTTCTCAAGGAGAGGTTTGGTCACCTAATTGAGCGCCGATGAAGGAGAAATCCTTATTGAAAGCCCCTCTTTCACGGAATAGCTTTGGTTGTCATAAATGTGACTCTGTAATATTATTTGTGAATAATTAATCATTGATTCATATGATAAGGAAATATTTATTTTATGTGGATATAAATGATGGATTTATTTATGTGGTTATAAATGAAGGAATTAATGTTGAGGTATTTTATTAGTATTTTGTTGGATTGGAGGTATTAAAAATCAAACCAGTGTTTTTAAGATATATCATGGAGTTATAATTTTTAATCAAATAGTTGGATCGTTGTAATTTTTGGATATGTTATACATATATAAGTTGAGTATATGTACACAAATTTGAACCGTTAAAAATGAGCGTATAATTTGTTATGAATTTTAAGAGGTGTCTGATTCGGAAATCAGGTTATAAATCATTTAGGTGGAAAATTCTAGAATTGGTGGGCCCCACTCTTGGTTGGTGAAAAACTGTGCTAAGATTTTTATTCAAATGTGGTGGGTGGAAATAGTATCAAGTAAAGCCATCAGGTTGCAGGTTAAGTCTGCTTCGACGTGCTAATATTTTCCTATAAATAGAGGGCAAAGTTAGAATTGAAAATCACACAAGAAACAAGTTTTCTCTCTTTCTATCTCTAGATTATTGAGTGTATTTTGTGAGTATTTAGATACTTTGTGAGTTTACATTAATCGGTGCAAGTTTTCTTTTTATATCTAGATATTCCGATCGAAATGCGATATTTTGAGGTAAGGGATGTTATCTTCTTCTTAAATGATGTTATTTTCTTCAATATCATTATGCCGAAATATTGGTGAACGTTTTTATCAAATTTGGAACTTTTTGTGTCGGGATTACTATTCACGTATACGGCACTATTCACCGAAAAATGAAATTTTCTTCTTTTTGTCCAAGTTGTCTATTATGGTTACAATCTTTGATTGTATCCATGTTTTGATCATTATTTTTGAATTCTGCTTCAAAATTGGTTATTTTGGAATATTATTGAACTTGGATAAACTGTAATACGAATCCTTAATATTTGATCTGTTATCTCACTGGATTCGTTTTCTTTAAAATATTTTTCATCATCCTCGACCCTAAATGATGATCTAAAATGAATATCTTTGGCCTGTAGTGTGCAAAGATGAATGATTACCTAATGAATATCTTTGGTAAAAGTAGTGCAAAGATGAGCAGTGTTGAGATGAACATGACCAACTGGTGATACAAATGAATATCTTTGGCCTGTAGTGCAAAGATGAATATTTGATTCAAGATGTATATTGATTGATGTTATAGGGATAAAATATTGATGATAGACTTTTAAATCTTAAAAGATAGTAGAATTCTTTCTCTACTTGACTCTTCTAATGGATTGCTATTTTCCGCTGCAGTTGTTGATCTAAAACTTGTTGTCTATTATATTTTATCAGATTATTCCCTGTTGAAGACTAATGATAATTTGTTGTATATTATCTTAGTTATAATATTCTTTACTGGGCTAGTTGAGCTCACCCTTTTGTTCCATTTTTCTTCTTAGAAGGTGAGAACATAGCGAGAACTAATGAGAGTGCGAGTGATGGTTCTAGAAAGTTATTTTACTTGATCCTCACTATTTTTAAAATAGTGTATCAATAATTGTAATGAGGACTCCTTTTGAGTTTTTATACTCTCTATTTGTATTTAAACTCACAGTTTAATGAAGTTGTATTTGTTTCTGTACCATGTATTTGGCGACTCAGAATGGGTGATGTATACCTATTTTGGGGCGCCACGGTTTAATATCGATGCTTAGGATATGATCCTGGTGAGATGTGAGACAAGAACTAGGAGGGAGAGATGTGGAATTCCTTCGCTAGTATGTCCTGACTAAGTTTATTTGGTATTTATTTGGTCGGTCAGAGTATATGGATAATATTTTGCATGACTATTAACCCTTGTTTTATGGCAGTATTTAAGAATGGCAGCTAAGAACGTTAATAATGGAGTGAATTAGATCGTGGAGACATCTATGAGAATAACCTGTCTATGCGGACTACCTCATGCATGGTGAAATCTTTTGTTATTCCATTCTTTCTTATTCTGTGGGAATAACCTGTCTACGCGGACTACCGCATGCATGGTGAAATCTTTTTCTATTCCATTCTTTATTATTCTGTGGGAATAACCTGTCTATGCGGACTATCGCATGCATGGTGAAATCTTTTGTTATTCAACTCTTTATTATTCTGTGGGAATAACATGTTTACGCGGACTACTGTATGCCTGGGGAATAACCCTTCGTATTCAATTGTTATTAAATTGTGGAAATGATTTGTCTACGCGCACTACCGCATGACAAGTGAAAATCCATTTGCAGTTTCATATATTATTTCTTTTCATATTCTTAAATCTAAACTTACTATGGTAACTATTGCTTCTATAATTCCTGAATTTAGTGGAATATCCTTGAGTTTTGCGCTTCATCCAGTATCGTTTCATTGGAATATTAATCTGAACTTTCTTATTAAATATCAATATTTTCACCCGGGGTACTATTCACGGGTTACTATTCACTCGGTTACTATTCACTCGAATATTATTCACTTGAGGATTTGGGGTACTTTTCATACTGAGTTACTATTCATGGGTTACTATTCACTCGTGTACTATTCACCCAGAGTACTATTCATGATAAAAATTGATTTCTTTTCGGTCCAAATCATTTTGATACAATATTATTCTTGAATTTTACTCCACAAAGCAGTATCATGTTGACAATTTGGATATTTTTAAGCTCTGGATAAATTTAAAGTCTTTAATATTTATCCTTGATCTCGTTTGATTGAATTCTTGTATCATTGTCATCATCCTCATGTTTATATTGTGATAAAAGTTATAATAGGCTTACGTGTGACAACCTGGAAATCCGAATTGTCCAGAAATTAAGATTTAAATAATTAGTTATTAATAAAATGAATTTTTATTAATACTATTATGTGCTATGTGTTTATTAATCGTTCTATAACCTAGAATGATTATTAATCGGGAGGATTCTGGCTATGAGCTAGATTGAACGAGTAAGAATTTTCAAGACGAAAATAAAATTTTTCCAGGAACAAAATATTTCTAGGGAAAAAGACGAAATAGGCACTATTCACCCGACGAAACCTATGGGTTAGGGTTTGAATAACCTAAGCTATTTTGAGAGTTTGGTATGTCAAAATGATATTTCGTCAAAAGATTTGACGATAATATATCGTGAAAAGCTAAGTAAGCCGATAAAAGTTTTTCTCGAAAAACGTGCAGAAATTGGACGAAATAAAAATGACGAAAAGTACTGCCGTGTACTTTTCATTAGTTTAGCTACGTTAAGGGAAAACGTGAAGGAAAACGCTTAAAGTGGAAAAGTGTTTTTTAGTTTTTCAGAGATCCGAAGATTTCGTAAAATTTAATCTGTAAAGGAAAGACGAAATATCCAAAAATATTTGGATTCCGAGAATCGCAGTTTTCGAACTGTCGGACGAATTCCGAAATACGGAAGAACGAAGCTTCCAAAGGAAGCTAGGTAAGGAGGCGGGGCGGCCACTTGGCCACCAAGTAAACTTGGTGGCTAAGTTATGAATAGTAAGGAGGTTAGGGTGGCAAAATGACTAAAATGTCCCTAGCCTTGGTTTTCTATATAAACAAGCTTAAGCTCATTTGTTTGATTGAAAATTTCAACCAACACTTGAGAGAGAAAGAGAGAGATCTCGGATGGGGGAAGAGAAGGAGAAGAATGAGGAAAAGCTAGCCCGAGTGCACGCTTTGTCCGACGGAAGGAGATCAAAGGAGAAAGGTGATTTAAAACCTAGTGTTCTATAAATTTTCTTTAAGTTTTTATGTTCAAAAACATAACTTAATGAAGATAAGAAGTAGATTAAGTTAGAAATGATTTCATATGGTTGAAATCGTAAGAAAAAGAAGAAATAAGAAATAAGAAATTTAGTTTATAAATTTCTTAAGGAAGTATAAGATTCGTAAGGATTTTAAGCGATCCGAATGAATCTTATGAATGAGTAGGTCAAATAAGTAAGGAATGGTGTTCTATAACATCAAATTCCAAGAAAAAGTGAAATCGTAATCCTATCGATTAAAATAAAGAACGAACGAAGAACACGAAGAACACGCGAAGAACACGAAGAACGTTGTTGATGGACAAATTTAAAACCATCGTAGTATAATTGTTGTTGATGGACAAGTATAAAACCATCGCGTATAAGTTAGTTGCTTATTGCTTGGTTAGGAACGGTAGAAACGTTCATGAAGAACAGATTAAAACTAAGCTATAACAAAGTTATGGCGAAAATTTTGTAAAAGAAGAACGAAAATTTGAAAGTTCGTTGTAAGACCCCAAATTATTAATAAATGAAATTTAATTTTCTCTATTTATCATTTTGAAATAGTAAGGGTTGATTTGATTAATGTGGTTAATTATGCGTAAAATGCACAAATATTTTAAATAAGCAAGTGGTTATAAAATATTCATTTTTATCGGAGAATATTCGTTTGGTCGTGGAATATTCTTGTTGTCGGGGAATATTCGTACTACGGCACAGCCTCTTGTGGTTATAATGAATGTGGGATATATGAGTATATGAGGAGGAAGAGTATTTTTGTTGCAATAAATGTTAAAAACATGTTAAACATGTCGGTGGACCCCATTTCTTGACTGGAATTTGATTATAGCCTGTAAAATCGCCTGTTTGTGGATTTCGGTCAATTTTTGTTTGGAATTTGGAAAAACTTTTTTCTGCAAAGTTGTAGATAATGGAATTTCCTATAGAAAGACACAAGGTTCGAATTTTTCTGACAAAAGGGCCATTTATTATGAATTATTGAAGTTTTGAAGTTCTGAAATAATTGATTTTTGGAAGTTTTAATTATTTTTTTCAAGGAAAACGTTTTTGGTGAGTTAAGTGGGTCTAGCATGTGACATTAATGGTTGAATTCAGATCTACAAAGGTTGGCGTAGGAAACTTAATAATATATATTAATATTATATTAAATTTTTTGCTTTGGTGTTCTAAGCATTTTCCTATAAATATATAGGTAAGAAATGAGCAGACTTGGTCAATATATCAACAATGATCCAAATTGCATCTATGCCTTGAGAAACTTTAGGAAGATCGGTAACGAAATCCATGGTAATGTGCTCCCACTTCCATTCTGGAATTTCAAGTGGTTGCAATGGACCTTTTGGTACTTGATGCTCCGTCTTGACTCGTTGACAAGTTAAACACCTTGAGATAAACTCTGCTATCTCTCTCTTCATATTGCACCACCAAAATGTATGTCGAAGATCACGATACATTTTGGTACTCCCAAGATGGATTGCAAACGGTGTGTTGTGCGCCTCCATCATGATTTTATACTTTAAATCAGGGTCGTTAGGAACACAAAGTCTGGAGTTGACTCGAAGTATTCCTTCCTCATCGATTCTTGCTTCCGTCATAGCACCTTCTTGCACTTTCTTCTTCATACGCATTAGCTCCAGGTCTGTAGCTTGAGCAACTTTAACTTTATCGATTAAAGTCGGTTCTACTCGTATATTCGCCATCATCATATGGGTCCCCGAGTCTTTAACTCTATCTCCATCCTTTACAAGTCACACAAAATGGGCTTTTGTGTTGTGAATATGCACTGCATGCACATACATGATCTTCTACTCAATGCGCCACTACCATGTTCGCTTTTTCGAGGATGGTATTGGATGGTATGATCATAATCTTTCAACAGATTCAAGCCAACGTCATTGTCGCATGTTGAGTTCCTTTTGAGTGAAGAAATATTTGAGGCTTTTATGATCCGTAAAGATCTCCACTTTCTCTCCATACAAGTAATGCCTCCAAATTTTAAGTACGAAGACAACAACTGCCAACTCTAGATCATGAGTAGGATAATTCCTCTCATATTCTTTGAGTTGTCATGAGGCATAAAGGCTATGACTTTTTCATGTTGCATGAGAACACATCCTAACCCTTTGCCCGAAGCATCATCTTTGTAGATGAAAAATCCCTCCGAACCGGATGGTATTGTCGTAGCAGTCTTTGAAATGAGTCTCCTTTGAGTTCTTGAAAACTCTTCTCACATTCCTCGCTCCAATAGAACTTTGTATCTTTACGAGTCAATTTGAGTTAATGGAGTAGCGATTCGAGAAAATCCTTCCACGAATCTCCGATAATAACCCACTAAACCGAGAAAGCTACGACTTGATTCTTGATTTCAGGTTGCTCCGACTTTGAATAGCTTCAATTTTTGGGTCAATGGATATTCCATGACTTGATACTACGTGCCCAAGGAATGCTACTTCCTCAGCCGAACTCGCATTTCTTTAACTTGGCATAAAACTTATATTCACGAAGCTTTTGGAGTATCAGCCTCAAGTGTTGCTCATGATCTTCACGACTTTTGGAATAAATAAGGATGTCATCAATAAAGATGACCACAAAGTGATCCAAATATTCCTTGAATACTCGATTCATTATATCCATGAAGGTAGCAGGAGCATTAGTCAATCCAAAAGACATGACTAAGAATTCATAATGCCCGCATGAAGTTTCAAGGCGATCTTTGGAATATCCTTAGTTTTAATCTTCAATTTGATGATATCCGTAAGCGAAGATCGATCTTTGAAAAAAATTGTGCTCCTTATGGCGATCAAACAGGTCATCAATACGTGGCAATGGGTATCTATTTTTGTTGGTGACATGATTCAACTCCGATAATCAATACAAAGTCGCATACTCCCATCTTTCTTCTTCACGAATAGAACACAGAGCACCCCAAGGAGACGTCTTAGGACAGAATGAAACCAATGTCTAACAATTCTCGCAATTGGGTCTTTAACTCCACGAAGTTAAATAGGAGCCATTCGATATGGGGCTTTGGAAATGGGTTTTGTCTAGGGTTCAAGGTCGATACAAAATTCAACTTCACGCTTCTGGGGTAGGCCAGGGAAGTTCTTGAGGAATACGTCGGAAATTTATTAACAATAGAAATATCCTTCAAATTTGATGTATTTTTGTTTAAATCCGTGACATGAGCTAAGAAAGCTTGACATCTGTTTTTCAATAAACGAATAGCTTTATGGCTTGAGATGACCGTGATTGATTTTAATGGTTTGGTCGCTTGAATTCGCATAATTGGTTTATTAGGAATATAAAAGCTAACAACCTTACGAAAAAAATCAATTTTAGCATGATGAGTAGTTAACTAATCAATCCCTAGAATCACGTCAAATGCAAGTATTTTTAAGGAGATAAGATCAACAGGTAATGTGCGGTTACCGATTTGAATCAAACAAGACTTATAAACAGTGGATGCAATGAAGGTTTCTCCTAATGGAGTTTCAACAGATAAGTCAAAGTCTAATTTCTTCGGAGTCAAATTTAATCGTTGAGCGCAAGTAGGAGAAATAAAAGAATGGGTAGAACCGGTATCAAATAAGGTATAGACTTCGCTAGAGTTTATGATAAGCTTACCCGTGATGACCTCATTCGGGTTCCTTGCTTTCTGGGAGGTCACAACAAACGTTCTCCCTTGCATTACCAGCTTTGACTTTTCTGGGACGGCCTTTGGTGCCTCCATCCTAGCTGAACTTGTCTTCGGTGAATGACAAAATCGGGCTAGGTGACCTTCTCTTCCACAAATATAACACGCTTTGGATGGCATCGCGCAGTTTGGACTGATATGTCCCTCCCCTCCGCATTTGAAGCATATGATAGGTGGTCGTTCTCCTTCCTTAACCACGGTTGCTGGTGCTGACGTCTTTCCATCATTGTTGAATCTCCTTTTCTTGAAATGTCCATTTTTACTGTCTTGGCCATGATTACCACCGAAGTGGTTACCATTTCTGGCATGTTGATTCCCTCCACGCTTGTTGTCACCATTTCGATGACTGTTACCACTGGTATTTTCATGTTGCCGGCTGCTTTCCCTTGGTTGCGTTGACTCGTTACCGCGCTCCAATAACTGAGCCCTATTTACAACATCTGAGTACAAACACAGTTTATGAGAAATAAGATATTGACGTATCTCCGGTTTCAAACCTCTTAAAAACATTCGTGTCATTCGCTCCTCATTATCGACCAAATGGGATGCAAACCGGGATAACTCTACAAATTTAGCCTCGTATTGCGACACGGTCATATTGTTTTGTTCCAACTTGATAAACTCCACCTCTTTCATGTGACGAATACTTTCGGGAAAGTACTTGTCGTTGAATAGCTCTTGGAACTTCTCCCAAGACATCTTGAGTGCATCAGGCTGGGTACGTTTTATAGATTCCCACCAGTAATCTGCCTCTTCACGCAACATAAAGGTGGCGAAGGGAACCTTTTGCTCCTCGGATCATCCCAAGACATCAAATATCTTGGTGATCTACTTTATCCATGCTTCCGCCTTAAGTGGTTTAGGCTCTCCAATAAACTCGGGTGGTCCCAGCTCCTTGAACTGTTTAACAGTGACCGTCCGAGAGTTTCCTGTGTTTACACTTGTATTTTGAATAGGAGCCACTCTCGCCTGATGTTGCATGAATTGCATGAAGCCTTGGAACATTCCATCATTCATCATTGGTTAATGTTGTTGTTTGCATGAGGATTGTCGCCTTCTTGATGCACGTTGTCCTGGTTATTGATCTGTGGAGACTCAACGGTCTCCTGTGCTCCATTGATGTTCTCAACATTCTCGAATGCCATTTTCAAACACTGCCACAAACAAGGGTTAATTGACATGCAACATATTATCACTATACTCTGACCGACCAATCAAATACCAAATAAACTTAGGTAGGTCATACTAGCGAAGGAATTCCCCGTCTCTCCCCTCCTAGTACTAGTCTCATATCTTAGCCGGGGATCATATCCTAAGCTTTGATACTGTTGTGGCGCCCCAAAATTAGGTATCGTCACCCATCTTGGGTCGCCACTTACATGGTACAAAATTCAAATACAAATTTCGTGTACAATTCGACAAAACATAAACTGTGAGTTTGAATACAAATATTGTATACTAGAGATTATACAAACTCAAAAGGAGTCCTTATTACAATTATTATTACACTATTTCACAGAATAATGAGGACTACTAATGTTATCATCTCGTCCGTCACTCCGGTCCCCGATTAAGTCCTCGCTACGTTCTCATTTCACGAAGAGAACAATAAAAGTAAAAGGTGAGCTCAACTAGCCCAAGGGAAATATTATGACTAAGATAATGCGAGAATATATTCTCGTTAGCCTTCAACAAAGTTGTTAAAGCGATACAATATAACAACCATCAAGTTTAAGCTGCAATGGAACAAGCAATCCATTAAAAGAGTCAAGTAGAGAATAAAATCTACTATCTTTTATGATTTAGAAGGTTTTTCATCACTTTTATCATTTGGGACTCGATTTTAATAAATAATCCACATCATCGAATCACCCCCGCACTACTGACCAAGGATATTCTTTAGTATCACGACCACAATTATCCATGCCTTACGGGCCAAGAATATTTGTGTATTCATTAATGATCATGATCATGCCAACAATCGGCATCCATCAATGCATTACGGGCCAATGAGGACTTTTACCACATCATTTGTAACATTACGGTCATGATTACAAGAATAATCTCTGGTCATAATCATACCAAGTCCATCTATACACTATAGGCCATGATGACTTTTAACAAAATATAAACATGAGGATGATGACAATGATATAAGAATTCAATAAAACAAGTTCAAGAATTATTTTATCCAGAACTAATAACGCCCAAATTGTCAACATGATCTTGCTTTGTAGAGTAAAATTCAAAAATGCTCGGAAGAATATTTCCATTTAAAAGATCTTTGGATGAAGCATAAATATCAAGGATATTCCACTAATTTCATGGAGTATAGAAGTCAAAACTTTAACTTATTTGAGTATAATAAGGAATGGAATAACAAAAGAAATCACCGAGCATGCGATAGAAGCACATGCATGATTATTCCAATAGAATAATAAATAACGGAATCAAGAAATGCATAAAAAGCATGCAGATGAGGATATTCAATGAGAATAATAAAAGGCGGAATCGGTCCGGCAGAAACACATGCACGAGGATATTCCAGCGAGAATAATAATAAAGACGGAATCGAGTTTGGCGTAAAACACATGAGCGAGGATATTCCAAGAATAATAAAGAGCGAAATCAGTCCCGGCGTAGAACGCATGCAGACGTGATATTCCAGAATAATAAAAAAGAATCGAATTAAAGGCGTAAAAACGCATGAACATGGATATTCCAATAGAATAATAAAAAGCGGAACCCGGTCCAGGCGTAGAAACGCTATGAGCGAGGATGTTCCAAATGAGAATAATAAAAGCGGAATCAGTCAGAGCATAGAATGCATGAGACAAGATATTCCAATGAGAATAATAAAGATGGAACCCGGTCCGGCGTAGAAACGCATGTGCATGGATGTTCCAGCAGAATGATAAAGAATGGAACAATGGAAGAATTTCACCAAGTATAGGGTAGCAGCGTATCTGAGTTATTCAATGAGAATAATAAGAATGGAATAATGAAGTTCTCTTCATAGATAAGAAAGAAATAATACTCCCTACCTTGGAAAAAGCTGGATCTTTGGAATAGTGAAAAGCATATTTCTCTTCTTTCTCTCTATAATTTCTCCCTATAATAATCGCTCTAAAGCTTTTGTGAATTGGTGAGAAATGAAGGAAGAATGAGCTTTATTTATAGGAAAATATAGTTTCGATAATTGCACGTTTTGGGGCTCGAAAATTACAGTACAATACCTCCAACTTTTCTTTTATTTTTAATTTAGTCCTGCAAGTATTATCAATCTTGCACCAACTCCCCTAATAGTAAATAATGTGAATGAATAGTTCAATCATGTGAATCAATAGTATAATCATGTGAAAATATGAATTACGATATAGTACCTCCATCTATACCTCAATTTTAACTTAGTCATGCAAGTATTATCAATCTTGCACCAACTCCCCTAATAGTAAATAATGTGATTCAATAGTACACATATGTGAACAAATAGTTATATAAGCATGTGAATTAGTAGCAATTAATTGCTCATTTATCCAGATAAATTACCCGATTTATCAATATAACCCCTAGACATCAATTATCATCGTAATAAATGTCGATTTTCACTAACAGAAACAATTCCAACATAATGAAACTATTTTTTATCAAAAATATAAATTTTGAAATTTCGAAGTTTGACTTTTCTCGAAAAAGTCAACTGCTGACTTTTTGACCAAATAGTGAATCCGGGAAAATTTTGTGTTTAAAAACTATTTTTACTAATTTCATCGTTCCGGACTCAAATATCACGTCCACGTCTCCAAATTCAACTCCGAACAACATTCATCATTAATATTATAACTCACAATATTTATCAACCAGGTCGTTCCCAGGAAAGAGGGGGCTTTTCAATAAGGATTTTCCCTATTGGCACGCAATTAAGTGACCAAACCTCTCCTTGACAGAACTTCTAGACATTGTAAATATTACAATTTATAATATGAATAACTTTGTCGTCTCAAGTATTAATTTAATAAAAAACATTTTATGCAGATGATATTGACTATAATTGAATCCATAATATGATAGATACGATCAAAGCAATTATTGTAGCAATAATTGAGTATAGCTGAGTGACTTCTCACGTAAGCATCAATAATCAATCTGGTGTGCTACTATGCAACCACGCCGATATCGCATTACTTTAACACGGGTGTTTCAACGATTAACAGTAAAACTTCCGTAGATTATTTTCATAAAGTATTTTTGTCATTTTCTCAATCAAACAATAATTCCGTTGTGGGGGTCCACCAATGATTGTCTTGCCGTTATACGAATATTCCTGTTAAAAGCGAATATTCTGAACCAATCGAATATTATATAACAACTTGCGTACTTTGAAATTTTTTTAAATATTACCCACAACTATAACATTATATCAAATCCACACCATAATATTCAAAAATATATTTCGAGAAAATTTAATCTTTATTCAAAAAGTTGGGGTCTTACATTGAAGACTAATGATAATTTATTTTATATTATCTTAGTCATAATGTTCTTTACTGGGCTAGTTGAGCTCACCCTTTTCCTTGTTGTTCCATTTTTCTTCTCAGGAGGCGAGAATGTAGCGAGTAATAGTCGGGGTGTGGAATGATGGTTCTAGAAGTGGTTCTAGTAGTCCTCACTATTCTGTAAAATAGTGTATTAATAATTATAATGAGGACTTATTTGAGTGTGAATATTGTCTAGATGACAATATTTATTTTTAAACTCACAGTTTTTATGTTGTATTAATAAAGTTGTAGTTATTTCTGTACCATGTATTTTGATGATTTCGGAATGGGTGTTGTATACCTATTTTGGGGCGTCACGATTGGTATCAAAGCTTAGGGATATGATCTCTGGCGGAGATCGGGAATAGAACTAGAGGGGGAGGCGAGTAAATCCTTTTAGTGTGTCCTACCTAAGCTTATTTGTTGGTCGGTCATAATATAGGGGTATTATGTGATTTGCTAAATTGTTTAATTAACCCTTATTTTATGGCGCGTATTTAAGAATGGCGGTGAGAATATTAGCTTGGTGGAGTTAATAAACCAGTGGAGACGCTCAGACTCACTAACGAGGAGAACGTGCAACAGGCTGGCAATGTTCCTCCTGTAAATAACACCACTGATCAGACAATGAACGACGAGATGTTTAGGAGCTTTTTGCAATTCATGCAAAACCAGACGAGGGAGACTCGTGTACAGAATATGGGTGGAAATGATATAACGCTGACATGTCACATGACCAAGCGAGTTCAAAGAGTTGGGACCACTGGAACTTATTGGAAAGCCGGATCCGATCAAGGCAGAGACGTGGGTTAAACAAATTACCAAGATATTCGTTGTTTTGGGATGCAAGGAGGAATAAAAGGTTCCATTCGCCACCTTTATGTTCCGTGGCGAATGATGGGAGTCTGTGAAATGTACCCAGCCTGCCGCACTCAGCATGTCTTGAGAAACATTTCAGAAACTTTTCAACGAAAAATACTTTCCTGAAAGTATTCGCCATATGAAGGAGTTAGAGTTTATTAGACTAGAACAAAACAACATGGCGGTGTCCCAACACGAGGCGAAGTTCGCGAGTTATCGTGTTGCACCTCATTTGGTAGAGAATGAGGAGCGAATGACGAGGATGTTCTTGAGAGGTTTAAAACACGAGATTGAGCAATATCTTATCTCTCATAAATTTTCTTTATATTGAGATGTTGTCAATGTGGCTCAATTATTAGAGCGAGATAACGAATCACGTTCAACCAAGGACCGCAACGTGGTCATATCAATGGCGGCGATCATCCTGAGCAATGAAAACCAATGGGGGAAAACATTCAGACAAAAGCGGTAACCACTCCGTGGTAATCGTGGCCATGAAAATAGAAGAAGCGAGTCGGGGGAGATTTTAAAAGAGGAGATTCAACAATGACAATGTGAAGAGCGTCAACACCAAAGAAAGAATCGGCTCCAAGGAGGAGAGCGACCACCGGTCATATATGCTATAAGTGCGGAAAAAGAAGGACATATCACCTAAAGCGCCCACAACAGTTTAAGGTATGTTATAAGCTTTGTGGAAAAGAAAGGACATATCGCTCGAGATTGCCATCAGAAGCGAAACCAAGTCCAGTGAGGATGGTGACTCAAAAGGTCATCCCGGAAAAGTCAAAGTCAGCGGTTCCTGGAAGAGCGTTTGTCATGACTGGTCAACATGCGAGGAACCCAAACAAGGTGATCACGGGTAAACTAATCATAAATTCATGCGAAGTTTATACATTACTAGATACCGGTGCTACCCATTCATTTATCTCTCTTGCTTGTGCTCAACATTTAAACTTGACTCCGGAGAAATTAGACTTTGACCTATCTGTGGAAACTCCGTTAGGAGAAACTTTCATCACATCCACTATTTATAAATCTTGTTTGATCCAAGTTGGCACCATCACATTACCTGTTGACCTTATCTCTTTAAAGATACTTGCATTTGACGTGATTTTAGGGATTGATTGGTTAACTACTCATCATGCAAAAATTGATTATTTTCGGAAGGTTGTTAGTTTTTATATTCCTAATCAACCTGTTGTTCGAATTCAAGCAACTAAACCATTAAAATCAATCACTGTCATATCAAGTCATAAAGCTATTCATTTATTGAAAAATGGATGTCAAGCTTTCTTAGCCCATGTTATGGATTTGAATAAAGACACGTCAGATTTGAATAATATTCCTGTTGTTATTGACTTTCCTGACGTATTTCCTGAAGAACTTCCCGATCTACCCCCAGAACGTGAAGTTGAATTATTTATTAACCTTGAACCTGGTACAAATCCCATTTCTAAAACCCCATATCGAATGCCTCCTATTGAACTTCAGGAGTTAAAGGTCCAACTACAGGAGTTGTTGGACATCGGTTTCATTAAATCTAGTACATCTCCTTGGGGTGCTCTGTTTTATTTGTAAAAAGAAGAAAGACGGGAGTATGCGACTTTGTATTGATTACCGGGAATTAAACCATGTCACTATCAAGAATAGGTAATCCGCTACCTCGCATTGATGACCTGTTTGACCAGTTGCAAGGAGCACAATTCTTTTCAAAAATTGATCTTTGTTCTGGATATCATCAGCTGAAGGTTAAAACTGAGGATATTCCAAAGACTAACTTCAAAACTCGGTACGGGCATTATGAATTCCTAGTCATGTCCTTTGGATTGACTAATGCTCATGTGGCTTTCATGGATATGATGAACCGAGTATTCAAGGATTATTTGGATCAGTTCGTTGTTGTCTTTATTGATGACATCCTCATATATTCCAAAAGCCGTGAAGATCATGAGCACCATTTGAAGCTGGTACTGCAAAGGCTTCGTGATAATAAGCTATATGCCAAGCTGAAGAAATGCAAGTTCTGGCTTGAGGAAGTAGCATTCCGTGGGCACGTGGTGTCAAAACATGGAGTATATGTTGACCCGGCGAAGATTGAAGCAATACAAAGTTGGGAGAAACCGAAATCGGTGACCGAAGTACGTAGTTTTTTGGGCTTAGCTGGTTATTATCGGAGATTTGTGGAAGGATTTCTAGAATTGCTACTCCGTTAACTCAGCTGACTCGTAAAGATACAAAATTCGTATGGAGCGAGGAATGCGAGAAGAGTTTCCAAGATCTCAAGAGGAGACTCATTTCGGCACCTGTTCTGACAATACCATCTGGTACGGATGGATTTGTTATCTACAGCGATGCTTCAGGCAAAGGGTTAAGATGTGTTCTCATGCAACGTGGGAAAGTTATAGCCTATGCCTCGCGACAACTTAAAGAATATGAGAGGAATTATCCTACTCATGATCTAGAGTTAGCGTGATCATTTTCGTCTTAAAGAGATGGAGGCACTATCTATATGGGGAAAAAGTGGAGATATATTGGACCATAAAAGCCTCAAATATTTCTTCACCCAAAAGGAACTTAACATGCGGAAACGACGTTGGCTCGAGCTATTGAAAGACTACGACCACACCATTCAATACCATCCTGGAAAAGCGAACGTGGTAGCTGATACATTGAGTAGAAGATCATACGCGGGAACAAATGCGATGTTGTTAAAACAAAGGCCCATTTTGTGTGATTTACAAAAGATGAAGATAGAATTAAAGACTCCGGGGACCCATGCAATGATGTCAAGTATACGTATAGAACCAACTTTAATCGAGAAAGTTAAAGTTGCTCATGCCACAGACACTCCAGACTTTGTGTTCCTAACGATTCTGATTTGAAGTACAAGATCATGATGGAGGCACACAATACACCATTTGCAATCCATCCTGGAAGTACCAAAATGTATCGTGATCTTCGACATACATTTTGGTGGAATAATATGAAGAGAGAGATTGCAAAGTTTATCTCGATGTGTTTAACTTGTCAACGTGTAAAGGCGGAACATCAAGTGCCTAAGGGTCAATTACAACCACTTGAGATTCTGAAATGGAAGTGGGAACATATTACCATGGATTTCGTTATGGGTCTTCCCACGGTTTCTCAAGGCAGAAATGCTATTTGGGTTATTGTTGATAGATTAACCAAGTCTGCTCATTTCTTGCCGATACGGGAGACTTATTCCCTTGAACGTCTTGTTAGTATGTACGTGAATGAGATTATGAGGTTGCATGGCATGCCAGTATCCATAGTTTCAGATCGTGACCCAAGATTCACTTTAAGATTTTGGGTTAGCTTGCAAAAATCTATGGGCACGGATTTATTGATTGATTCAAAGATACCATCCTCAAACGGACGGACAATCAGAGAGGACTATTCAAACTCTTGATGATCTATTAAGACTCTGTGTCCTAGACTTCAAAGGCGGTTGGGATAAGTATTTACCATTGGCGGAATTCTCCTATAACAACAGTTATCAGGAAAGTATAGGTGTGGCTCCATTTGAAGCATTATATGGACGAAAGTGTCGCTCTCCAATATGTTGGGATGAGGTGGGTGAAGCAACATTATTGGGACTCGAGTTGGTACGTATGACTACAGAAAAGATCCAAATGATTCGACAACGTATACAAACGGCACAGGATCGACAAAAGAGTTATGCGGATCTTCATCGAAAGGACGTGGAATTTAGTATTGGGGATCATGTATTATTGCGTGTTGCTCCATGGAAGGGAGTTACAAGATTTGGGAAAAAAGGAAAGCTCAATCCACGATTTATTGGTCCATTTCAGATTCTTGACCGAGTAAAAAATGTGGCTTATAGACTCGCGTTACCTCCAAGTATGTCTCGTGTTCATAATGTTTTTCATATATCTGTGTTGTAAGACCCCAAATTTTTTAATGAATAAAATCGAATTTTCTCTAATTATTATTGTGAATAATAAGGTGTTAATTGATATAATACTTTGGTTATGGGTGAAATGTGCAAATTTTGCAAAATAAACAAGTGGTAATAAAATATTCATTGTGTCGGGGAATATTCGTTTGGTCATGGAATATTCTTTACAGTCTGGGAATATTTATTTATGCGATGTTGTGACCATTTATGGGCCCCATAACGGATAAGCGTCGGATGAAGAAAATGACAAAGTTTGGGTTGTTATAAATAACATGTAGTAGTTATTCAAGTTAACCTTTGTTGGAATACGGTGGTTAAAATACGATGTCGCATGGTTGCAAAGATGATAGCTTTGCAGTATTGCAGATATTGTTTAATTATTGATCCTTACGTGAAGAAGGCACTACCCAATAATTATTACGATGAATTCTTTATTCAATATTTTATTTTATTGATTCAATAATTCTTTGCGTTGATATTTTATATTATTGTTGCTCAATAATTGTCATTGCACATCATCTCCATTATCGGATCAATAATTCATATTATTTGGAATAATATTATTAGATAGCATTATTGGCAATGTGTAGAAAGTTACATCGAGGAGAGGTTTGGTCACCTAATTGCGCGCGAAGAAGGAGAAATCCTTATCGGAAAGCCCCTCTTTCACGAGGAGCGATGGTTGTCATAAATGTGATTATGTAATATTATTTATGAATAATTAATTATTGATTCATATGATAAGGAATTATTTATTTTTTATGTGGATATAAATGATGGATTTATTTATGTGGTTATTAATGAAGGAATTAATGCTGAGGTGTTTTATCAGTATTTTGTCGGATTGGAAGTATTTAAAAATCATCCGTTTGTGGATTTCGGGTATTTTCTGTTTGGAATTTGGAAAAACTCAAAGCTACAAAGTTGTAGAGAATTCGATTTTGTGTGGAATAGACATAAATTTCGTATTTTTCTGATAAACGGGCTATTTTCTATGAATTATTAAAGTTTTGGATTATTGTTTAAATGATAAAATATTTTGGAAAATTCTAGAATTGATTGGTGAGAAATGTGCTCAATTGAATTTCAAATGTGGTGGGTGGCAATAGTAATGAGTAAAGCCATCAAGTGTGAGTTAGTCTTCTATGGCGTTCTAAGCATTTTCCTATAAATAGGGTGCTTAGTTAGAATTGAAAATCACACGAGAATTCATAAGTTTTTCTCTCTCTCTCTATATTATCGAGCGTATTCTTGTGAGTATTTTGATACTTTGAGTGTTGCTATCTGGTGCAAGTTCCTTGAGACTATATCGATATTCCAAATGAAGTATTATCTTTTTGAGGTAAGGGATGTTATTTTCTTCGTAAGTGATATTATTTCTTCAATATCATTATGCCGAAATATTGGTTGGAACGTTTTATCAAATTTAGAACTTTTCATGTCGGGGTTACTATTCATGAGTTACTATTCACGAGTTACTATTCATGTGTTACTATTCACGAGTACTATTCACAAAGCATGATGATTTTTCTTGTAGAATTTCTATCTTTTGGTGTCGGAGTTACTATTCACGTATACGGCACTATTCACGAATACGACACTATTCACCGAAAAATGAAATTTTCTTCTTTTTATCCAAGGTGTCTATTATGGTTACTATCTTTGATTGTATCCATGTTTTGATCTTTATTTTGAATTCTGCTTCAAAATTGGTTATTATGAAGTATTTTTGAACTTGGATAAACTGTAATACGAATCCCTAATATTTGATCTTTTATCTCACTAGATTCATTTTCTTTAAGATATTTTTCATCATCCTTAGTCCTAAATGATGATATTACTGAATATCTTTGCTTTTGTAGTGCAAAGATGAATGATTAAGCGATGAATATCTTTGGCACATGTAGTGCGAGAGATGAATGATTACCTAATGAATATCTTTGGCGTAGAGTGCAAAAGATGAGCAGGCGTTGAGATGAACATGACCAATTTGGTGATACAAATGAATATCTTTGGCACAGTAGTGCAAAGATGAATATTTGATTCAAGATGTATATTAATTGATGTTACTGAGGATAAAATATTGATGATGGACTTTTAAATCTTAGAAGATAGTAGAATTCTTTCTCTACTTGACTCTTCTAATGGATTCTTTATTTTCATTGCAGTTGTTGATCTAAAACTTGTTGTCTATTATATTTTATCAGATTATTCCCTGTTGAAGACTAATGATAATTTGTTGTATATTATCTTAGTCATAATATTTTCTTACTGGGCTAGTTGAGCTCACCCTTTTTCTTTTTGTTCTATTTTTCTTCTCAGGAGGTGAGAACATAACAGGAACTAGCCGGGGTTTGGAGTGATGGTTCAGGATAGTTGTTTTAGTAGTCCTCACTATTTTGTAAAATAGTGTATCAATAATTGTACGAGGACTCCTTTTGAGTTTTTATACTCTCTATTAGACAATAGTTGTATTCAAACTCACAGTATATGTGTTGTCGTATTTTGCACGACAATTGTATTACTGAAGTTGTCTTTGTTTTTGTACCAAGTATTTGGCGACTCAAAATGGGTTGGGTTGAATGGACCTATTTTGGGGTTGTCACAGTTGGTATCAAAGCTTAGGGATATGATCCCTGGCTAAGATGTGAGACAAGAACTAGGAGGGGAGAGATGGAGAATTCCTTCGCTAGTATGACCTGACTAAGTTTATATAGTATTTAATTGGTCAGTCAGAGTATAGGGATAATATGTGTTATGTCGATTAACCCTTTTTTTTGTTGTAGTGTTTGAAAACGGCATCTAAAATTTTTGTGATAAGTAATGAACCATATGAGACCGTTGAGTCACCAACGATCAATACCCAGGATAATGTGCATCAGGATGGCAATAATCCTCAGGTGAACAATGACACCAACCAAATGACGAACGACGGTACGTTTAGGAGCTTTTTAGAATTCATGCAACACCAAACGAGAGAGACTCCTGTTCATAATGTAGGTGGAAACAATGGCAACCCATGGTTGGTCATCTGTAAGCAGTTCAAGGAGCTGGGACCACTGGAGTTTTGGGGAAAACCAGAACCACTTACGGCAGAGATGTGGATAAAGAAGATCACCAAAATATTTGATGTCTTGGGATGTTCTGAGGAGAAAAAGGTTCCCTTTGCCACTTTTATGTTGCAAGGAGAGGCAGATTACTGGTGGGAATCGGTAAAACGTACTCAACATGCCGCACTGAAGATGTCTTGGGAGAAGTTCCAAGAATTGTTCAATGACAAGTACTTTCCCGAAAGTATTCGTCATATGAAGGAGGTTGAGTTCATCAAGCTGGAGCAAAATAATATGAACGTGTCACAGTACGAAGCTAAGTTTGCGGAGTTATCCCGATTTGCATCTCATTTTAGTTGATAATGAGGAACGAATGACACGAATGTTTCTGCGAGGTTTGAAACCCGAAATACGTCAATACCTCATTTCTCACAAACTTTGTTTATATTCAGATGTTGTGAATATGGCTCAGTTAGTGGAGCGCGATAATGAGCCAGCCCAACCGAAGGATAACGAGCAATAACACGATAATTATCGTACCGGTGGCAACGGTCATCGGAACAATGATAACCATCGTGGAGGAAATTATCATGCCAAAAATGGTAACCACTTCAGTGGTAATCATGGCCAAGATAATAGAAGAAATGATTCAAGTGGAAATTTAAAGAAGAGAAGATTTAACGATGGCGACGGAAGATGTCAAGAACAAAGACCAAAGAACAAACAACAAATTCTAGGGAGGAGAACGACCGCCGGTTAGATGCTACTGAGATGCGGAGAGGAGGGACATATAAGTCCAAAGCTGTTTCTGACTTTTCTAAGATATGTTTTAGTTGTGGAAAAGATGGTCACATAGCTCGATTTTGTCCTGTAGCAAAATCAAGTCCAGTTGGGACGGTGGCACCAAAGGTGGATACAGACAAAACAAAGTCGATGGTTTCAGGAAGAAGGCGTTTTTGTGACTTCTCAAAGAGCGAGTAACCCGAACGAAGTTAACACGGGTTAGTTAATTATAAATTTTTGCGAAGTCTATACCTTATTAGATACCGGTTCTACCCATTCTTTTATCTCTCTTGCTTGCGCTCAACGTTTAAATCTGACTCCGAAGAAGTTAGATTTTGACTTATTGGTTAAAACTTCGTTAGGAGAAACCTTCATTACATGTGCTATCCAAGTCTTGGATGAGAGTCACAGTTTTTAAATGATATTTTTATTGTTAATAAATCTCCTGACGTATTCTCGAAGGACTTCTTAGCCTACCTCTAGAGCGTGAAATCGAATTTTGTATTGACCCCAGTACAAAACCCATTTCTAAAACCCTTAAATATTTCTTCAACCAAAACGAACGTATAATGCGCCAAAAACGTTGGATCGAGCTGTTGAAGATTACGATCGTACCATTCAATACCATCCTGGAAAAAGCGAACGTGGTAGCTGACGCGTTGAGTAGAAGATTGTATGCGAGTACGAGTGTGATATTGTCAAATACAAAGACCTATTTTGTATAACTTACAAAGGATGGAGATAGAGTTAAAGGCTCCAAATACCCACGTTATGATGTTAAATATACGAGTAGAATCGACTTTAATCGATAAAGTTAAAACCGCTCAACCTACATGTAGCATCCCCGAATCCGGGTCCCAAATCGCCGCGGATCCGGTATACTAATTCTATCACTATTGCGGAAGATATAAACATAAATTGTTTATACATTAAACTTTACACACTATTTCCCCAAAATCGAGTAACCTTAACTAATACACAATCATAAACTATCTAACACATGACAATACTATTCTTGACCATACTTTTACAAATTAGTTTGCACATTCTATCCCAAGTTGAACTTGGCATTTTCTTTTCTCAGAATCGGCCAGTATTCGCCTTTATCTCGCAATGTTTTATCATGATATAGCAAGGGTGAGCATGAAAGTTGCCTGGCAAGTTTAAAAAAATAAGGTAAAGATATATCATGATTGAAAGAGTTTGAATAATAAGCTAGCTATCCTTCACAATGTAGTTGTGAATTAGCATGAACAAAATTTCAAAGCTGAATGAACATTGAAAATGAACATAACAATTATATCTGAACTGACTGGTAATGAAGGTGATCAGCCTTTCATACCTGATGAATACATGCAATATGTACAGAGTACAATTCATAAGCATATCTGTCTGAAACCACTCTTAAAAGAGTTTAAGTAAAAAGAACTTGAAAAACTTGCTGAACCGCTTGATTACCGTAAACACAATATAATAAGCTTTTCCCGAAGACCTAATATTAATAATATAGATCTCGATTATTAGAATAATATCATCACGGTTATAAAATAACTTAAACATATTACCACATAATCTTATATCTCTCTTATACACATAAGACATAGCTTCAAGTCAAACTATTTGATTCGAGTTGAAATCAATTTAATTCTATCATCCGACGGTCTAGTCGGATAATTTAAGGAGTCTAAGTTTAATTAAACTCTGCTAAACACTTGGCGATATCACAGATAATTTTCTTATCGATCTAAATGATTTTCATAAGTTGAAATATTTTTAGGATAATTAATATCATTTATCTAAATTTTCCGATCATTAATAACGTATTTAAATGAATTAAATACCACATAATTCTTTAATCATTAATATCTATTTAATATCAAATATTAATGAAAATCATTACATAATATTATAATATAATGTATAATATATCACGATATTTTAATACCTTAAAATCACATTTATATGATTTTTAAACACTTAAAATCATTATCCGATAATTGATATTAATAATAAAATATTAATATTTTCATGACAAAATATCAAAAGTTATAGTTTATAACTTAGAATATTTTTATAACACATAAATCATTTTATATGATTTTTAAAGCATTAATTCTATTTTCAAAAATCGAAATTAGTGCGTGACTTAAGAAAATTAGCTACCTCGTGCTTAACTCCAGAGATGCCCATCTTTTGACATAACCTTATATATGTTAACGTGATGCTCCATTTTAAATTTCGTGGCAATCAGAGTTGTAGAACTCCGGTTATAGCGATTTCCGTCAGAAAATCACAAAAATTGAAATGGTCATAACTTGGTCGTTTTTTAAGCGGAATTAGCTCATTTTTGGACACTAGGTACTTAATACCATATATTTTCATTTCCCAAAAGGCCAGAATTTATTTCACAATTTAAGTTTCCAAAACAGCCCCTACCATTTCTTGGACAGCAACTTTTTGTCATAAAACAGTTTAAGAGTCCTTTGCTAAAACTTATATAAAGCGAGATCTGTAACTCCGATTAACGATCCGTTAATTTTTTGGATTCAGTAACTTTCCGAACTACAGTTTTCATCTATCACAATCCATATTTGGACATGTTAAGCTCTCGAATTTAGCCGGAAGTGGCTGCTAAAAACTGTTGCTCTAACAGTTTTCTTACCTTTGAGTAGTTTGGGAGAAATTTCATAACTCTCTCCTCCGATGTCGGATTTAGTCCGTTTTGGAGTCTATGGAAATCTTATTGAGTGTAATATAACATACCAAAAGCCCAGAAATTTTAGAGCAGGCTAGCTAACCCCGAAATTTCCTTTTTGTGGCAGCAACGTTTTGGCCAAAAAAAAACAGTTTTGGGGTCCTTCACCGTAAAATCCATATCTCTCAAACCGTATGGCTAAAAATTCTCAAATTTTTACACAACCTGCATATCTACTGATATTAACACCCAAAATTTTTCCAGAATTTATAAAGCACAAAAAGGGACGAAAATGCCCTGCTACGGACTGATCCAAAACAGTTCCTAGAAAGCGGGACTGTTTTCACATAAATCAACACCACGACTTTTAGAAAGCGTGATTTTTGAGTTCTACCACTTAGGTTAACTAATAAACACATATATCTAAGGTTTTGAGTGTAGAACTATGGATTCAAGGTTTGATTTACAACCATCAAAATTACATAAACAAAAAGGGTTTATACCTTTGCTTGATTTTCTTTCTTCTTCAAAGATATGAGATGGATCTTGAGGTGTATGAAGATCAAAGTCTTTTCTTCTCCTTCTCCTCTTGGAGCTGCCGAATGGTATCTCTTCTCACTCTCTCATAATGCCATTCCTCCTTCTCTCTTTCTCTCTTTCTCCCTCTCTAAGTCTTGGACAAGTTTGATAATTAAAGTGAGGCTTTTCTCACTTTTAATCTATATAAGTTATAATTCAAGGAATCTAGTAAATTCTAGATGATTGATAATTGAGCTATAAGTCACATGCTAGGTTATAATTATTCCCCCTTCAATAATTTGCTAGATTTTGCAAGATTACATAGGATTCTCTAGCCATAATTCACCAAAATGGGACAAAAGGGTAAAATGGACATTTTCATATCAATAATTGATTTTTTTTTAATTCTTATTTAGTATACCAAATGTCCAATATGTCCCTCCTTAATTGGGCTTGTTTAAATAATATAACATCCTTAGTCCATTAAATCCACTTCTCTTGGACTCTAAATAAATTATTGGGCTATAATATTATTATAGTCCATTACTTTTAATTCTATTCCATTCTACCCTTATCATTATATTAGGGTTTACATGCACTCAAGTGAAATAAAAATTCTTATTTAAGTACATTTAATATCTTAACCTAATTAGACTTTGCTATAATTAGGCTATGAAATTAATTAAGCGAGATGTATAAAATAAATCTCTCATAATTAGTATATATTCTAAATATCATAATTCTCTCATCTAATAACTCTTATGTTATTCAATTCTTCATTCCTAATATATAATTAGGATTACACTAGTTTATTTTATTTGTTTATATAATAAACAAATATAAACCATCACATAATCTTCATATTCCTTTACTCACCTATTCGAATAAAACAATTTAATAAATTGTGACATGTTCCACAATTCTCTTAAATAGGTCACTAATATAAAAATAAAATATTAGGACCACTAAATAACGATAACCATTTAGGTTATTTAATTATCACACCTAATATATATATTAGGTTACATAACTTAATTCTTACTTCACTTTTATATACAAAATAAATGTATTCACATTATATAATGTATATTTATTTACTCATATCCATAATTCACATAATCATAACATATTTCACTTCTCACACTAATTTTGACTTTTCTCCATAAAAGTCAACTATTGACTTTGACCAAAAGTCAACCTTTACACATTTTGTGTTTCTTGTCCATTTCGACTAAATTGACGCTCGGGACGCAAATAAAGCGATCCATGCTTCAAAATTCTATCTCTAACTCAAATTTTGAGTTTTAAATTACTCCCTTCTCATTGCTAATCGTATTATCTAACGACTTTATACTTATTCAAATTCTTATTTGCCAGTCAAGGCCAACACTCAAACTATGTTAATTACTAACATAGTTTTATCTTGATCATTATATCATTAACTTAATTCATCATTCCTCTTGCTAAAATATATATAGCACCTTACTAAGTATATATATTTCTATACATATACTCATCTTCGTTTAACCTCATAGCATCTCTTCATGTGAAATCTTATCTCCAATAATAAAATTTCCATATGTACTTATATAACATTTTTTAGACTATTCCGTTCACATCGAATTTAAAGGTATCGTAATACCTTATTCTTAATATTCCTTCAAGTACATATTAATTCATTTCTAGGGTTTTGGAATTTTGTAACCCATATTTCCTCTATTCTTATTCGAATAGCAAACCATATAGGTTTTACTTGAAAAATTTTAAATAAATCCTCAAATTCTCATCTAGGTTTTATTCTTTAACCTTTATTCTAATCATTCAAGATTTTAGAAATTTTTGGGTTATCACACTACACACTGGAGCTGATGAATATAAAGAAGAAGGTGCAAGAATGCGTTTTTCTAGAAGTAAGAGTCGATGAAGAGAAGAAAGCTCAAGCCTTCGATTTATTTGAAATCCTCGATCAAGTAGGAACTGTGGCCTATAGACTCGCCTTAACGCTAAGTATGCCACGTGTTCATAACGTTTTTCACGTATCAATGTTACGTAAATATGTTGATGACCCAAATCACATTATTGCGTTAGAACTAGACGAGATAGCCGAAGATTTAACGTAAGAGGAGGTACCTGTTAAGATCTTGGATAGGAAAGAACATGTCCTATGCACAAAGGTTATACCTCAAGTTAAGGTTTTATGGAGGAACCATGTTATTGAAGAAATGAACTGGGAGTTGGAATCAGAAATGAAAGCGAGGTATCCTCTCCTTTTCGATACACCAGGTACATATGTCAATTTCGAGGACGAAATTTCATAAGGAGGGGAGGTTGTAAGACCCCAAATTTTTTAATGAATAAAATTGAATTTTCTCTAATTATTATTGTGAATAATAAGGTGTTAATTTGATATAATACTTTGGTTATGGGTGAAATGTGCAAATTTTGCAAAATAAACAAGTGGTAATAAAATATTCATTGTGTCGGGGAATATTCGTTTGGTCATGGAATATTCTTTCTGTCGGGGAATATTCGTACGACGGCGCAGCCATTTGTGGGCCCCATAATGGATAACTATCGGATGAAGAAAACGACAAAGTTTGGATTGTTATAAAAATAACAGGTAGTTGTTACCGAATTAAATCGTTGGAATACGGTGGTTAAAATACGATGAATACGCGTGGTTGCACAAAAGATATTACACCAGACAGCATTGACAAAGATTGTTGAATTATTGATCCTTACATAAGAAGGCACTACTCAATAATTGTTCTCACATGTGAGTTATTATTCAATATTTTATTTTATTGATTCAATAATTGCTGCGTTGATATTTTATATTATTGTTGCTCAATAATTGTCATTGCACATCATCTCCATTATCAGATCAATAATTCATTTTATTTGGAATAATATTATTAGATAGCATTATTGGCAATGTGTAGAAAGTTTTGTCAAGGAGAGGTTTGGTCACCTAATTGTGCGCCAGTAAGGAGAAATCCTTATCGGAAAGCCCCCTCTTTCCTGGGAATAGCCTGGTTGTCATAAATGTGATTATGTAATATTATTTGTGAATAATTAATTATTGATTCATATAATAAGGAATTATTTATTTTTTATGTGGATATAAATGATGGATTTATTTATGTGGTTATTAATGAAGGAATTAATGCTGAGGTGTTTTATCAGTATTTTGTCGGATTGGAAGTATTTAAAAATCATTCGTTTGTGGATTTCGGGTATTTTCTGTTTGGAATTTGGAAAAACTCAAAGCTACAAAGTTGTAGAGAATTCGATTTTGTGTGGAATGGACATAAAATTCGTATTTTTCTGATAAACGGACTATTTTCTATGAATTATTAAAGTTTTGGATTATTGTTTAAATGATAAAACATTTTGGAAAATTCTAGAATTGGTTGGTGAGAAATGTGCTCAATTGAATTTCAAATGTGGTGGGTGGCAATAGTAATGTGTAAAGCCATCAGTAGTGAGTTAGTCTTCTATGTATGTTTCTAAGCATTTTCCTATAAATAGGTGCTTAGTTAGAATTGAAAATCACACCGTAATTCATAAGTTTTTCTCTTTTCTCTCTATATTATCGGTTTATTCTTGTGAGTATTTTGATACTTTGAGTGTTGCTATACTGGTGCAAGTTCCTTCAAAGACTATATCCGAAGATTCCAAATGTAAGTATTATCTTTTTGAGGTAAGGGATGTTATTTTCTTCGTAAGTGATATTATTTCTTCAAATATTGATGATGGACTTTTAAATCTTAGAAGATAGTAGATTTCATTTTCTACTTAACTTTTCTAATGAATTATTATTTCCACTGCGAATATTGATTTAAAACTTGTTGTCTATTGTATTCTATTAGATTTTTCCCTGTTGAAGACTAACGATAATTTGTTTTATATTATCTTAGTCAAAATGTTCTTTACTGGGCTAGTTGAGCTCACCCTTTTTCTTGTTGTTCCATTTTTCTTCTCAGGAGGCGAGAATGTAGCGAGTACTAGTCGGGGTGTGGAATGATGGTTCTAGAAGTGGTTCTAGTAGTCCTCACTATTCTGTAAAATAGTGTATTAATAATTGTAATGAGGACTTATTTGAGTGTGGATATTGTCTAGATGACAATATTTGTTTTTAAACTCACAGTTTTTATGTTGTATTAATAAAGTTGTAGTTGTTTCTGTACCATATATTTTGACGACTCAGAATGGGTGTTGTATACCTATTTTGGGGGCGTCACATTAGTAAATGAACCCGAACGTGTAGGGTTTCATAAGAATGTAAGAGAACGTATAAAACGTGAGTTGTGGACTCAAGAACAAACGAATTCCGAGTTCGGATGACTGAATTACGAACGAACGAACGAAGAACGTTAAAAATGTTAAAATGAGCGAAGAGTGAAGATTAAGCCAATTGAATGGCATGTTAACGGATTCAGAACGAATTTCTGTCTGTGGGTAATCGAAGTATGTAAGATAAGGAAGAAACTGGCTTTGGAACGACCTCGTTCCAAGTTATAACGAAGAAGTTATGAGATCGGAAAGTAAGCATCTCAAAATGAAGTTAACACTTAGAAAAATTTCTAGGGTTTAGGCTCGGCGCCGCAGCGCCGGCTGAGCTTGGAGAAGTGACGTCGCATGCGATCTCGGGCCTCAACTTTGCATTAATTGGCCGCAGTCATGAGAGATAACAAAGGACTTGAGCCGCAGCGGCCACCGAAGAGAGAGAGAGAGAGAAGTAGGTCGTCTTGCAACACGAGAGAAAAGAAAGGGTGCAGCCGCAGTGGCGCGATGAAGGGAAAAAGCCAGAGAATAGCTTTTAACTGCTCAGCTCTTGGGGGAAGTGTAAGGAAAGATAAAGAGCATAATGTTCAACTAATGTAACACTTAATCAAGTGTTTAAAACCTTTAATGAAGGTTGAACGGAAAGATTAAAAGATAAAAAAATGTAGACGCGGGTTACGGAACCGATGTTCGGGGACCGTAGTCGCGATAAGCAAACGTAAGGGATTACTATGATTGTGATTCCTTAGACGTTGAGTGATGAAGGTAATGAATAACATTTCGATGTTATGTCATGGTAATAAAAGATTAGTGTAAAGCGTTTAGACGCTGTGAATGCAACGTTGTTGCGATGAACGATCGGTTGTAGCATACAACGAACAGTATGGCTTCGACATTAAGAAAGAATAATGAACATGGGGTTCATGGGATGGATAACGATCGAAAGAGATTAAAACCTTGAGTAAAGGTTGAATGAGAGATTAAGAGACAAGCAACGTGAAAGTTGATTACATAAACGATCCTTGTAAATCGTATTTGCGTTGGACGAACGTTCTAAGTATACCCTAGTTGTATGACTTAGACGTTGATGAAGGTAGTAAGTAAGATATGAATTATCGAGAAAGCGGTAACGAATGGTAATAAGAGTATTGAAAGCCGAATGTGAGTCGAGTAAGAATGAATCCTTAGGTATGGCATTTAGTTGTCAGAAAGCCTAAAGGAATAAGAAATTGACTTAACGAACATTATATTCAATAGTTTGTATAAGTTAAGATAAGTTTAGGTTGTGGTACAATCGTAACCTTTGATGGTTGACATATGGGAGCTGGGCTAAAGAATTCCTTCAGAGAGCGAAGGTATATACAAAACTGGCAACCGATCTAACTCACTGTGTGGGCAGTGTAGATGAGACGGGAACTTGTTTGTTGGTTGTTTGTGGGAAACCACTCAGAGTACCATATGGACTACTAGCAGAGACACGATGTGTGCTGAGTCCTATGAAAGTTAAAAGAAGAAGATAAGAATGTGAATCATCAAAGATGATAAATGTTTTGAGTAAGACATCTCCGTATGTCATGAAGCCGTAAACCGGTAATGAAAGTTAGTCGCATAAAATTATATTGCAAGAACGCGAACCTTAAGAAGTAAAGTTAAGTAAACCAATGTGTAAGTCAAGTATATGACTAATTGGTGTATGTGTTATTTCCTTATGTGTTATAGGGATTGGAATGAGCAGTTCAGCGTAAGCTATAGCTATGCATATGGAAAGTTTCCTAACTTCATTCATATTTTAAATGAATGCTAGTTTCTAAAACTTCTCAGATGTTGAACTTGAGAAGTTCTGTCTATGTGCGAATGTGTGATATTTGTACAAAGTGGTAGAATGTATGAGGCCTTGTGCCACAATGTGAACACTTCGGTGTTTCTGTGAGATGAACTGTTCTATGTTTGAACTGTTCAATAAAAGAATGTTCTGTTTATATATGAACCATTATTGTTAAGTCTGTGCTATTGATTCTATCCAGACAGAATATGTATGAAAGAGAGTAGAGAATGAAAGTATTTCAAAGTGCATGTAACTAATGTTTAAGATGATAGGAATCAAGACTATTCCTATTATTCAAGCTGCTTCGTAACCTTTGTTCGGTTATTGAAGTCCAAAAGAATGTTTAAATTCTTGAAGTTGTTTGTTCAATATTATGACTTCTTTGGGCAATTGAATGCTCACACTTGCTTTAAATGAAAAACATTTTCAGCGAACGATGTTAGAAGAACTTAAGGATCCCGTATAGATCAAGCTGACGGTATCCAGATGAAGTGTCATTCAGAATGTGAATGAGCAAGAAGATCAAGTGAAGACTTATAATGTAGAAAGATGAAAATTAAACTATAGACTAGTTTAATGAACTGTATGTATCCTTGGTGGCGGATAAAAGTCACTCTTGTAAGATGAAAGGAATAATGTAATTATCATTATTTGTAATAAGGAAGGTTATAAGGTTTTAGAACCTGGTAATTCAGAATGTATGTTATTATATTTCAAAGATATAATGATGTATGTTGGATGAATGATGTACTTTGACGCACGGAACCGGGTGTGAAGATAGGCCCGGATTTTTGGGCGCTAAGTTGGTATCAAAGTCGATAGGTTATAAACCTTAGGTATGAGTACCTAAGACTATAATCGTAAAGAGAAGGATAAGAAGATCACCACGTGATCATAGTAAATCGTAGTAACAGATGAGTTGTTAAATGATGAATGATTTATAGCTAATGCTATGAATGAATGATACTACGAAGTAGTACGGGAAGAAGAACTCAAATTGAGTTGTAAAGGATAGTATACGAATTAAAGAAAATTCGTAATAAGTAAAGAGAAAGTTAGAAGTTGTAAGATTTTAATTGAGGACTCATGTGATGGCTGAGTTGTATGAATCTTTGTATGGGCAGAGGTTTGTGCTTGGTGTAACAACCACTCAGTTTATTACAGTTATAATCATTGAAATTGGTCGCGCTATCAAGATGTATATGACGAGAAGGTGAATCTTTTCTCATGTATATAATTGATAGGTAGAAAATGATAAGATAGGTGTGGGTTCTTGAAACTCATACTTATGAAAAGTTTGTGACTCATAGTTATATGCTATGTTTCTAAGCCCTAAGCATATGGATAGTCCTTGATTTGTTCTTGGATTACATATTGCAAAGATAAGTTCTTAAACACATATAGTAATTACTGAATAATTGTTATAGTAATTACTGTTCAATATTTTATTTCATTGATTCAATAATTGCTACGTTAATATTTTATATTATTGTTGTTTCAATTATTATCACTGCACAGTATTTCCCATTATCAGATCAATAATTCATATTATTTGAATAATATTATTAGATATCATTATTGGTAATGTCTAAGGAAATTATGTCTAGGAAAGAGGTTTGGTCACCTAGTTACGTGCCAGTAAGGAGAAATCCTTATCGGAAAGCCCTATCTTTCCTAGGAACGACCTGGTTGTAATATTGTGATTCTGTAATATTATTTGTGAATAATTAATTATTAATTTATATGATAAGAAAATATTTATTTTATGTGGATATAAATGAAGGAATTAATATTGAGGTGTTTTGTCGGAATGGAGGTATTAAAAATCATCCGTATATGGATTTCAAATATTTTCTGATTGGAATTTGAAAAAACTTTCTTCTACAAAGTTGTAGAGAATTAAATTTCGTATAGAACGGACATAAAATTCGTATTTGTTTGATAAAAGAGCTATTTATTATGAATTATTGATGTTTTTGAAATAAATGTTTTTTATTAAAAACATGTGGGCCCCACTTTTGGTTGTTGTGGAAAAATCTAATTTTTGGTGGGCCCCACTGTGGTGTGCCAAAATTTGATCAATTGTGGTGGGTGTGAATTTTTTTTTATAAAATATTATTTTATTAATTTAGTCTACTTTGGCGTTCTAAGTATTTTCCTATAAATAGGGTGTTTAGTTAAAATTGAAAATCACACCAGAATTATAAGTTTTCTCTCTCTATATTATCGAGCGTATTTTGTGAGTATTTAGATATTTTGAGAGTTACTATTCAGTGCAAGTTTCCTTCAGTGTTATATCCGATATTTTAGACAGAAGTACTATTCTTTAGAGGTAAGGGATGTTATTTTCTTTGTAAATGATGTTATTTTTTTTAATATCATTATACCAAAATATTGGTATGAATTTTATTATGAAATTTTTACTTTTTCATGTCGAGGTTACTATTCACGATACTGAGATTATTCACGATCTACATTATTCACTTAATCATAAGATTATTCACAAAATATGATTTTTCTTGTAAAATTTCTACCTTTTTTGTGTCAGGGTTACTATTCACGTATACGACACTATTCACAAATACGACACTATTTACAGAAAAATAAAATTTTCTCTTCTTTGTCCAAGATGTCAATTATGGTTACTATCTTTGATTGTATCCATGTTTTGATCTTCATTCTTGAATTTTACTCCACTATGGTTTATTATGGAGTATTTTTGAATTTGGATTATCTAAAGTATGAATCCCTAATTTTGTTATTTTATCTCACTGGATTCGTTTTTTTAAAATATTTTTCATCATCATCAGTCCTAAATGGTGATATAACTGAATATCTTTGGTCTGTAGTGCAAAGATGAATGATTATCTGATGAATATCTTTGGCCGTAGTGTAAAGATAGATAGGTGTTGAGATGAACATGATCAACTGGTGATACAAATGAATATCTTTGGCCTGTAGTGCAAAGATGAATATTTGATTCAAGATGTATATTGATTGATGTTACAGGGATAAAATATTGATGATGGACTTTTAAATTCATAGATGATAGTAGATTTCATTCTCTACTTAACTCTTCTAATGAATTGTTATTTCTGCTGCGAATATTGATCTAAAATTGGTTGTCCATTATATTTTATCTGATTTATTGAAGGTTAACGATAATTTTTTGTACATTATCTTAGTCATAATATTCTTTACTAGGCTAGTTGAGCTCACCCTTTTCTTTTTTGTTCCATTTTTCTTCTCAAGAGGCGAAAATACAGCTGGAACTAGTCAGGGTGTGGAGTGATGTTCTAAGTCAGTTGTTTTAGCAGTCCTCACTATTTTGTAAAATAGTGTAACAATAATTATGAGGACTTATTTGATTTTGAATACTGTCTAGATGACAATATTTATATTTAAACTCGCAGCATATGTGTTGTCGTATTTTGCACGACAATTGTAATAATGAAGTTGTAGTTGTTTTTTGTACCATGTATTTGGCGACTCAGAATGGGTGATGTATACCTATTTTGGGGGTGTCACAATAAATATCAGATTGGAATACGGAATTAAAGACCTGCAAAGAACAAATTATTTATTGAACGGAGATTAGAACATAGATCCTAGTAGAATCATAGTTTAATAGAGTCAAAATTGTTGTTGAAGACATGACACGGGTGATCCCTGTCCTTAAGGTCTTTATCGCCCCACCACGAATGGTTTACTAAGAGTTACACACGATATACCTCCAGGATATTTGTTAAGCCTTAGTGGATTATCTGTGATAGCAATTCACAGAAAATTTCAATAGAACACTGCTTTGTAGTAGTTATTTGTTTGTCAGAGGAATAGAAGAAGATAGAATAAAGAGAAAAAATATATGTGAAAAATCATATATATATGTAAATTTATATCTTACATATGCATATATCTAATCTTATGTATATATATCAACATATATATATATATATGTAAGTTACATAATATACTATTTAATTCTATATTTAACCATACTTATTAATACTAAATATGTAAGTTACATACTAGTTAGTATTAATGTAGTGGTTAATTAGAATTTAAATAGCACTCAATAATTTCCTTTTGTTCCAAAAAAATAAAATAAAATAGACTTCTATTAAATGGACCTAAGGAAAATGGACCTAAGGAAATACAGTTTTTATCAAACAATTTTGCACCTTATTAAATGTCTCACTATAGACACTAATCAAATGATTTCTACATAAATCAAATAAAATTCTCTTTTATTCTCCACGTAGAGGACATTAATTTACATCTTTTATACTTACTTAAATTATGTCTGCATATGAGTTTTATCAAAAATATGACATTATAAGTCACAAAAGTATAAAATAAAGTGCAATATATAACACTCCCCCACTTGTTTGAAAAAACTATTTTTATCCAAACAATTTTCTATCAAACAACTCTAAGGCATGTGTGCATAAAAGAGGGTGTGACGAACATTGAACCTTCCCTTAGTGTAAACAACTCAAAGTCACATCGAAGTTGAAGGTGTCCGTAGATTGAACCTATACTTCTATATGATATGAGCGGAATTGTCACACACACTCAAAATCCTCCTACCACGGTGAGTATTCTCAATTGCTTTGCGCTAATATGGCCATGCGCAATACCCTATTTCATGAACCTCTAAGAGAGTAAACCAAAACCCTCTATAAGAAACGGCTCCACTTCTAGTTCATATAGGCAAAGTGTTTCACATGTGTTTCTGTTGCTAAGAACACAACAACTTTGTTAAGAGTATAACTCAGCCCTGGTCGTGCGACAGACGTTACCATCTTAAACTACATATGGAACCAAATCGATAGTAACATAGTCAGCAATTGTGACTTATTTTTCCCATTGAACCTATAAACTAGGGGTAATCTAGGAATAGGTTGTGTTTCCATCACCCTTGACTCAAAGTGGTTTAAGTTTCATATCACAAGTAATTAAACTTACTAAGATCTCGTCAAAGTCTTAGTAAAAAGATAAGTCAAGTCGTCACTTGACTTTCTCGCAGATAAATATTATAATACCTTCTTGTATCAATTATCTAATAAAAATTATGTTTATGACCAACATGTCAGACTTACCATTAAAGGTAATCTCATATGCTCTATAAAATACAATTTCATTATCACATCATAATGAACTAAGCAATGGAAGTGACCACAATTTCATTATCACATCATAATGAACTAAGCAATGTAAGTGGATACAATTCACACAAATTTCGATTCCATTTGCTTTCTCCATCATATAAAGCAATAGTATTACTTGCTACTCCAAGTAAATTATTCCCTCACTAAGGGTAATAATATATCCACCTACTTGTAAAAATATAATTATATATTCACCTACTTGTGAATATTTTATACTTATTCAAGATCACAACAAGTTATGAATCTAAGATTAATAATTTGTACTATATAAAAATTTTTACTAACACAATATTGTGAAATAAGAGGCTTTAGACTAGGCTACAATCAATGTTTTAACAAACACCCTGATCCATTAAACTTCTCTCATAAAATAATAACATTAGATCCATATTGTGAAATGGAAAATACTCATTTGTTTCTTACTCATCTAAGAAACAAAACCCAAGATTGAGTGAAAATTCACCTACTTGTAAATTTATAATTTTCCTCACTAAAATATAAGTGACACTTATGTGATCTATTAAAACATTGAGAGATCTAACAAAAACCAATGTAAATCATTAGTATACTAAGTTTAAAACTGTATGTAATATCTGATCTCGTGCATTACATATCAAACATAAGGCTCGCACTAGCGAATGTGTACTTTTAGTGTACCACTACTATTAAAGAATTATAAATTCTTCAATATCAAGGTATATCAAACTTAGTTTAGTATAGCCTCTCAATACAATTTAATTGGTTTAGTTAGAATCTCCACTATGTTTTCATATGATAATAAGATAACATCTATTTTACAAGTCTTTCAACATAAAGACAAAAATAGATATTTCTTAAACTCGTTTACGTTAACAATACTATGTAAAATGATCAACATATCATTAACATACACAAAAACTATCACATTATAATTTATACAATTATATTGTTAGTGTAAACATATAAATAATTCTATATCTGAAAGAATCTCAAGGTAAATATGCAAATATTATCACCTAATATGTATCCACTTAAATATTTATAACTTAGTTTCAATCTCACTATTGAACTAAATCACAATAAATATTTTGGATCATATTTAGGCTAATAAAATAGGTATTTTATTTACCAAATTATTATATTGATTTCCTTCACCAAATTAATATTTCTCTTTCTAGGTTCAGTTTATAACTTTGTTGAACCTTAGATAATTAATTAAGTGAAATAATTTCACACTTCAATATTATTCAAAAGTTTATGTTTCAAAGACTTTCATTTCACAGAACTACACAATCAAATTGAATTTCGCAACAAGAAATCCATAAGCCTTACTATTTCTTACATAAATAAATTTATGCTCCAAATAGTTCAAAGACCAAAATAAAAATCTTAAAGAATAATTTCACTTCATAATATTATGCTCACTACTTCAAATAAATTTTAGATTAATTGACATTTTATGTGACAATATTCCTATAAATATTACTTCCACGTGAGAATATTAAGGAACACTTCTCAAAATAAAAAATAAGTTCTTGTACATTTTATGTATTAGTTATTCATATAAAGATTGCTTCAACTTAAGAATATTTTAGAACACCCCCACATAAGAAAACAAGTTCTTATTTTCTGAATTACATAAAATTTCAAATCTAAAAAATATTTAATATAAGCACATAAATTATACATGTACAATTTTCAAGTATACCAACACGTAATACTTGACTCTATGTAAATAATATAAAATTCAAAGATATACAAATTATAAAGACAACTCATCATATTGCACAAATTTATTTGTATATAAATAATAAAATATAAAATTTATATTTACTTTCTAAGAAATTAATTTATCACAAACAAAATTAATTTATGTAGAAAACAAATAAAATTTACACACATGATGAATTAGTATATCCTCAAGTGTTTTCTTATCCCAACTTAGACATGAAATACCATAAACATTATTTCTTTTGAAAATTATAAATATAGATTTCAAGACATTTATCATAATAATATGAAATACTTGAACTTCACTATATTTATAAAAAGTCAAAAAATAAAATATTTACCTCAATTAGAATATACATAATTCATATAATCACATTAAAATTTACTACTTCTTGGACAAGAAGTACACATAAAAATAAATCAACATATACCAATTATGATTATCCCAAAAATACTACAAATATCATTTCTAAGTATTTTCTCAACATCAAAGTAATATTGTATTCAAGATTTACTCAACCAAATCTACTTCTACAATATCTCTTCTAACTATTAGTTGATAATTAATTTATTATCCATAAACAAAGTAATTTATCTCAATATTCATGCATACAAATACTAAGTAATATTCCACACTAAATATTACCTCAAACTTTCTACGCATAATTTTGTTCAAGAAGAACATAAATTTATTATATTTTCAAAATAAATTAATTTACAACTAATTTGTTATACATAGAGACAAGTAAACTTCTCAAATTTTACTACAACTTTCTCATAATAAATTAATCTCAATTAGTGTATAAGAAAATAATTGTATCAAATTTCATACATACATATACACATCAAATATTTTATCTACTCATAAAATATTATAAACAAAATATATATGTTCAAAATTAAATTTATTCCATCATGAACAAAAATTTAATTACTTTTTTTATCCCACAAAAATAATTAATTAATTTATTACAACAAAATGTAGGTAAATTAATATTCAAACATACAATATCATCTACACATGATATAATACATAAAACATATAGTTTCTAGTATATACACATACAAAATGACACAATTATCATTTATAAAAATAAAGGCTAATGTTAAAAAACACACCTTTTGGAATTAAATTTGAAGAACACCACAATCTCTTTAAAAAAAAAAAATTAGGCATCAAAAATTGGTGTTTTCCATGAAGACTTCATCTTTTCCATATCAATTTACAAACTTATAAATTGCAAATCTTTTCACGTTCATTTTTCTCCACAATCCATCTTCTAACAGGAATTATCAATAAAAATAATTAGCTTAATATCTCAATATATTACTAATTATCATAAAAATTCCATTGATAAAATAGATACAAGAAAAATGACACTTATCTTTGAAAACCGTGTTGTCTTTCATCTCACCAAAATCATGACTCTAACAAATACAATAAAGACCTTAAGATTGTTAGAATCGTAGTTTAGTAGAGTCAAAATTGTTGTTGAAGACATGACACGGGTGATCCCTGTCCTTAAGGTCTTTATCGCTCCCACCACGAACGGTTTGCTAAGAGTTACACACGATATACCTCCAGGATATATGTTAAGCATTGGTAAATTATCTGTGATAGCAATTCACAGAAAATTCCAATAGAACACTGCTTTGTAGTAGTTATTTGTTTGTCAGAAAAATAGGAGAAGATAGAATAAAGAGAAAAAATATGTGCAAAATTATATATGTAAATTTATATCTTACATATGCATATATCTAATCTTATGTATATATATCAACATATATATACACATACATATATATATATATATATATATATATATATATATATATATATATAAGTTACATAATATACTATTTAATTCTATATTTAACCATACTTATTAATACTAAATATGTAAGTTACATACTAGTTAGTATTAATGTAGTGATTAATTAGAATTTAAATAGCACTCAATATTTTCCTTTTGTTACAAAAAATAAAATAAAATAGACTTTTATTAAATGGACCTAAGGAAAAGTAATTTTTATCAAACAATTTTGCATCTTATTAAATGTCTCACTATAGACACTAATCAAATGATTTCTACACAAATCAAATAAAATTCTCTTTTATTCTTCACGTAGAGGACATTAATTTACACCTTTTATACTTAAATTATGTACGTCCACATATGAGTTTTATCAAACTCAAATATGACATTATAAGTCACAAAAGTATAACATAAGGTGCAATATATAACAGATCCAACAAGAACCAAGTTCAGATCTAAAACAAAGAAGAGAAAAGTTAGAGAGAATGAGGACCTTCTCTTTAGTCATGTTTCCCTGAAACCTGACTTTGATTTTGGTTTTTGGGTTCTCTATTTTCGAAGTCATTCACTAGTATTTTTAGCCGACCTTTTAAAAAAACCTTCTTTAGCTTGGCCTGAGTGGGGGTATTATGGTCCAAAAACATATTAATCCAGTCTGTTAGAAATTTTAGAAGACGTCGTGTCCTTGATTTTAATTTTAGCCCTTGAACATTGTAATGGAAGATAGATGTGTTATTTACTAATTTTTAATTCATAATAAATACATATTATGAATCATTACTCCAATTGTAATATATATATATATATATATATATATATATATATATATATGTGTGTGTGTGTGTGTGTGTGTGTGTGTGTGTGTGTGTGTGTATATGCATACACAACATATATATATGTGTGTGTGCACGCGCCAAATAAATTAATATAAATAAAAAGTTTAAGAATGACTGTCATCATAGTTTAAAATTAAGAATTTTATAGTCAGTGCAAGAAAATAACTAAGGGTCCTCCAATTTAAAATTTTTGACTTCTCCACTGGTGGAACCTTCTCTATGATTGCCTTATTTAAAATGTATTTAATTAAATCCAAGGAAACCTTTCATTTTTAAAAAAGGACAAGTAAATTTTACATTTAAATTGAAAAAATGAAATGAACAAATAGACAAATGAATTAAATAAAAAATAGTGTATTTGGTGATCATTTTGGATAAATCATTTCAATTGAATAAAAATTCATTCAATTCACTTGATTTTCATTACGTGGGAGATTGTAAGTGGAATGAAAATCATTCCAATTGAGTGGTTGTATGTAGAGGCGAGTATTGTGCGGTTAGTGTGGTTTCGAACAAAAACAACACATTAAACCGCTTTGATGCGGTTGCTTAAATCAGAAATCGCAACATGAAACCGTTTGGAGTGGTGTAGTGAGGTTTCTAATAATGTAGTGTGGTTTCAAATCGTACAATTTCGGCTCGAAAACCAATTAAAAAAATAATAATAATAATAAACATATCATACTTTGAAAATTTCAAATAAATCTCAAACGTGCTAACTTGCTACTACAATTAATACCCAATTACAAAAAGTACAATTTTTGAAAGCTAATCACAAATTAATTAAAAACTTCTTATTTTTCAAATTGAAAGATGCATACATTACTAAAATACAACTATTATTTCAAACTTAAAGTCTTAAACTGTGTAAAATTACATATTCCAAAATTAATTTACAATCATACTTAAATAAAGCTAAAAAATTCTATAACATACTCAAAAATATGAGAAATATTAAAGAATTAGAACTTTAAACTGGTGCGATTCCATAAGGGTGCAATTTCTATATCAAAGCCGCAAACGTAAGTAGGGGAGATCCAACCGCTCAGTTCAATGAGGTCAATTTTTTAAAAATAAAAATCTACAAAGACATAAAATACAATAAAATAAAGATAAAAAATGATGTGAGGGACATTACAAATAATTGTATGAGTTATCATATAACATCGATATCGTTTTATGTAGTTGAATACATTTCCTCCCATGTTATGGACAAAAAGATATTTTATAATTTTTTTAAAACATTGTTATTATAAGAGACACCTCACACAAGAACATAAGGTGTATCTCACCTCCCGTGCCCTCTAAAATAAATTACAAAACTAAATAATATTGCTAAAATGTTATTTATAATAACATTTTTCGAGACTTCGTTGCTTGAAACTGTTGCAATGATAGCCTAATTTCAATAGCTGTAAAAATATCATGTTCAATGTAAGTTACCAAACAATATAAAGGAGTGGAATGTTGGTGTTAGTAAAAATTTGAGACATTTAATAGTCTTTTAGTCTAAATTTTTTATTTTCACTAAACACCATATAAAATTAAAAACAAATAAAAAGTTGATTCTTGAAAATTCAGTGAGGTCAATTGACCCCTATGCCCTAAGGCTAGATCCGCCCGTGATCGTAAAAGAGGCGGTTCCTATTGCAAAAACCACAATATATCATCGGAACCATTGGTGCAATTTCTTTGGTGCTGTCTTTTATGTTTTACGTGCAATTTCAATTACAAAATCGATTCTTACTCTTCCTAGATGTATTAGACAATTTTGTCATCCTAGCACACTATCTATTACCATTCACAATCTAACATACACTTAAAATACTTAAAAATTATTTTGGGATTCATGGAGCTACACAACTGTGTAGACTCTCAAATGTACACAGTCTACGATCGTAGAGTTATGTCACTCTACGATAGTAGAGTAGTCACTCTACTATCTGAACATTCACTCTACGTTTCTACAATAGTAGAGTGACTACTCTACTATCAGTCATTGATTATACGATCGTATGGTGACTTAACTCTACGATCACTTTACAATCGTAGACTGTGTATATTTATAATTTACACAGTTGTGTATCTCCATTTTTTCTAATTATTTTATGCATTCCTCTATTCCATTCTTTCAATTCAAGTGTAAGAAGAAAATAATTTTTACATTCATTTCGGAGTTGATTGATAAAAATTTAAGAAAATGAAAAGAGGTCGTGGAAAGAAAGAGAGAAGCTACAACTGAAATTAAGGCCAAGTCATGCAGTGCAAGTTAATTCTAAATGATTTCGAGTGCAGTAGCATAAAATTAAAAATAAATACAATTACAAACCGTACTTATTGCAAATTTAAGTGCATGAATGTAAAGCGTATAAATGTTTAAAAAAATCATTAGGATTTTAAGTGGTTTGAGATAATCAGAATTATTTACAGATCCACTCTTTTTCTGATAGTTCATTTAGAATATCCGACTAAGAAATTCAATTTATAATTAAAAATCTGTTATTTAATTCTACCAACTATTTGCTATCATTTCAATTGGGATTTTAATTCATCATTAATTAACCTTAGAAATGAAAAAATATACTTCATGGATTAATTAGAAACAGATTAATCATGAAATAATTAAAATAGTATGAAGTAATAAAAAAATTAGTACAAATAATATTATCACTGTCATCATTTTTACAAACAAATATAAGTAGACGAAACTAACGTGTGTATGCACACAAGTATCCCTGCAAAAAAGATGTATGATTGTTGCAAGTAGTTAAGCACCGATGCCCCTAAGGATTGGAAGTCTAACAACTGACTTTAGTTTAGGTCATGATTGGTTGAGAAAAGTGCGTCTAAAATCATCTCAATTTTAGAAAGAAAAAAAAATTATTTGTACTATTAAATAGGAAATTAACAAACTCAATATTAAGAACAAAAATAATAAATAAATATCCACAAGCAAGATACAATATTTAAAGTAGAAAGTTTTTAAAGAGAAAAATCACATATTGAACTCCGAATCTCCACTATATCACTAATAATGAACATACAATAATCATCCTAAGTTTTACGTCCTAAAATTTGAGGTTACACAATAAATTGAGAGATTAAAAATTTACCTTTAATTAGTTTAAGAAACCTAATTAACTTCATCACCCAAAAATACTCCAAGTAATAAAGTCTCCAAACTTTCAATTGAACGAAAATGGCGGCGGATACCCACGAGCAACAAACTGTAATCCTTTCTGTTGAGTCATGATATTTTCCTCTATTTGGGCCGAGTGAATTGGGCTCACTTATTTAATTAGTCTGTTGGGCCTTCATTATTGAACCTTGAAAGTCATTGGTCTAGTCATCATATTATTTCTATTAAAACTTTATGAGACCGGGTCGGTTCATTAGACTAACCCATTAGATATTTTAATATCTATTACTTTGACTTGTAATGATAAAAAAATATGATAGTTGATCATCAGAATCGCCATGCATTAATGTGGATGGGATCATGCATGGCCAATGGTAGAAAAACAAATGACCAAAGGTAGTGGATAGATCGCATGCAATCGGCAGAACCCATCGGATCGGGGTGTGGTCGATAGTAGTAGTGAGTGGTACCAGAATCCGCAAAAGAGAGTATAACCTAGCAAGGAAGTCTTCACAAAGAGGTACGTTCACATACACACACAACTGAGAATTATTATCTCTCTTAATACACTAGACAATTATTATCCTCTATTGTTAACATCGTGAACACGTATACTGACTCTCACGCCTGAGCTATCCCCCGATGGTCGAAGCCGTCAAGCTTGTGGTGTTTATCGTGTTTATTGTGCAGGATCAGGACGTCTTACGTGATTGGGACGTGGCAGCAGATCTTGGCATTAACATTGACGCTAGAAGGAGGGCAGTTCTAGTGTCATTGAATTTTCAATCACATTCATTTAATCTACTTGGGAAGATGGTGAGAAGTAAGGATGGTACACCCGAAGGGCAGGCGATGGCCGTGAGCTCGTCGTTGCCCCGTGTTTCAGTAAAGGATCGTCTGGATCCTTCCAAAAGTGCTCATGATAGTACGACCTCCAAACACAATTCGGGAGATCTTCGTCCGAAGATTCATGGTGGAGCAAGACGGAGGCTGGTCATTGGTACAGATAAAGAGCAGGATCATGGTCGAGGGCGGGCAGAAGGTTCACCGACCAAGACTCATCACCGAAGTGGTCAGGAGGACAGAGTTGCCAAGTTGGCGAAGATGGCGGACGAAGCGGATAAGGCCTTAGAAGTCCTTTTAAAATAGAGGGAAGATATAGCCGAACAGATGCTTCGGGTGGCCGAATTAAGGGACGAAGCATCTAGTCGTATTCAGTCCGAAAGACGGAGTAAGCATAAGGAGATGTAACGGCGAGAGGGGAAAGAGCCGGAGCATTCTGTACCCGTGTCCAAGAATCGTTCCCGCGACAGAAGGAGGTCGAGGAGCAGAACTCCCGCGGCCTCGAAGAAGGCACTGATGGTTGTTGGTTCTCAGCATCGAGACGACGATAAGCAAATGTGCAGGTCGAGGGAGATCGTACCAGAAACCAGAAGGAGAGAGCATCAGCGTGAGTATTCTCGTCATGAGGATAGAGTTGTACGCCGGAGTAGATCCAGGAGTCTAACAAAGGAAGCAAGGTCAGATAGAAGAGGTCAGTCTGCTCGTGAACAGAAGTTTGTCCAAGAAAGAGAGGTCTCCTCGCGGCCAGAAGGTGTGAATTTTCTGGTGAAAGAATTGAAGGAGCTTAGAAAGCAGTTAGCTGAGGTGCAACAGGTGAAGTACACTCCGGGAAAGAAGGCGTCACCTTTTTCCTCGGATATTCTTAAGGAAAAGGCAGATATCACCAAGAAGTTGCCTCGGATGGAGAGTAACGATGGGTCTGGGGACCCTTATGACCATAGCCAGGCGTTCGACCGGCTGATGGACTATTATGATTTTACCGGTGCTGCCAAGTGTCACATGTTTGTCACCACATTGAGAAATGATGCGAGACAGTGGATGGAGACTTTACCGTCAGATTCAATTTCCTCTTGGACCGAGCTTTGTGATAAGTTCCATGCCCACTTTGGGAGCAACCGAAGAAGGGGGAAGCCTACAGGTTCTTTAGCATAGGTCAGACAGTTCACCAATGAGTCTTTAGGCTAGTATGTGAAGAGATTCAGGGAAGCGGTTGGTCAGGTATCCGACCTCAATGATCTCCAGGCAGTAGGGTTGTTTCAAAATGGGTTAGACCTGATAAAGTCCGAAAAGCTGGTGAAGAAGTTGATGTTCCACCACCCGAAGAGCTTAGCAGAAGCTTTTGACAAGGCAGAAGGTTATATTGTCGTGGAGGAGGCTATGAATAGCCTGAAATGCCCTTCTTCGGACCAAATGAAAGAGGCAGATACGCCTGAGGCTGAAGGCGATCAGAGGAAGATGGGGGGGTATAATGATCGGCCAGAAGGTAGTTCGAAAAGGTATAACAATTCATGGCGACAGGGAAGTAGTCGTCCACCTGCTTCCGCCCCGAAGGTGAACAAGGTTTACACCAAACTGAATACCGATAGGTCGGTGATTTTGGACCCGATCAGGAACCAGCCATTCTATGAGCCACCTCGTGATAACTATAAGACAGGGCAAGGCAACTCTCGGAAATTTTGTGGCTATCATCAAGCTGCAGGTCACGACACTAATAAGTGTTGTAATTTAAAGGACTTCATGGAGAAGAAGATTCAAAGTGGTTTGCTGGTTCAGTATATGGCCGAGAGGGACCAACAAGATCAACAAAATGTCAACCGTACTGCTCAGACGGTCCAAACAGTTCTACCCATCCAAAATTCTCCAATACCACCGTCGAGGCACGTCATTGATGTAATAACCGGTGGGACAGCAGGGAAGTTGGTAGGGAAGAAGAGGAGAGGGTACCTAGATTCGGTCATGTCCATGGCATGTGCTTCCCCGAAGGCCGACAGACCATTTTCGGGGACTGTCATATCCTTCACCGATGCAGATTATCCTTCGGAGCCCATCGAGCCCCATGAAGGAGCGTTGGTGATCACGGCACAAGTGGGTTCGGTAGATGTGAAACGAATGATGATAGACAACGGGTCTTCTGTGGATATTCTGTATGCCCATGCTTATCATAGGATGCATCTTGATGGGCGAAAGATGGAGGTCGGGCAGGAGGCTCCTTTATACGGCTTTAGCAATGATCCAGTCAAAGTTGCAGGCACTGTGAACTCCCAGTGGTCTTCGGCACAGCTCCTCAGCAGGTAGAAATAACATGTAAATTTTATGTTGTGCATGTAGACTCTGCCTACAATGCCATACTGGGAAGACCTACCTTGACTGCTCTCCAAGCAGTGACTTCCATCCCTCATTTTAAAATCAAGTTCCCTACGGCACATGGAGTGGGAGAGGTAGCAGGGGATTTGGACCTAGCCCGACGTTGTTATCGAAATACTGTCATTTCCTCGGGAGTAGGGGTCAGCAAGCAGAAGTAAACCATGACAATTGAGATCGAACCCTTTACTGAAAGCAGTTCAGAGCCATTGGTTACTCCTGCAGGGGAGACAGATGAGATCGAGTTGGTCATCGGGAAGAGAGACAAAACAGTGAAGATTGGTTCGGGTCTACCAGAACCTCTTAGGATAAACCTTATGGAGCTCCTTCGCTGCTATGCGGACATTTTTACATGGGAACCACAAGATATGCCTGGAATTAGCTGGAAGATTGCCGAGCACAGGTTGGAGGTAGATCCATCAAAAAAGCCAGTTCGGCAAAAAAGACGAATCTTTGCACCTGAGCGTCAGAGGATCATTGATGAGGAGATTGCTAAGCTGATAGCTGCTGACTTCATTTTTGAGATCGACTACCCACAGTGGATGGCTAATGTAGTGTTGGTGTAGAAGCAGAATGGAAAGTGGCGGGTTTGCATCGAATACACCGACCTGAATAAAGCTTGTCCGAAGGACTTTTATCCTCTGCCCCATATTGATCAACTCATCGATGCCACTTTGGGGTATGCATTACTAAGCTTCATGGATGCTTTTTTAGGTTATCATCAAATTTCCATGTGCAAGGAGGACATTCTGAAGACAACATTCATTACACACCGTTCGGTGTATGCCTATAAGAAGATGACCTTTGGCCTTATAAATGCTGGAACCACCTACCAAAGAATGATGAATTTCATATTCGAGAGACAGCTGGGGAAGAACATGGAGGTGTACGTAGATGATATGATCGTAAAAGCATGCAGTCCAAAAGCACTTGCATGATCTAGAGGAATGCTTTCAGACTGTCCGTCACCACAAGTTGAGGCTCAATCCAGCAAAGTGTACCTTCGGACTCGGTGCAGGGAAGTTCCTGGGGTATCTGGTCAGTCAGAGGGGCATTGAAGCCAATCCAGAGAAGATCCAGGCTATTCTTGACATGAAGACGCCTCAGTCATTCAAAGACGTCCAACGTCTGACTGGCAGGATTACAGCTCTGAGGAGGTTTATGTCCAAGTCTGGAGAGAGATGCTTGTCGTTCTTTGACACATTGAAGGGGCCAAAGAATGCGAAGACGTTCTAGTGAAATTCGGAGTGTGAAGACGCCTTCCAAGGCATAAAGACATATCTGTCTTCTACTCCTTTATTGGTGAAGCCTGCCCCAGTAGAGACCTTGTATTTGTACCTTGCAGCAAGTTCGTTGGCAGTTGGAGCGATCTTTGGTTCGGGGGAGGTCGATGGGAAGAAGATCCCGGTCTATTATGTCAGTCACGTCCTACGAGATGCTGAAACCAGGTACCTAAATATTGAAAAATTTGCTTTTGCTTTGATAATTGCTAGTAGAAAGCTTCGACAATATTTTCAAGGTCGGCTCCTGGTCGTCTACACGGATCAATCATTGAAGAAGGTGATGGGCAAGCCAGAGGTTTCGGGGAGGTTGGCAGCATGGACGATGAAATTATCCCAATTTTTTATCGAATACCATCCCCGAACCGCTATTAAGGGTCAGGCCTTGGCCGATTTTATGGTGGAATGTTCGTTCACCGAAGCAGATGCCGAGCTGCCAGAGGCTGAGACGTCCGATCGAGCAGTTGTTGTTCTTCAGCATGGTCAGAATACATGGACGTTGTATGCAGATGGGTCCTCTACGGTGAATGTTAGTGGGGCAGGGATTATCTAGACAAGTCCGGAGGGATTCAAGGTGCAGCAAGCAATTAGATTTGGGTTCAAAGCAACAAACAAAGAGGCCGAGTATGAAGCAGTGCTAGCAGGAGTTCGACTGGCGAAGAGTCTAGAGGTCCAGAAGCTGATCATTTACAGTGACTTTCAGTTGGTCGTCAAACAACTGTCGGGAGATTATGAAGCTCGTGGGACCGTGGATGATCAAGTATCTGGCGTAATTAAAAGACCGACTTGAGATGCCGTTTCTTATGAGTTTCGGGGCATAGAGCGTAACGACAATTCCATTGCCGATGCACTGTCGAAGCTGGCCACTATGGATGCAGATGTTTTCAACGGATCGGTTTATTTGGAAATTGCAAAGAAATGTAGTATCCGGAAGAGAAGCGGTAATGTGTATCGAACGATCTAACTGCTGGATGACTCCCTATATTGAATATCTGGCAGATGGCGTCCTTCCTTCGGATCAGATGTTGGACAAGAAGATCAAATACAAGAGTGCCAATTTCGTTCTTATTAATGGGGATCTTTATCGATTGGCATTTTCCTCACCATTGTTGAAGTGTCTGGTTCCATCCGAGGCCGAGTATGCTCTTCGGGAGGTTCACGAGGGTATTTGCGGTGATCATATATGGTCGCCAAGTCTTTGGCTTATAAAGTACTTGACGAGGATACTATTGGCCTATAATTTTCAAGGAAGTTACAGAGTATGTCAAGAAATGTGAAAAATGCCAACTCAACAGTCCGATCCCACATCAGCCACCAGAAGAGCTATACTCAATTTTATCTCCTATACCCTTTGCTGTCTGGGGGGTATATATTGGGTCCGTTGCCTAAAGCTAAAGGTCAGGTCAGCTTTGTCATAGTTGCTATTGATTACATGACCAAGTGGGTAGAGACGAAGCCACTTCGGTTGATAACGGAACAAGAGTGTTTGAAGTTCATAAAAGAGTTCGTAGTGTTTCACTTCGGAATTCCTAAAGTGTTGATATCGGACAACGGACGTCAGTTCATGGGATCAAAATTTGAAGGATTTTTAAAGGAGCTGGGGGTTCAGCATAAGAAGACTTCGGTGGCTCATCCACAGTCAAACGGGCAAGTTGAGGTGACAAACAGAACACTTCTGAACGACATCAAGTGCAGACTGGATGAAGCCAAAGGAAGATGGCCAGAGGAGCTGCTCAGTGTGCTATGGGCCTATCGGACCACACCGAGGACTACCATAGGAAATTCACCTTTTCGATTGGCATATGGTACTGATGCCTTAGTCCCAGTCAAAATTGGATCTCCAAGTCTTCGGGTCAGTCAATTCAAAGAGATCTACAACGACGAAGGACTGAAGGCCAACTTGGATCTGTTAGAAGAAGTCAGAGAGGTAGCTTTGCTCAAACTGGCAGCCTACCAATGAAGAGTAGCTAAGCATTACGACAAGGGAGTCAAACTTTGCAGATTCGAAGTAGAAGACTTCGTCCTTAGAGAAGCCGAAGCATCTACGCCTCAGAACACGGGAAAGCTAATGCCGAACTGGGAAGGGCCGTATGAGGTGATCGAAGTACCAAAGCCAGGGACTTATCGATTAAAGGCATTAGATGGGTCCGAGATCAAGAACACTTGGCATACTGGCAGGCTTCGGAAATATTTTCAATAGAGATCAAGTCAATTTACCGAAAGTCTGTACATGATTGTCCATTATCAATAAAAAGTCACTTTTTCACAATTGATCTTCTTCATATTTGTCCTAAGTTCACAATGGTGTAAGGAGGTATGGTCGGACTCGCTGGCCATTCGATGGCAGCCTACTTATTTGTTACCCCGTGTGGTAGATAAATCCTATGGTCCTTTTTATATTGTTTTTACCGAGGGCGGTAATTCAATAGGCACCGAAGTAAGGAGGACGGGGTGGACTCACTGACCATTCGATGGTAGCCTCTTCGGCAGGAGTGTCCTTATGGTTTTGTTATACCCCGCGTGGTAGACAAAGTCCATGGTCCTTTTAAATTTGTTATACCCCGCATGGTAAACAAAAGGCACTGAAGTAAGGAGGTATGGTCGGACTTGCTGGCCATTCGATGGCAGCCTTATTGTTAGGAGTGTCCTTATGAATTTGTGACCCCGTGTGGTAGACAAATTCCATGGTCCTTATATCTTGGTTAAACTCTGCGTGGTAGACTAATGTCCTTATATATTAATCCTTATATACTTGTTTCACCCTGAGTGGTAAACAAAATCCCGATGGTGCAAGGAGGATCAGCCGAATTCACCTTACACATAACCGATCTCACACTTCGGTAATGATAAGTATACATTACTTTATTTTGTTCAAGTGTTGAGTTCAGTTCATTCAATTCTGTCCATTCAATTCAGTTCATTAAATTCAGTTCACTTTATTTCATAACTTAACTGTTATATGCCTTAGCTGATTCACAATCTAAGTTAAGTTCATACAGATTAATTGATGCTGAATTATTGACAAGAAGCGAATCAAAACAGAAGTCATAATCAAGAAAGTTAAAGATTCATTGACAAGATAATACATTCATTCATCTATTCAAAACCGAAATTCATCCATAACACTAACTAATTAATTACACAGGCATAGAAATCTTGTCAAAATCCTTACATAAAGTTTCAAACAGTTCCAAAAACATAAACAGTTTAAATAGATAATTTTCACAAATCATTAAAATATCAGAAAAAAGCAGAAAGGACATTCAAGCACCACCTTCACCATCGGAGTCGATCAGAGCTAGATCTAGCTGAGCAGCAGCCAATTTTTCCTTACCACGCTCCCGACAATCTTCATAGCCTTTGGAATAAACCTTCAAGATCTCAGTATTAATCTCGTCAGACTCTCGATAGTCGGCCTGGATCTGCTTACGCACTTCTTCAGTCAGAAGAGAACCTCGTCCCTCGAGTTCCTTTATCTTGTGATGAAGCTTGTGATGTTTGGCCCTATGCGCCTTCTCCTCATCTTGAGCCTTCGCTTGGACTTCACCCAATTGCATCGCCCAGTTCCGTTGGGCTGTGACGAGCTCTTCAATCTTGGCCTTCAAAAGCAGATTCTCCTCGACGAGGCCCGTATTCATATCAACTAAAGATTTTTGACTGGCATCGGACGCAGCCAGCTCATCCCTCGTGGCCCTCAGCTCATCATCAGACGTCTTCAAGTCCATCCTAGCTCGATCTAGGTCTCTCCGAAGGCCTTCATTGGTATGAATAACGCCTTCATGATCGCTCCTTTCCCGAGCCAGGGTCGCCTTCAACATATGGTTCTCCTGTCTCAAAAAATCCTCCTCGGCTTCACCATTGATATGCCTCGGACGTAAACGCCCGAAGATAGCATTTGCCTGCATATGTCCAACAATATCCGATCAAATTCAAATATTTAAACAGAAGTAGGAGTGAAGAAGATAAACAAAAAACTGTTACTTACCTTAGCCAAATAACTCATCCCCTCGTCAAGCAGATCCCCATCCGTGTGATTATCAAATCGATGATTGTCTGTGTCTCGAACGAAGGTATCGAAAAGCTTGAAAGGGAAATTCACATTAAACCGAGGCCATAGGGTCGGAGACCCCATAGCTTCATTATGATATCCCTGATTTGAAGGTCCAGGACAATCCTTAGATATTTTATTAGATTGAGCTTTTCGGTTGAATTTCCAATTTTTAGTCCATCTTTTTTAAATTCAATCCTCTATTGTTTGGGCCTTTTACGTTGGACATTCAGCCATCCTCTGTCTCCTCTTATGGACCAAATCGGGTATGTCTCAATTACTCCCTGTTATGGGCCTTTAGTAAAATATCATGGACCATTTATAGTTTTCTATTAAAAATTCTGTTTAATAAAAAACTAGGGGGAAATGTTGAGTCATGATATTTTCCTCTATTTGGGCCGAGTGAATTGGGCTCACTTATTTAATTAGTCTATTGGGCCTAGTCATCATATTATTTCTATTAAAACCTTATGAGACCGGGTTGGTTCATTAGACTAACCCATTAGATATTTTAATATCTATTACTTTGACTTGTAATGATGAAAAAGCATGAAAGTTCGATCTTCAGAATCGCCATGCATTAATGTGGATGGGATCATAGCCGGCCGACGGTAGAAAATAGTGACCAAAGGTAGTGGATAGACTGCATGCAGTCGGCAGAACACATCAGATCAGGGGGTTGTGTCAGATAGTAGTGAGTGACATGGTAATCTGGGCAAAGAGAGTATAACCTAGCAAGGAAGTCTTCACAAAGAGGTACGTTCACATACACACACAACTGAGAATTATTATCTCTCTCAATACACTAGAAAATTATTATCCTTCATTGTTAACATCGTGAACACGTATACTGACTCTCACGCCTGAGCTATCCCTCGACGGTCGAAGCCGTCAAGCTTGTGGTGTTTATCGTGTTTATTGTGCAGGATCAGGACGTCTTACGTGATTGGGACGTGGAAATAGATCTTGGCATTAACACTTTCAATTTATTTTTTCCGCACCTTTGGCATCTTCTTGCTGCCAAGTTTCTCTCATATAAAAAATAAGACTCTATCATAACCTTATTTATAGTTTTCTTCCTAATCCATTCCTATTATGCATTATAAACAATTTATTCTCCTAATCAAATTAGGGATTACATCTCCTTGCTTGGTCACCGACTAATCTAACAAATAAATATTTTTTTCAACTTGGATTCCTTTCATGGGTGAGGACTCACACCCAATAATCTCCCCCTCCGAACCTATGAGAAGAGGAATCACCAACCACAACTCCTCACTCGGAGTTAATTCCAACGAATTCTTAGCTCAACTCAAGCTTCTTGGAATTTTCAATTTTGTTTATGTTCATCTTCATCTCATCGGCATAGTTCTTCAAGATGGGAAGATCGAACTCAAATTTGATAATCCTTTTTTATCAAATTCGTTCACAATCGTTTTGTACCCTAGATGCAAGGTATCACTTTCTTTTCACTTTTAGTACCCATTTAAAGCGAATAGCTTTCCTCTCATGGTTCTCATGCAAGTCTTTTCTCCTATCTCGCATGACTTTGTACCACATCTTTTTCCGCCTAACTCCACCAACTTCAACACCTCTCATATGCGCCTGTATTGTGTACTGAGTGTCTACTTTTTTACATCTAATCACCACTAGAGTCTCTTTAGTGAGTTCCATTGACCTTCACCAAAGAAATTGTTATAATTATTCTCATCAAGTTTACCAATAGAGATCAAATTAAGGCAGATATCCAGAACATGTCTGACTTCTCTAAGTATCTATTAGTTCCCAGTAGGCACAATAGATCAAGAAGGGGGGGTTGAATAGATCTTTTTATAATTTCAAATACTTTTCTGGTTTATTTTGTATTGCTAATTATTTAGCATATGACAAACATAAGAATCTTTTCAAGCACAACGGAATAAGTAAAAGATCCCTTTCATTGATATATTCATAATCATACATACATTGTTCGTAGAGTTAGTTCAATGGTAAACAGTTAAAACATACATAGCAGTTATAGCAGTTAATGTACATAATGTAAATGACATAAAGTAAAAGACACAAGGGGTTTTAAGTGGTTCAGAGACTCAAGCTCCTAATCCACTCTTCTTCTTTCAACTAGCAGGATTTCCACTAAGGAAGGGCAGCACCCTGAATCACTACGATTCCTTCAAGGCCAACAGCCTTGGGACTTCAGTTCACTAAGAACTCTTCAAGGCCAGTAGCCTTGGAACTTCTCTAGTTCCCTAGGAACTCTTCAAGCCCAACAGGCTTAGAACTTCATTTAGTCCCTCCGGACAAGGACCCCTCAGGCCCTGGCTTCTTGTTGTTGAGTTAATTGTTTGTTTATTGGAGTTGGAGTTGGTGTTGAGTTGCTAAGATGTCTTTATGCTTTGAACATCTTCTGTACTTAGTAGCTTGGCGTGATCATCCTTAAAGTGCATTTGAGTATTGCATGATGCTCAGCTTCTTCAGTTACTCAACCTCCTCTGATGATCCCTTGATGAACTGCCTTGAAGATCATTCCTCTTGATACGTGATGGCTGCACATGATAGGTTTCCAAGATGACAGTAAGCTCTTCTGTTAGGTACTTAGAAACTTTCTCATGCTTTCCACCATGATAACATTTGTGATCTCCTTTCTTGATACTTGATACCTTCTCATGATGAACTTGCTAAGATGACTATAGGCTTTTCTCTCTTGTACTTAGAGTCTTGCCATGATGGACATTAAGATGACATGACGCTCTTCTTTCTCTCGGCAGTTCAGAACACTCTTCATGTAGTAGAACTCTCACTTCTACATCTTTCGTTGTCTGACTCTAAGTGTTCTTGGTGGATTGTAAAGTGAGCCTTTGGACTCACTATCTCATATGGTTCAGTACAGTCCACCGTTACTCCAAAAACGGCAACTCCATCAACCCTCGATCTTTGAAGCTCTTGCTGATTTATACTCCTTCCCAATCCTTCCGTTGGAAAGTAGCCATTAAAAGTTATTCAAATATATTCACAGATCTCGAGTTGACTAAGGTAGACTGCAGATGTGACATGTCTTACTTTTCTGACACTGCAGTCTACTGTTTCACCTACCCCATAAGAGATGTCACTTTTATGCCTTGGGCAGGTCAAAGACTTTATTTCCTCCTTCTGATTTCTTGATCAGAGGTTGTCCTTTTGTATCGATGCTCTCAATAAGCTCTTGTTCGAATATTATCCTTCAGATTGAACCGTTGCCAATGCTTTAGTCTTCAGTTGTTCGAACTCTACGATTCTGATGCATGTCTTCATGGACCTGATCGTAGTGTCTTGTTGACTGGTAGAGGCAACACTACGATCTGAAAGAGTGTTAATTGGATCTTCAATGTAGAACACCTCTTCCTTCTTTTGTGCAGTGCTTCAACACTTCGCATTTTGCCTCAATGACTCTCGACATCGATGGCTTGACTTCTTTGTTTTAGCCCCTTCTGAATAGCAAGACACTTCAGATATGTGGCGTGTCCAGCTCGCTTTCTCTTTGTGATCTCCCGTTCACTTATCATCAATGGACTGACCCAATGCTTAATCATTTTAGCCTTGTTCTTCAGAAGCTGTCCAGTATCTCTGTATGTACTCCATCAATTCTTTTTTTGTTTGGAAAACACTACGATCCTGGTAGCTTCCAAGATCGTTGTCTTCTTGCTTGGCTTGATCGCACTTGCTAGCGACTTTCCTAGCCGGGCCATCAAGTCTTCTTCTGATCTCCTTGTGGAAGATTTCATCTCGAATGGCTTCACAACTAATCTTGATGTTGATTGGGTTGGTGCTTAGATCTTTTATTAGCTTGCATGCCATTCGTTGAGTGCTCTCTAGTTTCCTTCAGGATGAGATGTATCTTTGCAGTGCTAACCAGAGGCTTCGTTCCTTTGGATATTCTGGGAGTGCTCATTCGTTGAGAATCGTATTTGCTCTACGATTCTGTCTTGGTATTGTGAGCACATCTTTTGAGGTCTTAGTTCTACACTATACGATTCAACTTTGGCTGTACAGATACTACGACTCCGAGATTAGATCTTGACACTCTACGATGTTTGTCGTTGTGCTTGTTGTCTTTATCTGATCTTGCTCGACGACACGATCTCTACCTACGATATGATCATGAGACTCTCTACGACTCGAGTGTAGTCTCACGATTCTTGACTTAACCCGACAAATACTTGGCCTGGCCAGAGTGGGTGTCAGTGTCTCTACTATTCTTAACATGACTTCCTCAGCAGACTACGGCCCTGAGGAAGTTCTCATCGACACACTACGATCCTCTCCTCGTCTCTCCTGGTAGTCTACGAACTGGTGCAGTGCTCGAAAATCAGACAAGCCTATCTATTACATCATAAGATCAACCTAATATGCTTGATCTTTCTATGTTTATAGTCCTTGTACATCATTTCTTTTTAAGGACTTTCTAAGGCTATTTTGCTTATGTAGGATCAACCTAACATACTTGATCAATTCATTCTAAGTCCTTGTACACATGTTTCTATTATCTATCAAAGGACTTTACAGCTTTACTAAATGCAAGCATACTTGCATATTCATTCATATATATCATAATCAAATCATATGTAAATAGGAATAACATTCACATGCTTATTCCTGACAATCTACCCCTATTTGATTATGACAAAAACAATAAGTGCATATGCATGTTATGAATAAATCTTATATACAGTGAGCAGCTGTATTTCTAAAACAAATAATCATGAATGTCATTTATAATGATGTGGAATTTAATACACTGACATTTTACATCCTGGATCCATAACATACCTAACTAGTTAAAGATGTACCTCTTTTGGCTCCATGTATGTTTCCAGGATGTCAAGTTGATCAGCTATTCATCTGTTTGACCTTTTTTCTCATGCTTCCTTTGGGATTATGAATTTCCTGCTTTGCTTTGCTCCCCCTCAAATGTATACTTCTTGTGAGACCCCAGATTTTATGAATAAAGATTTAAATTTCGCGAAATATTTTTTTAATATTATGGTGTAGATTTGATATAATGTTATAGTTGTGGGTAATATTTATAAATTTTACAAAGTATGCAAGTTGTTATAAAATATTCGTTTTGGTGGGGAATATTCTTTTTTGTCGGGAAATATCTCATGACGACGACACAATCATTAGTGGACCCCTAGCGAAAGTATTGTTATATTTAGAAAATAATGTAATTATCATTTGATAAAAATAACGGCGAAAGTGTTTCTGAATTAAAAGCTGTTGAACTACCCGATAGTAAAAAAATGCGATGTCTACGCTGTGGTTGCATAGTAGCACACCGGTATTGATTATTGATGCTTACGTAAGAAGTCACTTAGTAATACTTAATTATTGCTCTGATGATTTCTTCGCATCATATCTCTCATATTATTGATTCGATTATTGTCACAAAGATTATCATTTGCATAATATGTTATATTATTAAATCAATAATTGAGGCGACAAAGTTATTCATATTATTAAATTGCAATATTTACAATGTCTAGAAGTTACATCGAGGAGAGGTTTGGTCACCTAATTGCGGCGTAATAAGGAGAAATCCTTATCGGAAAGCCCCCTCTTTCCTGGGAATGACCTAGTTGTTAAATATTGTGAGTTATAATATTAATGATGAATAAGTTGTGTTGATTAAAGATGAATTTGATAGTTCCATTGTGTTGGCATTATTTGTGTTAGTGGAAATTGACATTTGTTTCGATAATAATTGATGTCTGGAGGTTATATTGTTCAATCGGGTATTCAGGGCACTTTTCGTGTCGAAGTGCTATTCACGAGTTAGTATTCACGAGTTACTATTCACGAGGTACTATTCACCCGTAAAATTTATTTCTTTTCGGTCCAAATCATTTTTGGGTACAATATTATTCCATGAGGAGATGTGCTAATTTTTCAGACCGTTGGTTGAAATTATAATAGTAAATCAATATGGATCGTTGATTTAAAGTTTTAATAGTAACTTGTCCCTTCAGTTTTCCAAAAGTTATTTGTCCCTTCAGTTTTCCAAGAGTTATTTGTCCCTTCAGCTTTCCAAGAGTTATTTGCCCCTTCGGTGTTTCAAGAGTTAATTGCCCCTTCGCAAATAGTAGTTGTCTCTTCAATATTACCAAGAGTCATTTTGACCCTTCGTTAAGACCAAGAGCCATTTTCAGTTCTTCTATAAATAGAAGCACATTCCTTCATTATTAATTACGAATTCACTGAAACTCTAGAGAGAGAAACTATAGAGAGAAAGAAGAAAAGTATTCTGCTACTTCACTTTTCCAATATCCAGTTTCTTCTAAGGTAGGGGATATTATTTGTTATACTCGTAAGGGGTATTATTTCTTTCTTATTCGTGAAGAGAACTTCTGTTATTCCATTCTTTATTATTATGTTGGAATAACCTGTATACGCGGGATACCTTATCCTTGGTGAAATTCTTCTGTTATTCCATTCTTTATTATTATGTTGGAATAACCTGAATACGTGGGATACCCTATACTTGGTGAAATTCTTCTGTTATTCCATTCTTTATTATTCTGTCGGAATATCCTGTCAGTGCGTTTACACCTGACCTGGTTCCATTATTTATCATTCTGTTTGAACATCCTGTCTGTGCTTTACGCATGACCTGGTTCCGTTATTTATTATTTTGTTGGAGCATCATGTCTGTGCTTTACGCATGACTTGGTTCCATTTCTTTAATATTCTGTTGGAATAGCCTATCTGTGCGGTTTATCGCATGCATGATGAATGATCCTTTGTATTCATTCCTTATTAAATTGTGGACATGATCTGTCTAAGTGGATTACTGCATGGCGGCGAAAATCCATTTGCAGTTTAATATATTCTATTATACTCAGTTGGTTAAAGTTTTGGCTTCTATACTCCATGAAATTAGTGGAATATACTTGATATTTGCGCTTCATCCAGTATCTTTTCATGAAAATATTCTTCTGAGCATTCATGAATTTACTCTACAAAGAAGTATCATGTTGACAATTTGGACGTTATTGGTTTCTGGATAAATTAATTCTTGAACTTGTTTTATTGAATTATTATGTCATTGTCATCATCCTCATGTTTATATTATGTTGAAAGTCCTCTGTGGCCTGTAGTGCATAGATGGACTTGGTATGATTATGACCAGGGATTATTCGGTATAATTATGTCCGTAATGTTACAAATGATGTGGAAAAAGTCCTCATTGGCTCGTAATGCATTGATGGACAGTTTTTGGTATGATTATGGCTATGGATTCTCTTCGGCCAAGGGTGCAAAGATGAATTGTTTTATGGCATGATCAGGACCGTTGATGAAAACACGATTATCTTTGCCCCGTAGTGCATGGATAATTCGTGGTCGTGATACTAAAGAATATCATTGGCCTGTAGTGCAGGGATGATTTGATGATGTGGATTATTTATTGAGCTGAGTCTCATCGATAAAAGTGATGAAAAACCTTTTAAATCATAGAAAATAGTAGATTTTATTTTCTACTTAACTCTTCTAATGGATTGCTTGTTCCGCTGCAGTTAAACTTGATGTTTGTTATATTGTATCGGTTTAACCTTTGTTGAAGGCTAACGATAATTTATTACGCATTATCTTAGTCATAATATTTCTTCTTGGGCTAGTTGAGCTCACCTTTCTTTTCTTTGTTCTCTTGAAATGAGAACATAGCTGGGACTAGTCGAGGAACAGAGTGACGGTCCAGATGTTTGCATTAGTAGTCCTCACTATTCTGTGAAATAGTGTGATAATAATTGTAATGAGGGCTCTTTTTGAGTTTTTATACTCTCTAGTAGATAATACTTGTATTCAAACTCACAGTTTATGTTTTGTCGTATTATACACGACAGTTGTATAATTAAGTTATCTTTGTATTCAGTACCTTGTATCTGGCGACTCAGAATAGGTGATGTATATCTATTTTGGGGGAGTCACAGTTAGTATCAAAGCTTAAGGATATGATCCCTGGCTGAGATGTGAGACAAGAACTAGGAGGGGAGAGACGGGGAATTCCTTCGCTAGTATGACCTACCTAAGTTTATTTGGTATTTAATTGGTCGGTCAGAGTATAGGGATAATATGTGACATGTTAATTAACCCTTGTTTTATGACAGTGTTTGAAAATGGCATCTAAAAATGCTGAGATAAGCAATGAAGCACATGAGACCGTTGAGTCATCTCAACCAAAAGGTAACGACCAACAACACGATAATAATCATACCGGTGGCAATGGCCATCGAAACAATGATAACCATCGTGGGGGAAATTATCATGCCAAGAATGGTAACCACTTCGGTGGTAATCATGGCCAAGATAATAGAAATGGAAATTTCAAGAAGAGAAGGTCATTTAGCTCGATTTTGTCGTGTAGTGAAGTCAAGTCTAGCTGGGATAGTGATGCCAAAGGATGTCTCAGACAAGTCAAAGTCAGTAGTTTAAGTGAGAGCGTTTATCAAGGAATCTGAACGAGGTTATTACAGGTAAGTTAATCATAAGATGTTGCGAAGTCTATACCTTATTAGATACCGATTTTACCCATTCTTTCATCTCTCTTGCTTGTGCTCAATGTTTAAATTTGACTCTAGAGAAGTTAGACTTTGACTTATCGGTTGAAACTCCGTTAGGAGGAACCTTCATTACACGTGTTATCCAAGTCTTGGATGAGAGTCACAGTTTTGAATGATATTTCTATTGTTAATAAATTTCATGACGTATTTTTGAAGACTTCTTAACCTACCCCTAGAGCGTAAAATCGAAATTTGTATTGACCCCAGTACAAAACCCATTTCTAAAACCCTCAAATATTTCTTCAACTAAAACGAACGTGTAATGTGCCAAAGATGTTGGCTCGAGCTATTGAAGATTACGATTGTACCATTCAATATCATCGTCGAAGAGCGTACGTGGTAGCTGACGCGTTGAGTAGAAGATCGTATGCATTTACGAAAGTGATGTTGTTAACACAAAGACCCATTTCATATAACTTACAAATGATGAAGATAGAGTTAAAGACTCTAGGGACCCACGTGAAGATAACGAATATGCGATTAGAATCAACTTTAATCAATTAAGTTAAAGCTGCTCAAGCTACATACTCAGAGCTGATGAATGTGAAGAAGAAGGTTTAAGAGGGCGTTATTCTAGAAGCAAGACTCAATGAAGAGAGGAAATCTCAACCCTCAATTTTATTGGCCCATTTGAAATCCTTGATCGAGTAGGATCTGTGGCCTATAGACTCATTTTACCGCCAAGTATACGCGTGTTCACAACGTTTTTCACGTATCGATGTTACGTAAATATGTGGACGACCTGTACCACATTATTGAATTAAAACTTGACGAGATAGCAAAAGATTTAACGTATGAAGAGATACATGTTAAAAATCTTGGATAAAAAGGATCGTATTCAACACTCATAGGTTATACTTCAAGAGTTAGAATCTGAAATGAAGTCAATGTATCCTCACCTCTTCGGCATACCAGGTACGTACGTAAATTTCGAGGGCAAAATTTCATAAGGAGGGGAGATTGTGAGACCCCAGATTTTATGAATAAAGATTTAAATTTTTCGAAATATTTTTTTAATATTATGGTGTGGATTTGATATAATGTTATAGTTGTGGGTAATATTTATAAATTTTACAAAGTATGCAAGTTGTTATAAAATATTCATTTGGTCAGAGAATATTTTTTTTATCAGGAAATATTTGTACGACGGCACAATCATTGGTGGATCTCACAACGAAAGTATTGTCGTATTTAGAAAATGACAGAATTATCATTTTATAAAAATAACGACGAAAGTGTTAACGTTAAAACTGTTGAACTACCTTAGTAGTAAAAGTACGATGAATGGCGTGGTTGCATAGTAGCACACGGTATTGATTATTGATGCTTACGTAAGAAGTCGCTCAGTAATACTTAATTATTGCTACAGTAATTGCTGCATCATATCTCTCATATTATTAATTCGATTATTGTCACAGTATCATCTGCATAATATGTTATATTATTAAATCAATAAGAGATGACAAAATTATTCATATTATTAAATTGTAATATTTACAATGTCTAGAAGTCACAAGGAGAGGTTTGGTCACCTAATTGCTTGGCATAATAAGGAGAAATCCTTATCGAAAAAGCCCCTCTTTCACAGGAACGACCTGGTTGTTAAATATTATGAATTATAATATTAATGATGAATAAGTTCGTGTTGATTAAAGATGAATTTTATAGTTCCATTATGTTGGAATTATTTGTGTTAGTGAAAATCGACATTTGTTTCGATAATAATTGATGTCTAGAGGTTATATTGTTCAATCGAGTATTCAGGGCACTTTTCATGTCGAAGTACTATTCACGAGTTACTATTCACGAGTTACTATTCATAGGGTACTATTCACCCGTAAAATATATTTCTTTTCGGTCCAAATATTTTTTGGGTACAATATTATTCCATGAGGAGATGTGCTAATTTTTCAGACCGTTGGTTGAAATTATAATATTAACTCAATATGGATCGTTGATTTAAAGTTTTAATAGTAACTTGTCCCTTCAGTTTTCCAAGGGTTATTTGTCCCTTCAGTTTTCCAAGAGTTATTTGTCCCTACAGTTTTCCAAGAGTTATTTGCCCCTTCGGTGTTTCAAGAGTTAATTGCCCCTTCGCAAATAGTAGTTGTCTCTTCAATATTACCAAGAGTCATTTTGACCCTTCGTTAAGACCAAGAGCCACTTTCAGTTCTTCTATAAATAGAAGTTCATTCCTTCATTATTTCTTACGAATTCACTGAAACTCTAGAAAGAGAAACTATAGAGAGAAAGAAGAAAAGAATTATGCTACTTCACTTTTCCAATATCCAGTTTCTTCTAAGGTAGGGGATATTATTTGTTGTACTCGTAAGGGGTATTATTTCTTTCTTATTCGTGAAGAGAACTTTTGTTATTCCATTCTTTATTATTATGTTGGAATAACCTGAATACGTGGGATACCCTATACTTGGTGAAATTCTTCTGTTATTCCATTCTTTATTATTATGTTGGAATAACTTTGTTTATCACAATCTACCGTATACATGGTGAAATTCTTCTAATATTCGTTCTTTATTATTCTATCGAGAATATCACATGGCATGCGTTTACACGACTGGTTCCATTATTTATCATTACATTTGGAACATCACATGCGTGTTTTTACGCATGACTGGTTAGATTATTTATTATTACTGTTGGAACATCCTGTCTATGCTTTACGCATGACCTGGTTCCATTTCTTTAATATTCTGTTGGAATAGCCTGTCTGTGCGGTCTATCACATGCATGGTGATTTCTTCTATTATTTCATTCTTTATTATTCTGTTGGAATAACCTGTCTATGTGGATTATCACATGCATGGTGAATGATCCTTTGTATTCATTCCTTATTAAATTGTGGACATGATCTGTCTAAGTGGATTACCGAATGGCAGCGAAAATCCATTTGCAGTTTCATATATTCTATTATACTCAGTTGGTTAAAGTTTTGGCTTCTATACTCCATGAAATTAGTGGAATACCCTTGATATTTACGCTTCATCCAGTATCTTTTCATAGAAATATTCTTCTGAGCATTCTTGAATTTTACTCTACAAAGAAGTATCATGTTGACAATTTGGACGTTATTGGCTTCTATATAAATTAATTCTTGAACTTGTTTTATTGAATAATTATATCATTGTCATCATCCTCATGTTTATATTATGTTAAAAGTCATCTGTGGCCTGTAGTGCATAGATGGACTTGGTATGATTATGACCGAGGATTATTCGGGTATAATTATAAAGTAATGTTACAAATGATGTGGAAAAAGTCCTCATTGGCTCGTAATGCATTGATGGGCGAGTTTTTGGTATGATTATGGCTATGGATTCTCTTCGGCCAAGGGTGCAAAGATGAATTGTTTTATGGCATGATCAGGACCGTTGATGAAAACACGATTATCTTTTCCCCGTAGTGCATGGATAATTCGTGGTCGTGATACTAAAGAATATCATTGGCCTGTAGTGCAGGGATGATTTGATGATGTGGATTATTTATTGAGCTGAGTCTCATCGATAAAAGTGATGAAAAACCTTTTAAATCATAGAAGATAGTAGATTTTATTTTCTACTTAACTCTTCTAATGGATTGCTTGTTAGTTTCTTGATTAAACTTGATGTTTGTTATATTGTATCGGTTTAACACTTTGTTGAAGGCTAACGATAATTTATTACGCATTATCTTAGTCATAATATTTCTTCTTGGGCTAGTTGAGCTCACCCTTTCTTTCCTTTGTTCTCTTTGAAATGAGAACGTAGCTGGGACTAGTCGAGGAACAGTGACGGTCCAGATGTTTGCATTAGTAGTCCTCACTATTCTGTGAAATAGTGTGATAATAATTGTAATGAGGACTCTTTTTGAGTTTTTATACTCTCTAGTAGATAATACTTGTATTCAAACTCACAGTTTATGTTTTGTCGTATTGTACACGACAGTTGTATAATTAAGTTATCTTTGTATTCAGTACCTTGTATCTGGCGACTCAGAATAGGTAATGTATATCTATTTTGGGGGCGTCACACTTCTCTTCTCCTTCTAGCTCCCCCTCAGCTAATGACTCTGCCTCTTCTTCTGCTGTCTGCTTCTTTGACTTCTTCTCTTGTTTGATCTTCTTGCTCTTCCTTGACTGCCTCTTGCTCTTCCTCTTTCTATGCCTCTTTTTCTCCCCCTTTTTGTCATTAATCATTTGGGAGAGCTGCTCCATGTTGGACATAAGCTGCTCCATCAGGTAGGAGGAGTTAGCAACTTCAAACTTGAGTTCCTGTTGGCCAAGCTCAAGTTGCACTAAGAAAGACTGATTCATGTTGTCAATCTTGTCAGAGAGGATTTGGAGTTGTTCTTCATTTGCCTTCTTTGCTTTTAGTGCATCTGCCTTCTGATCATTTATGGCCTTTAGATAGATGTGATCTCTTTCTATGATTTTGAGAGATACATCAGCCATTGTTGCTTAGAGTCTCTCTTGAACTGAGTTATCTTCTGCTGTTGTCAGCTTCTTTGACTCTTCAGTGAATAGAGATATCTTCTCAATTAGTTCATCAGAATTTTTCATCAGCTCCTTCTCCACAGATATTTAATCATCTGGTTGGGCAGTCTCCTGTTAAGCATCAGATTGAACTCTACGATCTGCATCCTTGGACAGATTTTCGAAGGTGTTGAGAATCTGAAGAATCATTGAGTTCCAATCATTTGTTGAGGATGAAGGAATGTCTGCCAATAGTGCTTGAGCAGATGGAAGCTTCTTATTTTGTATTTGGATACCATCAGTAGTAGAGTGAACTGACTCTACGATAATCTCCTTGGTCATGATCCTTTTTCCTTCTGAGTCCATCCTACGATCGTAGGGGATATAGTGATTTCCAACATGGCGATAGAATTTGAAGTGGGGCTGGTCTTTGATCATTTTGGTGGCAAACTTCTTCACCCTTGGGAAGTTTTGTGCCACCAGCTCCATGCTTGGAAAATGAGAGTAGCACCTACTGAAGTAACTTCCATCTCTTTCAGTATGGGCTTTTAGCCATGGCATCCATTGGAAGAACCATCTCATCAGCAAATCATCAGGATTATAGAGGATGGTTGTGCAGTCTAGTTCCATGTTGTTCCAGTTTTTAAACACCTCAAACGCAGTCATCCTCACTACCTTGAGCTGTTCATTTCCATAATTTATACCCATCTTTCAGGAGGTGCCTCTAGTAGTTCATTTGAGAGTTCCACCACTATTCTTCTGCTAAATCTTGCGGGAGGGAGAACTGGATAGTCTTCTTGTTCTTCTGATTCCTGAGGTGCAGAATCAGAATCTTTTTCCATATCTTCTCTTTCGGAGCCTGAACCATTCTCATCATTTCCATCAATGAATCCTTCTTGCTGCATTTCATTTTTAGAACTTTCTTCAGCAAGATCTTCCTCTAATTCATCTTCTTCACCACTGGTTCCATCTTTAGCACTTTCATCCTTTGATATAGACTCATCATCACTTAGTTCAATGACAGCATTGGAGTGATCACTTCTCTTTTTAGAGGCAAATTTGGCTTAAAGTCTATAGCTCTTCCTTTTCCTTAGAGGTTCTCTTAGGTTTGTAATATTCATGAACACAATCAAATTGCACAAAATAAGCGAAAACGTGTAAAAAACAGAGTTTAAAATTTTATAAACCATATACCTGGATCATCCTTTATGCACAATTATTAATTAAACAAAAAGACAAAGAATAAAATCATACCCTTGAAGATTCGAGCTTCCTCAGGTACAAGTTCACTTCCAAATCCTTTCGCGTTCAACTTGAATCCACCGGGTTTGGTTCCTTCCTGTGATCATTAGCCACCCAAGTGTTTGGCCTCTAGAGGTGATCCACCAAAGAAGAAGAAGATTCAAGAAGATGGGTATTTGGCAAAACCCTAATTTTTCTATCTCTCATAGAAATGGTGTACTCTCCCAACTATTGGAATTACGTATTCTATGAAAACGTCAACAACCCCTTCACCCATAATAAGACTCCTCTTATTTATAGATGTAGGCAACCCTCCTTAACAATTAAGGAATTTAGTTTATTTTAATTAATTAAACTACTTTAATTAAATAGGCTCCTAATCTTATTAGGAATAATTAATTAAAATCTTTTAATTAATTTACCTCCTAATCATATTAGGAATATATGAGAGTACTTTTATTAATTAATTCCCAAACTCCTTGTAAATTAAATAATAATAATAGTAATAATAATAATAAGACTCCTCTTATTAATTTATATTTAATATTTCTAAAATATTAAATAATAAATATTAAACTATTTAATTTATTCTATCACCATAGATTAAATTAAATATACTTAACTAATTATTATGATTATGCCATTAACTTTTTAAATAATTATTCTTCCTTTTATGGTGTGACCCTTTAGGTTCTCCATATTAAACCGATTGTGAATAAATCAATTAGAACAATTCTAATCTTATTTAAATAAATAAATTAAATTATTAATTTATTTAAATAAATTATATTTATTCTACAATAGGGATAAGCCTCCCTAGCGTTTAGGGACTTTCCAGATAATATAGATTTCAACATTAATCATAAAAGAACCTTTGAGTAAATAGTTACCGTACAATTCAATCCTTCCACCATACAATGTCCCAATTAAATATAAGACATGGAATTACTGTCAAGTCTTATTTTATTTAATTATATGTTTTTCGACTCTTAAATGCACAACTCCAAATAATGCAAATTAGAAACTCCTTTCTAATTTCATTACGCTTGCCAAGGACTCTTTGGGTTGTCATTTATCGAATCACATATGACATTTCTCTTCTTTTACTAGAAGGGATAGATTCTTTATTGATCATACATTATCGCCATGTACAACATATTATACCCAAGCATACCCTTTCATATACCCTAAGAATCTTAAGGAATAAGTCAAAGTATAACTCATCATACACAAGATACTATGATGATCTCAAGTCCAAGGATCACTTGTACTACTATCACTACAGGGAATTCCTATATATTGACAGCAAGTAAAACTCCATTAGTTATTCCTTAGCGAGCCACGTTCAGTGAACTTATTCTCTAATAAGCACCTACATACTTGCTTTAGTGTCTCCACATAAATAATCATGAGATCAATCATCCTCATCCAATGAGCATGCAACGTATGTACCAATCTATCCGGATTCACTAATCCCCAATTTAGTAATCCAACGATTGGGAACAATTTTAGTTTTAAGCTTTCTAAGAATTTAGATCTCATTAGAATGATCATCATCATTATTCTAAAAGCATTGCTTAAAACTATGGGTTTATCACATATTATAAAACATCATCATGTAGATAATTAAAAGCCTTTAATAAATTAATACTTTTTATTAATAAATGAATAAGATTGTTACAAAGTATATGCTTTATCATCAAACATGATTGGCTTGTGTACATACTACTTTCAATCTCCCACTTGCACTAAAGTCAATCGTCATGGTATCTCATACTCTTTCTTCTCTAAGTGACGATTATCCTGCTGTTGGATAAGCTTCAGTATATGGTTATGTAATGTTGTTCTTGAGAGTCCACTATCTCTCTAGTGATTTTCCATCTTTCAATGATTCTTATAATCAAATGAAGGTGCCACAACACATGTTTAGATCCAAGATGAGACGTAGGAACTATTCCTAGTTTTGTAATGAACTTTTCATCCAAACAATCAACTTGCAGCTTTATTTATAGCTATATACTTTGTCTTTATCACTAAACCAGCAACTCTTTGCTATTTGGAACCTTTCCAATTCACTGCACCACCATTCAAGGTAACGCCTTACCTTAAAGTGGATTTTCTGTCGTCTTGGACTGTCTGAAAAACTTTAGTCTGTTAAGTCCTCTAGTTTTAATTTAGACCCACCATGAATATGATCACATATTTAGTGTCGATTAAGTACTTTAAGATGTTTTTCACTGACTCATAGTGAACTTCTCCAGAATATGACCGATCAACATCAGGTCTCGAATATTTCATTGCATACATGATAGTTACGCATGCGGTCTCTCTTTTAGGTGTCTATGGGGACTATTAAGAGAGATACACTCCAGGGCTCATCAACATGAGACATTCCATGGAGTTTGGCATGCTAAATGACTTTAGCATCAAATGAATATACGTTCATTGGGTTAAGCTGAGCATCCTTTTAAATCTATCTATATAGATTTGTATCCCCAATTAAGATACTCTTCCCAAATCATTCATGGAGAAGTGTTTAGACAACTTTATCTTTACTGATTGTAGCATTAGTATGTCATTCCTTATTCGTATTATATCAACATGTAATACTAGGAATATCACGACGCTCCCACTGACCCTTTTGTACACACTAGGTTCATTCTTGTTTTTGATAAAATCAAACTCTTTGATTGTCTCATCAAAACGAATGTTCCATTTTGAGAAGCTTGCTTCAATCCATTTCTCTGAGTTTCTACAACTCTTACCTCATCGTATGTAACTGGATCATCATATTCTATGATGTGTACCTCATCATCATCGTCTGTGATGAATCCATACCTCCCAGGTATCTTCGGTACTATTCTAGATTTATGATTCGGTTCTGGTACAATAGGTCTATCTATAGGTTCCTCTTATTTGACTTATAGTGATTTGTGGTTCTTGAACTCTTTAAGATCTATTATCCTCCCACTAGCTCCTTCAATGATAAACAAATTTATCTTAGAAGGTAGCGTATTTCGCAACAAACACCTTTTCCTAAGTAGGATTATAGAATATATACCCTAAACTTACTTTAGGATGTCCCACAAATCTATACTTGTCAAATCTTATCCCAAGCTTATCCTTTGAAACCTTTTTCACATAAGTTGGACAACCCCTTATCTTAACATACTTAAGATTAGGAATCCTCTCTGTCCATAACTTTTATGGAGTCTTGGGGCCGGATTTTGAGGTTACCTTTTCCGTAGATATGCAGCCATTTCTAGGACATGACCCAAGAAGGATACTGGAATGTCGGTAAAATCATTATGGACCGCACCATGCCCAACAAGGTATGATTTTTCCTTTCAGATACATCAATCAATTATTGCGTATCAAGAGGCGTCTATTATGAGAAAACCATTTGAGATGATGTAGAAACTTATTGTACAAGTATTTATTCCTTGATTTAATCAAAGAATCTTAATACTTTGCCAATTTGTTTCACTTTCAATTCTTTAAACCATTCAAATAATTCACACTTGTATTTCAAGTAAATACACACATTCAACTCTTTGAATGATCATCTCCTTTTCTTATACTAGTTTGTTCAATTTGTAAAATATATTTTTATGTAAGTCAAGTACACCAAATCCATTAAGTAATATTTAGGTTCTACAAAATATTATTATTATAAATAGAACAACAATTGTTCTTAATTATAATACCAAATTTTTTATTGTCCAACAATAAAATGGAAATAATGTTTCTAACAAGAACTAGAATACAATAACAACTTATTGACTTAATAGATTTGTCGTAGTAGGCATTTCTAAACTATAAGTTTCTATGGCTAATGTGGCAACATTTGCTTCATTTTCCACACATAGGACTACTTATATTTGTTTATCTTTCTACTTCTACTTGGTCCCTTCATAAATCTATATTTATGATAACCAAAGTCGGTATCCAATACCCAAGTAGAACCTTGACTTAAAGAAAAAATTATTTCAATCATGAACAAAATAATATTTGTAACCGAAACTTCACTAAGCTTCTTCTGGTTATCCTCTGCAAGATGCTTCTTGTAGTTTCTTTCCGGTGTCCAGGCTTATTTTAGTGGAAGCAAACTCCTTTGCTATCCGTATCAATTTTATTCTAATTATCCTTTGTTTTTGCCTTTCTATTTACCTTCTTTGAATCGTTCTTCTTTTTAGAAGATCCTTTGTCCCCTAACAGTAAGACATGGTCTTTCTTGGTTGAAAAGTGACTCTCAACATTTTTCAACATGTTAAGCAAATCAGCGAGGCTGATATCTAGCTTGTTCATATAAAAAATTCACAACAATTGTGAAAGGAGTCCGGGAGTGAGTGCAAGATCAAATCTTGGCTCAACTCTCCATCCATGTTAAAACCCATTGTCCTAATTGTTCAATCAAATTAATCATGTTTAGGACATGTGAATATATTATAGTGTCGTTGGTCATTCTAGATCGAAAGAGCTCCTTAGATTTCTGATATCTATCAGTCCTACTTTCCTCACCATCAACTACTTGATGTGCAGGAATATAGTAAGAGCATCCATAGTTTCATGCTGACGCAGAAGCTCGTAACTTATGGATGCGAGCATGATGCTTTGAGCCAACTGTGCAACATCTTTCCACTTTCTAAAAGTAGAAATCTTTCCTCAGAGGCATTGTCTGCAACCATTGCAGGGATAGGCATATTAAGGAAATAAGATAGCTTTTCAGCCATGAGAACTATTCTCAAATTCCTTAACCAATCCGTGTAATATGGTCCGGTTAAATAGCATCTAATATGCTTCGCAGTGATAGTAATTTAGACATTGTAAAATTCTGTAAATGTTTATAATTAACAACATTTTAACATACATTCTTTTATTAATTCCCAAAATAAATTAGGTTCTATTTTTAAATTAGTATCTTAACCAAAGTTGGTATCCAATACCCAAGTAGAACCTTGACTTAAAGAAAAAATTATTTCAATCATGAACAAAATAATATTTGTAACCGAAACTTCACAAAGCTTCTTCTGGTTATCCTCTGCAAGATGCTTCTTACAGTTTCTTTCCAGTGTCCAGGCTTATTGTAGTGGAAGCAAACTCCTTTGCTATCCGTATCAATTTTATTCTTATTATCCTTTGTTTTTGCCTTTCTATTTACCTTCTTTGAATTGTTCTTCTTTTCAGATGATCTTTTGGTCCCTACCAGTAAGACATGGTCTTTCTTGGTTGGAAAGTGACTCTCAATATTTTTCAACATATTAAGCAAATCAGCGAGGCTGATATCTAGTTTGTTCATATGAAAAATTTACAACAATTGTAAAAGGAGTCCGGGAGTAAGTTCAAGATCAAATCTCGGCTCAACTCTCCATCCATGTTAAAACCCATTGTCTTGTTTTAAATTAGTATATCCCACTATTTTCTTCAAACTATATTACCCCCACTTATATAGTTCGGCAAAATCTAATTAAAGATTTGCTAGTGAGAATAAGGATCCCATTTCAAATGTATATAGCCTTGTGGTGACACAACAAACTATATATAAATAAATAGGTAGACAACTCTTGTCAATTACATCAACTATGCAACTCCTTGTATTTTGCCTCTTAGATTATTTTGATCAAGTAGTGGCACATCCGAATCAAAATTATCCAAGTTAAGTCCAACCTAGCACTCCATATATTCAAAAAAGAAAAACATTATCCTTGTGGTTACACAACAAAACAATATTGTTCAATTTTTTTTATAAGCATCAAATGTGATAAAATTAACATCTCAAAGAATTAAGATAAGCCTTGTGGTGATACAACAAACTTATAATAATTAATTGATACTCTATTATTTTTTATCATGCTAGAAGGCGACGTTCGATATTCCAAATATCTTTGAACGCTTAGGACTTAATATAAAAAATTTGAGAGGTTTGTTATTAATTTGTCTCATCTTGTTTAGCGCGCATGCACATATATATATATATATATATATATATATATATATATATATAATCGCATCATATTAATTAACATGCGAAGCATGTTTACATAATAATATATATATATATATATATATATATATATATATAGTATAAGATTGCACATATAGAATACTATATTCTACTTGGATTGATTATGGACTTTTATTATAGTTTGGTTCACTAGAGCCACCAATTGAACCAAAAGGTCAAACCTTAGGGGTGGAAGAATTAATATTTAAATATACCTATTACATTTAAACCCGGGCTCCATTATAAACGAGTCTTCAAGCGCTCCTTGCCCCTTGATCTCTAATTCTTTAAAATTAATTCTAACTATTCATATTACAAAACTATTTAAAATAAATAGAAACCTTGATCAGCAGTCAAGGGGAAGTACATAGAAAGGAGATAGAATTTACATTAAGAAAAATTAGAGAATACAGGTATGCAGAGACCCATTTAATAAAACTCATACATTCATGCATCCAACTAAAATAAAATCCAATCACATTGGTTGATAGTCCATAATCAATCCCATTTATTATCATACACATCACCATATGCATCAATAAATAATATTTATCTCATGAATAATAAACATTCAATATATATATATATATATATATATATATATATATATATATATATATATATATATTGATATCATTTAATAGGCAAATTTAGTTAGTAGAAAATCTAATTTTGAATCAAAATAAACTCCTTTATTTTAATCCAAATTTAAATCAAAATAAACTCTTTTATTTTAATTTATCCAATTTTGAATAAAATAAACTATTTATTTTAATCAAAATAAACTCTTTTATTTTAATTAATTATGGAATCCAATTCCAAGTAAAAATAAATAAAACTCATTTATTAAAGGAAATGCGGATTCTCTTTCCTATTCACAAATAAACTCCTTTATTTTGAATAATATGAAATCTTATTTCATATCTAAATAAACTCCTTTATTTAAGGAAATACGGATTATCTTTCTTATTCACAAATAAACTCCTTTATTTAAGGAAACATAGAATCCAATTTCAACTCCAATTAGTTATCATGCAATCCAATTCCAACTCTAATTAGTTAGTGTAAGACCCCAACTTATAATAAATAAAATTAAATTTCCTCTATTTATTATTTTGAAATAGTAAGGGTTGATTTGATTAATGTGGTTAGTTATGGGTAAAATGCGCAAATATTTTAAATAAGCAAGTGGTTATAAAATATTCATTTTATCGGAGAATATTCGTTTAGTCGTGGAATATACTTCTTGTCGGGAATATTAAATGCGATAGTAGCGACCTTGTGTGGGGCCCATAACGTGAAAAGTGATTGAATGAAGAAAACGACAAGTATAAGTTGTTTATAAATAACGGCGTAGTTATTCACAGATTATCTTGTTGGAATACCCGGTGGTTAAAACATGCGATGTACGCGTTGTCAAGACAAGATGCATTGCAGTATTGCACCTATTATTAATTCTTACGTGAAGGCACTACTCAATAATTGTTACGATAGAATTATTGCTCAAAGATTTTATTTTATTGATTCAATAATTGTTGCATTGATATTCTATATTCTTCGTTGTTTCAATAATTATCACTACATAGTATTTTCCATTATCGAAGCAATAATTCATATTATCTGAATAATATTATTAGATAACATTCTTGTGCAATGTCTAGAAAGTTACATCTAAGGAGAGGTTTGGTCACCTAATTCATGCTTGAAGAAGGAGAAATTCTTATTGGAAAGCCCCTCTTTCTTGGGAACGCACCGTTGTCGATATTGTGATTTCTGTAATATTATTTGTGAATAATTAATTATTGATTTATATGATGAGGAAAATATTCATTTTATGTGAATATAGATGGAGAAAATTTTTAAAGTGACAATTGTTGAAAATCGATATTTTATCTTTTCTGATAAAATAATATTTTATTATATTATTATAATATAATAATGATGATATTTTTACAATGAATATGGGATATATGAGTATATGAGGAGGAAGAGTATTTTTGTTGCAAAAGTTGTTTAAAACATGTTAAACATGTATGTGGGCCCATTTCTCGACTGAAATTTAATTATAGCCTGTAAAATCGCTCATTTGTGGATTTCGGTCAATTTCTGTTCGGAATTTGGAAAGATTTTCTTCTGCAAAGTTGTAGATAATGAAATTTCATATGGAAAAGACATGTGGTTCGGATTTTTCTGACAAAAGGGCTATTTATTACGAATTATTGAAGTTCTGAAGTTCTGAAATAATTGATTTTTGGAAGTTATATTTATTTTTATTAATAAAAACGTTTTTTACATTTTGAGAGCATCATTAACATGTGCTAGGGGCTGAATTCAGTTGCCAAAGGTGTACGTAGGAAATTTGTATATATATATTTATATTATATTCAATTTTCTGATTTGGTGTTCTAAGCATTTTCCTAAAAATAGGGTGCTTAGGTTAGAATTGAAAATCACACCAGAAACTGAAATTTTATCTCTCTTTCTCTCTCGATATATTGAACGTATTCTTGTGAGTATTTTAATACTTTGAGTGTTGCTATACGGTGCAAGTTCAAGTCATAGCCTATATCCGGTGTTTCAACTAGAAGTATTGTCTTTACGATGTAAGGGATGTTGTTTTCTTCTTAAATGATATTATTTTCTTCAATATCATTATGCCAAAATATTGGTCTGAACTTTTTATCAAGTTTCAAACTTTTTTGTGTCGCGGTTACTATTCACGTATCTAAGACTTATTCATGAATCTGACCTTTATTCATAGAAAAATGAAATTTTCTTCTTTTTGTCCAAGATGTCTATTGTAGTTACTATCTTTGATTGTATCCATGTTTTGATCTTTATTTTTGAATTCTGTTTCAAAATTGGTTATTATGGAGTATTATTGATCCTGGATAAACTGTAATACGAATCCTTAATATTTATTCTTTTGTTTCACTAGATTCGTTTTCTTTAAAATATTTTTCATCATCCTCAGTCCTAAATGATGATATAACTGAATATCTTTGGCATGTAGTACAAAGATGAATGATTTTCTGATGAATATCTTTGGCCCGTAGTGTAAAGATGAACATGTGTTTAGATGAACATGACCAACTGATGAATATCTTTGGCCTGTAGTGCAAAGATAAATATTTAATTCCAGATATATATTGATTGATGTTACCGGGATAAAATATCGACGATGAACTTTTAAATTCATATATAGAAGATAGTAGTTTGCATTCTCTACTTAACTCTTCTAATGAATTATTATTTCCGCTGCGAAGATTGATTTAAAAGCTGGTTGTCTATTGTATTCTATTAGATTTTTTCCTGTTGAAGACTAACGATAATTTGTTCTATGTTATCTTAGTCATAATATTATTTTTCTTGGGCTAGTTGAGCTCACCCTTTTCCTTTTGTTCCATTTTTCTTCTCGGGAGGTGAGAAATAGAATGGCAGTACTAGTCGGGGTATGGAATGATGGTTCTAGAAAGTCATTTTAGTAGTCCTCACTATTTTTGTAAAATAATGCATCAATAATTATAATGAGGACTTATTTGAGTGTGGATATTGTCTAGATGACAATATTTGTATTTAAACTCACAGTTTTTATGTTGTATTAATAAAGTTGTAGTTGTGTCTATACCATGTATTTGGACGACTCAGAATGGGTGTTGTATACCTATTTTGGGGGCGTCACAGTTAGCATGAAATCCAATTTTAAAATTAAAATAAACTTTTTATTTTAAAATTAAAATAAACATTGTATTTTAAGATTAAAATAAACTTTTTATTTTAATTATAAAATTATTAAAATATATATTATATATAATATATATATATATATATTATGGTAATATTATATATATATATATATATGATTGTTAACACTTAACGGTGGGTATTTTCCAAAATACTTATATTAATATTCATGTGACCCACGGTTATTACCATCAGAAGTAACAGGAATCAGAATCAGCAAATCATGGTGATTCGCGTGACATTAAGTATTATAATTATAATATATATATATATATATATATATATATATATGGGAAAATGGGTATGCACAGCTGTGTAGAATTTTTTTTACAGAGTAAGTCAAAAACGACGTAGTTTTGACTAAAACAAAAAAAACGCGGCTTCTCTCAAGCCTGCCAGCAAAGAACCCATCTGCCTCTTATTTCTTCTCTCTCCTCGACTCAGACAAAACAAGTGTAACCCATCTGCCTCTCTCCTGCTCTCCCCGCTGCCTCTTTCTTGCTCGCTTCCCATCTCCCAGCTCTCCCATCTCCTCGCTCGCCGCCCATATCCTCGCTCAGGCTTCCCATCTCCTCGCGACAAATCCTTCAATTCATTGCAAGGTAACAAAATTAGATGTGGGTAGATGGATTTTCTTGCTTTTAGTGTTGAGTTAGGCCTTTTGTTTTACATTTTGTGTTTTGGTTTTGAAAAATTGGACCTTTTAGGGCTAATATTTTTTTAGGGCCAAACCCTAGAATCAGCAAATTTGTTTGTGTTGATAGACAACTTTTTGATTTATGAATATTGTTCTTGGTTATAGTGGGTGGTGTTAAAAATAGAAAGCAATATGGCCAGTTTACATATTTAGTGTCAATTCAGTATTGCTCATTGCAGTAATAATACATATGGTGGCAATATGATGATATTTTGGTCTTTTGAGAGTTGGTTATTTATTAGCACTTGTTGATTGCATACGGTTATTTTGTAATAATTTGAAGTTAGGTAATTGCGCATAGAATTGATGATATGTTTTAACTATAGGATATACTATTTCATTAAAAGGTACATTATTGGGGACATATGTTACACTGTCCAAGTATACCGGGAGTTCTAACTTTTAAGGAGCTTTTTAGTATCCAATTTATCATCTTTATGGGAATCTAGTGGCAAATACAGCTGCTGGTATTGCTAGAGGCACTGGTGTCATGCCAGGAGGTATCCACCATTAACCAACTAATTCTCATTTCTTAGATATAGTGGCATCATCTTTGTTTGAGGTGAAGGCTTGCACAATGTTGCTCTAATCAACGACGGGTGGAGTAGACATATGCATGATATTTAGCATTGCTACAAACAAGGGAAGCTTTTAGCCTTCAGTCAAAACATGCTCGACAAGGCTCATCTTTTTATAAGCAATGGCCATAACCTTATTTGAGTTGTGTCAGAAAGTGAATTTTGAGGTTTCATCCAGTCTTGCGCATTTTTTTACCTTCAAAACTAGGTCCTTCACTTAAGTATAGTTGAAATGTTAATTACTTATAAGTGTCTGACTTGAACTTTGTTGGCTTCAGGTAATATGGGGGCTGATCATGCCATTTTTGAACAGGGTGCTTCATTAGGAAATATGGGAAACGACAAATTAGTAGAGCAAAAGAAGGCAAATCCAGTGGCTTTTCTTCTCTCATTAGCCATGATGTTGAGACATATGCAGTTTCCTTTGTTTGTTGATCGACTAGAGACTGCAGTGGAGCGTGTAATCTTAGAGGGCAAGTACAGGACAAAAGACCTTGGTGGGCATAGCACCACACAATGTACACATGATGGACAAAAGACCTTGTTGACCATCATATAAAACCACATGATGTCATTGTGATTGGTTTTGTTTCTTTTATATATTTATTTTCTTCCATAAACTCAGAACAGTTTTGTGGGGAAGCATCTCAGTTGTATTGGAATTCTTATTTATTCAAATTCATAGACTTGTGCCCTTAAAAATTGTATTATTTGTCTTGGAATTGAGATATTTCAATTTTAAAGATATATGAAGAGAATAAACTATTTCATGCTGAAAGGTTGTTAATGAATGCTGATGGTTAAGCAAATATTTTATTATGTAGAGCTCAAACATCTATTTGTGATATCTCACAAATAGGGATTAACTGTGAGAACATACTCCATAACTGGTATATATAGTCAAGAATTTCATTTTTCTCTACTTTTAGTTGTTGCAGTAAACTAATGTCAGCGGTCAACGAAGTTGTATAATGTTCTCAAACATTTATACGAAACCAAGGTTTAAAATACAAAAATTTTAATAATGGTATTTGAACATATATTCTGATGTAAAAATATACTCGTCAAAAATTCAAAAGGAAACCAAACAAAACATCAAATAGATGACAACTGTTAAATACTTGCAAAAAGCATGTAATAATTAACAACTTGACAAGTCAATCTCAACAATCCACATGGCATTGGCAAAATGATAACTTGAGTTCGTCTCTTCTTCATCAGCACCAAGACTCCTCCAAGCAGAGCTCTCAACTAAAACCTGTATATTTTAACATGGGATCAAGTTATGACTTATACAATGTAATAAGGCTAAAATACCTAAATGACATAAACAACTGATGAAGTTAATGTAATATCTATACAATCTTTAAAAAATCCACTTTGATACATATAATTGATGAGTGGCTTTTATACCCATGAATTGAGTGCGTTTTGAGCTTAATCTTTTGGAAGTTTTTAAGTTTTTAACCTTTATGCCTTGCACATGTATTATACATCGCGTATGCGTCGTCCTGACTAGGAAAAGATAATCCAACATATGGAACTTCTATCGAAATAAAAAAAATATCTAAAAGGTTTTCCCCAAAATGACTAGGGAATAAAGATGGGCTAATAAAATGAATTTGCTTTCAACAAATACAACGAAAAGAACTTACAGGCCAACAAAAACTTTGAAAGCATCGTAGATACCCCACTGCGCTCCAGTATGGATTCCAATCATGACTATAAGAAGGGGGAGACCACGAGTAAACAGGCCCTACAAGCATAGGTTCATTAAAACTTAAAACTGAATTGGACCCATAAATGTAAATGAATTGGACCACAAGTAATTCACGTGACATGCACTTTAAGATCCCATAAATATAAATGAAAGATTCTTATGATAGTGTTATAAATCCACGCGAACCAGCAGCCAAAAAAATGTTTTTCGCATTTTTTTTTATACAACAAAATTATGCCCAATTAAATTAAATATACTTAACTTATTATTACGATTATGCCATTAACTTCTTAAATAATTATTCTTCCTTTTATAGTGTGACCCTTTAGGTTCTCCATATTAAACCGGTTGTGAATAAATCAATTAGAACAATTCTAAACTTATTTAAATAAATAAATTAAATTATTAATTTATTTAAATAAATAATATTTATTCTACAATAGGGATAAGCATCCCTAACGTTTAACGACTTTTCAGATAATATAGATTTCAACATTAATCATAAAAGAACCTTTGAGTAAATAGTTACCGTACAATTCAATCCTTCCACCATACAATGTCCCAATTAAATATAAGACATGGAATTACTGTCAAGTCTTATTTTATTTAATTATATGTTTTTCGACTCTTAAATGCACAACTCCAAATAATGCAAATTAGAAACTCCTTTCTAATTTCATTCTGCCTTGGCCAAGGACTACTGGGTTGTCATTTATCGAATCACATATGACATTTCTCTTCTTTTACTAGAAGGGATAGATTCTTTATTGATCATACATTATCGCCATGTACAACATATTATACCCAAGCATACCCTTTCATATACCCTAAGAATCTTAAGGAATAAGTCAAAGTATAACTCATCATACACAAGATACTATGATGATCTCAAGTCCAAGGATCACTTGTACTACTATCACTACAGGAATTCCTATATATTGACAGGCAAGTAAAACTCCATTAGTTATTCCTTAGCGAGCCACGTTCAGTGAACTTATTCTCTAATAAGCACCTACATACTTGCTTTAGTGTCTCCACATAAATAATCATGAGATCAATCATCCTCATCCAATGAGCATGCAACGTATGTACCAATCTATCCGGATTCACTAATCCCCAATTTAGTAATCCAACGATTGGGAACAATTTTAGTTTTAAGCTTTCTAAGAATTTAGATCTCATTAGAATGATCATCATCATTATTCTAAAAGCATTGCTTAAAACTATGGGTTTATCACATATTATAAAACATCATCATGTAGATAATTAAAAGCCTTTAATAAATTAATACTTTTTATTAATAAATGAATAAGATTGTTACAAAGTATATGCTTTATCATCAAACATGATTGGCTTGTGTACATACTACTTTCAATCTCCCACTTGCACTAAAGTCAATCGTCATGGTATCTCATACTCTTTCTTCTCTAAGTGACGATTATCCTGCTGTTGGATAAGCTTCAGTATATGGTTATGTAATGTTGTTCTTGAGAGTCCACTATCTCTCTAGTGATTTTCCATCTTTCAATGATTCTTATAATCAAATGAAGGTGCCACAACACATGTTTAGATCCAAGATGAGACGTAGGAACTATTCCTAGTTTTGTAATGAACTTTTCATCCAAACAATCAACTTGCAGCTTTATTTATAGCTATATACTTTGTCTTTATCACTAAACCAGCAACTCTTTGCTATTTGGAACCTTTCCAATTCACTGCACCACCATTCAAGGTAACGCCTTACCTTAAAGTGGATTTTCGTAAATCTTGACCTATACGAAAAACTTTAGTGCATTAAGTCCTCTAGTTTTAATTTAGACCCACCATGAATATGATCACATATTTAGTGTCGATTAAGTACTTTAAGATGTTTTTCACTGACTCATAGTGAACTTCTCCAGAATATGACCGATCAACATCAGGTCTCGAATATTTCATTGCATACATGATAGTTACGCATGCGGTCTCTCTTTTAGGTGTCTATGGGGACTATTAAGAGAGATACACTCCAGGGCTCATCAACATGAGACATTCCATGGAGTTTGGCATGCTAAATGACTTTAGCATCAAATGAATATACGTTCATTGGGTTAAGGTGAGCATCCTTTTAAATCTATCTATATAGATTTGTATCCCCAATTAAGATACTCTTCCCAAATCATTCATGGAGAAGTGTTTAGACAACTTTATCTTTACTGATTGTAGCATTAGTATGTCATTCCTTATTCGTATTATATCAACATGTAATACTAGGAATATCACGACGCTCCCACTGACCCTTTTGTACACACTAGGTTCATTCTTGTTTTTGATAAAATCAAACTCTTTGATTGTCTCATCAAAACGAATGTTCCATTTTGAGAAGCTTGCTTCAATCCATTTCTCTGAGTTTCTACAACTCTTACCTCATCGTATATAGCTGGATCATCATATTCTATGATGTGTACCTCATCATCATCAAATCATGATGAATCCATACCTCCGTGTATCTTGGTACTATTCTAGATTTATGATTAGGTTACAGTACAATAGGTCTATCTATAGGTTCCTCTTATTTGACTTATAGTGATTTGTGGTTCTTGAACTCTTTAAGATCTATTATCCTCCCACTAGCTCCTTCAATGATAAACAAATTTATCTTAGAAGGTAGCGTATTTCGCAACAAACACCTTTTCCTAAGTAGGATTATAGAATATATACCCTAAACTTACTTTAGGATGTCCCACAAATCTATACTTGTCAAATCTTATCCCAAGCTTATCCTTTGAAACCTTTTTCACATAAGTTGGACAACCCCTTATCTTAACATACTTAAGATTAGGAATCCTCTCTGTCCATAACTTTTATGGAGTCTTGAAATAGGATTTTGAGGTTACCTTTTAAAGTAGATATGTCATGACCATTTCTAGGACATGACCCAAGAAGGATACTGGAATGTCGGTAAAATCATTATGGACCGCACCATGCCCAACAAGGTATGATTTTTCCTTTCAGATACATCAATCAATTATTGCGTATCAAGAGGCGTCTATTATGAGAAAACCATTTGAGATGATGTAGAAACTTATTGTACAAGTATTTATTCCTTGATTTAATCAAAGAATCTTAATACTTTGCCAATTTGTTTCACTTCTGAATTCTTTAAACCATTCAAATAATTCACACTTGTATTTCAGTAAATACACACATTCAACTCTTTGAATGATCATCTCCTTTTCTTATACTAGTTTGTTCAATTTGTAAAATATATTTTTATGTAAGTCAAGTACACCAAATCCATTAAGTAATATTTCAGTTCTACAAAAATATTATTATTATAAATAGAACAACAATTGTTCTTAATTATAATACCAAATTTTTTTATTGTCCAACAATAAAATGGAAATAATGTTTCTAACAAGAACTAGAATACAATAACAACTTATTGACTTAATAGATTTGTCCGTAGGCATTTCTAAACTATAAGTTTCTATGGCTAATGTGGCAACATTTGCTTCATTTTCCACACATAGGACTACTTATATTTGTTTATCTTTCTACTTCTACTTGGTCCCTTCATAAATCTATATTTATGATAACCAAAGTCGGTATCCAATACCCAAGTAGAACCTTGACTTAAAGAAAAAATTATTTCAATCATGAACAAAATAATATTTGTAACCGAAACTTCACTAAGCTTCTTCTGGTTATCCTCTGCAAGATGCTTCTTGTAGTTTCTTTCCGGTGTCCAGGCTTATTTTAGTGGAAGCAAACTCCTTTGCTATCCGTATCAATTTTATTCTAATTATCCTTTGTTTTGCCTTTCTATTTACCTTCTTTGAATCGTTCTTCTTTTAGAAGATCCTTTGTCCCCTAACGAAGAAGACATGGTCTTTCTTGGTTGAAAAGTGACTCTCAACATTTTTCAACATGTTAAGCAAATCGGTGAGGTCGATATCTAGCTTGTTCATATAAAAAATTCACAACAATTGTGAAAGGAGTCCGGGAGTGAGTGCAAGATCAAATCTTGGCTCAACTCTCCATCCATGTTAAAACCCATTGTCCTAATTGTTCAATCAAATTAATCATGTTTAGGACATGTGAATATATTATAGTGTCGTTGGTCATTCTAGATCGAAAGAGCTCCTTAGATTTCTGATATCTATCAGTCCTACTTTCCTCACCATCAACTACTTGATGTGCAGGAATATAGTAAGAGCATCCATAGTTTCATGCTGCCGACGAAGCTCGTAACTTATGGATGCGAGCATGATGCTTTGAGCCAATCATGCAACATCTTTCCACTTTCTAAAAGTAGAAATCTTTCCTCGAGGCATTATGCGCAACCATTGCGAGGATAGGCATATTAAGGACATAAGATAGCTTTTCAAACCATGAGAACTATTCTCAAATTCCTTAACCAATCAGGTGTAATATGGTCCTTGGGTTAAAGATCTAATATACTTCGTGATGATAGTAATTTAGACATTGTAAAATTTCGTAAATGTTTATAATTAACAACATTTTAACATACATTCTTTTATTAATTCCCAAAATAAATTAGGTTCTATTTTTAAATTAGTATCTCCCACTATTTTCTTCAAACTATATTACCCCTACTTATATAGTTCGGCAAAATCTAATTAAAGATTTGCTAGTGAGAATAAGGATCCCATTTCAAATGTAGATAACCTTGTGGTGACACAACAAACTATATATAAATAAATAGGTAGACAACTTTTGTCAATTACATCAACTATGCAACTCCTTGTATTTTGCCTCTTAGATTATTTTGATCAAGTAGTGGCACATCCGAATTAAATTTATCCAAGTTAAGTCCAACCTAGCACTCCATATATTCAAAAAAGAAAAACATTATCCTTGTGGTTACACAACAAAACAATATTGTTCAATTTATTTTATAAGCATCAAATGTGATAAAATTAACATCTCAAAGAATTAAGATAAGCCTTGTGGTGAGACAACAAACTTATAATAATTAATTGATACTCTATTATTTTTTATCATGCTAGAAGGCGACGTTCGATATTCCAAATATCTTTAAACGCTTAGGACTTAATATAAAAAATTTGAGAGGTTTGTTATTAATTTGTCTCATCTTGTTTAAATATAGCGCATATATATATATATATATATATATATATATATATATATATATATATATATATAAAATAAATGCGTCATATTAATTAACATGCAAAGCATGTTTGCATAATATATATATATATATATATATATATATATATATATAGTATAAGCATGCACATATAGAATACTATATTCTACCTGGATTGATTATGGACTTTTATTCTAGTTTGGTTCACTAGAGCCACCAAGTGAACCAAAAGGTCAAACCCTAGGAGTGCAATAATTAATATTTAAATATAACTATTACATTTAAACCCGGGCTCCATTACAAACGGGTCTCAAGCGCTCCTTGCCCCTTGATCTCTAATTCTTTAAAATTAATTCTAACTATTCCTATTACAAAACTATTTAAAATAAATAGAAACCTTGATCAGCAGTCAAGGGGAAGTACATAAGAAGGAGATAGAATTTATATTAAGAAAAATTAGAGAATACAAGGTACGCAGACCCCATTTAATAAAACCCATACATTCATGCATCCAACTAAAATAAAATTCAATCACATTAGTCAATAGTCCATAATCAATCCCATTTATTATCATACACATCACCATATGCATCAATAAATAATATTCATCTCATGAATAATAAACATTCAATATATATATTGATATCATTTAATGGGCAAATTTAGTTAGTATAAAATCTAATTTTGAATCAAAATAAACTCCTTTATTTTAATTCAAATTTATATCAAAATAAACTCTTTTATTTTAATTTATCCAATTTTGAATAAAATAAACTATTTATTTTAATCAAAATATTTAATCAAAATAAACTCTTTTATTTTAATTAATTATGGAATCCAATTCCAAGTAAAAAAATAAAACTCATTTATTAAAGGAAATGCGAATTCTCTTTCCTATTCACAAATAAACTCCTTTATTTTGAATAATATGAAATTTTATTTCATATCTAAATAAACTCCTTTATTTATGGAAATACGGATTCTCTTTCTTATTCACAAATAAACTCCTTTATTTTGAATAATATGAAATCTTATTTCATATCTAAATAAACTCCTTTATTTAAGGAAACATAGAATCCAATTTCAATTCCAATTAGTTATCATGCAAGCCAATTCCAACTCTAATTAGTTAGCATGAAATCCAATTTTAAATTTAAAATAAACTTTTTATTTTAAAATTAAAATAAACATTGTATTTTAAGATTAAAATAAACTTTTTATTTTAATTATAAAATTATTAAAATATATATTATATATATATATATATATATATATTACAGTAATATTATATATATATATATATATATATGATTATTAACACTTAACGAGTGGGTATTTTCCAAAATGCTTATATTAATATTCATGTGACCCAGGGTTATTACCATCAAATAATGAGAATCGAATCATAGAAATCATGGTGATTCACGTGATATTAAGTATTATAATTATTTAATATATATATATATATATATATGGGAAAATGGGTATGCACATCTGGGTAGAATTTGTTTTATATCTGGTCACCAAAACGCAGCGTAGTTTTGACTAAAACAAAAAAAACGCGGCTTCTCTCAAGCTTGACAAAGAAAGAACCCATCTCGCCTCTTATTTCTTCTCTCTCCTCGACTCGCAGAAAACAAGTGTAACCCATCCGCCTCTCCCGCTCTCTCCTCACGCCTCTTTATTCCTTGCTTCCCATCTCTCCCGGCCGCCCATCTCTCTCATTTCGCCCATATCCTCGCCCAGGCTTCCCATCTCCTCGTGACAAATCCTTCATTTCATTTCAAGGTAACAAAATTAGATGTGGGTAGATGGATTTTCTTGCTTTTAGTGTTGAATTAGGCCTTTTGTTTTACATTTTGTGTTTTGGTTTTGAAAATTTGGACATTTTAAGGCTAATATTTTTTGAGGGCCAAACCCTAGAATCAGCAGATTTATTTGTGTTGATAGACAACTTTTTGATTTATGAATATTGTTCTGGATTATAGTGGGTGGTGTTAAAAATAGAAAGCAATATGGCCAGTTTACATATTTAGTGTTAATTCAGTATTGCTCATTGTAGTAATGATACATATGGTGGAAATATGATGATATTTTGGTCTTTTGAGAGTTGGTTATTTATTAGCACTTGTTGATTGCATACGGTTATTTTGTAATAATTTGAAGTTAGTTAATTGCGCATAGAATTGATGATATGTTTTAACTATAGGATATGCTATTTCATTAAAAGGTACATTATTGGGGACTTATGTTACCTTTTGTCGCAAGTATCTTTGGGAGTTCTAACTTTTAAGGAGCTTTTTAGTATCCAATTTATCATCTTTATGGGAATCTAGTGGCAAAATCTGACACGGTATTCTTTGGAGGCTTCGGTGTCATGCCGGAGGTATCCACCATTAACCAACTAATTCTCATTTCTTAGATATAGTGGCATCATCTTTGTTTGAGGTGAAGGCTTGCATAATGTTTCTCTAATCAACGAGGGTGGAGTAGACATATGCATGATATTTAGCATTTTTTAAACGGGCGACTTTTAGCCTTCAGTCAAAAACATGCTCGACAAGGCTCATCTTTTTATAAGCAATGGCCATAACCTTATTTGAGTTGTGTCAGAAAGTGAATTTTGAGGTTTCATCCAGTCTTACGCATTTTTTTACCTTCAAAACTAGGTCCTTCACTTACGTATAGTTGAAATGTTAATTACTTATAAGTGTCCGACTTGAACTTTGTTGGCTTCGTGTAATATGAAAATGATCATGCCATTTTTGAACAGGGTGCTTCATCAGGAAATATGGGAAACGACAAATTAGTAGAGCAAAAGAAGGCAAATCCAGTGGCTTTGCTTCTCTCATTAGCCATGATGTTGAGACATCTACAGTTTCCTTCGTTTGTTGATCGACTAGAGACTGCAGTGGAGTGTGTAATCTTAGAGGGCAAGTACAGGACAAAAGACCTTGGTGGGCATAGCACCACACGATGTACACATGATGGACAAAAGACCTTGTTGACCATCATATAAAACCACATGATGTACACATGATGTCATTGTGATTGGTTTTCTTCACACCTCTGGATTTCTTTCTGGCTGGTGTGGTTGCTACTGGTACAGAGTCATCAGACTCAGAGCTTTCTACCTCTTCTGCCTTCCTCTTCTTTGCAGAGGCCTTGCTGCTGCTCCCTGTTGTCAGTCTTCTGTTTTCCTTGGTGTTTTTCTTCTAATTCACAAATAGTTATGGAGACATTACTTTGTGAACATTAAGAGGTTCTCCCTTATCATCCTTGATTCTTCCTCCTAGCTTCTTCTTCATTACAATGCTCAGTAGTCTTCCATGAAACACTTTTGTAAGTGGTTTTTCTGTAGACCTTTTCAACTCAGCCTTTTCCAGCCATTTGGATATTTGATCAAACAGGATAACTCCAAAGTTAATTTGTTTCTTCAGAACTATCGCAGACATTTGGATCTTTAACTGTTGATCGAGCACCGTGTCATGTACAGTGTCCTTGCATAGTATGCATTTTCCAACTATTTTAGCAAGGAACTCGTATTCCTCTGGAAACTCCTTCTTCTTCATGTCCTTTAGATTAGGGTTCCTCTGGTACTGCATTAGCCTCTTGTCTTCTTCAATGTCTACTTCATCCAAGTTTATCAGACCTTTGTTGGGAAACCCTAGGCATTGATTGATGTCTGAAGCTCTTATCTTCAAACTTGATCCTTTCACCTTTGTGGTCAGAAGCCCAGAATTTATCAAAGCATTTGAGTAGAACTGCTTCACTAACTCTGTGTAGACTGGAGTGTCTGCCTCCAAGCACTCAGAGAACCCAGCCTTCTTTACGAGCTCAAGTATATCCTTGAACTTCGTTTATGATTCTTCGAAATTTTTGAAGCCGAGTTGGATTCCTGTTATAACTCGTCATTCTGCCATTTGAAGAGTTCAAAGTATATGGGTATTTGATTCAGAGGAGTTATGAGAGATGGCTGTGATTTGGGTAGGGCTCTGGAGAGTTAACTGATTTTGGCTTTTGGAGAGGATTCTAGGGTTTAAAAATGGGAGGGAGAAAGGTTCGATTGTTTCTGATAACTGGTTGCAGGTTTTCAATTTGTCTTAATGGCAAATCCTTCTAACTCTACAAAATCAGTGATGTGTCAACCAACCATTGGTTGCACGATGTCTAGTAATGAGCTGTAACTCCCCATAACTTTTCATTTAGATATTTCTTTCAGAAGAGTAGACGTTTAATTGACGTGGATTGACCATTGACCTCTTTGGTTCATAGAGTAGTATGGTAAGGCAGCTATGGACTCTATGTTTTCCTTTGTTGACTCAACGATCAACTTTTGAGAGATGCTGCAGTGGATGGTTTTGACATTAATCCACATCTTGATGCAGCATAGCTTGATCACTAATATATTCAAACTTATCTCCTCATAATCTGAATGGTTGAGCAATTTTTTTCGTTTTCCAAGCTCCTTGTGAACTGGAGTATCCTCTGGTAGGACTGCGATCATCGAGTCTGCTTCTACGATCGCTGAGGTTGCACTATGATCATGGAGTTCTCTTCAACCTCGACTCTATGATCGTTGACTGACTTGGTCCTTGAGATGAACTTTACTAAGCATTCCTTCTGGATCAAGGTAGCTCAGGAAGGGCCAACCTCTTAGAGTGAACTAAGAGTCAGGTTTGTCCCTGAGGCGCTTTCCAGATGAAATACTTTAGAAGTGATTTGCAATGATATCTCATTTAACCTTTTCTGGTGGGGAGGTCCTCTACCAACTTTGGATAATTTCATTTGCTGTAATCGTGGTGTCCTCCTGCTCTTACACTAAGATCGGATGCTTGATCGTCAGCACTCCACAATTTTAAGTCAGGTGGCTGATAGGTTATCAGTAGTACATTTTGAGACGTTCCTACTGACTATGGATCTTTATTTGGTTCATCAGCCACAAAGTTTTGGGACTTTGTAGCTGGTACATTGCTTCATAGTATATCTCAGTGTTGTTGTTCCTCAACAGATCATTTCTCCCCATGGTTGATGATGTCTTCTCAGATAGATGTGATTCCCTTTTCTTTAGGTTCATTTGAAGGCAGCCTTGCATATCTCCTTCTGACTCGAATCACCATTATCACTTAGATCTCCTTGTATCGTAGGCATGGATGTTTTCAGGACTGATCACTCTATGATCATTTGACAGCACTACGAACGTAGTCTTCTTTGACAGTCATGTGCGTGTGAAGTTCTGCTCCCGTAATGAGTTCCTCTTGACTGATGCTCGATGATCCTTTGATGTGAGCTTCATTGAGGATTCTTCTCATATAGCATGTTTTGCCTGATTTGAGCAGATAAGGCCCTTTTCATCTTTGGTTGCATGGCCTACTTTCATATACAGATTAGCAGCCATATGAGCTTCATTCAGGTTAGCTCAGCTGGTCTTCAATGGCAGGCTTGGACATATAGGAATTTTATCAGAATCATTTCTGAACAGTCCATAGCCTTCTTTTGGTTAAGTCTTCTTGACTAAAGTCTTCTGCTTCAGCATTCCTTAGTGTGGTCAGACATACCAAGTACCTGCAGGTTAGATACATTTCTATTTTTGGTACCCACAATTAAATGGGTCCTCCTAGGTTAGTTTTCTAAACCCATGTTCCTCATATTTAGATAATCATCACATTTATCACCAACAATCATATTCATGCATGCAACTAGTTTTAGATAATACATTTTGAGATGCATGATGGTGAGTGTGTGTAAGATTTGTTAATTTAAAAAACACTCTTTTTCTTTGATGGTTTCATCATTTGCAAGGTTATGTTCACAAGGTTTAAGTGTTCACAGAGTGAGAATCAACTTTACGATTTAGGTGTATCTAGTTGATTCATGGAGGTGATCAGTTTCTATAACTCATCAAGATACTCTTGTAGAACTGATCATACTCTGTGTGTTGTCAAACACTTAGAACATAGGTTTGTACATACATACTAACCCATTAACAAAGATTACTTCTCATAAAATTAATTTAACTTGTTATGCTCTTATGACCCATTTCATATTTCCTTCAAGATGTTATCTTCAACCTAAAACTTGGATGGAGAGAAAGTTTATAAGCATTTGAGTTTCCAACCTCAGGGTGCTTTCTCTCTTCACCTTTTTAGGTAGATTATGACTCCTTGACAGAATATTGTTATAGTTCATAAGGAGGTGCATTCATGATGTACACATTTATAATAGTGAGGAACCGTACCTTTTTATTGTCAGTTTCTTAACAGTCATTTATCTTTAATATACTGAGTTTAGGCATTGATGTGTATAGCTTCATATTTGCTCCTGACAGCTTGTTGCTCTTGTTGGCCTTTAATCAATCAGTCGTGGTCTTGAAGATGCAGGCTAGGAGAATCTCAGCATCTTTAGTTCTTTGACATCCTTCAATTCACAAAGTTTGCACCCAGCTGTTAGTTGGCTAGACGCATGCTTGAGAAGATCTTCTTTCTTTTCTGGATAAGCATTTCTTAGCATGTATTGCCTTTTCATCTTTCAGGCTGGTGGATGTTTGACTCTTTGTTGTTGATGTCTCTTGGGCTATCTAAATCGGTCTTCGGGACTACAAGATTCGATCGCAGACAAGGATTGGTCTTATTGATATAATACTCGAGAACATGGACAAATCTGAGCAGCTTCAGGTGTATATACACATTTACCTGCACAAAATGTTTCCAACGTGTGAGCTAATCTGCATATAACAAATAACTTACTACTAAACTAAGTTTAGAACAATGTGTGTGCCTGGGATCAGACTCAAAGCGATTAGCTTTTGAATATAGCATGAGAACCTGCTCTGATACCAATTGTTAGTTCCCAGTATGCACAATAGATCTATAAGGGGGGATTGAATAGATCTTTTTATAATTTCAAATACTTTTCTGGTTTATTTTGTATTACTAATTATTTAGCATATGACAAACATAAGAATCTTTTCAAGCACAGCGGAATAAGTAACAGATCCCCTTCATTGATATATTTATAATCATACATACGTTGTTCGTAGAGTTAGTTCAATGGTAAGCAGTTAAAACATACATAGCAGTTATAGCAGTTAATGTACATAATGTAAATGACATAAAGTAAAAGACACAAGGGATTTTAAGTGGTTCAGAGACTCAAGCTCCTAATCCACTCTTCTGCTTTCAACTATTAGATTTTACCAAGGAAGAAGGGGCACTACGAATCACTACGATTCCTTCAAGGCCAGCAGCCTTGGGACTTCAGTTCACTAAGAACTCTTCAAGGCCAGCAGCCTTGGAACTCTTCAAGAACTCTTCGATTAGTCGAGGAATATTCTATTTGTCGGGGAATATCCGTACGACGGTACAATCATTGGTGGACCCCACAACGAAATTATTGTCAGATTGAGAAAATGATAAAAATATTTTTATGAAAATAACGGCGTAAGTTTTACCGTTAAAACTGTTGAACTACTCGGTAGTAAAAGTACAGTAATACGCGTGGTTGCATAGTAGCACACGGTATTGATTATTGATGCTTATGTGAGAAGTCACTCAGTTTTGTTCAATTATTGCTACATAGTATCTCATGTTATTTGATTTAATTATTGTCAATATTTATATATTATTAAATCAATAATTGAGACGACAAAGTTATTAATATTATTATTTACAATATTAACGATGTCTAGAAGTTCTATCAAGGAGAGGTTTGGTCACCTAATTACGCGCCAATAGGGAGAAATTCTTATTAGAAAGCCCCCTCTTTCCTGGGAACGAGCTGGTTGTTAATATTATGAGTTATAATAATATTAATAAATGTTGTTAAAAATATTGAGGCGATTTTTTATGAGGTATTTGTTGTATTTTTGGACCCCCATTTATCCATTTTCAAAATAATTGGTAGAAAATTTTTCAGTATTTTAGTGGGGGCCACATGTGGGGCCCACGTGTGACTTTGGAAATCTAATCGTTTGGGGGGAGTCACGGGAAAGTTATATATATATATATATATATATATATATATATATATATATATATATATATATATATATTTTATTTTATTATTATTATAAATATAATAAAAAAGTAAAACTTTTTTATATAAAATGTAATACTTTTTATAATGTTTTGTTTTATTTGATTATAAATAGAATATATTTTATTTTATTATGCATAGTGTTTGCATAGTGCATGCATAGTGTTTGCATAGTAAAATCTTTTTATATAAAACAGAATACTTTTATAAAGTTATTTGTTTTATTAGATTTTAAATAATATATATATATATATATATATATATATTTTATAAATTTTGTTTTATTATATAATTATAAATAGAATATATTATATTTTATTTCATAGTATCCTTTCTATTCTCCTATAAATAGGATGCTTAGTTAGAATTGAAAAACACACCAAAAATTCAGAGAATTCTTCTTCTATAATCTTGAGCGCATTTCTTTAGAGTTTAAGAAAGTTTTGAGCGTAGAAAATAGTGCAAGTTTTCTTCAAGTATATCCTCACTTCTACCCCGCTTACTCTTCTTTTTAAGGTAAGGGGTATTATTGTTTCGTATTCATAAAGAGAGTTATTTACTTTCAGTACTCGTAAGGGTTGTTATTCTATTCTTTATTATTCTGTTGGAATAACCTGTATGTGCGGTCTATCGCATGCCTGGTGAATTCTGTTGTTATTCCATTCTTTATTATTCTGTTGGGACATCCTGTCTGTGCGGATTACGCATGACCTGGTTCCACTCTTTATTATTTTGTTGGAACATCCTGTCTGTGTGGATTACGCATGACCTGGTTCCATTATTTAGTATTCTGTTGGAACATCATGTCTATTCGGATTACGCATGACCTGGTTCCATTCTTTATTATTCTGTTGGAATATCCTGTCGGTGCAGATTACGCATGACCTGGTTCCATTCTTTATTACTCTGTTGAAATAACATGTCCATGTGGATTACCGCATGCATGGTGAATGATCCTTTGTATTCATTCCTTAGTAACTTGTGGAAATGATCTGTCTACGTGGATTACCGCATGGCGGACGAAAATCTATTTGCAGTTTCATATATTCTATTATACTCAGTTGGTTAAAGTTTTGGCTTCTATACTCCATGAAATTAGTAGAATATCCTGGATATTTGCGCTTCATCCAATATCTCTTCATGGAAATATTCTCCTGAGCATTCTTGAATTTTACTCCACAAAGCAGTATCATGTTGACAATTTGGACGTTATTGAGTTCAGGATAAATTAACTTATAAATCTTTAAAATTTATTCTTGAACTTGTTTTATTGAATTGTCATCATCCTCATGCTTGTATTATGTTGAAAGTCATCTGTGGCCTGTAGTGCATAGATGGACTTGGTATGATTATGACCAGGGATTATTCGGTATAATCATGATCGTAATTTTATAAATAATATGGAAAGAGTCCTCATTGGCCCATAGTGCATTGATAGACAGTTTGTGGTATGATTATGGCTATGGATTCTCTTCGACCAAGGGTGCAAAGATGAATTGTTTTATGGCATGATCAGAACCGTTGATAAAAACACGATTATCTTTGGCCCGTAGTGCAAGGATAATTTATGGTCGTGATACTAAAGAATATCATTGGCATGTAGTGCAGAGATGATTTAATGATGTGGATTATTTATTAAGCTGAGTCTCAGCGAAAAAATTTATGATAAATTTTTTTAAATCATAGAAGATAGTAGATTTTATGCTCTACTTGACTCTTCTAATGGATTGCTTATTCCACTGCAGTTGTTGATCTAAAACTTGTTGTCTATTATATTCTATCAGTTGTTAAACTGTTGAAGGCTAAGGATAATTTATTCTGCATTATCTTAGTCATAATATTTCTTATTGGGCTAGTTGAGCTCACCCTTTCTTTCATTGTTCTCTTCAGGAAATGAGAATATAGCTGGGACGAGTTGGGGAATTGATTGACGGTCCAGATGGTTGCATTAGTAGTCTTCACTATTCTGTGAAATAGTGTGATAATAAATGTATTGAGGACACCATTGAGTGTGGATATTGTCTAGATGTCAATATTCTTATTAAAACTCACAGCTATGTTATGTCGTATTTTGCACGATTGTTGTATAATTAAGTTTTTATTTGTATTCTGTACCATGTATTTAGTGACTCAAGATGGGTGATGTATACCTATTTTGGGGGCGTCACATCATTCCTCTTGATACGTGATGGCTGCACATGATAGGTTTCCAAGATAACTGTAAGCTCTTTTGTTAAGTACTTAGAAACTTTCTCATGCTTGCCACCATGATAACGTTTGTGATCTCCTTTCTTGATACTTGATGCCTTCTCATGATGGACTTGCTAAGATGACTATAGGCTCTTCTCTCTTGTACTTAGGGTCTTCCCATGATGGACATTGAAGATGACATGTCGCTCTTCTTTCTCTCGGCAGTTCAGAACACTCTTCATGTAGTAGAACTCTCACTTCTACATCTTTCTTTGTCTGACTCTAATTGTTCTTGGTGGATCGTAGAGTGAACCTTCGGACTCACTATCTCATATGGTTCAAGATACCCATCGTTATCTCCAAAAACTAAGAACTCCAAAGAACCCTCGATCTTTGAAGCTCTTGGACGATTTATACTCCTTCCTAATCCTTCCGTTGGAAAGTAGCCGTTGAAAGCTATTCAAATATCTTCACAGATCTCGAGTTGACTGAGGTAGACTGCAGATGTGACATGTCTTACTTTTCTGACACTGCAGTCTAATGTTTCACCTACCCCATCAGAGATGTCACTTTTATGCCTTGGGCAGGTCGAAGACTTTATTTCCTCCTTCTGATTTCTCGATTAGAGGTTGTCCTTTTGCATCGATGCTCTCAATAAGCTCTGGTCCGAATATTATCCTTCAGATTGAACCGTTGCCAATGCTTCAGTCTTCAATTGTTCGAACTCTACGATTCTGATGCATGTCTTCATGGACCTGATTGTAGTGTCTTGTTGACTAGTAGAGGCAACACTATGATCTGGAAGAGTGTTGATTGGATCTTCAATGTAGAACACCTCTTCCTTCTTTTGTGCAGTGCTTCAACACTTTTGTTTGCCTCAACAGCTCTCAGATACTGATGGCTTGACTTCTTTGTTTTAGCCCCTTTTGAATAGCAAGACACTTCAGATATGTGGCGTGTCCAGCTCGCTTTCTCTTTGTGATCTCCCGTTCACTTATCATCAATGGATTGACCCAATGCTTAATCACTTTAGCCTTGATCTTCAAAAGCTGTCCAGTATCTCTGTATGCACTCCATCAGTTCTTTCTTTATTTGGCAAACACTACGATACTGGTAGCTTCCAAGATCGTTGTCTTCGTCTTCGCTTGTCACCATCGCACTTGTTGACTTTCCTTAGTCGATTCATCAAGTCTTCTTCTGATCTCCTTGTGGAAGACTTCATCTCGAATGGCTTCACAACTCAATTTTGATGCTGATTGGGTTGGTGCTTAGATCTTCTGTTAGCTTGCATACCATTTGCTGAGTCCTCTCTAGTTTCCTTCAGGATGAGATGTATCTTTGCAGTGCTAACTAGAGGCTTCGTTCCTTTGGATATTCTAGGAGTGATCATTCATTGAGAATCGTATTTGCTCTATGATTCTGCCTTGGCATTATGAGCACATCTTTTGAGGTCTTAGTTCGCAAGACTCTACGATTGACTTTCGCATGCATGACACTACGACTTCGAGATCGAGATCTTGACACTCTATGATGTCTGTCGTTGTGCTTGTTGTCTTTATCTGATCTTACTCGACTACGATCTCTGCCTCTGATATGATCAGTAGACTCTACGACTCTGAGTGTAGTCTACGATTCTTGACTTGGCTTCGACAGATACTCTCATGGCTTACCAGTGGCGAGTTGTCTCACGATTTCGAACATAACTTCCTCAGCAGACTACGGCCCTGAGGAAGTTCTCCTCGACACACTACGATCCTCTCCTCGTCTCTCCTGGCAGTCTACGAACTGGTGCAGTGCTCGACGATCAGACAAGCCTATCTATTACATCATAAGATCAACCTAACATGTTTGATCTTTCTATGTTTATAGTCCTTGTACATCATTTCTTTTGAAGGACTTTACAAAGCTATTTTTATTATGTAGGATCAACCTAACATACTTGATCAATTCATTCTAAGTCATTGTACACATGTTTCTATTATCTATCAAAGGACTTTACAGCTTTTCTAAATGCAAGCATACTTGCATATTCATTCATATATATCATAATCAAATCATATGTAAATAGGAATAACATTCACATGCTTATTCCTGAAAGTATCAACCTGCAACCACTGTTAGTCTCTAAACAAATATCTCCAATGTTGTTAATCTTGGATGCACTTCTGTTTCCCATCCGAACATAGCCAAAAATCACCACTAGTGTAAGATGTGAAGATCTCACCATGTGAAATACCATAGAATGAAGCACATGAATCAATCACCAATCATTAACATGACACTTAGGTTTACCATCACAAACAATGGTTACATCAACTTCTGATAAATATACAATCGAGTCATTATCCTCATCTTTTTTCTTAGAGTGCTCCTTCTTTAAAAATATGCACTCTCGCCTTATGCGACCTGGTTTCTGGCAGTGAAAATAAGTTACTTCTTTTCTATCTCTTGACTTTCCCTTAGATTTTGTCATCTTCATGAGATCTCCCCCCTCTATATTTTGCTCTTACTTTGCGCGACAAAAACTTTTGACTTAGCACTAGACTATTGTATCTCTTCGCCTCTGTTTTTCATTGAAAAAACTATACTTGACTGTATCTATAGTCAACGTACCATTGCGAGTGGAGTTACTTAATGACACAATTAACGTCTCCCTTCTATCAGGCAAAGAGCTCAACAACAACAAAGCATGCATCTCATCATCAATAATCATTTTTATCGTACTTAACTGATTTATCAAATTCTGAAAATTACTCAAGTGTTTTGCAATAGAGTTTTCATCCTTGAACTTAGAATTCACAAACTTTCTAATCAAGAAAACTTTATTCTGTACGATCTTCTTTTTCGTATATGGACTCTAATTTCTGTCTAAGAGCATAGGTTTTAGTTTCCATGGCAATATAATGAAACACACTTTGATCAATTCACGATCTAATCAGACCAATAGTCTTCATGTTCGTCTTGTTCCCCTGAGTGTCACTCTTGTTAAATAGTATGCACACAAGTTAATCATATTTGTTTACAAAGCATATACTTTGTAACAATCTTATTCATTTATTAATATAAGAATTGTTTAATTAAAGGCTTTTAATTTATCTGCATGGTGTTGTTTTATAATATGTGATAGACCTATAGTTTTGAGCAATACTTTTAGAATCATGATGCTGATTATGCTAATGAGATCTAAATTCTTAGATATCTCACAAACTAAAATTGTTCCCAATCTTTGGATTACTAAAAAGGGGATTAGTGAATTCGGATAGATTAGTACATATCTTGCTTGCTCATTGGATGAGAATGATTGATTTTATTATCATTTATGTGGAGACACTAAAACAAGTATGTAGGTGCATATTGGAGAATAAGTTCACTGAACGTGGCTCGTTAAGGAATGTTTAATGGAGTTTTACTTGTCTATCAATAGGAATTCATGTAGTGATAGTAGTACAAGTGATCCTTAGACTTGAGATCATCATATTATCTTGTGTATGATGAGTTATACTTTGACATGTCCCTTAAGACCCTTAGGGTATATCAAAGGGTATGCTTGGGTGTAATAAGTTGTACATAGAGATAATAAATGATCAACAAAGAATCTACCGCTTCTAGTAAAAGAAGAGAATGTCCTATGTGATTCGATAAATGACAACTCAGTAATCCTTGTCCAAGGTAGAATGAAATTAGAAAGGAGTTTCTAATTTACATTATTTGGAGTTGTGCATTTAAGAATCGAAATACATATAATTAAATAAAATAAGACTTGACAGTAATTATGTAAGACCCCAACATTTATAAATAAAGATGAATTTTCTATAAATATCATTTTTGAATATTATGGAGTAAATTTGATAATGTTATAGTTGTGGGTAATATTTATAAATTTTGCAAAGTACGCAAGTTGTTATATAATATTCGATTGGTCGGGGAATATTCGTTTTAACAGGGAATATTCGATGCAACGGCACAATCATTGGTGGACCCTACAACGGAATTATCATTCGGAATGAGAAAACGACAAAAATACTTTATGAAAATAATTGGCGGAAGTTGTACCGTTAATCTGCTGAAAAGCCCGGTGTTAAAAAATGTAAGAATGTCTGCGTGGTTGCATAGTAGCACACCAGATTGATTATTGATGCTTACGTGAGAAGTCACTCGGTTTTGTTCAATTATTGCTATAGTAATTCACGATAAGATCTCACGTTATTTGATTTAATTATTGTCAATATTTTATATATTATTAAATCAATAATTGAGACGACAAGGTTATTAATATTATTATTTGTAATATTAACGATGTCTAGAAGTTCTGTCAAGGAGAGGTTTGGTCACCTAATTGCGCGCCAATAGGGAGAAATCCTTATTGGAAAGCCCCTCTTTCCTGGGAACGACCTGGTAGATTAATATTGTGAATTATAATAATGATGACAAGTGTTGTTAAAAATATTGACGAGATTTTTTATGGATGTATTTATGAGAAAATTTTGCTTATTATTTGGACCTCCCACTTATTTTTAAAAAAAAAATCAGAAAGTTATTATGTACACATGCGAATTATATATATATATATATATTTGACATGTGTGTGTGTGTGTTTACGTGTGTGTGGGAGTGTGTGTGTGGTAGTGGGTTTTGGTGGGGGTTGGGAGAATATGGTATTTAGTGGGAGTATTATATATATATATATATATATATATATATGAAGTTTGAAAAGTGGACAGAGGGAGTAAGATGATCAATTCACGGGGTTTCCACCCGTGAATTTTTTTCTCTGCACATGTTATATATGTAAGACCCCAAATTATTAATAAATGAAATTTAATTCCTCTATTTATTATTTTGAAATAGTAAAGATTGATTTGATTAATGTGGTTAGTTATGGGTAAAATGCTAAATATTTTAAATAAGCAAGTGGTTATAAAATATTCATTTTATCGGAGAATATTCGTTTCGTCGTGGAATATTCTTACCGCTTTGGGGAATATTAAATGCGACCACAAGAAATTTGTGTGGGCCCCATAACGGGAAAGCTATTGGATAAAGAAAACGACAAGTATAAGTTGTTTATAAATAATCAGGCGTAGTTATTACTGATTATCATTGTTGTAATATACCGGTGGTTAAAAACAAGATGTCTGAGTTGTCAATAAGAGCACACAGTATTGCACCAAATATTGATTCTTACGTAAGAAGGCACTACTTAATAATTGTTATAGAATTATCGCTCAAAGATTTTATTTTATTGATTCAATAATTGCTACGTTGATATTTTATATTATCTTTGTTTCAATAATTGTCACTACACGTATTTTCCATTATCGAAGCAATAATTCATATTAATCTGAATAATATTATTAGATAACATTATTGGCAATGTCTAGAAAGTTCGCTCTAAGGAGAGGTTTGGTCACCTAATTGCGCACCAATAAGGAGAGATCCTTATTGAAAAGCCCCATCTTTCCTAGGAACGGCCTGGTTGTCAGTATTGTGATTATGTAATATTATTTGTTAATAATTAATTATTGATTTATATGATGAGGAAAATATTGATTTTATGTGAATATAGATGGAGAAAATTTTTAAAGTGACAATTGTTAAAAATTGATATTTTATCTTTTCTGATAAAATAATATTTTATTATATTATTATAATATAATAATGGTGATGTTTTTACAATGAATGTGGGATATATGAGTATATGAGGAGGAAGAGTATTTTTGTTGCATTAAATAATTAACACATGTTTTGTGTGTCGGTGGACCCCATTTCTTGACTGAAATTTAATTATAGCTTGTAAAATTGCCCGTTTATAGATTTCGGTCAATTTCTGTTTGGAATTTGGAAAAACTTTCTTCTGCAAAGTTGTAGAGAATGGAATTTCCTATGAAAAGGACATGAGGTTTGAATTTCTCTGACAAAAGGGCTATTTATTATGAATTATTGAAGTTTTGAAGTTCTAAAATAATTGATTTTTGGAAGTTTTAATTGTTTTAATCAAGAAAAACATTTTTTTTCAATCCCACATGTGTGGTAAATGAGCTGAATTCAGATTCTTGGGTGGTGGGCTTGAATATTTATTAAATAAAATTATTTTAATAAATTTTCTACTTTGGTGTTCTAAGCAATTTCCTATAAATAGGGTGTTTAGGTTAGAATTAAAAATCACACCAGAAACTGAAGTTTTCTCTCTCTTTCTCTCTCGATATATTGAGCATATTCTTGTGAGTATTTTAATACTTTGAGTGTTGCTATACGATGCAAGTTCAAGTCATAGCCTATATCCGGTGTTTCAACTAGAAGTATTGTCTTTACGAGGTAAGGGATATTATTTTTTTTAAAATGATATTATTCTTTCAATATCATTATGCTGGTATATTGGGAATATTTTTCTTGTGAAATTCTTGTCTTTTGGTGTCGGGGTTACTATTCACATATACGGCACTATTCACAGAAAAATTAATTTTTAAATTTTTGTCCAAAATATCTATTATTGATACTAGCTTTGATTGTATCCATGTTTTGATCATTCTTGAACTTTACTCCACTATGATTATTTATGAGGTATTTTTGGACATGGAATAGCTGAAATACGAATCTTTAATATTTATTCTTTTGTTTCACTGAATTATTATTTCCGCTGCGAAGATTGATTTAAAACTGGTTGTCTATTGTATTCTATTAGATTTTTTCCTATTGAAGACTAACGATAATTTGTTCTATGTTATCTTAGTCATAATATTCTTTACTGGGCTAGTTGAGCTCACCCTTTTCCTTTTTGTTCCATTTTTTTTCTCAAGAGGCGAGAATGTAGCGAGTACTAGTCGGGGTATGGAATGAAGGTTCTAGAAAGTCGTTTTAGTAGTCCTCATCATTTTTGTAAAATAATGTATCAATAATTGTAATAAGGACATATTTGAGTGTGGATATTGTCTAGATGACAATATTTGTATTTAAACTCACAGTTTTTATGTTGTATTAATAAGGTTGTAGTTGTTTGCATACCATGTATTTTGACGACTTCAGAATGGGTGTTGTATACCTATTTTGGGGGCGTCGCTTGTTAATATCGAGCTTAGGGATATGATCTCCATGAGATCGGGAATAGAACTAGGAGGGGGAGACGAGTAAATCCTTCGCTAGTGTGTCCTACCTAAGCTTATTTGTTGGTTGGTCATAATATAGGGTATTATGTGATATGCTAATTTGTTAAATTAACCCTTATTTTATGGGCGATTTGAGAATGTCGACTGAGAATGTTATGAGTGGAGTAAATGAGACCGTGGAGACACATGTGCTCACCAACGAGGAGAACGTGCAACAGGCTGGCAATGTTCCTCCTGTGAACAACAACACCACCGAAAGCGAGATGATGAATGATGGGATGTTTAGAAGCTTTTTTGCGATTCATGCAAAATCGACGAGGAGACTCGTGTTCAAAATCTGAGGAGGAAATGATAGTAATTCACGGTTTGTTGTCACCAAGCAGTTCAAAGAGTTGGGATAACCGTAATTTATTGGAAAGTCGGATCCGATCAAGGCAGAGACATGGGTTAAACAAATTACCAAGATATTCGATGTCTTGGGATGCACGGAGGAACAAAAGGTTCCATTCGCCACCTTTATGTTCCGTGGCGAGGCAAACTACTGGTGGGAGTCTGTGAAGCGTACCCATCCAGCCGCACTCAGCATGTCTTGGGAGACATTTCATAAACTGTTCAATAACAAGTACTTTCCTGAAAGTATTCTTCATATGAAGGAGGTAGAGTTTATTAGACTAGAGCAGAATAACATGACGGTGTCCCAGTACGAGGCAAAGTTTGCAAAGTTGTCCAGGTTTGCACCTCATTTGGTGGAGAATGAGGAACATATGACGCGGATGTTTCTGAGAGGTTTGAAACCCGAAGATACATCAATATCTCATTTCTCATAAATTTTTCTCTATTCAGATGTTGTCAACAGGGCTCAATTATTAGAGCGAGATAACGAGTAGTACGTACCAACCGAGGGACCACAACCAGATCATACCGGTGGATGTGAAATCATCGTAACAACGATAACCGGTGAAGAAAGAAAATACTACGGACAAGAGCGGTAACCACTCCGTGGTAATCGTGGCCATGAAAATAGAAGAAGCGAGTTGGGGGAGATTTTAAAAGAGGAGATTCAACAATGACATGTAGACGGCAAGACCAAAGAATAATCGGTTCCAAGGGAGGAGAACGACCACCGGTCATATGCTATAAGTGCGGAAAAGAAGGACATATCAGCCCAAACTGCCCACAACAGTTTAAGGTATGTTATAATTGTGGAAAGGAAGGACATATCGCTCGAGATTGCACTGTAGCGAAACCAAGTCCAGCGGGGATGGTGACTCAAAAGGCTGTCCCAGAAAAGTCAAAGTCAACGGTTCTTGGAAGAGCATTTGTCGTGACTGGTCAACATGCGAGGAACCCAAACGAAGTGATCACGGGTAAGCTAATCATAAATTCATGTGAAGTTTATACCTTACTAGATACCGGTGCTACCCATTCATTTATTTCTCCTGCTTATGCTCAACGTTTAAACTTGACTCCAGAGAAATTAGACTTTGATTTATCTGTGGAGACTCCGTTAGGAGAAACTTTCATCACATCCACTTTTTATAAATCTTGTTTGATCCAAATTGGCACCATCACATTACCTGTTGACCTTATCTCTTTAAAAATACTTGCATTTGACGTGATTCTAGGGATTGATTGGTTAACTACTCATCATCCCAAAATTGATTATTTTCGTAAGGTTGTTAGTTTTCATATTCCTAACCAACCTGTTGTGCGAATTCAAGCAACTAAGCCATTAAAATCAATCACTGTTATATCAAGCCATAAAGCTATTTGTTTATTAAAAAACGGATGTCAAGCTTTCTTAGCCCATGTTATGGATTTGAATAAAGACACATCATATTTGAATAATATTCCTGTTGTTATTGACTTTCCTGGCGTATTTCCTGAAGAACTTCCGGCCTACCCCTAACGTGAAGTTGAATTCTTTATTGATCTTGAACCTGGTACAAAGCCCATTGCTAAAACCCCATATCGAATGGCTCCTATTAAACTTCAGGAGTTAAAGGTCCAACTACAGGAGTTGTTGGACATCGGTTTCATTCGTCCTAGTACATCTCCTTGGGGTGCTCCTGTTTTATTTGTAAAGAAGAAAGACGGGAGTATGCGACTTTGTATCGATTACCGGGAATTAAACCATGTCACTATCAAGAATAGGTATCCGCTACCTCGTATTGATGACCTGTTTGACCAGTTACAAGGAGCACAATTCTTTTCAAAGATTGATCTTCGTTCTAGATATCATCAGCTGAAGGTTAAAACTGAGGATATTCCGAAGACTGCCTTCAGAACTCGGTACGATCATTATGAATTCCTAGTCATGTCTTTTGGATTGACTAATGCTCCTGCGGTTTTTATGGATATGATGAACCGAGTATTCAAGGATTATTTGGATCAGTTCGTTGTTGTATTTATTGATGACATCCTCATATATTCCAAAAGCCGTGAAGATCATGAGCACCATTTGAAGTTGGTACTCCAAAGGCTGCGTGAAAACAAGCTATATGCTAAGTTAAAGAAATGCGAGTTCTGGCTTGAGGAAGTAGCATTCCTAGGGCACGTGGTGTCAAAACATGGAGTATCTGTTTACCCGGTGAAGATTGAAGCAATACAAAGTTGGGAGTAACCAAAGACGGTGACCGAAGTACGTAGCTTTCTAGGCTTAGCTGGTTATTATCGGAGATTCGTGGAAGGGTTTTCTCGAATTGCTACCCCGTTAACTCAGCTGACTCGGAAAGATATCAAATTCGTATGGAGCAAGGAATGCGAGAAGAGTTTCCAAGAGCTTAAGAGGAGACTCATTTTAAGACTGTTTTAACCATACCATCTGGTTCGGATGGATTTGTTAAATCTGATGATGTTTCGGGCAAAAGGCTAGGATGTGTTCTCATGCAACGTGGGAAAGTTATAGCCTATGCCTCGCGATAACTTAAAGAATATGAGAGGAATTATCCTATTCATGATCTAGAGTTGGCAGCAATCGTTTTCGCGCTAAAGATCTGGAGGCACTATCTATATGGAGAAAAAGTAGAGATATATTCAGACCATAAAAGCCTCAAATATTTCTTTACTCAAAAAGAACTCAACATGCGGCAATGACGTTGGCTCGAGCTGTTGAAAGATTACGACCACACTATTCAATACCATCCTGGAAAAGCAAATGTGGTAGCTGACGCGTTGAGTAGAAGATCATATGCAGGAACGAGTGCGATGATGTTAAGTATACGCATAGATCCAAATTTAATCGATAAAGTTAAAGTTGCTCAAGCCACAGACCCGGAGCTGATGCCTATGAAGAAGAAAGTGCAAGAAGGTGCTATTCCAGAAGCAAGAATCGATGAAGAAGGAATACTTCGAGTCCACTCCAGACTTTGTGCTCCTAATGATTCTGATTTGAAGTACAAGATCATGATGGAGGCACATAATACACCATTTGCAATCCATCCTGGAAGTACCAAAATGTATCGTGATCTTCGACATACATTTTGCTCACGATACATTTTGGTGGAATAATATGAAGAGAGAGATTGCAAAGTTTATCTCGATGTGTTTAACTTGTCAACGTGTAAAGGCGGAGCATCAAGTGCCTAAGGGTCCATTACAACCAATTGAGATTCCAAAATGGAAGTGGGAACATATTACCATGGATTTCGTTACGGGTCTTCCCACGGTTTCTCAAGGCATAAATGTTATTTGGGTTATGTTGATAGATTAACCAAGTCTGCTCATTTCTTGCTGATACGGGAGACTTATTCCCTTGAACATCTTGCTAGTATGTATGTGAATGAGATTGTAAGGTTGCATGGCATGCCAGTATCTATAGTTTCGGATCGTGACCCAAGATTCACTTCAAGATTTTGGGTTAGCTTGTAAAAAGCTATGGGCACAGATTTACGGTTCGGTTCGGCATACCATCCTCAAACGGACGGGCAATCAGAGAGGACTATTCAAACTCTTGAAGATCTATTAAGACTTTGTGTCCTAGATTTCAAAGGGAGTTGGGATAAGTACCTACCATTGGTGGAATTCTCCTACAACAACAGTTATCAGGCAAGTATAGGTGTGGCTCCATTTGAAGCATTCTATGGACGAAAGTGTCGCTCTCCAGTATGTTGGGATGAGGTGGGAGAAGCAACGTTGTTGGGACCAGAGTTGGTACGAATGACTACAGAGAAGATCCAAATGATTCTACAACGTATATAAACGACATAGGATCGACAAAAGAGTTATGCGGATCTTCATCGAAAGGACGTGGAATTTGACATTGGGGATCATGTATTGTTGCGTGTGGTTCCATGGAAAGGAGTTACAAGATTTGGGAAGAGAGGAAAGCTCAATCCACGATTTATTGGTCCATTTCAGATTCTTGACCGGGTAGAAAATGTGGCCTATAGACTCGCGTTACCTCCAAGTATGTCTCGCGTTCATAATGTTTTTCATATATCTGTGCTACGTAAATATGTGAAAGACCCAAACCACGTTATTGAGTAAGAACCGGACGAGATAGCCGAAGACTTAACGTATGAAGAGGTACCTGTCAAGATCTTGGATAGGAAGGAGCATGTCCTACGCACGAAGGTCATACCACAAGTTAAAGTTTTGTGGAGAAACCATGCTATTGAGGAAATGACTTGGGAGTTGGAAATGGAAATGAAAGCGAGGTATCCTCATCTTTTCGAATCACCAGGTACGTACGTCAATTTCGAAGATGAAATTTCATAAGGAGGGGAGGTTGTAAGACCCCAAATTATTAATAAATGAAATTTAATTCCTCTATTTATTATTTTGAAATAGTAAGGGTTGATTTGATTAATGTGGTTAGTTATGGGTAAAATACACAAATATTTTAAATGAGCAAGTGGTTATAAAATATTCATTTTTATCAGAGAATATTCGTTTGGTCGTGGAATATTCTTACCGCTTGATCGGGAATATTAAATGATTGACGGCGCATGACCTTGTGTGGGCCCCATAATGTAAAAGCGATTGGATAAAGAAAACGACAAGCATAAGTTGTTTATAAATAACCACAGAAGTTTGTTACAGATTAATTTGTTGGAATACCCGTTGGTTAAAACACAAGAATGGCGTTATTGTCAGATATAAGAGCACTACCAGATTGCACCAATTATTGATTCTTACGTAAGAAGGCACTACTCAATAATTGTTACGTAATTATTATTCATTATTTTATTTTATTGATTCAATAATTGCTACGTTGATATTTTATATTCTTCGTTGTTTCAATAATTGTCACTACACAAGATTTTCCATTATCGAAGCTAATAATTCATATTATCCGAATAATATTATTAGATAACATTATTGGCAATATCTAGAAAGTTCATCTTCAAGGAGAGGTTTGGTCACCTAATTCGCGGCCAAGAAAGAGATATCCTTATTGGAAAGCCCTCTTCCTATGAGCTACTGGGTGTCGAGATTGTGATTCTCGTAATATTATTTGTGAATAATTAATTATTAATTTATATGATGAGAGAAAATATTGATTTTATGTGGATATAGATGGACAAAATTTTTAAAGTGACAATTGTAAAAAATTGATATTTTATCTTTTCTGATAAAATAATATTTTATTATATTATTATAATATAATAATGGTGATATTTTTACAATAAATGTGGGATATATGAGTATATGAGGAGGAGGAGTATTTTTGTTGCATTAAATAATTAACACATATTTTGTGTGTCGGTGGACCCCATTTCTTGACTGAAATTTGATTATACCTTGTAAAATTGCCCGTTTATAGATTTCGGTCAATTTCTGTTTGGAATTTGGAAAAACTTTCTTCTGCAAAGTTGTAGAGAATGGAATTTCTTATGAAAAGGACATGAGGTTCGAATTTTTCTGACAAAAGAGCTATTTATTATGAATTATTGAAGTTCCAAAGTTCTAGAATAATTGATTTTTGGAAGTTTTAATTGTTTTAATAAAGAAAAATATTTTTTTCAATCCCACATGTGTGGTAAATGAGCTGAATTCGGATTCTTGGGTGGTGGGATTGAATATTTATTAAATAAAATTATTTTAATAAATTTTCTACTTTGGTGTTCTAAGTAATTTCCTATAAATAGGGTGTTTAGGTTAGAATTGAAAATCACACCAGAAATTGAAGTTTTCTCTCTCTTTCTCTCTCGATATATTGAGCGTATTCTTGTGAGTATTTTAATACTTTGAGTGTTGCTATACTGGTGCAAGTTCAAGTCATAGCTTTATATATCCTGTTTCAACTAGTAAATCATTGTCTTTACGAGGTAAGGGATATATTTTTTTAAATGATATTATTCTTTCAATATCATTATGGTGGTATATTGGGAATATTTTTCTTGTGAAATTCTTGTCTTTTGGTGTCGGGGTTACTATTCACGTATACGGCACTATTCACAGAAAAATTAATTTTTAAATTTTCGTCCAAAATATCTATTATGGATACTAGCTTTGATTGTATTCATGTTTTGATCATTCTTGAATTTTACTCCACTATGATTATTTATGAGGTATTTTTGGACATGGAATAGCTGAAATATGAATCCTTAATATTTATTCTTTTGTTTCAATCAATTCGCTTTTCTTTAAAATATTTTTTTCATCATCCTCAGTGCTAAATGATGATATTACTGAATATCTTTGGCATGTAGTGCAAAGATGAATGATTTTTTGATGAATATCTTTGGCCGTAGTACAAAGATGAATAGGTGTATAGATGAACATGACCAACCGATGAATATCTTTGGCCTGTAGTGCAAAGATAAATATTTAATTCCAGATATATATTGATTGATGTTACAAGGATAAAATATCGATGATGAACTTTTAAATTCATATATAGAAGATAGTAGTTTGCATTCTCTACTTAACTCTTCTAATGAATTATTATTTCCGCTGCGAAGATTGATTTAAAACTGGTTGTCTATTGTATTCTATTAGATTTTTCCATGTTGAAGACTAACGATAATTTGTTCTATGTTATCTTAGTCATAATATTCTTTACTGGGCTAGTTGAGCTCACCTTTTTCCTTTTTGTTCCATTTTTTTTCTCAAGAGGCGAGAATGTAGCGAGTACTAGTCGGGGTATGGAATGAAGGTTCTAGAAAGTCGTTTTTGTAGTCCTCACCATTTTTGTAAAATAATGTATCAATAATTATAATGAGGACTTATTTGAGTGTGGATATTGTCTAGATGACAATATTTTTATTTAAACTCGCAGTTTTTATGTTGTATTAATAAGGTTGTAGTTGTTTCTGTACCATGTATTTTGACGACTCAGAATGGGTGTTGTATACCTATTTTGGGGGCGTCACAATATATATATAATATATTATATTTAATTTAAATGTTATTTTTGATTAGAATATTTTATGGACCGTCCAATTAAAAGTAAATCAATCTGGACCGCTCATGGATTAGTTACTATTCAATCCATTCTTCTATAAATAAAAGCTCATTCCTTCATTATTTCTTACGAATTCACTGAAACTCTAGAGAGAGAAAGAAGAAGAGAAGTCTGCTACCTTTCTTTTCCTATATCCAGTTTCTTTTACGGTAAGGGGTATTATTTCTTTTGTATTCATGAGGAGAACTTCTGTTATTCCATTCTTTATTATTCTGATGGAATAACCTGTATACGCGGGCTACCCTATACTTGGTGAAATTCTTCTATTATTCCATTCTTTATTATTCTGTTGGAACATCCTGTCTATGCGTTTACGCATGACCTGGTTCCGTTATTTATTATTCTATTGGAACATCGCTTGCGGTGTAATTTCACCGAATCGTTCCGTTATTTATTATTCTCGTTATAATATCATGTCGTGCGTTTACGCATGACCGGTTTCCGATTATTTATTATTTCGCTGGAATAACTTTCTGCATTACGGCCTATCGCATGCCCGGTGATTTCTTTTGTTATTCCATTCTTTATTATACTCGATTGGTTAAAGTTTTAACTTCTATACTCCATGAAATTAGTGGAATATCCTTGATATTTTGCGCTTCATCCAAAGATCTTTCATGGAAATATTCTTCCGAGCATTCTTAAATTTTACTCTACAAAGAAGTATCATGTTGACAATTTGGGCGTTATTGGTTCCTGGATAAATTAATTCTTAAACTTGTTTTATTGAATTCTTATATCATTGTCATCATCCTCATGTTTATATTATGTTGAAAGTCATATATGGCATGTTGTGCATAGATGGACTTGGTATGATTATGACCAGGGATTATTCGGTATAATCATGACCGTAATATTACAAATAATGTGGTAAAAGTCCTCATTGGCCCGTAGTGCATTGATGGACAATTGTTGGCATGATCATGACCATTAATGAATACACAAATATTCTTAGCCAGTAATGCATGGATAATTGTGGTCGTGATACTAAAGAATATCCTTGGCCGTAGTGTAGGGGTGATTCGATGATGTTGATTATTTATTAAGCTAAGTTCCAGCGATAAAAGTGATGAAAAACCTTTTAAATCATTAAAGATAGTAGATTTTATTCTCTATTTGACTCTTTTAATGGATTGCTTGTTCCGCTGCAGTTAAACTTGATGTTTGTTATATTTTATCAGTTTAACACTGTTGAAGGCTAACGATAATTTATTCTGCATTATCTTAGTCATAATATTTCTTACTGGGCTAGTTGAGCTCACCCCTTTTGTTTTCATTGTTCTCTTCAGGAAATGAGAACGTAGCAGGGACTAGTCGGGGAACGGAGTGACGGTCCAGAGGATAGCATTAGTAGTCCTCATTATTCTGTGAAATAGTGTGTTAATAAATGTATTGAGGACTTATTTTGAGTGTGGATATTGTCTAGATGATAATATTTGTATTAAAACTCACAGCATATATTTTGTCGTATTTTACACGACTGTTGTATAATTAGTTTGTATTTGTATTCAGTACCATGTATTTGGCGACTCAGAATAGGTGATGTATACCTATTTTGGGGGCGCCACAATTGGTATCAAAGCTTGTAGGATATGATCCTGGCTAAGATGTGAGACTAGAATTAGAGGGAGGACGGGAATTCCTTCGCTAGTATGACCTACCTAAGTTTATTTAATATTTAATTTGTTTCACGAGTATAGTGATAATATGTTACATGTCAATTAACCCTTGTTTTGTGGCGATGATTCGAAAATGACATCCGAGAATGTTGAGAATATCAATGGAGCACGAGGAGACCGTTGAGTCACCATAAATCAACACCAGAGGATAATGTGCATCAGGAAGGCAATAATCCTCAGGTGAACAACAACATCGACCAAATGGCGAACGACGGAATGTTTAGGAGCTTTCTGCAATTTGTACAACATCAGGCAAGAGAGACTCGCCCAAAATGCAGTGGAAACACCGGCAACTCTTGGACCATCATCGCTAAACAGCTTTAAGGAGTCGGGATTTGGAGTTTATTGGAGAACCAAAACCACTTAAGGCAGAGACGTGGATAAAGCAGATCACCAAGATATTTGATGTCTTGGGATGCTCCGAGGAGCAAAAGGTTCCCTTTGCCACCTTTATGTTGTGAGGAGAGGCAGACATCGGTGGGAATCGAAGAAGCGTACTCAACCTCCGCGTGACCGAAGATGTCTTGGGAGAAGTTGTAAGAACTATTCAACGACAAGTACTTTCTCGAAAGTATTCGTCACATGAAAGAGGTAGAGTTCATCAAGTTAGAGCAGAACAATATGACCGTGTCGCAATACGGGCTAAGTTTGCCGAGTTATCCGGTTTCGCCTCACTTGGTTGACAATGAGGAGAGAATGACGCGGATGTTTCTAAGAGGTTTGAAACCCGAGATACGTCAATATCTAATTTCTCATAAACTGTGCTTGTATTCAGATATTATAAATAAGGCTCAGTTATTGGAGCGTGATAACGAGTCAACACAACCAAGAGAAAGCAGCCGGCAAAATGATAATACCAGTGAGAGCAGTCATCGAAGCGGTGACAACAAGCGTGGAGGGAATCAACAGGCCAGAAATGGTAACCACTTCGGTGGTAATCAGGGCCAAAACAATAAGAATGGACATTTCAAGAAGAGGAGATTCAATAATGATGGAAAGATGTCAGCACACCAGCACCCGTTGTTAAGGAAGGAGAATGACCACCTATTATATGCTTCAAATGCGGAGGGGAAGGACACATCAGTCCAAACTGTGCGATGTCGTCCAAAGCATGTTATAATTGTGGAAGAAAAGGTCACCTAGCCCGATTTTGTCGTTCACCAAAGACAAGTTCAGCTAGGATGGAGGCACCAAAGGCCGTCCCAGAAAAGTCAAAGTCGTTAGTGCAAGGGAGAGCGTTTGTAGTGACCTCCCAGAAAGCAAGGAACCCGAACGAGGTCATCACGGGTAAGCTTATCATAAACTCTAGCGAAGTCTATACCTTATTTGATATCGGTTCTACCCATTCTTTTATTTCTCCTACTTGCGCTCAACGATTAAAATTGACTCCGGAGAAATTAGACTTTGACTTATCTGTGGAAACTCCATTGGGAGAAACCTTCATTACATCCACTGTTTATAAGTCTTGTTTAGTTCAAATCGGTACTCTCACATTACCTGTCGATCTTATTTCATTAAAAATACTTGCATTTGATGTGATTCTAGGGATTGATTGGTTAACTACTCATCATGCAAAAATTAATAGTTTTCGTAAGGTTGTTAGCTTTCATATTCCTAACCAACCTATTATGCAAATTTAAGCAATCAAACCATTAAAATCAATCACTGTCATCTCAACCCATAAAGTTTTCATTTATTGAAAAATGGATGTCAAGCTTTCTTAGCTCATGTCACGGATCTAAACAAAAATACGTCAGTTTTGAATGATATTTCTATTGTTAATAAATTTCCGACGTATTCCCCTCAAGAACTTCCCCGACCTACCCCAGAGTGTGAAATTGAATTTTGTATCGACCTTGAACCCTAAGACAAAAACCCATTTCCAAAGCCCCATATCGAATGGCTCTATTAAACTTTAGGAGTTAAAGACCCAATCAGTAGGGAATTATTAGACATTGGCTTTATTCGTCCTAATACTTCTCCTTGGGGTGCTCCTGTTCTATACGTGAAGAAGAAAGATGGGAGTATGCGACTTTGTATTGATTATCGGGAGTTGAATCATGTTACCATCAAAAATAGGTACCCATTACCACGTATTGATGACCTGTTTCACCCGACAATAAAGGAGCCAAATTCTTTTCAAAGATTGATCTTCAATTACGGATATCACCAATTAAAGATTAGAACCGATGACATTCCAAAGACGGCTTTCAGAACTCAGTACGGGCATTATGAATTCCTAGTCATGTCCTTTGGATTGACTAATTCTCATGCTTACTTTATGGATATAATGAACCGAGTATTCAAGGAATATTTGGATCACTTTGTGGTCGTCTTTATTGATGACATCCTTATTTATTCTAAAAGCCGTGAAGATCATGAGTAACACTTGAGGCTGATACTCCAAAAGCTTCATGAATACAAGCTTTATTCCAAGTTAAAGAAATGCGAGTTCTGGCTTGAGGAAGTAGTATTCCTTAGGCGCGTAGTATCAAATCATGGAATATCTGTTGACCCGGCAAAGATTGAAGCTATTCAAAGCTGGGAGCAACCTAAATCAGTGACCGTAGTACGTAACGTTCTCGGTTTAGATGGTTATTATCGGAGATTTGTGGAAGGATTTTCTCGAATCGCTACTCTATTAACTCAGCTGACTCGAAAAGATACGAAGTTCGGTTGGAGCAAAGAATGTGAGAAGAGTTTTCAAGAACTCAAGAGGAGACTCATTTTAGCACCTGTTCTGACAATACCATTTGGCTCGGAGGGATTTGTCATCTACAATTATGCTTCGGGCAAAGGGTTGGGATGTGTTCTCATGCAATATGGGAAAGTCATTGCCTATGCCTCACGATAACTCAAAGAATATGAGAGGAATTATTCCACTCATAATCTAGAGTTGGCAGTTGTTGTCTTCGCACTTAAAATTTGGAGGCATTACTTGTATGGGGAGAAAGTGGAGATCTTTACGGATCATAAAAGCCTCAAATATTTCTTCACTCAAAAGGAACTCAACATGCGACAACGACGTTGGCTTGAACTGTTGAAAGATTATGATCATACCATCCAATACCATCCTGAAAAAGTGAACGTGGTAGCTGACGCATTGAGTAGAAGATCATATGCGGGTACGAGTGTGATATTGTCAATGCAAAGGCCCATTTTATGTGACTTGCAAAGGATAGAGATAGAGTTAAAGACTCCAGGGACCCAAGTGATGATGGCAAATATACGAGTAGAACCGACTTTAATTGATAAAGTTAAAGCTGCTCAAGTTACAGATCTGGAGTTGATGCGTATGAGGAAGAAAGTGCAAGAAGGTGCTATACCAGAAGCAAGAATCGATGAAGAATGAATACTTCGAGTCAACTCCAGACTTTGTGTTCCTAACGACCCCGATTTAAAGTATAAAATTATGATGGAGGCGCACAACACACAAGCGCTTGCAATCCATCTCGGGAGTACCAAATGTATCGTGATCTTCGCCATACATTTTGGTGGAGCAATATGAAGAGAGAGAGATAAATATTTGTTTATCTCAAGGTGTCTAACTTGTCAACGAGTCAAGGCGGAGCATCAAGTACCAAAAGGTCCATTGCAACCACTTAAAATTCCAAAATGGAAGTGGGAACACATTACTATGGATTTCGTTACAGGTCTTCCCAAGGTTTCTCAAGGCATAGATGCAATTTTGGTCATTGTTGATAGATTGACCAAGTCTGCTCATTTCTTACCAATACGAGAAACTTATACACTTGAACGTCTTGCTCAGATGTACATAAACGAGATTGTAAGATCGCATGGTATGCCAAAGATCCATAGTTTCGATCGAGACCCAAGATTCACTTCAAGATTTTGGGTTAGTTTGCAAAAAGCTATGGGCACGGATTTATGATTTAGCTCGGTATATCATCCTCAGACGGACGTGCAGTCGGAGAGGACGATTCAAACTCTTGAAGATCTATTAAGACTCTGTGTCCTTGACTTTAAGGAAAGTTGGGACAAGTTCTTACCATTGGTGGAGTTTTCCTACAACAGTTATCAAGCAAGTATTGGCATGGCTCCATTTGAGGCATTGTATGGAAGAAAGTGTCGTTCTCCAGTATGCTGGGATGAGGTGGGTGAAGCAACGTTGTTGGGATCGGAGTTGGTACGTATGACTACGGAAAAGATTCAAACGATCCCAAGAACGTATAAAAACCTCACAAGTTAATTAAAAGAGTTATGCCGATCTTCATCGAAAGGACGGAATTCGATATCGAGATCATGTGTTGTTACGTGTTGCTCCATGGAAAGGAGTTACGAGATTTGGAAAGAGAGGAAAGCTCAATCCTCGATTCATTGGCCCATTTTTAATCCTTGATCGAGTAGGAACTGTAACCTATAGACTCGCTTTACCGCCAAGTATGTCTCGTGTTCATAACGTTTTTCATATATCCATGTTACGTAAATATGTGAAAGACCCAAACCACATTATTAAGTTAGAACCAGACAAAATAGCGAAAGATTTAACGTATGAAGAGGTTCCTGTTCAAATCTTGGATAAGAAGAAACATATTCTACGCTCCAAGGTTATACCTCAAGTCAAAGTTTTATGGAGAAATCACGATGTTGAGGAAATGACTTGGGAGTTAGAATCTGAAATGAAATCAAGGTATCCTTACCTCTTTGACATACCAGGTACATACCCTAATTTCGAGGGCGAAATTTCATAAGAAGGGGAGGTTGTAAGACCCCAACTTTTATAAATAAAGATGAATTTTCTATAATTATCATTTTTGAATATTATGGAGTAAATTTGATATAATGTTATAGTTGTGGGTAATATTTATAAATTTTGCAAAGTACGCAAGTTGTTATATAATATTCGATTGGTCGGGGAATATTCGTTTTAACAGGGAATATTAGATAACCAAGACAATCATTGGTGGACCCCACAAATGTAATTATCATTCTTGATCGAGAAAACAACAAAATACTTTATGAAAATAACTACGAAAGTTTTACTGTTAACTATTGAAACAACGGTGTTAAAGTAAAAGAATACGCTGTGGTTGCATAGTAGCACACCAGTATTGATTATTGATGCTTACGTGAGAAGTCACCGCTTTTGTTCAATTATTGCTACGAAAGAATTTCGATAAGATCTCACGTTATTTTGATTCAATTATTGTCAATATTTTATATATTATTAAATCAATAATTGAGACGATAAGGTTATTAATATTATTATTTGCAATATTAACGATGTCTAGAAGTTACATCAAGAGAGGTTTAGTCACCTAATCATGAGCCAATAGGAGAAATCCTTATTGAAAGCCCTCTTTCCCGGAACGATTCGGTCGATTAATATTGTGAATTATAATAATGATGACAAGTGTTGTTAAAAATATTGAGGAGATTTTTTATGATGTATTTATGGAAAAATTTTGCTTAATATTTGGACCTCCCACTTATTTTTAAAAAAAAATCAGAAAGTTATTATGTACACATGCGTATTATATATATATTTGACATGTGTGTGTGTGTGTTTACGTGTGTGTAGGAGTGTGTGTGATAGTGGGTTTTGGTGGGGGTTGGGAGAATATGGTATTTAGTGGGAGTATTATATATATATATATATGGAGTTTGAAAAGTGGACAGAGGGAGTAAGATGATCAATTCACGGGGTTTCCACCCGTGAATTTTTTTCTCTGCACATGTTATATATATAATATATTATATTTTATTTAAAAGTTTTGTTTTATTAAAATATTTTATGGACTGTCCGATTAAAAGTAAATCAATCTGGACCGTTCATGGATTAGTTACTATTCAGTCCATTCTTCTATAAATAGAAGTTCATTCCTTCATTATTTCTTACGAATTCACTGAAACTCTAGAGAGAGAAATTATAGAGAGAAAGAAGAAAAGTATTATGCTACTTCACTACTCCTATATCCAGTTTTTTTTACGGTAAGGGGTATTATTTCTTTTGTATTCATGAAGAGAACTTCTGTTATTCCATTCTTTATTATTCTAATGGAATAACCTGTATACGCGGGCTACCCTAAACTTGGTGAAATTCTTCTATTATTCCATTCTTTATTATTCTGTTGGAACATCCTGTCTGTGCGTTTACGCATGACACGGTTCCGTTATTTTTATTATTCGTTGGAACATCCATCTGCTTGCGTAATTTCACACGACCTGGTTCCGTTATTTATTATTCTGTTATAATATCATGTCTGTGCGTTTACGCATGACCTGGTTTCCGTTATTTATTATTCTGTTGGAATAACCTGTCTGTACGGTCTATCGCATGCCTGGTGATCTCTTTTGTTATTCCATTCTTTATTATACTCAGTTGGTTAAAGTTTTAACTTCTATGCTCCATGAAATTAGTGGAATATCCTTGATATTTGCGCTTCATCTAGTATCTTTTCATGGAAATATTCTTCTGAGCATTCTTAAATTTTACTTTACAAAGAAGTATCATGTTGACAATTTGGGCGTTATTGGTTCCTGGATAAATTAATTCTTAAACTTGTTTTATTGAATTCTTATATCATTGTCATCATCCTCATGTTTATATTATGTTGAAAGTCATATGTGGCCTATTGTGCATAGATGGACTTGGTATGATTATGACCAGGGATTATTCGGTATAATCATGACCGTAATGTTACAAATAATGTGGTAAAAGTCCTTATTGGCCCGTAGTGCATTGATGAACAGTTGTTGGCATAATCATGACCATTAATAAATACACAAATATTCTTGGCCCGTAGTGCATGGATAATTGTGGTCGTGATACTAAAGAATATCCTTGGCCGTAGTGCAGGGGTGATTCGATAATGTGAATTATTTATTAAGCTGAGTCCCAGCGATAAAAGTGATGAAAAACCTTTTAAATCATAAAAGATAGTAGATTTTATTCTCTATTTGACTCTTTTAATAGATTGCTTGTTCCACTGCAGTTAAACTTGATGTTTGTTATATTTTATCAGTTTAACACTGTTGAAGGCTAACGATAATTTATTCTGCATTATCTTAGTCATAATATTTCTTACTGGGCTAGTTGAGCTCACCCTTTTTGTTTTCATTGTTCTCTTCAGGAAATGAGAACGTAGCAGGGAGTAGTCGGGGAACGGAGTGACGGTCCAAAGGATAGCATTAGTAGTCCTCACTATTCTGTGAAATAGTATGTTAATAAATGTATTGAGGACTTATTTTGAGTGTGGATATTGTCTAGATGATAATATTTTATTAAAACTCACATCATATATTTTGTCATATTTTACACGACTGTTGTATAACTAGTTTGTATTTGTATTCAGTACCATGTATTTGGCGACTCAGAATAGGTGATGTATACCTATTTTGGGGACGTCACAAATTACATATCTTATATTTAATTGGAACATTGTATGGTGGAAGGATTGAATTATACGGTAACTATTTACTCAATGGTTTTTTTATGATTAATGTTGAAATATATAGTATATGAAAAGACTTTGATCGCTAAGGAGGCTTATTTTTATTGTAGAATAGATGTTACTTATTTAAATAAATTAATATTTTAATTTATTTATTTAAATAAGATTAGAATTTTTCTAATTGATTTATTCACAACCGGTTTAATATAGAGAACTTAAAGAGTCACACCATAAAAGGAAAAATATTTATTTAAGAAGTAAATGACACGCCAATTCTTGGCTAACTATTTTAAGTCCTTTTTGTTCATTGAGAGTCAACTTTCATCAAGAATCGAATATTTTCTCTTTAATCATTGTAGATCACCAATTCTCATATAACCATTCTTATTAACCGATTCTCGACTAAACCCAACGAGAATTAAACATTGAGAGCCTTTAGGGAAGTACCAACACTTCATTGAGAATTCACCACCATCGCGTGTCTTTTTAAAGAGGTTGTCCGAAATTAATTTTCGAACCACAATCGCGTATCTTTTTAAGAGGCACACCAGCCTTGGATTAATCTTTCGTGACGCTAATAACAGTTATTAGGGAAGAGATAGGGAGTACGCGCGTCGCGTGCATGTACACAAGGTATTAACATACATGTTTGGAACACAACTTGACCCAAAATGTTAAGCCGTTAGTTCTTAGATCTATTCATGTATATTAGTCATTTACTCTTTCATTATTTATCCATATAAGATTTCAACTCACTTGTGATATCTTTGTTGGAATATTTTATTCCTTATGTGGCCTCTACTATTTATGTAATTATTGGGCTTACATATTGTATTAATTTAATCACTTTATTTATGGGTTTGGTAATTAATTATGCAGCCTATAAATAATATTCCTAATAGTATTTGGCATAATGGGCCCTAGGGTTTCATAATCTTGATGGACGACCCTTAGTTATTATATAAATAAAACAGTTAGGGTTTGGTCCCAATTGTCGTCTCAAGAATTTTATTTACACACCTATATATCCATCTTAAGATTGGGAGAGGCAATTGAAGACTTTCACCCTTAAGCGCAACGGAAGCGTGATACACACAAGATGGCTTCTCTCAATTCATGTAAGTACTTAATTTTATTATGATTATTTGACTCTATTTATTCTATGCAATAACACGTTTCTGTATAATTTGTCCAACATTTGGTATCAGAGCATGGTTACATTATTGTATAGAAAAATTAAGTATATATGATGTTATGCTAGAATTTTAATTCAAGATAATCTCAATTAATATATATATATATATATATGGTCTTCGTTAAGTTAATATATATATATATATATATATATATATATATATATATATATATATATATATATATATTTAGTACGTTAATATATATGTATATATATGCAAGACTATAAATTTATATTCCTTTTCATACATTCAATATGACTCATGTATTATAAATTTTAGTATAAACAGTATGAATCATATATTATCAATTTTCATGAAATCAAATACTGTATAGTATTTCTCATTGGATGGATCATGTATTCATGATTCAATCTTCCATATCTAAATAATGTCAAACAATAATATCCTGATTCATGAAAAGTCATTTCCGAAAGTAACGTTAATATGCTAATTAGCATATATGATTAATTATGTTGATCATGTTCTGCCAATTGAATCCTGATTTAATAGTTACCTTTATTATCATGTTTTTTTATTGTGCGCTTCTCGAGAAACATATATATTGAATCCTACCTCCTGCTTTATATTAGTAAAAGAAAGCTATGATATTAAACAGACTAGCTTTTATTTTGCGCATGTCGTCATATATATAATTCCTGCAGATCATGTCATATATAATTCCTGCAGATCATGTCATGCACCCATAAATACAGTGCGTTAATATATATTATTATATACATGGGATAATATTATGATATTCTTATACCTTCATGTATTCATGTTAAAATTAACGTGATTATTTTATAATCAATTCATGTTCATCATTATATATTTTAATTTAAAATTTTGAACATGATGTGATATATTATTAGGGCTTTAATTAAGTTGTTACATGTAAATTTTAAATAATGTTAATTTTCAAACTTGATTAATGTGTTTAAAGAAAATTGAGTTTGATCATAATAATTTGCGTGTATGCGTGACTTTTTTATTGTTAAAATTAATAATCAGCCCAACGGAGGATTATTAATTGAAACAATTAAAGATTAAGAAAAGTCACATAATGTTACATTTAATAAATAAAGATTTTAATTTTACCCAACGGAAAAATTAGAATTAGAATTTATTAAACGGAATTTTATTACATAAGTAACATGTTTATTTCGTTTATGCCCAACGGCGATGCGTGGATAAATGTGTTTTGCATTATTTTATGGGGATGTTATTAGTATATTATTAATTGGACCAACGAAAAATTAATAATTATGCACCAACATCACATTAAAATCTATTTTGGGTGTTGTAAATAGATTTTATATAACTAATTGCTTGCCCTACAGTTGGTTTTTATTATGATTAATTATTGTTGTACATTGTGGATTTCTTTTAGTTTTTTGTAAGCATGCTTATGAGCTTGATTGTATTTCAGCATTGACTCCAACTAGTATTTCTGGGTATCTCTCTGGAATTGAAGCCTTGAATGGAACTAATTTTACTGTTTGGAAAGAGCAAGTGAAAATTGTTCTCGGCATTATGGATTTGGACTATGCATTACGAGTTGATCATCCTGCACCACTTACAGATACAAGCTCAATTGAGCAAAAATCTATTTATGAAAAGTGGGAGCGATCCAACCGCATGTCTCTTATGATTATGAAAAACTCTATCACGATAGTCATTCGAGGAGCCATTCCTGACTCTGAGAATGCTAAAGAGTACTTAACTTCAGTCGAGGAACAATTTAAGGGTTCTTCTAAAACTCATGCAAGTACCCTTATTTTGAAAATGCTCACTAGCAGGTATGATGGGGTTAGTGGAGTGCGCAAGCACATTATGATGATGAACGACATGGCCTGTAAATTAAAGGGTATGGACATGGCGATTTCTAAGGGTTTTCTTGTTCACTTCATTATGACTTCTCTTCCTGCACAGTTTAATCCATTTAAGATCAATTATAACACGCAGAAAGAAAAATGGAAGATGAGCGAGTTAATTGCCATGTGCGTCCAAGAAGAAGAAAGGCTTAAGATTGAAAAACCTAATGTTGCTCATTTAACTACCACTAGATCTCATAAGAAGAAGGCTCATAAAAATGGCAAATGTTTTAAGAATAAGGATAAGCAATCTACCAAAACAAATAAGGCAAATGATTCAAGTAACAACTCTGAGGCAGGTCCTAAATGTCACTTCTGCAAGAAGCAAGGAAATATTCAGAAAGAATGTCCTAAATTCAAAGAATGGCTTGAAAATAAAGGTATATCGTCCTTCAATTATGTAACTTATGAATCATTTCTAATTGATGTTCCTTCTAATACATGGCTTGACATTGGTGCTATGGTTCACATTACTAATTCATTGCAGGTATTCCTTTCAAAAAAGACACTCCAAAAGGGGGAAAGAACCATTAAAGTTGGCAATGGAGAGTCTATACAAGTTAAAGCTGTAAGAACTCTTCCTTTAGTTTTGGAGAATGGTTTCACCTTGTATTTATATGATACTCTTTATGTTCCCAGTATGACACGAAATTTAATTTCTGTATCTAAACTTGACGTTGATGGATTTTCATTTAAGTTTAGGAATAATAAAATAATTATTTATCATTACTCTCATGTTATTGGTTCTGGCTCTTTAGAGGGAAACCTCTATAAGATCAATTTAGATAATGTCTTTGCTGAATCTTTGTTAACAATAAATGTGACAGAAAATACCTCTAAAAGTGGAAATAAGAGAAAACTAGATAATGAGAATTCTTCAAAATTGTGGCATCAACGCTTAGGCCATATTTCAAAAAACAGAATGCAACGTCTTCTAAAGGATGGAATTCTTCATTCACTAGATTTTTCTGATCTTGACCATTGTATTGAATGTATAAAAAGAAAATTTGTGAAAAGTAATAAAAAAGGAGCAACAAGAAGTAGTGCACTTCTTGAGGTGATTCACACTGATATATGTGGACCATTTTCTCTAGGAATTGGTGGACACAAATCTTTCATTACATTCATTGATGACTATTCTCTTTATACTTATGTCTACCTGATTAATGAAAAATCTGAATCACTAAATATGTTTATGCAATTCTAGCTTACTTGTGTTTTTGTGGACTGAGGCATTAAAGACAGATGTTCATATTTTAAACCGGGTTCCTAGCAAATCTGTCCCTGACACTCCTTATGAAATTTGGACAGGTAGGAAACTTAGTTTAAAATACTTATGGGTGTGGGGCTGTCCAGCCAAGGCTAAGATTTTTAATCCACAAATAAAGAAACTTGATTCTAAAACCATTAGTTGTCATTTTATTTGATATCCTGAGAGATATAAGGGTTTTCTATTTTACTGTCTCTCGCATACCACTAGAATTGTTGAGACTAGGCATGCAGAATTTTTAGAGAATGGTGATTTAAGTGGGAGTGGTGAGCCTAGAAAAATTGATCTTGAAGAAAACAGGTTTTATGTTTCTAATCCTGTAATTCAAGAGGGTGAGGCACAACAACCTCATATTGAGGCGAATGATGCCCCTGAGATAGCTGAGCCACCACCTAATGTTGAACTCCGCATTATTGAAAATCATATTTCTGAAATTGTGCAGCCTTTACGTAGGTCCGAAAGACCTAGAAAGCCTATTAATTTTGATAATTTTATAGCCTATCTTAATGAGATAATGATCATATCTCCTATAAAGAGGCCATTACGAGTGCTCAATCAACTCAATGGCTTGAAGCCATGAATGATGAGTTGAAATCAATGGAGCTTAATAACATTTGGGATCTTGAGGAATTACCAAAAGGTTTTAAACCTGTTGGTTGCAAGTGGGTCTATAAGACCAAATTAGATCCTAAAGGGAACGTTGAAAGGAATAAAGCTCGATTGGTTGCTAAGGGTTTCACTCAAAAGGAAGGTGTGGATTATAATGAAACTTTCTCTTCAGTATCCAAGAAAGATTCATTTAGAATAGTTATGGATTTAGTAGCTCATTATGATTTAGAGTTACATCAGATGGATGTTAAAACTTCATTCCTTAATGGTAACTTGCATGAGAATGTCTATATGGCATAACCAGAAGTTTTTTGGTTAAAGGCAAGGAACATATGGTATATAGACTTAAGAAGTCCATATATGGGTTAAAACATGCTTCTTGACAATGGTATCTTAAGTTTCACGAGGTGTTGAGTAATTTTGATTTTAAGAAGAAAAAAACAGTGGATCAATGTATATACTTGAAGGTCAGTGAGAGTAAATTTGTTATTCTTGTTTTGTATATCGATGATATACTACTTGAAAGTACGTAATAACTTAGACATGTTGCATGAGACCAAACGTTTCCTTTCTGGAAATTTTGATATGAAGGATCTCAGTGTAACCTCTTATGTTATAGGTATTGAAAATCACCGAGATATGTCTTGCGGGATATTAGGATTGTCCCAAAGAGCTTATATTGACAAAGTTCTTAACAAATACAACATGCAAAATTTCTCCCCTACTGTCGCCCCTGTTGTTAAGGGTGACAAATTTGGCTCATATCAATGTCCTAAGAATCACCTTGAACATGATCAAATGAATCTTATTCCCTATACTTCTGTGGTTGGGAGTCTTATGTATGCACAAGTTCGTACACGTCCAGATATAGCGTATGTAACTGGCATGCTTGGACGTTACCAGTTAAATCCAAGTTTGGATCACTGGAAAGCAGCCAAAAAAGGTTTTACGCTACTTACAGGGTACTAAGGAAATTATGCTTACATTTAGAAAAACAGATAACCTTGAAATTGTTGGTTATTCTGATACTAATTTTGCTAAGTGTGAAGACGAAAAGAAATCTACATCAGGGTACATATTTATGCTTTCAGGAGGCCCTATTTCATGGAAAACTCATAAGTAGGAGTTAACTACCACTTCCACGATGATGGCAGAATATGTGGCTTGTTATCATGCTACTTGTCACGCCTTATTATTAAGGAATCTTATTTCAGGACTTAAGGTTGTAGATTCCATTTCAAGGCCATTGAAAGTATTTTATGATAATGATTCTGCTGTTAGTTTTTTCAACATCACCATTTCGAGTGGTGTTGAACTATACCTCGACACTAAGTACTTATTTGTCAGGGAAATAGTTGAAGATCAACATGTTGTTATTAAGTATATTAGTACGCATAATATGTTAGCGGATCCACTTACGAAAGGCTTACCACCCAAGCTCTTTTAGAGCATGTTGTCGGCATGGGTTTAATTGGTAGTCTTAATTAGTAAGTTATTTTGATGTAAGACAACAATTTTGAGCTCGTTGTTTTGAACTTCACATTATGTTTATGGTTTGCTATTCTCTTTATTGTGCACACTTGAGAACTTGTGAGCAAACGGTACGGTTATGTTTTGGACCATATGAATGAGTTTAATCTATTACCACTTATGTAAACTCTATTCATACTTGTTATGCTTAATGTTAATCTTTGTTTTAATAAAAGTACTAATTGTATAACTAATGGGGATCTTGTGTTAATAGTGACACAAAGATTGTATTAATTCGCATTGGTACTTTTATTTGAACAAGATGTAGATATTAAATTAATACTTGGCCAAATTAATGATTGTAAGTGTTATGTTTTGTATATAAATAGTATTTCGGCCAAGTGGGAGAATGTTGGAATATTTTATTCCTTATGTGGCCTCTACTATTTATGTAATTATTGGACTTACATATTGTATTAATTTAATCACTTTATTTATGGGTTTGGTAATTAATTATGCGGCCTATAAATAATATTCCTAATAGTGTTTGGCATAATGGGCCCTAGGGTTTCATAATCTTGATGGACGACCCTTAGCTATTATATAAATAAAACAGTTAGGGTTTGGTCCCAATTGTCGTCTCAAGAATTTTATTTACACACCTATACATCCATCTTAAGATTGAGAGAGACAATTGAAGACTTTCACCCTTAAGCGCAACGGAAGCGTGAATCACACAAGATGGCTTCTCTCAATTCATGTAAGTACTTAATTTTATTATGATTATTTGACTCTATTTATTCTATGCAACAACACGTTTCTGTATAATTTGTCCAACAATCTTAACATCTTAACATGATTCAGTTATGTGACTCTTGGGAGGTGGGCATCCAAAACTATACTCTCTTGTGCACTGCCCTGTTGTAGGCAGCCATCCTATAACAAAAATGTTTATGTAGCAAAGAAAAAAAAAAATCCTTTGTTGATAAGACGAGGTTAATATTCTTATTCTTTCTTGAGCACGTAAAACTTTGAGTTTGAGTAGTTAGATTGAAAAGATCAGCTGGTGAGAGTTTACAAGTGTGTCGTGGATATAAGCTATATTCCCCTTGCTTTGATTATAAGGTTTTTCATCTCTTTACCACTAGAAAATGTTGTAAGCTTTGAAGATAAGTGATTTTACTACTATTTGGATCCAAAAAAAATAGTCGATTGAAAAATCTAAAAGTTGTTTCTGTCTTAATAAAGAAATTAATAACTAAATTCTAAAAATTCAACCCAGACATTTTCAAAATATATTATTTTTTCTTATGTTAATAGAAAATGTACTAGCCCAATCCACTTAGCCAAGTTGAATCCATGCAAGTATCGAGTAATTTCGTTAAGGTAAATTTGTAATTATTTTATTATTTTTTTGTTAAATTTGTAAACAAATGAGTGATTTAGAGTTTTATTACTTCGTTCTACATTTTTATACCACTGCAAAAATTACAAACGTTACCGGACAAAGATATATATAAGATTTCCAAAAAGGAAAAGCAAATAGTGTTACATGTACAAAAGAAAGAATATGCAGATGTAAAAGTGCATCAAAACTACTACTCCTATTGAGCATTGATAAACAGATCTATATATGTAAGAAATTCCCCCCCTCCCCCATAGTTGATAGTGCACTCCACGGGCCGACCAAAATCATTAGGTATTGTCAAAATCATATTTGAGCCCCCCTCCCCCCCAACCCCATAGGCCATAGTTGATAGTATCTCACTTTAAGTACTTAACTTTTTCCTCTAACAATTATTAGAAGAAAAAAAAACCATTTGGCGGCTTTCAAGTATAATGACTACTATGATTATAGTATTATCAACTCCACTACCATTAACCACTAATTACTTAATTAACTTCCATCACTATTGTGCCAAGGAATAGAGAATTGAAAAAGCTTTTTTCTTTTCTCCCTATTGTTTTTTTTGACAAAAATCCTAGCCTCCATCTTAGATTTAAGAAGGGCTCTCTTTATTTTATAGAGACCCTCCCCTAGATCTATCTTCTTGTGCTCTAATAATTTTTTTCTTTTGTAGAGTTTATTTTTCTCTTTTGTAGAATTTGTTTTTTCGTGATGAGAATACTTCATTATCCTATCTTGAAAGACTTTACTTTCTTTGGTTGGGTGATTTATTTTTTCATTCGTAAGAATTTTTTTAATGCGTTTAATCGTTGAAGATAGATTGTTCAAATTTGAGTGTGACGTTATCATGACGGAATCTGCTCGTATTGAATAACTGTTCAGATCTGCATATTATGTTATTATTTTTGGAATATGACTGTTTTTAAGAGTATATCTAGTGTCCACTAGTTGTTATTACGATTGACCGTTTTTCTTGATTATCTGTTATTTTGTTTGAAATGATTACATTTTCAATTCTTTGTATTATAATCTTTTCATCATTTGTAACAGTTTACAGTTTCAAGTATGATTAAAAAAAAACCACCATCATTATTGTAAAGTAAAAACATTATCATCCTTCTCTTTTTTAACTACTTCTATTTTTTATTAGGGATGTGAATTTTTAAGTATTGGCTATTTATATTCTTTGTACTATTTTCTTTATTTTTCTATTTGTTTATTTTTTTTTGGAGGGTACATGGAGTCGTTAACCTAATGGGTTGTAAATTAAATTATCGTTAACATAAACGTAATTGTATAAATTTTATGAAAAATTTTATAGTAAATCACATGTCATCTTTTGAGAAATTTCAACAATGCAGGTTGCAAAAATGATCTTCTAAAGTATTTTTCCCTACAAAATTGGTAAACCTTCTAGTTTTTTTCAATCCGATGACCAAAGGGTACATGGTTTGGCTATTCTTTGCTGAAAGATGATTCTCTTTCTTGCCAAAATTTTAAATTCATAACTGAAAAATACGCGATATATATAGGAAAAAATGTATGTACATAGCTGTGTATTACACAATCAGCTATGGTGACGGTTTTTTGGGCTATAGCGACGGTTTCACCCGTCGTCATAGCTATTCTGGGCTATGACGACAGTTTACCGTCACTATAGCTCAAAAAATCCGTCGCCATAACTCTCTTGTGTAAACACACAAATGTATATACATATAACCTATATATATATATATATATATATATATATATATATATATATATATATATATATATATAGTTCTATTCTCATAGGAATCCGGACTTTTTAAAATCTTGGACCAATTTTTATTTTATTATTTTTTAAAACAACTAAAAAAAAGTTTAATATTTTATGGAACTGTAATTTTTCCATAATCACACCCAAAACACTGTATTGTAGAAAAATTACGGTTCCATAAAATATTAAACTTTTTTTTTAGTTGTTTTAAAAAAAAGCAATAAAAATAAAAATTGGTCCAAGATTTTTAACAAGGTCGAGGACTCCTGACTGATCCGGGGCGTATATATATATATATATATATATATATATATATATATATATATATATATATATATATTAGGAAGGATCAAGATCACTCTCCTTAAATAAGTAGAGTAGTCGATAGCATTTTTGTAAATAAAAAAAAACAAGTGAACCACTCTTTTAAAAATCTCCAAAACGACGTAGGACGCAGTTTTAATAAAGGAGTGTTATGTAAGGAGGAGTGTTAGATAAAAGGAGTGTTCTTGATCCTTCCTCGTCTTTTTATATATATAGGAATTGAAAATCATAATGGAAAGATAAGAATTATATTTATTGGGAACACTATTTGTACAGGTCCCCTCTCACATTAAGGTGAGACTTATTTTTTTCTCATGAGAGAAAATTATGTAAAAATATCAAAAATACATATGAAAATATCAATTTCATATTTATTGCAGGATAAAAAGTGCATTAGTCAATAAGTAGCAATTTAGAAAAATTATTAAAATAACATGACGCAATTCAAAATTATGTAAAAGTCAAATATGATACAAACCATGTATGTAAACCACTATCGACTATAGTTTGCCTTCATGACCATTTCCTTAATCTTCAAAATTAATTTCCTAATTTATAACTGATTTTGAATTATAATTAGTACACATGACCCTTGCATTTAAATGCCACGTTAAAAAAAAATTAAAATATATATTTAAAAATTGGACAGTAAGTACCAATGGTAATTTTGGCCATGCACTTTTTATGACCAAATTCCCATACTCATTCCGTCATAATATATGACTTTTAAGAGTTATGCAAAAAAATTAAGAAAATGATTGTATAGCCGTAAATATAATATTAATTGTCTATAATACTCATTTCATTCTTAAATAAGTAACGTTTTAGGGAGTTCAAAATTTTTCAATATATTCGACGTTTAACAAATTTTTAAGAAGCATTAATTATAATTTTTTCTCTATTACCCTAAAGTATCTTTCTATCTCATATATTTAAGCAATTTTATACTTTCTCCGTGCCATGATAAAAGTCCTTATTACTATTTTGGGTAGTCTCATGTTAAATGTCAATTTTCCTATTTATATCCGTAACATTAAATATATCATACTTTTCTTATTCTAATTCTCTCTCCATATTTAATGACATTATTATGGGCAATTTTGTCATTTTATTCATCTTCTTAATATACGTGAAAATCCACCAGGACTTTTATCCTGGGACGGAGGGAATACATATTTTCTTAATTAATGTAAGGATAATTGTGGTAATACATATCAATCTTAATGGCAGAATTGGAATAATAAATGACTTCTTTAATAAGTGTGAAACTCTCTAAAACGTCACTTATTTAGGAACGAAGGGAGTACCATAATCATATACTTATCTCGTACTCTTTCATCTGTAATATTTTTTTATGATGGGTAATTTTGAAAATATTATGGTTAATTCTTTAAATAATTTGAAAAAAATAAAATAATCTAAAACGTCATATATTATGTGATGGAGGGAATAGTATGTTTGTGAAAGTGGGGGAAATATAATTGAGAATTTGCTTCAAGGCTAATTACACATAATTATCTAAATGGAAATGCCTTTTTTCTTTGTCTGGGACTAATTAAAAGATGGCTCATTTGATTAGGTAATAAACCTTTCCTTTTTCGTGTATTAATAAAGCAACTAAAAATGCTTAAAATCACTAAAATTGTCTTAGATATTTGGAAGTTTAATTTATACTACATGTCTTTTATGACTTAAATAAAATCCAACATATTTTTTGAATTAAATAGGATGCCGAATTACATCAGTCTGCACTTAAATTTTCAGCATAATATCCTTATATATTTGAAATTATAAAAATGGATATAATATCATTAACGATTTAAACCTTTTTACATAATTTTATAAATTAATTTTTATAAGATTTTTTTGTCACCATAACAACAATACTCTATACAAATTAGTGAAACAAACTTTTTGAGAATAATCGAACAAACTTGAACTTGGGGTAAATGACAAAACTTATTTCTCATTTTTACATAGAGTTACAATATAAAAGCTAATATTTTTATTTTTGCAATATTATAGTAAATATTTTATTTTTTATAAAATTATCCCCTCTAATTACTTTTTGTCAAAAATAATCAATCATGTAGGTGTTTAAGGAGCCAAATAATCCGTTTGATCATTAATATTGTGTTAACAAATTTTCCAAATTGTTTGAAGAAAATAAATATAGTGTATGTTGGGATTTACTCATACTTTAATGGTGTAATCGGGGGTCTTGCTCTTCGGTGAGGGATCAGGATCTTCTATAAGGATTTCTCTATGAGGATCTTGTGAAAGTTTTACTGTGGGATTGATAACATATCAAAAAGGAGATCCAACGGCTCACAACTTTTTTTTTCTGTGTATCAAAATGACATCGTTTTGATAGGAATTTTTTTTTATAAGTTGACAAAAAATTAGAAGCCACCAAACGCCGTTTATTTTTACATATAATTATTTTAAAATTCTTGATTGTTCTGTATATAATTTTTTTTATATTTAATAACTTAGCTCAATATTAATATTATGATAACTACAAACTAATATTATGATAACTACAAACTTGGCTCAAAAAAATGAATAAATATATCGGTTATAATTATCGTTAATGTTTTCAATGTGGCTTTAGTTATTTTTCGTTTATTATTATTTTTGTTTGTTTATTTATATTATTTATTATTATTATTATTATTATTTGTATTTATCTGTTTCATAAAAAGAGTTTACTCTCACCATTGAAAATATTATTATTATTTACTCTAACCATTGGGTCAACCAAGAAAATATTCTAGATCTATCAATTATTATTATTTACATATTCCTTTATATCTTTTTTTATTATTAATAATCATTTTACTTTAGCTCTCTTAATCTACTATTTAACGGAGACAATCATCACAACTCAAATACTATTTTAAATGTACTCTTTTTACTTTACTTCGTTTGTTTGGTAAAAATAAACGGCGTTTGGTGGCTTCCAATTTTCTATCAATTTGAAGAAAAAAAAATCATATCAAAACGGCGTCATTTTGATACCCAGACAAAAAAAGAGTTGTGAGTCATTGGATCTCCTTTATAATGTGTTGTCAACCCCACAACAAAACCCTCACAAGATCCCCACAGAAAAATCCTCATAGAGGATCCGGATCCCTTCGGTGAGTGAGCGGTTGCCCAGCTCACTCAGTGAGTTGAAGGGGGCGGCAAGGGGACAATGCCTCCTAAAAGTTAAGCGCAAAGTATAATTGAGTTTGAGAATTTATTAATAGTCTGGTGTTGAATTTCAAATGTACCAAGAGATTTACATTCTCATTCCCATTTTCACTCAATTGAACAATTTTACAAATTGTCGTGAACTTATATTTTTTTTAAGGCTTAAATATAAATTATTATCCTAAACTATAGGTCATATTCCACTTCGGTGATCCACCTTTCAATTTTGTCAATTAGATGATTGAAGTTTTAATTTTTTTCCACTTTGATTCAATTGGAACTATCATGTCACAAATTGATGATGTGGCATAGACATGTGGCATATTAGTTTTGATGTGTCAAAAAATAAATTATTTTCACTTAAATTTTATCATTTTAAATTTTTTAAAGGGCAAAATAGTAATCATACATACATATTAGAAGGAAAAACAAAAACAAAAATCAAAAATCAAAAGGGTAGGACCCTTTTATTGATGAAACTACCAGCACGGACATGTATCGAAAATCATTACCAAAACCATCACATACCCACCACCCATGTGAAACCCCAAATTTTATGAATAAAGAATTAATTTTCTCGAAATAATTTTTTTTATATTATGGTGTGAATTTGAGATAATGTTATAGTTGTGGGTAATATTTATAAATTTTGCAAAGTATGCAAGTTGTCATATTATATTCGATTGGTCGGGGAATATTCGTTTTAAACAGGAAATATTAAATGCGACGACCATTAATAATCATAGTGGATCCCACAACGGAATTATTGTCGGATTGAGAAAACGATAAAAATATTTTATTGAAAATAACGACGGAAGTTTTACCGTTGATATTGTTGAACTACTCGGTAGTAAAAGTATAGTAATACGCGTTGTTGCATAGTAGCACACAGTATTGATTATTGATATTTATGTGAGAAGTCACTCAGTTTTGTTCAATTATTATTACAATAGTTCACGACGTAGTATCTCACATTATTTGATTCAATTATTGTTGATTTATAAGTTTTGTTTTATTCGTATTATTAACGTAATAAAATAGAAACATCTTTTTATATAAAACAGAATACTTTATTAAAGTTATTCTATAAATAGAATATATTATATTTTATTATCATAGTATTTTGCATAGTAAAATCTTTTTATATAAAAATGAATACTTTATTAAAGTTATTCTATAAATAGAATATATTATATTTTATTATGCATAGTGTTTGCATAGTCTTTCAGATAGTATTTGCATAGTAAAAATCTTTTTATATAAATAGAATATATTATATTTTATTTAAAAGATTTTTCTTTAAATATGGACCGTCGATTAAAGTAAATCAATGCAGACCGTTCATGGATTAATTCTTATGCATTCCATTTTCCTATAAATAGAAGCTCATTCCTTCATTATTTTCTTACGAATTCACCGAACTCAGAGAGAGAAACTATAGAGAGAGACTATAGAGATATAGAAGAAAAGTTTTCTGCTACTTCACTACTCTTATATCAAGTATTATTTTATGGTAAGGGATATTATTCTTTTGTATTCAAGAAGAGAACTTCTGTTATTCCATTTCTTTATTGTTCTGTTGAAATAACCTATATATGTGGGCTACCCTATACTTGGTGACATTCTTTTATTATTCCGTCTTTATTATTCTGTCGGAATATACGTCGGACCTGGTTCCATCATTTATTATTCCGCATTTATTATTCTCTTTGGAACATCATCATCGGTGTGAATTTCATCGACTGGTTCCGTTATTATTATTTTGTTGGAATAACCGTCATGCCAAGTACCGCATGCGTGGTGATATCTTTTGTTATTCTATTCAAGGTATTATATTGATTGTTTAAAACTTTGACTTCATATACTCCATGAAATTAGTGGAATATCCTTCGATATTTTGCGGCTTCATCCAAATATCTTTTCATGGAAATATTCTTACGAGCATTCTTGAATTTTACTCTACAAAGAAGTATCATGTTGACAATTTGGACGTTATTGGTTCATGGACAAATTAATTCTTGAACTTGTTTAATTGAATTCTTATATCATTGTCATCATCCTCATGTTTATATTATGTTGAAAAGTCATACGTGGCTCTGTAGTGCATAGATGGACTTGGTATGACAGTATTATTCGGTATAATCGTGACCGAGGATTATTCGGTATAATCATGGTAAGTAATGTTACAAATGATATGAAAATTAAAAGTCCCTCATTGGTCCGTAGTAGTGCATTGATGGATAATTTTTGGTATGATTATGGCTATGGATTCTCTTGCCAAGTGGAGCAGCAAAGATAAATTATTTTATGGCATGATCGGGAATGATAGTTGATGAAAACACGATTATCTTTGGCGCGATTGCATGGATAATTCGTGGTCGTGATATCTTAAAGAATATCCCTGGCAGTAGTGCGAGGGATGATTTAATGATGTGGATTATTTATCGAAATTTGAGTCTCCATGATGATAATGATGATGAAAACCTTTTTAATCATAAAAGATAGTAAATTTTATTTTCTACTTGACTCTTTTAATGAATTGCTTGTTCATTGCAGTTAAACTTGATGTTTATTATATTTTATCGGTTTAACATTGTTGGAGACTAATGATAATTTATTACGCATTATCTTAGTCATAATATTTTTCTTTGGGCTAGTTGAGCTCACCATTCCTTTCATTGTTCTCTTGGAAATGAGAATATAAATTTGAGACGAGTCGGGGAGCAGGTGATGGTCCAGGAAGAATAGCATTAGTAGTCCTCACTATTACGTGAAATAGTGTGATAATAATCAGTAATGAGGACTCCTTTTGAGTTTTATAATCTCTACAGTAGATAATATTTGTATTCAAACTCATAGTTTATGTTTTGTCGATTGCATACTGGCAGCAGTTGTATTAAGTAAAGTTATATTTGAATTACATCTACGATATCATGGCGGTACCAAGATGAGTGATGTATACCTAATTTTGGGGGCGTCACAACCCACCACCGTCATTATTGCGCACCACCATCAATACCATTTTTACACACCCAAATCCATTTCAACTCATTAATTTTCCCCTCTCTCAAGATCACCCAACAAATTATTGCAACAACAACCAAATAACATAATTCATTTCAAAAATCAGAATCAAATATGGAAATGATGTATATATCTCAAAAATTCAAAATAAAAAATAAGAGATTCTCAAAAGTCAAAACCAAAACAATAAACATATGTTGCTGCTTCTTCGTCTTCATCTTCTCTTTTATTTATTTTCTCCCTTTTTAAATTGGGAATTGTGATTTTTGTAAGCTATTTGCTAAGCACAATAGATCTAGGATTTTACATCAAAGATTTCTACGGCAACAGCCTACCAAGGTCTCGAATCTACACCGACGTGAAGCTGAACGACGGACGGATCGATCCACCAGTTCCGGTCCTCGACCCGCTGATGTCGTGGGCTGAAGAAGCCTACTGGTCCATGGGCGGCCTAAACTCCACGTGCCTCTGCCTCCAAGGCTGCATTGAAGGTAGCGCCATAGGCGTCGTTGTCTCCATCGTCGCTGCCTACTCCATTGGCGATTAAACGGAGGCGACGAATGTTGGTGGGTGAAGATGAAGAGAGCGAGGTGGTGAGAGAGAATCTGTTAAGCGCGGCCCGACGACGAAGCTTTAGGATGATTTTGATAGGGTGACTGAGGAGAGTGGTTTGAAGAGAAAGATTGGTAGATCTAAAGGGGTGGCGGCTAGGAAACTTTAGGATGATCTGAAGGTATGTAATCTATTTGATAAGAGGGGTACTAACAATTTTTAAAGTTACTTTTAAATTAGTTAATTAAATTTAGGTGTTAATGATGGTCATGAATAATATTTTTATTATTATTTTTAACTAGTTATTTGGTTTTTTACATTTTCGCCCTTGTAATTTCATAAAATAATTTAAATTAAATTTAAAATCAATCTTCTCTTAACACATCAGCATTGGGATGCCATGTGTTCAAGTCACATCAAGAAATTGTGACATGGCAGTTCAATTGAATCAAAGTGGAAAAAATTGAAAGTTCAATCATCTAATTGACAAAATTGAAAGGTGGATCACCGAAGTGGAATATGATCTATAGTTTAGGGTAGTAATTTATATTTAAGCCTTTTTTTTAAGTGAAAGAAGACTCGACTAGAGCCTTTTTTCCGTTTTTTAGGCCGAAATATGGATTAATATTCTTTTTTTTTTTACTTTGGATCGTCTTCTCAATTTTTTTAATTAGAGGATTAAACTCCTATTTTTTTTTCCACTTTGGAAATTGTCTTTTCATTTTTTTTAATTAGGGGATTAAACTTTTAATTTTTTTTTGATTAGTTCTAATTGATAATACCACGTCAAAAATTAATAACATGACATCGACACATGATTAAAAAAACACTTATGTGTAATATTGAGTCTCATTTTAATATTTATTTCATTAAATTTTTATACCAAAAAGGTAAATATAAGACCATTATTAACCTTTTAAAGTAAATTTAAGACATTACAATGTATAAATATACTACTAATTATCGTGTTATTTCGTAATCATTAATAATAAATATAATGACAACTTTACCCATTTTGGTATAAAAAATTAAGGTCTAAATATAAATTAATACCTTACGAATTTTAAGTTTATTTCATAATCATCAATAATCAATATAATTAATTTTTTATACCAAAAGGGGTAAAATTATCATTACATTTATTTTAAAAATTTAATAATGGTATTATATTTACCCTTTTTAATACAAAAAATTAATTGAATAAATATTAAAATGAGACTCAATATTATACATAAATATTTTTTTAGTCACATTTAGCAGCCCATATAATTAATTTTTTAACGTGATACTATCAATTAGACGTAATAAAAAAATAAAAATTTTAATTTTCTAATTAAAAAAATTGTGAAAATAATCCTTAAAATAAATAAAATAAAATAAAAATTCAATCTATTAATCTATATTTAGTTTTTTTTTTAAATGAGGCCGACTCATTTGAGTGATAGGAAAATATATTATTACATTCTCCTTAACAATCTACTACTCACAGACGTACCCCACAAAAAAAAAACTTCAAAAGACAACTACTACTCCCTCGTCAGGATGACCTAAAATACAAAAAATAATAATTTATTCTCATTAATAAGTATATACAATAAAATTAAATATATCATTTAATAATATTTATTAGTATATATTTAAAAGACTTATCACATTATATAATTTTTTGGGATCATTAAATATAAATTAAAAACCTTTTGTACTCTTTTTTTTAATTTGCATGAAAATGTACTTGGGTTATTCTTTCGATGACAGAGAGTACATTTTTAAAAATTATTTATATTATTTTTCATAAAAAAGTAGTAAAACAAATAAATTAATTTAAATTTTGTAGGCATACCACGTGCCATGAAGTTGAGATTGTTTTAAAAGTGAAAAAGTCAACAATTAAATAAAGAAAAGTCTACCTAATAAGCGGCTGAGATAATCTATACATTGAATGTGTTTCGTCATCTTACTCCTTCCCACCTTCCCTTGTTGTAACGGAACCCACTAAGGTAACCAAAGGCCCCCACCCGCGCATCACCATCAAATCAAACCTGGTTGGTCACCTACCAAATCCAAAGCGGCTCGCTTTTCGAGACATTTTCCCAGTTTTCAAGGGGTGCTTTTTGTGTTAGTTCGAGAGGAACTGCTCAAAAGGAAAGGAAAGGTTGATCACAGTAATAATCACTTCGGTTAAGTAATTTAATAACCTTTAGAAAATGTCACTTTGCCTAAATCTCTGAGGAATTTGGATATGACCCGAAACTTTATCCGGCATATCTGCTCTCGGGTTTAGGGTCTCAAAATTATGGAAGAGATGAAAAAGGGGATAAGGTCTAAAAATATTCTTGACATTTTTTTCAATGTCTATCGAGCACTTTATACTTTTTTTTTATCCAAAAATACCCCTAATGTTATAATTTTTGGGTCGATTATACCCCTGCCGTTGACAGACATGCCACATAGACAAACAGAATTAATATTTGGACATATTTTATTTACGTGGCTGCCACATGGACGGATTAAATACTAATATGTAAAATACTAAAATACTAATAATACTAAAATACTAATATACTAATAAAACCACCACTCCACCACCACCATCACCACCACCACCACCACCACCACCACCACCACATATACATACAGATCCACCCAATCCATTTCAGCAACCAACAAAAAAGAACAAAGATAAAGAAAAGAATCAAAAAAGACAACCAATCACTGGCATTACTCATTCGGATCTCGATCGGACGGTGCTATGTACTCTGCCCTTCCTTTCCACAATAAAAAATCAATTGAAAATCAACCACATGACAAAAATAATCCTTCCACCCACAACAATCATAACACCACCAACCATTCCGCCACCGTCGACCCACCACAACACCACCAACCACCAACCCCCACTCCGCCACTGTCGACCCGTTCGTACCACCGATCCAGAGCAAATAAGAATTCCTAGTATGAAATTGAGGGCATGGAAGTTTCCAACACCAGTTATAAGGCGAGCCAAACATGGAAAGTCACCCTCTGAGACATAATCAATTCTTCTTCTTTTCTCCTAATATACTTGATGCTTCAAACCCATCTGTCAATTTCACTGCTTCATCCCTATAGCTCATCCAAACAATCTGCCTATCACCAATTTTTTTACAACCAAACAAACCACTATCCTTCAGAACCTCAATCTCCATTCTCCCATACTCCTGCTTCTCCCCAACCCTAACCTCCCCACTAAGCCTCTGCACAAGCAGCTGCAACCCATAGCATATGCCCAGCACAAATACGCCGATTAACTCAACGTACTCGACGAACCCATCAAGGAATGACGGTGCGTTGGAAGCGTGCACGGAGTGAGGGCCACCGGAGAGGATAATCACAGATGGGTTTAAGTCGGTGATGGATTTGAGTGTGGATGTGCCGGAAATGCAGAGAGAGAAAATTGATATGCTTCGGATTTGGCAAGTGATGAGGTGGGTGTATTGGGAACCGAAGTCCAAGATTAGAACTAGATTTGATTTTACGGCCTGAGGTTCCTTGACTAGGGTTTTAGCAGCTAGGCTTGGAGTTGGATTTATGGTCTGATTCTGATCGGAGACAAGGGAAGGGATTGTTTAGAAGATCGGAGATAAGGGAAGGTCTTTACGGCAAGAGATGTCTAGGGCTTTATCACGACAGATGCTTATGAGAAAGGGATCTGGACTGAGAAAGGGTTTTTTTTAAACTTTGTTTGAGTCCAAGTCAGCAAAATAAAGCCACGTATGAGCAAAGTTAGTCTATGTGGCAACTCCGTTTGATTCAGGGGCACGGCTGACCCAAAATATGTAACGTTGAAGGTATTTTTGGAAAAAAAAAAGTATAGGGTGTTCGGTAGACATCGGGAAATATGTCAGGGGCATTTTTGGACCTTATCCCGATGAAAAAGTTGGTAAATTTAGATTTATCCAATTATTAATCTTAGGAGAATAAAATATTACGAATATTTATGTTGATTTTTTAATTATATTAGTGATATTTTTTTAAAAAAAATATGTAATAACTGGGGCTTTGTTATAATTTTTATCAATTACATTATTGATAAACTTTACAATTATAATTTGACGTAATCAAAAAATATTGTTTAGATTTGATCCTAGTTAATTAATAAAAATAAAAAATTCAAATTATAATATGATTTCGTTTTAAAATTAAAATAATAATTTTTTATTCAGAATATTTTGTAAGTAGTTTATAATATTAAATACTGCATTACATATACTCACATTTATCAATCTACATTACATATACTCACATTTATTTTAAAAGTAAAATATTCTTAAATTAATTAAGAAAAAAATTAAACGAGACCTCCTCATAAAATGGAGAGGGCAACATTTGTAAACCCACAAACTTAATTGGGTAATTAGTAGTTTCTTGTTTAAAATATACTAAAATATTGATAAAAGGATCAATGCCCAACAAAAATAACTATTCTTATAAACCTTTAAATGATCAAATACTATTGTTCTGTTTAGGGGTGAGCATAGTGTGGTTTGGTGCAGTTTTAAGTCCAAACGAAACCGCTTAGGTGCGGTTTGAAAAATTCAAAATCGCACACGAAACCGCTTGTGATTGGTGGTGTTTTAAAGTGTGCGGTGCGGTTTTAATTAGTGCGGTTTCGGTTCCAAAACCAATTGAAACAAAAAAAAAGTCTAAGTCTTCAATAAAAATTTAACATAGAACTTACATCGAGACCATAGAACCAAAGTTCCTTCAAATTCACCATCAAATCATAGAACAGTGAGACACGTAAAATAGTTTTAGTTTATAATAAAGGAATGATGCTTTAAAACTAAATCATACACTATATAAAACAACAGAGACCATATATTCGATAACAAACAAGAAGGTTTATCTAGTTCCCCAAAAATTAAAAGTATATACTGGAGATATACTGAAATTCTATCTTATATATTGCAGGGATGACTTATAGAATATAATCCTAACTATACCTAATTTGAAAATTAATCTATTAGACTATTACTATTATAGCATTAACCTTAACCAATGCATCAAGTGCTCGAACCAACGAATTTGACCCATCAGCCATAAACCCCTCCTATAACGCATCAAACAAATTCGAAATTCCAAAACCCAATTGCTTAAATTTTGACTTTATAACCTCTAACCATCTTCTTTCAATTGGTGAAAAAATGACAATGCAAGACTGAGATTTTCTATGAGTGTGTTCAAGTGAAAAGTAACTTTAGAATTTACTAGAGATAATATATACATACACAAATGGTGCGGTTTCGATTTTATGCGTGCGGTTTTTGCTAGTAACCAAACCGAAACCGTAAATTTGGTTATTCAACTCACCTAAAACCGCCACATACGCCGGAACCGTTGGTGTGGTTTTAATTTGTGCGGTTAGTGCGATTTTTGGTGCAGTTTCGGTTCTAATTTGGTTACTTGCTCAACCCTAGTTCTGTTCGGGAATGACTTATAATTTAAAATATAAATTATTTAAAATTATGACATATAAGTATAAGCGTTTGACATCAATTTAATTTATAAGTCAAAAAATAAGTTAAAATAAGTAATTAAGGTGTTCGACTCATAATGACTTAAAAGTTAAAATAAATATAAAGATTATTAAAAATGACATTAATAGAAAGACATTACATTTGGTCAAAATAACTTATTTTAAAATGACTTATAAGTTGTTTTAAAATAAGTTAGAAATACTTACTTATTTTTTTGATTTAAAACTCAACTTATAAGTACAAAAATAAGTCATTCCCGAACAGCTGAATAATAACAAATGACTTATAAATTAGTTTAATTACCTTATAAGTCATTTCCGAACAGGCTCTCTGCATTGTACTCAAAAAGAGTAAATAATATATTTCAAAAATAATCTTAATTTGTCATTTTATGTTCAATTTTTTTTATAATTATATATTTTGACATAATATTATTAAGTTTATCACCGCGTATATAATTATATTAAACTAAATTCTAAATAAATTTTATATGCAAACATAATTTTTTAAAAAATTAATAAATTTTACAAATAAAATTCTTTTTGTAAAATGGAGACAATAAGTATCTTTCAGAACGGCGCAAAGTGATTCAAAAAAATAAGAAGATATTTGTGACGTCCAAATTGTCAACATGATACTGCTTTGTAGAGTAAAATTCAAGAATGATCAGAAGAATATTTCCATGAAAAGATATTGGAAGAAGCGCAAATATCAAGGATATTCTACTAATTTCATGGAGTATAGAAGTCAAAACTTTAACCAACTGAGTATAATAAAGAATGGAATAACAAAAGAAATCACCATGCATGCGGTGCCAGATGTATGCGAGTTATTCCAACAGAATAATAATAACGGAACCAGGTCAGGCAAAATTTGCACCGACAGGATGTTCCAACAGGATAATAAAGAGCGAAACCAGTGCGGTGTAAAACACATGCATGGATGTTCCAACAGAATAATAATAAAGACGGAACCAGGTCCGGTGTAAAACACACAGACAGGATGTTCCAACAGAATAATAGAAGAATGTCACCAAGTATAGGGTAAACCGCGTATACAGGTTATTCCAACAGAATAATAAGCAATGGAATAACAACAGTTCTCTTCATGAATAAGAAAGAATAACACCCCTTACATTAGTAGTAGATTGAATACTGCAGTAGTGTATTAAAAGAACACTCTTCTTCTTTCTCTCTTATTCTCTCTATACTTTCTCTCTCTATAGCTTGAATGAATTCGTGAAAAATAATGAAGCACTAGGCCTCTATTTATAGAAGATTTCTAGCTTAGCACTTGAAATGTGAAAAGGCAAGTGGCTTGACGACTGGTGATGTGAAAAGAAAAGTGGTTTGACGCCTGTAATGTGAAACGACAATTGGTTTGACGCCTGTAATATGAAATGGTAAGTGGTTTGACGTCTGGTAAAAGTAGTTACTATTGACGAAGGTAATTACTATTGACGAAGGTAATTACTATTGACGAAGGTAATTACTATTGATGAAGAGACTCTTAGATGATGACATATGGGCCCCCCATAAAATAACCAAACTTACCACAAACGTCTCATAATAGACTCTTTATATACATCAAGGATTGAATAAATATTACCACAAATCATTTTATTTTTAATCAACACATATTTAATCTTTCAACAATTATTAATCATTTATAACTTGTCGTCTCAATTATTGATTTAATAATATAACATATTATACAAATGATAATCGTGACAATAATTGAATCAATAATATAAGAGATACGATGCAAAGAATTATCGTGAAGTAATAATTGAGTATAGGTGAGTGACTTCTCACGTAAGCATCAATAATCAATACCGTGTCTTCTACTATGCAACCACGCCAGACATGTACTTTTACTACCGGGTAGTTCAACAGTTTTAACGGTAATACCTCCGCCGTTATTTTCATAAAGTATTTTTGTTGTTTTCTCAATCCGACAATAATTCCGTTGTGGGGTCCACCAATGATTGTGCTGTCGTACGAATATTCTCTGACAAAAAGAATATTCCCCCAACTTGCTTACTTTGCAAAATTTATAAATATTACCCACAACTATAACATTATATCAAATTTACTCCATAATATTCAAAAATAATATTTATAGAAAATTCATCTTTATTTATAAAAGTTGGGGTCTTACAACCTCCCCTTTTTATAAAATTTCGCCCTCGAAATTAGGGTACGTACCTGGTATGTCGAAGAGGTAAGGATATCTTGATTTCATTTCAGATTCTAACTCCCAAGTCATTTCCTCAACATCGTGGTTTCTCCACAAAACTTTGACTTGAGGTATAACCTTGGAGCATAAAATATGTTCCTTCTTATCCAAGATTTGAACAGGAACCTCTTCATACGTCAAATCTTCTGCTATTTCGTCCGGTTCTAACTCAATAATGTGGTTCGGGTCTTTCACATATTTACGTAACATGGATATGTGAAAAAACGTTATGAACACGAGACATACTTGGCGGTAAAGCGAGTCTATGGGCCACAGTTCCTACTCGATCTAGGATTAAAAATGGGCCGATGAATCGAGGATTGAGTTTTCCTCTCTTTCCAAATCTCGTAACTCCTTTCCATGGAGCAACACGCAACAACACATGATCTCCTATATCGAATTCCACGTCCTTTCGTTGAAGATCAGCATAACTCTTTTGTCGATCTTGTGAGGTTTTTATACGTTGTCGGATCGTTTGAATCTTTTCCGTAGTCATACGTACCAACTCCAGTCCCAACAACGTTGCTTCACCCACCTCATCCCAGCATACTGGAGAACGACACTTTCTTCCATACAACGCTTGAATGGAGCCATGCCAATACTTGCTTGATAACTGTTGTTGTAGGAAAACTCCACCAATGGTAAGAACTTGTCCCAACTTCCCTTGAAATCAAGGACACAGAGTCTTAATAGATCTTCAAGAGTTTGAATAGTCCTCTTCGACTATCCGTCCGTCTGAGGATGATATGCCGAGCTAAATCGTAAGTCTGTGCCCATAGCTTTTTGCAAACTAACCCAAAATCGTGAAGTAAATCTTGGGTCTCGATCAAAAACTATGGATATCGGCATACCATGCAGTCTTACAATCTCGTTTATGTACATACGAGCAAGACGTTCAAGTGTATAAGTTTCTCGTATCGGTAAGAAATGAGCAGACTTGGTCAATCTATCAACAATGACCCAAATCGCATCAATACCTTGAGAAACCTTAGGAAGACCGGTAACGAAATCCATGGTAATGTGCTCCCACTTCCATTCTGAAATTTCAAGTGGTTGCAATGGACCTTTTGGTACTTGATGCTCCGCTTTAACTCGTTGACAAGTTAGACACCTTGAGATAAACAATGCTATCTCTCTCTTCATATTGCTCCACCAAAATGTATGACGAATATCATGATACATTTTGGTACTCCGTGATGGATTGCAAGCGGTGTGTTGTGCGCTCCATCATGATTTTATACTTTAAATCGTGGTCGTTAGGAACACAAAGTCAAGTTGACTCAAGTATTCCTTCTTCATCGATTCTTGCTCCAAGATAACACCTTCTTGCACTTTCTTCCTCATACGACTCGCCTGTGGATCAGAATTGTAACAAGCGACTTTAACATTATCGATTAAAGTCAGTTTTACTCGTATATTCGCCATCATCACATGGGTCCCTGGATTATTTAACTTTATCTCCATCCTTTGCAATTCAAACAAAATGGGCCTTTGCGTTGACAATATCATACTTGTACTTGCATATGATCTTCTACTCAATGCGTCAGCTACCACATTCGCTTTTCCAGGATGGTATGATCATAATCTTTCAATAGTTCAAGCCAACGTCGTTGTCGCATGTTGAGTTCCTTTTGAGTAAAGAAATATTTGAGGCTTTTATGATCTGTAAAGATCTCCACCTTCTCCCCATACAAGTAATGCCTCCAAATTTTAAGTGCAAAGACAACAGCTGCCAACTCTAGATCACGAGTAGGATAATTCTTCTCATATTCTTTGAGTTGTCTTGAGGCATAGGCTATGACTTTCCCATGTTGCATGAGAACACATCCCAACCCTTTGCCCGAAGCATCACTGTAGATGACAAATCCCTCCGAGCCAGATGGTATTGTCAGAACAGGTGCTGAAATGAGTCTCCTCTTGAGTTTTTGAAAACTCTTCTCACATTCTTCGCTCCAACCGAACTTTGTATCTTTCTGAGTTAGCTGAGTCAATGGAGTAGCGATTTGAGAAAATCCTTCCACGAATCTCCGATAATAAACAGCTAAACCGAGAAAGCTACGTGCTTCGGTCACTGATTTAGGTTGCTCCCAGCTTTGAATTGCTTCAATCTTTGCTGGGTCAACATATATTCCATGACTTGATACTACGTGCCCAAGGAATGCTACTTCCTCAAGCCAGAATTCACATTTCTTCAACTTGGCATAAAGCTTGTATTCACGAAGCTTTTGGAGTGTCAGCCTCAAGTATTGCTCATGATCTTCACGGCTTTTGGAATAAATAAGGATGTCATCAATAAAGACGACCACAAAGTGATCCAAATATTCCTTGAATACTCGGTTCATCATATCCATGAAGGAATCATGAGCATTAGTCAATCCAAAGGACATGACTAGGAATTCATAATACCCGTACCGAGTTCTAAAAGCCGTCTTTGGAATGTCATCGGTTCTAATCTTCAATTCTCGATATCCCGAACGAAGATCAAAATTTGAAAAGAATTTGGCTCCTTGCTGGTCGGGTCAAACAGTCATCAATACGTGGCAATGGATACCTATTTTGATGGTGACATGATTCAACTCCCGATAATCAATACAAAGTCGCGATACTCCCATCTTTCTTCTTCACGAATAGTAAGCAGAGCACCCCAAGGAGAAGTACTAGGACGAATAAAGCCAATGTCTAACAATTCCTGCAGTTGGGTCTTTAACTCCTGAAGTTCAATAGGAGCCATTCGATATGGGGTTTTTAAAATGGGTTTTGTACCGGGTTCAAGGTCGATACAAAATTCAATTTTACGCTCAGGGGGTAGGCCAGGAAGTTCTTTAGGGAATACGTCAGGAAATTTATTAACAATAGAAATATCGTTCAAAACTGACGTATTTTTGTTTAAATCTGTAACATGAGCTAAGAAAGCTTGACATCCGTTTTTTAATAAACGAATAGCTTTATGGCTTAAGATGACCGTGATTGATTTTAATGGTTTGGTCGCTTGAATTCGCATAATAGGTTGATTAGGAATATGAAAGCTAACAACCTTACGGAAACAATCAATTTTTGCATGATGAGTAGTTAACTAATCAATCCCTAGAATCACGTCAAATGCAAGTATTTTCAATGAAATAAGATCTACAGGTAATGTGAGGGTACCGATTTGAACCAAACAAGACTTATAAACAATGGATGTAATGAAAGTTTTTCCCAACGGAGTTTCCACAGATAAGTCAAAGTCTAATTTCTCCGGAGTCAAATTTAATCGATGAGCTCAAGTAGGAGAAATAAAAGAATGGGTAGAACCGATATCAAATAAAGTATAGATTTCGTTAGAGTTTATGATAAGCTTACTCGTGATGACCTCATTCGGGTTCCTAGCTTTCTGGGAGGTCACAACAAACGCTCTCCCTTGCACTACCGGTTTTGACTTTTCTGGGACGGCCTTTGGTGCCTCCATCCTAGCTGAATTTGTCTTCGGTGAACGACAAAATCGGGCTAAGTGACCTTTTCTTCCACAATTATAACATGCTTTGGATGGCATCGCGTAATTTGGACTGATGTGTCCCTCCCCTCCGCATTTGAAGCATATAATAGGTGGTCTTTCTCCTTCCTTAACAACGGGTGCTGGTGCTAACGTCTTTCCATCATTGTTGAATCTCCTCTTCTTGAAATGCCCATTCTTATTGTTTTGGCCCTGATTACCACCAAAGTGGTTACCATTTTTGGCCTGTTGATTCCCTCCACGCTTGTTGTCACCGCTTCGATGACTACTCTCGCTAGTATTATCATTTTGCCGGCTGCTCTCTTTTAGTTTCGTTGACTCGTTATCGCGCTCCACTAACTGATCCCTATTTACAACATCTGAATGTAAACACAGTTTATGAGAAATAAGATGTTGACGTATCTCCGGCTTCAAACCTCTTAAAAACATCCGGGTCATTCTCTCTTCATTATCCACCAAGTGGGACACAAATCGGGATAACTCCGTAAATTTAGCCTCGTATTGCGACACGGTCATATTATTTTGTTCCAACTTGATAAACTCCACCTCTTTCATGTGACGAATACTTTCGGAAAGTATTTGTCGTTGAAACAACTCTTGGAACTTCTCCCAAGACATCTTGATCTGGCGGAGTTGAGTACGCTTTTACCGATTCCCACCGATGAATCGCCTCTCGCGCGCAACATAAAAGGCGTGAAAGGAACCTTTGCTCTCTCCGAGCATCCCAAGACATCAAATATCTTGGTGATCGCCATAAGTGGTTTTTGCTCTCCTTAAACTCCGGTGGACCCGACTCCTTGAATCTGTTTAGCGGTGATGCCCGAGAGTTTCGGTGTTTCCACTGCATTTTGGACAGAGCCACTCTACTTTGTTGTTACATGAATTGTATAAAGCCCCTGAACATTTGATTATTCATCATTTGGTTAGTGTTGTTGTTTGCATGAGGATTGTCGCCTTCCTGATGCACATTATCCTGATTATTGATATGTGGTGAATCAACGGTCGCCTGTGCTCCATTGCTATTCTCAACATTCTCGGATGTCATTTTTGAGATCATCGCCACAAAACAAAGGTTAATTGACATGTAACATATTATCCCTAAATTAAACCGACCAATTAAATACCACATAAACTTAGGTAGGTCATACTAGCGAAGGAATTCCCGTCTCTCCTTCCTAGTACTATTCTCAAATCTTAGCCAGGGATCATATGTGACACCCCCAAAATAGGTATACATCACCCATTCTGAGTTGACAATACACTGCATGCGTAAACAACTACAACTTTATTATTACAACAAAGAAAGCTGTGAGTTTAAATACAGAGATATTGCCATCTAAACAATATCCACATACAAATAAATCCTCATCATAATTATTGATACATTATTTTACAAAAATGGTGAGGACTACTAAACAACTCTCTAAAACCATCATTCCATACCCCGACTCGTACTCGCTACATTCTCGCCTCCTGAGAAGAAAAATGGAACAAAAAGGAAAATGGTGAGCTCAACTAGCCCAGTAAAGAATATTATGACTAAGATAACACAGAACAAATTATCGTTAGTCTTCAACAGAAAAAAAATCTAATAGAATACAATAGACAACAAGTTTTAAATCAATACTCGCAGCGGAAAATATTAATTCATAGAAGAGTTACGTAGAGGATGAAATCTACTAATATCTATGAATTTAACAGTCCATCATCAATATTTTTATCCCTGTAACATCAATCAATATATATCTGGAATCATATATTCATCCTTGCACTACAGGCCAAGGACATTCACCAGTTGGTCATGTTCATCTAAACACCTGTTCATCTTTGCACTACGGGCCAAAGATATTCATCAGAAATCATTTATCTTTGCACTACAAGCCAAAGATATTCATCAGAAATCATTCATCTTTGCACTACAGGCCAAAGATATTCAATAATATCATCATTTAAGACTGAGGATGATGAAAAATATATATATATTTTTAAAGAAACGAATCCAGTGAAACAAAATGACAAGGATTAAGGATTAAGGATTCGTACTTCGTTTTATCCACGTCCAAAAATACCTCAAAAATAATCATAGTGGTGTAAAATTTAAGAATGATCAAAACATGGATACAATCAAAGTTAGTATCCACAATAGATATTTTGAGACGAAAAGAAAATTTTTATTTTTCGATGAATAGTGCAGTATTCGTGAATAAGATCAGTATACGTGAATAGTGTCAGATATCGTGAATAGTAACTCAGAACACCAAAAGTTCCAAATTTGATAAAACTTCAGATCCATATTTCGCATAATGATATTGAAAAATAATATCATTACGAAAAAATAATAATATCCCTTACTTTGGAAGACAAGATTTAACTGGAATATTGGATATAAATTTATAACTTGAACTTTCACCGTATAGCAATACTCAAAGTATACTCAAAATACTCACAAGAATACGCTCGATAATATAGAGAGAGAAAACTTTAGTTTCTGGTGTGATTTTCAATTCTAACCTAAGCACCCTATTTATAGGAAAATGCTTAGAACACCAAAGCAGAAAATTTATTAAAATATTAATATATATATATAATATTCATGCACACCTTGGACAATCTGATCTCAGCTCTTTTTCCATGCTAGTGGGCACACCTACCTTGTTAAAAACGTTTTTATTATTTAAAATAATTTAAACTTCCAAAAATCAATTATTTTGAGACTTGAACTTCAATAATTCACAATAAATAGCCCTTTTGTCAGAAAATTCAAATTTCGCGAGTTTTTATAGGAAATTCAATTCTCTACAACTTTACAGAAGAAAGTTTTTCCAAATTCTAAGCAGAAATTGACCGAAATCCACAAACGGGCGATTTTAGAGGCTATAATCAAATTTCAGTCAATAAATGGGGTCCACCGACATGTTTAACATGTTTTAAACATTTATTGCTACAAAAATACTCTTCCTCCTCGTATACTCATATATTCCACATTCGTTGTAAAAATATCACCATTATTATATTATTAAAATATAATAATATATATATTTAAATGAATTATTTTATCGAGAAAAGATAAAATTTCAATTTTCAACAATTGTCACATTAAAAATTTTCTCCATCTATATCCACATAAAATCAATATTTTCCTCATCATATGAATCAATAATTAATTATTCACAAATAATATTACGAATCACAATATTGACAACTGTGCAGTTCCCAAGAAAGAGGGGCTTTTCAATAAGAATTTTTCCTTCTTTGGCCGCAATTAGGTGACCAAACCTCTCCTTAGATGTAACTTTCTAAACATTGCCAATAATGTTATCTAATAATATTATTCGAGATAATATGAATTATTGCTTCGATAATGAAAAATCTTGTGTAATGACAATTATTCAAACAACAAAGAATATAAAATATCAACGCAAACAATTATTGAACCAATAAAAATTGAATAAGTAATTATCGTAACCATTATTGAGTAGTGCCTTCTTACGTAAGAGTCAATAATTGGTGCAATACTGGTAGTATCTTCTTGTGCAACAACGCCAGACATCGTGTTTTAACCACCGGGTATTCCAACAAAGTGTAAGCAGTAATAACTATGTTGTTATTTTTAAAAATTATATTTGTCGTTTTCTTCCTCCAATCGCTTTCAGTTATGGGGCCCACACATGGTTTGCTGCGTCGTACAAATATTCCCGAAGCGATTTAATATTCCACGACCAAACGAATATTCCTAAACAACAATGAATATTTTATAACCACTTGCTTATTTTGAAATATTTGCGTATTTTACCCATAACTATCCACATTAATCATATCAACCCTTACTATTTCAAAATAATAATTAGAGGAAATTAAATTTCATTTATTAATTATTTGGGGTCTTACAACCTCCCCTCCTTATGAAATTTCGTCCTCGAAATTGACATACGTACCTGGTGTTTCGAAAAGGTGAGGATACCTCGCTTTCATTTCCGTTTCCAATTTTTAGGTCATTTCTTCTATAGCATGGTTCCTCCACAAGACTTTAACTTGTGGTATGACCTTCGTGCGTAGGACATGCTCCTTCCTATCCAAGATCTTGACAGGTACCTCCTCATACGTTAAGTCTTCGGCTATCTCGTCCGGTTCTAACTCAATAACGTGGTTCGGGTCTTTCACATATTTACGAAGTACAGATATGTGAAACACATTATGAACACGAGACATACTTGGAGGTAACGCGAGTCTATAGGCTACATTTCCTACTCGGTCAAGAATTTGAAATGGACCGATAAATCATGGATTGAGCTTTCCTTTCTTCCCAAATCTTGTAACTCCCTTCCATGGAGCAACTCGCAACAATACATGATCCCCTATACTAAATTCCACGTCCTTTCGATGAAGATCCGCATAACTCTTTTGTCGATCTTGTGCCGTTTGTATACGTTGTCAAATCATTTGGATCTTTTCGGTAGTCATACGTACTAACTCAGGTCCCAACAATGTTGTTTCACCCACCTCATCCCAACATATTGGAGAGCGACACTTTCGTCCATATAATGCTTCAAATGGAGCCACACCTATACTTGCCTGATAATTGTTGTTGTAGGAGAATTCCACCAACGGTAAATACTTATCCCAACTGCCCTTGAAATCTAGGACACAGATTCTTAATAAATCTTCAAGAGTTTGAATAGTCCTCTCTGATTGTCCGTCCGTTTGAGGATGGTATGCCGAACTGAATCGTAAATCCGTGCCCATAGCTTTTTGCAAGCTAACCCAAAATCTTGAAGTGAATCTTGGGTCACGATCCGAAACTATAGATACTAGCATGCCATGCAACCTCACAATCTCATTTACATACATACTAGCAAGACGTTCAAGAGAATAAGTCTCCCGTATCGGCAAGAAATGTGCAGACTTGGTTAATCTATCAACAATAACCCAAATAGCATTTATGCCTTGAGAAACCGTGGGAAGACCCGTGAACTTGAAATCCATGGTAATGTGTTCCCACTTCCATTTCGGAATCTCAAGTGGTTGCAACGGACCCTTAGGTACTAGATGCTCGCCTTTACACATTGACAAGTTAAGCGAGGTTGAGATAAACTTTGCAATCTCCTCTTCATATTGTTCCACCAAAATGTATGTCGAAGATCACGATACATTTTGGTACTTCCGAGATGGATTGCAAATGGTGTATTGTGTGCCTCCATCATAATCTTGTACTTCAAATCAGAGTCGTTAGGAACACAAAGTCTAGAGTGGACTCGAAGTATTCCTTCTTCATCAATTCTCACTTCCGGAATAGCACCTTCTTGTACTTTCTTCTTCATACGCATCAGCTCCGGGTCGGTGGCTTGAACAACCTTAACTTTTTCTATTAAATTTGGCTCTATGCGTATACTTGACATCATCGCACTCGTTCCTGCATATGATCTTCTACTTAATGCGTCAGCTACCACGTTCGCTTTTCCAGGATGGTATTGAATAGTGTGGTCGTAGTCTTTCAATAGCTCGAGCCAACGTCGCTGCCGCATGTTGAATTCTTTTTGAGTGAAGAAATATTTAAGGCTTTTATGGTCTGAATATATCTCCACTTTCTCCCCATATAGATAGTGCCTCCAGATCTTTAGCGCGAAAACGACTGCTGCAAACTCTAGATCATGAGTAGGATAATTCGTCTCATATTTTTTAAGTTGTCGCGAGGCATAGGCTATGACTTTCCCATGTTGCATGAGAACACATCCTAACCCTTTGCCCGAAGCATCGCTGTAGATAACAAATCCATCCGTACCAGATGGTATTGTTAGAACAGGTGCCGAAATGAGTCTCCTCTTAAGCTCTTGGAAACTCCTCTCGCATTCCTTGCTCCATATGAATTTTGTATCCTTTCGAGTCAGATGAGTTAACGGAGTAGCGATTCGAGAAAACCCTTCCACGAATCTCCGATAATAACCAGCTAAACCAAAAAGCTACGTACTTCATCAGCCACCGACTTCGGTTGCTCCCAACTTTGTATTGCTTCAATCTTCGCCGGGTCAACAGATACTCCATGTTTTGACACCACGTGCCCAAGGAATGCTACTTCCTCAAGCCAGAACTCGCATTTCTTCAACTTTAAGCATATAGCTTGTTTTCACGAAGCCTTTGGAGTACTAGCTTCAAATGGTGCTCATGATCTTCACGGCTTTTGGAATATATGAGGATGTCATCAATAAAGACAACAACGAATTTATCCAAATATTCTTTGAATACTCGATTCATCATATCCATGAAAGTCGCAGGAGCATTAGACAATCCGAAAGACATAACTAAGAATTCATAATGCCCATACCGAGTTCAAGGCGTCTTTGGAATATCTTGATTCTAATTTTCAAATTGATGATATCCGTAAGCTAAGATCGATTTTTGAAAAGAATTGTGCTCCTTCTGAATGGTCAAACAAGTCATCAATACGAGGTAGAGGATACCTATTCTTGATGGTGACATGGTTCAATTCCGATAGTCAATATAAAGTCGCATACTCCCGTCTTTCTTCTTCTTTACGAATAAAACAGAGCACCCCGAGGAGATGTACTAGACGAATGAAACCGATGTCCAACAATTTACGTAGTTGGACCTTTAACTCACGAAGTTCAATAGAGCCATTCGATATGGGGTTTTAGAAATGGGCTTTGTGCCAGTTCAAGGTCAATAAAGAATTCAACTTCACGTTACGGGGTAGGCGGAAAGTTCTTTGAAATACGTCGGGAAAGTTAATAACAACAGAATATTATTCAATTTTGACGTGTCTTTATTCAAATCCATAACATGGGCTAAGAAAGCTTGACATCCGTTTTTTCAATAAGCGAATCGCTTTATGATTAGATATGAGCGGTGATTGATTTTAATGGTTTAGTTGCACGAATTTGAACAACGGGTTGATTAGGAATATGAAAACTAACAACCTTACGAAAACAATCAATTTTGGCATGATGAGTAGTTAACCAATCAATCCCTAAAATCACATCAAAAGTAAGTATCTTTAAAGAGATAAGGTCAATGAGTAAGATAAGGGTGCCAACTTGGATTAGACAAGATTTATAAGCGGTGGATGTGATGAAAGTTTCTCTAACGGAGTTTTCACGAGATAGGTCAAAGTCTAATTTTTCCGAGTCGATTTAAGCGTTGAGCACAAGTAGGAGAGATAAATGAATGGGTAGCACCTAGGTATCTAGTAAAGTATAAACTTCACAAGAATTTATAAATAGCTTACCCGTGATCACCTCGTTTGGGTTCCTCGCATTTTGACCGATCACAACAAACGCTCTTCTTGAAGCAATGATTGACTTTGACTTTTTTGGGATGATCTTTTGAGTCACCGTCCCCATTGAACTAGGTTTTCGCTTACCATGCAATCTCGAGCGATATGTCCTTCCTTTCCACAATTATAGCATACCGAAGCTGTTGTGGGCGGTTTGGTGATATGTCCCTCTTTTCGCATTTATAGCATATGGTGGTGGTCGTTCTCTCTCCTTGGAACGATTATTCTGCCTTGCACTGCTGTCTTCACATGGTCGTTGTTGAATCTCCTCTTTTAAAATCTCCTCCTAACTCGCTTCTTCTATTTTTATGGCCATGATTACCATCGAGTGGTTACCATTTTTGTCCGTCTTTTTCTTTCTCCATTTGGTTATTGTTGTTTTGTTGATCGCTATCTCTCGGTATGATCCTCGATTGTGGTACCTCTCGGTTGTCCGTACTTTCGTTATCTCGCTCTAACAATTGAGCCCTATTAACAACATCTGAATAAAGAGAAAATTTATGAGAGATGAGATCTCGACGTATCCGGGTTTCAAACCTCTCGAAACATCCGCGTCATCGTTCCTCATTCTCCACCAAATGAGGTGCAAGCCGGATAACTCTGCGAACTTCGCCTCGTCTTTGAGACACCATCATGTTGTTCGCTGCTCGATCTAATAAACTCCACTTCCTTCATATAATGAACACTTTCGGAAAGTATTTGTCATTAAATAGTTTCAAACGTCTCCCAAGACATCTTTGCCGAAAATTTGGATGGGTACGCTTCACAGACTCCCACCGATGATACGCCTCGCTTACGGAACATAAAGGTGGCGAATGGAACCTTCTGTTCCTCCGTGCATCCCAAGACATCGAATATCTTGGTAATTTGCTTGACCCATGTTTCCGCCGTGATCGGATCAGCTTTCCTTAAATTACGGTGGTCCCAACTCTTTGAAGCGCTTGGTTGTGACAACCCGTGAATTGCTATCATTTCTCCTATGTTTTGAACACGAGTCTCCTAAATGCGATTTTGCATGAACTGTAAAAAGTTTCTAAACATCCCCTCGTTCATCATCTGCTCAGTGGTGTTGTTCACAGGAGGAACATTGCCAGCCTGTTGCACGTTCTCCTCATTGGTAAGTACATGCATCTCCACGGTCTCATTTCCACTGTTAATATTCTCAGTCGACATTCTCAAATACTGTCATAAAACAAGGGTTAATTAAGCAAATCAATATATCACATAATATCCTTATATCTTGACCAACTTGTAAATAAGCTTAGGTAGGACACACTAGCGAAGGATTTACTCGTCTCTCCCCTCCTAGTTCTATTCCCCGATCTCCACCAGAGATCATATCCCTAAGCTCGATAACAACTGTGACACCCCCAAAATAGGTATACATCATCCATTACGAGTTTTTTCAAATACATGATGTAAACAACTACAACTTTATTATTACAACAAGAAAGCTGTGAGTTTAAATACGAGATATTGCCATCTAAACAATATCCACATACAAATAAATCCTCATCATAATTATTGATACATTATTTTACAAAATGGTGAGGACTACTAAACAACTCTCTAAAACCATCATTCCATACCCAGACTCGTACTCATTACATTCTCGCCTCACGAGAAGAAAAATGGAACAAAAGGAAAAGGGTGAGCTCAACTAGCCCGATAAAGAATATTATGACTAAGATAACACGAACAAATTATCGTTAGTCTTCAATAGGAAAAAAATCTAATAGAATACAATAGACAACAAGTTTTAAATCAATACTGCATGTGGAAAATATTAATTCATAGAAGAGTTACGTAGAGGATGAAATCTACTAATATCTATGAATTTAAAGATCCATCATCAATATTTTTATCCTGTAACATCAATCAATATATATACGGAATCATATATTCATCCTTGCACTCTGAGCCGAGGACATTCACCGATTAGTCATGTTCATCTAAACACCTGTTCATCTTTGCACTACGGGCCAAAGATATTCATCAGAAATCATTCATCTTTGCACTACAGGCCAAAGATATTCATCAGAAATCATTCATCTTTGCACTACAGGCCAAAGATATTCAATAATATCATCATTTAAGACTGAGGATGATGAAAAATATATATATATTTTTAAAGAAAGCGAATCCGAGTGAAACAAAATGACAAGGATTAAGGATTAAGGATTCAGTACTTCGTTTTATCCACGTCCAAAAATACCTCAAAATAATCATAGTGGTGTAAAATTCAAGAATGATCAAAACATGGATACAATCAAAGTTAGTATCACAATAGATATTTTGGACGAAAAGAAATTTTTTTATTTTTAGATGAATAGTGCAGTATTAAGTGAATAGATGCAAGTATCGTGAATAGTCCGTATATACGTGAAATAGTAACTCCGACACCAAAAGTTCCAAATTTGATAAAAACTTGGATCAATATTTCAAAGATAATGATATTGAAGAAATAATATCATTATGAAAAAATAATAATATCCCTTACCTCGGAAAGACAAGACTTAAGTTGGAATCTTTGGATATAAGCTATAACTTGAACTTTCACCGTATAGCAATACTCAAAGTATACTCAAAATACTCACAAGAATACGCGATTCGATAATATAGAGAGAAAACTTTAGTTTACGGTGTGATTTTCAATTCTAACCTAAGCACCTATTTATAGGAAAATGCTTAGAACACCAAAGCGAAAATTTATTAAAATATTAATATATATATATAATCTTCACGCACACCTTGGACAATCTGATCTTGACTCTTTTTCCATGCTAGTGGGCACACCTACCTTGTTAAAAACGTTTTTATTATTTAAAATAATTTAAACTTCCAAAAATCAATTATTTTGAACTTGAACTTCAATAATTCACAATAAATAGCCCTTTTTGTCGGAAAAATTCAAATATCGCTTGAGTTTTTATAGGAAATTCAATTCTCTACAACTTTGCGAAGAAAGTGTTTCCAAATTCCAAGCGAAATTGACCAAAATCCACAAGCGGGAGATTTTAGAAATTTATAATCAAATTTTAGTCAATAAATGGGGTCCACCGACATGCTTAACATGTTTTAAACATTTATTGCTACAAAAATACTCTTCCTCCTCGTATACTCATATATTCCACATTCGTTGTAAAAATATCACCATTATTATATTATTAAAATATAATAATATATATATTTAAATGAATTATTTTATCGAAAAAGATAAAATTTCAATTTTCAACAATTGTCACATTAAAAATTTTCCCCAAAAATTAGGTATACATCACCCATCTTGGGTGCGTCGGATACATGGTACAAAATTCAAATACAACTTATTAATACAACTTATTAATATGTCGTATACAATACGACAAAACATAGCTGTGAGTTTGAATACAATTATTGTCTACTAGAGATTATACAAACTCAAAAGAGTCCTCATTACAATTATTAACACACTATTTCACGAGAATAGTGAGGACTACTAATCTTATCCTCGGGACCGTCACTCAGTTCCCAGAGCTAGTCCCCTGCTATGTTCTCTCATTTCACGAAGAGAAACGGTGAAAAGAAAGGTGAGCTCAACTAGCCCGATGAAATATTATGACTAAGATAATGCGAGAATAAATTATCGTTAGCCTTGATGATGTTAAGCGATAAAATATAACAACATCAAGTTTAAGCTGCGGTGGAACAAGCAATCCATTAAAAAAAGTCAGTAGAGAATAAAATCTACTATCTTTTATGATTTAAAAGGTTTTTCATGACTTTTATCATTTGGGACTCGACAATAAATAATCCACATCATCGAATCACCCTTACTGCACTTCTGCCGAGGATATTCTTTAGTATCACGACCACAAATTATCCATGCACACTTCTGACCCGAGGACATTCGTGTATTCATTAATGGTAATGGTCATGATCATGCCAACAATTTGTCCATCGATGCACTACGGGCCAATGATAACTTTTACCACATCATTTGTAACATTACGGTCATGATTACGAATAATCCACAGTCGTAATCATACCAAGTCCATCATACATGCACTTCTGAAGGCCACGAGATGACTTTCAACATAATATAAACATGAGGATGATGACAATGATATAAGAATTCAATAAAACAAGTTCAAGAATTAATTTATCCGAGGAACTAATAATGTCAAATTATCGACATAATCTTTGCTTTGTAGAGTAAAATTCAAGAATGATCGGAAGAATATTTCCATGAAAAGATCTTTGGATGAAAGCGCAAATATCGAGGATATTCTACTAATTTCATGGAGTATAGAAGTCAAAACTTTAACCAATTTGAGTATAATAAAGAATGGAATAACAAAAGAAATCACCATGCATGCGGTGCCGCATAGGCGAGTTATTCAGCGAGAATAATAATAACGGAACGGTCGGGCAAAATTTTTGCAAGCGGGATGTTCAACGAGAATAATAAAAAGCGGAACCGGTCGGTGTAAAACACCTGAGACAGGATGTTCAACGAGAATAATAATAAAAAAAGCGGAACCGGTTAGGTGTAAAACACACGAGGAGGATTTCAATGTTCAGGAATAATAATAATAAAGCGGAAAAAGCGGAACCCGGTCGGTGTAAAAAACACCTGAGACAGGATGTTCCAGCGAGAATAATAGAAGAATGTCACCAAGTATAGGGTAAGCCAGCGTATCTGAGTTATTCAAGCAGAATAATAAGCAATGGAATAACAGCAGTTCTCTTCATGAATAAGAAAAGAATAACACCCCTTACATTAGTAGTAGATTGAATCTTTGCGGTAGTGTAGTATGAGAATACTCTTCTTCTTTCTCTCTTATTCTCTCTATACTCTCTCTCTATAGCTTGAATGAATTAAGTGAAAATAATGAAGCACTAGGCCTCTATTTATAGAAGATTTCTAGCTTAGCACTTGAAATGTGAAAGCAAGTGCAAGTGGCAGCGGTTGGTGATGTGAAAAAAGAAAAGTGGTTTGGCGCTTTGTAATGTGAAACGACAATTGGTTTGGCCTTTATAATATGAAGCGACAAGTGGTTTGGCGACAAGTGGTAAAGTAGTAGTTAGTGGTTTGGCGAAGGTAATTATTTATTGATGAAGGTAATTATTATTGATGAAGGTAATTACTTATTGATGAGGTAAGTAATTACTATAATTACTAGAGGTAATTCTTATTATTGAAGAAGAGACTCTTAGATGATGACATATGGCCCCCCCCATAAAATAACCAAACTTACCACAAGCGTCTCATAATAGACTCTTTATATACATCAAAGATTGAATAAATATTACCACAAATCATTTTATTTTTAATCAACACATATTTAATCTTTCAACAATTATTAATCATTTATAACTTGTCGTCTCAATTATTGATTTAATAATATAACATATTATCTGAGATAATCTTTGTGACAATAATTGAATCGATAATATAAGAGATATGATCACGACAATTCTTGTAGCAATAATTGAGTATAGGTGAGTGACTTCTCACGTAAGCATCGATAATCAATCAATAGTGTGTCTTCTTATGCGACCGCGCGTATTATTCTTGTACTTTACTACTACTAGGGTAGTTCAAGCGGTTTTAACGGTAACACCTCGTAGTTATTTTCATAAAAAAAAGTATTTTTTGTCGTTTTCTCGATCAAACAATAATTCCGTTGTGGGGTCCACGATGATTGTCTTCGTAAATACGAATATTCCAAAGCAAAAAGAATATTCCCAGACCAAGCGAATATTTTATAACAACTTGCTTACTTTGCAAAATTTATAAATATTACCCACAACTATAACATTATATCAAATTTACTCCATAATATTCAAAAATAATATTTATAGAAAATTCATCTTTATTTATAAAGTTGGGGTCTTCTGACCTCCCTTCTTATGAAATTTAGCCCTCGAAATTAGAGTGCATACACGGTATGTCGAAGAGGTAAGGATACCTTGATTTCATTTGATTCTAACTCCCGAGTCATTTCCTCAACATCGTGGTTTCTCCACAAAACTTTGACTTGAGGTATAACCTTGGGGCGTAGAATATGTTCCTTCTTATCAAGATTTGAGCAGGAACCTCTTCATACGTCAAATCTTCCGCTATTTAAATCGGTTCTAACTTCGATAATGTGGTTCGGGTCTTTCACATATTTACGTAACATGGATATGTGAAAAGCGTTATGAACACGAGACATACTTGGCGGTAAAAGCGAGTCTATAGGGCCACAGTTCCTACTCGATCGAGGATTAAAAATGGTAGATGAATCGAGGATTGAGTTTTCCTCTTTCCAAATCTCGTAACTCCTTTCCATGGAAGCGACACATGTAACAACACATGATCTCTATATCGAATTCCCGTCCTTTCGATGAAGATCGGCATAACTCTTTTATCGATCTTGTGAGGTTTTTATCGTTGTCGGATCGTTTGAATCTTTTTTTAGTAGTCATACGTACCAACTCGGTCCCAACAACGTTGCTTCACCCACCTCATCCCGACATCTTTGGAGAAGCGACACTTTCTTCCATCTGGCGCTTGAATGGAGCCATGCGATACTTGCTTGATAAGCTGTTGTTGTAGGAAAACTCCACCGATGGTAAGAACTTGTCCCAACTTCCCTTGAAATCAAGGACCACGAGTCTTAATAGATCTTGAGAGTTTGAATAGTCTCTCTCCATTGTCGTCAAATCGAGGATGATATCTTAGAGAGCTAAATCGTGAAATCTGTGCCCATAGCTTTTTGCAAACTAACCCAAAATCGTGAAGTGAATCTTGGGTCTCGATCGAAACTATGGATCTTGGCATACCATCGATCTTACAATCTCGTTTATGTACATCTGAGCAAGGCGTTCAAGTGTATAAGTTTCTCGTATCGGTAAGAAATGAAAGCGGACTTGGTCGATCTATCAACAATGACCCAAATCGCATCTATGCCTTGAGAAACCTTAGGAAGGCCGTGCTTGAAATCCATGGTAATGTGCTCCACTTCCATTACGGAATTTCAAGTGGTTGCTGATGGACCTTTTGGTACTTGATGCTCGCTTTAACTTCGTTGACAAGTTAGACACCTTGAGATAAACAAGCGCTATCTCTCTCTTCATATTGCTCCACCAAAATGTATGGCGAATATCATGATACATTTTGGTACTCCCGAGATGGATTGCAAGCGGTGTGTTGTGCGCCTCCATCATGATTTTATACTTTAAATCGGTCGTTAGGAACACAAAGTGCAGAGTTGATTTCGAAGTATTCCTTCTTCATCGATTCTTGCTTTCGGCATAGCACCTTCTTGCACTTTCTTTCCTCATCGCGCATCGGCTCCAGTGCGTAACTTTGGCGACTTTAACTTTATCGATTAAAAGTCGGTTCTACTCGTATATTCGCCATCATCACATGGGTCCACAGAGTCTTTAACTCTATCTCCATCCTTTGCAAGTCACACAAAATGGGCCTTTGCGTTGACAATATCCTTTTCGTACTTGCATATGATCTTCTACTCGATATCGTCGGCTACCACGTTCGCTTTTTCGAGGATGGTATTGGATGGTATGATCATAATCTTTCAATGAGTTCAAGCCAGCGTCGTTGTCGCATGTTGAGTTCCTTTTGAGTAAAAAGAAATATTTGAGGCTTTTATGATCAGTAAAGATCTCCACCTTCTCCCCATACAAGTAATGCCTCCAAATTTTAAGTGAAAAGACAACATTTGCTGACTCTAGATCATGAGTAGGATAATTCCTCTCATATTCTTTGAGTTGTCTTGAGGCATAGGCTATGACTTTTCCATGTTGCATGAGAACACATCCCAACCCTTTGCGAAGCATCCTTTGTAGATGACAAATCCCTCAAGGCAGGATGGTATTGTCGAGCAGGTCTTTGAAATGAGTCTCTCTTGAGTTCTTGAAAACTCTTCTCACATTCTTCGCTCCATAGAACTTTGTATCTTTTAAAGTCGTCAATTTGAGTTAATGGAGAGTAGCGATTGAGAAAATCCTTCCACGAATCTCAGATAATAACCGATTAAGCAGAGAAAGCTCGTACTTGATCCTTTGATTTAGGTTGCTCTCGACTTTGAATTGCTTGATCTTTCTTTGGGTGACGGATATTCCATGACTTGATACTACTCGTGCCCGAGGAATGCTACTTCCTCAAGCGAATTCGCATTTCTTCAACTTGGCATAAAGCTTGTATTCACGAAGCTTTTGGAGTGTCGACCTCAAGTGTTGCTCATGATCTTCACGGCTTTTGGAATAAATAAGGATGTCATCAATAAAAGCGACCACAAAGTGATCAAATATTCCTTGAATACTCGGTTCATCATATCCATGAAGGCGGCGGGGAGCATTAGTCGATCAAAAAGGACATGACTAGGAATTCATAATGCCGTCTTAGGAGTTACGAAAGTCGTCTTTGGAATGTCATCGGTTCTAATCTTCAATTGGTGATATCAGGAGCGAATCGATCTTTGAAAAGAATTTGGCTCCTTGCTATTTGGTCGAAGCAGGTCATCAATACGTGGCAATGGATACCTATTTTTGATGGTGACATGATTTGACTCCAGATAATCAATACAAAATCGCATACTCCCATCTTTCTTCTTCACGAATAGAGCAGGAGCACCCCGAGGAGAAGTACTAGGGACGAATAAAGCCGATGTCTAACAATTCCTGCGGTTGGGTCTTTAACTCACGAAGTTCAATAGGAGCCATTCGATATGGGGCTTTGGAAATGGGTTTTGTCTGGGGTTCAAGGTCGATACAAAATTCAATTTCACGCTTTCGAGGGTAGGCGGGAAGTTCTTGGGAATCGTCGGAAATTTATTAACAATAGAAATATCGTTCAAAAGCGGCGTATTTTTTTGTTTAAATCTGTGACATGAGCTAAGAAAGCTTGACATCCGTTTTTCAATAAGCGAATAGCTTTATGGCTTGAGATGGCCGTGATTGATTTTAATGGTTTGGTGGCTTGAATTCGCATAATAGGTTGATTAGGAATATGAAAGCTAACAACCTTACGGAAACAATCAATTTTTGCATGATGAGTAGTTAACGATCAATCCCTAGAATCACGTCAAATGCAAGTATTTTCAATGAAATAAGATCTACGGTAATGTGAAGTGTGCGATTTGAACCAAACAAGACTTATAAGCAGTGGATGTAATGAAGGTTTCTCCCAGCGGAGTTTCCACGAGATAAGTCGAAAGTCTAATTTCTCGGAGTCAAATTTAATCGATGGCGCAAGTAGGAGAAATAAAAGAATGGGTAGAACCGGTATCAAATAAAGTATAGATTTCGTTAGAGTTTATGATAAGCTTACGTGATGACCTCATTCGGGTTCCTTGCTTTTTGGGAGGTCTGACAAAGCGCTCTCCTTGCACTTCTAGGTTTTGACTTTTTAGGGAATGACCTTTGGTGCCTCCATCCTAATTTGAATTTGTCTTGGTGAGCGACAAAATCGGGCTAAGTGACCTTCTCTTCCACAATTATAACATGCTTTGGATGGCATCATGTGATTTGGGTGATGTGCCCCTCCCCTCGCATTTGAAACATACATATGATAGGTGGTCGTTCTCCTTCCTTAATGACAGTCTTTGGTCTTGGCGTCTTTCCATCATTGTTGAATCTCCTCTTCTTGAAATGTCCATTCTTATTGTTTTGTACGATTACCACCAAAGTGGTTACCATTTACGGCACTATTGATTCCCTCTCACGCTTGTTGTCATAGCCCGATGGCTGCTCTCTCATTTGGTATTATCATTTTTTAAATTTGCTCTCTCTTTTTAGTTGCGTTGACTCGTTATCGCTCCACTAAGCTGAGCCCTATTTACAACATCGAATATAAACACGGTTTATGAGAAATAAGATGTTGGCGTATCTCGACTTGAACCTCTTAAAAACATCGTGTCATTCTCTCTTCATTTATCCACCCAGTGGGATATAAGCAGGATAACTCATGCAAATTTAGCCTCGTATTGCGACACGGTCATATTGTTTTGTTCGACTTGATAAACTCCACCTCCTTCATGTGGCGAATACTTTCGGGAAAGTATTTGTCGTTGAAACGACTCTTGGAACTTCTCCCAAGACATCTTGATCTGGCGAGGTTGAGTACGTTTCTGGATTCCACCGATGTGTCTGCCTCTCGCGCGCAACATAAAAAAGGCGCAAAGGAACCTTTTGCTCTCGGAGCATCCCAAGACATCAAATATCTTGGTGATCTGCTTTATCCATGCTCCGCCATAAGTGGTTTTGGCTCTCCCTTAAACTCGGTGGTCCCGGCTCCTTGAAGCATTTAGCGGTGGTGTGCTTGAGAGTTTCATGTGTTTCCTGCATTTTGGACGAGGGGCCGCTCTCTGCTTTCTTTGTTGCATGAATTGCATAAAGCCCTGAACATTTGATCATTCATCATTTTGGTCGGTGTTGTTGTTTGCATGAGGATTATCGCCTTCTGATGCACATTATCACGATTATTGATATGTGGTGAATCAGCGGTGCTTTGTGCTCCATTCTTTATTCTCAACATTCTCGGATGTCATTTTTGAATCTGCCACAAAACAAAGGTTAATTGACATGTAACATATTATCCTAAATTGAATGAGCCAATTAAATACCACATAAACTTAGGGTAGGTCATACTAGCGAAGAATTCCCGTCTCTCCCCTCTAGTACTATTCTCACATCTTAGCGGGGATCATATCCTAAGCTTTGATACCTGTTGTGGCCCCCCAAAATTAGGTATACATCACCCATCTTGGGTGCGTCGGATACATGGTACAAAATTCAAATACAACTTACTAATACTTTATAAGTGTACAATCGACGAAAAACATAAGCTGTGAGTTTGAATACAATTATTGTCTACTAGAGATTATACAAACTCAAAAGGAGTCCTCATTACAATTATTAACACACTATTTCACGAGAATAGTGAGGACTACTAATATCTTATCCTACGGGAAATCACTCAGTTCCCAGACTAGTCCCACTTTATGTTCTCATTTCTGAAGAAACGGTGAAAGAAAAGGTGAGCTCAACTAGCCCGATGAAATATTATGACTAAGATAATGCGAGAATAAATTATATCGTTAGCCTTCAATGATGTTAAGCGATAAAATATAACAACATCAGTTTTTAGCTGCGGTGGAACAAGCAATCCATTAAAAAGTCAGTAGAGAATAAAATCTACTATCTTTTATGATTTAAAAAGGTTTTCATGACTTTTATCATTTGGGACTCGACAATAAATAATCCACATCATCGAATCACCCACCTACTCTGACCGAGGATATTCTTTAGTATCACGACCACAAATTATCCATACTACTCTGACGAGGACATTCGTGTATTCATTAATGGTCATGATCATGCCAACAAGCATCCATCGATGCACTACAGGGCCAATGATAACTTTTACCACATCATTTGTAACATTACGGTCATGATTACAAGAATAATCCACAGTCATAATCATACCAAGTCCATCATATATACTCTGGCCACAGATGACTTTCAACATAATATAAACATGAGGATGATGACAATGATATAAGAATTCAATAAAACAAGTTCAAAATTAATTTATCGAGGAACTAATAATGTCAAATTATCGACATGATCTTTGCTTTGTAGAGTAAAATTCAAGAATGATCGGAAGAATATTTCCATGAAAAGATCTTTGGATGAAGCGCAAATATCGAGGATATTCTACTAATTTCATGGAGTATAGAAGTCAAAACTTTAACTTATTTGAGTATAATAAAGAATGGAATAACAAAAGAAATCACCATGCATGCGGTACCGCATAGGCGAGTTATTCAGCGAGAATAATAATAACGGAACCGGTCGAGGCAAAATTTGCGCAAGCGGGATGTTCAAGAGAATAATAAAAAAGCGGAACCGGTCGGTGTAAAACACACAGACAGGATGTTCAACAGAATAATAATAAAAAAAAGGCGGAACCCGGTCGGTGTAAAAAACACAGACAGGATGTTCAACGAGAAGAATAATAAAAAAGCGGAAACCGGTCCGGTGTAAAAACACAGACAGACGAGGATGTTCAAGCGAGAATAATAGAAGAATGTCACCAAGTATAGGGTAAAGCAGCGTATCTGAGTTATTCAGCGAGAATAATAAGCAATGGAATAACAACGAGTTCTCTTCATGAATAAGAAAGAATAACACCCTTACATTAGTAGTAGATTGAATCTGCATGTAGTGTGTAGTAGAAGAATCTTCTTCTTCTCTCTCTCTTATTCTCTCTATACTTTCTCTCTCTGTAAGCTTGAATGAATTAAGTGAAAAATAATGAAGCACTAGGCCTCTATTTATAGAAGATTTCTAGCTTAGCACTTGAAATGTGAAAAGGCAAGTGGCTTGGCGGTGGTGATGTGAAAAGAAAAGTGGTTTGGCCTTTTGTAATGTGAAACGACAATTGGTTTGGCCTTTTTTGTAATGTGAAGCGACAAGTGGTTGGCGCGTCTGTAAAGGTAAGTATGAAGTGGTGAAGTGGTTTACTATTGATGAAGGTAATTACTATTGATGAAGGTAATTACTATTTATTGATGAAGGTAATTATTATTTGTGAAGTAAGTAATTACTATTGAATGTAAAGTAATGAAGGTAATTATTGATGAAGAGACTCTTAGATGATGACATATGGGCCCCCCATAAAATAACCAAACTTACCACAAGCGTCTCATAATAGACTCTTTATATACATCAAGGATTGAATAAATATTACCACAAATCATTTTATTTTTAATCAACACATATTTAATCTTTCAACAATTATTAATCATTTTATAACTTGTCGTCTCAATTATTGATTTAATAATATAACATATTATCTGAGATAATCTTGTGACAATAATTGAATCAATAATATAAGAGATATGATGCGACAATTCTTTGTAGCAATAATTGAGTATAGGTGAGTGACTTCTCACGTAAGCATCGATAATCAATCTGAGTGTCTCTTATGCGACCACAGCGTATTCTTGTACTTTTACTACTAGGGTAGTTCAGCAGTTTTAACGGTAACACCTCGTAGTTATTTTCATAAAAAGTATTTTTATCGTTTTCTCAATCAAACAATAATAATTTCCAATTTGTGGGGTCCACTGATGATTGTCTTAGTAAATCGATACGAAACGTGGAAAAGAATATTCCGACAAAGCGAATATTTTATAACAACTTACTTACTTTGCAAAATTTATAAATATTACCCCAACTATAACATTATATCAAATTTACTCCATAATATTCAAAAATAATATTTATAGAAAATTCATCTTTATTTATAAAAGTTGGGGTCTTTAACGGCGGCAGGTACCAGAGCTGTTTTTCTGACTTTTAAGCAGTCAATTGAAGTGAAGCGGCTTCGATTAAACCGATTTTTGAAGGACTTGACAGATCTGAGAGGCTGTGTTGGATTCTAGGGTTTAATAGGCACCATTTTCGTGTTGAATTTGTAGTTTTTTGTTGTTATTTTAAAGGTTTTTGGTGCTGAGGGTGGATGTGAAGAGTTTGATGGTAGTGTACGGACCACGGTTTTTGACCGTTGATGATGACCGGAACTCCTCGGAGCCGGTGGTGGTGGCGGTGGTCCGGTGAATTCCTCTCATGGAATGGCAGATCTTGTTAGCTACGGTAATACAGACCGTGACATTGAGCAGGTATGATTAGGAGGAAAAAGATGAGATCTTTATGTCTGAAGCTTTGTAGGGCTCTGTTTAAATTACATTTCATTTTCCCCGAGCTTTTTTTTTGGTTTTTTTTTGGAGTTCAGTACATTTTCACAAGGAATTGGAGAAATCTCACAAGCCATTGTGTTAAATGGACCACATTTTATTTCGTCACTCTAACTATTTAATCATGGGAAAAAAGAAGTTTATCATAAGTATAATATATAGGGCTAGTTTGTTTGTGGTTTTGTACAGGAGTAAACAACTTTTGAGGGACAGATTACTTGTTTGGTACTACCCCAGTCTGAAATTAGCTGTCCTCCTTTCCTTTTAGTATAATTCAACAACTTTGGATTGTGCTTCAGTGATGGGTAATTTTAGAACCATACATAATCTTTTACAGAAAATTCATTAGTTTCATTAAATGTATGAAATTCGATTTAGACAACTGAATAGAGAAAGAGGGAGTAGCTGCTTGTAAAGGATTGTTATGTTGCGGATGTACACATCATGGAAATTTAGAAAAATGATATAGTTGATGGATATTAGAGAGGTGATTATTGAGTTGGAAAGAAGAGGGCATTGTGGTATGTGTGAGAAAGTAATTTAGACTTACCAGATGACAAGGCAATACATAGTTTCTAATGGGTAATTTAACGGAATGCAAGTAGTCGGGTTTCCAAGGGTTGGCTTGAGTTCAGGAAAGAACATATATAAGTGTTCGACTAGGTGTTGTTTAAAGTCTACGGAAATACGTCTATCATCATATTGTTGATTTGATTTTATGCAAATTTCTGCTGCATGATGTCAACCTATTAATGTGTACTAATTTCGACAACATTGTATTCTTAACTTATTTCTTGACTATTCTTGCTAAAAGCCTAAAACAAACTTTTTCCGGAATATGGGTTGAAACATAAACCAAAATATACTGTGTAGTCTTAGTACTTATGCTTACAGAAGAAGCTGGATACAGTCTTGTAAAACTTTTTTATCATTTGAACATTTGGTTGTAAACTGATAATCCAGAATTTAAGGATTGTCTTTTGCAATAGTCTTTTTGGCTGCGATATAATGTCAAATGGTTATTCGATTATTTATTTTGTGTTTTAATCACTTTGTTCTTCATTGATTCTTTCAACATTTGCAGGCACTAATTTCTTTGAAGAAGGGTTCTCAACTGCTTAAATATGGTCGAAAGGGAAAGCCTAAGTTTTGTCCATTTAGACTTTCTAATGTAAGAAAATACATTGACACACCTTTCTTCTATACATAGTGACGACATCTGAATTAATAACATCTTCATTTAAAGTAAATGCTGCTTCTACTTCAAAATATAAGATCAATGGCCTTTGTAAAATACAAAGGTAAATAATCTTATATTTTGGAATGGAGGGAGACTGTGTATTTCCCCCCTTTTTTTTCTTTTCCTGAATGTGCATTATTCCTTTTTGTGTACCACATGATGGATAAAGATTTACTTTTCTTGTTAGATATGACCTTCATAGTGAAACTTGTAGCATACATGTGCATTCCTTGTAATTTCCACCAGCTTAGAATTCAATTTGACTTAGCATCGACCATGGTTATCAAGGCGTCGCCTATGCGTCACCTAGTCGTCAAGGCGCTGGATAGATGGCAAGGCGAGGTTATGCCTTAGTGAAACTTAGCTCAACAAAGGTGAACTATCCAAAGACATCATCAAGTAGAGTCGAACGACAACACGAACCCCATAAATGGACATATCAATGAATTTCGAGTGCACTAGTACAAGTCCGGTGATGATCGGAAACTTCACGCGCTGGAATGAGGAGGCGCGTCATCAATGTCGAACAAATTCATCTTAGTTGTGCTAGGTTTCAGTCGCGTGTGTTAGTGTGTGGTAACAAGTTGAAATGATGAGTTTTTTCTCTTTATCTGGATAGTGGTGAGCTTGTGACTCATTTTGCAATGCACTTGCACCACATGTAGATGATGAAAGTTTGTGGATTGTGCTGCTTTGTTTATTGATTATGTTGTGTCACTTTAGCAAATAACTTCAAAAACTTCAATTAGAGAACATCTAGCAGCAACTTGTCTATTTGACCAGTATATTTGAATATTATAATCTCAAAAGGGTTATCTTGGGGTATGTTTGGCAATATTCTTTAAAGACTTAAAATATTAACATCTATAGTAAATATATTTGTTTCTTTTTATACTATTTTATTTAATAATTAAAAAAAATACTAATTTCATGTACTATAAAGGTATACACATACTTTGCTATTAAATAATTAAAGTACATTTTTTGTTTTAAATGGTATTTAATACTTTATTAGGAAATGGAAACATATTTGTGAGTGACTTTCATATATTTATTATATTTTTGAAGTAAAATATGTATGTGCATATAAATAATTATAAATGTATAAACTACACATTACAAACGACTTGTCGTCTTGTGGACGACTAGGTGCCCGTCTTATCGCTTAGGCTTCCAGTCACCTGGCCACCTCCTCGCCTTAACGCCTTGATATCAACCATTTATACATGCAACATATGATGGATAGAAATTTATTTTTCTTAGAGTGTTGCTATATATGACAAATTCACGCGGATGCATGGGATAAGAGGGTGTAAAGAAGAGTCCCACATATTACTGTCTTATTTTATCACTTACAGTTCCACGTTAGTCACAGTCCACATTCGAGATAAAATTAGTCTACATATAAATCATTTTCCCTTTTTTTTATTTGATATGTTCTTCATAGTGAAACTTGTAGTGCTTGTGCATTCCCTGTCAATTCTACAAGTTTAGAGTTCGTTTAAGATAGCATCAACAATTTATAGTTTTATGGTAGTTATATCCATGTATTCAGTTGTAATTTGATGGATCAGACACTGTATTGTGTTAGCTCATTCAATGTTATATATTTGATACGACATGAATGCTAAGACAAATTACAAGAATAGGATGTGGTCAGATTGAGATAACAAGTAAAACTCCAGCCTCATAACCTTCTCCTCTTCTTTATATTTGGCGGTGCTTCCATTTTATCATCCTTTGTTATTAACTAGCGAGTGTTCTCTCTCTCTCACACACACACCAGTTTTATTTATGAAAGAAAGGGAGATAAAATAAAAACATAGGTGTGCTTTTGAGTTTTTCTTTTTCTTGGAGAGGGAGAGAAAATTACCCCAATTTTCACCCCAAAATCATCTTTTAAAAAATAAGAAGATTTGGAGAGAAAATGAACCCCTACTTTCTCTACATAAAAAGCAAATATACGGTTGCAAGGATATGGATTCGTCATATGGGAATACGATGGTTTTCCAAATCTTAGAAAATGGGGATTCGGCACACACACACAAAAACGGGGAAGGACCAGACAAAAAATGAGGGACGCTGTGGTAGGTTAACTGGGGAAGTTATATGCCAGTATTGGGAAAAAAAAAAAGGAATAAAATGAGATAAATGTGTGGACACGAAGAACTGAAATGAACCGTGTTCTAGGTTACATTATTAGTCTAGTTTGGAGATTTTTAGTCTTCTATTGAAATTTTCTCTATAAATAGTAAATTAAATGTAATATACATATAACATTATAGCAAACCAATTTTGCATTAGTTTATTAACTTATTTACAGAGTAGCGGTCTTACAAACTTGTACAGACTGAGCTAGAGTGATTATTGATAGCACACTTATATTACAAAACTCAGACACCAAGCACACAATATTTAAAGAGAGAATTCCAATTGAAGACTAAAAACCTCCAAACTAAAGACTTAACAATGTAACCTGGAACGCGATTCGTTTAAGTTCGTGGTGTTGATACGGGAATGCAGTACACGTTACATAGGCTAAAATAAAATTAAATGTCATCGTCTGTGTGAAGCTGAGAAGTGAACTTATGGGGCTTGCAAGTACTTGTTTCGTAAGAAGAACTTACGAGGATTACAACACATCCTTTGATGGTTGCTCATATCAGTGCAACTTACACTACATATATCTCCTGTTTCTGAATCTTGGATTACACCGGCTGGACAAGTTTTTGATCTTGGTAGGTAACCACTGAGCCTAGCTCAAGCATATTTCTCTCTGGTTGATACGAAACATGTGTAGTTTTATCGAACTCTAATTTAGTGGAGAAGAGTCTTAGCAGCCACAATGCCACATACAAGAGAATGATATTAATTTCTCATGGGATGGCTGATGTATAGTACTGGTCATGATGTTCTTTCTATCCCTTAGTTTTACTGCAACTGGTTGATTTGAAATTTTATTAGATGATAAGCAGCTACTCTGTCAACCCTTTATCCTGTTACGTAGGAGATTGTTTCCTCTCATTTATGGTATTTTGAGCTTCCATAGTAGAGCCTTCACCTCCTTTTGACATTATGATGGCACCCCGGTATATCTCTGATATAATGATAGTTTTTTATCATAGCGCTTTTAAGGAATATTTCCCCCCTAAAACTGTCTCATTTGTGCGGTCTGATGATCCAGTATCTCTTTATTGTGAACTGGTTGCAATTGATGACTCCCATTTTCTGCTTTTAATTTATGTTCATGTGTCGGTAACTGGAATTTAATCAAGAAAATGTTCTGTTTTTCAGTTTGAAATGATTCAAGGGGTACGTACTAAGCATTTATGCTTTTTCATATTCTGTAGTTGAAGATGATTAATATATTTATATATGGCATCATGTCTATTGCCTTTCCCTTGACATTAATGATTGTAATATGGTGACTGGCTGTCTCTTACAGTTGCATTGTTTTGGCATACACCTTATTAACCTGAAAAAGAGATGCATGCTGCTATGCTTATATTTCTTATATAAACACTAGCTTATAATTTGTATCTAAAAATTACAGGATGGATCATCTTTAATCTGGATTTCTACTAGCGGGGAAAGAACTTTAAAGTTAGCTTCAGTTTTAAGAATTATTCCTGGACAAAGAACTGTGAGATTTCAAAATATTGGTTCATTATTCTTTCCCCCCCTCTTTTTCCTGTTATCATGATATTTTAATTAAAACGGTTGGACATTATTTCATATCTATTTCATCGAGTAAAACACCACGTACTAGTTAAACTCGTTTAACGTTTTACGTGTAATATGCTGCCAGGCTGTTTTCCAACGGTATCTTCGTCCTGACAAGGACTATTTGTCCTTTTCTCTCATATACAACAACGGGAAACGGTCGCTTGATTTGGTGGGTCATGAATTTAAAATTCTCTTCTTTATAAATGATTAGTGCCTTTTCTTCATGAACTATAAATGTATCTTGTTTATTTTTCTCTCAGATTTGCAAGGACAAAGCTGAGGCTGAGGTGTGGATTGCAGGCCTCAAATCTTTAATATCCTCTGGGCAAGGTGGTCGCTCAAAAATTGATGGATGGAGTGATGGAGGCCTTTATCTCGATGTAATTTTAGCAACCCCGAAACTTCTTTATTTTCATATTATTTTGTCATTCTCCTTTTGTGTGGGACCCAGTGAAGAGACAAACTGCCTAATCTTTACTTACAACTGCTATTTACGGAGTCAAAGTTGAGTTAGGTTTTTTTTATAGAATTGGTTGTTGCTGCAACTTGTCCATGATATCATGTGTTCTTGCATGTGGATGAGATAATATATTATTTGAATAAGTTTATCTCTATCAGCAAGTGCCCTGATATATATTGAAGACATTTAACAAACCATAAATGTCGAAACACAATGAGTAGGTGAAATAAGGTCTATTCCTATACAATTGTAGGCTTCCTGAATGGAAATTGGGCCTAAATAGTACTGAAGTTGCACATAAGATTTCTGTGTATCTGGACTTGTGAGTTGGTATATGTTTGTAAGCTAGGGCATAATGTAGATATTTTTAAATATTCACAAGTTTCAAGTCTTTGAGTAGTTTATTAATTTGTCTAGTGTTAGAAAATATGCCCTAATTATTATATTCTTCTATCCTGACAGTTTGTATAATGTTTCATCTGTTTGTTGCTGGTCAATTGATTTCAGGATAATAGAGACTTGACATCAAATAGTGCAAGTGACAGTCCCCTTAGTGCTGCTCGTGATATTAGTTCCCCAGAGGTTTCTATCAGTTCTAACATAAATACTTCGCCCAAAGATTATTGTCCTGAGAATTCTGTCCATTCTGAAAGGTCACATGTAGCTCTGGACCAAACAAATATGCAAGTAAAAGGATCAGGTTCAGATGCTTTTCGGGTTAGTGTTTCTAGTGCCCCCAGCACATCCAGTCATGGTTCTGCACCTGATGACTGTGATGCTTTAGGGTATGTATATATATGGGGTGAGGTAATATGTGATAATCTTGTTAAGGTGGGCCCAGATAAAACTGCAAATTCTTTGAGCACTGACGTGCTTCTTCCCAGGCCTCTGGAATCCAATGTAGTTTTGGATGTGCATCACATAGCTTGTGGGGTCAGGCATGCTGCTCTAGTCACTAGGCAAGGTGAAGTTTTTACATGGGGAGAAGAATCTGGAGGACGGCTTGGCCATGGAGTAGGCAAAGATGTTACTCAACCTCGTCTACTTGAATCTCTAGCAGTTTCCAATGTTGATTTTGTTGCATGTGGAGAATTTCACACTTGTGCTGTTACAATGGCTGGTGAAATTTATACATGGGGTGATGGCACACATAATGCTGGGCTTCTTGGTCATGGCACTGATGTCAGTCACTGGATACCCAAGAGAATTTCTGGTCTCCTTGAGGGACTTCAAATTGCACTGGTTACTTGTGGTCCATGGCATACGGCCTTGATAACATCAACAGGCCAGCTCTTTACATTTGGTGATGGAACATTCGGTGTTTTGGGTCATGGAGACAGGGAGAGCGCTTCATATCCAAGGGAGGTGGAATCTCTCTCGGGTTTGAGAACAATTGCTGTTGCTTGTGGAGTGTGGCATACTGCTGCTGTAGTTGAAGTTATTGTAACACAGTCTAGTTCAAGTATATCATCTGGGAAATTGTTTACTTGGGGTGATGGTGACAAAAATCGTCTTGGACATGGAGACAAAGAAGCCCGACTTGAACCGACATGTGTGCCATATCTTATTGATTATAATTTTCACAAAATTGCTTGTGGGCACAGTTTAACTGTTGGTTTGACCACATCAGGACATGTTTTCACAATGGGAAGCACGGTCTATGGTCAGCTTGGGAATCCCCAGGCTGATGGTAAGGTACCTTGCTTGGTAGAAGATAAGCTTGTTGGAGAGTCTGTTGAAGAAATTGCATGCGGTGCCTATCACATTGCTGTATTAACATCCAGGAATGAGGTCTATACTTGGGGAAAAGGAGCTAATGGGAGGTTGGGCCATGGAGATATTGAAGATCGGAAGACACCAAATTTAGTTGAAGCATTGAAGGATAGACACATTAAGTACATATCTTGTGGTTCAAACTATATGGCAGCTATCTGTCTTCACAAATGGGTTTCTGGAGCTGAGCAGTCTCAGTGCTCTTCTTGTAGACAGGCTTTTGGCTTTACTAGGAAGAGGCACAACTGCTATAACTGTGGACTTGTGCACTGCCACTCATGCAGTTCTAGGAAAGCTTTAAGGGCGGCGCTGGCTCCCAATCCCAGCAAACCATATCGTGTGTGTGACTCATGTTTTACCAAACTGAATAAGATGGCAGAAGCGGGTGCCAGTACAAGGAGAAATTCTATCCCACGCCTTTCAGGTGAAAACAAGGACCGCCTAGACAAGGCTGAGCTACGACTAGCTAAGTCGGGGATTCCGTCTAATCTTGATTTAATCAAACAGTTGGATAACAAAGCAGCAAAACAAGCCAAAAAATCTGATACGTTCTCACTAGGCCGTTCTCAAACTCTTTCCTTGTTACAGCTGAAAGATGTTGTGCTGGCTACTGCCATTGATATGCGTCGAACAGTTCCCAAACCGGTGCTTACATCATCTGGTGTTAGTTCCAGGTCGGTATCACCTTTTTCAAGGAAACCAAGCCCCCCACGTTCAGCAACACCTGTTCCTACAACATCTGGACTTTCATTTTCCAAAAGTGTTGCTGACAGTTTGAAGAAAACAAATGAAATTTTGAATGAAGAAGTTATTAAGTTACGACAGAAGGTACGTCAAGTGCTTTAAATAAATGTTTTTTGCTGTCTGCTTTATCATTTGAAAGTATGGTCATGCTCGATTATTATGGACTTTGATATAGGTTGAAACTCTGAGACATGAATGTGAACTTCAAGAGATGGAGCTTCAAAAATCAACAAAGAGAACTCAAGAAGCAATATCAGTGGCTGCAGAGGAATCTGCCAAATCTAAAGCTGCAAAAGAAGTGATAAAATCGCTTACATCACAGGTTTATTTTTATACAGTCTTTCCTTTTACCTGGAGCCTGGTTCTTAAAAAGCTTGTCCAAGGGATATACATGCAGGGTTTTAGAATTATGGATATAAAACTGTCCATCATGATTTGGACTTCACCTTACTGATATGTGCTTGTAGGAACTTCCAAGGCTATGTTTGTTTGCAAGGAATATAATTCCGGTATTATAATCCATGAGATTATAATTCCAAGACTATTAATCCTAGGATTATAATCTCGGAATTATAATTATAATTACAAGACTATTAAGCCATTTTATAATTCCTAAACTAATAGTCTAAAGTCTAAATTTGAAAACAAATAAGACACTTTGGATTAATAGTCCTATCCCAAGTATAATCCTTGCAAACAAACATAGCCCAAGTGTTTTAGCTAAATAATACTACCTTTTTCTTTTTGTGGTTTTTTTCTTTGATTGATTGATACTTGGCATTCTTGTTTCCATGGAATTGGTATTCAGCAGCCGGGAATTTTTGTGCATGTTCTCTGAACTTTTAGTTCTTCAACTTGTTTGAAAGTATGTTCTCCTCTTAAAAGCATGAATTTGAGAGGATCTTTTTGGTGTGTCTGTAAAATTAATCTCCTTAGTTTTCAAGCTTATGGTGCAAAAACTCGTGTTTTTCTTCCATAAGGCAGAATCCTGTCTGCTTGTTACTGTAGTTGCTTCTTTCTTTTGAAGATATTTTACTAATCAGTACTTAATTTCTATCCCAGCTCAAAGATATGGCTGAGAGGTTGCCACCTGGTGTTTATGACACAGACAGCATCAGGCTGGCTTCCCTACCAAATGGCTTGGAGCAAAATGGCATTCACTATCCTGAAGCAAATGGAGATTTGAACAACAGCTCTTACTTGGTCTCTCCAATGGGCCTAAACTCGGGTTCAATAAATGGAACAGATGGCCCTACCGAATTGCCTAGAGATTCAGCTGGGAGCAATGAAACTAACCACAACCAAAGCCAGGGCCTTGTGACCTCAAGTGGAAGGGATGATTATCCAGATCTCAAACATCCTAATGGTAATGGAGGGGTTCAAGTGGGAAGCAGTGGTGTTTTGAATTCACCTGACAAGGAATCTGGGCCTTTTCAAGGTGGCGAGAATGGTATGAAACCCAAAAATTTAACCGTGCCTGGTAACACAAATCAAGTCGAGGCCGAGTGGATAGAGCAGTACGAACCTGGTGTGTACATAACACTTGTAGCACTTCGGGATGGAACTAGAGATCTCAAACGAGTGCGCTTCAGGTACTCGACTGAATATCTTTTAATTCTCTTGTTTTCATATACATGAGTTTTGTATTCAATGTGCTCATGTTTATTAAGTAGAGCAAAAATTTGGCTTTATAATTTGTTGGGTAGTAGCGGTCTATGTTACACGACGCTTCATTTTAGTGTAAAAAATTGGCAAAATTGAGGAGTACCCATGAGACTCTTTAAAATACCTGTCCAACCGGACATTTCACATCCGAGTCCGTGTAATGTAGATATTGGTTATTAATATGAAAAATCTTTTCCTTATTTTAATTATTCAATGGTGAAATAGTTGGCATTGCAGTACCATGCTTAAGACAACCTTTATTATGGATCGATGTTTCAACTTGAAAACATGAGATAAAATAAACATACTATTGTGAAAACATTGGATAAAGTAACTTTACATTGTAACTGCATATGCAGCCGGAGAAGATTTGGAGAGCACCAAGCAGAGACTTGGTGGTCAGAGAACCGTGAAAAGGTTTATGAGAAGTACAATGTTCGAGGATCGGACAAGTCATCAGTCTCTGGCCAGACTGCCCGTTTATCCGGCGGAGCTGTCTCAGTGTCTAGCCAATATTAGAAAAAAAATAGAGGTAAACTCCCAATTTAATACCTTTCGGCATATCACATCAGTTTCAAGGCTGGGAAAAGGTAGGAAGGTATGCAAGCAAAGAGATCCTTCTGCCTTCGGTTTTATTTTTTCTTTGGTCCTTTTTCGAATTGTGTAATTTTCTATTATAATTTATTTTCTCGGTTTAATTAATTTACTGGGCATTTTCTCCGTCCCTATCTGTTGTATTGTAGTGTACATAAACTCCCATCAATTATTAGTCTCTGTAGGAAAAGCTTTTGTCATCGTCGTCTTCAACCCCTCCCTCCCTTTAGTTGAAACCACCCAATTTGTGACTTCCGTTTTTCATAAATTAATTATTCAAAACTGTTTTGTAGTAGGAGTATTAGTAAATATAGGAATATGTTAATGATAGTTGATTAATTGTAGTTAAATGTGTGGTTAATTATAATGTTTGGTTACATGTAGTAGGGGTATAACAATAATACGGTTTTGTAAAAGAGATGCAGATAATGAAATGAGTTGTGTTTTTTGTATTATTTTCTCTATAAATCGGAGTTCCATTAGCTTTGTTCTTATTTTGTTACCTTTCTATTATGTGGTTCTTCCATTTTTTTTTCTTATTTTGTCATTCCAATTAATCTTAATTCATAACAAATCTTCCTTGGCCCTAATTTTAGAAGTCATCTTCTTCATTTTATTTTTTTAATTCAACCTCTGTTCCATCTTAATCTACCACTAATTTTGTATTTTTGTATTTCTCATTTTAAATTCCAAAATCCATTAACAATATACACCCCAATAAAGTTATACTCGGTGACCTTTACTAAAATGAAAGATTGAGGTTATATCAGTGTTATAGCCCTCCTCTCTCGACAAAATTCTCACAACAATGGCAGTCGGTAATAGATTGAAAGAAGCTATTGGGAAGAGCTTTCGCAATACAGATTCTCGAGTCCAAGAATTGTTGAATAGTCGTCATCACTTACAAAAAAAACTATAAAAAAAAATTGGAGATGGGCTTTTCTAACTTCAGTGAAATTCTAGAAGAGGTCATTCATAATTCTCCTAGGTTGAAAGTGAGTTTTTTGGGGGAGTGATTTACATAATCATAATTGCGGGCCTAATCAATCCAGAAACACAAAACCTTAAATTGATTTTCCTATTTTTAATGACCTGGATATTGAGGACTGGTTAATAATTTTTGAGTTCTTTACAATAATATACAACAAATAGTAAATAATTACAAGAATAATGCATCAATAAAATAATTATAACAATAATGCAATAATATACAATAATATCAAGAATAGTGCAATACACGTCATATTATTCAACCCAATAAAAATAGAAAACCCTTAAATCAAGAAGAAAACTACTCTACTGTATGCGGCAGTTACCAACTAACCCAAACAAAAAACAAAAATCCACTTCTTTTCATTCAAACGCTGAAATCATGTAACTGCCGTTATCGGCAATTACCAATTCTTTTCAAATGTAATTGTTCCTTTTTTTGTCCACTCATGGGAAAGGGCCACGAGTTTGCAGTTTTGAAAAACAACACCTGCATTACCGAAGATAAAATCCACGGTACCAGTGATGTAGCAATCTCGGTAGAATTGGCAGTGTGCGAGTATAGAGTGTCTTGATAAGCATCCAGCTTGCAACGGTTTATTACGGACTGGTCTGCTCCGACTCAAAGGGCCACCTCCGACGTCCTCACCTCCTTCGCCGCCATGGACCGCTGCTTCGTTCTCGGTGACGTCACCTACGGCGCCTGCTGCGTCGATGATCTCTCCGCCGCCGTCCTGGACGCCGATTTTCTCATCTATTACAGCCACAGCTGCAATTATGACGAAGGTTGATTTAGTCCAGAAATTAAAAAGAGAAGAAGATAAATTTTAGTGCAGTTGGTAGCCAAATATTTATACAAAGATAACAATTTTAGTTTTTGTGGGTAACCAAAAGAAATTTTAGTGCAGTTGGTAGCCAAAACTTTCATACAAAGGTAACCATTTTAGTTTTTCTTGGTTACATTTGTATTAAAGTTTATTACCAATCAATCTTATTAATAAAAAAATATATTCTATAATAGATTTTTATAATTAATTGGTAACCCAATAAAAGCGAATTGATTACCTTTGTATTAAGGTTTGCTACCAATCAAGATATGAAAAAAAAAAAATTTATAATAAATTTTTTTTAATTAATTGGTAACCCAATAAAACTGAATTGGTTACATTTGTATAAAGATTTGGTTACCAACTGCACTATGAAATAAAAAAATCTATAATAATTTTTTTTTATAACTAATTGGTAACACAAATGAAGGTTTGGCTACCAACAAGATTATGAAATAAAAAAAAGACAAGCTCCGCATCGACAAGGACAAAAAGTCACTTCATGATCGCAAGGCCAAGGGACGTGCTGCCGTCGATAAGGATAATCTTCATTTAAATTCAATTTTCGTTATAGATCTCTAGCTATTTTGATATCTGTTTGTTGAGAAGATTTAGAAATATTAAAGCATTTACTGTTTTGGAAGATAAAGTTCTGGAAAACTTTGCTGCCAGTTATGGATGGTTATGGAAAGTAGTTCGGCGGGAAGATAGAAGGGAGGAGAGAGAAAGTGCTGAATTGCAACCTATTAAAACACTCAACTAAATTAAAGGGATAAGAATGCACTAATTTTGTAAATAAAATATTGCATATGCACTAGTTTGTAAATATTTTATGTATGCACTTTTGTTGTAATTATTTTTAAAATGTAATAAAAAATGTAATTGTTCCATTCCAGTTCCATTCTATCACTGATGTATAGAAACTCAGGAATGTAGCCTTAAATCTAGATGAAGATGTTGATTTTTGGTTCTTAGCATACTATGTCTCATAATGGTATTTCTTGGAACCAATTTGTCGAGGATGTCTTACAATAAAGTCTTATCTGAGTTTAATGGATTGCAACAAATATCTATTTTTTTGGACTACCAAAAAAATTTAAATTTCTTAGTTCTTTAGTTGAGGTTGAGAACACAAGCTTAAATGGGAAGTATTTTATGAAATGTTTTATTGGTGGATTAAGGAAAGAGATTTGGGGGTTTGTGAGGCTTCTTGAACCTCATAAATTATCTGAAGCCATTTCTGCAGGGGTTCAAGAATCTACCATTTGATGCAATCTTTAAAAGAAATAAATCCTCTTTGTTTCCTACCAAAACTGGAAGTACTGCTTTTCAAGTAGTGACTGGAGTCTCTCATACTTTGGTGGGAAGTAAATTTTCAGGAGCCCATGGGAATTCACCTTTGTACTACTGGGGAAAAGTTTATAAACAACTCCTCCTTTGCTCCTAAAGTTTTTCCTGCAAATGTGAAGGAAATGGAAGTCAATAAAAGGGAACAAGATGCGAAAAACCCTTCCTTGTCTTCTAAAGATGAGGGTCTGTTATGTGATTGCGGGCAGAAGTTGAGAGACAAGGATGGCCACTCAGATGTTATTGGAGTTGAAACCAATACATGGGAAGAAGAATTCATGATTTCTAATGAAGAAAACAAGTACTATGGAACAGTTATACTAGTGGATGAGTTCACTTTAAAAATAAATGGGAGGAAGATCAATGTTGCTAGCACAAGAAAATTGGAAGAGATTTCATGGGCTGATTACACGAATGAATTTTCTTGGGTTTTCGCTACAGTTGACTCAATTTTTTTTTATATGAAAATAATGAAATGAGTTTCATTTTCATACTAGTGGATGGGGTTTTATGATATGAATTTCATTTTCATCATTCTCGATATCCTTTTACAATACCAATAAATTCTTATATAGTTTCATTTCTACTCCTATAATCAAACATTACACTAACTACATATTTTAACTATAACTACAGTTAACTAAGGGGGTGTTTGTTTAGAGTTGAATGGAGCTGAATCTGAATGACTGAATCGGTCAGTGCGTTTGTTTTGGTCTGAATGGTTGAATCGGTAAGATGGACGAGCTGAATGGCTAAGTCAGATTTTTTTAGCTGAATGAGCAGCTGAATGAAGTAAAAAAATTTAAAAATTTTAAAAAAATATTAACTATTATATTAAATAAATTTACAACAATTTTGAATTTTTTCAAAGGGGTAAAATAATAAAGTTTTGTCATTCAGATGTTTTAGACATGTCAATTATCAAACAACTTTTTTCATTCAGATTCAGATTCAACTCATTCAGATTCAGATTCAGATTTAGATTCATTTAATTTTATCAAACACCCCCTAACTATGACTAACCTTTTTCCTATTTATTAATATTCCTATCACATAACATTCCACCCTCCTTAAAATATCCTTGTCTTCATGGATTGAAAAAAAAACTAGCCATTGAAACTCTTGCCAACAATTCAGCCCCATTTTCTTGAGCATTGAACCTCATCTCTTTCTAGTTGAAGTTCGTAGTAAAGTGCTATTGAATGCAATACAATAACTTGTCAAATTTTTATTGTAAGCGATCATATGCAAGCCATTTTCATAGTTTATCCAAAGTTGAGTCTTTTCACTTTTGAAATGGTTACCATCCAAATATGCATTAATTTTATATTGACTTTCAATAGGGCCACAATACTGTTTAGCCAAACAAACAGGTGCATTAAACAATTTTGAACCAATTGTAGTAAAAACTCCATAAGATTCAACCATGTAGCCGACCTTGTAATCATCCCATGGAATCTCTTCCAACTTCCTTGTGCTAACAACCTTGATCTTCCTCCCATTAAATTTTAAAGTGAACTCATCCACTAATGTGATTGATCCTTTGAAAACTCCATGGTCAGATTCATATTTGAACATGTAAGCCTTGTAATAATCACCCACCATTGGACTATTGAACATCTTAGAAGCTACTAGTTTTGAAATTCCTCATTATTACACTTATTTTCTTCATTAGAAGCCATGCATTCTTGCTCCCTAGTTATGTTTTCAACCCAATTAATATCCGAGTGACCATCTCTGTCTCTCAACTTCTATCCGTAGTCACAAAACAGCCCCTCATTCATTTCTGATTCATGCTCTCTAAGTTTTCTGAGTAGCAACTTTCTGTAACTTCCCCTAATTTTCCCTCCTCAGTTTCATCATCCCAACTAAGCATGAAAACTTGCTTCTTTTGACATCTATGTCTAGGCTTATACAACTCATCACAGTTGAAACAAAGTCCCTTCTCTTTCCTTGACTAAATCCCATTAATATAAACTTTTCCCCAGCAGTACCAGAAGGAGAAGTTGAATTCCCAGATTGGGCCCTTGAAAATCTATTTCCCACCAGAGTATAGGAGAGACACCAGTCATACTCGAGAAACAATACTTCCAGTTTTAGCAGGAAACAAGGAGAGTTTATTTCTTTTAAAGATTACATCCATTGTAGATTCTTGTACCCTAGCTACAGAAATGGCTTCAGATAATTTCTGAAGTCTCACAAATCCTCCTATTTCCTCTTTCAATCCTCCCATAAAATATTTAACAAAATACGTTTCATCTAATTCAAGATTTTCAACCTCAACCAATGCTCTAAGAAATCCAAACCTCTTTTAGTAATGACTTACTGTGGTAGTCTGTTGTGACCTATTGAATTCAGCCAGTGCACTACTATGAAGGTTTTCTCCAAATCTAGTTTCTATATCCTCTACAATCTGCTTCCTTCAAGGTGAAGAGCCACATTTCTCAATTTCAACAAGTCATTTATGGGCTGGAATTGGAAGAAATACACACTTCATTACCCAATTCATAATATCCAACCCATTGAAAATTGGGAAATGAGGATGAAAATTTCTTTGAATCATATTTCCCATAGAATTAGAAACTGAATTATATTCCCCATTTCCCATAGCAGTTTGAGTTAAATCCAGAAAAGGTTCTGTAGGTTTTTTAGGAACAGTTTCCCTACCTTTTATACTAAGTTGGAATTCAGTCATCATGAGTTTCATTGTACTCTGCATATTCTTGAATCTATTTCCAATTTCCTTTACTGTTCATTTCAGCTGATGATGACTATTCATCAGTTCTTACACCTGAGAATCTGTATTGCGAAGGCTCTCTTCAATAGTTTCTTTCGATCTGGTATCAGCTGCCATTGCTGTGAGAATTTTGTCGAGGAATGATGGCTATAACTCTGATATAACAAATTTGCTAAGTAAAGATCTAGGGTTTTCAATCTTTCTTGTTGAGTATAACTTTGTTGGGGTGTGTATTGTAAATGGATTTTGGGATTCAAAATGAGAAATAAAAGAATACAAATGTAGTGGTAGATTAAGATGGAATAGAGGTTGAATTAAAAAAAAATGAAGAAGATGACTTGAAATTAGGGCCAAGGAAGGAGTGACTCTGATACCACTTGTTATGATTCAAATTAATTGGAATCACAAAATAAAAAGAGAATGGAAGAACTAGAGAATAGAAAAGATACAAAAGAAGAAGAACAGAGCTCAAAATAAATAAAAATGGTGGAAGAACAAAGAAATGTAAGAAAATAAGTTGGAGAGAATGATTGAGAGAAACAATTTCATTTTTCATCATTCTGGATATCCTTTTACAATACCAATACATTCTTATATAGCTTCAACTCTACTCCTATAACCAAATATTACACTAACTACATATTTTAACTATAACTACAGTTAACAAACTATGACTAACATTTTTTCTATTTATTAATTTACCAATCACATAACATTAATGTTATGTAGTAGGAGTATTAGTAAATATAAGAATATGTTAATCATAGTTAGTTAATTGTAGTTAAATGTGTAGTTAATTGTAATATTTGGTTACATGTAGTAGTAGGGGTATAAGAATAGTATGGTTTTCTAAAAGAGGATATGCAGATAATGAAATGAATTGTGTTTTTTCTATTATTTTCTCTCTAAATCTGTTTCTTCTCTTTTCTCTCTTTTTCACCATTCTTTCTATTTTGTCATTCCGATTAATCTCAATTCATAATAAATGGTATCAGATGTGACACCCTCAAAATAGGTATACACAATCCATTCTAAGTCGCCAAATACATGGTACATAATTCAAATATAAACTTAATTATACAACTGTCGTATAGAATACGACAAAACATAAGCTGAGAGTTTTAACACGAATATTTTCTCGTAGACAATATCCAAACTCAAATGGAGTCCTCATTACAATTATTATCACACTATTTTATAAAATAGTGAGGACTACTACAACCACCATCTCGAACAGTCACTCCATTCCCCTACTAGTCCCGGCTATGTTCTCATTTCTTGAAGAGAACAATGAAAGTAAAGGGTGAACTCAACTAGCCCAGTAAAGAATATTATGACTAAGATAATAGACAATAAGTTTAACTGCAGCGGAACAAGCAATCCATTAGAAGAGTCAAGTATAACATGATATCTACTATCTACTATGATTTAAAAGTTCATCATCAATATTTTATCGCTGTAACACAGCTCAATAAATAATCCACATCATCGAATTATCCATACACTACGGGCCAAATATATTCGTTAGTATCACATCCATGAATTACCCATGTACTACGGGTCAATGATATTCGTTATTATCACCAATGGTTATGATCATGCCAACAACTGTCCATCATTGCATTACGGGCCAAAGAGAGCTTTCACCACATCATTTGTCTGTAACATTACATGTCATGATTATACCAATACAAATTTTCCTGATCATAATCATACCAATCAACAGTCCATTTAGCACTACGGGCCAAAGATGACTTTCATCACAATTTAAGCATGGGGATGATGACAATGATATAAGAATTCAATTAAGTGAGAACAAGGATAAATTTTAAAGTTTTATAATTTAATTTATCTAGAGTTCAAGAATATCTAAATTGTCAACATGATAACTGCTTTGTGGAGTAAAATTCAAGAATAATATTCATGTATCAAAAATAATTTGGACATAAAAAAATCAATTTTTTTGTCGTGAATAGTATCCCGTAAATAGTACTTCGAGTGAATAGTACCAAATAAATAGTACCACATCATGCAAAGTACCCCGAATCCCCAAGTGAATAATACCCGAGTGAATAGTACTTCGTGTGAAAATATTGAAATTTAATAAGAAAGTTCAGACCAATATTCCAATGAAACGATACTAGATGAAGCGTAAAACTCAAGGATATTACACTAATTTAAGGGATTATAGAAGCAATACTTACTATAGTAAGTTTAGATTTAAGAATATGAAAAGAAATAATACCCCTTACCTTAGTAGAAGACTGTATACTGCAATAGTGAAGTAACAGAATACTCTTCTTCTTTCTCTCTATAGTTTCTCTTGTGAGTCTTAATGAATTGGTGAGAATGAAAGAAGAATGAGCTTCTATTTATAGGAAAACATAGTTTCAATAATTTCACATTAAGGGCTCGACTTATTATAGTTTAGTACCTCAATTGTGACGCCCCCAAAATAGGTATACATCACCCATCTTGAGTCGCCAAATATATGGTACATAAATCAAATACAAACTTAATTATACAACTAGTCCAAGCTGGACCGTCACTCCGTTCCCCGACTAGTCCAAGCTATATTCTCATTTCCTGAAGAGAACAATGAAAGCAAAAGGTGAGCTCAACTAGCCCAGTAAGAAATATTATGACTAAGATAATGCAGAATAAATTATCCTTAGCCTTCAACAGTATAACAACTGATAGAATACAATAGACAATAAGTTTTAGATCAACAACTGCAGCGGAATAAGCAATCCATTAGAAGAGTCTAGTAGAGCATAAAATATACTATCTTCTATGATTTAAAAAGTTTTTCATCAACTTTATCATTTGAGACTCGACAATAAATAAAAAATCGAATCATCCTTGCACCACACCAAGGATATTCATATAATCATCAATGGTCATGATTATACCGAATAATCCCTCGGTCATAATCATACCAACAACTCGTCCATCAATGAACTATGTGCCAATGAGGACTTTTACCACATCATTCATTACATTACGGTCATGATTATACAAGAATAATCACTGGTCATAATCATACCAAGTCCATCTATGCACGTAAGCGTAAAAGATGACTTTCATCACAATATAAGCATGAGGATGTTGACCATGACATAACAATTCAATAAAACAAGTTCAAGGATAAATTTTAAAGATTTATAATTTAATTTATCTAGAATTCAATAACGTTCAAATTGTCAACATGATACTGCTTTGTGGAGTAAAATTCAAGAATAATATTCATGTACCAAAAATAATTTGGACATAAAAGAAATATATTTTTTGGGTGAATAGTATCCCGTGAATAGTACTTCGGGAATAGTACCCCGACACAAAAAGTGTTCCGAATACCCGAGTGAATGATATTAGAGTGAATAGTAATCGGGTGAATAGTAACCTATGAATAGTAACTCGTGAATAATAAAAAATGAAATAACAGAAGAATTCACCAGGCATGCGATAGACCGCACAGACATGTTATTCCAACAGAATAATAAAGAATGAAATAACCGAAGAATTCACCAGGCATGCGATAGACCGCACATACAGGTTATTTCAATAGAATAATAAAGAATGAAATAACAGAAGAATTCACCAGACATGCGATAGATCGCACATACATGTTATTCCAACAGAATAATAAAGAATGGTATAACAACCCTTACGAATATTGAAAGAAATAACTCTCTTCATGAATACGAAAGAAATAATATCCCTTACCTTAGAAGAAACTGGATACTGGAATAGTGAGGTATCAGACTTCTCTTCTTCTTTCTCTCTATAATAATTGCTCTTGTGAGACTTAGTGAATTGGTGAGAATGAAAGAAGAATGAGCTTCTATTTATAGAAAAATATAGTTTCATTAATTGCACGTTTTGGGGCTCGAAATATTATAGTATAATACCTTCCTCTTTTTCTTCATTTTTAATTTAGTCCTGCAAGTATTATCAAACTTGCACCACCTCCCCTAATAGTAAATCATGTGAATTAATAGTTCATTCATGTGACTTAATAGTATAATCATGTAAAAAAACTAATTACAGTATAGTACCTTCATCTATACCTCCATTTTTAATTTAGTCATGCAAGTATTATCAATGTTGCACCAATTCCCTTAATAGTAAATCATGTGAATCAATAGTACACACATGTGAACACATAGTTATAAGCATGTGAATTAATAACAATTAATTGCTCATTTATCTGATTAATTACCCGATTGATCAATATAACCTCCAAACATCCATTATTATCGAATTAGATGTCGATTTCTACTAACACTAATAATTCCCACACAATGAAACTATCAATTCATCTTTAATCAACACGAACTTATTCATCATTAATATTATAACTCATAATATTTAACAACCAGGTCGTTCCCAGGAAAAAGGGGGCTTTTCGATAAGGATTTCTCCTTATCAAGCCGCATGATTAGGTGACCAAACCTCTCCGATGTAACTTCTAGACATTGTCAATATTGCAAATAATAATATGAATAACTTTGTCGTCTCAATTATTGATTTAATAATATAAAATATTATGTAGATGATACTGTGACAATTATTGAATCAATAATATGAAAGATATTATGCAGCAATTACTGTAGCAATATTTGAGTATAACTGAGTGACTTCTCACGTAAGCATCAATGATCAATACCGTGTGCTACTATGCAACCACACGTATTACTGTACTTTTACCACCGGGTAGTTCAACAGTTTAACGGTAAAACTTTCGCTGTTATTTTAATAAAAAGATAATTCTGTCATTCTCTAACTACGACAATACTTTCGTTATGGGGTCCACCAATGATTGTGCCATCGTATGAATATTTCCTGTTAAAATGAATATTCCCCGACCAATCGAATATTATATAACCATTTGCTTACTTTGTAAAATTTTCAAATGTCACCCTTAACTTTAACCTTTATCAATTTAACCACTTACTAAATAAAATAATAATTATAAGAAAATTGAATACTTTCATTTCATAAAATTTGGGGTCTTACAATCTCCCCTCTTTATGAAATTTCGCCCTCAAAATTTACATACGTACCCGGTATTTTGAAGATGTAATATCCGAGATTTTTTTTATGTAATTTAAGAATTATTAATGAACGAATTTATATGAAACTTTTGGGTGATTTCATTTATTAGATGTATGTGTGTGGTACATATATTTGTTATTTCAAGATATGTGATGAGATGTATTTAAATGGTTGGTTTAGTTTTATTTAACTATTTAAATAAAATTAAGTAGGGAATTATTCTATTTTATTACGTGGGATGGTATTAAATCATGAAATTTGGAGTTGAATGAATTTAGAGACACGAATTGCGTATTCAAGTCAGGAACGTCGAAATTAGTCAGGATAGACTGTAATCACGAAAAAGTGTCACATTTGTCTTTTTGGTCAAAGTCAACTAGTTGACTTTTTTTTTTTGAGAAAAAAGTCAACTATGAATTTCAGAGATGAATTTGACTAAACGGATAGTCCCATGACGTCTGGAACATCGACTTTAGTAGGAATCGATATATGGTTTGCAAATTTTGGTTTCGAAGGGTAAAATAGTCAAATAGCTTATTAATTGATTAAAATAATATATGTATTTTTTTATAATAGAAATCAAATTTGGTGATGGACCCATGAGACTATTAAATTGGGACAAGAGGAGGAGTATACGTATATTACATAATAGCTAAGGTGGAAGTAATTTATTTTATTCCTTAAAATCAAAATTCTTTTTTTATTTTCTAACTCCCACATTCATTTCTCTAACTCCCACATTCTTCCTATTAATTAACTATATTATTGTAGTATTAAGTATTGTGAGTAACTAATCATTAGAGTTGGGGGTTATGGGAATCAAAAGACTCCAACAAAGCTATACATATATACAAACACACTTTTCTTTTAAGAAAATTCTACCAAGTGAGTAAACATGGAGAGAAATTGAGAGCCTAAGAGAGTTAGAACTAATTTTGGAGGATTACTGAGGATTTGACAAGCAAGGAGAAGGAGAATTATATTAAACCAAGAAGAAATTCATCAAAAGGTAATTCATGAACCCATTTTATTTTTATAAGAAAAATGAGAAGAAAATGCATATAAAATTGGTAAATGATTTGTTGTGGCTTTGTGTTGCCATGTTACTATTGTTTGATGATTATAGATCTTTAACAACAAAAGACATGGGTTAATCATGCATCAAATTCATAGAAAATCAAAGAATTAAGCAGTGCATGCTCTACCTTTGATAAAATGTCTCTAAGGTGCTAAATTAATCAAAAAGGTGGAAGTTTGTTGAAGTTTGATGTTGTGAAATGTGAAAACATGTGAGAGTAGATGATCTGGACATTAGGAATAATTTAATTGCATCTTTAGAAGCAAAATCATGATTTTTGTCAAATTGGGTTTAATTAGTCTGTGCTTTTTGGGGTTATTGAACCTCGGAATCATGGTGTATATGACTCGATTAACGTATGTAATAATTTTATAAAACAGTACGTAACATGAGGTACAACCTGTCCAAATTTCATAGGAAAGGGAGTTAAATTGAGCAAGTTATGAAAATCATAAGCATGCATGTTGGTAATAAAATCTGCAGAATTCTGGAAATTCCAGAATTGTTTCAAAGTATAAAACTAGTGCTTGCACGCGTTTCTATGTAGTTGGTTTGTGGTCTTAGCATGCTAGTTTTATGAATGTTATATTTTTGTAAAATACCTTGATGTATGAAGTTTATTGTGTCCAAGTATCATGGTCATATCATCTTTAGATTAGCGGGAACAAAAATCGTAGAGTCAATGAAAATCGTAGAGTAAACTCTGAAAATCGTATAGTCAGTGAAAACCGTGGAGTAAACTCTGAAAATCGTAGAGTCAGTGAAAATTGTAGAGTAAACTCTGAAAATAGAGTAAACTCTGAAAATCGTAGAGTCAATGAAAATCGTAGAGTAAACTCTGAAAATCGTAGAGTGCAGATAGTAGAGTGAAAATCGTAGAGTCAACACTGAAAATCGTAGAGTGAACTCTAAAAATCGTAGAGTGCAGATAGTAGAGTGAACTCTGAAATTTATAGAGTAAAGTTTATATTATAACTACTATGCGTTGCTAATAGTTGATGTACATGATTATACAATTGTGTAGGGCACGTGAAGTGCGAGATAGTATGTAAGTCGTTAATCATTATTGGTAAACAACGATCAAGGCAAGTTTTTACCCTATTTTTCATTATGAATTTATTCAACTCTTATTCAGTTGATTGCAGCGAGGGTAAGTTTGGGCTTGTGATTAAGTAATCATTCGTGCAAACTCCTCTATTGTAAAGTTATATAACTTCAATTGTGATGCGAAACGTTATTGATGATTATTCGGTTCCTATTATAGGCTCTTTATACTTTAAAGTTCGTATACCCTTAATGAACTATATTCAAGCATGCTTTCTAGCTTTCGTTTTGACTAGATGTTATTGATGCAAACGTAGTATATTGTTTGAACAATTCAAATCCTTTGAAGCTATTGAATGTTTACCAATCCAAATTTCTTTGGTGAGGTCCCGCATGAATACTAAGATGAACAACGGGATAAGCGCAGTAATGGCGATGTTGGGCATATAGTCCCATTTACGCTTATGCGTTTAAACTTTATACTTGTGCACAATGTAGGGTACGATAAAGTCGATCACTGAGAGTACTTGCGAGAGACCGTTACAATCTATTTGATTGTTAAACCGTCTGATGGTTTTTGATGAAACAAAGTAATGTTCAGGGTATCTAACACCCCTTAGTATGCTATTTAGAATTCCAGAACTCTTTTCTTGATATTCCAGTTTATCTCTTGATATTTATTTCAACTGTTGAGAAATATTCATACTAATGCTTTTACTTCTGATGTATGTTCTCAAACTACTTTATATACTTGCTAGGCAATTTGTGCTCATTCTTGCTTTAAACCTTTCAATTAAGGATGATAACGCTGAGGGCTCGGGCAAGGACAAAAGAAAGTCTAAGATGAAATGATGAGAGTTATTTATGTAATAATTATATTTCCGCATATGAAGTGATGTAGCGATAAACGCTAAGTTTAAGTTTTAGTTTATTAAAGGTTGTAAAGACTTGAGACTTTAGTTTGAATAAGTATGTAATAGTTAATATTATTATTATTATTATTATTAGAGTTACTTAGATAAATGATGATGTATGTTGTATCGTGAGCACCATGTCCTGTAATCGATGTTACACGGATTTGGGGGCGTCACAGAAGAGATGAGGATACCTCGTTAAATTCTAACTCTCGAGGTATAACCTTGAGCGTAGAATATATCCTTCTTATCCAAGATTTTAGCACGTATCTCCTCATACGTTAAATCTTCTGCTATCTCGTCTAGTTCTAATTCAATAATATGGTTTGGGTCATCCACATATTTACGTAACATCGATACGTGAAAAACGTTATGAACACGCGACATACTTGGCGGTAAAGCGAGTCTATAGGCCACAGTTCCTACTCGATCGAGGATTTCAAATAAACCAATAAAATCGAGGGTTGATATTTCCTCTCTTCATCGACTCTTGCTTCTAGAATAACGCCTTCTTGAACCTTCTTCTTCGTATTCATCAGCTCCAGGTCTGTAGCTTGAGTGGCTTTTAACTTTATCGATTAAAGTCAATTCTACTCGTATATTTGATATCACCACGTGGGTCCCTAGACTCTTTAACTCTATCTCCATCCTTAGTAAGTCATATAAAATGGGTCTTTGCGTTGAAAATATTATACTCGTACCCGCATATGATCTTCTACTCAATGCGTCAGCTACTACGTTCGCTTTTTCAGGATGGTATTGGATGGTATGATCATAATCTTTCAACAATTGAGCCAACGTCTTTGGCGCATGTTACGTTCATTTTAGTTGAAGAAATATTTGAGGGTTTTAGAAATGGGTTTTGTACTGGGGTCAATACAAAATTCGATTTCACGCTCTGGTGTAGGCTAAGAAATCTTCATGAATACTTCAAGAAATTTATAACCAATAGAAATATCATTCAAAACTGTGACTCTCATCCCAAGACATGGATAACACGTCACATTGATACTTATCCACTTGCCATCGTCATTCACGGTGTCCCCTACAGATAGTCTGGCTTCGGTGTATTCCAAGACTTGGAAGTCATTAGCGAAAGGCTCGGGGCTCTTTACTTATGGCTTGATATGACAATAATTGACTTTAGTAGTTTGGTTGCTTGAATTCGCCTAACAGGTTGGTTAGGAATATTAAAGCTAACAATCTTTCAAAAAGCATGATGAGTAGTTAACCAATCGATTCCTAAAATCACATCAAAGGCAAGTATTTTCAAAGTGATAAGATCGACAGGTAACGTGAGTGTATCGATTTGAATCAAATAAGATTTATAAACAGTGGAGGTAACGAAGGTTTCTCATAACTGAGTTTCAACCGATAAGTCAAAGTCTAATTTCTCCGGAGTCAAATTTAAACGTTGAGCGCAAGCAAGAGAGATAAAAGAATGGGTAGAACCAGTATCTAATAAGGTATAGACTTCGCAAATAATTTATAATTAACTAACCCGTGCTAACTTCGTTCGGGTTACTCGCTTTTTGAGAAGTCACAAAAAAGGCTCTTCCTGAAACCACCGACTTTGTTATGTCCGTATCCGCCTTTGGTGCCACCGTCCCAGCTGGATTTGACTTTGGTGCATGACAAAATCGGGCTAGGTGAACTTCTTTTCCACAATTGTAACATGCTTTGGACTGCATCGTGCAACTTGGACTGATATGTCCCTCTCCTCCATATTTGAAGCATACAATTGGTGGTCGTTCTTCTTCCTTGAAAACGGGTGTCGGTGCTGCTATATTTACATCATTGTTGAACCTTCTCTTCTTGAAATTTTCACTCCTATTATCTTGGCCATGATTACCACCGAAGTGGTTACCATTCTTGGCATGATAATTTCCCCCACGATGGTTATTATTGTTAGATGGTGCCGTTGCCACTTTAGGTATGATTAATATCGTGTTGTTGCTCGTTACCTTTTGGTTGTACTGACTCATTATCGCGCTCCAATAACTGAGCCCTATTCATAACATCTGAATATAAACAAAGTTTGTGAGAAATGAGGTATTGACGTATATCGGGTTTCAACCTCTTAGAAATATTCGCATCATTCGCTCCTCATTATCGACCAAATGGGATGCAAATCGGGATAACTCCGCAAATTTAGCCTCGTATTGCGACACGGTCATATTGTTTTGCTCCAACATGATAAACTCCACCTCCTTCATGTGACGAATACTTTCGGGAAAGTACTTGTCGTTGAACAGCTCTTGGAACTTCTCCCAAGACATCTTGAGTGCGTCAGGCTGAGTACATTTTATAAATTCCCACTAGTAATTTGTCTCTTCACGCAACATAAAGGTGGCGAAGGGAACCTTTTGCTCCTCGGAGCATCCCAAGACATCAAATATATTGGTGATCTGCTTTAACCACGTCTCCGCCTTAAGTGGTTCTGGCTTTCAAAAAAACTCCGGCGGTCCCAGCTCCTTGAACTGCTTAGCAGTGACCAGCCGTGGGTTGCCATTGTTCCACTTGCATTTTGAACAGGAGTCTCTTTCGCCTGATATTGCATGAATTGCATAAAGCCTCTGAACATCTCATCGTTCATCATCTGATCGGTGTTGTTATTTACCTGAGGATTATTGTCTTCGTGTTGGACATTATCTTGGGTATTGATCGTTGGTGACTCAACGGTCTCATGTGCTTCATTGCTGATCTCAACATTTTCATATGCCATTCTCAAATACTGTCACAAAACAAGGGTTAATTGACATATCACATATTATCCCAAAACTACGACCGACCAATTAAATACCAAATAAACTTAGGTAGGTCATACTAGCAAAGGAATTCCACGTCTCTCTTCTCCTAGTTCTTGTCTCACATCTCAGCCAGGGACCATATCCCTAAGCTTTGATACCAACTGTGACACCCCCAGAATAGGTATACATCACCCATCTTGAGTCGCCAAATACATGGTACATAAATCAAATACAAACTTAATTATACAACTGTCGGGTAATATACGACAAAACATAGCTGAGAGTTTAAATAAGAATATTGCTTTCTAGACAATATACACACTCAATGGAGTCCTCATTACATTTATTGTTACACTATTTAACAGAATAGTGAGGACTAATAATGCTATCATCTGGACTGTCACTCCGTTCCCCGACTAGTCCCAACTATATTCTCATTTCCTGAAGAGAACAATGAAAGCAAAGGGTGAGCTCAACTAGTCCAGTAAGAAATATTATGACTAAAATAATGCAGAATAAATTATCTTTAGCCTTCAACAGTATAACAACTGATAGAATACAATAGACAACAAGTTTTAGATCAAAAACTGCAGCGGAATAAGCAATCCATTAGAAGAATCAAGTAGAGCATAAAATCTACTATCTTCTATGATTTAAAAAGTTTTTCATCAACTTTATCGCTGAGACTCAGCTTAATAAATAAAATCGAATCATCCCTGCACCACGGCCAATGATATTCAGGTAATCATCAATGGTCATGATTATACCGAATAATCCTTGGTCATAATCATAACAACAACTGTCCATCAATGAACTACATGCCAATGAGGACTTTTACCATATCATTCGTTACATTACGGTCATGATTATACCGAATAATCCCTGGTCATAATCACACCAAGTCCATCTATGCACGTAAGCCAAAGATGACTTTTATCACAATATAAGCATGAGGATGTTGACCATGACATAACAAAACAAGTTCAAGGATAAATTTTAAATATTTATAATTTAATTTATCTAGAATTCAATAACGTTCAAATTGTCAACATGATACTGCTTTGTGGAGTAAAATTCAAGAATAATATTCATGTACGAAAAATAATTTGGACATAAAAGAAATATATTTTTCGGCTGAATAGTTCTTCGGGAATAGTACCCCGATACGAAAAGTGTTCAGAATACCCGAGTGAATAATACTAGAGTGAATAGTAATTAGGTGAATAGTAACCCGTGAATAGTAACTCGTGAATAGTATTCGGGCACGAAAAGTACCCCGAATACCCGAGTAAATAATACTAGAGTGAATAGTAACTGGGTGAATAGTAACCCATAAATAGTAACTCATAAAAGAAAAATACCAAAGAAAATGATATTCCATGACAAGTACAAAAGAAATGATATCTTATACGAGTATAATAGAATATACGAAACTGCAAATGGGTTTTCACCCGCCATGCGGTAATTCACGTAGACAGATCATTTCCACAATTTAATAAAGAATGAATACGAAAGGTCATTCACCATGCATGCGTAGTCTGCGTAGACAGGTTATTCCAATAGAATAATAAAGAATGGAATAACAGAAGAATTCACCATGCATGCGATAGACCACACAGATAGGTTATTCTAACAGAATAATAAAAAATGAAATAACAGAAGAATTCACCAGGCATGCGATAGACCGCACAGACAGGTTATTCCAATAGAGTAATAAAGAATGGAATAATAGAAGAATTCACGGGCATGCGATAGACTTTGCAGACGAGTTATTCAATAGAATAATAAAGAATGGAATAATAGAAGAATTCACCAGGCAAGCGATAGACCGCATAGACAGGTTATTCCAACAGAATAATAAATAATGGTATAACAACCCTTACGAATATTGAAAGAAATAACTCTCTTCATGAATACGAAAGAAATAATACCCCTTACCTTAGAAGAAATTGGATACTGGAATAGTGAGGTAGCAGACTTCTCTTCTTCTTTCTCTCTATAATAATTTCTCTTGTGAGACTTAGTGAATTGGTGAGAATGAAAGAAGAATGAGCTTCTATTTATATGAAAATATAGTTTCGTTAATTGCACGTTTTGGGGAAATATTACAGTATAATACCTTACTCTTTTTGTTTATTTTTAGATTAGTCCTGCAAGTATTATCAAACTTGCACCACCTCTCCTAATAGTAAATCATGTGAATTAATAGTTCATTCATGTGACTTAATAGTATAATCATGTGAAAAACTACTTACAGTATAGTACCTTCATCTATACCTCCATTTTTAATTTAGTCAGGCAAGTATTATCAATCTTGCACCAATTGCCCTAATAGTAAATCATTTGAATCAATAGTACACACACGTGAACATATAGTTATAAGCATGTGAAAAATGTTATGAACACAAGACATACTTGGCGGTAAAGCGAGTCTATAGGCCACAGTTCCTACTCGGTCGAGAATTTCAAATGGGCCAATGAATCGACGGTTGAGCTTTCCTCTCTTTCCAAATCTCGTAACTCTTTTTCATGGAGCAACACGTAACAATACATGGTCTCCAAGATTGAATTCCATTTCCCTTCGATGAAGATCAACATAACTCTTTTGTCGATCTTGTGAGGTTTGTATACGTCGCCGGATCATTTAAATATTTTTCGTAGTCATACGTACCATTTCTGGTCCCAACAACGTTTCTTCACCCACCTCGTCCCAGCATACTGGAGAACGACACTTTCGTCCATATAACGCCTCGAATGGAGCCATGCCTGTTATTGCTTGATAACTGTTGTTGTAGGAGAATTCCACCAATGTTAATACTTGTCTTAACTTCCTTTAAAGTCTAAAATGCGGAGTCTCAATAGATCATCAAGAGTTTGAATAGTCCTTTCCGATTGCCCATCCGTTTGAGCATGATATGCAGAACTGAATCGTAAATCAGTGCCCATAGCTTTCTGCAAGCAGACCCAAAATCGTGAAGTGAATCTTGGGTCTCGATCAGAAACTATGGATACTATAATACCATGAAATCCCACAATCTCATTTATGTATATACAAGCAAGATGTTTAAGTGAATAATTTTCTCGTATAGGCAAGAAATGAGCAGACTTGGCTAATCTATCGACAATGACCCAAATTGCATTTATGCCTTGAGAAACCTTGGGAAGACCAGTAACGAAATCCATGGTAATGTGTTCCCACTTCCATTTCAGAATTTCAAGTGGTTGAAATAGACCTTTTGGCACTTGATGCTCTGCCTTGACACGTTGACAAGTTAGACACCTTGAGATATACTTCGCGATCTCTCTTTTCATATTGTTCCACCAAAATGTATATCGAAGATCGCGATACATTTTGGTACTCCCAGGATGGATTACAAACGGTGTGTTGTGCGCTTCCATCATGATTTTATACTTCAAATCAGAGTCGTTAGGAACACAAAGTCTAGAGTTAACTCGAAGTATTCCTTCTTCATCGATTCTTGCTTCCGGAATAACACCTTCTTGTAATTTCTTCCTCATACGCATCAGCTCCAGGTCCGTAGCTTGAGCAACTTTAACTTTATCGATTAAAGTCGGTTCTACTTGAATATTTGACATCAACACGTGGTTCCCTGGAGTCTTTAACTCTATCTCCATCCTTTGTAAGTCATACAAAATTGGCCTTTGTGTTGACATTATCGCACTCGTACTCGCATATGATCTTCTACTCAACGCGTCAGCTACCACATTTACTTTTCCAAGATGATATTGAATGGTATGGTTGTAATCTTTCAATAACTCAAGCCAACGTCTTTGTCTCATGTTGAGTTCCTTTTGGGTGAAGAAATATTTGAGGCTTTTATGATCTGTATAGATCTCCACTTTCTCCCCATATAGGTAATGTCTCCAGATCTTTAGTGTAAAAATGACTGCTGCCAACTCTATATCATGAGTATGAAAATTCCTCTCATATTCTTTGAGTTGTCGTGAGGCATAGGCTATGACTTTCTCATGTTGCATGAAAACACATCTTAACCCTCTGCCTGAAGCATCGCTGTAGATGACAAATCCCTCTGAACCAGATGGTATTATTAGTACAAGTGCTAAAACGAGTTTTCTCTTGAGCTCTTGAAAATTCTTCTCACATTCCTCGCTCCAACCGAATTTTGTATCTTTTTGAGTCAACTGAGTTAATGTAGTAGCGATTCGATAAAATCCTTCCACGAATCTCCGATATAATAACCAGCTAAGCCCAGAAAGCTACGTACTTCGGTCAATGACTTAGGTTGCTCCCAGCTTTGTATTGCTTCAATCTTCGCTAGGTTAACAGATATTCCATAATTTGATATCACGTGCCCAAGGAATGCTACTTCCTCAAGCTAGAACTCGTATTTCTTCAACTTGGCATATATCTTGTTTTCACGAAGCTTTTAGAGTATCAGCCTCAAGTGTTGCTCATGATCTTCATGAATATTGAAGTAAATGAGGATGTCATCAATAAAGACAACCACAAAATGATTCAAATATTCCTTGAATACTCAATTCATCATATCCATGAAGGTACAGGAGCATTAGTCAATCCAAAAGACATGACTAGGAATTCGTAATGCCTGTACCGAGTTCTGAAAGCAGTTTGTGGAATGTCATCAGTTTTAATCTTTAACTGATGATATCCGAAATGAAGATCGATCTTTGAAAAGAATTTGGCTCCTTGCAACTGGTCAAATATGTCATCAATACGAGGCAACGGGTACCTATTTTTGATGGTGACATGATTCAACTCTCGATAATCAATAAAAAGTCGCATACTCCCATCTTTCTTCTTTACGAATAGAACAGGAGCACCCCAAGGAGACGTACTAAGACGAATGAAACCGATGTCTAACAATTCCTGTAGTTAAATTTTTAACTCCTGAAGTTCAATAGGCCAGGAAGTTATTCAAGGAATACGTCAGGAAATTTATTAACAATAGAAATATCATTCAAATTTGATGTATCTTTGTTTAAATCCGTGACATGGGCTAAGAAAGCTTGACATCCGTTTTTCAATAAACGAATGACTTTATGGCTTGATATGACAATGGTTGACTTTAGTGGTTTGGTTGCTTGAATTCGCATAATAGGTTGGTTAGAAATATGAAAGCTAACAACCTTACGAAAACAATCAATTTTAGCATGATGAGTAGTTAACCAATCAACCCTTAAAATCACATCAAATGCAAGTATTTTCAAAGAGATAAGATCGACAAGTAATGTGAGGGTGCCGATTTGAATCAAACAAGATTAATAAACAGTGGATGTAATGAAGGTTTCTCCCAACGGAGTTTCAACAGATAAGTCAAAGTCTAATTTCTTTGAAGTCAAATTTAATCGTTGAGCGCAAGTAGGTGAAATAAAAGAATGGCTAGAACCGATATCAAATAAGGTATAGACTTCGTAAGAGTTTATGATTAGCTTACCCGTGATAACTTCGTTCATGTTCCTCACTTTTTGGGAGGTTACGAAAAACGCTCTCCCTTGAACTACCAACTTTAACTTGTTTGGGATGACTTTTGGTGTTTCCATCTCAGCTGAACTTGAATTCACTACACGATAAAATCGGGCTAGGTGACCTTCTTTTCTGCAATTTAAACACGCTTTGGGTTGCTGCGTACAGTTTGGACCGATGTGTCCTTCCCGTTTATATCTGTAACATACGACCGATGGTCGTTCTCCTTCCTTAACAACGGGTGCTAGCGCTACTGTCTTTCCATCATTGTTGAATCTCCTCTTTTTTAAATTTCCACTTCTATTATCTTGGCCAGGATTACCACCGAAGTGGTTACCATTTCTGGCATATTGATTTCCTCCACATTTGTTGTCACCGCTTCGATGATTACTACCACTGGTATTATCGTTTTGCCAGCTGCTATATCTTTGTTGGGTTGACTCATTATCGCGCTACAATAACTGAGCCCTATTCACAACATCTGAATACAAACAAAGTTTATGAGGAATGAGGTATTGACATATTTCGGGTTTCAAATCTCTTTGAAACATCCGCGTCATACACTCCTCATTATCTACCAAATGGGATGCAAACCGGGATAACTCCATAAACGTAGCCTCGTATTGCGATATGGTTATATTGTTTTGCTCCAGCTTGATAAATTATACCTCCTTCATGTGACGAATACTCTCAGGAAAGTACTTGTCGTTGAACAATTCTTGGAACTTCTCCCAAGACAACTTTAGTGTGGATGGGTGAGTACGTTTAACAGATTCCCACCAATAATCTGCCTCTCCTCGCAACATGAAGGTAGCAAAGGGAACCTTTTGCTCCTCGGAGTATCCCAAAACATCAAATATCTTGGTGATCTGCTTAATCCATGTCTCTGCCTTAAGTGGCTCTGGCTTTCCCAAAAAACTCCGATGGTCCCAGCTCCTTGAATTGCTTAGCAGTGACCAGCCATGAGTTGCCATTGTTTCCATCTGTATTTTGAACATGAGTCTCTCTCGCTTGGTTTTGCATGAATTGCAGAAAGCTCCTAAACATCCCATCGTTCATCATTTGGTCGGTGTTGTTGTTTACATGAGGATTATTTCCTTCATGATGCACATTGTCTTGGTTATTAATCAGCGGCGACTCAACGGTCTCATGTGCTCCATTGCTTATCTCAACATTTTCAGATACCATTTTCAAAAACTGCCACAAAACAAGGGTTAATTGACATGCCACATATTATTCCTATATTCTGACCGACCAATTAAATAATAATTAAGCTTAGGTAGGTCATACTAGCGAAGGATTTACCCGTCTCTCCCCTCCTAGTTCTAGCCTCAAGTCTCAGCAAGAGATCATATCCCTAAGCTTTAATACCAACTGTGATGCCCCCAAAATAGGTATACACAACCCATTTTGAGTCGCCAAATACATGGTATAAAATTCAAATACAAACTTTATTATACAACTGTCGTATAAAATACGACAAAACATAAGATGAGAGTTTTAACACGAATATTGTCTCGTAGACAATATCCAAACTCAAATGGAGTCCTCATTACAATTATTATAACACTATTTTATAAAATAGTGAGGACTACTACAGCCACCATCTCAAACCGTCACTCCATTCCCCGACTAGTCCCGGCTATGTTCTCATTTTCTGAAGAGAACAACAAAAGCAAAGGGTGAACTCAACTAGCCTAGTAAAGAATATTATGACTAAGATAATGCAGAATAAATTATCGTTAGCCTTCAATAGTGTAAAACTGATAGAATATAATAGATAACAAGTTTAACTACAGCGGCACAAGCAATCCATTAGAAGAGTCAAGTATAGCATGATATTTACTATCTTCTATGATTTAAAAGTTCATCATCAATATTTTATCGCTGTAACACAACTCAATAAATAATCCACATCATCGAATTATCCATGCACTACGGGCTAATGATATTCGTTAGTATCACATCCACGAATTTCCCATGCATTACGGGCCAATGATATTCGTTATTATCACCAATGGTCATGATCATGCCAACAACTGTCCATCAATGCACTACGGGCCAAAGAGGAGTTTCACCACATCATTTATCTGTAACATTACATGTCATGATTATACCAATACAAACTTTTCTGGTCATAATCATACCAATCAACAGTCCATCTATGCACTATGGGCCAAAGATGACTTTCATCACAATTTAAGCATGAGGATGATGCAATGATATAAGAATTCAATTAAGTGAGAGCTAGGATAAATTTAAAAAAATTTATAATTCAATTTATCCAGAGTTCAAGAATGTCCAAATTATCAACATGATAACTGCTTTGTGGAGTAAAATTCAAGATAATATTCATGTATTAAAAATAATTTGGACAGAAGAGAAATCAATTTTTTTTGTCGTGAATAGTACCCCGAGTGAATAATACCAAATGAATAGTACTCCGTCATGCAAAGTACCCTGAATCCCCGAGTGAATAATACCCGAGTGAATAGTACCTGAGTGAATAGTAACCCGTGAATAGTACTTCGTGTGAAAATATTGAAATTTATAAGAAAGTTCATACCAATATTCCAATGAAACGATACTAGATGAAGCGCAAAACTTAAGGATATTCCACTAATTTCAGGGATTATAGAAGCAATACTTACTATAGTAAGTTTAGATTTAAGAACATGAAAAGAAATAATACCCCTTACCTTAGTAGAAGACTGGATACTACAATAGTGAAGTAGCAAAATACTTTTCTTCTTTCTCTCTATAGTTTCTCTCTCTACTTTTTCTCTTGTGAGTCTTAGTGAATTAGTAAGAATGAAAGAAGAGTGAGCTTCTATTTATAGGAGAACATAGTTTCGATAATTGCGCGTTAATTAGGGGATCGACTTATTATAGTTTAGTACCTCAATAACTGCACCTTAGTCCAGGTGACATCATGATGATATCATCCTTACATCATCTTTGTGATTTTTTAAAGATGATGTCATGCTAACATCATGCTTGCATCATCTCTTCTCTGATTGGTTGATTCAAGTTCACATAGATTGGTTAACTTATTACACTTTGGTACCCCTAAAGTTTTCCAAGTTTGCATTATTTTTCTTTAACTTTTGTAATTTACTTATCTTCAATAAATACATTTTTAATATTTTAACAATTATTCATCATTAATATTATAACTTACAATATTGACAACCAGACCATTCTCAATAAAGAGGGGACTTTTCAATAAAGATTTCTCCTTATTGACGCGCAATTAGATGACATAACCTCTTTTCTTAACAGAACTTTCTAGACATTGTCAATAATGTAAATAATAATATGAATAAATGTGTTGTCTCAATTATTAATTTAATAATATAAAATATTGTGCAGATGATACTGAGACAATAATTGAATCAATAATATGAGATACTACGCAAAGAACTCATCATTACAATAATTGAATCAAACTGAGTTACTTCTTACATAAGCATCAATAATCAGAGATATTGTGCAATACCGTAGTATCTTCTTGTGCAACGCCAGACATTCTTGTACTTTTATCTTAGGATATTTCAGCAGTTTAACGGTAAAAAGTTTTGCCTTTATTTTTATAAAAAGGTTATTTCTGTCGCTATCTATATTTGACAGTTATTCCGTTGTAGGGTCCACCAATGATTGTGTCGTCGTACGAATATTCCTCGACAAAAAGAATATTCCCCGACACGACAAATATTTTATATCAACTTGCTTACTTTGTAAAATTTTCACATATCACCCTTAACTTTAACCCTTTATCAATTTAACCATTTACTAAATAGAATAATAATTATAAGAAAATTGAATACTTTCATTTCATAAAATTTGGGGTCTTATAATCTCCCTTATTTATGAAATTTCGTCCTCGAAATTGATGTATATACCTGGTATGTCGAAGAGGTGAGGATACCTTGTTTTTATTTTAGATTCTAACTCCCAGGTCATTTCCCCAATATCGTGGTTTCTCTACAAAACTTTGACTTGAGGTATAACCTTTGAGCGTAGAATATGTTCCTTTTTATCCAAGATCTCGACATGTACCTCCTCATACGTTAAATCTTCGGCTATCTCGTTTGGTTCTAAATCAATAATGTGATTTGGATCTTCCACATATTTACGTAACATAGATATGTGAAAAACTTTATGAACATGTGACATACATGGCGGTAAAGCGAGTGTATAGGCCACAGTTCCTACTCGGTCAAGAATTTCAAATGGGCCAATGAATCGAGGGTTGAGCTTTCTTCTCTTTCCAAATCTCGTAACTCCTTTCCATGGAGGAACACGTATAATACATGGTCTCTAACATTGAATTCCATTTCCCTTCGATGGAGATCAATATAACTCTTTTGTCGATCATGTGATGTTTGTATACGTTGCCGGATCATTTGAATCTTTTATGTAATCATACGTACCATTTTTGGTCCCAAAGACATTGCTTCACCCACCTCGTCCCAGCATACTAGAGAACGACACTTTCGTCCATACAACGCTTCGAATGGAGCCATGCCTATACTTGCTTGATAACTATTGTTGGAGGAGAATTCCACCAATGGTAAATACTTGTCCCAACTTCCTTTGAAGTCTAGAACGTAGAGTCTCAATAGATCTTCAAGAGTTTGAATAGTCCTTTCCGATTGCCCGTCCGTTTGAGGATGATATGCAGAACTGAATTGTAAATCAGTGCCCATAGCTTTCTGCAAGCTGACCCAAAATCGTGAAGTGAATTTTGGGTCTCGATCAGAAACTATGGATACTATAATACCATGAAAGCTCACAATCTCATTTATGTATATACAAGTAAGACATTCAAGTGAATAAGTTTCTCGTATAGGAAAGAAATGAGCAGACTTGGTTAATCTATCGAGAATGACCCAAATTGCATCTATGCCTTGAGAAACCTTGGGAAGACCAGTAACGAAATCCATGGTAATGTGCTCCTACTTCCATTCTGGAATTTCAAGTGGTTACAATGGACCTTTTGACACTTAATGCTCCGCCTTGACACGTTGACAAGTTAGACACGTTGAGATATACTCCGCGATCTCTCTTTTCATATTGCTCCACCAAAATGTATGTCGAAGATCGCGATACATTTTGGAACTCCCAGGATGGATTGCAAACGGTGTGTTATGCGCTTCCATCATGATTTTATACTTCAAATCAGGGTCGTTAGGAACACAAAGTCTGGAGTTGACTCAAAGTATTTCTTCTTCATCGATTCTTGCTTCCAAAATAGCACCTTCTTGTACTTTCTTCCTCATACGCATCAGCTCCAGGTCCGTAGCTTGACCATCTTTAACTTTATCGATTAAAGTCGGTTCTACTCGTATATTTGACATCATCACGTGGTTCCCTGGAGTCTTTAAATCTATATCCATCCTTTGTAAGTCATACAAAATGGCCTTTGTTTTGACAATATCGCACTCGTACCCACATATGATCTTCTACTCAACGCGTCAGCTACCACATTCGCTTTTCCAAGATGATATTGAATGGTATGGTCGTAATCTTTTAACAGCTCAAGCCAACATCGTTACCACATGTTGAGTTCCTTTTGGGTGAAGAAATATTTGAGTCTTTTATGATCTGTATAGATCTGCACTTTCTCCCCCATACAGGTAATGTCTCCAGATCTTTAGTGCGAAAACGACTGCTGCCAACCCTAGATCATGAGTAGGATAATTTCTTTCATATCCTTTGAGTTGTCGTGAGGCATATGTTATGACTTTTCCATGTTGAATAAGAACACATCCTAACCCTCTGCATAAAGTATCGTTGTAGATGACAAATCTCTCCGAACCAGATGGTATTGTCAGCACTGTAGTGATTTCGGCACAAAAATGCAACGAAATTTAAAAATTTTCAAAGACAATACCGAAACCCTAAAACAGGATCCATGCAAAAAACATATTAATTCAGTGGTTAGAAATTTATACCGATTACAAAAGCTATAATCGATACGATCGAATCTCCAACGCAATCCAAATGAATGACGCCTCTACGGTATCCACACGAACGTCTCACGAACCGTCACAAGATCTGCTGTAAAAGAGCCGCGGTACTAGCCACAATGGATCAGAATTTTTTTGAAGTTTTTCTCTCTAGTCTCTCTCTAAGAACGGCTAGGGTTTTTGGTTTTTGATTAATCCCTAAAGTGGCTGATATATCATATATATAGCAGTAAAAAAGAATTAATCAAAACCTAATTCCAGTAAAATTCGAATTATATATATTATATATTAATTAAGTCTTACTTAATTAATATACATATATACAAATTATCCTATTAATTTAAAATCGTAATTTAAATATTATCAATCATATTGACATATTTAAATCTTACAATTTAAATTAATTCCCCTTTAATTACGTTCTAAGTGTATGACTCTATAGGTTATTATTACGTTGGCAATAATCTTAAAATCATATTATAAAATTATAAACAGTGAGGGGCATCTTGTTATGCATCACTGCTACCCAAGTAATAATAAGATCGGTGATTCGATACAACCTTTTCGTGACCAATGTTTCAATATAATTTAATCCTTTTAACCTTGACATCCTAGATTAAACTCGAGTCATGGAATGTGTCATACTCTTCATAATTTAATCTGAGTTTTCTTGATCAATGAGTAGACTATATGAAACAAATCACTATTTGAGCATGGTCATGCATTTCATAGTCCTACTCAATCAAGAGGCCTATGGATATCACCCCAAATATATAGGAGGGTTAAATTCCATCTAGATCACTCATATTCCTCACACGATTCATGATGTACCCAATAATCACCTTTATTGTCCACCCTATTATAGGTGACTTTTGATGATATCAAAGTACATAAATTCCCATGTAGTAATATAGTGATTTCAGGTCGGAGGATCATTACATCAGCGTCACTATAAGAATTGCTAATGACACTTTGCATAATGCTCCACATAGAATTTTCATGGTGGGTCTGTCCAGTACATCGTTCTTTAACATGTACCTATGCATTGACTCAATATCTCATATATTTATGACCAATGAGATTTGGTCATCAGTCAATCCACATACTAGTCTCAATGTATCATTGTTGTCCCATTAACAATGATACTTGACTAGGGACATTTAAGAGCAATGATACTAATTGTAATTATATAATCTCATGTTCAAGTCACATATTTGAAGCTATATAATTTGTATCACTATTATAATGACTTTTATTATGCTAACATATATATAACGCAGTAAAAAAAAACATAATAAAATAATTCATTTATTCAATCAAATATAATATCAAAATGTTAAGCAATTATATCAAATAATTGGCCTTAGGGAATAAACACTAACAGTCTCCCACTTGCACTAGAGCCAATCACTCATGTATCTAATACCCATGGAACTAGTATGACCTTCGTGCTTCTGCTACGACAAAGCCTTGGTCAGTGGATCTGCAACATTATCATCTGTTGGCACTCTTCCTATATGTACATCTCCTCTATCAATGATTTCATGGATGAGATGATACCGCCTAAGTATATGCTTGGATCGTTGGTGAGATCTGGGTTCCTTATCATGTGCAATGGCTCCATTATTATCACAATATAGTTTAATCGGATCAACAATGGTTAGAACAACACCAAGTTCAGTGATGAACTTTTTAATCCATACAGCCTCCTTAGCCGCACTAGAAGCAACAATATATTCAGCCTCTGTTGTAGAATTGGCTACTGTCTCATGCTTTGAACTCTTCAAGCTAACAACACCACCATTAAGGCAAAACACAAAACCTGATTGAGACTTATAGTCATCATTTTCAGTCTGAAAACTAGCATCTGTGTAACCCTTTACTGTCAGTTCGTCTTCACCTCCATATACCAAGAATGAATCCTTAGTCCTTTTCAGGTACTTGAGGATATTCTTGACTACTGTCCAGTAACCTTCACTTGGATTCGACTGGTATCTGCTCGTCATGCTTAAAGCATACGAGACATCCGAACGAGTACATATCATTGCATACATGATAGATCCAATTGCTGAAGCATAAGGGATCTTTCTCATACGTTCCTCATCATCTTATGATTTGGGACATTGGGCCTTAGAGATCTTTACACCATGAGTCATGGGTAAGTGTCCTCGTTTTGCCTCTTGCATGCTGAACCATTTCAGCACTTTATCAATATATGTACTTTGACTTAGGACGAGCATTTTTCTCGATCTATCTTGATAGATCCTGATACCTAAAATATAGGCTGCATCGCCCAAATCTTTCATGGAGAAACATTTTCCTAACCATATTTTTACAGCCTGTAATGAAGGAATGTCATTCCCAATAATTAATATGTCGTCAACATATAATACTAGGAATACAATGTGACTCCCACTAACCTTCTTATATACACAAGGTTCATCTTTATTTTTTATAAAGCCAAACTCTTTGATTGCTTCATCAAATCGAAGATTCCAACTCCGAGAGGCTTGCTTCAATCCATAAATGGATCGCTGTAGCTTACATACCTTTCCAGCATCCTTTAGAGTGACAAAACCCTCAAGTTGTGTCATGTACACGTCCTCAAGGAGATTTCTATTAAGGAAATCAGTTTTGACATCCATCTACCAGATTTCGTAATCATAAAAGGCTGCAATAACAAGTAAGATCCTGATGAATTTAACCATTGTCACTGGAGAGAAGGTTTCTTCATAATCAACACCTTGAACTTGTTTGAAACCTTTTGCTACCAGTCGGCCTTTATAATTTTGTACATTACCATCCATGTCGGTTTTCTTCTTGAAAATCCACTTGCACCTGATTGGTTTTACCCCTTCGGGTGGATCAACCAAAGTCCATACTTGGTTAGTATACATGGAGTCCATCTCAGATTTCATGGCTTCAAGCCATTTCTCAGAATCTGGTCCATTCATAGCTTCTTGGTAGGAAGTAGGCTCATCCTGATCTATGAGCATCACATCGCCGTTTTGAGTCACAAGATATCCATAATATCTCTCGGGCTCTTAGCGTGTCCTACCAGATCTACGAATGCCTCGTGTAATTTGAGCAGGTTCACTTTCCATAATATCTTGTGGATCCTGCTCATGTTCTAACTCAGGTTCAATGATATTTTGTGGTTCTCGAATTTCTTCGACTTCTACTTTCCTCCCATTGTTTTTCCTTTAGAGACAAATTCTCTTTCTAGAAAAATACCAGTTCGAGCAACAAACACTTTGTTCTAAGAAGGTTTATAGAAATAATACCCTTTTGTTTCCTTTGGGTATCCCACAAAATTATATTTGTCAGATTTGGGTCCGATTTTGTCAGAATCCAAACGTTTTACAAATGCCTCGCAACCCCAAATCTTCATGAATGACATACTAGGATGTTTCCCAGTCCACATCACATATGGTGTCTTCTGAATCGTCTTTGTAGGAACACAGTTAAGTGTGAATGTTGATGTCTCTAGGGCATGATCCCAGAAGCTTATTGGAAGATCTGCATGACTCATCATTGATCGTACCATGTCCAACAAGGTGCAATTTCTACTCTCAGATACACCATTCCATTGTGGTGTTCCTGGTGGAGTGAGCTGTGATATAATACCACAATCCTTTAGAAGGTCATCAAAGTCTTAACTTAAGTATTCACCTCCTCGAACGGATTGAAGGGCTTTTATGCTTTTGCCAAATTAATTTTGAACTTCATTCTTGAATTCCTTGAACTTTTCAAAGGATTCAGATTTGCATCTCATAAGATACATATATCCATATCTACTGAAGTCATCAGTAAATGTAATGAAATAATAAAACCTACCTCTTACTAACGAACTCAGTGGTCCACATACATCACTATGTATAAGTCCCAATACATCGCTAGCCCGTTCACTGTGTCCAGTGAAAGGGGATTTAATTATCTTGCCTAATAAAGAAGACTCACATTTCTCATATGATTCAAAATCAAATGAATCCAAAACCCCATCTTTATGGAGTTTGGATATGCGTTTCTCATTTATATGGCCTAAATGACAGTGCCAGAGATATGTCAGATTTGAATAATTTGATTTAAATCATTTTGTATTTATGTTATAGATAGGCATTTATAAATCAAGAATATAAAGACCATTAAATAATTGTGCAACACCATAACATATTTTATTTAAGTAAAACGAACAACGGTTGTTCTTTATTAAAAATGAAAGACCTTTCTTGTAAGACCCCGAATTTTATGAAATAAAAGTATTCAATTTTTCTTATAATTACTATTCAGTAAATGGTTAAATTGATAAAAAGGTTAAAGTTAAGGGTGATATATGTAAATATTTTAAATAAGCAAGTGTTTATATAATACTCATTGTTGTTGGGGAATATTCGTTTGGTCGTGGAATATTCTTACTGTCGAAGAATATTAAATGCGATACAGTAGTGACCATTTGTGGGCCCCATAATGAGAATAAGCATCGGATGAAGAAAATAACAAATTTGAGTTTTTATAAATAACGAGCGTAATCGTATCACTAATTAACTTTGTTGGAATACCAAATTGGGGTAAAGTAAAGTAATATGCGTTGTTGCACAGTAGCACACGATATTGCACAATATTTTTGAATTATTGATTCTTACGTAAGAAGGCATTACTCAATAATTGTTATAGTAATTACTGTTCAATATTTTAATTTATTGATTCAATAATTGCTACATTGATATTTTTTATTATTGTTGTTCAATAATTGTCACTGCACAATATCTCCATTATCAGATAAATTCTTTTGTATTTGAATAATATTATTAGAGAGTATTATTGGCAATGTCTAAGGAAGTTCTGTCTAGGAAAGGGGTTTGGTCACCTAATTGCGCGCCAATAAGGAGAAATCCTTATCGGAAAGCCCCATCTTTCCTGGAAACGACCTCGTTGTCATAATTGTGATTCTGTAATATTATTTGTGAATAATTAATTATTGATTTATATGAGAATGAAATATTTATTATGTGGATATAAATGATGAATAGAAAAATATTTATTTTGTGTGGATATAAATGAAGGAATTAATGCTGAGGTGTTTTATCAGTATTTTGTCGGAATGGAGGAATTCTTAGAAAAGTGTCAATTGTTGAAAAGTGATATTTTATCTGACATTATAAATGTATAATGTGGTTATATAATAATGGTGATATTTTCACACTAAATTCACGGTGCATGAATCAAATGAGAGAAATCTAGAAATCAAAAGAAGAATAAAATATGAGATTTTCAGAAAAATTAGTTTATTACTTGATTTTGTAAAATCCATAACTCGTTGTGTATAATGAGTTAGGAGATGAGCCATATATCAAAAGAAAGCCCTGTAAGTAAGCTAACCGTAGAAATTTGAATCACCCAAATATTCTTTGTGGATTCATCGTGGTGACGGTTTTAGTGAAACTGGTACGAGTGACTTATAGTCCGAAAGTCAAATCAGTGTTTTTAAAGCTCTATTGCGGTTGGTATGATTTTTGGATATGTTATACATATATAAGTTGAGTATATGTACACAAATTTTGAACCGTTAAAAATTAACGTATGATTTGTTATGAATTTTAAGAGGTGTTAAAAATTATCCGTTTGTGGAATTCGGATATTTTCTGCTTGGAATTTGGAAAAACTTAAAGCTACAAAGTTGTAGAGAATTCGATTTCGTATAAAATGGACATAAAATTAGTATTTTTCTGATAAAAGGGCTATTTATTATGAATTTTTGAAGTTTCAAAAATTAAAATATTTTTATTAAAATTATGGGTGGGACCCACTTTTGTTTTTTCAAAACATGTGGGCTGAAAATTCTTCCAAGATGGCTGCCCAGCAATTCAGGATGGGCATGAGTAGAATGAAGAAGAAATAATAATAATATTTTATTATTTTAGTCTCCTATGACGTTCTAGCATTTTCCTATAAATAGGCACTTAAGTTAGAATTGAAAATCACACCAGAAATATAAGTTTTCTCTCTCTATATTATCGAGCGTATTTTTGTGAGTATTTAGATATTTTGAGAATTGCTATTCACTGCAAGTTTTCTTCGACTTTACATCCGATATTCCAGTCAGAAATACTGCTATTTTAATTTGAGGTAAGAGATTGTAAGGGTTATTATGTTTTTCAGTTTCGTAATTTTTCAGACCCTAAAAAATTCTGAAAAAATTTAAAATGATAATTTGATGAGTTTTCTAGATTGTGCCAAAAAATGACGATTTTTGAATGTATAGATTAGGAGTTATGAATTTTATGGGAAAAGACTATTTTAAAATTAAACCCTTATAACTACTTGTGGTTAACTTCGAAATTGGTAAACTTTTTATTGGGAGTACATGTATATAACAGATGTATACTCTGTAAATTTTGGAATTTTTGGATAAAAGTACAGTTTATGATAAATGTCTAAATATTCGACAGTTTTGGCCATATGAAAAATAGTAAATGAATTTAAAAAATTCCGAGAAAAATATATGTTCAATATGAGACTATATTCTGCTAAATCCCAGAAAAGAAAATTTTCTGGGACTGATTTGGTATTTTCCATGAAAATAGACTAGTTGTGAATAAATGAATTAAATATGTTATGTGAAGTAAGAAAATTGGAAAATAAGATTTTATGGCTTGAGAATCCTATATAGTATACGCAGATTTTTTGATGAGAGTTTTGGTTATTGGTGATGAAATCTTATGAGTTTGTTATTTTAGGATGATTAAATGCATTAATTAGTAAAGTGAAAATAATTAAAATAAATTATTTATAAGTTTAAGAAATGATTAAAATATTGTGATAATATTAATAATATTAGATTATGAGATTATTAAGTGATTTATAATATTTGGATTAAGTTGTTATGAATCATTGATTTAAAATATTATTTAATGATTAATAATATTTATAAATGAATTTTATGTTATTATATAATGAATAATATTAAATGGAGTTTATAATATAATGAATAATGTTATTATCTTCGTCAAATATTCGCTGAAATATTATTCTTTGTTCAAATCATTTTTGGTACAATATTATTCTTGAATTTTACTCCACAAAGCAGTATCATGTTGACAATTTAGATATTATTGAATTCTGGATAAATTAAATTGTTAAAGTCTTTAAACTTTATTACTTATCTCATGTGATTGATTCTTTATATCCTTGTCATGATCCTCATGCTTATATTGTGATGAAAGTCATCTTTGGACCGTAGTGCATAGATGGACTGTTGTTTATTGGTTTTACAATTGTATGCCTTTGGCCTGTAGTGCAAAGAAGAATTGTTGGTTGATATCTTTGGCCTATAGTGCAAAGATAACCTGTTATTGAATATCTTTGGCCCGTAGTGCAAAGATGACCTGTTGTTGAATATCTTTGGCCTATAAGTGCAAAGATGACATGTTGATATCTTTGGCCTGTAGTGCAAAGATGAACTATTAATGAATATCTTTGGCCTGTAGTGCAAAGATGAATTTATTAGTATGATTATGAACAGGAACTGTGATTTGGTATAACCATGATCTTTGATGTTTCAGGAAAAGACAAGTGATGAAAATTATCTTCGTCTTGGATGAGAAGAGGAATTTAGAACCACAATTATGATTATGAGTTATTCACATGATTGTGGAAAAGAACTGTTGATTGATGTTACAGGGATAAAACATTGTTGGTGGACTTTTAATATGGAGAATATAATAGACTTTATGGTCTATTTGACTCTTCTAATGGATTGCTCGTTCCGCTGCAACTATGATTAAAATTTTTTATCATCTACCATATGTTCTAAATCTTTGATTCATTACTGATGAAGGATATGGATAATTTAATTATCTTTAGTCATGATATTCTTTACTAGGCTAGTTGTGGTTTCACCTTTTGCTTCACAATTCCTTTCGGTGTAATAAAGGGTGTATTTGGGATGAAATGGGGTAATGAGGGAATATAATGGTGGTCTCTAGCTGTGGAGGTTCTCCCTAAATAGTATAGAAATAATTTGATTGAGAACTTAGAATAGTGTATTGTATTTTATACATCATTTAGTAGTTATATTTGGTGAATCAAATAGGGTGAGGCGAACCCAACGTTGGAAGGGTGTTTTGCCACTATCATACAAGACGTCTAACGACATGCGACTTCGTGTTATCATAAGACAGGGTTGTGCACATCCACTTGCTGAGTATATCTATGAGCACTACCTATATAATCTGGGAGTTTGGATGAAATATAATTCTCAATTAGAGACAGTGGAGATAATTATATGTCAAGAGAAGACTCACCATTGGAAAGAATATGATAGTAATCTTCTTGTTTTTCTTTGGGGTCTATTGGGTTAACCAAGGATAATTCTACAATCTTATGATATCTATTATAACTTAAATGCATGGCCTCCCATGTACAAATGTTTCCTTGAGCATTTTCCGAAGATTTTAATTTCTAAAATAGTTATTGACTGTGTTAGGTTTGTGATATTCATGAACGCAATCAAATTGCACAAATTAAGCGGAAGCATGGAAAATCAGAGTATTAAAATTTTATAAACCATATACCTGGATCATCCTTTATGCGCAATTATTAATTAAACAAAAAGATAAAGAACAAGAATCATACCCTTGAAGATTCGAGCTTCCTCAGGTACAAGTTCACCTCTAATCTTTTCGCGTTTAACTTGAATCCACCGGGTTTGGTTCCTTCCTTTGATCAACGTTAGCCACCCAACACTATAAGAAAAAAGCTTAAGTCCGATGGAATAACCCGTCGGATATAAGCCTATTCATTCGAAACTATATTATTCCCGACGGAAATATCCGTCAGATATTCGGTCGTAAATATTCGCGTCGGATATTCATTATCCTCGACGAACGTATCTCCGACGGATGTTTGTCGAACATTAACTATCTTCGACAGAATATATAGGACGAAATTTTCCGTCGAATATAACAGTACCTATTTTCGACGGATGTATTCCCTCGGAATTATATTATTTTCGACTGAAAACTAAAATAACCCACTATTCATTAAAATTGTCTAATTATTAACTTCGACGGAATTTGCGTCGGAGATAGAGCGTTTACGACGGATACGTTCCGTCGAAGATAACGTATGTTTGACTGAAATTAGGATATTTCGGTATTTATTAAAAATTGATTATTTTTTAACTCCGAGGGAAATTCCGTTACAAATACCCTATTCCGTCGGAATTAACTATCCTTTTTTTTAATTGCAGATTTTAAAAGTTCAGTTTCCAGGTGTTTAAACTCATTAATGTACCTGTAACCTGTTACAACCCAATACACAGTAATATAAACCTGTATCTCACATTCAAATATGCAACGTAGCACTAAAACTTAATCTTCAACTCATTATCATTCACATTCACATTCAAATATCCACCAAAACGTATTATAAGCTAACCAATAACAAATATAAGCTAATGTTCCATAAATGTTAAATAATATAATTTAGAATAGTTGTACAGATGCAATTAGACAATACAATATATAAAAAAGTTCTATAATAACATGAATATATACAAATGAACTATAAACTAGTAAAAGTATCATCATCAGGAGGTGAGGTGAATTATTTTCGCTCGTGTATGGAAATCAGACTCGTGCTCCTGCTCATCATCGCCAGCCTAATCGCCATTGCCACCTTGTTGATAGAATCAAAAATATAAATCAGTAGTCCATATAAATATATGTGAGAATTAACAAACTAGCCTTAATTGAAAAATATAAACAATAAGAATACCTGAGTAGGTGGGGGCGGACGAAAAGCCTCCTCCAAGAGGGTAATCACCATCTGGAGAATCTCGGCGCTCCAAACGTCGAACTGCTCCCGTGGTAATCACGTACTCTCTGCAGAGGCCCCTGCTATAATATCCTGAGCAATCTGGTGAAGACGAGAACTGGAAGGCAACTGCTGACGCCGAAAGACCGGATCGGTATGGAACCTATCCGACATGGCCCCTATCAACCGCCGGAAGATATCTTCATCTAAGCCAGCGCCCCTATGAGATGGTTCGACATGTGCTCTCGGACGCTGGCGCTGGCTGGACTCTATAAAGAGATACAAATTCGCTTACTAATAATAATTTATATAATGTAATAAATTCGGATAATTTCGTGAAACATAAAAAATATTACCTCCAGGAAGTGTATATGCGGGTATCCTCGGCAGACCCAACACTCGATATCTGCAAGTACTGCTAGTAGGGGGATCCTGAGACGCGACCTATAGTCTCAGCTCCTCATCCCGATCTAATACAATATCGGGAAGAGGGGTGGTGGAATCTAACGGCTCAGAACCCCTCCTAATAGTCTCCAGCTCAGCTATACGCTCGTCCCGAAGCCTCTGAAATCGGTCTTTTAATGTATTCCGTATGCGTATGTTAATTATATCATTTTATTTACGATTGAATATTATTAAAAGCTAAATAGTAAGATGAGTTTTACCCGTATAGCTAAAGTTTCCTGAGACAAAGCACGCTCGTCCTTAGGCGTGTGGGCTCGATCCTAAAACTCTAGAATAATAGGATCTTAGCCCAAGGTCCTCCCCAATGCCTAATACAAACAATCATAAAATAGGTCTTAAGTATTTATGTGAGAACTTGACACATAAATAACTAAATACAACGCACTTACCATCTTCGCCTCCTCGAACGACTGAGAACCAGTGGTGTGTACTATCCGGAGCTGACCACGGTTCTTCTTTGCTCTTTCAGACTTTTTTCTTGAAGTCATCAGCCTCCCAGTGAGCACACATAGCCTCCCAGGCTAAATCGGAGACTATGCGGGGCTGATGATCTCGATGGTGGTCCCGGTGGTCCACAACCCGCCAGGCTACCTTCTATCGCATCTAATCTGACCATCCGGAGTAATTTACAAAGAACGTGATGCTCAATCACATCAATCACCAATTTAATCGAGAGATGCTCGGGTCAAATCGATAATAAACATATAACAAAAGATTATTTAAAATTAAGAACAATTGATTTCTTCATCCCAATACAACTATGTAGTGATAATATGCTTAACTAACGTGGAACTCCCGCAAGACGGTCTACATAAAAGTGGCATCGTATCGCGCATACTGACTTAACCGCATGCACCCTCTCGGGAGATGCGTCAAACAAATTGCGTGTAGGGTGTGCTTAGCCACCGGGTCTAGTATACTACAGAAAAAATATAACAATATGTGTTATGTGAATTGTGTTTTGCAATAACTGATAGAAATAGTATGAATATATTAACACTTACTGCTGGGCGGACGACCAAAGATACCGAGGTTCGTCCCTCAGTGTCATCGACGAGGTGCATCTGTAATAATTGTATTTAACATAGTATTTCAATAATCATTGTAATTAATGCATCTTGAGATATATTTAAATCCTAGTTAAGATAACTTACTCGCGCTTAAAGAAGAGCCTTCATCGTGGCTACCGTCTCCAATACCGGATCGCCCACCACCTCGACGACCTCCACCGCTATGTCTAGCCATGAATATCCTACTGCAATAACAAAATTGGTAGATTACGAATATGTAAGGTTTAACAATATGAGGTAAGTACTAATATGAATGCCCATTTCAATTACGCACGTCATCAAACCCATCAGAATCAACGTGTATATCATTCTCGGATTCGGTATCTTCTTCATCCTCAGTTTCAAGATCAGTTTTATCATCGTTATCATCCTCAACAACTACATAATCATTTATGTGTACGTTGGCCTCGACATCCTCATTGTTAGGTACGTCAATGACATCAATATTCACCACATTTTCAGCATGGAACACTACGGCCAATGGGTTGCTCACATCTTCTTGCAACGCCTCATCCATACCAAACATGTTATCAGCATTAAATGAGTGTGTTTTAGTAGTAACTACTGTGTACCAGGGACTTCGAGTATTTACGACATTAGGAGCGTAATACACTTGAGTCACTTGACTTGCTAACACGCATTATCGCCATCGGACTTTATCACCGACTTGATATCCACTACCGTATACGATCAACTTTAACCCCTTTTCAAAGATCAAACCATTTACACTTAAATGTAACTACCTTTTTGTCGCCGTGATAATTGAGCATAACTACATCCTGTAAACGACCATAGTAATTGGACTCAGAATCTTGGTAGCAGCTTCTTAACACCACAACCCCAGAATTGACTGATGTGAGTTCATGCAAGTCATCGACTCTAAATCTTTACCCATTCATGATGCAACCAGGAAAAGAACTAACAACTTTGTAAGGTCCTCAGATGACATCTATAAAACGCTCAGAAATATTCTCCGCTTCAACCCTTTTCTTAAACCACTGTTAGAAATTAGCATTAGTGAATGTTTCCAATTCTGCTGCAGTAAAAGTTGGGTTAGAAGCATGCGCTTCCTCTTCGAATGAACTGCGATATTAGTAAAATGTCTTTAACATATATAGAGATGACTACACTTGTAAATTGTACTAAATGGAGTAAATAAGCTTAGACTTACGTGATGCATGATGATACTTCGGGCATATTTAGAAGCACATATATAGATACAATATTCAACTCTTTGTCGCTTAAGTAAGTCAGCGTCTCAGGGCCAAATGGTTTAGCCGGATATGAGAATACAACTAACTCATCATCAGCATGTGTCATTGGACCAACAACCTCATTCCTTTCTAAATGGTTGTGCTTCGTTGAGATAACATCGTCAAAATACAATGAGTAGAAGTTGACAAGCTCTTCCTCTATATATCGTTCAGCAATAGAACCCTCTACACGAGCTTTGTTCTTGACCTTTTGTTTTAAACGGTGCATATACCTACGATAAATAATATGCAGATAAATTGAAGTATTATTAATATGAGCAGGATAGAGCAATTAGCAGTTTATATATTACCTCTCAAAAGGATACATCCACCGATATTGCACCGGTCCTCCAAGTTTGAGTTCATACGGCATATGAATAGGCAGATGTTCCATCGAGTCAAAAAATCCTGGAAGGAATATCATTTCAAGCTTGCACATGGTAAGCACAATATTCTTCTCCATCTGCTCGACATCACTGTACTTAATTATAGTTGAACAAATATCTTGAAAGAAATTTGAAAGTTCGGTCAATGCATCCAGAACTTTTCTGGGTAACATCTCACGAAATGCAATTGGAATCAACTTCTGCATGAATACATGACAATCGTGACTCTTGAATCCAAAAATTTTCAATTGCTCAACCTTAAAACAACGTGTTATGTTCGACGCATATCCATCTGGGAGCTTCAACCCACAAACCCACTTACAGACGTCTTCAACTTGTTGCTTAGTAAGATAAAATGGAGCTTTAGGCTTCGTAGTGTTAGGGCGAAGCCACAATTCTGGCCTAATGTTCAATGCCTCCAAATCTTTTCGAGCATTGTCATTGTCTTTAGTTTTACCACTCGCATCTAACACGGTGTAAAACAAGTTCTCGAAAATATTCTTTTCGGTATGCATGACATCTATATAATGACGAACTGAAAGTGTGCTCCAATACAACAACTCAAACCATATAGGCAAGTGTGTCCAATTATGAGTCTTCCCGTATCCGGCTGCTCTCAATTTACTGTGTTCCTTCCCCGACAAAGGAAAATCAAGTTGATTCAACCAGCCCAAGACCTCACTGCCCGACAGCCGACCAATAACCCCCTTCTTCTCTATCTTTCTGTTGAACTGTACAGATATCTTTCTGTAATTGTGATCAAGAGGCAAGAATCTACGAGCAGTTCCATAGAAACTACATTTCCGCCCATGCTGCAACTAGTTGCCTTGCACATCCCCCATACACACTGGATAGGACAGCTTCCCGTGAATTGACCAACCACTAACCATCCCAAGAGCCGGAAAGTCAGTGATAGTCCATAACAGGGCTGACTTTATCACAAAATTCTCGCATATCGATTTATCATACGTCTAAACCCCTGTCTCCCACAACATCTTTAGTTCATCCACTAACGGTCGAAGGTACACATTAAGGTCTTTTGTAGGACTTTTATCCCCCTGAATGAGTAAAGTCAAAAACAAATATAGATCCCTCATGCACATTGCCGGTGGAATATTATAAGCGACCATAATGACTGGCCAAACTGAGTACGTCTGGCTAAAATTATTAAAAGGGCAAAAACCATCATTAGCCATGTCAAGCCTAATATTCATAACTTCTTCCTCAAACTCAGGATAATTTACATCAAATCTCTTCCATTCATCTCCATCCGCTGGGTGAGTCAGCTGACCAGACATGACATCCCTTGTTCGATGCCAACTCATATGTTGAGCCGTATGAGACGACATGAATAGCCGCTGAAGTCTCGGCTCAAGTGGAAAGTACTGTAAGATTATCATAAGAACATATTTCTCCTTCCCCCAACATTTTGTAACCTTGTAGCGCGATAAGCTGCATATATCACACTGTCCCTTATCTCTGTCCTCCCCATAGTATAACATGCAATCCTGCTCACAAGCATCGATTTTCTAATACCCCATATTTAACCCCTTGACCATCTTCTTCACTTCGTAATAATTCGCAGGAATAGTATGATCCTTGGGTAAGAACTGTCCAATTATAGCGAGCAAATCGTTGAAACCTCTCTCACTACAGTCGTGCTCATTCTTGAAGTGTAAGAGCTTTCATCCTTTGTAGAAAGCTTGGTGTCCGTATCATTTCCCGGATACAACGCGACCCCAGATTCAGATAGCAACTTGTAAAAGGCAGCAGTTGTATCATTTGGCACTTGCTTCGCACTGCTTGAAGAAGGTTCATATTCAGCCCAGTCAATAGTAGTAGGGCCATAAGCATCGACCAACATCTCAACTGGATCATAGTGTTCGACGTATGAATCCCGTGGAATTGGTTGTTCCACAATATTTTCAATCACTTCTGATTCCCCGTGATGAGTCCATACGAAGTACCCATCCACAAATCCATGAGAAAATAAGTCGAATTTAATCTCGTCGACTTTCTTCCAAATCAGATTTTTACACTTGACACACGGGCATCGCATCTTCCCGTTCGGATCATCCGTATGTTCTAGTGCTTTGTTCAAGAAATCTAAAACCCCAACACGATAAGCTTAGACTAATCCCCTCCCATCATTGGGTATCCTACGGTGCATCCAACTCCGGTCGGCTGGCATTTTTAACTATACAGAAGTACGCATTAAGTTAATTTGGATATTCATGCGTGAATTAGATTTACCTAGTATCTCTACAGGACAGGGGTAAGGCTTCTATCCCGTTATTGGATGCGTCTCGTCACTAGTGCAAACACGTTGAGTACATTTCATGAGTTTTAAGAAAATTTCGGCAGCACCTCCCCATGGTCTCCAGGCACACAAAATAGACTAAGATAACTTAATCTAAGTATGCACTCAGAGAACATATAGAGATAACAGTCGATTAATCCTCAAAATAAGAAAAAAATGTACCATTTCGTATTTGCACCGGCCTAAGTGAGAGACATAACATCCAATAACAGTCCCAAATTGGGGACTGTTCGACATTCACCCCTACTAAGTGTATGTCAAACGACTTTCTAAGTTTCAAAGTATAGTACATATATAATTGAAAATGCTACTTAGTTTATTGAAAATTGTGGCAAACTAATCAAATGTTACTTAGTTTATGAGAATTGTTATGTGGAATCTCTACTTGAGTCGGCAACCGGGGAAAAAAAAAGGGTCGTAGTTCTTGTTGTGTCCTATACTCGAATAATAAAGTTAATTCAATTACTACAAACATTTCTCGCTGTTCCATCATAACAAATGACAACATCCCCAAGGAGTTCCATTAAGCTATTGAACAAAGTTTCAGCTTAAGCAACCCTCTAGATGAACGAACGATCACTTCTCTGCTAGGAATGAATCATCTCCCCATATAGGTCCAATCTATGATATACGATTCAACCTCACCACTCAAGAATTCCTCAAATGGATAGTTCTCATACAAGAGGTGAGACGTTCTGTGAGAACTACCCATATGAGGAATTCAGAGTGGTCAGAAGCTGTTTATATCATGGATTGGACTCATATGGGGAGATGATTCATTCCTAGCAGAGAAGTGATCGTTCGCTCATCTAGAGGGTTGCTTAACCTAGAACTTTGTTCAACAACTTACTGGCACTCCTTCCCATTTGCCATCATCATTATGATGGAGCGATGAGGAATGTCTGATGAATTCAATTACCTTTATTATTCGAGTATAGACACAAACAGAACTACAAACACTTTTTTTAATTATTCTTAGAGGAACCTATTGAGTACTATTAGGCTGAAGCTCGCTATGTCGAAAACCTGCATACAAGAAAGAGTACATATATGTAGGGAGAGTGTTATTGCATTTATATATTGAAAATTGTGGCAAACTAAGAAAATGCTACTTAGTTTATTTTGCCAATGATAATAAACTAAGTAAGTGGTACTTTGTTTATGAAAAATGTTATTTGGAATCTATAGAGACTACTGTTCGACATTCACTCCTACTTAGTTTATTTTGCCAATGTGAACTAAGTAAGTGGTACTTAGTTTATGAGAATTGTTATTTGGAATCTATAAAGACTACTGTTCGACATTCACTCCTACTTATTTTATTTTGACAATTATAAACTAAGTGGTACTTAGTTTATGAGAATTATTAAAAATCTATAAAGACTACTGTTCGACATTCACTCCTACTTATTTAATTTTATTTAATTTAATTTAATTTAATTTAATTAAATTGAAATTATTTGATTATATTTTATTTATTCTTTATTGAATTGAATTCTATTTGTATTATATTAAATATTTGTAAATATTTTTTATTAAATTTAATTTATTTATTAAATTAAATAAACTTTGTTTGATTTTATTTAATTTACTTCAAATTAGTTTATATTTTAATATTGGGACTAATTACTAATATTATCAAAATAATTCTGACAAAATCTTGCAAATGCATACATCTCACAGAATTTTTGTCAAAAATTCAGTCAAAAATTGCAAATATATCAAAATTAAAAACAGTCCTAAAATAAGTTAAATTCAAGATTGAAAACTAATTAAATTACATAAACAATGCAAACAATATATACTGCATAATTATCCATTCTCAATCAAAATATATACCAAATTTTAGCCCCAAATTTTAGCCTCAAATCCAAATTTCAGTCAAATATATAACAAAATTTTAACCCTATACCAATTTCAGCCTTAAATCCAATTGCCAAAGCCAAATTGATGCACATACAGTAACCAATTAAGGAATTTACCAATTTTTAGACTCAAATCAATATATACATACAATATAAAAATAATTCAATCTACTGATTTTGTACATCATCATCAAAATGAAACAATATTTGAACTCATACCTTTTGGAGCTAATAAACTGTCCTGCGTATGGTGGTGGTGGTGGTGGTGGTCGGCGGCTGGAGGAAGAAGGCATAGAACTAAGATGGTGGTGGTGGTGGTCAGCGACTAGAGGGGCGCCTGGCGGTGGGGGAGAACTGATCGATCGCGAGAAGGGCTTGCACGTGGTCTGGCGTGATGGAGGTGTTGAGTGGCAAGTGGTAGGAGATGAGAGTGAGATAGGAGAGACTGAGATGAGAGAGTTAGAGAGGAGAGATATAAAACTGATAGAATACGGGGAGACGCTGGCCTGAGTCAGTCGAATAAGTTTTATAAGATATTTCCGACGGAATATCCGTCGGACCTACGTCCCTCGGAATTAACGTATCTTCGACGTACAGTCCCTCAGAAATAACCATAATTTCGTCGAATTTAAGTTTCGCGCTGGCGAGAAATTTGGCGCCATATGAGGTCTTATATTCCCGACGGAATTTTCTCGGAAATAAACTATTTTGGACGAAATTATTTGTGACCTAATATTTCGTCGAAATTATATTAATTTCGACTGAATACAGTCCGTCAAATTTCGTTCCGTCGGGATTAGTCGATTTTCTTGTAGTGCTAGTGTTTGACCTGTAGAGGTGATCCACCAAGGAAGAAGAAATATTCAAGAATATGGGTATTTGGCAAAACCCTAGTTTTTCTATCTCTCATAGAAAGGGGTGTACTCTCCCAACTATTGGAATTACGTATTCTGTGAAAACGTCAACCACCATCCCACCCATAATAAGACTCCTCTTATTTATAGATGTGGGCAATCCTCCTTAACAATTAATAAATTGGGTTTTATTTTAATTAATTAAAATCCTTTAATTAATTACACTCCCAATCTTATTAGGAATAATTAATTAAACTCTTTTAATTAATTAGCCTCCTAATCTTATTAGGATATTTGAGAGTACTTTTATTAATTAATTTCCAAACTCCTTTAGGAATTAAATAATAATAATAGTAATAATAATAATAATAATAATAAGCCTCATCTTATTAATTTATATTTAATATTTCCAAAATATTAAATAATAAATATTTAGCTATTTAATTTATTCTATCACCATAGATTAAATTAAAGGGATAAATAATATTTTGGTCACTGTACTAGGGTCCGGTTTTCATTGTGGTTACCGAAACTTTTTTTATTACAATCGAATAAATGTACTCTCTCAAATATTACAAAATGGTCATTAATTTTAATTTTCGTTCAAAAAACAAACGGAAATGCTTAGTAGACTAACAGAATCCACGTGGCACTGAGGTGGCACGTAGGGTCCACTCCCACGTGGATCTGTAGTCAAATGTAATACATTTTTTGGTTATTGTACTAGGGTCCGCTTTTCATTGTGGTTACCGAAACCTTTTTTGTTACAATAGAATAATTGTACTCTCAAAAATTACAAAATGGTCATTACTTAAAAATTATTATTATTTAAAAATTATTAATTATTTAGAAATTATTATTATTTAAAAATGTTGAAAGTCAATGTTGAAATTATTATTACTTAAAAATTATTATTACTTAAAAATTATTGTTATTTAAAAATTATTGAAACTCAATGTTGAAATTAATATTACTTAAAATTATTATTATTTAGAAATTATTATTATTTAGAAATGTTGAAAGTCAATGTTGATCGATTCAAGAAAAGAAAGGGTCTTTTTCTTTTTAAATAATAAAATACTATTAATAATAATAATTTTAAAATAATAATAATAATAATTTTAATAATATCTAGAACTTCAGAGTAAAATTAATAGTATTGTATAACAATAATTTTAAAATAATAATAACAATTTTAATAATAATAATAGTAGTATTAATAATAATTTCAAAATAATAATAATAATAAAAATTAATTTTATAAAATTAATTGTATTTGGACCCTAAGACAAAGAACTAAAAAGTGTATTATCCCTTTAAACAAAGTGGAGTAGTAAAATTTATTATCTTTAAATAATAATAATAATAATAATAATAATAATAATAATAATTTCAAAAGAATAATAATAGTAATAATAATAATTTTGAAATAATAATAATAATAATAATAATAATAATAATAATAATAATAATAATAATAATAATAATAATGTTTAAATAATAATAATTTCAACATTGACTTTCAACATTTTTAAATAATAATAATTTTTAACTAATAATCATTTTGTAATTTTTGAGAGTACATGTAAGACCCCGAATTTTTTTTTAATAAAATGGAATTTCCTCTATTTATTATTTTGAAATATTAAGGGTTGAATTGATTAATGTGGTTAGTTATGAGTAAAATGCGCGACTATTTTAAAATAAACAGGTGGTTATAAAATATTCATTGTTGTCGGGGAATATTCGTTTGGTCGTGGAATATTCTTGCTGTCGGAGAATATTAAATGCGATAGTGCGCAGATCTTTTGTGGTCCCCATGAAAGCGATTGGATGAAGAAAAGACAAGTATGAGTTGTTTATAAATAACGGCGTAGTTATTCTGAATTATCTTGTTGGAATAAATTGGTTAAAACACAAGATGTCGCATTGTTGCACAAGAGTACTGCGGTATTGCACCAATTATTGATTCTTACGCAAGAAGGCGTTACTCAATAATTGTTCCAATGAATTCTTCGCTCAGATATTTTATTTTATTGATTAAATAATGTCTGCGTTGATATTTTATATTCTTGTTGTTTCAATAATTGTCACTACACAATATTTTCTATTATCGAAGAAATAATTCATATTATTAGAAAATATTATTGGCAATGTCTAGAAAGTTCCGTCTAAGGAGAGGTTTGGTCACCTAATTGCTTTTAGTGAGGAGAAATCCTTATTGGAAAGCCCCTCTTTCTGAGGAACGGCTGGTTGTCGATCTTTGTGATTACGTAATATTATTTGTGAATAATTAATTATTGATTTATATGATGAGGGAAATATTGATTTTATGTGGATATAGATGGAGAAAATTTTTAAAGTGACAATTGTTTAAAATTGATATTTTATCTTTTCTGATAAAATAATATTTTATTATATTATTATAATATAATAATGATAATATTTTTACAATGAATGTGGGATATATGAGTATATGAGGAAGAAGAGTATTTTTGTTGCAAAAGTTGTTTAACACATGTTTTGTGTCGGTGGACCCCATTTCTTGACTGAAATTTGATTATAGCTTGTAAAATCATCCGTATATGGATTTCGGTCAATTTCTGTTTGGAATTTAGAATAACTTTCTTCTGTAAAGTTGTAGAGAATTGAATTTCCTATAAAAAGTCGCGAGATTCGAATTTTCTGACAAAAGGGCTATTTGTTATGAATTATTGAAGTTCCGAAGTTCCGAAATAATTGATTTTTGGGAGTTTTAGTTAATTATTTTGAGAAAAACGTTTTTTGTGCAATTAGTAGGCTCACATGTGTTATAAATGATCTGAATTCAGATCTTCAAAGTTGGGCTAAGGAAATTTATAATATATATTAATATTTTATTAAAGTTTTTGTTTTGGTGTTCTAAGCATTTGTCTATAAATAGGGTGCTTAGGTTAGAATTGAAAATCACAACAGAAACTGAAGTTTTCTCTCTATTTTTCTCTCTATAATATCGAGCGTATTTTGTGAGTATTTTAGTACTTTGAGTATTGCTATACGGTGCAAGTTCTTTCAAAGACTTATATCCGATATTCCGATCAATACTTATTCTTTCCGAGGTAAGAGATGTTATTTTTATTGAAAATGATATTATTTCTTCAATATCATTATCTTTGAAATATTGGTTGGAAATTTTTATCAAATTTGGAACTTTTTCATGTCGGGAGTTACTTATTCATGAGTTCTTATCCACGAGTTACTATTCATGAGTTACTATTCACGAGTTACTATTCACGAAGCGTGATGATATTTTTTTGTGAAATTTCTATCTTTTGAGGTTGGAGTTATTTATTCACGATACGCAGACTATTCACGTATCTGACCTTTATTCACGAATACGACACTATTCACAAAAAATTAAATTTCTTTTACGTGTCCAAGATTGTCGGTTATGATTCTATCTTTGATTGGATCTATGTTTTGATCATTTTGAATTTTACTCCACACTCGATTACTTATGAAGTATTGTTAAACTTGGATTGTGTAAAGTACGAATCCTTAATATTTGTTCTTTTGTTTCACTGGATTCGTTTTCTTTAAAATATTTTTCATCATCCTCAGTCCTAAATGATGATATTACTGAATATCTTTGGCCTGTAGTGTAAAGATGAATGATTTCTTAATGAATATCTTTGGCTCGTAGTGCAAAGATGAGCAGTGTTGAGATGAACATGTGATCGATTAATATCTTTTGGCCGTAGTGCAAAGATGAACATGTGTTTAGATGAACATGACCGGTCGATGAATATCTTTTGGCAGAGTGCAAAGATTAATATTTGATTCGGATATATATTGATTGATGTTCTGAGGATAAAATATCGTTGATGAACTTTTAAATTCATATATAGAAGATATTAGTTTGCATTCTCTACTTAACTCTTCTAATGAATTATTATTTCAGCTGCGAAGATTGATTTAAAACCTGGTTGTCTATTATATTCTATTAGATTTTTCCTGTTGAGGACTAACGATAATTTGTTCTATATTATCTTAGTCATAATGTTCTTTACTGGGCTAGTTGAGCTCACCCTTTTCCTTGTTGTTCCATTTTTTTTCTCGGGGAGGCGAGAATGTAGCGAGTACTAGTCGAGGTGTGGAATGATGGTTCTAGAAGTTGTTCTAGTAGTCCTCACTATTCTGTAAAATAGTGTATTAATAATTGTAATGATGACTTATTTGAGTGTGAATATTGTCTAGATGATAATATTTGTATTTAAACTCATAGTTTTTATGTTGTATTAATAAAGTTGTAGTTGTTTCTGTACCATGTATTTGGCGACTCAGAATGGGTGATGTATACCTATTTTGGGGGCGTCACAGTTGGTATCAGAGCTTAGGGATATGGTCTCTGGCGGAGATCGGAGAATAGTACTAGGAGGGGAGAGACGAGTAATCCTTCGCTAGTATGTCATACCTAAGCTTATTTGTTGGTCAGTCGAACTATATGGTTAATATGTGATATGTTAATTTGTTTAATTAACCCTTGTTTTATGGCAGTATTTAAGAATGGCAGCTGAGAATATTAACGGTGGAGTTAATGAGACCGTGGAAACACCTTTAATCACCACCCAGGGGAACGTGCAACAGGAAGGCAATATTCCTCCTGTAAACAACACCACTGAGCAGACGATGAACGACGGGATGTTTAGGAGCTTTTTGCAGTTCATGCAAAACCAGACGAGGGAGACTCGTGTACAGAATACGGGTGGAAATGATAGCAACGCGCGGCTTGTCACGGCCAAGCAGTTCAAAGAGTTGGGACCACCAGAATTTAAGGGAAAGCCGAATCCGATCATGGCGGAAACATGGGTCAAGCAAATTACCAAGATATTCGATGTCTTGGGATGCACGGAGGAACAAAAGGTTCCATTCGCAACCTTTATGTTCCGTGGGGAGGCAGACTACTGGTGGGAGTCTGTGAAACGGACCCAGCCTGCCGCACTCAGCATGTCTTGGGAAATGTTTCAGAAATTTTGCAACGAAAAATACTTTCCTGAAAATATTCGCCATATGAAAGAGGTGGAGTTTATTAGACTAGAACAAAACAACATGATGGTGTCCCAATACGAGGCGAAGTTCGCGAGTTATCGAGTTTGCACCTCATTTGGTAGAGAATGAGGAACAAATAGCGAGGATGTTTACGAGAGGTTTAAAACTTAGAGATTGGCAATATCTTATATCTCATAAATTTTTTTATATTGGATGTTGTCGATGTGGCTCAATTATTAGAGCGAGATAGCGAGTACGTTCAACCAAGAGACCGCAACCAGGATCATACCGGTGACAGCAGTCATCAAAGCAACGATAACCAACGGAGAAAGAAAAATACGGACAAGAGCGACAACCACTCTGGTGGTACTCGTGGCCATGAAAATAGAAGAAGCGAGTCGATGGGAGATTTTAAAAAGAGAAGATTCAACAATGACACTGTGAAGACGTCAGCACCAGCAGCAACTGGTTTTAAGGGAGGAGAACGACCACCGGTCGTATGCTATAAATGTGGAAAAGAGGGACACATCAGCCCAAACTCTCCACAACAGTTCAAGGTATGCTATAATTATGGAAAGGAAGGACATATCGCTCGAGATTGTACGGTAGCGAAACCAAGCCCAGTGGGGATGGTGACTCAAAAGGCTGTCCCAGAAAAGTCAAAGTCAACGGTTCCTGGAAGAGCGTTTGTCATGACTGGTCAACATGCGAGGAACCTAAACGAGGTGATCACGGGTAAGCTAATCATAAATTCATGCGAAGTTTATACATTACTAGATACCGGTGCTACCCATTCTTTTATCTCTTCTACTTGTGCTCAACGTTTAAACTTGACTCCGGAGAAATTAGACTTTGACCTATCTGTGGAAACTCCATTAGGAGAAACTTTCATCACATCCACTTGTTTATAAATCTTGTTTGATCAAAGTTGGCACCATCGCATTCCTGTTGACCTTATTTCTTTAAAGATACTTGCTTTTGATGTGATTTTGGGGATTGATTGGATTAATACTCATCATGCCAAAATTGATTGCCTTTCGTAAGGTTGTTAGTTTTCATATTCCTAAGCAACCTGTTATTCGAATTCAAGCAACCAAACCATTGAAGTCAAACACTTTCATATAAAGTCATAAAGCTATTCGTTTATTGAAAAACAGATGTCAAGCTTTCTTAGCCCATGTTATGAATTTGAATAAAGACACGTCAGATTTGAATAATATTCCTGTTGTTATTGACTTTCCTGACGTATTTCCTGAAGAATTTCTTGGCTTACTCCCAAAGTGTGATATTGAATTTTGTATCGACTTTGAACCCGGTACAAAACCCATTTCTAAAAATCTCATGGCTCCTATTGAACTTCAGGAGTTAAAAATTCAACTATAGAATTTGGTACCCGAGCCTTTATCTGGTGACTTCCTTTGTGGAATGCACCGAAGCCAGACTCTCCGTAGGGGACGCCATATTCTTGCGGTAGTAAACTGATAGGTTTCATTGTGACGTGCTATCCAAGATTGGGATATGAGTCACAGTTGAGAGCAACCTAAGTCAGTAATCGAAATATGTAGCTTTCTATGCTTAGCTGGTTATTATCAAAGATTTTGTGGAAAGATTTTCACGAATCGCTACTCCATTAACACAGCTGACTCGTAGAGATACAAAATTCGAATGGAGCAAGGAATGTGGGAAGAACTTCGAAGAACTCAATAGGAGACTCATTTCGGCACATGTTCTGACCATACCATCCTGGAAAAGCGAACGTAGTAGCTGACGTGTTAAGTAAAAGATCGTATACGAGTACGAATGCGATATTGTTAAAGACTCATTTCATATAACTTACAAATGATAGATATAGAGTTAAAGACTCTAGGGACTCACGTGATGATATACAAGTAGAACTGACTTTTATCGATAAAGTTAAAATCGCTCAGGCTACACACCGGAGCTGATGAATATGAAGAAAGAGGTACAAGAAGTTGTTATTCCAAAACCGAGAATTGGCGATGTGAGGAAAGCTCAAACCTTCGATTTATTGGTCTATTTGAAATCCTCGACCGAGTAGGAACTGTGGCCTATAGACTCGATTTATTGGTCTATTTGAAATCCTCGATCAAGTATGACACGTGTTCATAACGTTTTTCACGAATCGAAGTTACGAAATTATGTGGACGACCCGAACCACGTCATTGAGTTAGAACCGGACGAGATAGCCGAAGACTTAACGTACGAGGAGGTACCTGTCAAGATTTTTGATAGGAAGGAGCATGTCCTATGCACAAAGGTCATACCACAAGTCAAAGTTTTGTGGAGGAACCATCTTTATTGAAGAAATGACACGGGAGTTGGAAAGCGGAAATGAAAGCGAGGTATCCTCATCTTTTGAAATACAGTACGTCACGTCAATTTCGAGGACGAAATTTCATAAAGAGGGGAGGTTGTAAGACCCCAAATTTTTTTTAATAGAATGGAATTTCCTCTATTTATTATTTTGAAATAGTAAGGGTTGAATTGATTAATGTGGTTAGTTATGAGTAAAATGTGACTATTTTAAAATAAGCAGTGGTTATAAAATATTCATTGTTGTTGTGGGAATATTCGTTTGGTCGTGGAATATTCTTCTTTGTCGGAGAATATTAAATGCTGACGGTATGATCTTTTGTGGTCCCCATATGAAAAGCGATTGGATGAAGAAAAAGACAAGTATGAGTTGTTTATAAATAACGGCATAGTTATTACAGATTATCTTGTTGGAATACCCGGTGGTTAAAAAACACGATGTCTGGCGTTGTTGCCGCAGATGCATTGCGGTATTGCACCAATTATTGATTCTTACGTAAGAAGGCACTACTCAATAATTGTTACGATGAATTCTTTATCAAGTATTTTATTTTATTGATTCAATAATTCTTTGCGTTGATATTTTATATTCTTGTTGTTTCAATAATTGTCACTACACGTTATTTTCTATTATCGAAGCAATAATTCATATTATCTGAATAATATTATTAGAAAATATTATTGGCAATGTCTAGAAAGTTACATCTAAGGAGAGGTTTGGTCACCTAATTGCTTGCTTAGTAAGGAGAAATCCTTATTGGAAGCCCCCTCTTTCTGGAACTAGCGGCACGGTTGTCGATCTTGTGATTACGTAATATTATTTGTGAATAATTAATTATTGATTTATATGATGAGGGAAATATTGATTTTATGTGGATATAGATGGAGAAAATTTTTAAAGTGACAATTGTTTAAAATTGATATTTTATCTTTTACGATAAAATAATATTTTATTATATTATTATAATATAATAATGATAATATTTTTACAATGAATGTGGGATATATGAGTATATGAGGAGGAAGTGTATTTTTGTTGCAAAAGTTGTTTAACACATGTTTTGTGTGTCGGTGGACCCCATTTCTTGACTGAAATTTGATTATAGCTTGTAAAATCTTCCGTATATGGATTTCGGTCAATTTCTGTTTGGAATTTAGAATAACTTTCTTTTGTAAAGTTGTAGAGAATTGAATTTCCTATAAAAAGTCGTGAGATTCGAATTTTCTGACAAAAGGGCTATTTGTTATGAATTATTGAAGTTTCGAAGTTCCGAAATAATTGATTTTTGGGAGTTTTAGTTAATTATTTTGAGAAAAACATTTTTTGTGCAATTAGTGGGCTCACATGTGTTATAAATGATCTGAATTCAGATCTTCAAAGTTGGGCTAAGGAAATTTATAATATATATTAATATTTTATTAAATTTTCTGTTTTGGTGTTCTAAGCATTTGTCTATAAATAGGGTGCTTAGGTTAGAATTGAAAATCACACCAGAAACTGAAGTTTTCTCTCTATTTCTCTCTCTATAATATCGGCGTATTTTGTGAGTATTTTAGTACTTTGAGTATTCTTATCTGGTGCAAGTTCTTTCAAAGACTATATCCGATATTCGATCGAAATACTATTCTTTACGAGGTAAGAGATGTTATTTTATTGAAAATGATATTATTTCTTCAATATCATTATGCTGAAATATTGGTTGGAAATTTTTATCAAATTTGGAACTTTTTCATGTCGGGGTTACTATTCATGAGTTACTATCCACGAGTTACTATTCATGAGTTACTATTCACGAGTTACTATTCACGAAGCGTGATGATATTTTTTTGTGAAATTTCTATCTTTTGAGGTTGGAGTTACTATTCACGTATACGGCACTATTCACGTATACAGCACTATTCACGAATACGACACTATTCACAAAAAAATTAAATTTCTTTTCTGTGTCCAAGATTGTCGGTTATGATTCCTATCTTTGATTGGATCTATGTTTTGATCATTTTTGAATTTTACTCCACTCTGATTACTTATGAAGTATTGTTAAACTTGGATTGTGTAAAGTACGAATCCTTAATATTTGTTCTTTTGTTTCACTGGATTCGTTTTCTTTAAAATATTTTTCATCATCCTCAGTCCTAAATGATGATATTACTGAATATCTTTGGCCTGTAGTGTAAAGATGAATGATTTCTTAATGAATATCTTTGGCTCGTAGTGCAAAGATGAGCAGTGTTGAGATGAACATGACCGGTGATTAATATCTTTGGCCGTAGTGCAAAGATGAACATGTGTTTAGATGAACATGAATTGGTGATGAATATCTTTGGCTTTGTAGTGCAAAGATGAATATTTGATTCGGATATATATTGATTGATGTTACAGGATAAAATATCGGTGATGAACTTTTAAATTCATATATAGAAGATAGTAGTTTGCATTCTCTACTTAACTCTTCTAATGAATTATTATTTCACTGCGAAGATTGATTTAAAAAATTGGTTGACTATTGTATTCTATTAGATTTTTCCTGTTGAGGACTAACGATAATTTGTTCTATATTATCTTAGTCATAATGTTTTTCTTGGGCTAGTTGAGCTCACCCTTTTCCTTGTTGTTCCATTTTTTCTTCGGGAGGCGAGAATGTGGCAGTACTAGTCGGGGTGTGGAATGATGGTTCTAGAAGTTGTTCTAGTAGTCCTCACTATTCTGTAAAATAGTGTATTAATAATTGTAATGAGGACTTATTTGAGTGTGGATATTGTCTAGATGACAATATTTGTATTTAAACTCACAGTTTTTATGTTGTATTAATAAAGTTGTAGTTGTTTCTGTACCATGTATTTGGCGCTCAGAATGGGTGATGTATACCTATTTTGGGGGCGTCACAGTACAGTTATTCAATTGTAACAAAAAAAATTCGGTAACTACAATAAAAATCGGACCCTAGTACAGTAACCAAAAAGTGTATTACATTTGACTACAGATCCACGTGGGAGTGGACCCTACGTGCCACCTCAGTGCCATGTGGATTCAGTTAGTCTATTAAGCATTTTTGTTTGGTTTTTGAACGAAAATTAAAATTAATGACCATTTTATAATATTTGATAGTATAGTTATTCGATTGTAATAAAAAAAATTTGGTAATCACAATGAAAACCGGACTCTAGTACAGTGACCAAAACATTATTTATCCCTTAAATTAAATATACTTAACTTATTATTATGATTATTCCATTAACTTCTTAAATAATTATTCTTCCTTTTATTTTTTGACCCTTTAGGTTCTCCATATTAAACCGGTTGTGAATAAATCAATTAGAACAATTCTAATCTTATTTAAATAAATAAATTAAAATATTAATTTATTTAAATAAATAATATTTATTCTACAATAGAGATAAGCCTCCCTAGCGATCAACGACTTTCTAGATAATATAGATTTCAACATTAATCATAAAAGAACCTTTGAGTAACTAGTTACCATACAATTCAATCCTTCCACCATACAATGTCCCAATTAAATATAAGACATGGAATTACTGTCAAGTCTTATTTTATTTTATTATATGTATTTCTACTCTTAAATGCACAACTCCAAATAATGCAAATTAGAAACTCCTTTCTAATTTCATCCTGCCTTGGCCAAGGACTACTGGGTTGTCATTTATCGAATCACATAGGATATTTCTCTTCTTTTACTAGAAGTGGTAGATTCTTTATTGATCATACATTATCTCCATGTACAACTTATTATACCCAAGCATACCCTTTAATATACCCTAAGGGTCTTAAGGAATAAGTCAAAGTATAACTCATCATACATAAGATACTATGATGATCTCAAGTCCAAGGATCACTTGTACTACTATCACTACAGGAATTCCTATTGACAGACAAGTAAAACTCCAATAAGTATTCCTTAGCGAGCCACGTTCAGTGAACTTATTCTTTAATAAGCACCTACATACTTGCTTTAGTGTCTCTACACAAATAATCATGAGATCAATCATCATCATCCAATGAGCAAGCAACGTATGTATCAATATATCCGGATTCACTAATCCCTAATTTAGTAATCCAACGATTGGGAACTATTTTAGTTTTATGCTTTCTAAGAATTTAGATCTCATTAGAATGATCATCATCATTATTCTAAAATCATTGCTTAAAACTATGGGTTTATCACATATTATAAAACAACATTATGTAGATAATTAAAAGCCTTTAATAAATTAATACTTTTTATTAATAAATGAATAAGATTGTTACAAAGTATATTCTTTATCATCAAACATGATTGGCTTGTGTGCATACTACTTTAAGACTGTACCTTTATGTAAGGTTCCATTGTGACGTGATATCCAAGGTTGGGATGTGAGTCACAGTTGGTATATATTTGTATCAAAACTCCCAACATATGTGTTGTTGTATTTTGCACGACAATTGTAGTAATAAAGTTGTAGTTGTTTTCTGTACCATGTATTGGCGACTCAGAATAGGTTGGATGGATTGGACCTATTTTGGGGGTGTCACATTTCTTGTCCAAATAAGAAACAGAAATAATGTTTTTGCTTATAGCAGACACATAATAACAATCCTCTAATTCTAATATTAGCCCAGTGGGCAAAGATAAATGATAAGTTCCTACGGCTAGTGCAGCAACTTTTGCTCCATTCCCAACTCGTAGGTCAACCTCTCCTTTTGCCAAAGTCCTAATCCATTGGAGTTCCTCCACATTAACACAAATGTGAGAACCACATCCAGTATCCAATACCCATGATGTTGAAGTAGACAAGTTGACTTCTATAATATATTTACCCGAATCAGAAGTCACACTTCCTTTCTTTTTCTTCACTTCTTCCAAATAAGCATGACAATTCCTCTTCCGGTGTCCAGGTTTTCCACAAAAGTGACAATCACCTTCTTTAGCCACCCCACCTTTAGGTTTTAAAGCATGTTTGGTTTTGGAATTGGGTTTGGCACCAGATTTAGATCTTATCTTCTTCTTACCTTTCCAATTTCCCTTAGCATTCCCTTTTTGCACCATCATTATGGGAGCGGGTCCTGCCTTTTTCATGTTGTTCTCGACAGTTCTTAACATACTCAACAACTCAATAAGTGGTTTCTCAATTTCATTCATTAGATAATTCATAACAAATTGAGAGTAGCTGTTGTTCAAAGTTTGCAAAACAAGATCAGTTTGGGCTTCCAGAGTGATTGGAAAACCCAACCTATCAAGGTACTCAATATACCCAATCATTTTTAGCACATGTGGACCAACTGGATCACGTTCACCCATCTTGCAGTGATACAAAGCTTTGCTTGTATCATACCTCTCCTGTCGAGCATACCCTTCGAAGAATTTCTTGAGATGCTCGATCATCTCATAAGCATCCATCAACTCATGTTGCTTCTGAAGCTCAGTGTTCATAGTTGCTAGAAAGAGACAACTCACTTCCAGAGCATCATCTTGATGCTTCTTGTAAGCATTATGCTCTGCACGTGGTGTAGTGTTAGCTGGTGCTGCAGGAATGGGCCCATCAAGGACATATAGCATGCGCTCTTGTTTGAGGACAATCCTCAAGTTCCTATGCCAGTCTAGGAAATTAATTTCACTCAGCTTTTCCTTCTCAAGGACTGATCGTAGTGAAAGACTATTTGTGTTGTTGTTGTTTGCCATTGATATCTACAATTTATAAGTGCAAAAATAATAAGTCAAGTTGCAGAGTTTTTGATATTATGTAATTGATAATAGTACATTCAAAATATACCCCACTATTTTATTCAAATTAATAGCCCTCACCATTAATTCGGAAAGCATTTTCTATTAAATTTTTCTAGTGAGCCAAGATCCATATTTCATTATGCCTTAAGTTAGCTTTGACTAATATCTCAAAACACAATTATTTAGGTAAATAACCCCTTGTCAATTATATCATATATAACTCTTGGATAGTTTGGTAAACAACATGTGTTTCTAGTCCATCTAATGGTACCTACCAAACTCCATTCCTCTAAGTCCACAATCCTATTAAGATAACTTAGTTAAGTCGGGCCCAATGATTTTAACAATTTGAATATCACAATTATCCGATCGCATCTTACCAAGATAAATAGGGTACTTTGCTTTGGCAACCCTACATCCATCGATCAAGGTCTTGATGAGTGTTATTCATTGGAAGGCATCTGATTTAGACTTAATATTTAATGAGGGATTTTATTAATTAATTTAGATCTCACCAATTTTAATCTTATTAAGCATGCACATTATTTATCATATCATATCGTATACAAGCATAAATAAAGTGCAAAATAAATGTGTTATAGTTATGGCCCAATCCACTGTCAATCTTTTCAAGCTAATGAAAGATTGAAGGTCAATCTAAGGTGGTAAAAGATCTTCAAAATAGTAGCTTCCTTGGATCTTCCTCATGCATGTGCCTCCTCTCCATCATCATCTTTCCATCGTGTTCTTCATCGACTATAGATTATTACATGACATAAAGAAACCTCGAGTTACATTCGAGGGGATTTAGATGAGAAGAGAATGTCACATCAGAATTTATAGAAAGGAACGACATGCAAGTCGTATTTCAAAACCAAAAACCACTAACCTATGGGTCAAAAGGGCCATAACTGTGCACCATGCATATCACAAAATCACATAACAGTGTTTATATAGTTAAAAAAAATTATATGCAAAATATAGGGGTCACGACCATCGCGCTTCTGATTTGGGGAGTCCAAGGGGGTCTCCCCTTGGCGGGGTCCGTGACCGACCGATCACCGGTGGGTGGTCTCATCGCCGCCCGGTCGTGAATGGGGATGGGGCAAATACTGGATTTTTTTTTTTTTCGAACTACAATCTGTATTGTAGAATTTTTCCATACGATCTCTGAAACAATTCCAGAATCATATCAAATCCGCCATAACACTCATAATAAAAGTACACCCATAACATATCATATATGTCCAGTTTCGATTAATCATATTAAACCGAATCTTCATGCTTCTAATCCAATTAGTACAAAAGTAGTATTGTTATTCCACCTTCTAAGTTACGATTAACAGAACATCATATACATGCATATATATTACATATATAATTCAAAATACCAGAATATTCATACAACGGAATATCATATATTCAATTTCAGATCAGTAAACATACATCATCATATATCATTTATATCGAATACACTTAAAACACGTAATCTAAATTAATCATTTTCGCAAGTAGCTCTGATACCACTGTAGGGATTTTGGCACAAAAACGCAGTGGAATTTAAAAAATTTCAAAGACAATACCGAAACCGTAAAACATAATCCATGCGAAAAATATATTAATTCAGTGGTTAAAAATTTATACCGATTATAGAAGCTAGAATTGATACGATCGAATCTCTAATGCAATTCAAACGAACTGCGCCTCTACGTTATCCACACGAACGTCTCGTGAACCGTCACACGATCTGCTGTAAAAGAGCCGCAGTACTAGCCACAAAGTTTTTCTCTCTAGTCTCTCTCTAAGAGCGGCTAGGGTTTTTGGTTTTTGATTAATCTTTAAAGTGGCTGATATATCATATGTGACAACCCCAAAATAGGTCCATTCCATCCAACCTATTCTGAGTCGCCAAATATATGGTACAGAAAATAACTACAATTTTATTACAAAAATTGTCGTGCAAAATACAACAACACATATGCTGTGAGTTTGGATACAAATATATACCAACTGTGACTCTCATCCCAACCTTGGATAGCACGTCACATTGACACCTTACATAAAGGTATAGTCAAAAACTGTTTTAGAAATTAGAATCTTTGGGAAGTGCTCAAGGAAATCTTCGTACATGGGAGACCATGCTTCCAGGTTATGACAGATATCATATGGCCACATAATTATCCTTGGTTGACCTAATAGACCCCAAAGAAAAACGAGAAGATTACTATCATATTCTTCCCAATGGTGAGTCTTCTCTTGACATATCATTATCTCCACTGTCTCTAATTAAGAATTATACTTCAAACAAACACCAAGATTATATAGGTAGTGCTCGTAAATATACTCAGTAAGTGGATGAGCACAACCCTGTCTTATGATGACACGAGGTTGTATGTCATTAGACATCTTGTATGATAGTGGCAAAACACCCTTCCAACGTTGGGTTTGTCTCACCCTAGTTGATTCACCAAATATAACTACTAAATGATGACCACCGTTCTATTCCCCTGTTACCCCCTGGCCATTCAAATACTACACTCTTATTACCTGAAAGGAATTATGAAATAGAAGGGTGAGCACAACTAGCCTAGTAAAGAATATCATGACTAAAGATAATTAAATTATCAATAGACCTCATCAATAATAACTCAGAGATTTAGAACATATGGTAGATGATAAAAATTTCAACCATAGTTGCAGCGAAACGAGCAATCCATTAGAAGAGTCAAATAGACTATAAAGTCTATTATCTTCTCTATGTTAAAAATCCACCAACAATATTTTATCCCTGTAACATCAATCAACAATTCTGGTCCACAATCATATGAGTAACTCATAATCATAATTGTAGTTCTAAATTCATCTTCTCATCCAGGACGAAGATAATTTTCATCACCTATCTTTACCTGAAACATCAAAGATCATGGTTACACCAAATCACATTTCCTGTTCATAATCATACTAATAACTTCATCTTTGCACTACGGCCAAAGATATTCATCAACAATTCATCTTTGCACTACAGGCCAAAGATATTCCTCAACATTCATATTTGCACTACAAAGCCAAATATATTAATATCTCAAAGAAATATATAATCATTTCGAATTTATATAAACAATAATTATAACCATGTTGATCATTTCACCTTTGCACTTAAGCTAAAGATATTCAATTATAAATTCAATGGTCATGATCATACCAAATCAACAATTCAACTTTTGCACCATCGCCAAAAGGAACCCATAGTCATGATCATACCAAAAATCTACCCATCTTTACACTCAAGTCAAAGAGAAATATCATCATTAGGGTTATAAAAATGTTATATATAATAGTAAAATCAATATAATCAAAACATCTAGATTTAATCTCAAGAGTAATATTCATAAATCAACTATAATTTGGTTAGAAAAAAAAACCAATTTTGTCATGAATAGTAATTCGTGAATAATAATCCATGAATAGTAACTTCGTGAATAGTAACTCATGAATAGTAACTCGTGAATAGTAACTCATGAATAGTAAACTCGACACAAAAAGGTAAAAATTCCACAATAAAATTCATACCAATATTTCGGTATAATGATATTGAAATAACATTTCTTAAACTTATAAACAATTTATTTTAATTATTTACACTTTACTAAATAATGCATTTAATCATCTTAAAATGCCAAACTCATAAGATTTAATCACCAAATAACCAAAACCCTCATCAAAAATCTACATATACCTCATATAGGATTCTCAAGCCATAAAATCCTATTTTCCAATTTTCTTACTTCACATAACATATTTAATTTATTTACTCATAACTAGTCTATTTTCATGAAAAATACCAAATCAGTTCCAAAAATATTTCTTTTCTGGGATTTAGCAGAATATAGTCCCATATTGAACATATATTTTTCTCAGAATTTTTAAAATTCATTTACTATTTTTCATATGGCCAAAACCGCCGAATATTTAGACATTTATCATAAATTGTACTTTTATCCAAAAATTCCGAAATTCACATAGTATACTTTTGTTATATACATGTACTCCCAACCAATTTTGGAGTTAACCACAAGGAGTTATAAGTGTTTACTTTTAAAATAGTCTTTTCTTATAAAATTCATAACTCTTAATCTATACATCCAAAAATCGCCATTTTTGTACACAATCTAGAAAACTCATCAAATTATCATTTCAAATTTTTTCAGAATTTTTGAAGGTCAGAAAAATTACGAAACTGAAAAACATAACAACCCTTAAAATCCCTTACCTCAAAAGAGCAGTACTTCTGACTGGAATATCGAATCTGACGCTGAAGAAAACTTGCACTGAATAACAACTCTCAAAATATCTAAATACTCACAAAATACGCTCAATAATATAGAGAGACAACTTGTTTCTGGTGTGATTTTTAATTCTAACTTAGCCCTCTATTTATAGGAAAATGTTAGCACGCCGAAGAAGACTTGACCTGCTACCTGATGGCTTTACCTGCTACTATTTCCACCCACCACATTTGAATAGAATTTTTCACCAAAATGATAAATTCTGAAACTTCAACAATTTCTGAACCAGTCACCTCTTAATATTCATAACAAATCATACGTTCATTTTTAACGGTTCAAAATTTGTGGACATATATTCAACTTATATATGTATAACATATTCAAAAATCACAACGATCCAACGGTCGGATTAAAATTATAACTCACGCAATATGGCTTTAAGAACACCGATTTGATCTTTTAATACCTCCAATCCGACAAAATACTGATAAAATAGCTCAACAGTAATTCCTTCATTTATAACCACATAAATAAATATATCATTTATATTCACATCAAATAAATATTTCCTTATCATATAAATAAATAATTAATTATTCATAAATAATATTATAGAATCGCAATAATGACAACCAGACAGTTCCCAGGAAAGAGGGGGCTTTCCGATAAGAATTTCTCCTTACTGGTGAGCAATTAGGTGACCAAACCTCTCCTTGACAAAACTTTCTAGGCATTGCCAATAATGCTATCTCATACTATTATTCAAATAATATGAATTATTGATCCGATAATGGAAAATACTGTGCAGTGACAATTATTAAAATAATAATAATATAAAATATCAACGCAGCAATTATTGAACCAATAAAATCAAATATTGAACAGTAATTATCGTAAAAATTATTGAGTAGTGCCTTCACGTACGTAAGAATCAATAATACTTTGCAAAACCGTGTGGTATCTTGTGCAAAACCGCGACATTCATCGTATTTTAACCACCGTGTATTCCAGCGGTATTAATTGGTGAACAACTACGCCGTTATTTATAAAAACTCAAATTTGTCATTTTCTTCATCCGTCCGTTATCCGTTATGTGGCCCACAAATGGTCGCACTGTCGCATTTAATATTCCCTATAAAAAGAATATTCCACGACCAAACGAATATTCTGACAATAATAAGTATTTTATAGCCACTTGCTTATTTTGCAAAATTTGCACATTTCACCCATAACTTTAAACTTTTATCAATTTAACCATTTTCTTTGAATAATAATTATAAGAAAAATTGAATACTTTTATTTCATAAAATTTGGGGTCTTACATATATATATATATATATATATATATATATATATATATATATATATATATATATATATATATAGCAAATCAAAAAGAATTAATCAAAACCTAATTCTATTAAAATCCAAATTATATATATATATATATATATTAAGTCTTACTTAATTAATATACATATATACAAATTATCCTATTAATTTAAATTGTAATTTAAATATTATCAATCATATTGACATATTTAAATCTTACAATTTAAATTAATTTCCCTTTAATTACGTTCTAAGTGTGTGACCCTATAGATTATTATTATGTTGGCAATAATCTTAAAATCATATTATAAAATTATAAACAGTGAGCGGCATCTAGTAATGCATCACTGCTACCCAAGTAATAATAAGATCGGTGATTTGATACAACCTTTTCGTGACCAATGTTTCAATATAATTTAATCCTTTTAACCTTGACATCCTAGATTAAACTCGAGTCATGGAATGTGTCATACTCTTCATAATTTAATCTAAGTTTTCTTGATGAACGGGTAGACTATATGAAACAAATCACTATTTGAGCATGACCATGCATTTCATAGTGCTACTCAATTAAGAGGCCTATGGATATCACCCCTAATATATAGGAGGGTTAAATTCCATCTCGATCACTCATATTCCTCACACGATTCATAATGTACCCAATAATAACCTTTATTGGCCACCCTATTAATGATGACTTTTGATGATTTCAAAGTACATAAATTCTCGTGTAGTAATATAGTGATTTCAGGTCGGAGGATCATTACATCATTGTCACTATAAGAATTGCTAATGACACTTTGCATAATGCTCCGCATAGAATTCTCATGGTGGGTATGTCTAGTGCATCGTTCTCTAACATGTACCTATGCATTGACTCAATATCTCATATATTTATGACCAATGAGATTTGGTCATCACTCAATCCACATACTAGTCTCGATGTATCATTGTTGTCCCATTAACAATGATACTTGACTAGGGACATTTAAGAGCAATGATACTAATTGTAATTATATAATCTCATGTTCAAGTCACATACTTGAAGCTATATAATTTGTATCACTATTATAAGGACTTTTATTATGCTAACATTTATATAACGCAGTAAATAAAAACATAATAAAATAATTCATTTATTCAATCAAATATAATATCAAAATGTTAAGCAATTATATCAAATAATTGGCCTCTAAGGCATAAACACTAACAAGTACAGGTGCTGAAATGAGTCTCCTCTTGAGTTCTTGAAAACTCTTCTCACATTTCTCGCTCCAACTGAATTTTGTATCTTTTCGAGTCAGCTGCGTTAATGGAGTAGCGATTCGAGAAAATCCTTCCACGAATCTCCGATAATAACCAGCTAAGCCCAGAAAGCTACGTACTTTTGTCACTGACTTAGGTTTCTCCCAGCTTTGTATTGCTTCAATCTTCGCTGGGTCAACAGATATTCCGTAATTTGATATCACGTGCTCAAGGAATGATACTTCCTCAAGTCAGAACTCGCATTTCTTCAACTTGGCATAGAACTTGTTTTCACGAAGCTTTTGGAGTATCAACCTCAAGTGTTCCTCATGATCTTCACGACTTTTAGAGTAAATAAGGATGTCATCAATAAAGACAACCACAAAATGATCCAAATATTCCTCGAATACTCGGTTTATCATATCCATGAAGGCATCATGAGCATTAGTCAATTCAAAAGACATGACTAGGAATTCGTAATACCCGTATCGAGTTCTGAAAGAAGTTTTTGGAATGTGATCAGTTTTAATCTTTAACTGATGATATCTGAAACGAAGATCGATCTTTGAAAAGAATTTGACACCTTGCAACTGGTCAAACAGGTCAGCAATGCGAGGCAACGGGTACCTATTTTTTATGGTAACATGATTCAACTCCCGATAATCAATACAAAGTCGCATACTCACATCTTTCTTCTTTACGAATAGAACATGAGCACCCCAAGGAGACGTACTAGGACAAATGAAACCGATGTCTAATAATTCCTGCAGTTGGGTTTTTAACTCCTGAAGTTCAATAGGACTCATTCGATATGGGGTTTTAGAAATAAGTTTTGTACATGGTTCAAGATCAATACAAAATTCGATTTCACACTCTGGGGGAAGGTCAAGAAGTTCTTCAAGGAATACGTCAGGATATTTATTAACAATAGAAATATCATTCAAATTTGACATATCTTTGTTTAAATCCGTGTCATAAGCTAAGAAAGTTTGACATCTATTTTTTAATAAACGAATGATTTTATGGCTTTAAACGAATTTCTTCATAATCACTATCTTACATAATTATTATCGGATTAGGTTCATACAAAATATAAAATGGTGATTAAGCTGATAGTAGTATTTTGTCCAAAAGAAAAAGAAAGAATCAACTAATATTAGTATAAATATTCTGGCTTGCAAAGTAGAACAAGCTAGCTCTGCTGATATATGTAGTTATATACTAATATGTGTGTGTGGAAGTGATCAAAGCATTTCACTTTTCATCATCTGATTATTGACTACAAATCTAGTTAAATGTGGCAATGATTTAAAAATAATGAGTATTTTATTAGTGATAAATTAGCACTTTACACATTTTATTAATAATTATTTTGATAATTTCCTATTTTATTTTTAAGTAAAATTATTATGGATCAACCGACTGAAACACAGAAACTTCCTCTATCATACATTTAGCATAGGAAAATAATATACCTATTGATAAATATGTGATGAAATTAGATTGCAATTAACATGAGAGCTTATGTAATAAATTAAAATAAATTAGGGTAAAGTTTATTTTTAATTCTTACCTATTTCATGCATGCATATACATTGTAATTATAATTTGGTAAGGAATTTAAAGAGGAAATTAATATTTCAACAACTTTTTTTGATATTTCTACGTTAAAAGTATTGTTATATATGTATAGCGACGGAGAAAACCGTTGCTATATGATCTATAACGACACTTTTCATATGAAAATATTATTTTTGTTGTGAAAATATCAGTTTTCATTTAAAAATTCTTATGATATAAAATGATAGTCTAAATAAAATCATGATTTAAAATATCCACTAACCACAGTGCAAAAAATATAAACTCAATCCATGTAATAGGGACCTATATTTGTTGGAAGTGGTTAGTATGAAGTTTATTTTGAGGTAAGTTGACCAATTGACTAATAGAATACTGACACGCGGACGAGGTTATATGTGTGTCAGTATTCTATTGATTAATTGATCAACTTACCAAAAAAAATAATTTCATACTAACCGGATCCATATTTGTTGCTTTCTCCGTCCCTACAACAATTATTAAAAGGTATAAATATTTTTGTTTTTAGAATGAGATAAAGTACATAAAGTAAAGAGTAACCATGTTATTTAGTGGGATCTATTAGTATAAAAAAAATAAAAATATTCATCAATTTATATAATTTTATAGAATTACTAAGGGCAAATTTAAATTTTTTTACTCTTTTTTTTGTTTTACTTTTTTTAATATATGTGTAATTAATTATATTTTACTTGTCCTTTAAAAAACAGGAGCATTTACTACGTACTATATAGTAGTAGTATGAAACATCATCACAACATCAAATCAAATCCATCAAATGAGAAAACATGATAATATATGATCAGCACACCTCAGATCCGGTTATCATGAAGTTAATTTTATGGTAAATTAGTTAATTGACCAATACAGTGCTGACACGCAGAAAAGATCATCTTCCGATCTGCATATCGATATTGTATTGATCAATTGACCAAAATTAACTTCATGTTAACCACTCTTCACACCACTACTGTAGTTTTTCAGATTGCCAAAATTCCAAATCATTCCTTCTTGAGTACTTCTATTTCAACCACCTCTCCAAGATGAGAGTTATTTTCTGTTTTTACTTTTATTTCTATGTTTTTTGAAAACCATTGCGAGAGAATTTGTCAATTTCCCGGGTAAATTCCCTAACTCAGTTGTTCAAATTGAAGCTTTGTTTAAGCACCTTTTTTTAAGGATAATTTTGATCATCATATTTTTGCAACCAAAAATAAATTTAATAAATTGAAACGTTATACCATTTTGTAATGAGTAAAATATACTAACACCCCCTGTAGATAATCATAATAACACTCACCACCTTTCTAGTTTTTCAAGTAACAATCAGTACCCTTCTAATTTACAATATGTAACATTCACTACCCCAAGAGTGGTAGACCAACTAATATTTAAAAATATTTTTAATATAATGTCTAATACACCCTTCAAGTTATAATGTTTAATTTCTCCACTAAATATAAATTTATATATCATAATTTTTACTTTACTTGATTTAATTAATTAAATTATGAAATTGTGCAATAAATAACATAAAAGTCAAAAAATAATAAATATTCATTTTATCGGAAAATAAAATCATACAATTTTTACTAATTAAATTTCTCAAATATTAAAATTTACGTGATATATATTCAAATATATATTTTGTAATTAAAAAGTATAATGTTAATACCCATAAAATTACAAATTAACGTAATAAAATAATAATAATTTTTTCAAATATTAAAATTTACCTAAAACAAACTTATTATTACAATTTAAACTAATTTTATTACTCATATAAAAAAGTATTAAAAATTATATTAATTATTTTTCTCATATATTAAATTAAACATAAGTCACACTTAAACATAATTATTTACAATTAAAAATGACAAATGTTACTAAAAAAAGAAAAATATATTAAAAAAAAAAAATTTACAAGATAGAGGTAGTAATAAATATAATTATATTTTTTATTTAACATTGCATAAAAACAAAAGTCAATCAGATACTAAAAAATGTAATCAAAATCATAAACATCCCAATTTTTTTTTATATACTCAATAAAAGTTAATAACATATAAAAATTATAATATGAACTAAAAATTCAAATAATATTTTTTGTTGTTAAGCACCAAAAACTAAACTATCAATATACTCAATCACTCTAATTAGAATAGCTTCATTAATAATTTAATTTAAATTTTTTAATATTTGTATCACTTATCTAAAAATATGTGTTAATTAAACTAAATTAGTTTTTTATAAGTTACCACAATTTAAATGATATAGTTTTTGTAAGACCCCGAATTTTATGAAATAAAATTATTCAATTTTTCTTATAATTATTATTCAGTAAATGTTAAAATTGATAAAAGTTTAAAGTTATGGGTGAAATATGCAAATTTTACAAAACACACAAGTGGCTATAAAATATTCATTGTTGTTTAGGAGAATATTCGTTTGGTCGTGGAATATTCTTTTTTGTCGAGAATATCAAATACGACGGTAGTAGATCATTTGTGGGGCCCAAAGCAGAATAAGCATCGGATGAAGAAAGCGACAAAATTAAATTTTTATAAAATACAGCGTAATCGTTCTCAATTAACTTTGTTGAAATACCGGTTGGTAAAATAAAATGTCTGGCGTTGTTGCACGATAGCACACGGTATTATTACAAGTATTTTTGAATTATTGATTCTTACGTGAAGGCACTACTCAATAATTGTTTTACGATAATTATTTATTCAATATTTTATTTTATTGATTCAATAATTCTTTGCGTTGATATTATATATTATTATTGTTTCAATAATTGTCATCGCACGAAGTATTTTCTATTATCGGATCAATAATTCAAATTATTTGAATAATATTATCGATAACATTATTGGCAATGTCTAGAAAGTTCATCTAAGGAGAGGTTTGGTCACCTAATCAATTGCCTTGAGTAGAGGAGAAATCCTTATTGAAAGCCCCCCTCCATATCAGGAGCTACGGTTGTCAAGATCTTGTGAGTCTATAATATTATTTGTGAATAATTAATTATTAATTATTATGATAAAGAAAATATTTATCGTGGATATAGATGGAGAAAATTTTTAATGTGACAACTATTGAAAATTAATATTTTATCTTTTTCTGATAAAATAATTCATTTAAATATATTATTTTAATAATATATTAACGGTAATATTTTTACAATGAATGTGGGATATATGAGTATATGAGGAGGAAGAGTATTTTTGTGGCATTAAATATTTAACATATGTTTTGGGTGTCGGTGGACACAATTCTTAATAGAAAATTGATTATAAATCGTAAAATAAATTTCGTTTGTTGATTTTGGTCAATTTACATTTGGAATTTAGAAAAATTTTCTTACGCAAAGTTGTAGAGAATGGAATTTCTCATGGAAAGCCATGAGTTTCAATTTTTACGATAAGCGGGCTATTTTCTATGAATTATTGAAGTTTCAGAAAATAAAATGATTTTTATTAAATTATATGGTGGGACCCACTTTGGTTGGTGTTAATAACATGTGGGCTGCTATATTTTTTCAGAATTGGCATGCTTGGATGGCTGGTCTTGGATGGTTGGTGTGTAGAAAAGAAAAATAATATTTTATTATTTTAGTCTCCTTTGGCGTTCTAGCATTTTCCTATAAATAGAAGCTTAAGTTAGAATTAAAAAACACACCAGAAACTGAAGTTTTCTCTCTATTTCTCTCTCTATATTATCAAGTGTATTCTTGTATCTTGAGTGTTGCTATACGGTGCAAGTTCGTTCAGCGTTATTCCAGTCAGAAATACTGCTCTTTTGAGGTAAGGGATAGTAAGGGATTTTAAGGGTTGTTATGTTTTCCATGTTTCGTAACTTTTCAGACCTTCAGAAAATTCTGGAAAAATTTGAAATGATAATATGATGAGTTTTATTGATTGTGTCCAAAAAAGGTGATTTTTGGATGTATAAATTAAGAGTTATGAATTTTACGGGAAAAGACTATTTTAAAAGTAACCGCTTATAACTCCTTGTGGTTAACTCCAAAATTGATGAAATTTTTATTGGGAGTACATCTATATTATATAAGTATACTCTGTAAATTTCGGAATTTTTGGATAAAAGTACAATTTATGATAAATGTTTAAATATTCGGTGGTTTTGGCCATGTGAAAAATAGTAAATGACTTTTAAAAATTCTGATAAAAATATATGTTCAATATAGGACTATATTCGCTAAATCCCCAGAAAAGAAATATTTTTGGAACTGATTTGGTATTTTTCATGAAAATGGACTAGTTATGAGTAAATGAATTAAATATGTCGTGTGAAGTAAGAAAATTGGAAAATAAGATTTTATGGCTTGAGAATCCAATATGAGGTATATCAGATTTTTGATGAGGGTTTTGGTTATTGGTGATGAAATCTTATGAGTTTGGCATTTTAGAATGATTAAATGCATTATTTAGTAAAGTGTAAACAATTAAAATAAATTGTTTATAAGCTTAAGAAATATTATTCTTTCAATATCATTATCTGAGAAATATTGGTATGGATTTTATTATGGAATTTCTACCTTTTTCATGTCGGGGTTCTTATTATTCACGATTTACTATTCATGAGTTCTTATTCACGAGATTCTTATTCACGGGTACTATTCACGACAAAATTGGTTTCTTTTTCTAACCAAATTATAGTTGATTTATGAATATTACTCTTGAGATTTAAATCTAGATGTTTTGATTATATTGATTATACTATCATATATAACATTTTTATAACCCTAATGATGATATTTCTCTTTGACTTGAGTGTAAAAATGGGTAGATTTTTGGTATGATCGTGACTATGGGTTCTCTTTGGCCAGTAGTGCAAAGTTGAATTGTTGACTGGTATGATCATGACCATTGAATATATAACTGAATATCTTTAGCTTAAGTGCAAAGGTGAAATGATCAACATGGTTATAATTATTGTTTATATAAATTCTGAAATGATTATATATTTCTTTGAGATAATAATATATTTGGCCTATAGTGCAAATATGAACTGTTGAGGAATATCTTTGGCCTGTACTGCAAAGATGAATTATTGATGAATATATTTGGCCTGTAGTGCAAAGATGAATTATTGATGAATATCTTTGGCCTGTAGTGCAAAGATGAATTATTGATGAATATCTTTGGTAGTAGTGCAAAGATGAATTATTGATGAATATCTTTGGCGATGGTGCAAAGATGAACATGTGTTGAGATGAACATGACCAATTGGTGATACAAATGAATATCTTTGGTCGTAGTGCAAAAGATGAAATTATTAGTATGATTATGAACAAGAAATGTGATTTGGTGTAACCATGATCTTTGATGTTCGAGGGTAAAGATAGGTGATGAAAATTATCTTCGTCCTGGATGAGAAGAGGAATTTAGAACTACAATTATGATTATGAGTTATTCATATGATTGTGGACCAGAATTGTTGATTGATGTTACAGGGATAAAACATTGTTGGTGGATTTTTAACATGAAGAAGATAATAGACTTTATAGTCTATTTAACTATTCTAATGGATTGCTCGTTCCGCTGCAACTATGGTTGAAAAGTTTTATCATCTACCATATGTTCTAAATCTCTGATTTATTACTGATGAAGACTATTGATAATTTATTTATCTTTAGTCATAATATTTCTTTCTTGAGCTAGTTGTGCTCACCCTTTTGCTTCACAATTCCTTTCGGGTAATAAAAGTGTGTATTTGGGTCGAGTGGGGGATAACGAGGGGAATAGAGCGGTGGTGGTCGTATTTGTTGAATTGAGGGTGAAGCAAACCCAACGTTGGAAGGGTGTTTTGTCACTATCATACAAGATGTCTAATGACATACAACCTCGTATCATCATAAGACGAGGATGTGCTCATCCACTTGCCGAGTATATATCTGAGCACTACTATATAATCTTGGTGTTTGTTTGAAGTATAATTCTCAATTTGAGATAGTGGAGATAATGATAAATCAAGAGAAGACTCACCATTAGGAAGAATATGATAGTAATCTTCTCGTTTTTTTCTTTAGGGTCTATTAGGTCAACCAAGGATAATTCTCTGGACATATGATATCTATCATAACCTAGGCGCATGGCCTCCCATATACGAAGGTTTCTTGAGCACTTCCCAAAGATTTTAGTTTCTAAAACGGTCTTTGACTATACCTTTATGTAAGGTGTCTTTGTGAGGTGTTGTCCACGGTTGGGACATGTGTCACATTTGGTATATATTTGTATCAAACTCACATGATATATGTGTTGTTGTATTTTGCACGACAATTGTTGTAATAAAGTTGTAGTTGTATTTACGTACCATGTATTTGGCGACTCTGAATGGGTTGGATTGAATGGACCTATTTTGGGGAAGTCGTTACATTTGGTATCGAGCTTAGGGATATGATCTCTGGCGGAGAGATGGGGAATAGAACTAGGAGGGAGAGATGAGTAAATCTTTCGTTAGTGTGTCCTACCTAAGCTTAAATTGTTGGTTGGTCATAATATATGGATATTATGTGATATGTTAATTTGTTCAATTAACCCTTATTTTGAAGCGGTATTCTAGAATGATATCGAAATACGAGGAGATGAGCAATGGAGAAATCATGAGGGCGGGGAAAGATGGACTCGAAATGAAAGCAAGGTATTCTCAACTCTTTGAAATACCAGTGCACGTAAATTTCGGGGACGAAATTTCATAAGGAGGGAGATTGTAAGACCGAATTTTATGAAATAAAATTATTCAATTTTCTTATAATTATTATTAGGTAAATGTTAAAATTGATAAAAGTTTAAAGTTATGGGTGAAATATGCAAATTTTACAAAACACACAGTGGCTATAAAATATTCATTGTTGTAGGAGAATATTCGTTTGGTCGTGGAATATTCTTTTTTGTCGGGAATATCAAATGCTGACGTAGCTTGATCATTTGTGGGCCCCCATGCTTGGAATAAGCTGTCGGATGAAGAAAGCGACAAGTTTGATTTTTTCTAATTAACCTTTGTTGGAATAACACTGTTGGGTGTTTAAAATAAAATAATCTGGCGTTGTTGCCGCGATAGCACGGTATTACGGTATTTTTGAATTATTGATTCTTACGTAAGAAGGCCTTTACTCGATAATTATTACGATGTAATTCTTTATTCGATATTTTATTTTATTGATTCAATAATTCTTTGCGTTGATATTATATATTATTATTGTTTGATAATTGTCCTTTGCACAGATATTTTCTATTATCGGATCAATAATTCAAATTATTTGAATAATATTATCGAGATAACATTATTGGCAATGTCTAGAAAGTTACATCTAAGGAGAGGTTTAGTCACCTAATTGCTTGGCCATGAGTAAGGAGAAATCCTTATTGGAAAGCCCCTCTATCACAGGAGCTGCACGGTTGTCGATCTTGTGAGTCTGTAATATTATTTGTGAATAATTAATTATTGATTATTATGATAAAGAAAATATTTATTGTGGATATAGATGGAGAAAATTTTTAATGTGACAACTATTGAAAATTAATATTTTATCTTTTTTACGATAAAATAATTCATTTAAATATATTATTTTAATAATATATTAGCGGTAATATTTTACAATGAATGTGGGATATATGAGTATATGAGGAGGAAGAGTATTTTGTGGCATTAAATATTTAACATATGTTTTGGGTGTCGGTGGACACAATTCTTAATAGAAAATTGATTATAGGCGTAAAATCGCTCGTTTGTTGATTTTGGTCAATTTACATTTGGAATTTGGAAAAATTTTCTTACGCAAAGTTGTAGAGAATGGAATTTCCCATGGAAAGTCAGCGAGTTTTGAATTTTTACGATAAATGGGCTATTTTCTATGAATTATTGAAGTTTGAAAATAAAATGATTTTATTAATTATATGGTGGGACCCACTTTGGTTGGTGTTAATAACATGTGGGCTGCTATATTTTTCAAAATTGGCATGCTTGGATGGCTGGTCTTGGATGGTTGGTGTGTAGAAAAGAAAAATAATATTTTATTATTTTAGTCTCCTTTAGCGTTCTAGCATTTTCCTATAAATAGAAGCTTAAGTTAGAATTGAAAATCACACGTAAGCTGAAGTTTTCTCTCTATTTCTCTCTCTATATTATCAAGTGTATTCTTGTATCTTGAGTGTTGCTATACGGTGCAAGTTAGATTCGGCGTTATTCGATCGTAAAAATCTTGCTTCTTTTTGAGGTAAAGGATAGTTTTTAAGGGTTGTTATGTTTTTCATGTTTCGTAACTTTTCGGACCTTTAAAATTCTGGAAAAATTTGAAATGATAATTTGATGAGTTTTATTGATTGTGTCCAAAAATGGTGATTTTTGGATGTATAGATTAAGAGTTATGAATTTTTGGGAAAAGACTATTTTAAAAGTAACCGCTTATAACTCCTTGTGGTTAACTCCAAAATTGATGAAATTTTTATTGGGAGTACATATATATAACATAAGTATATTCTATAAATTTCAGAATTTTTGGATAAAAGTACAATTTATGATAAATGTTTAAATATTCGGTGGTTTTGGCCGTATGAAAAATAGTAAATGAATTTTAAAAATTACGAGAAAAATATATATTCAATATGAGGACTATATACTGCTAAATCTCCAGAAAAGAAATATTTTGGGCTGATTTGGTATTTTTCATGAAAATGGACTAGTTATGAGTAAATGAATTAAATATGTTATGTGTGAAGTAAGAAAATTGGAAAATAAGATTTTATGGCTTGAGAATCCTATATGAGGTATATCTGATTTTTGATGAGGGTTTTGGTTATTGGTGATGAAATCTTATGAGTTTGGCATTTTAGAATGATTAAATGCATTATTTAGTAAAGTGTAAACAATTAAAATAAATTGTTTATAAGCTTAAGAAATATTATTCTTTCAATATCATTATCTGAGAAATATTGGTATGGATTTTATTGTGGAATTTCTACCTTTTTCATGTCGGGGGTTACTATTCACGAGTTCTTATTCATGAGTTCTTATTCACGAGTTCTTATTCACGGGTACTATTCACGACAAAATTGGTTTCTTTTTCTAACCAAATTATAGTTGATTTATGAATATTACTCTTGAGATTAAATCTAGATGTTTTGATTATATTGATTTTACTATCATATATAACATTTTATAACCCTAATGATGATATTTCTCTTTGACTTGAGTGTAAAAATGGGTAGATTTTTGGTATGATCATGACTATGGGTTCTCTTTGGCCGATGGTGCAAAGTTGAATTGTTGGTTGGTATGATCATGACCATTGAATATATAAGCTTGAATATCTTTAGCTTAAGTGAAAGGTGAAATGATCAACATGGTTATAATTATTGTTTATATAAATTACGAAATGATTATATATTTCTTTGAGATAATAATATATTTGGCTATAGTGCAAATATGAGCTGTTGAGGAATATCTTTGGCTATAGTGCAAAGATGAATTATTGATGAATATCTTTGGCTTTGTAGTGCAAAGATGAATTATTGATGAATATCTTTGGCATGTAGTGCAAAGATGAATTATTATTGAATATCTTTGGGCGAGTGCAAAGATGAATTATTGATGAATATCTTTGGGCGTAGTACAAAGATGAACATGTGTTGAGATGAACATGACCAATTTGGTGATACAAATGAATATCTTTGGTAGTAGTGCAAAGATGAAATTATTAGTATGATTATGAACAAGAAATGTGATTTGGTGTAACCATGATCTTTGATGTTTCGGTAAAGATAGGTGATGAAAATTATCTTAGATCACGGATGAGAAGAGGAATTTAGAACTACAATTATGATTATGAGTTATTCATATGATTGTGGACGAATTGTTGATTGATGTTACGAGGATAAAACATTGTTGGTGGATTTTTAACATGGAGAAGATAATAGACTTTATAGTCTATTTGACTCTTCTAATGGATTGCTCGTTCATTTGCAACTATGGTTGAAAATTTTTATCATCTACGTATATGTTCTAAATCTACGATTTATTATTGATGAAGACTATTGATAATTTAATTATCTTTAGTCATAATATTCTTTCTTGAGCTAGTTGTGCTCACCCTTTTGCTTCACAATTCCTTTCGGGTAATAAAAGTGTAGGTGGGTCGAGTGAGGGGGGGGGAATAGGGGAATAGAGCGGTGGTATATTTATAATCTGTTGAGGGTGAGGCAAACCCAACGTTGGAAGGGTGTTTTGTCACTATCATACAAGATGTCTAATGACATACAACCTCGTATCATCATAAAGGCGAGGATGTGCTCATCCACTTCTTTGAGTATATATCTGAGCACTACTATATAATCTTGGTGTTTGTTTGAAGTATAATTCTCAATTTGAGATAGTGGAGATAATGATAAATCAAGAGAAGACTCACCATTAGGAAGAATATGATAGTAATCTTCTCGTTTTTTCTTTGGGGTCTATTAGGTCAACCAAGGATAATTCTGGACATATGATATCTATCATAACCTGAGCGCGTGGCCTCCCGTATACGAAGGTTTCTTGAGCACTTCCCAAAGATTTTAGTTTCTAAAGCGGTTTTTGACTATACCTTTATGTAAGGTGTCCTTTGTGAGGTGTTGTCCACGGTTGGGACATGTGTCACATTTGGTATATATTTGTATCAAACTCACGATATATGTGTTGTTGTATTTTTTTGACGACAATTGTTGTAATAAAGTTGTAGTTGTATTTACGTACCATGTATTTGGCGACTCGAGAATGGGTTGGATTGAATGGACCTATTTTGAAGTCGTTATATTTGGTATCGAGCTTAGGGATATGATCTCTGGCGGAGATCGGGGAATAGAACTAGGAGGGAGAGATGAGTAAATCCTTTCGCATTTAGTGTGTCTACTAAGCTTATTTGTTGGTTGGTCGTAATATATGGATATTATGTGATATATTAATTTGTTCAATTAACCCTTGTTTTGAAGCGGTATTCTAGAATGATATACGAAATACGAGGAGATGAGCAATGGAGAAATCATGAGGATAGGGAAAGATGGACTCTGAAATGAAAGCAAGGTATTCTCAACTCTTTGAAATACCAGTGCACGTAAATTCGGGGGACGAAATTTCATAAGGAGGGAGATTGTAAGACCGAATTTTATGAAATAAAATTATTCAATTTTCTTATAATTATTATTAGGTAAATGTTAAAATTGATAAAAGTTTAAAGTTATGGGTGAAATATGCAAATTTTACAAAAACACACAAGTGGCTATAAAATATTCATTGTTGTCGGAGAATATTCGTTTGGTCGTGGAATATTCTTTTTTGTCGGGAATATCCGTCGACAGTAGTGAGTCATTTGTGGGCCCCATAATGGAATAACTGTCGGATGAAGAAAGCGACAAAGTTTGATTTTTTTAAATAATGAATTAATCTTTGTTGGAATACACGGTGGTTAAAATAAAATAATCTGGCGTTGTTTTGCGGTAGCTTTGCGGTATTACGAGTATTTTTGAATTATTGATTCTTACGTAAGAAGGCACTACTCGATAATTATTACGATAATTCTTATTGATATTTTATTTTATTGATTGATAATTCTTTGCGTTGATATTATATATTATTATTGTTTGATAATTGTCCTTTGCATAGATATTTTCTATTATCGGATCAATAATTCAAATTATTTGAATAATATTATCGAGATAACATTATTGGCAATGTCTAGAAAGTTACATCTAAGGAGAGGTTTGGTCACCTAATTGCTTGTGAGTAAGGAGAAATCCTTATTGGAAGCCCCCTCTATCTGGAAGCGGCACGGTTGTCGATCTTGTGAGTCTGTAATATTATTTGTGAATAATTAATTATTGATTATTATGATAAAGAAAATATTTATTGTGGATATAGATGGAGAAAATTTTTAATGTGACAACTATTGAAAATTAATATTTTATCTTTTACGATAAAATAATTCATTTAAATATATTATTTTAATAATATATTACTTGGTAATATTTTACAATGAATGTGGGATATATGAGTATATGAGGAGGAAGAGTATTTTGTGGCATTAAATATTTAACATATGTTTTGGGTGTGTGGATTGGAATGATTCTTAGAAAATTGATTATAGGCGTAAAATCTTTCGTTTGTTGATTTGGTCAATTTACATTTGGAATTTGGAAAAATTTTCTTACGCAAAGTTGTAGAGAATGGAATTTCTCATGGAAAGTCAGCGAGTTTGAATTTTTACGATAAGCGGGCTATTTTCTATGAATTATTGAAGTTTGAGAGAAAATAAAATGATTTTATTAAATTATATGGTGGGACCCACTTTGGTTGGTGTTAATAACATGTGGAAATGCTATATTTTTTCAGAATTGGCATGCTTGGATGGCTGGTCTTGGATGGTTGGTGTGTAGAAAAGAAAAATAATATTTTATTATTTTAGTCTCCTTTTGGCGTTCTAGCATTTTCCTATAAATAGAAGCTTAAGTTAGAATTGAAAATCACACGAAGCTGAAGTTTTCTCTCTTTTCTCTCTATATTATCAAGTGTATTCTTGTATCTTGAGTGTTGCTATCTCTACGGTGCAAGTTAGATTCGGCGTTATTCGATCGAAATCTTTGCTCTTTTGAGGTAAGGGATAGTAAGGATTTTAAGGGTTGTTATGTTTTTGATGTTTCGTAACTTTTCAGACCTTCAAAAATTCTGAAAATATTTGAAATGATAGTTTGATGAATTTTATTGATTGTGTCCAAAAATGGTGATTTTTGGATGTATAGATTAAGAGTTATGAATTTTACGGGAAAAAAGACTATTTTAAAAGTAACCGCTTATAACTCCTTGTGGTTAACTCCAAAATTGATGAAATTTTTATTGGGAGTACATATATATAACATAAGTATATTCTGTAAATTTCAGAATTTTTGGATAAAAGTACAATTTATGATAAATGTTTAAATATTCGGTGGTTTTGGCCATATATGAAAAATAGTAAATGAATTTTAAAAATTTGAGAAAAATATATGTTCAATATGAGACTATATTACGCTAAATCTCAGAAAAGAAATATTTTGGAACTGATTTGGTATTTTTCATGAAAATGGACTAGTTATGAGTAAATGAATTAAATATGTCGTGTGAAGTAAGAAAATTGGAAAATAAGATTTTATGGCTTGAGAATCCTATATGAGGTATATCAGATTTTTGATGAGGGTTTTGGTTATTGGTGATGAAATCTTATGAGTTTGGCATTTTAGAATGATTAAATGCATTATTTAGTAAAGTGTAAACAATTAAAATAAATTGTTTATAAGCTTAAGAAATATTATTCTTTCAATATCATTATCTGAGAAATATTGGTATGGATTTTATTGTGGAATTTCTACCTTTTTCATGTCGGGGTTACTATTCACTATTTCACGATTCTTATTCATGAGTTACTTATTCACGAGTTTCTTATTCATGGTCTTATTCACGACAAAATTGGTTTCTTTTTCTAACCAAATTATAGTTGATTTATGAATATTACTCTTGAGATTAAATCTAGATGTTTTGATTATATTGATTTTACTATCATATATAACATTTTATAACCCTAATGATGATATTTCTCTTTGACTTGAGTGTAAAAATGGGTAGATTTTTGGTATGATCATGACTATGGGTTCTCTTTGGCGATGGTGCAAAGTTGAATTGTTTATTTGGTATGATCATGACCATTGAATATATCTTGAATATCTTTAGCTTAAGTGCAAAGGTGAAATGATCAACATGGTTATAATTATTGTTTATATAAATTACGAAATGATTATATATTTCTTTGAGATAATAATATATTTGGCCTATAGTGCAAATATGAGCTGTTGAGGAATATCTTTGGCTTTGTAGTGCAAAGATGAATTATTGATGAATATCTTTGGCTGTGGTGCAAAGATGAATTATTGATGAATATCTTTGGTAAGTGAAAGATGACATGTTGATGAATATCTTTTGTAGTGCGAAAGATGAATTATTGATGAATATCTTTGGCGTGGTGCAAAGATGAACATGTGTTGAGATGGTGATACAAATGAATATCTTTGGTAGTAGTAGTGCAAAGATGAAATTATTAGTATGATTATGAACAAGAAATGTGATTTGGTGTAACCATGATCTTTGATGTTTCGGGTAAAGATAGGTGATGAAAATTATCTTTCGTCTGGATGAGAAGAGGAATTTAGAACTACAATTATGATTATGAGTTATTCATATGATTGTGGACGAGAATTGTTGATTGATGTTACGAGGGATAAAACATTGTTGGTGGATTTTTAACACATGGAGAAGATAATAGACTTTATAGTCTATTTGACTCTTCTAATGGATTGCTCGTTCATTGCAACTATGGTTGAAAAATTTTATCATCTACCGTATATGTTCTAAATCTACGATTTATTATTGATGAAGACTATTGATAATTTATTTATCTTTAGTCATAATATTCTTTCTTGAGCTAGTTGTGCTCACCCTTTTGCTTCACAATTCCTTTCGGGTAATAAAAGTGTATTTGGGTCGAGTGGGGGATAACGAGGGGGGAATAGAGCGGTGGTCGTTTAGTAGTTATATTTGGTGTTGAGGGTGAGCAAACCCAACGTTGGAAGGGTGTTTTGTCACTATCATACAAGATGTCTAATGACATCTGACCTCGTATCATCATAAGGCGAGGATGTGCTCATCCACTTCTTTGAGTATATATCTGAGCACTACTATATAATCTTGGTGTTTGTTTGAAGTATAATTCTCAATTTGAGATAGTGGAGATAATGATAAATCAAGAGAAGACTCACCATTGGGAAGAATATGATAGTAATCTTCTCGTTTTTCTTTGGGGTCTATTAGGTCAACCGAGGATAATTTACGTGGACATATGATATCTATCATAACCTAGGCGCATGGCCTCCCATATACAAAGGTTTTCTTGAGCACTTCCCAAAGATTTTAGTTTCTAAAGCGGTCTTTGACTATACCTTTATGTAAGGTGTCACTGTGAGGTGTTGTCCACGGTTGGGACATGTGTCACATTTGGTATATATTTGTATCCAAACTCACAGTATATGTGTTGTTGTATTTTGCACGACAATTGTTGTAATAAAGTTGTAGTTGTATTCTGTACCATGTATTTGACGACTCAGAATGGGTTGGATTGAATGGACCTATTTTGAAGTCGTTACATTTGGTATCAGAGCTTAGGGATATGATCTCTGGCGGAGATCAGGGAATAGGACTAGGAGGGGAGAGATGAGTAAATCTTTCGCTAGTGTGTCCTACCTAAGCTTAAATTGTTGGTTGGTCATAATATATGGATATTATGTGATATGTTAATTTGTTCAATTAACCCTTATTTTGAAGCGGTATTCTAGAATGATATCTGAAATACAGGAGATGAGCAATGGAGAAATCATGAGGACAGGAAAGATGGACTCTGAAATGAAAGCAAGGTATTCTCAACTCTTTGAAATACCAGGTACGTAAATTTCGGGGACGAAATTTCATAAGGAGGGGAGATTGTAAGACCCCGAATTTTATGAAATAAAATTATTCAATTTTTCTTATAATTATTATTCAGTAAATGTTAAAATTGATAAAAGTTTAAAGTTATGGGTGAAATATGCAAATTTTACAAAACACACAAGTGGCTATAAAATATTCATTGTTGTCGGAGAATATTCGTTTGGTCGTGGAATATTCTTTTTTTGTAAAGAAATAAATGTGACGACAGTTGATCATTTGTGGGCCCCATAATGGAAATAATCGGATGAAGAAAAGCGACAAAATTTGATTTTTTTAACAGTAATTAACATTGTTGGAATACGGTGGTTAAAATAAAATAATACGCGTTGTTGCGCGATAGCTTTACGGTATTACGGTATTTTGAATTATTGATTCTTACGTAAAAGGCCACTACTCGATAATTATTACGGTAATTCTTATTCGATATTTTATTTTATTGATTTGATAATTCTTTGCGTTGATATTATATATTATTATTGTTTCAATAATTGTCCTTGACATGATATTTCTCATTATCGGATCAATAATTCAAATTATTTGAATAATATTCGAGATAACATTATTGGCAATGTCTAGAAAGTTACATCTAAGGAGAGGTTTGGTCACCTAATTGCTTGCGCCATGATGAGGAGAAATCCTTATTGGAAAGCCCCTCTATCTGAGGAGCTGCACGGTTGTCGATCTTTGTGAGTCTGTAATATTATTTGTGAATAATTAATTATTGATTATTATGATAAAGAAAATATTTATTGTGGATATAGATGGAGAAAATTTTTAATGTGACAACTATTGAAAATTAATATTTTATCTTTTTACGATAAAATAATTCATTTAAATATATTATTTTAATAATATATTAGCGGTAATATTTTACAATGAATGTGGGATATATGAGTATATGAGGAGGAAGAGTATTTTGTGGCATTAAATATTTAACATATGTTTTGGGTGTCGGTGGACACAATTCTTGACCGAAAATTGATTATAGTAATCGTAAAATCGCTTCGTTTGTTGATTTTGGTCAATTTACATTTGGAATTTGGAAAAATTTTCTTACGCAAAGTTGTAGAGAATGGAATTTCTCATGGAAAGTCATGAGTTTTAATTTTTCGATAAGCGGGCTATTTTCTATGAATTATTGAAGTTAGGAGAAAATAAAATGATTTTTATTAAATTATATGGTGGGACCCACTTTGGTTGGTGTTAATAACATGTGAAATGCTATATTTTTTTCAAAATTGGCATGCTTGGATGGCTGGTCTTGGATGGTTGGTGTGTAGAAAAGAAAAATAATATTTTATTATTTTAGTCTCCTTTGGCGTTCTAGCATTTTCCTATAAATAGAAGCTTAAGTTAGAATTGAAAATCACACGGCTGAAACTCAAGTTTCTCTCTATTTCTCTCTCTATATTATCAAGTGTATTCTTGTATCTTGAGTGTTGCTATATCGGTGCAAGTTAGATTCGGCGTTATTCGATGTAAATCTTTGCTCTTTTTTTGTAAGGATAAAGGGATTTTAAGGGTTGTTATATGTTTTCATGTTTCGTAACTTTTCAGACCTTTTTAAAATTCTGGAAAAATTTGAAATGATAATTTGATGAGTTTTATTGATTGTGTCCAAAAATGGTGATTTTTGGATGTATAAATTAAGAGTTATGAATTTTATGGGAAAAGACTATTTTAAAAGTAACCGCTTATAACTCCTTGTGGTTAACTCCAAAATTGATGAAATTTTTATTGGGAGTACATCTATATTATATAAGTATATTCTATAAATTTCAGAATTTTTGGATAAAAGTACAATTTATGATAAATGTTTAAATATTAGGTGGTTTTGGCCATATGAAAAATAGTAAATGACTTTTAAAATTACGAGAAAAATATATGTTCAATATGAGACTATATTCTGCTAAATCTCAGAAAAGAAATATTTTTGGAACTGATTTGGTATTTTTCATGAAAATGGACTAGTTATGAGTAAATGAATTAAATATGTCGTGTGTGAAGTAAGAAAATTGGAAAATAAGATTTTATGGCTTGAGAATCCTATATGAGGTATATGCAGATTTTTGATGAGGGTTTTGGTTATTGGTGATGAAATCTTATGAGTTTGGCATTTTAGAATGATTAAATGCATTATTTAGTAAAGTGTAAACAATTAAAATAAATTGTTTATAAGCTTAAGAAATATTATTCTTTCAATATCATTATCTGAGAAATATTGGTATGGATTTTATTATGGAATTTCTACCTTTTTCAGTATGGGGTTACTATTCACGATTCTTATTCATGAGTTCTTATTCACGAGTTCTTATTCACGAGATTCTTATTCACGACAAAATTGGTTTCTTTTTCTAACCAAATTATAGTTGATTTATGAATATTACTCTTGAGATTTAAATCTAGATGTTTTGATTATATTGATTTTACTATCATATATAACATTTTATAACCCTAATGATGATATTTCTCTTTGACTTGAGTGTAAAAATGGGTAGATTTTTGGTATGATCGTGACTATGGGTTCTCTTTGGCGATGGTGCAAAGTTGAATTGTTGGTGGTATGATCATGACCATTGAATATATAACTGAATATCTTTAGCTTAAGTGCAAAGGTGAAATGATCAACATGGTTATAATTATTGTTTATATAAATTCTGAAATGATTATATATTTCTTTGAGATAATAATATATTTGGCCTATAGTGCAAATATGAACTGTTGAGGAATATCTTTGGCCTGTACTGCAAAGATGAATTATTGATGAATATATTTGGCCTGTAGTGCAAAGATGAATTATTGATGAATATCTTTGGCCTGTAGTGCAAAGATGAACTGTTGAGGAATATCTTTGGCCTGTACTGCAAAGATGAATTATTGATGAATATCTTTGGCCTGTAGTACAAAGATGAACATGACCAACTGGTGATACAAATGAATATCTTTGGTCGTAGTGCAAAGATGAAATTATTAGTATGATTATGAACAAGAAATGTGATTTGGTGTAACCATGATCTTTGATGTTTCAGGTAAAGATAGGTGATGAAAATTATCTTCGTCCTGGATGAGAAGAGGAATTTAGAACTACAATTATGATTATGAGTTATTCATATGATTGTGGACCAGAATTGTTGATTGATGTTACAGGGATAAAACATTGTTGGTGGATTTTTAACATGAAGAAGATAATAGACTTTATAGTCTATTTAACTCTTCTAATGGATTGCTTCGTTCATTTGCAACTATGGTTGAAAATTTTTATCATCTACCGTATATGTTCTAAATCTACGATTTATTATTGATGAAGACTATTGATAATTTATTTATCTTTAGTCATAATATTCTTTCTTGAGCTAGTTGTGCTCACCCTTTTGCTTCACAATTCCTTTCGGGTAATAAAAGTGTAGTTGGGTCGAGTGGGGGATAACAGAGCGGTGGGAATCGAATAGAGCGGTGGTCTATTGGTGAATTTGAGGTGGGTGAAAAAACCCAACGTTGGAAGGGTGTTTTGTCACTATCATACAAGATGTCTAATGACATACAACCTCGTATCATCATAAGACGAGGATGTGCTCATCCACTTTGCTTTGAGTATATATCTGAGCACTACCTATATAATCTTGGTGTTTGTTTGAAGTATAATTCTCAATTTGAGATAGTGGAGATAATGATAAATCAAGAGAAGACTCACCATTGGGAAGAATATGATAGTAATCTTCTCGTTTTTCTTTGGGGTCTATTAGGTCAACCAAGGATAATTCTACTGGACATATGATATCTATCATAACCTAGACGCATGGCCTCCCATATACGAAAGGTTTCTTGAGCACTTCCCAAAGATTTTAGTTTCTAAAGCAGGTCTTTGACTATACCTTTATGTAAGGTGTCCTTTGTGAGGTGTTGTTGTCCGGTTGGGACATGTGTCACATTTGGTATATATTTGTATCCAAACTCACAATATATATGTGTTGTTGTATTTTGCACGACAATTGTTGTAATAAAGTTGTAGTTGTATTTTACGTACCATGTATTTGGCGACTTCGAGAATGGGTTGGATTGAATGGACCTATTTTGAAGTCGTTACATTTGGTATCGAGCTTAGGGATATGATCTCTGGCGGAGATCGGGGAATAGAACTAGGAGGGAGAGATGAGTAAATCTTTCATTTAGTGTGTGTCTACCTAAGCTTAAATTGTTGGTTGGTCATAATATATGGATATTATGTGATATGTTAATTTATTCAATTAACCCTTATTTTGAAGCGGTATTCTAGAATGATATCCGAAATACGGGGAGATGAGCAATGGAGAAATCATAAGGGGACGGAAAGATGGACTACGAAATGAAAGCAAGGTATTCTCAACTCTTTGAAATACAGTGCACGTAAATTTCGGGGACGAAATTTCATAAGGAGGAGATTGTAAGACCCCGAATTTTATGAAATAAAATTATTCAATTTTTCTTATAATTATTATTAGGTAAATGTTGAAATTGATAAAAGTTTAAAGTTATGGGTGAAATATGCAAATTTTACAAAAACACAAGTGGCTATAAAATATTCATTGTTGTAGGAGAATATTCGTTTGGTCGTGGAATATTCTTTTTTTGTCGGGAATATCCAAATTTACAGTAGTAGATCATTTGTGGGCCCCATAATGTAATAAGCGCCGGATGAAGAAAAGCGACAAAATTAAATTTTTATAAATAAGCAGCGTAATCGTTGGAATTACGTTGGAATACGGTGGTTAAAATAAAATAATACGCGTTGTTGTTGCGAGTAGCACACGGTATTACAGTATTTTGAATTATTGATTCTTACGTAAGAAGGCCTTTACTCAATAATTGTTACAGTAATTCTTATTCAATATTTTATTTTATTGATTCAATAATTCTTTGCGTTGATATTATATATTATTATTGTTTCAATAATTGTCAACGCATAAAGATTTTCTATTATCGGATCAATAATTCAAATTATTTGAATAATATTATCGAGATAACATTATTGGCAATGTCTAGAAAGTTACATCTAAGGAGAGGTTTAGTCACCTAATTGCTTGCGCCAGATAAGGAGAAATCCTTATGAAAGAAAGCCTCTATCTGAGGGAGCTACCGGTTGTCGATCTTGTGAGTCTGTAATATTATTTGTGAATAATTAATTATTAATTATTATGATAAAGAAAATATTTATCGTGGATATAGATGGAGAAAATTTTTAATGTGACAACTATTGAAAATTAATATTTTATCTTTTTCTGATAAAATAATTCATTTAAATATATTATTTTAATAATATATTAAGCAGTAATATTTTTACAATGAATGTGGGATATATGAGTATATGAGGAGGAAGAGTATTTTTGTGGCATTAAATATTTAACATATGTTTTGGGTGTCGGTGGACACAATTCTTGATAGAAAATTGATTATAATCGTAAAATCGCTTCGTTTGTTGATTTGGTCAATTTCATTTGGAATTTAGAAAATTTTCTTCGCAAAGTTGTAGAGAATGGAATTTCTCATGGAAAGTCGCATGAGTTTGAATTTTTACGATAAGCAGGCTATTTTCTATGAATTATTGAAGTTTCGTAAAATAAAATAATTTTATTAAATTATATGGTGGGACCCACTTTGGTTGGTGTTAATAACATGTGGGCTGCTATATTTTTTCAGAATTGGCATGCTTGGATGGCTGGTCTTGGATGGTTGGTGTGTAGAAAAGAAAAATAATATTTTATTATTTTAGTCTCCTTTCATGCGTTCTAGCATTTTCCTATAAATAGAAGCTTAAGTTAGAATTAAAAAACATTTTAAACTGAAGTTTTCTCTATTTTCTCTCTATATTATCAAGTGTATTCTTGTATCTTGAGTGTGTTGCTATACGGTGCAAGTTCGTTCGGCGTTATTCCAAATGTAAATACCGCTTTCTTTTGAGGTAAGGGATAGTAAGGGATTTTAAGGGTTGTTATGTTTTCCATGTTTCGTAACTTTTCAGACCTTCAGAAAATTCTGGAAAAATTTGAAATGATAATATGATGAGTTTTATTGATTGTGTCCAAAAAAGGTGATTTTTGGATGTATAAATTAAGAGTTATGAATTTTACGGGAAAAGACTATTTTAAAAGTAACCGCTTATAACTCCTTGTGGTTAACTCCAAAATTGATGAAATTTTTATTGGGAGTACATCTATATTATATAAGTATACTCTGTAAATTTCGGAATTTTTGGATAAAAGTACAATTTATGATAAATGTTTAAATATTCGGTAGTTTTGGCCATGTGAAAAATAGTAAATGACTTTTAAAAATTCTGATAAAAATATATGTTCAATATAGGACTATATTCTGCTAAATCCCAGAAAAGAAATATTTTTGGAACTGATTTGGTATTTTTCATGAAAATGGACTAGTTATGAGTAAATGAATTAAATATGTCGTGTGAAGTAAGAAAATTGGAAAATAAGATTTTATGGCTTGAGAATCCAATATGAGGTATATGCAGATTTTTGATGAGGGTTTTGGTTATTGGTGATGAAATCTTATGAGTTTGGCATTTTAGAATGATTAAATGCATTATTTAGTAAAGTGTAAACAATTAAAATAAATTGTTTATAAGCTTAAGAAATATTATTCTTTCAATATCATTATACAGAAATATTGGTATGGATTTTATTATGGAATTTCTACCTTTTTCATGTCGGGGTTACTATTCACGAGTTACTATTCATGAGTTACTATTCACGAGTTACTATTCACGGGTACTATTCACGACAAAATTGGTTTCTTTTTCTAACCAAATTATAGTTGATTTATGAATATTACTCTTGAGATTTAAATCTAGATGTTTTGATTATATTGATTAGACTATCATATATAACATTTTTATAACTCTAATGATGATATTTCTCTTTGACTTGAGTGTAAAAATGGGTAGATTTTTGGTATGATCGTGACTATGGGTTCTCTTTAGCCAGTAGTGCAAAGTTGAATTGTTGGATTTGGTATGATCATGACCATTGAATATATAATGAATATCTTTAGCTTAAGTGCAAAAGGTGAAATGATCAACATGGTTATAATTATTGTTTATATAAATTTCGAAATGATTATATATTTCTTTGAGATAATAATATATTTGGCCTATAGTGCAAATATGAACTGTTGAGGAATATCTTTGGCCTGTACTGCAAAGATGAATTATTGATAAATATATTTGGCCTGTAGTGCAAAGATGAATTATTGATGAATATCTTTGGCCTGTAGTGCAAAGATGAACTGTTGAGGAATATCTTTGGCCTGTAGTGCAAAGATGAACTGTTGAGGAATATCTTTGGCCTGTACTGCAAAGATGAATTATTGATGAATATCTTTGGCCTGTAGTACAAAGATGAATTATTGATGAATATCTTTGGCCGTAGTGCAAAGATGACATGTTGTTGAATATCTTTGGCCAGTAGTGCAAAGATGAACATGACCAACTGGTGATACAAATGAATATCTTTGGTCGTAGTGTAAAGATGAAATTATTAGTATGATTATGAACAAGAAATGTGATTTGGTGTAACCATGATCTTTGATGTTTCAGGTAAAGATAGGTGATGAAAATTATCTTCGTCCTGGATGAGAAGAGGAATTTAGAACTACAATTATGATTATGAGTTATTCATATGATTGTGGACCAGAATTGTTGATTGATGTTACAGGGATAAAACATTGTTGGTGGATTTTTAACATGAAGAAGATAATAGACTTTATAGTCTATTTAACTATTCTAATGGATTGCTCATTCCGCTGCAACTATGGTTGAAAAGTTTTATCATCTACCATATGTTCTAAATCTACGATTTATTATCGATGAAGACTATTGATAATTTATTTATCTTTAGTCATAATATTCTTTATCGAAGCTAGTTGTGCTCACCCTTTTTGCTTCACAATTCCTTTCGTGTAATAAAAGTGTATTTGGGTCGAGTGGGGGATAACAGGGGAATAGAGGCGGTGGTCTATATATTTTGAATCTGAGGGTGAGGCAAACCCAACGTTGGAAGGGTGTTTTGTCACTATCATACAAGATGTCTAATGACATACAACCTCGTATCATCATCATAAGGCGAGGATGTCTTTCATCCACTTGCTTTGAGTATATATACGAGCACTACCTATATAATATTGGTGTTTGTTTGAAGTATAATTCTCAATTTGAGATAGTGGAGATAATGATAAATCAAGAGAAGACTCACCATTAGGAAGAATATGATAGTAATCTTCTCGTTTTTCTTTGGGGTCTATTAGGTCAACCAAGGATAATTCTCTGGACATATGATATCTATCATAACCTAGACGCATGGCCTCCCATGTACGAAGGTTTCCTTGAGCACTTCCCAAAGATTTTAGTTTCTAAGACAGTCTTTGACTATACCTTTATGTAAGGTGTCACTGTGAGGTGTTGTCCACGGTTGGGACATGTGTCACATTTGGTATATATTTGTATCCAAACTCACAGTATATGTGTTGTTGTATTTTGCACGACAATTGTTGTAATAAAGTTGTAGTTGTATTCTGTACCATGTATTTGGCGACTCAGAATGGGTTGGATTGAATGGACCTATTTTGGAGTCGTTACAGTTTTAATTACAAATAAAACTATAATTAAAATGTATTGTATTAAAAAAAGGATAATTAAACACACACACACACACACACACACACACACATATATATATTATTTAGTAATTAAAATTTGATAAAATACAAGAGTTAATATGTAACTTTATCTATTTATTCAACCCTAAAAACTTGTAGGGGTACTAACTATTATTTAAGAAACTAGAGGGGAGGTTAGTGTTATTATGATTATCTAGAACGGGTGTCACTGTATTTTACTCTTTTGTAATTAATCTTAATTTATACTGGTGATCACCGCACATGCGTTACGTGTGTAAATTAATTATGACAGTGTTACGAACTAATTAACATTATTTGAATTTTGTGTGGAGGTCCTCCCTCCTTTTCTCCCATATCTACCGAGTTCTCTCGGTCAGTTTTAGCCGCATTTGATCTGTTTCAGTTCGATCAATTTTCCCCCTGGTGGGGTGTGGGGTGGGGGGTTGTCTTTCCATTTTGATCTTGAAAGTTTGTACCCAATTTAATAAAGTAGGTAACCTCTCAACTCCATCACATATATAATTTACATATTTATTATTGAGTGATTTTTTTTGGTATATAAAACATGACCATAAAATTAACTTCATACTAAATTAATCAATTGATCAATACAGTGTTGTCACACAGAGAAAAATCACATCCAATTTTACGTGTCGATACTATATTAGTTAATTGATTAAAATTAATTTTATACTAACCACTCCAATAATACATTATTTGAAAATTCAAAAATAGTATCCCTTTGAATTTGAACCTTGTTTGATCTCGACTTAAACGAGCTTAATCAAACTGAGCAATGAGGTCAGCTGAATTTTGTCCACTGAAGAACTGGATTGATTCGTTTACAACTACTAAATTATAAATTAAACTAAAGATCACAAATGTAGCAATAAGAGAAACTAAGTAGTCAAGTTCTATTTCGAGTATATATAATTTGAATTGTGATGGGATAGCATATTTGACATTTTGTGTTTATATACTTCATCCGTTTTTTTATTTTAAAAAAGGTTTCATTTGTTAATTTTAAATAATTTTACAAAATAGTTATTTTGTTCAAACCAATTATCTTAATTTTATTACCATGTCACATTACAAAATTAGAGATTACTTATTTTTACATATGAATCTGAAACAAAAATAGATTTTAATATATTTACAATATTGTAAAAAGGTTCTACTTTTATGAAACACAATGATTATGAAACTAGAAACTAAGGAGTGGTTAGTTTGAAATTTATTTTTGAGTAAATTGGAACTAATAGAGTACTGACACGTAAGCAAGACTCAATGTGTGTCAACATTCTATTGACCAACTTACTAAAAAATAAATTCCATGCTAACCCGATCCTAAAAATTAATACATCCCATAATTTCCAGTCTAAAAAGCTAACTACTACAATTAGTTGAGAGGAAAAAGAATGTAGTATTTACAACTACATACAATATAATTTAGCAATATGAAAATCTTGTTATAATGTTATCAATACTCACCTATAGAACCATGTCCAAAAATACCCTTTAACTAATATCCTCACTGTTTTTTCCTTTTCAAGATCACCGAGTTTCTTAAGGAGCACCGAGTTTCTTCCGCTTGACCCAACAGATGCTGCTAGTAGTCATATATGTACCAGCTTCCTTCTTCTGAAAGAATTAGTATAGTATAGATCAATCTTCATGGCAGTTTCTGCAGCCAGCTTTTCAAGCCTATGGAATTGTGCCTCTTTGATGGACTGGACGGCGGTCTCGGCATTCCTTTGGGTAAGAGCCCAGAAAAACTAGCTGGGGATGAATTTGGAGGGTTATTAGGCTTCACCTTGAGAAATTGTGTGTGCCTGGAGCTAATAGCTTCACATAATACCAAAAACATGAACAAGAAAACTACACATAGAAGAAGAATTAATAGTGGTGTCTTGGTACCCATCTCATAAGCTAGCTGCTAAGTTTTGTATAGATAAATGAAAGTAATGAGAAATTCCCAATTAGAGAGAGAGGGGGAGAGGGAGAGAGAGAGAGATAGGGAGGCAAGGGTTGAAAATAGTCTTTTATGTTATATATATATATATATATATATATATATATATATATATATAGGTCAGGATCACGTAAGGATTCTCTTATTTTGTTAAAATGCGGACTTATTTTTTGATTTTTTTGGTTTTTTTTAAATAACTAAAAAAAAAGTTTAATATTTTATGGAACTGAATTTTTTCATAATCTGAGTGTTTTGGATGTGATTTGGATCACATTATACCAAAAGCAGTGCATGCGATCAATGTGCAAACCTGTATCATAATTTTTTGGTATAGGTATTCAAATCACGCCTAAAATATTATATTATGGAAAATATCAGTTCCATAAAATATTAAATATATTTTTTAGTTGTTTTTAAAAAAGAAAAAAAAAAAAAAAAAAAAAAGTCATTTTTTAACAAAAGAAGTGTTTTCACCTTGATCGTTTGTATATATATATATATATATATATATATATATATATATATATATATATATATATATATGTGTGTGTGTGTGTGTGTGTGTGTGTGTGTGTGAGAGAGAGAGAGAGAGACTCGATTCATAAGAAATGATGATTAATGACTTAACTGGACATCAATTAATCAGATCTTACTATATATATCTATATATATATATATATATATATATATATATATATATAAGTATCTATCCATGTGAATCGGTTATTTGGGAATCTATTTTTTTTACCAACCGCTACAACTCATAACGAGCTTATAAAAAATATATATATTTGTAACAAAGTCAGCTACAGGTTGTGGCAAGCTGAAAAAAATTAAATTTCAACAACATTCTTCGTGAATGGATACCCATATATATATATATATACATTTATTAAAACTATATTATTTTGATAATTTTTTTAAAAACAAATGGGGTCGTGAAATGACATTTTTGTAAATAAAAGAAAAGTAATTAGAATTATTCTTTTTTAATATTATTTTATTTTTTAAAAGAATCTTTAAAATGATATAATTTTTTAAAAAATATATAATTTAAGAGAGTTATATTATTTAAGAGATATATTTTAACTCGCATGCAAAATAATTTTACGGGCGTGATGGATCAGTGTCCATATACATATATAATATATACGAATGACTAAGAAGTGTAAAAATAAAGGGCGTGTATTGGGGTGACTTGTGTCTTAAGAAAATGTAGTTGTAGTAGTATAGAGAGCCAAAATGGGGCATGGGGGATGCATGGGGGAAGGGGGGTATTTAAATGTAGGGTCATGTGTTTTTTAGACTTTTTACACATCTTGGTGTGTTTTTTGAATTAGGTGGTTGCCGACTAAGTGACTATTAATGATTGTGAAGTAGGAGGGTGGGTTTGTGTAGGGCTTCAAATAGATAATGGGAAATAGCTTGTTGGGGGCCTTTTGTGATTTGTGAGTGGGGTTTCTCTTTTGGGGTCACAAAATCCAAATTGAAGTCACGGAAACACTTTTGATATTGGAGCCATATAACTATAAATATATATATATATATATATATATATATATATATAGGGTTTTTTATATAAAGCGTCAATTTGTGTTTGAACTTTTAAGTTTTTAAAATTTGGATACAAACATAGTATATTTCAAAAAATATTAAATATTGTAAATTGATATTTTCAAATCATTTTTTGATATTTTTACACGTAGAGCCTACATATTAGCTGACGTGTCGAATTTTTATTAGCTAATATGTGAGTTTTACGTGTGAAAATATTAAAAAGTGATGTGAAAATACCAATTCTTTAATTATTTTTCTTTAAAAAAATTCTTTACATATTAAAATCTGATGTTATGTTTGACAACTCATTTTCAAGTTACAAAAATGCAATTGTTTTTCAGTTTCAACTAAAAAATTTAAAATTGAGTTGTAAAAAATATCATTAATTGCATTGTTTACACAAAGAAATTTAAATAAAAAATTTCCTTTTCCTAGAAAGTGATTTGATGTGAAATTTTTTGAGCAACATGTTCTCCCTCCGTTTTTTAATATAGGTCCTTTTAAAAAATTATTTTTGTTCTTTAATATAAATCATTTGATAATTTTAAGTAAGCATTAATTGCGTAGTTTTCTATATTACCCCAAAAAATAAATATAATTTTGATTCTCTCACTATTTTTTATCCAATAAATAACACTCTATTTTTCCAATATAAAGGTAATATAGATAATTAATATTATATTTAATATTATATAATTAATTTTTTAATACGTGTACATAACTCTAAAACGATTTATACTCCCTCCGTTCTTAAAAGATTGTCGTTTTAGAAGAAAAAATTTGTTCTAAAAAGTTTGTCGTTTATGATTTTTTAGGAGAATGAATTATTTACTTTTTTATATTACCCCTACATTTTCTCATTGTCCCAAGAAATTCTCTCCTTTGTATTAATAATTTTTAACTTCTCATAAAAGGATAGTGATGAAATTTCAAATAAATTTTATTTAATAAATAATATTTTTTTAATTTATGTGCCAAAATTTTAAACAATAATTTTTAAAAAACGGAGGTAGTATTAAATAACGGAGGGAGTATATTTTTCAGCTTCATGGGCATATTAATTGTACAAACTTTTTGATCTAAATTTTTGTGAATTAAATTTTGTCAAACTACCATCATTTTTGAAAGAAGACAGATTTGATGGATATGACTTGGGAGGAAAAAGAGGAGTTTTGTAAGATGGGTTAGGTTGGAAGGTGGGACCAACTGAAATGAATGGCCGACTGGGGGAATTATGAACTACGTATATTGTAGTACAAAGTCTCACAACAGCAAAAATCTGTTTCCTTTTAGGTCAATCTACAGTGAGAAATTTCAATCTTTCCTTTTCACATCCTGCCCTATTCATTCATGACAAGGGATGTAGGTTGTTAGGATTTTGATTCCGCTAAGTTTATTTTTTGATAAGTTGGTCAATTGATCAATACAATATTAACACATATAGAACTTCGCTTGCGTGTCAATACTCTATTGGCCAATTGACCAACTTACCAAAAAATGAACTTCATGCTAACGACTTTCTTAATATAAAATCACCGATTTATTTGGATAGTTTATAAAAATAAATTGTATAATTTCTTCTGTTCACAAAAAGATAAATAAAATATAAATTGTATACGTATTAAAAAAAATTAAAAATAAAACGTTTAATACGGAACGAAATGAATATTTAAGTTATCATATTACTATAAATTTAGATAGGAATTTCAATAGAAGTCTTTCCGTCTCATTCGTGATTGAGTTTAATAAATAAACGGATGAAATTAAGAAGAAAAAAATTGGAAGAATTCAAATAAATAAACAGATGAAATTATTATTTTTAAATAAAAACAATAATATTTTTATAAAATTTCACTCACATAAATATGTATTTTATTAAATATTTTCTAAAAAGAGTAGTAATAATCTATTGATAAAAAATTCTTTTTTTTAAAAATTATACAAGATTACAAATTCGAGTTTACTCATAGACAGACCACATAAATCCACAAACTTTGCTTCTTCAAATAGTATGATTTTCCTTTCCTTTCCTTTCCTTTCCTTTCCTTTCGTTCCCTTCATTTGTTTTGTTTCCCTCGTTCGTTTGCCCTTTAATCTCTTTTCCATGATACTATAACAATTTTTATATTTGCAACCTTTTTTTCACCGCCAAAATAAATAAATTAATATTATGTCAAAACGATTACTTTTAAAATGAATATTATATCATGCATTATAACTCAACCGACTAAATAGTACTTCTTCCTAAATAGTACTCCTTCCGTTCCAGGATAAAAATTTTGGTGGACTTTTCACGTATATTAAAAAGAGAAATAAAATGACAAAATTACTCATAATAATGTCATTAAATATGGAGAGAAAATTAGAATAAGAAAAGTATGAGATATTTAATGCTACGGACATAATAGGAAAAAATGTGTAAAAGTTTGGTTATTAAAAGAAAGTGGACATTTAACATGGGACAACCCAAAATAGTAATAAGGACTTTTATCCTGGAACGGAGGGAGTATAAAAATTCTGGTGGACTTTTCACGTATATTAAGAAGATGAATGAAATGATAAAATTGTCCATAATAATGTCATTAAATATAGAGAGAATTAGAATAAGAAAAGTATGAAATATTTAATGTTACGGGTATAATAGAAAAACATGTGTAAAAATTTAGTTATTAAAGAAAAATAGATATTTAATATGAGATTATCCAAAATAGTAATAAAATTTTTATCATGGGACGAAGGGAGTAGTAAAAAGAACTATATATTAAATTTATTTTATTAATACTAATACTTCTGATATGGTCCCTCCTCTTTCCGAAATGATGGTGGTGCGGGTGGAAACGCGTCAACTTTTTTTTTTATTATTTATTTATTATTTTATACATTTTTTGTGAGATTTCGCTTGATTTCGTCCAGGACTTGTCGTCAAATCTTTAAAAGTGAAATAAACCTGCAAGAAGGAATGCACTGGTGACCGAGAACCCTTTTATGTGAGAATCGGATTCGGTCAAGATGAAGTTATTTTTTTGATAAATTGGTTAATTGACTAATAGAATACTGACACACATATAATCTCGTCTGCGTGTCAGTATTCTATTGATCAACTTACCCCAAAATAAACTTCATACTAATCACTTCCGTGAGAATCAATATAAAATTTTTGAGAAAAAAGCGATTAACCGTAGAAGAATTAGGGTTTAAAGTTAATATAATAATATTGTGTATGTATGTGTATTTTTATCTAGTATGTGATTGTATTTATAGTCTCCCGCACCGTCTTATTAAGGGTGTAAATTAGTCGAATTAAAACGAACAGAAAACTGCTCGAATTTAACTCGAAACATTAAATTTATACTCGAATTCGAATTGTATTTAAAAAAATCGACTCAGATTCGAATATTTATTATTCGAATTCGATCTGAATCGGATCAAATTATATTCAAACTAATCGCGAACTTCAAATTCAAGATCGAGTTCCAGTCTTCACATAATAACTAGCTTTATAATAAATATAATTATAAATTGAATTTGTTGTTTTACTTAGAAATGAAAAAATATATTTACTATTACACTTTACAAATATAAAATCATAATTAAATAAAAGTAAAAATTAATAATTAATTATCCTAATTTAATTTAATTTTGTATATATTATAAAAAAATATATCGAGTATCTAATCGAATCTGTATCAATCGAGTATGTATCGAATCACAATCGAGAATTCGAGTAGTTTGAATATTTAACGAGTCGAGTATAACCTTACTCAAATTTTACTTATATTTTTATTCGAATAATTTTTTATGCTCATATTTGAATCATATTATTAACGAATTCGAGTTTCGCTCGTATTTTTTCGAATTGAAATTACCTCTGCCATAACTTGTCAGAGACCGATTAAAAATAGGAGTTCTGATTTAGAGTTTTCATAAGAATTAAATCATCATAATAAATTAAGATCTTCCTTCTTTAAAAATAGGAAACTAAAAAGAATAAAAAAACATAAGTCAAATAGGATTAAGCTGCCACATAATTAATATGCAAGTGACATAAGCTTGAATTAGAACATCGATTATGGCCCCGAAAAATCTCATCCCAACTTATTTGATGTGGTTTATGCAATACAAATAAAAACTGTTTGTTTGTAATTAACTGTGCACTTATGGATAACTACCACCGGAGTCTGGATATTTTTTCTACAAGCCTTACAACTCGGTTTTAATTTGAGGTTTAAATCAAATCAAATCAAATTTATTAGGTTTAATTCATTGATCTAATAATATTTTTTTGAGTCATTTTGACTCGTAAGAGGCCTATCGAAAAATTTATAATTACAATTAGGCTTAAATATAATTTATTATCCTAAACTATAGATCATATTCCATTTCGGTGATCCACATTTTAATTTTGTCAATTAGGTGATTGAACTATCAATTTTTTTCGATTTCATTCAATTGGGCCTGCCACGTCAGAAATTGCTGACGTGGCATCCTAATAGGCAGCAGGAGTGCTTATGTGTAAAAACATTATATATTTTTTGTGACGCCCCCAAAACAAGTATACATCACCTATTCTTGAGTCGCCAGATACATGGTACATAATTCAAATACAACTTAATAATACAATTATCGTGTATAATACGATAAAACATAAACTGTGAGTTTGAATACAAATATTGTCTACTAGAGAGTATACAAACTCCAAAAGAGTACTCATTACAATTATTATCACACTATTTCACAGAATAGGGAGGACTACTAATGCACCATCTAGGACCATCACTCCGTTCCCCGACTCGCCCTCAAATTTATATTCTCATTTCACAAGAGAACAGTGAAAGAAAGGGTGAGCTCAACTAGTCCAGTAAGAAATATTATGACTAAGATAATGCAGAATAAAATATCATTAGCCTTAAACAGTGTTAAACTGATACAATATAACAAACATCAAGTTTAACTGCAGCAGAACAAGCAATCCATTAAAAGAGTCAAGTAGAGAATAAAATCTACTATCTTTTATGATTTAAAAGGTTTTTCATCACTTTTATCATTTGTACTATTTTCGACAATAAATAATCCACATCATCGAATCACCCCTGCACTACGGCCAAGGATATTCTTTAGTATCACGACCACAATTATCCATGCACTACGGGCCAAGAATATTTATGTATTCATTAATGGTCATGATCATGCCAACAACTGTCCATCAATGCACTACGGGCTAATGAAGACTTTTACCACATCATTTGTAACATTACGGTCATGATTACACCGAATAATCCCTGATCATAATCATACCAAGTCCATCTATGCACTACAGGCCACAGATGACTTTCACAAAAATATAAACATGAGGATGATGATAATGATATAAGAATTCAATAGAACAAGTTCAAGAATTAATTTATACAGGAACTAATAATGTCTAAATTGTCAACATGATACTGCTTTGTAGAGTAAAATTCAAGAATGCTCAGAAGAATATTTTCATGAAAAGATACTGGATGAAGCACAAATATCAAGGATATTCCACTAATTTCATGGAGTATAGAAGTCAAAACTTTAACCAACTGAGTATAACAAAGAATGGAATAACAAAAGAAATCATCAATCATGCGATAGACCGCACAGACAAGTTATTCCAACAGAATAATAAATAACGGAATCAGTCCGACGAAAGCGATAGAACGAGGATATTCCAATGAGAATAATAAAGACGGAATCAGTCCAACGTAAAAATGCATGATGAGGATATTCCATGAGAATAATAAAAGGCGGAATAATGAAGTTCTCTTCATAAATAAGAAAGAAAGAGTACCCTTTACGAGTACAACAAATAATATTTCCTACCTTGGAAAAACTGGATACTGGAATAGTGAGGTATCGGACTTCTCTTCTTCTTTCTCTCTATAATTTCTCTCTATAATTTATTTTAATTGTTTACACTTTACTAAATAATGCATTTAATCATCCTAAAATGTCAAACTCATAAGATTTTATCACCAATAACCAAAACTCTCATCAAAAATCTGCATATACCTCATATATGATTCTCAAGCCATAAAATCCTATTTTTCTAATTTTCTTACTTCACATAACATATTTAATTTATTTACTCATAACTAGTCTATTTTCATAAAAAATACCATATCAGTCCCAAAAATATTTCTTTTCTGGGATTTAGCAGAATATATTGTCCCATATTGAACATATATTTTTTCCGGAAATTTTAAAATTCATTTACTATTTTTTATATGGCCAAAACTGTCGAATATTTAGACATTTATCATAAATTGTACTTTTGTGAAAAAATTCCGAAACTTACAGAGTATACTTATGTTATATACATGTACTCCCAATAAAAGTTTCACCAATTTTGGAGTTAACCACAAGGAGTTATAAGGGTTTACTTTTAAAATAGTATTTTCTCATAAAATTCATAACTCTTAATCTATACATCCAAAAAGTGCCATTTTTGGACACAATCTAGAAAACTCATCAAATTATCATTTCAAATTTTTTTAGAATTTTTGAAGGTCAGAAAAATTACGAAACTGAAAAACATAACAACCCTTAAAATCCCTTACCTCAAAATAACAGTATTTCTGATTGGAATATCGGTATAAAGCTGAAGGAAACTTGCACTGATAAATAGAAACTCACAAAGTATCTAAATATTCACAAAATACGCTCGATAATATAGAGAGAGAAAGAGAGAAAGCTTATGTTTCTGGTGTGATTTTCAATTCTAACTTAGCCCTCTATTTATAGGAAAATGTTAGCACACCGAAGCAGACTTGACCTGCTACCTGATGGCTTTACTTGCTACTATTGCCACCTACCACATTTGAACTAAAATTCAGCATATTTTTCACCAACCACAAGTGGGGCCCACTCAATTCTAGAATTTTCCACCAAAATCATTTATAAACCTAATTTCTGAATCAGTCACCTCTTAAAATTCATAACAAATTATACGTTCATTTTTAACGGTTCAAAATTTGTGGACATATACTCAACTTATATATGTATAACATATCCAAAAATCACAACGATCCAACGGTCAGATTAAAAAATATAACTCACGAACAGTGATTTAATTTTTAATACCTCCATTCTGACAAAAATATCTCAACATTAATTCTTTCAATTATATCCACATAAAATAAATATATCCGTCAATTATATCCAAATAAAATATAACTCACAAACAGTGATTTAATTTTTAATACCTCCATTCCGACAAAAACACCTCAACATTAATTCTTTCAATTATATCCACATAAAATAAATATATCCGTCAATTATATCCACATAAAATAAATATTTCCTTATCATATACATCAATAATTAATTATTCATAAATAATATTACAGAATCACAATTATGACAACCGGTAGTTTCAGGAAAGAGGGAGCTTTCGATAAGGATTTCTCCCTTCGACGTGCAATTGATTAGGTGACCAAACCTCTCCTCGATGTAACTTTCTAGACATTTCCAATAATGCTATCTCATAATATTATTCAAATAATATGAATTATTGATCCGATAATGGAAAATATCGTGCAAGAACAATTATTGAAACAATAATAATATAAAATACGCGCAAACAATTATTGAACCAATAAAATAAAATATTGAATAAAGAATTTATGTAATAATTATTGAGTAGTGCCTTCTTACGTTAGAATCAATAATTCAAAATATTTGTGCAAAACCGGTGTCTAATCTTCTTAACCACGCCAGACATCAGTATTTTAACCATCGGGTATTCCAACGATTGTTAATCTGAATAACTACTCTGTAGATTATTTGTAAAAATTCAAATTTGTCATTTTCTTCATCCGACAATTATTCTGTTATGGGGCCCACAAATGATTGTGCCGTTGTACGAATATTCTACGACAGAAAAATATTCCATGACCAAACGAATATTCCCCGACAACAATGAATATTTTATAACCACTTGCTTATTTTGAAAAATTTGCACATATCACCCTTAACTTTGCTTTTTATCAATTTAACCATTTACTGAATAGTAATTATAATAAAAAATGAATACTTTTATTTCATAAAATTCGGGGTCTTACATTTTGTGTTAACAACATCGCACTCATAAACGCATACGATATTCTACTCAATGCGTTAGCTACCACGTTCGCTTTTCCATAATGATATTGAATGGTACAATCGTAATCTTCAACAGCTCGAGCCAAACTCTTTGGCACATTACACGTTCATTTTGGGTGAAGAAAATATTTGAGGGTTTTAGAAATGGGTTTTGTACTGGGGTCAATACAAAATTCGATTTCACGCTCTAGGGGTAGGCTAAGAAGTCTTCAAGAATACGTCAGGAAATTTATTAATAATAGAAATATCATTCAAAACTGTGACTCTCATCCAAGACTTGGATAACACGTCACATTGATACCTAACAACTTGCCACCGTCATTCACGACGTTGCCTTCAGAAAGTCTGGCTTCGGTGGATTCCACACAAGAAAGTCAATAACGAAAGGATCGGGGCTCTTTATTTATGGATTGATATGACAATGATTGACTTTAGTGGTTTGGTTACTTTGAATTCGCATAACAGGTTGGTTAGGAGTATGAAAGCTAACAACCTTACGAAAAGCATGATGAGTAGTTAACCAATCGATTCCTAAAATCGCATCAAAGGCAAGTATTTTCAAAGAGATAAGATTGACAGGTAACGTGAAAGTGTTGATTTGAACAAGATTTATAAATAGTGGAGGTAACGAAGGTTTCTCCCAACTGAGTTTAAACAGATATATCAAAGTCTAACTTCTCCGGAGTTAACTTCAAACATTGAACACAACTAGGTGCAATAAAAGAGTGAGTAGAACCGGTATCTAACACGGTATAGACTTCGCAAGAGTTTATGACTAACATACCCGTGATAATTTTATTCAGGTTCCTCGTCACGAAAAAAAATGCTCTCTCTTAAACTATTGGCTTTGGCTTGTCTTGGACATCCTTTGGTGCCTCCATCCTAGCTGAACTTGTCTTCGGTGAACGACAAAATCGGGCTAAGTGACCTCTTCCACAATTATAGCATGCTTTGGACGGCATCAAACAGTTTGGACTGATGTGTCCCTCCCCTCCGAATTTGAAGCATACGATCGGTGGTCGTTCTTCTTCCTTTGAAACGGGTGCTGGTGACGACGTCTTTACGTCATTGTTGAACCTTCTCTTCTTGAAATTTCCATTCTTATTGTTTTGGCCATGATTACCACCGAAGTGGTTACCATTTCTGGCATGTTGATTCCCTCTATGCTTATTGTCACCGCTTTGATGATTGTTATCACCGGTATTATCATTTTGCCGGCTGCTCTCTTTTGGTTTGGTTGACTCATTATCGCTCTCCAATAACTGAGCCCTATTAACAACATCTGATTACAAACACAGTTTATGAGAGATAAGATATTGACGTATCTCAGGTTTCAAATCTCTTAAAAACATCTGCGTCATTCTCTCTTCATTATCAACTGTGGGGGACGACATCGAGACAACTCGGCAAACTTGGCTTCAGATTGCGACACGGCCATGTTGTTTTGCTCAACTTGATAAATTCCACCTCCTTCACGTGTGACGAATGCTTTCGGAAAAGTACTTGTCATTGAACAATTCTTGGAACTTCTCCCAAGACATCTTGAGTCGGCCAGTTGGGTACATTTCTGATTCCCACCGGTGATCGCCTCTTCACTAAAACATAAAGGTGGCAAAGGAACCTTTTGCTCTCTGGACATCCCAAGACATCAAATATCTTGGTGATCTGCTTTAACCACGTCTCCACCTTAAGTGGTTCTGGCTTTCCCAAAAACTTCGGTGGTCCCAGCTCCTTAAATTGCTTAGCGGTGACCAACCGTGGGTTGCCATTGTTTCTTCCTGCATTATGAACAGGAGCCGCTTTCGCATGATGTTGCATGAATTCTAAAAAGCTCCTAAACGTACCGTCGTTCGTCAATTGATCAGTGTTGTTGTTTACCGGAGGATTATCGCCATATTGTTGCACATTATCCTGATTATTGATCTGTAGAGAATCAACAGTCTCCTGTGCTCCATTGCTATTTTCAACATTGTCGGATGTCATTTTCAGATACTGCCACAAAACAAAGGTTAATTGACATGTAACATATTATCCCTATATTCTGACCGACCAATTAAATACCAAATAAACTTAGGTAGGTTATACTAGCGAAGGATTTCCCCTCTCTCCCCTCCTAGTTCTATTCTCACATCTTAGCCAAGGATCATATCCCTAAGCTTTGATACCAACTGTGACGCCCCCAAAACAGGTATACATCACCTATTCTTGAGTCGCCAGATACATGGTACATAATTCAAATACAACTTAATAATACAACTGTCGTGTATAATATGACAAAACATAAACTGTGAGTTTGAATACAAATATTGTCTACTAGAGAGTATACAAACTCAAAAAGAGTCCTCATTATAATTATTATCACACTATTTTACAGAATAGTGAGGACTACTAATGCACCATCTAGGACCATCACTCCGTTCCCGACTCGTCTCGGCTATATTCTTATTTCAAGAAAATAAAGTGAAAGAAAGGGTGAGCTCAACTAGCCCAAGAAGAAATATTATGACTAAGATAATGCGAATAAATTATCATTAGCCTTAAAAAGTGTTAAAAGCGATACAATATAACAAACATCAAGTTTAACTGCAGCGGAACAAGCAATCCATTAAAAGAGTCAAGTAGAGAATAAAATCTACTATCTTTTATTATTTAAAAGGTTTTTCATCACTTTTATCGCTGGGACTCAGCTTAATAAATAATCCACATCATCGAATCACCCCTACACTACGGCCAAGGATATTCTTTAGTATCACGACCACAATTATCCATGCACTACGGGCCAAGAATATTTGTGTATTCATTAATGGTCATGATCATGCCAACAACTGTCCATCAATGCACTACGGGTCAATGAGGACTTTTACCACATCATTTGTAACATTACGGTCATGATTACACCGAATAATCCCTGGTCATAATCATACCAAGTCCATCTATGCACTACAGGCCATAGATGACTTTCAAAAAAATATAAACATAAGGATGATGACAATGATATAAGAATTCAATAAAGCAAGTTCAAGAATTAATTTATACAGGAACTAATAATGTCCAAATTTTCAACATGATACTGCTTTGTAGAGTAAAATTCAAGAATGCTCAGAAGAATATTTCCATGAAAAGATACTGGATGAAGCGCAAATATCAAGGATATTCTACTAATTTCATGAAGTATAGAAGTTAAAACTTTAACCAACTGAGTATAACAAGGAATGGAATAACAAAAGAAATCACCAGGCATGCGATAGAATCGCCGCAGATGAGTTATTCCAATGTAATAATAAATAACGGAATCAGTCCACAGAAGCGCGCACAAACAGTGATATTCATTCCAGAATAATAAAGACGGAATCAGGTCCGACGTAAAAATGCACAGACATGATATTTCAACAGAATAATAAAGATTGGAATAACAGAAGTTCTCTTCATAAATAAGAAAGAAAGAGTACCCCTTACGAGTACAACAAATAATATTCCCTACCTTGGAAAAACTGGATACTGGAATAGTGAGGTAGCAGACTTCTCTTCTTCTTTCTCTCTATAATAATCGCTCTAAAGCTTTTGTGAATTGGTGAGAAATGAAGGAAGAATGAGCTTCTATTTATAGGAAAATATAGTTTCGATAATTGCACGTTTTGGGGCTCAAAAAATTACAGTACAATACCTCCAACTTTTCTTTCATTTTTAATTTAGTGCTGCTAGTATTATCAAACTTGCACCACCTCCCTTAATAGTAAATAATGTGAATCAATAGTGCAATCATGTGAATCAATAGTATAATCATGTGAAAAATATGAATTACAGTATAATACCTCCATCTATACCTCCATTTTTAACTTAGTCATACAAGTATTATCAATCTTGCACCAACTCCCCTAATAGTAAATAATGTGATTCAATAGTACACAAATGTGAATAAATAGTTATATAAGTATGTGAATTAGTAGCAATTAATTGCTCATTTATCCGATAAATTACCCGATTTATCAATATAACCCCTAGACATCAATTATCATCGGAATAGATGTCAATTTCCACTAACACTAATAATCCCAACACAATAGAACTATCCAAATTTATTTTTAATCAACACAACTTATTCATCATTAATATTATAACTCACAATATTTAACAACCAGGTCGTTCCCAGGAAAGAGGGGCTTTCCGATATGGATTTCTCTTTATTGGCGCGCAATTAGGTGACCAAACCTCTCCTCGATGTAACTTCAGACATTGTCAATATTGCAAATAATAATATGAATAACTTTGTCGTCTCAATTATTGATTTAATAATATAAAATATTATAAAAATGATACTGTGACAATAATTGAATCAATAATATGAGAGATATGATGCATCAATTACTGTAGCAATAAGCATCAATAATCAATACCGTGTGCTACTATGCAACCACGCGTATTACTGTACTTTTAACACCGGGTGTTTCAACAGTTAACGACATAAAATATTTTTGTCGTTTTCTCAATCCGACAATAATTCCGTTGTGGGGGTCCACCAATGATTGTGCCGTTGTACAAATATTCCCCGACCAATCGAATATTATATAACAACTTGCGTACTTTGCAAAATTTGTAAATATTACCCACAACTATAACATTATATCAAATCCACACCATAATATTCAAAAATATATTTTGAAAAAATTTAAATCTTTATTCATAAAATCTGGGGTCTCACAATTTTAATGAGATCAAAGGACAAAAAGGTAAAATAACAAATAAAATAACTAAAAATTACACAAATAATATAAATTAGTTGTATAATTATTTTTATTAAAGCTCTGCGTTTTTTAATTTTTTTATTAAAAAAATTGTGTTTAATATTAATAATAATAAAAAAAAAATAATAATGATAATAATAAAATAAAAGTACAATTTTTTTTAAAAAAATAATTATTATTTTATTAAAAAACACAACCAATCTGCGTTTTTTAAAAAAAATAAAGCAACTGTGTTTTTATTTTTATTATTTTAATAATTATTTTATTAAAAAAAAACAAGCTGCGTTTTTTTATTAAAAAAAACAATATTTTTTATTATTACAAAAAATATCGCTTTTTTTATTACAAAAATCGCATTTTATTTTTATTTTATTATCATTAATATTTTTATTTTTATTATCATTAATATTAAACACAATTTTTTTAATAAAAAATTAAGAAAATGGAGTTTTAATAAAAATAATTATTTTAATAAAAATAATTATTATATTATTTAAATAATAATTTATATTATTTATATAATTATAAATAAATAATTATACAACTAATTTATATTATTTGTGTAATTTTTAGTTATTTTATTTGTTATTTTACCTTTTTGTCTTTGATCTCATTAAAAATATATAATATTTTTACACATAAGCACTTCTGCTGTCTATTAGGATGCCACGTCAGCAATTTTACGACGTGGCGGAATCCAATTGAATGAAATCGAAAAAAATTGATAGTTCAATCACCTAATTGACAAAATTAAAATATGAATCACCGAAGTGGAATATGGCCTATAGTTTAGGGTAGTAAATCATATTTAAGCCTTAAAACTATTATTGTTAGTGGAGTGGTTAGTATGAAATTAATTTTAATCAATTGATTAATACAATATCGACATGCAGACTGTGAGGTAATTTTTCTTCTTGTGTGTCAGCACTGTATACTATGAAATTAACTTCATAATAATCGGATCCTATTGCTACTAACTTGGTACCTTATATATTTGAGCAGTCAATTATATTGTGTCAGACTGTCAGACTTATTTGTTTCATGTCATTTCATTGGTGTTATATTAAATAAATCTATCTAATAAAATACAACTGATTTTGAATTTTTCGATCATCTTAATAAATCATTTGAGCCGTTCAAAATTTGAGATAAATATAGTGTCGGAGGCACGGGACACATCTAATTAATATTAATATTATCGTTTAATTAATCATATCAAGATTTTCAATATGCAATAACCTTTATTACTTGACCTTGTCAATAATTGGTACTTATAATAACATCACCACATTCTCGCCTAATATATATAAGCAACATATATTTATGTTTAACATTCAAACATCTGATAAAATGTTTTTTATAATAATGTACCAAGTATAAAGTACCCTCTCCTTTCTTAAAATAATGTTTAAAGAACACTTTATGAAAATTAAAGTTGAAAAAATAATATAAAAAAGTTTCTAAATTTATACATAATATTCATCACATAAGTACAAAAGAGTATTTTTTTTTAAATAAATAAATTAGTAGACCCTACTTTTGAGAATAAACTAATCTTCGTAAACACAAACTAAAAACTTGTGTACTTCTAGATATATTTTGATGAACAAAATTTATTGTACTCTGGGAATAAAATGGAGAACAAAATAGAATGATTTTAAGGTATTTTAAGTATATGTTTGGTTTTTGGTGGTGGTGGGTATTGTTATATAATGACAAAATTATCATATATATTTATTTTATTGGAATAAATTTTATTCCATTCCACCTTCTCCACACGGAATAAAAAAAACAAAAGAATGCAATGAATTTTCAATCTATTTGAATGATTTATATTCTAAAATGATCATCAAATACACTATTTTTTATGTCAATTCTTCATCTATTCAATTCTTTCAATTTAAAAGTAGCATTAGTATCTAACGTAGAATGGTTGGTTTTTCGGGAGAAGAAAATTAATTATTAGAGATTATTAAGTTATTGATATAAATTACTAGCTAGAGGTTCGATTGTTAAACCAAAATCAAAGAGAAAAAAGGAAACCAAGTCCTAATATTAATTTTCTTTATGAATTTTTAAAAATATTGGTATTCTTAGACATATTTTTTTTTAAAGATATAATCATGTTTGTTAAATGCGCACTTAGACTTAACACTTTCAAACATTAAAATTTTAAAAATTAAAATCATGTCAGTAAAAGATACACTTAGCCATATTTCTTTTATTTATATTTACTGTTAATTTCTAATATCATAATTTGCATGTGATGGGAATTTTTTTATTAAAAAAAGATTATTATTATTATTATTATTATTATTAGAACATGTGTTAGTAATTGATCCGGGTCGGATCCATGGATCATGAACATCAACTTGGGTATGGATATTGAATAATCCAATTGAGATTAAGAGTCTCATATCATGGTGGAGGTGATAATGGTGGCTTCAGAGGCGGCGGTGATGACTATGGAGGAGGTAACAATGGTGGTGGTGGCGGAGATGGCGGTGGTGGCTCAAGTGGTGGTTACAGAGACGGTGGAGGTGGAGACTGGGGCGGTAGTGGCAGGAGCAACCATTTTCTGGTAGTAAAAGGAAATTCTCAAGATACTGCAGAGGAGAAGATCATTAGTAATGTCATGGTAACCAAACTTTTATAACAAGGTAATCAAATTTTTATACTAAAGTAACCAAACTTTTATACCAAGGTAACCAAACCTTGGTAATTACCAAGGTAACCAAACTTTTATACTGAGGTAACCAAACTTTTATATTAAGGTAACCAAACTTTTATACCAAGGTAACCAAAACTTTTATACTAAGGTAGCCAAACTTTTATACTAAGGTAAACAAACTTTTATACTAAGGTAACCAAACTTTTATCTATCGAGGTAACTAAACATTTATACCAAGGTTACCTTGGTATGAAGGTTTGTTACCTTGTAAAGGTTTGGTTACCAAATCAGATATGAAAAAAACCGATGGTGTGGAGGTGGATTGGTTACCTTGGTATAAAAGTTTGGTTACCTTAGTATAAAAGTTTGGTTACCTTAGTATAAAGTTTGGTTATCAAACTTTTATACTGAGGTAACCAAACTTTTATACTAAGGTAAACACCAATCAACAAAAAAAGTGATCATAAATTCATAATCAAACGCATATTTTGCATAAAATTAAGATCATAAACCCCAATTGAATGAAATTAAAGAGAAAACCTTAAAAATTAGTGCTCGAGAGAGAGAGAGAGGTAAAATAGAAGTACTTACAAAAACAGAGTACAAACAAATATGAAGAACAATTGGAAGAATGAAAGAGATAGAAAAAATGGCAGAATAGAAGAAAATGGCAGAAATGGCGTCTTCATCTTTTATACAAAAATGGCAGAAATGGCGTCTTCATCTTTTGAAGAAAAAATGGCAGAATAGAAGAAAATGAGAGAAAAAAATGGCAAAATAGCGTCTTCATCTTCTCTCTTCAATGGCGTCTTCATCTTTTCTCTTCACTCTTCAGCTTTTGTCTTTAAATATGAAAATGGAAGAATAAAAGTGCAGTGGCGTACATAAAATGAAAGTAGGAGGAGATGAGAGAGAAAATGGCAGAAAAGAATAAAATGGCAGAATAAGAAGAGATGAGAGAGAAAATGGCACCTACCAAAACTAATCTCCTAAATTAAGGAATCCTAATTATACTAATATTGTCATGTCAGCCATTACATATTAATCCCTTAATTTAAGGACCTTTAATTATGTTAAGATTGAAAATAAAAACAAAAAAGTGTAATACTTTTGTAATTATTTTATAGGTGTATGATTTTTGTAATTATTTCTAAAAATGTACTATTATATGTAATTTACCCTATAAATAATACTTGATATGGTTAAGACTATATGAGATAACTCTGCTAATTTAGTCCGCTGTAAAACTTATCTCATATTAATTGATAAATATTGATTATGTAGAGTGTAGGGCTAAAGAAAAATAACGTATTATTTTTCTCAAATATATTTCTCTCTAAATAATCTCTCTCTAGTATTTTTAAGTTTTCATGAGTAGGTTTGGGTTTACTTGTGTGAACTCTTGAGTTCGTTCACATTGTTGCTAGTAACAACTCTATATTGACGAGAAGTATTTGTACGAGAGAGCGTAGTAGTTGTATTTGTGGTATTAATTGTAGATTTAACATTCTGGTTCAACCGCTTCTTTCAATGTTTGCAGTTATAACTAGTTAGAATTAATAGCAACTACACTAATAAATAAACAATTTAAGGCACAAAGAATGAAAAACCTCAATTTAAAAAAATAAAAAATAAAAGCTAATAACTTGTTAACAACTACTTAATTAATAAGATAAGAAATATTATAATGATTTTTCAATTCAAATTAAACCAATAATTATTTACGTACATAATATAATAATTGAAATTTCTTAAGTTATAAGAATATAGAATATCTTACGTTCTAATTTGTCATGTAACATACTGAGTCTTCATCATATTAAAATTTAGATGAATAAGTAAAACGTAAAAGTAAAATTAAATCGGATCCATAACTTTACTAAGAAAACTGATCCAAAGAATCAATATTACTAACTCCGTTTTAAATCATATGATTATTACTGATTTTTGAAAGTTAATTTATAAAATTTTCAAACTCAAAATTGATATGATTCATTAAAAATTATGAAATAATAAAACTTACAATAAATAATACTTTTTAGATAATTTACAATATTCATCGGTGTACTGATTAAAATTAAAAGAATTTATGTTAATTTTGAATTTAAAAATCTTTTAAATTGACTTTAAAAAGTCAACAATAATCAAATAATATGAAAAAGAAAGAGTACAAATCATTGCATCAAAATGAGATGGAGTTTTGATCCGTAAATTAGAGTGGAGAAAGTCAAATCAGAGTCAAGGTTTGATACTTGGATCAAGTGAAAGGCTAAACTATTTATGATATATACCAACCTGGGCTTAATACAGCATGTCAATCTGGGCCTTAATTTGGGCTCTCTGAAGGACTATTGTTAAGCTCTATATGTACTCTTCAAGTTTTTACTCATTTACCTGCAGAGTAATAATGCATTGTCTTGAGCCTATTCTCCAATATTGGGCCTATATTTTTGTTTAGGTAGAAAAAAGGATTAATTACATATATTAGTACTTTTTAAAAAATAATTACAAAAACAAAATACCCATAAAATAATTACAAAAATATTACACTTTTTTAATTTTATTTACAATATTACTATAATTATGAGTCCTTAATTTAAGGAATTAATGGTACTAATGGGACATGTTTTTTAAAATGCTTGATAACCGCAAGCATGTGTAGTACTCTTCATTTTTGTATATTACCCTTTATACGCTAAAACCCTCTTTTCTCTCTCCTTCTGTGTTTCAGCAATATCCATCGTTCTCGTCAGCATCGTTCTCGTCACCATCGTTTCAGTATTCTCCATTGTTTGTTATCGAAGTTCATAGCCATTTCGTTTTGGTTTTCGTTTTGTTCGTCACCATCGTTGTACTCTGTTTTCATGATTACACAGTGTTGCAGTTGGTTTATTATTCTTCGGTATCGATTCTGGTCGTGTATATTTTTAGGTTAGTTATTTTGAAATAATTTAACGTATTATATATATTAATGTTGTTTATCAGTCGAATGTAGTATTGATTGTTGTGTGGGTTTGTGTTATTTTTTATGTTTTGTATAGAATGGTTGATACAAAGAAGAAGGATGGTAAGAGGAAGAGAATATTGGAGCGTGATTATGTCAAGGAAGTGAAGAAGTTTGCTGTGGATATGAAGGGGAAGGAAAAGGATGTATGTCGGAAATCAAGTAAGAATGAAAATAAATTTGGTGATACGGTGATATCAAGCATTACGAAGTGCGGTTAGATTTCGAGCTTGACGCGTTCACGTAGTTAAGGCCAAAGGTCAAGTGCTTATCCAGAATATAATTCCAACATAGAGAAATTTAAAGGTGTGTTATTTTTAATTTTCATATGGTTACCATTATATAATTATTTGGTTACTTATTAGTATGTATTTGGGTACTGTAAACTTTTAATGATTTGGTTACTTATTAGTATGTATTTGGTTACTGTGATATTATATTATATTATTGTGTTACTTTTATGGGTTGGTTACTTATTAGTATGTAGTTGGTTACTGTGAATTTTTATTAGTATGTATTTGGTTACTGTAAAATAATAATTATTTGGTTACTTATTTGTATGTATTTGGTTATTGTAAACTTTTAATGTTTTGGTTACTTATTAGTTTTTTTTGGTTACTGTGATTTTATAGTTTGGTTACTGTTATATCAGATTTTGGTTACTGTATTTTTACAGTTTGGTTACTATTTTGTATTGTTTATGCTTAGTTAATCCTAATTTTTTTTGCCTAGTATACATGTTTTAATAAATTGAGTTTAGTGTATAGGTTGTTTATGTATTGGTTACCATTAAAAATGGTTTGGTTACCATCATAGAATTATTTGGTTACTTGTTAGTATGTATTTGGTTATTGGATTTAGTGTATAACCAAATTTTTTGTATAAATTTTGTTATATTTGGTTATTAATAACTGTTCAATTCTGGTTTTGTGTATTTACAGTTATGGGATCTTTACTATGAGGAATGCAACAGAAGATTCACTGGAAAAGTAATATATTGGTGTGACATGGAAGTCCCCATAATTATTGCCAAGAAATTGAATGAAAGTCAGCTGGAGAAGTTTAGGGCAACATGTTTTGGAAATTTTTTGGAGTTTGGTGAGCATCAAATGTATTCACAGATTATTCACCATGCTCTTGTAAGGGAGGTTCACCAAAGGGATGATGGTGAGATGTGGTTTTGTTTGGGGAGAAAAGGGTTAGGTTTAATGCCTGAGTTTTGTCGATTTACGGGTTGAGATGGCAAGGCAATGATGATGATATAAGTGCATGCAAAATCGATTATTGAAAAATATTTTTGGGCGTAAGTTGTTACTCGTAGTAGTAGTATAGGTAGGGTATTCCTAAGGCGTTTTTGATGATGATGGCGAGGCTATTAGGATGTCACCGATTTTTTTTGGTGTTTAATTTTATTCTTTCAACAGTTTCTGAAAATTTTGTTGATGTTGCAATGATAAATTTTATATGTTATGGTGATGTTAGTAGTTTTCCTTGGGGGAAAGTTACGTTTGAAATGACAAAATATTCTTTGTCAAATGCATTGAAGGGGCATATAAAGAAAGGAAGGAGTGGTGGTTCAACATATAATTTCTACAAGGACCATTATATTAAATTGTATAAGTTAAATGGTCTTCCATATGTATTTCAAGTGTTTATGTTTGAAACAATTTCAACTTTTAAAACTCTCAAGATATGCAACGGCGAGCATCATTGGATGTCCGTTTATGTAGATGGAAGGAGCTTGTGAAGTCCCTTCAAATGACAAGTTGAATGAGCTAGTATTACGCTGCGGACGGTATGCGATTTACTATTAAGAATGCAATTTGTTACCTTTAATTAATTATTTGGTTACTGATTATTCATGTGAAGTTTACTCTTAACATTGTAGTTGGTTACTAGAATATACACAGTTTGGTTACCTTTATATATTGAGTTGGTTAATGATTTATATATATTTGATTAACAGTATATATGTTTTTGTTTATTTATTTTATCTTTTTGTTATTGTAAGTGTATAATGTTTGTCAGATGTTATACTAAAGTGTACTTATTGTTTTTCAGTTGAGGGTAAAAAGTTTGATTCCCACGGACGATGAGAATGAACGTCTTGATTTGGGCAGGTTTCAGTTTTTCAGTGGGAGGGATGCTCACAAGAATGTTGAAAAGAAGTCGAAGGATGACAACATTGGAAGTGATATATCGGTCATTAAAGATGCAATTGATAAACGGTTACGGCCGTTGGAGAAAAAAGTTTTTGAAATTAAGAAAGACGTTGTAAACCTGCGGGCTGATATGAAGATTTTACATGTTCAGCTATGCAGAGACTTTAGATTAATTATAAGAGATGAGTTACGGGGGATAAAAGATGGTGGGGTCAAAGAAGTTGACAGTGATTCTGATGAAGAGTCTGATTCTGATGAGGGTGGTGATCCTTGATGATCTTGATGAAGCCGATGATTCGATGAAGGTGATGATGTTGTTGATGAGCATCGCTGGTGAGGTTGGTGATGATGGTTTGAAAGCTGATGAGGTTGGTGATGATGGTTTGAAAGATGATGAGAAGAATGATGAATTTGTAAATGAAGCTGGAAATGAAGGTGATGATGTTATGCTTGAAGACCGTCATGTTGTTGATGATGTTAAGGATGTTATGGATGAAAACCGTCACGTTGTTGAGGAGGTTGTTGAGGATGTTATGGTTGAAGCCCGTCATTTTGTTGAAGATGTTGTTGAGGATGTTGGTGATGTGTCAGATTTTGTTAAGAAGAAGGATGATAATGAATCTGAGTATGGTAATGAAGTTGAACTTGATGGTATGGTTGAAGAACATCATGAAATAATAAGTAATGTTGTTCAAGAAATTGTTAAGGTTAGACTTTTTTTGTTTGTTTTGTTTTGTGTTAGATGTCTTTTTTTTTCATTTTTTTAATGATCAATTGATTGTTTTGTATTTTGAGCATGATCGTTAAGAATGATGTTGACATGCCAACTTTTGACATTTTAAGCCAATGTACGGGGAAAGAAATTGTTGTTTATGTTGCTGCTGAGGTTAGTGTTATAACTACATGCCAACCTTTTTTTTTTTACATGCTTTAGATTTTGGTTACTGTTATACCATTACATGCTTAAGGTTTTGTTTCTCGTTTTAATTTTACTCAAGATATCCAACTCATAAATATATAGTAACCATTACAATTTTCATAGTAACCAAAACAAAGATTAGTTAGTAACAAGTATAATGTTTCATAGTAACCAATAATGCATTAGACAAATAACTAATATAGCATTAGGCAAAGTATAATGTTACCAATACATAATTAGTTAGTAACAAGTATAATTTTTATGGTAACCATTCACGCATTAGACAAGAACCAATACAACATCGATTTTTATGTGAAAATATAATTGTTTTCGTTACATTTTACATCATTTGTAAAAGGGAAAAAGTTTGAGGTGGAAAGCAAATCTGTATTGGATGAGATGGTTTTGACTACCTGGATATAGTCCGGTGTGATGAACCGGAGAAGAGCGTCGATAGAGTAAGTGGCGGACACATGCGTGAACATTTAAAAAGTGTCGTTTCTACTGTCTCCATATCTGAGAACATTTGGATCGGTGAGTTATCATCTAATGCATCGGGTCCTAGTCAAAGAGTTCTTTATTATTTCGTGATTTCCCAAGGTTTGCATGGAGATGCCATCCATATTTGAAGGGCATTGTTTGAACAAAGTGGTTTAAAATAGGACTTAACAAATGGGAAAAGGTTTGTTTTTCTTTATTAACAATGCTATAGTTTTTTTATGAAACAAATAAATTTTCTTTTGGGTAGTGTGTATATTAACATGGTGATTGTTAATGTCAACGTGTATACTAATATGTTTTTATATTGAAGGACGGAACAAATTTCCGGGAAGAATGACATTATCGAACCTGCATTTGAATTTGGGTCTATTCCAATTTCATCTAAAATGTGGTTTTATAAATTAAAGACTCCTGGTCAATGGTTAGACGACGATGTGAGTTATTTTTTTTTTAAAATTATGTTTCTATATTTATGGTTACATTATTTATTTGTTTAAGTAAATAGCTTTAACAGTGTTGGTTAATGTCATATATCTGTTTTGTTACTGTCATATGACTGTTTTGTTACTATTATATTACTGTTTGGTTACTAGTATACAACTATTTGGTTACTATTATATAATTGTCTGGTTACTATGATATATGTTTTATAGATGTTTTGGTAACCAACATATAAATTGATATGTTATTATTTAAACATGTTTTGTTTGCTATGATATAAGTTGTTGGTTACTGTTATATATCTGTTTTGTTACTATTATATTATGTTTGTTACTGGTGTCCAACTATTTGGTTACTATTATATAATTGGCTGGTTACTATGATATATGTTTTATATATATTTTGGTTACCAACATATAAATTGATATGTTATTATTTAAACATGTTTTGGTTGCTATGATATAAGTGGTTGAGTTCTTTGTTATATATCTGTTTTGTTATTATTATATTATGTTTGGTTACTAGTATACAACTATTTGGTTATTATTATATAGTTATTCAAGTTACTATGATATATGTTTTATATATGTTTTGGTTACCAACATATAAATTGATATGTTACTATTTAAACATGTTTTGTTGCTATGATATAAGTGGTTGGTTTCTTGCTATATAACCTGCTTTTATTATTGTCATATACTGCTTTTGTTACTATCATATTCTTTGTTTTGTTAATATAGTACAACTTTTTGGTTGATATTATATAATTGTTTGGTTACTATCATATATGTTGATATGTTGATATATAAACATGTTTTGGTTACTATGATATAAGTGGGTGGTTACTGTCATATAACTATTTTGTTACTGTCATATAACTGTTTTGTTACTATTATATTATTGTTTGGTTATTATGTTATAACTGTTTGGTTACTATTATATAATTGTTTGGTTACTATCATATATGTTATATATATGTTTTTGTTACCATCATATAAACTAATATGTTGATATATAAACATGTTTTGGTTACTATGATATAAGTGGGTGGTTACTGTCATATAACTGTTTTGTTACTATTATATTACTGTTTGGTTACTATGTTACAACTGTTTGGTTACTATTATATAATTGTTTGGTTACTATCATATATGTTATATATATGTTTTTGTTACCATCATATAAACTGATATGTTGATATATAAACATGTTTTGGTTACTATGATAAAAGTGGTTGGTTCTTTGTCTATATAACTGTTTTTTTGTTATCGCTATATAACTTTTGTTACTATCATATTTATTGTTTGGTTACTATGTTACAACTGTTTGGTTACTATTATATAATTGTTTGGTTACTATCATATATGTTATATATATGTTGGTTAGCATCATACATGTTTTATGTTTTTTTTCTTCAAATTATGTTTTTATAATTATGGTTACATTATTTAGTTGTTTAAGTAACTAGCGTTAACAGTGTTGGTTACATTGATTACATAATATTATTATTTTTCAACACTATTATATATATATATATATATATATATATATATATATATATATATATATATATATATATATATATTTGCTCAAAGATATCAATGTTGCATTATATTACTTCCGTAAATTGGCGGACATTACGATCTTTGTGCGCATATATAAGGGCAACGACTACGGATTATTGGTTCCATGCCAAGATAACTCTCTTTTGAAGAGTATACAAGAAAAAATTCGAGATAAGAGTGTATTGTGCGGGAGGGTGATGTTCTTTGAGTACATTCATGGATCGTTTATGGATGTCAACACACCATGGAAAAATGTTGACTATATTTTGTTCCCCATACATATGTCATCCATAGGACCATTGGTTTTTGTTAACATTTGATGTGCATCGTAGACGTCTAACTGTTTATAATTCTCTGCAAATTTCAAAAGGAAATCCATGCAAACAAAAATCATGGATGTTTGTGAACCCGATATATTTATTCTTTCCACTTTATTCATAAGATTGGATTTTGGAGAGATAGGAGTGACATTGACTTTAGCACGGAACCATATCGCAATAAGGAGGAAGATGACATAATTGAGTTAGAATTTGCAGAGTCGGTTCCTGAACAAGTGGAGGGGTAAGGGTTGCATTGTTTACAATTTTTGAATTATTATATTTAATTATTTTGGTTACTGTCATCTAACTGTTTTGGTTACTATGTTGTAAATGTTTGGTTACTGTATAAACTGATATGTGTTATATATAGGTTGATTCTAGTATTGATTTTGGTTATCTTTTGTGCATTTGTACAATGATTGCGGGTTGTTCACAATTTGTTTTGCCGAGCATGTCATTCATCAGAAGATTGATGAAATTCCTATTCCATTCCCCGTTGCGCAATATCGAAAGAAGTTATGTACAAACCTATATATGCATGCAAGGAACAAACAATTGGAGGGATATGAGACTGACAGAGAATTTCCAGGAAGATTTGTTCCAGATTTTGATTAGTTCAGATATTGTTGTGTTGTCAGTATGAATTATGTTATGTATTTTTATTTTTTAATATACACAACAATTTTGTATGGTTCATTAAGGATGATTACTGAATCTTATATAGATGGGATTTCATATGTTATTATAATATCAGTTTTGGAATTAATTTTGTGTGTTGTTGGTATTTGATTCGTTTTAGGCTGTGTTTGCTACATTATTTTGAAATGTACAGTTGGTAACCAAATATATATAAAAGGGTAACCAACTAATGTTTTGATAGTAAACAGAGATGTACAATATTGTTTCAGGACATATAACTGTTGTGAAATATATTTTTGAGATGTGCAGTTAGTATCCAAATTGTTATATAAGAGTAACCATTTGACTTTATGTTAGTAACCAAATAATTTACAATTTATATTTGGAATATTTGTCAAGTGAACAGTGTACTTTTGTGGGTTCCCATTTGTATTGGCAACTCATAATGAATTCAAAAATCAAATGCTTTAATCAATAAAAATGTTGATTATTGTACAAAATCAAAAATGCTACCATCTATGTGGTTTATGGTTAATGATAGTAAATAATTATATATACATGTATCTACACTCTTAATATAAATGCATTATATCAGGGTTTTTTTGGTCTTAAAACCTAATTGGATTATTGCAGGTTTTTTGTTGTGTCCTTTCTCTTGCTTTTCTTTGCATTTGTTTTGAATTTTGATTTTAGATCCGTGTTTGTACCTCCCTACTTTTGGTCTTCCAGCTGGTCTTCTTGTGTTTGGTGGTTTTACAACCATGTTTCTTACTTCTTCTGGTACATCCCAGTTTTCTTTGTCATCTAACGGCATAATTGAAGCTGAATATGTGTTGACCAAAGTTGTTTTATAGTATTTTTTGAGCAAAAATCATAATGACTCAAATTTTCGCTTTTGCTCATAATAAAGAATGAAAGATGCGGACATGGCATCTCATGGTACTGAAATTTTCCACATGTGCATGTCCTTTTGTCGATGTCCACAATATATTGTTTGACGACATCGTAAACAGTAAAAATCACTAAGTTTGATGTCTCAACCTACATCACAAATTAACTGTTGTTAGAATACAGTACAACTGGAATCATTTTCATTATCTGAAAAAAGAATACGTATTAAAGTAAACAACTCAATGTTATAATTACAAAACAAGTAACTAACAAAGAAACAACTTAGCAGAACATTATAATTATACAGAGTAACCAAATAAACATCAGTTAGTAACCAATATAATGATACTATCAATAACCAACTCAGCAGTAACATTTTAATTATTAAGAGTAACCAAACAAGTATCACTTAGTAACCAATATAATGATACACAGAACCAACTTAGCAGTAGTCGGTAACCATTGTAATGATATGCATTAATCAATTAAGTATTAATTGACAACCAATACATATAATATTTCATAGTAACCAAGTTACCATTAGCCAGTACACAAGTTATTATTAGTTAGTAAATATTATAGTGTAGCACAGTAACCAAATCGGCATTAGACAGTAAACAATTCAACACTAATTAGTAATATTTTGCAGTAAGAAAACAAAGATTAATAAGTAACCAAAGACAATGATACACGAGAACAAACTCAAAGAAAGGTCAATTAACCATTATAATGTTTTGCAATAAGCAATTAGGTATTGGTTAGTAACCAATATAATATTACATAGTAACCAAGTTATTATTAATCAGTAAACAAGTCAGTATTAGTCAGTAAACATTATAGTTTAACACAGTAACTAAGTCAGCCGTAGTCAGTAAATAATTCAACATTAATTAGTAATATTATGCAGTAATCAAGACATCATTAGTCAGTAACAAATACAATATAAAAATTAATGCAATAAATTATAATTTGTATTTGTTACCTTAAGTTTCCTTGATTTAATGATATTAGATTGCAATCTTTCTTCAGCTGTTGTGGAAAGTTTTGTAAATGTTGATAGGGCTGCTTGTTTGTTTGTGAAATACCATCTTTGAATCAGACAATGTAGGCATTCAATCATTGATGCAACTGGAAGATCCCTAATCATCTTAATTGCGTTGTTAATTGATTCAGCGGTGTTTGAAGTCATTGTTGAGTATCCGCTTATGTACCCCATTGAGCCCCGGTGCACTTTTCCAACTTGACCTCTTCCTCCAAATATATCCTTATTCGAGGATCAATGGCATCAAGTTCAGCCATGTGTTTATTGAATTGTTCAATGTTGTATGCTCTACATGCCCCGTTGTAAGACTGTTTAAGTTCTTCTCTCTCTTTTTGAATCTATTTTTATATTTTTCAAGATATGGTATAATGCGAAAGATGCATGACATCTGGAAACACATAATTCAGTCCTTGTATTATGGCTTCATGTCTATCTGAAACAATGCATTGGCCTTCCCTTACTCCACAAGCAGTTCTTAAATTCATGAAAAACCATCTCCATGATAATTCATTTTCGCTGTCAACCACTGCAAAAGCAATCGGAACAATGTTTCGGTTTGCATCTTGTGTGCTTGCTATCAGTAGTGTCCCCCCGTAAGTTGATTGTATGAATGTGCCATCGATTACAATAATTGGAAAGCAATGATGCCATGCTTGAATGGATGCTCCAATGGCAAAGAATAAATATTTGAAACTAGCATTTGATTCCAACTCAAGAGCTGTGACGGAACCTGTTATGAAACATCAACATTATCAATAGAATTATAAGTAGTATAATGCTACAAAGTAACCAAGACAGCATTAGATAGTAACCAAATTATTGTCATACAAAGAACCAAGACAAAGATTGGACAATATAATTTTATACAAGAACAAGACAAGAGAGACAAGAACCAATGTACTTAATGTCGAGAGATCCAAGACAACATTAGTTAAACAACCAATTATCCAAACATTAGGCAGTAACCAAAACAGTAAGGAATATATTGTTATACAGAACCAATAAATAACCAATATATTGTTACACAATCAAGAAACTAATATATTGTTACACAAGAATTAATACAAAGATTAGTCAAGAAATCAATAAAACTTTAGACAAAAGATAATGTTACAAAGAAACCAAGATAGCATTAGACAGTAACCAACATATTTGCTTACAGTAACCAATACAGCATTAGATAGTATAATGTTTCCAAAGAATCAAGACATCATTATACGAAGAAACAAAGATAGTACTACGATTACTAAGATATCATTTGCGGCAAGAAGCAACAAATTGCAAAGCAGACAAGAACTATGGTAGCATTAAACAAATAACCAACATATTGTTTTAAAGGAACCAAGACAGCATTATACAGAAACAACATATTGATATACATTAACAAAGATATCATTAGAAATTAACAAACAGTTTTCATTAGACAGTAACCAATGTATTTGCTGAGTAAACATTAATATAAAAAATCAGTAGAACTCATTTAAAATTATAAATATGAGGTAGGTAACCAATGCACATTATAGCAACCAAATCAGTTGAATTGAGTAATCAACTAATCATGAAAAATAATAATGTGTTTTAAATTGTTACCGAATTTGTTTTCTCGCAAGATATGTAACCATGATGGGATCAATGAGTAGTCGTGTGTATTTCCTCTTACCTTTTCTAACGCTTTCTCCTTCGATCTCCATGCTTTTGGTAAGAGATAGACACATTATATTCTCGTCATCATGTCCTCGACAATATCGGTTGGTGTGTATATTTTCTTCAAATTTATTAATTTATGCATTATGCATTCGCTACCAACTCACTATTTGCTTGTCATGCGTGGTCTCCCAAAGAATACGTTGATCGAACACGTGTGAATGTCATTGAATTCCCTCACCTTGAGCAATTTGGTTTTTTGAATACTTGATGCTCTCATCTTCCATTTGCAATTTTCATCATCTACGCACACTAAGCACAAAGTCTCTATGATTTTGTTCGTTGAACTTTGTGTTGTCTGCTTTTTCTTGATTGAATGCAAATTTCATTGATTGTGATAGGATTTTTTTTGTCTTTGTAGGTTTGATGTAATTTTACTTCACGCTCATTCGGATATGTTATTACATCATCATATCGTCCTTCCGTATGATTTGTCATGTTATGCATCTCGTTGTTGTTCCATAATTTCCATTGCAAGTCGATCAAAGATATATGCGTTCCAATTTGGCAATCTTGTGTTGCTAGTGGAACTAGTCTTTGAATTCCCTTGTGTTGATCGATTGGCGTTACATCTTGAACAATGATTCTTCTATATTTGTCAAGTTATGCAAGATTGTTGTCTACCGCTTCTTTTTAAATATCTATAATCGATTGGGAATTTTCCTTGTTCATCGATTTTCATCGACTTCAATAAAGAATCTCAAGGTTGCTTCATCCGATATGAGATCGGTGGAATGTTGAGTCTAATGTGAAATTTAATCGACAATGTTGTTTTGTTTGTGTCTCATCTGTAATGCAATGCGTATCATGTTTTGCATTTCTCACGAACGTAACAAGTTGATGGAACTAATATGCCAGAACTTCAAAGTTGGTGTATTGGTTACTATCGGTCCATGTACTGAATTGAAATAAAGCACAACAGAATCATCTCCATTGTCTCGAAAAAATGTAATAAGTCTTGTAAAGTAACCAAATCAATGTTAACCAAGAACTCAAATTATATAATGTTAGTAATCGAGGAGAATGAAACACATTAGTACATTCATTTTACAATGGAAACAATCGGTTTAATTTTATTTGTTAGCAATTAAATTATGATAGTTGTAAAAAGGTAACCAATGTAGCCAATTAGTTTCCATCATAATAAAACAAACCAATATAAATTAATCAAATATTGCACAAGAATCATAACAACATTATACAAAGAACAAAATCCAATGTAGCAAAGAACCAACACATGTTTAGTTAGTAACCATAAGATAAAAACATCATCCATTTAATTGTTATAGTGAAAAACAACCAAAGATAGAGGGTTTGTGGGCGGTTAAAAATAATTGTTGTAACCAATGTAGTTAACAAGTAAACATTAATATAACCAATGTAGTTAATAAGTAACCATTAATATAAAAATATAAGTATAAGTATAATTAGATTAATGCAGTTACCGATTCAAAGATTAATGAGTATCCATTATATTTTTTTACATAGTATCCAAATCAAGATTATTCAAGAAACCAATATAATGTTAAACAAGAATCACTCAAAGATTAGTCAAGTAAACATATACATATACATATACATATACATAGGTAACTATATACATTTAATTGTTCTATAACCATATATAACCATAGGAATTTGTAGTAACCATATGTAAATATATACATATAATTTTATAATCGATACACCTCAATATTTAGAAAGAACCAATACAATGTAGTCAATGAGTAACCTCAATTATAAAAGAATATAAATTTGTAATCTTACACAAGAATCAAAGTCAAGACTATCGAGTATCCGTTATATAGTTTTATATAGTAACCAAATCGTAATTAGTTAAGAACCAATATATCAAAGTCAACATTAGTCAAGAATTAATTCATCATTTTCATTAACCAATTCAAAGATTGTTCAAGAATATTATACAAGAAAACATTATAATTTTAAACAAAGAACCAAATCAAAGAATATGCAAGAACCACAATAAAGTTACCCAAAGAATCAAATCATCATGAATCAAGAATCAATATATTGTTACATAGTAACCTATGAAGCATTAGACAATAACTAGCTTATTATTAGATATTATAATGTTACAAAGTAACCAAAACATTATTAGACAAAATAACCAACATAGCTTTTTATACAAGAACCAAGACAACATTAGACATTATAATGTTACAAAGTAACTAAGATAGCATTAGACAAGAAGAATCAACATATTGTCACATCAGAACCAAGATATCATTAGACAAAGAACCAAGACAAAGATCGAACAATATAATGTTATACAAAGAACCAAAACAACAATAGAAAGAGTAACTAATTGAGATAAAAGGCAAGAACCAATGTTTATGATGAGTAACCATTAATATAAAAATTCAAAGAAAGGTAACTATATGCATATGAACTTTAAACTCACATACCTCGAGTTTAGATTTGTATCGGAAGTTCTTTGTGATATTGTTTTTGTTCATCGAACTTGAAGTAGATGTTGATTTTGTATACTAGTTCGCCTTCTCCGATCTTAGATGTTTGTCTAGCAGAGTTGAGTCGAAAGGCAATCGTCGATGTAAGATTTGGCTTTCTCCGATATCAAAGTTGCATGTTGATGTTGCTGTGATTTTTTTTGGTTACTGAACTTGAAGTAGATGATGATTTTGTATACTATTTCGTCTTCTCCGATCTTAGATGTTTGTCGCAATCTCAAAGGTGAGTTGAAAGGCAATCGTCGACAAAAGATTTGGATTTATCAGATATCAAAGTTGCATGTTGTTCGGTTGCTTGAATTTAGGAGCGGTTAGTGTTAGATAGACATATTTGGTAACTGACGTGTGCGTGGTGTTACCAACTTTATTGCTGTGTTGTTTTATTTTTGTAATTATGTTCTAATTGTTGTATATTAGTGTTAAGGACCCTAGAAAAAATTGGAAGATTTTTTAGAATCAAGAATAATACTGGTCAAAAAATATCGTTAAAAGTAATATTAAAATAACTAAATGGCAGGTGTGAATCACATGTTTATTTTTTAAAATAAAATTATTTTTAAGTAATTATTTATTTTATATATATGATGATTATAAAATATTTTTTTAATTTTAAATTAACTTACCGTTACTATTAGAATGATAATGATCAAAAATTCACAATTGAGTGTTACTAATGTGTTTTTTTTGTTGTTATTTTTAATTTAATATTTAATTGTTATATAAAATTTAAATTTAATACTTCATTTTTATTTTACGATATTTCGAATTTATAAATAGTTTAGAGTTCAAAAAATGAATAGAACCTCAAAACATAAACTTTGTGTTTAAGAAATTGAGTTTTTCTATGCGGACATAATAATTGTACAAAAAAATTAGATATGAGTGCTTAACAATTTCACATATTTATATTTTTACCTCCATAGAATTTTTCTAAGGAATTCTATATGAAATACATTTGATGTTGAATAATAAGTTATCATCATGATTTTAAATAAGGTAACTAAATTTTAATAATTAATACTTCCTCCGTTCCAGGATAAAAGTCTTGGTGGACTTTTCACGCATATTAAGAAGAGAAATAAAATGATAAAATTGCCTATAATAATATCATTAAATATGGAGAGAGAATTAGAATAAGAAAAATATGAGATATTTAATGCTACGGGCATAATAGGAAAAAATGTGTAAAAGTTTGGTTATTAAAAAAAAGAGGACATTTAACATAGGACAACCCAAAATAGTAATAAGGACTTTTATCCTGGAAAGGAGGGAGTATATAAGTTTGGAGTTTTTTTTTAACATTAATTAATTAAAGATCTCCTATCTAAAATAAAATTGGTAATTAAAATTCGATCATTAATATATTTTGTAATATATATTACGCTTTTTAATATTAATAATTTTTTATTATATTTGTTTAATATTTTTAATATATAATTATTTAGGAATAAAATTGTTACATAATAAGTTACTATTATGACTTATACTTTTAAAATTTAATTAAATTTTAGACACTAGTAATATATAAATCATAATTATTACGCCATCATCATGTTCTATTGGAAGCATGTCAGTATAAGAGAAAAGAGTCATGTTAAGTTTGTCTTTTATTGGTAGCTATTTGGATTACTTTATAAATAAAATAAAATTATGGAGACTTTAAAAAATTGTAGTTAAATTATAGGCGGACACCAAAAATCATAAACGAAGACCAAAAAAGTAAATTTTATCTTATTATATATTTATATAAATATAGATTAATAAAAAAATATTTTTAATGATGAATTGTACACTAAAATTAATATTTTCATGCAATATATATTCATCAATTCTTTAAATTAAATTTTCAGTCGAATAGATACTGAGTTTTTAAAGTTATAATTATTCAGATATAATGTAATTTTATCTATTAATTTAGATAAAAAGTCGACGATAAAAAAGTCAAAGTAAATAAATTTGTAATCCCTCTATCCCAGGATAAAAGTTCTGGTTGACTTTTTACGCATATTAAAAAAAAGATAAAATTATAAAATTGTCCATTTTAAAATTCTCATTTAATTGTATAGAGAATATGCATAGAAAATAAAAATATACTATAATTAATACTAAGGGTATTATAGACAAACTATTATAAAAATAGAATATTTAAAATAAATAGATATTTAATTTAAGACTATCTAAAATATAATAATATTTTTTATCTTGTGACGGAGGGAATATATAATAACACTAATTTGAGTACGGAGATTATTGTATATTTGTATTAATTCAAGTCACAAGTCATAAGTCATATAGTCAATTCGGATCCGGTTAGTATGAAGTTATTTTGTTGATAAGTTGGTCAATTGACCAATAGAATACTGACACACATACAACCTCGTCTGCGTGTCAATATTTTATTGGTCAATTAACCAACTTACCTCAAAATAAACTTCATACTAACTACTTCGAGTCAATTCAATAGGTACTAGGGCTTCTTTAATTAGTTTAGGTGAAGTAGTGGACTGTGGACCAGTGGTTGTCAAATTATTACACCTTTAATAAATTAAACAGCTTAAATTTATGTATTAATCTATTTTGACTTTTTGTCAACGGTTTAAAATTAATGGCATTCAATATATTTGTAAAAGTAATACTCCATTCATTCTAAATTAATTGCTCAATTTTGACTTTTTAAAGTCAAATTGACTATTTTTAGAATTAATAATTAAGCATATATAAATATATTTCTAAAATTATAAAAATTGGGATTATTAATAAATTGTATATACTTTCTTTTGGTTATAATTTCTTCACCTATATTTTAACAAAAATAGTAAAAAGATTAGTTTTAAAAATGGTCAATTTGACTTTACAAAATCAAAACTGAGCAATTAATTTGGGACGGAGGGAGTACTCTTTTCGTCACATAAAAATGCCTTAAATTTACGTTAATAAATTTAAAAAATTAAAAATAAATATAGACAAGTTTATATTCTATCCACAATGGACTGTGTACTAATTATTATTTTTAAAAACAATAATAATAATAATTTTTGTACTATTATATGGACAATAGACTGCGTGCTAATTAATACTATTTTCGTCACATAAAAATGTCTTAAATTCACATTTAATTTTTTTTTAAAAATATAAATAATTTTCCATTATATCCACAATGAACTGTGTACTACTTTTTTCCCCTTAAAATAATAATGGCTTAAAAAGTACACAAAATTAAGAAACACATAACAACAAAAGAAGAAAATTCAATTTAATTCTCATCTTTCCTATTATTTCTTTCTTTTAACTAAACTTTCAAATGGAACGGATCAATATAATAGCTTCATAATGCAGTGTTACACTAAGTTGATATATTTTTTTGATAGGTTACATGTATTAGATTATCACGGAACGGGGCAGATTATGTCGGTTTGAATTTTTTTAATTACAATTTATGCCCTCTAATAAATATATTAATTCATTAAATCTGTAATACAATAAGTCATAAAAGACTTGTTTGTAATCTATATACTACTTAAATAAAAAATAAAATATAAAACAAGGTTAATGAACAAGGTTTATAGTAGAAAAAACCAAGGACTCTCTTCCATTCGTATAAAGAAAGGATATCTCTCGTGTAAGTTTATTACTCCCTACTTATCAGGATAAAATTTTTTATTATTATTTTAGATAATTTTAAATTAAATATCTATTTATTTTAAATAATTTATTTTTTACAATAATTTACCTATAATACTCTTATTATTAATTGTTATATTTCTATTCTCTATTCATATTTATAGAGCATCACTAGTAATGTGCAAAAAATTATGCAATTAAATGAGAATTTAAATATGAATAATTTTGTCATTTTAGCCTCTTTCTTAATATGCGCAAAAACTCAATCAGAACTTTTATCCTGGAACGAAGAGAGTATCTTTTTATACTGTTATGTATTGCGACATTTTTATATTGAATTATAATTATGATGTATGTAAGACCTCAACTTTTATGAATAAAGATTAATTTTTCTTAAAATATATTTTTAATATTATGGTGTTGATTTGATATAATGTTATAGTTGTGGGTAATATTTATAAATTTTGCAAAGTAAGCAAGTTGTTATAAAATATTCGATTGGTTGGGATATATTCGTTTTAACAGGGAATATTCGTACGACGGCACAATCATTGGTGGACCCCACAACGGAATTATTGTCGGAGTTAAAAAAATGACAAAAATATCTTTTTATAAAAATAACGATGAAAATTTTACCGTTAACTGTTGAAATACCCGGTGATAAAAGTACAGTAATACGCGTGGTTGTATAGTAACACACGGTATTTGATGCTTACGTGAGAAGTCACTCAGTTATACTCAATTATTGTTACAGTATTTGTTGCATAGTATCTCACATTATTGATTCTATTATTGTCACAGTATTATCTGTACAATATTTTATATTATTAAATCAATAATTGAGATGACAAATTATTCTTATTATTATTTGCATTATTGACAATGTCTAGAAAGTTATGTCGAAGAAAGGGGTTTGGTCACCTAATTGCGCGCCAATATGGAGAAATCCTTATCGGAAAGCCCCTTCTTTCATGAGAATGATATGGTTGTTAAATATTGCGAGATATAATATTAATGATGAATAAATGTTGTTAAAAATATTGATGAGATTTTTATGAAGTATTGTTGTAAATTTTGCTTATTACATGGACCTTTTAAAAATCCTGATTTTGCTTTGTTCACTTAAGCTTGACTTGGGGGCGTAATTGTCCAAAATATATTTTAAATCAGTCCGCTAGTTTAACAAGCGGATGACACGCCTCGCCAATAGTTCGCGAACATGTTCGATCGAGCAATTGAACGACTCGCCAAGGCAATTCAATCGAACTGGAACCAAACCGAACCATTTCGCGAACAGTTCAATTCGTTTATAGACCTAGTTGTATTCACTTGTATTATTTTTTATTGTGGGACCAATGTTATTTGAAATACAAATCATTTTGATTTATAAAATCAATACAAGAACAGGTACACCACATGCTAAAATGCGATGTACAATTTTATATGAACAGATTTAATAATTCGTGCAAAGTACGGGTAAGTTTAAAAACCATCGATCAAGTAAATTTTATATATAATATTTTTAAACGATATTTTAATTGATCTCAAGTCAACTCAGCAGTCCAAATTTGACGACTTCATAGTTCAAAAGTTTTTTCTTTATTTTATTTTTTAATCTTCACCTAATTTTTAGTGACAAATGATATAAATATGAACTAATCTTTTTTAAAAAATAATAATTTTTGAGCATTTAATTTGACTTTTGAAAAATCTCATATGTTGTTATATAGATGTCATTGTAAATTAGTCGTAAAAGGAACATCCAAGCATAAATTATAGTAGAACTTAATTGGTTTGGACTCGGGAGACTCTGGACCTTTGCGCATTCAATTAAAGCGTAGAAAGTGGAAAAGATGAAATTTGATTTTTTAAAGATAATTTGGAAGATTTTTAAATTTACAGTTGATGTGAATATTATAGGGATAAATCAATTTTTGGTACCTGTACTGGGATACGACTTACAATTTGGTATCCGAAGTAAAAAAAATTACAAACTGGTGATTGTACTCAAAAAATATTACACTCCGTTAAACAGTAGAGTTTCATCCTTATTCTGTTTGAAAATTTGACAAGTCAACAAAGTTGTATTAATGTGTATTTCCCCATGTATAAAGGCCGATCAGCAAAAAGGAACAGAATGATATTTGGGAAAAAAAAATTAGGGTTCTCTTTTTCTGTCCTTCTTCTTCTCTCATTCTTCTTGTCTCGATTCTCCATTGATTACTGGTTGTTGGAAAAAAATCACCTCCCAAATACTGTTGTCTTTAATAAATTAGACATATAAAATATCAACACATGACAAACAGATTAAATTTACAGTTCTACCAAAATAATAACCATGCAGGAAATAAGTAGAAAATATCCAACCACGAGACACCGAGATTTTATGTGGAAAACCCTATAAAACTAAGAGGAAAAATTCACGGGACAAACTCTGAAGAATTCACTAGAATAATACGAGAGAATACAAAGATATCTTAATTTGAGTACACACTCAAATTACTTCACCACAATAACTATGTGATGGAACCCAAATAAAACACCTTTTTATTTGAACTATCTTTCTCTCTCTATTTTCCCTTTTTCTTACTCTCTTCCACCCTCTCCCGGATGGGATTACTGTAAGACCCCGAATTTTATGAAATAAAAGTATTCAATTTTTCTTATAATTATTATTCAGTAAATGGTTAAATTGATAAAAATTTAAAGTTATGGGTGAAATATGCAAATTTTACAAAATATGCAATGGCTATAAAATATTGATTGTTGTCGGGAATATTCGTTTGGTCGTGGAATATTCTTTTTTTTCGGGAATATCAAATGACGACGGTAGCGATCATTTGTGGGGCCCCAAAATGGAATAACTGCTGGATGAAGAAAAGCGACAAGTTTGAATTTTTACCGTTAACAACTTTGTTGGAATACGGTGGTTAAAATACGATGTCTGGCGTTGTTGCACAAGAAGTACGCGTTGTTGACAAGATATTTTGAATTATTGATTCTTACGTGAAGGCACTACTCAATAATTTTTACAAGTAATTCTTTGCTCAATATTTTATTTTATTGATTCAATAATTCTTGCGGTGATTTTTTAAATTATTTTTGGTTCAATAATTGTCACGGCACAATTTTCCCATTATCAGATCAATAATTCATATTATTTGAATAATATTATTAGATAGCATTATTGGCAATGTCTAGAAAGTTCTGTCAAGGAGAGGTTTGGTCACCTAATTGCGCGCCAGTAAGGAAAAATCCTTATCAGAAAGCCCCCTCTTTCTTGGGAACGGCCTGGTTGTCATAATTGTGATTCTGTAATATTATTTGGACATAACTAATTATTGATTTATATGATAAGGAAATATTTATTTGATGTGGATATAAGCGATGGATTTATTTAAGTGATTATAAATGAAGGATTTAATGTTGAAGGATTTTATCAGTATTTGGTCGGAATGGAGGCATTAAAGATCAAATCGGTGTTCTTAAAGCTCTATTGCATGAGTTATAATTTTGATCTGACCGTTGGATCGTTATGATTTTTGGATATGTTATACATATATTAGTTAAGTATATGTCCACAAATTTTGAACCGTTGAAACTTAACGCATGATTTGTTATAAATTTTAAAAGATGTTGAAACGATGTTTAAAATCATCCGTTTGTAGATTTCAGATATTTTCAGTCTGGAATTTGGAAAAACTTTCTTCTGTAAAGTTGTAGAGAATTCGATTTCAGGCAGAATGGACATAAAATTTATATTTTTTTAAAAAACAGGCTATTTTCTATGAATTGTTGAAGTTTCGAAAAATAGAATAATTTTTATTAATTTATGGGTGGGACCCACTTTTGGGTTGGTGTTGAATAACACATGGGCTGCTATATCTTCCAAGTTGGCTGCCCAAGCATTTCAATTGAGGTGTGCGTGGAGAAAAGAAAGAAAGAAAATAATAATTTATTATTTTAGTCTCCTTTGGTGTTCTACCATTTTCCTATAAATAGGTGCTTATGTTAGAATTGAAAATCACACCAGAAACATAAGTTTTCGCTCTCTATATTATCAAGCATATTTTTGAGAGTATTTAGATACTTTGAGAGTTGCTATTCAGTGGAAGTTTCCTTCGACTTTTCATCCGATATTCCAGTCAGAAGTACTGATCTTTTGAGGTAAGGGATTTAAGGGTTATTATGTTTTTCAGTTCGTACTTCTTTCGACCTTTAGAAAATTCTGGAAAATTTTGAAATGATATTTTGATGAGTTTTATTGATTGTGTCCAAAAATGGTGATTTTTGAATTTATAGATTAAGAGTTATGAATTTTATGAGAAAAGACTATTTTAAAAGTAACCGCTTATAACTCCTTGTGGTTAACTCAAAAATTGATAAAAGTTTTATTGGGAGTACATCTATATAATATCAGTGTACTCTGTGAATTTCGGAAATTTTGGAGAAAAGTACAATTTATGATAAATGTCTAAATATTCGGCGGTTTTGACCATATGAAAAATAGTAAATGAATTTTAAAAATTTCGGGAAAAATATATGTTCAATATTCTGCTAAATCCCAGAAATGAAATATTTTTGGAACTGATTTGGTATTTTTCATGAAAATAGACTAGTTATGAGTAAATGAATTAAATATGTTATGTGAAGTAAGAAAATTGGAAAATATGATTTTATGGCTTGAGAATCCTATATGAGGTATATCCTTGATTTTTATGAAGGTTTTGGTTATTGGTGATGAAATCTTATGAGTTTGGAATTTTAGGATGATTAAATGCATTATTTAGTAAAGTGTAAACAATTAAAATAAATTGTTTATAAGTTTAAGAAATGCTATTTCAATATCATTATACCGAAATATTGGTATGAATTTTATTGTAGAATTTTTACCTTTTTTGTGTCAGGTTTACTATTCATGAGTTACTATTCACGAGTTACTATTCATGAGTTACTATTCACGAAGTTACTATTCATGGGTTACTATTCATGAGTTACTATTCATGACAAAATTGGTTTCTTTTTCTAACCAAATTATAGTTGATTTATGAATATTACTCTTGAGATTAAATATAGATGTTTTGATTATATTGATTTTACTATTATATATAACATTTTTATAACCCTAATGATGATATTTCTCTTTGACTTGAGTGTAAAGATGGGTAGATTTTTTGTGAGACCCCAGATTTTTTTGAATAAAGATTAAATTTTCTCGAAATATATTTTTAAATATTATGGTGTGGATTTGATGTAGTGTTATAGTTGTGGGTAATATTTACAAATTTTTCAAAGTACGCAAGTTGTTATATAATATTCGATTGGTCGGGGAATATTCGTTTTAAACAGGAAATATTCGTACGATGACACAATCATTAGTGGACCCCACAACGGAATTATTGTCGGATTGAGAAAACGACAAAAATATTTTATTGAAAATAACGGCGAAAATTTTACCGTTAACTGTTGAAACACCCGGTGTTAAAAGTACAGTAATACGCATGGTTGCATAGTAGCACACGGTATTGATTATTGATGCTTACGTGATAAGTCACTCAGTTTTGTTGGTATTATTAATATAATAATACAGAAAATCTTTTTATATAAAAGAGAATACTTTTATAAAGTTATTCTATAAATAGAATATATTATATTTTATTATACATAGTGTTTGTATAGTGCCTGCATAGTGTTTGCATAGTAAAAATCTTTTTATATAAATAGAATATATTATATTTTATTTAAAAGATTTTTCTTTAAATATGGACCGTCAGATTAAAGTAAATCAATCTGGACCGTTTATGAATTAGTTACTATGCATTCCATTTTATTATAAATAGAAGCTCATTCCTTCATTATTTTCTTACGAATTCATTGAACTCTAGAGAGAGAAACTATAGAGAGAGACTATAGAGAGATAGAAGAAAAGTTTTCTGCTACTTCACTACTCTTATATCAAGTATTATTTTACGGTAAGGGATATTATTCTTTTGTATTCAAGAAGAGAACTTACATTATTCCATTTCTTTATTATTCTCATTGGAATAACTCAGATATCTGTGAGCTACCCTATACTTGGTGACATTCTTCTATTATTATTACGTCTTTATTATTCGTCATAGAATATCACATCATGCTATCTACGCCGGACCGGTTCCATTTTTATTATTTCGTCTTTATTATTCTTTGAATATCCCATCATCTATATATACGCGGACCGGGTTCCATCATTTATTATTCCGCATTTATTATTCTGTGGAACATCCCGCCGATGTGAATTTCACGACACGGTTCCGTTATTATTATTCTCGTTGAAATAACCGTACATGCTAAGCACCGCATGCATGGTGATATCTTTTGTTATTCCATTCGGTATTATACTCTCGATTGATTAAAATTTTGACTTCTATACTCCATGAAATTAGTGGAATATCCTTGATATTTGCGCTTCATCCAGTATCTTTTCGTGGAAATATTCTTCTGAGCATTCTTGAATTTTACTCTACAAAGCAGTATCACGTTGACAATTTGGACGTTATTGGTTCCTAGACAAATTAATTCTTGAACTTGTTTAATTGAATTCTTATATCATTGTCATCATCCTCATGTTTATGTTATGTTGAAAGTCATCTGTGGCCTGTAGTGCATAGATGGACTTGGTATGATTATGACCGAGGATTATTCGGTATAATCATGGCGTAGTAATGTTACAAATGATGTGAAAATTAAAAGTCCTCATTGGTCCCGTAGTGCATTGATGGATAGTTTTTGGTATGATTATGGCTATGGATTCTCTTCGGCCAAGGGAGCAAAGATGAATTGTTTCATGGCATGATGATGACCGTTGATGAAAACACGATTATCTTTGGCCCGTAGTGCATGGATAATTCGTGGTCGTGATACTAAAGAATATCCTTGGCCACAGAAAGTGCGTGGATGATTTAATGATGTGGATTATTTATTGAAATGAGTCTCGGTGATAAAAGTGATGAAAAACTTTTTAAATCATAAAAGATAGTAGATTCTATTCTCTACTTGACTCTTTTAATGGATTGCTTGTTACGCTGCAGTTAAACTTGATGTCTATTGTATTTTATTAGTTTAACATTGTTGGAGGCTAATGATAATTTATTCGCATTATCTTAGTCATAATATTTCTTCTTTGGGCTAGTTGAGCTCACCCTTTCTTTCTTTGTTCTCTTGTGAAATGAGAATATATTTGGGACGAGTCTGGGGAACGGAGTGATGGTCTAGAGGATAGCATTAGTAGTCCTCACTATTTTGTGAAATAGTGTGATAATAATTGTAATGAGGACTCCTTTTGAGTTTGTATAATCTCTAATAGACAATAATTGTATTCAAACTTACAGTTTATATTTTGTCGTATTGTACACGACAGTTGTATTAGTAAGTTGTATTTGAATTCTGTACCATGTATCTGGCGACCCAAGATGGGTGATGTATACCTAATTTTGGGGTCGTCACAGTTGGTATCAAAGCTTAGGGATATGATCCCTGGCTAAGATGTGAGACTAGAACTAGGAGGGGAGAGATGGGGAATTCCTTCACTAGTATGACCTACCTAAGTTTATTTGGTATTTGATTGGTCGGTCAGAGTATAGTGATAATATGTTGCATGTCAATTAACCCTTGTTTTGTGGTAGTGTTTGAAAATGGCATCCGAGAATGTTGAGAATTGCAATGGAGCACAGGAGACCGTTGAGTCTCCACAGATCAATAATCAGGACAATGTGCAATAGGATGGCGATAATCCTCCTGTAAACAACAACATTGATCAATTGACGAACGACGGTACGTTTAAGAGCTTTTTAGAATTCATGCAACATCAGGCGAAGACGACTCCTTTTCGTAATGCAGGAGGAAACAATGGCAACCCACGGTTGGTCACCGCTAAGCAATTCAAGGAGCTGGGACCACCAGAGTTTTTGGGAAAGCCAGAACCACTTAAGACGGAGACGTGGTTAAAGCAGATCACCAAGATATTTGATGTCTTGGAATGCTCCGAGGAGAAAAAGGTTCCTTTTGCCACCTTTATGTTGCGTGAAGAGGCAGATCACTGGTGGGAATCTGTAAAATGTACCCAGCCTGACGCACTTAAGATGTCTTGGGAGAATTTCCAAGAGTTGTTCAACGACAAGTACTTTCCCGAAAGTATTCGTCACATGAAGGAGGTGGAGTTTATTAAGTTGAAACAAAACAATATGACCGTCTCGCAATACGAGGCTAAATTTGCGGAGTTATCTCGGTTTGCATCCCATTTGGTCGATAATGAGGAGCGAATGACGCGAATATTTTTAAGAGGTTTGAAACCGGAGATACGTCAATATCTTATTTCTCATAAACTGTGTTTGTATTCAGATGTTGTTAATAGGGCTCGATTATTGGAAGCGATAATGAGTCAACCAAACAAAAAGAGAGCAAAAGCAAAAATGATAATACTGGTGATGATAACCATCAAAAGCGGTGACAATAAGCATGGAGGGAATCAACATGTCAGAAATGGTAACCACTTCGATAGTAATCATGGCCAAAATAATAAGAATGGACATTTCAAGAAGAGAAGGTTCAACAATGACGTAAAGACGTCGGCACCAGCACCCGTTTCAAAGGAAGAAGAACGACCACCGGTCGTATGTTTCAAATCTTGGACGGGAGGGACACATCCGTTCAAAGCACTGTGATAATCCAAAACGTGTTTTAATTGCGGAAGAGAAGGTCACCTAGCTCGATTTTGTCGTATGGTGAAGTCAAGTCCAGGTGGGATAGTGATACCAAAGGATGTCCCAGACAAGCTAAAGCCGGTAGTTTAAGAAAGAGCATTTTTTTTCGTGACAAGGAACCTGAATAAAATTATCACGGGTATGTTAGTCATAAACTCTTGCGAAGTTTATACCGTGTTAGATACCGGTTCTACTCACTCTTTTATTTCACCTAGTTGTGTTCAATGTTTTAATTTAACTCCGAAGAAGTTAGATTTTGATTTATCTGTTGAAACTTAGTTGGGAGAAACCTTCATTACCTCCACTATTTATAAATCTTGTTCAAATCAACACTTTTACGTTACCTGTCGATCGTATCTCTTTGAAAATACTTGCCTTTGATGTGATTTTAGGAATCGATTGGTTAACTACTCATCATGCTTTTCGTCAGGTTGTTAGCTTTCATATTCCTAACCAACCTGTTATGCGAATTTAAGCAACCAAATCACTAAAGTTAATCATGGTCATATCAAGCCATAAGTAAAGAGCCCCGGTCTTTTCGTTGTTGACTTCCTTGTGTGGAATGCACCAAAGCCAGACTTTCTGTAGGCGACGCTGTGAATGACGATGGCAAGTTGATAGGTATCAATGTGACGTGTTACCCAAGTCTTAGATGAGAGTCACAGTTTTGAATGATATTTCTATTGTTAATAAATTTCCTTACGTATTCTTGAAGACTTCTTAGCCTACCCCTAGAGCGTGAAATCGAATTTTGTATTGACCCCACTACAAAACGCATTTCTAAAACCCTCAAATATTTCTTCAACTAAAATGAACGTAACATGCGCCAAAGACGTTGGCTCAAGCTGTTGAAGATTACGATCGTACCATTCAATACCATCGTGGGAAAGCGAACATGGTAGCTGACGCGTTGAGTAGAAGATAGTATGTATTTACGAGTGCGATGTTGTTAACACAAAGACCCATTTCGCACGACTTACAAATGATGAAGATAGAGTTAAAGACTCTAGGAACCCACGTGAAGATAACGAATATACGAGTAGAATTAATCGACTTTAATCGATAAAGTTAAAGCCGCTCAAGCTACACACCCGGAGCTGATGAATGTGAAGAATTAAGAAGGTTCAAGAGGGCGTTATTTTAGAAGCAAGAATCGACGAAGAGAAGAATCTCAATCCTCGATTTAATTGGCCCATTTGAAATCCTCGATAAAGTAGGAACTGTGGCTTATAGACTCGTTTTACCGCCAAGTATGTCGCGTGTTCATAACGTTTTTAACGTATCGACGTTACGTAAATATGGGGATGACCCGAACCACATTATTAATTTAGAACCGGACGAGATATCAGATGATTTAACGTATGAGGAGATACGTGTTAAAATCTTGGATAAGAAGGATTATATTCGACACTCAAAGGTTATACCTCAAAGGTTAGAATTTGAAGTGAGGTCAAGGTATCCTCACCTGTTCGGCATACCAGGTACGTACGTAAATTTCGAGGGCAAAATTTCATAAGGAGGGGAGATTGTGAGACCCCAGATTTTTTTGAATAAAGATTAAATTTTCTCGAAATATATTTTTGAATATTATGGTGTGGATTTGATATAATGTTATAGTTGTGGGTAATATTTACAAATTTTACAAAGTACACAAGTTGTTATATAATATTCGATTGGTCGGAGAATGTTCGTTTTAAACAGGAAATATTAAATTATTTCAAGACAATCATTAGTGGACCCTATAACGGAATTATTGCCGGATTGAGAAAACGACAAAAATATTTTATTGAAAATAACGTAGGAAATTTTACCGTTAAGCTGTTGAAACACCGATTGTTAAAAAATAATAATACGCTGGCGTGGTTGCATAGTAGTAATACGGTATTGATTATTGATGCTTAAGTGATAAGTCACTCAATTTTGTTGGTATTATTAATGTAATAATACAGAAAATCTTTTTATATAAAACATAATACTTTTATAAAGTTATTCTATAAATATAATATATTATATTTTATTATGCATAGTATTTGCATAGTGCCTGCATAGTGTTTGCATAGTAAAAATCTTTTTATATAAATAGAATATATTATATTTTATTTAAAAGATTTTTCTTTTAAATATGGACCGTCAGATTAAAGTAAATCAATCTGGACCGTTCATGGATTAGTTACTATGCATTCCATTTTATTATAAATAGAAGCTCATTCCTTCATTATTTTCTTCATTTAATTCTTTGAACTCTAGAGAGAAACTATAGAGAGAGACTATATAGAGAGATAAAAAGAAAGTTTTTACGCTACTTCACTACTCTTATATCAAGTATTATTTTACAGTAAGGGATATTATTCTTTTGTATTCAAGAAGAGAACTTACATTATTCCATTTCTTTATTGTTCTGTTGGAATAACTTTGATATCATGGGCTACCCTATACTTGGTGACATTCTTCTATTATTCTATCTTTATTATCCCGTCGGAATATCACATCTGTGCTAAACGCTTTAATGCACTGGTTCTATTTTTATTATTTCGTCTTTATTATTCAAATTGAATATCCATGCATCTATGCTATCTGTGGGACTGGTTCCATCATTTATTATTCCGCATTTATTATTACATTGGAACATCCCGCCGATTGTGAATTTCACACGACTTTGGTTCCGTTATTATTATTCTGTTGAAATAACGAATCTATGAAAAGCACCGTATGCATGGTGATATCTTTTGTTATTCCATTCGGTATTATACTCAGTTGATTAAAATTTTGACTTCTATACTCCATGAAATTAGTGGAATATCCTTGATATTTGCGCTTCATCCAGTATCTTTTCGTGGAAATAATCTTCTGAGCATTCTTGAATTTTACTCTACAAAGCAGTATCATGTTGACAATTTGGACGTTATTGGTTCCTGGACAAATTAATTCTTAAACTTGTTTAATTGAATTCTTATATCATTGTCATCATCCTCATGTTTATGTTATGTTGAAAGTCTTCTGTGGCTTGTAGTGCATAGATGGACTTGGTATGATTATGACCAGGGATTATTCGGTATAATCATGACCGTAATGTTACAAATGATGTGAAAATTAAAAGTCCTCATTGGCCCGTAGTGCATTGATGGACAGTTTTTGGTATGATTATGGCTATGGATTCTCTTTGGCCAAGGGAGCAAAGATGAATTATTTTATGGCATGATGAGGACCGTTGATGAAAACACGATTATCTTTGGCCCGTAGTGCATGGATAATTCGTGGTCGTGATACTAAAGAATATCCTTGGCCTGTATTACAAGGATGATTTAATGATGTGGATTATTTATTGAGCTGAGTCTCAGCGATAAAAGTGATGAAAAACTTTTTAAATCATAAAAGATAGTAGATTCTATTATCTACTTGACTCTTTTAATGGATTGCTTGTTCCACTGCAGTTAAACTTGATGTCTATTGTATTTTATCGGTTTAACATTGTTGGAGGCTAATGATAATTTATTCTCGCATTATCTTAGTCATAATATTTCTTTACTAGGCTAGTTGAGCTCACCCTTTCTTTCACTTTTTCTCTTGAAATGAGAATATAAATTTGGGACGAGTCGGGAGCGGAGTGATGGTCTAGAGGATAGCATTAGTAGTCCTCACTATTTTGTGAAATAGTGTGATAATAATTGTAATGAGGACTCCTTTTGAGTTTGTATAATCTCTAATAGACAATAATTGTATTCAAACTCACAGTTTATGTTTTGTCGTATTATACACGACAGTTGTATTAGTAAGTTGTATTTGAATTCTGTACCATGTATCTGGCGACCCAAGATGGGTGATGTATACCTAATTTTGGGGTCGTCACATTTTTGGTATGATCATGACTATGGGTTTTCTTTGGCCAGTTGTCCAAAGTTGAATTGTTGACTGGTATTATCATGACCATTGAATTTATAAGTGAATATCTTTAGCTTAAGTGCAAAGGAGAAATGATCAACATGGTTATAATTATTGTTTATATAAATTCTGAAATGATTATATATTTCTTTGAGATTTTAATATATTTGGCCTGTAGTGCAAATATGAACTGTTGAGGAATATCTTTGGCCTGTAGTGCAAAGATGAATTGTTGATGAATATCTTTGGCCTGTAGTGCAAAGATGACCTGTTGTTGAATATCTTTGGCCTGTAGTGCAAAGATGGTCTGTTGATGAATATCTTTGGTCGTAGTGCAAAGATGAAAATGTTAGTATGATTATAAACAGGAATTGTGATTTGGTATAACCATGATCTTTGATGTTTCAGGTAAAGACATGTGATGAAAATTATCTTCGTCCTAGATGCGAAGATGAATTTAGAATTACAATTATGATTATGAGTTATTCATATAATTGTGAAAAGGAACTGTTGATTAATGTTACAGGGATAAAACATTGTTGGTGGACTTTTAATGTGGAGAAGATAATAGACTTTATGGTCTATTTGACTCTTCTAATGGATTGCTCGTTCCGCTGCAACTATGGTTGAAATTTTTATCATCTACCATATGTTCTAAATCTTTGATTTATTATTGATGAAGACTATTGATAATTTAATTATCTTTAGTCATGATATTCTTTACTGAGCTAGTTGTGCTCACCCTTTTGCTTCACAATTCCTTTCAGGTAATAAGAGTGTAGCTGGGTCGAGCGGGGATAATAGGGGAATAGTGTGGTGGTCCAAGACTGTCAAAATTTCTCAACATATTATAAAATGGCATGACATACAATATATAATTGTATTGAGGATCTAAGATGTGTGTGTCGTATATTATACGCCACTTAATAATTGATTTTGGTGAACAACAATAGGGTGAAGTGAACCCAACTTTGGAAGGGTGTTTTGCCACTATCATACAATGTGTCTAATGACATACAAACTCGTGTTATCATAAGATAGGGTTGTGCACATCCACTTGCTGAATATATCTACGAGCACTACCTATATGATCTTGGGGTTTATTTGAAATGTAATTCTCACTTGGAGACAACAGAGATAATTATATGTCAAGAGAAGACTCACCACTGGAAAGAACATGATAGTAATCTTCTCGTTTTTCTTTGGGGTCTATTAGGTCAACCAAGGATAATTCTGTGGGTATATGATATCTATCATAACCTAGACGCATGGCCTCCCATGTACGAAGGTTTCCTTGAGCACTTTCCAAAGATTTTAATTTCTAAAACAGTTATTGACTGTACCTTTATGTAAGGTGCCATTGTGATGTGCTATCCAAGGTTGGGACATGAGTCACAGTTGGTATATATTTGTATCCAAACTCACAGTATTTGTGTTGTTGTATTTTGCACGACAATTGTTGTAATAAAGTTGTAGTGGATTTCTGTACCATATATTTGACGTCTCAGAATAGGTTGGATGGATTGGACCTATTTTGGGGTCGTCACAATTACTTTCATCCATCCTCCTCGGATGTAACTAAAGGTTGTTCCACAGTCTTATACACTCCTATGTTAACGTTCTCAGCAGCCATTCTTAAATACTACCATAAAACAAGGGTTAATTAAACAAATTAACATATCACATAATATCCCTATATTATGACTGACCAACAAATAAGCTTAGATAGGACACACTAGCGAAGGATTTACTCATCTCTCCCCTCCTAGTTCTATTCCCCGATCTCGCTTGGAGACTATATCCTAAGCTCGATATTAATCTGTGGCGCCCCCAAAATAGGTATACAACACCCATTCTGAGTCGCCAAATACATGGTACATAAAGCAAACTACAACTTCAATAATACAATTGTCGTGCAAAATACGACAACACATACTGTGAGTTTAAATACAAATATTATCTTCTAGACAATATCCACACTCAAATAAGTCCTCATTACAATTATTCAAACACTATTTTACAAAAATAGTGAGGACTACTAAAACATCTTTCTAGAACCATCACTCCATACCCCGACTAGATCCTGCTATGTTCTCACCTCTTGAGAAGAAAAATGGAACAAAAAGGAAAAGGGTGAGCTCAACTAGCCTAGTAAAGAATACTATGACTAAGATAATATACAAAAAATTATCATTAGTTTTCAACAGGAAAAAATCTGATAAAATTTAATAGACAACAAGTTTTAGATCAACAACTGCAGTGGAAACAACAATCTATTAGAAGAGTCAAGTAGAGAATGAGTTCACCTATCTTCTAAGATTTAAAAGTCCATCATCAATATTTTATCCCTGTAACAACAATCAATATACATCTTTAATCAATATTCATCTTTGCACTACAGGGCAAAGATATTCATTTGTATCACCAGTTGATTATGTTCATCTCAACACCTGTTTATCTTTGCACTATGGGCCAAAGATATTCATCAGAAATCATTCATCTTTGCACTACAGGCCAAAGATATTCAGTAATATCATCATTTAGGACTGAGGATGATGAAAAATATTTTAAAAAAAACGAATCCAGTGAGACAAAAGGACAAAGTAGTAGGATTAGATATAACAGTTTATCAAAGATCAATAATACTTCATAAATACCAATTTTGAAGCAGAATTCAAAAATAAAGATCAAAACATGGATACAATCAAAGATAGTAACCATAATTGACATCTTGAACAAAAAGAAGAAAATTTCATTTTTCGGTGAATAGTCAGATATCGTGAATAGTCTTGGTCAGATACGTGAATAAGAATCCCAAACACAAAAAATTCCAAATTTGATAAAAACGTTCACCAATATTTGGCATAATAATGATTGAAGAAAATAATATCATTTAAGAAGAAAATAACATCCCTTACCTCAAAATAACGGTATTTTTTGATCGGAATATCGGACAGAAAGTCAAGGAAACTTATCTTAGAATAACAACTCTCAAAGTATATAAATACTCACTAAAAATACGCCGACAATATAGAGAGAAAGAAAACTTGTTTCGGTGTGATTTTCAATTCTAACCTAAACGCCTATTTATATAGAAAATGCTAAAACGCATATAGAGACTAAAATAATAAAATATATTATTTCTTATTTTCTTTACGCATGCCAAGACCAAGACTTGTCAAGGCATGACAATTCTGAAAATTTTCCAGCAGCCCACATGTTATTAACACCAACCAAAGTGGGTCCCACCCCATAATTTAATAAAAATTATTTTATTTTTCGAAACTTCAGTAATTCATAGAAAATAGCCTAGTTATCAGAAAAATTCGAAACTTGGGTGTTTCCATAGGAAATTTAATTCTCTACAACTTTGTAGAAGAAAGTTTTTCCAAATTCCAATCAAAAAAATACCTGAAATTCACAAACGGATAATTTTTAATACCTCTACACCGACAAAATACTGATAAAACACCTCAGCATTAATTCCTTCATTTTTATCCACATAAAAATAAATATATCCATCATTTATATCCACATAAAATAAATATTTCCTTATTATACGAATCAATAATTAATTATTCACAAATAATATTATAGAATCACATTTATGACAACGGGCACTGCTCCTCGTGAAAGAGGGGCTTCCAATAAGAATTTCTCCCTCATCGCACGCAATTAGGTGACCAAACCTCTCCTTGACAGAACTTTCTAGACATTGCCAATAATGCTATCTAATAATATTATTCAAATAATATGAATTATTGATCTGATAATGGAAAATACTGTGCAATGACAATTATTGAAACAACAATAATATTAAATATCAACGCAGCAATTATTGAACCAATAAAATAAAATATTGAACAGTAATTACTGTAACAATTATTGAGTAGTGCCTTCTTACGTAAGAATCAATAATTCAAAAATACTGTACATCCACGCGTATTATTGTATTTTAACCACCGGGTATTCCAACAGTGTTAACGGTAACAACTACGCCGTTATTTATAAAAACTCAAACTTGTCGTTTTCTTCATTCGACAGTTATTCTGTTATGGGGCCCACAAATGACTGCACCGTCGTACAAATATTCTCCGACAACAAGAATATTCCTCGACCAAACGAATATTCCCCGACAACAATGATTATTTTATAACCACTTGCTTATTTTGTAAAATTTGCACGTTTCACCCATAACCAGAGAATTATATCAAATTAACACCTTATTATTCACAATAATAATTAGAGGAAATTCGATTTTATTTATAATAAGTTGGGGTCTTACAACCTCCCCTCCTTATGAAATTTCGTCCTCGAAATTGACGTACGTACCTGGTGTTTCGAAAAGGTGAGGATACCACCCTTTCATTTCTGATTCCAACTCCCAGGTCATCTCTTCAATAGCATGGTTTCTCCACAAAACCTTAACCTGTGGTATAACCTTGGTGCATAGGACATTCTCTTTCCTATCCAAGATCTTAACAGGTACTTCTTCGTACGTTAAATCTTCGGCTATCTCGTCTGGTTCTAACACAATAATATGGTTCGGGTCTTTCACATATTTACGAAGCATAGATATGTGAAAAACATTATGAACACGAGACATACTTGGGGGGTAATGCGAGTCTATAGGCCACATTTCCTATTCGGTCAAGAATCTCAAATGGACCAATAATCGTGGATTGAGCTTTCCTCTCTTTCCAAATCTTGTAACTCCCTTCCATGGAGCAACACGTAACAATACATAATCCCCATTATTAAATTCCACGTCCTTTCGATGAAGATCAGCATAACTCTTTTGTCGATCTTGTGAGGTTTGAATACGTTGTCGAATCATTTGGATCTTTTCTGTAGTCATGCGCATTTAACTCTGGTCCCAACAACGTTGCTTTTCTCCCACCTCGCCCCAAAGATTTGGAGAGCGACACTTTAAATCCATACAACGCCTCAAATGGAGCCATGCCTATACTTGCTTGATAACTATTGTTGTAGTAGAATTCCACCAGTGGCAAGTACTTATCCCAACTTCCTTTGAAATCTAGAACACGGAGTCTTAATAGATCTTCAAGGGTTTGAATAGTCCTCTCTGATTGTCCGTCTGCTTGAGGATGGTATGTTGAATCAGATAAATCAGAACTGTGCCCATAGCTTTCTGCAAGCCAACCCAAAATTGTGAAGTGAATCTTGGGTCACGATTCAAAACTATGGATACTGGCATGCCATGCAATCTCATAATCTCATTCACGTACATACGAGAAAGATGTTCAATGGAATAAGTCTCACGTATCGGTAAGAAATAGGCAGACTTGGTTAATCTATCAACAATAACCCAAATCGCATCTATGCCTTGAGAAACTTTGGGAAGACCTATAACGAAATCCATAGTAATGTGTTCCCACTTCCATTCCGAAATCTCAAGTGGTTGCAATGGACCCTTTGGCACTTGATGCTCCGCCTTTATACGTTGACAAGTTAAACACCTCGAGATAAACTCCGCGATCTCTCTATTCATATTGTTCCACCAAACTGTATGTCGAATATCATGAAACATTTTGGTACTCCCAGGATGGATTGCAAACGGTGTGTTTTGTGCCTCCATCATGATTCTATGCTTCAAGTCAGAATTGTTAGGAACACAAAGTCTAGAGTTGAATCTAAGTATTCCTTCTTCTTCGATTTTAGCTTCTGGAATAGCTCCTTCTTGCATTTTCTTCTTCATACGTATCAGCTCTAGGTCCGTAGCTTGAGCAGCTTTAACTTTATCGATTAAAGTCGGTTCTACTCGTATATTCACCATCATTATGTGGGTCCCTGGAGTCTTTAATTCAACCTCCATCCTTTGCAAGTCATACAGAATGGGCCTTTGCATTGACAATATCGCACTCTTACTCGCATATGATCTTCTACTCAATGCGTCAGCTACTACGATCGCTTTTCCAGGATGATATTGAATAGTGTAATCATAATCTTTCAACAGCTCGAGCCAACGTCGTTGCCGCATATTGAGTTCTTTTGGGTGAAGAAATATTTGAGGCTTTTATGGTCCATATAAATCTCCACTTTCTCCCCATACAAGTAGTGTCTCCAAATTTTCAACGCGAATACGACTGCTGCCAACTCTAGATCATAAGTAGGATAATTCCTCTCATATTCTTTGAGTTGTCATGAGGCATAGGCTATGACTTTCTTATGTTGCATGAGAACACATCCTAACCCTTTGCCTGAAGCATCGCTGTAGATAACAAATCCATCTGTACCAGATGGTATTGCCAGAACAGGTGCCGAAATGAGTCTCCTCTTGAGCTCTTGGAAACTCTTCTCGCATTCCTCGCTCCATACAAATTTTGTATCTTTCTGAGTCAACTGAGTTAATGGAGTAGCGATTCGAGAAAATCCTTCCACGAATCTCCGATAATAACCGGCCTAAGCCCAAAAGCTACGCATTTTTGGTCATCGACTTGGTTGTTCCCAACTTCAGATTGCTTCAATCTTGGCCAAGGGTCAGCAGATACTCCACGTTTTGACACCACGTGCCCAAGGAATGCTACTTCCTCAAGCGTAACTCGCATTTCTTGACTTGGCATAAAGCTTGTTTTCATGAAGCCTTTCAAGTATCAGCTTCAAATGGTGCTCATGATCTTCACGGCTTTTGGAATAGATGAGGATGTCATCAATAAATACAACAATGAACTGATCCAAATATTCCTTGAATACTCGGTTCATCATATCCATGAAAGCAGCAGGAGCATTAGTCAATCCAAAAGATATGACTAAGAATTCATAATTCCCGTCATGGAAGTTCGAAGGCGTCTTTGGAATATCCTCAGTTTTAATCTTCAGCTGATGATATCCAGAACGAAGGTCGATCTTTGAAAAGAATTGTGCTCCTTACAACTGGTCGAACAAGTCATCAATACGAGGTAGTGGATACCTATTCTTGATGGTGACATGGTTCAATTCTCGGTAGTCAATACAAAGTCGCATACTCCCGTCTTTCTTCTTTACGAATAAAACAGGAGCACCCCAAGGAGATGTACTAGGACGAATGAAACCGATGTCTAATAAATCCTGTAGTTGGAATTTTAACTCCTGAAGTTCAATAGGAGTCATTCGATATGGGGTTTTAGAAAAGGGCTTTGTACCCAGTTCAAGGTCAATAAAGAATTCAACATCACGTTCTGGGGGTAGACCGGGAAGCTCTTCAGGAAATACATCAGGAAATTCTCTAACAACAAAAATATTATTCAAATCTGACTTGTCTTTGTTCAAATCCATAACATGGGCTAAGAATGCTTGACATCCGTTTTTCAATAAACAAATAGCTTTGTGACTTGATATGACAGTGACTGATTTTAGTGGTTTAGTAGTTTGAATTCGTATTACAGGTTGGTTAGGAATATGAAAACTAACAATCTTACGAAAATAATCAATTTTAGCATGATGACTGGTTAACCAATCAATTCCTAAAATCACATCAAAAGTAAGTATCTTTAAAGAGATAAGATCAACTGGTAATGTGATAGTGCCAACTTGGATTAAGCAAGATTTATAAACAGTGGAAGTAACGAAAGTTTCTCCTAACGGAGTCTCCACTGATAAATCAAAGTCTAATTTCTCCAGAGTCAAGTTTAAACGTTGAGCACAGGCAGGAGACATAAAAGAATGGGTAGAACCGATATCTAGTAAGGTATAAACTTCACAAGAGTTCAAGATTAGCTTACCCATGATCACCTCGTTCGGGTTCCTCACGTTTTGGCCATTCACGACAAACGCTCTTCCAGGAATCGCTGATTTTTGACCAAATGAGGTGCAAACCTGGATAACTCTGTAAACTTCGCCTCGTACTGCGATACCGTCATATTATTTTGTTCTAGTCTGATAAACTCTACCTCTTTCATATGACGAATACTTTCAGGAAAGTACTTCTCATTGAACAGTTTCTGAAACGTTTCCCAAGATATGTTGAGTGCAGCAGGCTGGGTATGCTTCACAAACTCCCACAAGTAGCCTGCCTCACCGCGGAACATAAAGGTGGCGAATGGAACCTTCTGTTCCTCCGTGCATCCCAAGACATCGAATATCTTGGTAATTTGCTTGAACCATGTTTCCGCCTTGATCGGATCCGGGTTTCTAATAAATTCTGGTGGTCCCAACTCCTTGAACTGCGTGGCTGTGACAGATCGCGAATTGCTATCACTTCCACCAATATTTTGTACACGAGTCTCCCTCGTCTGATTTTTCATGAACTGCAAAAAGCTCCTAAACATTCCATCACTCATCGTTTGCTCGGTAGTGTTGTTTACAGGTGGAATATTGCCTTCCTGTTGCATGTTCTCCTGGTTTGTAACTAAAGGTTGTTCCACAGTCTTATACACTCCATTGTTAATGTTCTCAACAGCCATTCTTAAATACTACCATAAAACAAGGGTTAATTAAACAAATTAACATATCACATAATATCCCTATATTATGACTGACCAACAAATAAGCTTAGATAGGACACACTAGCGAAGGATTTACTCATCTCTCCCTCCTAGTTCTATTCCCCGATCTCCGCCAGAGACCATATCCCTAAGCTCTGATACCAATTGTGCGGCGCCCCAAAATAGGTATATAACACCCATTCTGAGTCGCCAAATACATGGTACATAAAGCAAACTCCAACTTCAATAATACAATTGTCGTGCAAAATACGACAACACATACTGTGAGTTTAAATATAAATATTATCTTCTAGACAATATCCACACTCAAATAAGTTCTCATTACAATTATTCAAACACTATTTTACAAAAATAGTAAGGACTGCTAAAACATCTTTCTAGAACCATCACTCCATACCCCGACTAGATCCTGCTATGTTCTCACCTCCTGAGAAGAAAAATGGAACAAAAAGGAAAAGGGTGAGCTCAACTAGCCTAGTAAAGAATACTATGACTAAGATAATATACAATAAATTATCATTAGTTTTCAACAGGAAAATATCTGACAAAATATAATAGAAAATAAGTTTTAGATCAACAACTGCAGCGGAAACAACAATCCATTAGAAGAGTCAAGTAGAGAATGATTTCTACTATCTTCTAAGATTTAAAAGTCCATCATCAATATTTTATCCCTATAACAACAATCACTATACATCTTTAATCAATATTCATCTTTGCACTACAGGCCAAAGATATTCATTTGTATCACCAGTTGGTTATGTTCATCTCAACACTGTTTATCTTTTGCACTACGGGCGGATATATTCATCGAAATCATTCATCTTTGCACTACTGAGCCAAAGATATTCGAGAATATCATCATTTAGGGTGAGGATGATGAAAAATATTTTAAAAAAAATTAATCCAGTGAGACATAAGGACAAATAGTAGGGATTCGTATAACAGTTTATCCAAGATCAATAATACTTCCTAAATACCAATTTTGAAGCAGAATTCAAAAATAAAGATCAAAACATGGATACAATTAAAGATAGTAACTATAATTGACATCTTGGACAAAAAGAAGAAAATTTCATTTTTCGATAAATAAGGTCAGATTCGTGAATAAGGTCAGATATCGTGAATAGTAACTTGAGACACAAAAATCCCAAATTTGATAAAAACGTTCACCAATATTTCTAAGATAATGATATTGAAGAAAATAATATCATTTAAGAAGAAAATAACATCCTTACCTCAAAATAATTCAGATTTTTGATGGAATATCGGATAGAAAGTCAAAGAAACTTATACCGAACAGCAACTCTCAAAGTATATAAATACTCACTAAAATACGCTTGACAATATCGAGAGAAAGAAAACTTGTTTCTGGTGTGATTTTCAATTCTAACCTAAACGTCTATTTATAGGAAAATGCTAGAACGCCATAGGAGACTAAAATAATAAAATATATTATTTCTTATTTTCTTTACGCATGCCAAGACCAAGACTTGTCAAGGCATGCCAATTCTGAAAATTTTCCAGCAGCCCACATGTTATTAACACCAACCAAAGTGGGTCCCACCCCATAATTTAATAAAAATTATTTTATTTTTCGAAACTTCAGTAATTCATAGAAAATAGCCCGATTATCAGAAAAATTTGAAACTCGCGCGTTTCCATAGGAAATTTAATTCTCTATAAATTTGTAGAAGAAAGTTTTTTCAAATTCCAATCAGAAAATACCCGAAATTCACAAACGGATAATTTTTAATACCTCTACACCGATAAAATACTGATAAAACACCTCAGTATTAATTCCTTCATTTTTATCCACATAAAAATAAATATATCCATCATTTATATCCACATAAAATAAATATTTCCTTATCATATGAATCAATAATTAATTATTCACAAATAATATTATAGAATGACATTTATGACAACCATGCCGTTCCCAGGAAAGAGGGGGCTTTCCAATAAGAATTTCTCCTTACTTGCACGCAATTAGGTGACCATACCCCTCCTTGACAGAACTTTCTAGACATTGCCAATAATGCTATCTAATAATATTATTCAAATAATATGAATTATTGATATGATAATGGGAAATACTGTGCAGTGACAATTATTGAAACAACAATAATATAAAATATTAATGCAGCAATTATTGAACCAATAAAATAAAATTTTGAACAGTAATTACTCGACCAAATGAATATTCCCCGACAACAATGATTATTTTATAACCACTTGCTTATTTTATAAAATTTGCACATTTCACCCATAACCAGAGAATTATATCAAATTAACACCTTATTATTCACAATAATAATTAGAGGAAATTCAATTTTATTTATAATAAGTTGGGGTCTTACAACTTGCACTACTGGCCAAAGATAACCCATAGTCAGGATCATACCAAAACTCTACTCATCTTTACACTCAAGTCAAAGAGAAATATCATCATTAGGGTTATAAAAATGTTATATATAATAGTAAAATCAATATAATCAAAACATCTAGATTTAATCTCAAGAGTAATTGTGACGCCCCCAAAATAGGTCCATTCCATCCAACCCATTCTGAGTCGCCAAATACATGGTACAAAAATAAATACAACTTCAGTAATACAATCGTCGTGCAAAATACGACAACACATATACTGTGAGTTTGAATACAACTATTGTCTAATAGGCAAGTATAAAAACTCAAAAGGGTCCTCATTACAATTATTGATACGCTATTTCACGTAATAGTGAGGACTACTAATACAACCATCCATCGGACCGTCAATCCATTCCCGACTAGTCCCAAATTTATATTCTCATTTCTGAAGAGAAGCAAGTGAAAGAAAGGGTGAGCTCAACTAGCCCAGTAAGAAATATTATGACTAATATAATATACAACAAATTATCATTAGTCTTCAACAGAGAAAAATCTGATAAAATATAATAGACAACAAGTTTTAGATCAACAACTGCAGCGGAATAAACAATCCATTAGAAGAGTCAAGTAGAGAAAGAATCCTACTATCTTCTATGAATTTAAAAGTCCATCATCAATATTTTATCCCTGTAACATCAATCAATACACATCTTTAATCAAATATTCATCTTTGCACTGCGGGCCAAAGATATTCATTTGTATCACCAGTTGGTCATGTTCATCTCAACACCTGTTCATCTTTGCACTACGGGCCAAAGATATTCATTAGGTAATCATTCATCTTTGCACTACAGGCCAAAGATATTTATCAGTTAATCATTCATCTTTACACTACATGCCAAAGATATTCAGTAATATCATCATTTAGGATTGAGGATGATGAAAAATATTTTAAAGAAACGAATCCAGTGAAACAAAATAACAAATATTAGAGATTCGTATTACAGTTTATCCAAGATCAATAATACTTCATAATAACCAATTTTGAAGCAAAATTCAAGAATAAAGATCAAAACATGGATACAATCTAAGATAGTAACCATAATAGACACCTTGGATAAAAAGAAGAAAATTTCATTTTTTAGTGAATAGTGCCGTATTTGTGAATAGTGCCGTATACGTGAATAGTGCCGTATACGTGAATAGTAACTCTAACACCAAAAGATAGAAATTCCACAAGAAAAATCATCATGCTTCGTGAATAGTAACTCATAAATAGTAACTCGTGAATAGTAACTCATGAATAGTAACCCCGACATAAAAAGTTTCATATTTGATAAAAAGTTCCAACCAATATTTCGGCATAATGATATTGAAGAAATAATATCACTTACGAAGAAAATAACATGCCTTACCTTGCAAAAAGACAATTACTTCGATCGAATATGGATATAGTCTTTGAAGGAACTTGCACCGTATAACAACACTCAAAGTATCAAAATACTTACAAGAATACGCTCGATAATATAGAGAGAGAAAGATAGAAAACTTATGAATTCTGGTGTGATTTTCAATTCTAACTTAGCCCTCTATTTATAGAAAAATATTAGCACGCAGAAGCAGACTTAACCTGCAACCTGATAGCTTTACCTGCTACTATTCCCACCCACCACATTTGAAAATTCAATTGAACACATTTCTCACCAACCAAAAGTGGGGCCCACCAATTCTTGAATTTTCCACCAAAATCATTTATAACCTAATTTCCGAATCAGTCACCTCTTAAAATTCATAACAAATTATACGCTCATTTTTAACGGTTCAAAATTTGTGGACATATACTCAACTTATATATGTATAACATATCCAAAAATTACAACGATCCAACGGTCAGATTAAATATTATAACTCACACAATAAAGCTGTAATAACACCGATTTGATCTTTTAATACCTCCAATCCGACAAAATACTGATAAAACACCTCAACATTAAATCCTTCATTTATAACCACATAAATAAACCCATCATTTATATCCATATCAAATAAATATTTCCTTATCATATAAATCAATAATTAATTATTCACAAATAATATTATAGAATCACAATTATGACAAACCAGCCGTTCCTGAGGAAAGAGGGCTTTCCGATAAGGATTTCTCCTTACTAGCGCGCAATTAGGTGACCAAACCTCTCCTTGACAGAACTTTCTAGACATTGCCAATAATGCTATCTAATAATATTATTCCAAATAATATCAATTATTGATCTGATAATGGAAAATACTGTGCAGTGACAATTATTGAACAACAATAATATAAAGTATCAACGTAGCAATTATTGAATCAATAAAATAAAATATTGAACAGTAATTACTGTAACAATTATTGAGTAGTGCCTTCTTACGTAAGGATCCATAATTCAATAATACTGTGCAATACCGTGTGCTACTGTGAAACCACGCGTATTACTGTATTTTAACCATCGAGTATTCCAACAGTCTTAATGGTAACAACTACGCCGTTATTTATAACAACCCAAACTTTATCGTTTTTTTCATCCGACAGTTATCCGTTATGGGGCCCACAAATGGTCATTTTTTATGCCGTATTACGAATATTCCGACGTAAAGAATATTCTACGACCAAACGAATATTCCCCGACACAATGAATATTTTATAACCACTTGCTTATTTTGCAAAATTTGCACATTTCACCCATAACCAAAGTATTATATCAAATTAACACCTTATTATTCACAATAATAAATAGAGGAAATTCAATTTTTATTTATAATAAGTTGGGGTCTTACAATCTCCCCTCCTTATGAAATTTTGTCCTCGAAATTGACGTACGTACCTGGTGTTTCGAAAAGGTGAGGGTACCTCGCTTTCATTTCTGATTCCAACTCCCAAGTCATTTCTTCAATAGCATGGTTCTTCCACAAAACTTTAACTTGTGGTATAACCTTTGTTCGTAGGACATGCTCTTTCCTATCCAATATCTTGACAGGTACCTCCTCGTACGTTAAATCTTCGGCTATCTCGTCTGATTCTAACACAATAATGTGGTTTGGGTCGTCCACATATTTACGTAACATCGATACGTGAAAAACATTATGAACACGCGGCATACTTAGCGTTAAGGCGAGTCTATAGGCCACAGTTCCTACTTGATCGAGGATTTCAAATAAATCGAAGGCTTGAGCTTTCTTCTCTTCATCGACTCTTACTTCTAGAATAACGTATTCTTGCACCTTCTTCTTTATATTCATCAGCTCCGGTGTGTAGCTTGAGCAGCTTTAACTTTATCGATTAAAGTCGATTCTACTCGTATATTTGTTATCTTCGCGTGGGTCCCTAGAGTCTTTAACTCTATCTTCATTATTTATAAGTTATACGAAATAGACTTTTGTGTTAACAACGTCGCACTCGTAAACGCATATGATCTTCTACTCAACGCGTCAGCTACCACGTTCGCTTTTTCACGATGGTATTGAATGGTACCCAACTGTGACTGTGAAGCGTACCCAGCCTGCTGCACTCAACATGTCTTGGGAAACGTTTCAAAAACTATTCAATGACAAGTACTTTCCTGAAAGTATTCGTTATATGAAGGAGATAGAGTTTATCAGACTGGAACAAAACAACATGACGGTGTCCAAAGACGAGGTAAGTTTGCGAGTTATCGAGTTTGCACCTCATTTGGTCGAAAATGAGGAACGAATAGCGAGGATGTTTCGAGAGGTCTAAAGCCCTAGATTGGCAATATCTTATATCTCATAAATTTTCTTTATATTCAGATGTTGTAAACAGGGCGCAATTATTAGAGCGAGATAATGAGTATGTGCAACCGAGGGACCATAACCAGGGTCATACCGGTGACAACAGTCATCAGAGCGATGATAACCAACGAGGAGGGAAAAATACGAACAAAGGCGGTAACCACTCGGGTGGTCATTGTGGCCATGATAATAGGAGAGGTGAGTCAAGTGGAAATTTCAGAAAGAGGAGATTCAACAATGACGGGAAGACATCAGCAGCAGCACCAACACCAACAACAAATTCTAGGGGTGGAGAACGACTGACAGTTAGATGTTACAAATGAGGGAAAGAGGGACATATCAGCCCGACTGGGATACGACTTACAATTTGGTACCCGAAGTGAAAAAAAGTTACAAACTGGTGATTGTACTCAAAAAATATTATACTCCGTTAAACAGTAGGGTTTCATCCTTATTCTGTTTAAAAATTTGACAGGTCAACAAAGTTGTATTGATGTGTATTTCCCCATGTATAAAGGCCGATCAGCAAAAAGGAACAGAATGATATTTGGGGGAAAAAAATTAGGGTTCTCTTCTTCTGTCCTTCTTCTTCTCTCATTCTTCTTGTCTCGATTCTCCATTGATTACTGGTTGTTGGGAAAAAATCACCTCCTAAATACTGTTGTCTTTGATAAATTAGACATATAAAATATCAACACATGACAAACAGATTAAATTTGCAGTTCTACCAAAATAATAACCATGCAGGAAATAAGTAGAAAATATCCAACCACGAGACACCGAGATTTTACGTGGAAAACCCTCTAAAATTAAGAGGAAAAAATCACGGGACAAACTCCGAAGAATTCACTAGAATAATACGAGAGAATACAAAGATATCTTAATTTGAGTACACACTCAAATTACTTCACCACAATAACTATATGATGGAACCCAAATAAAACACCCTTTTATTTGAATTATCTTTCTCTCTCTATTTTCCCTTTTTCTTACTCTCTTCCACCCTCTCCCGGATGGGATTACTGTAAGACCCCGGATTTTATTAAATAAAAGTATTCAATTTTTCTTATAATTATTATTCAGTAAATGGTTAAATTGATAAAATTTTAAAGTTATGGGTGAAATATGCAAATTTTACAAAATACGCAAGTGGCTATAAAATATTCATTGTTGTCGGGGAATATTCGTTTGGTCGTGGAATATTCTTTTTGTCGGGAATATCCGTGCTGATTTGCCTTGATCATTTGTGGGCCCCATAACGGAATAACTATCGGATGAAGAAAACGACAAGTTTGAGTTTTTTTACCGTTATTATTGTTGGAATACCTGGTGGTTAAAATACAATAATACGCGTTGTTGCAAAGATAGCACATGGTATTTACGGTATTTTTGAATTATTGATTCTTACGTGAAAGGCACTACTCAATAATTTTTTTGATAAAGAATTATTCAATATTTTATTTTATTGATTCAATAATTGTTGCGTTGATATTTTATATTATTGTTGTTCAATAATTGTCACTGCACAGTATTTCCCATTATCAGATCAATAATTCATATTATTTGAATAATATTATTAGATAGCATTAATGGCAATGTCTAGAAAGTTCTGTCAAGGAGAGGTTTGGTCACCTAATTGCGCGTCAGTAAGGAGAAATCTTTATCGGAAAGCCCCCTCTTTCCTGGGAACAGTCTGGTTGTCATAATTGTGATTCTGTAATATTATTTGGACATAATTAATTATTGATTTATATGATAAGGAAATATTTATTTGATGTGGATATAAGCGATGGATTTATTTATGTGGTTATAAATGAAGGATTTAATGTTGAAGGGTTTTATCAGTATTTGGTCGGGATGGAGGTATTAAAGATCAAATTGGTGTTCTTAAAGCTCTATTGCATAAGTTATAATTTTGATCTGACCTTTGGATCGTTGTGATTTTTGGATATGTTGTATATATATGAGTTAAGTACATGTCCACAAATTTTGAACCGTTGAAAATTAACGCATGATTTGTTATGAATTTTAAAAGATGTTGAAACGGTGTTTAAAATCATCCGTTTGTAGATTTCGTATATTTTTGGTCTGGAATTTGGAAAAACTTTCTTCTGCAAAGTTGTAGAGAATTCGATTTCAGGCAGAATGGACATAAAATTCATATTTTTCTGATAAACAGACTATTTTCTATGAATTGTTGAAGTTTCGGAAAAAAAAATAATTTTTTATTAATTTATGGGTGGGACCCACTTTTGGGTTGGTGTTGAATAACACATAGGCTGCTATATCTTCCAAGTTGGATGCCCAAGCATTTCAATTGAGGTGTGCGTGGAGAAAAGAAAGAAAGAAAATAATAATTTATTATTTTAGTCTCCTTTGGCGTTCTAGCATTTTCCTATAAATAGGTGTTTATGTTAGAATTAAAAATCACACCAGAAACATAAGTTTTTGCTCTCTATATTATCAAGCATATTTTTGAAAGTATTTAGATACTTTGAGAGTTGCTATTCAGTGGAAGTTTCCTTCGACTTTTCATCCGATATTCCAGTCAGAAGTACTGCTCTTTTGAGGTAAGGGATTTTAAGGGTTATTATGTTTTTCAGTTCGTACTTCTTTCGACCTTCAAAAAATTCTGGAAAATTTAGAAATGATATTTTGATGAGTTTTATTGATTGTGTCCAAAAATGGTGATTTTTGGATGTATAGATTAAGTGTTATGAATTTTATGAGAAAAGACTATTTTAAAAATAACCGCTTATAACTCCTTGTGGTTAACTCCAAAATTGATAAAATTTTTATTGGGAGTACATCTATATAATATCAGTGTACTCTGTGAATTTCGGAATTTTTGGAGAAAAGTACAATTTATGATAAATGTCTAAATATTCAGCGATTTTGGCCATATGAAAAATAGTAAATGAATTTTAAAAATTCCGGGAAAAATATATATTTAATATGGGACTATATTATGATAAATCCCAGAAAAGAAATATTTTTGGAACTGATTTAGTATTTTTCATGAAAATGGACTAGTTATGAGTAAATGAATTAAATATGTTATGTGAAGTAAGAAAATTGGAAAATAGGATTTTATGGCTTGAAAATCCTATATGAGGTATATGCAGATTTTTGATGAGGGTTTTGGTTATTGGTGATGAAATCTTATGAGTTTGGAATTTTAGGATGATTAAATGCATTATTTAGTAAAGTGTAAACAATTAAAATAAATTGTTTATAAGTTTTAAAAAATGTTATTTCAATATCATTATACCAAAATATTGGTATGAATTTTATTGTGGAATTTCTACCTTTTTGTGTTGAGTTTACTATTCATGAGTTAATATTCACGAGTTACTATTTATGAGTTACTATTCATGAAGTTACTATTCATGGGTTACTATTCACGAGTTACTATTCATGACAAAATTGGTTTCTTTTTCTAACCAAATTATAGTTGATTTATGAATATTACTCTTGAGATTAAATCTAGATGTTTTGATTATATTGATTTTACTATTATATATAACATTTTTATAACCCTAATGATGATATTTCTCTTTGACTTGAGTGTAAAGATGGGTAGATTTTTGGTATGATCATGACTATGGGTTTTCTTTGGCCAGTAGTGCAAAGTTGAATTGTTGTCTGGTATGATCATGACCATTGAATTTATAAGTGAATATCTTTAGCTTAAGTGCAAAGGAGAAATGATCAACATGGTTATAATTATTGTTTATATAAATTCTGAAATGATTATATATTTCTTTGAGATTTTAATATATTTGGCACCATAGTGCAAATATGAGCTGTTGAGGAATATCTTTGGCACTGTAGTGCAAAGATGAATTGTTGATGAATATCTTTGGCTGTAGTGCAAAGATGACTGTTGTTGAATATCTTTGGCTTTGTAGCAAAAAGATGGTGCATTGATGAATATCTTTGGTCGTAGTGCAAAGATGAAAATGTTAGTATGATTATAAATGGGAATTGTGATTTGGTATAACCATGATCTTTGATGTTTGGGGTAAAGACATGTGATGAAAATTATCTTAAATCTAGATGCGAAGATGAATTTAGAATTACAATTATGATTATGAGTTATTCATATAATTGTGAAAAGGCTGTTGATTAATGTTATGAGGATAAAACATTGTTGGTGGACTTTTAATGTGGAGAAGATAATAGACTTTATGGTCTATTTGACTCTTCTAATGGATTGCTCGTTCATTTGCAACTATGGTTGAAATTTTATCATCTACCATATATGTTCTAAATCTTTGATTTATTATTGATGAAGACTATTGATAATTTAATTATCTTTAGTCATGATATTCTTTACTGAGCTAGTTGTGCTCACCCTTTTGCTTCACAATTCCTTTCAGGTAATAAGAGTGTAGCTGGGTCGAGCGGGGATAATAGGGGAATAGTGTGGTGGTCCAAGACTGTCAAAATTTCTCAACATATTATAAAATGGCATGACATACAATATATAATTGTATTGAGGATCTAAGATGTGTGTGTCGTATATTATACGCCACTTAATAATTGATTTTGGTGAACAACAATAGGGTGAAGTGAACCCAACTTTGGAAGGGTGTTTTGCCACTATCATACAATATGTCTAATGACATACAAACTCGTGTTATCAGAAGACAGGGTTGTGCACATCCACTTGCTGAATATATCTACTAGCACTACCTATATGATCTTGGAGTTTATTTGAAATGTAATTCTCACTTGGAGACAACAGATATAATTATATGTCAAGAGAAGACTAAACACTGAAACAAACATGATAGTAATCTTCTCGTTTTTCTTTGGGGTCTATTAGGTCAACCAAGGATAATTCTGTGGGCATATGATATCTATCATAACCTAGACGTATGGCCTCCCATGTACGAAGGTTTCCTTGAGCACTTTCCAAAGATTTTAATTTCTAAAACAGTTATTGATTGTACCTTTATGTAAGGTGCCATTGTGACGTCTTTATCCAAGGTTGGGACATGACCCCAGATTTTATGAATAAATATTTAATTTTCTCGAAATAATTTTTTTTAATATTATGGTGTGGATTTGATATAATGTTATAGTTGTGGATAGTATTTATAAATTTTGCAAAGTAAGCAAGTGGTTATATAATAATATTAGATTGGTGGGGAATATTCGTTTTAACGGGGAATATTATGCGGCGGCACAATCATTAGTGGACCCCTAGCGGAAGTATTGTCGTAGTTAAGAAAGCGACAAAATTATCTTTCTATAAAAATAACGGCGGAGGTGTTCAATTTAAAGCTGTTGAACTACGGTAGTAAAAAAATGCGATGTCTGGCGTGGTTGCGTAGTAGCACTGCGGTATTGATTATTGATGCTTACGTGAGAAGTCACTCGGTTATACTCAATTATTGCTGAGTAATTCTTTGCATCATATCTCTCGTATTATTGATTCAATTATTATTACGATATCATATGCATAATATGATATATTATTAAATCAATAATTGAGGCGACAAAGTTATTCATATTATTATTTGCAATATTGATGATATCTAGAAGTTACATCGAGGAGAGGTTTGGTCACTAATTTGCGCATGATAAGGAGAAATCCTTATCGGAAAGCCCCTCTTTCACAGGAGCGATTTGGTTGTTAAATATTGTGAATTATAATATTAATGATGAATAAGTTCGTGTTGATTAAAAAGATGAATTTTATAGTTCCATTGTGTGTTTGGAATTATTTGTGTTAGTGGAAATTGACATTTGTTTTGATAATAATTGATGTTTGGAGGTTATATTGTTGATTCGAATTATTTGGGGGCACTTTTATTGTTGGATTATATTCTGAGTTCTTATTATTATACTATTCAGATTACTATTCATGAGTTCTTATTCACGAGTTCTTATTCAGTCTTATTCACTAGTAAGATATATTTCTTTTCGGTCCAAATCATTTTTGGGTACAATATTATTCCATGAGGAGATGTCTTTAATTTTTAGAATAGTTGGTTGAAGATATAATAGTAAATCAATATGACCATTTGGTGGAAAGTTATAATAGTAAATCAATATGGATCATTTGGTTTAAAGTTTTAATAGTAAATCGGTATGGAATAGTTGCTTTAAGTTTTAATAGTAAACCAATATGGACCGTCCAGTTTAAAAGTAAATCAATCTGGATAGTTCATGAATTAATTCTTATTAGGTCCATTCTCTATAAATAGAAGCTCATTCCTTCATTATTTCTTACGAATTCTTTGAAACTCTAGAGAGAGAAACTATAGAGAGAAAGAAGAAAAGTATTACTACTTCTTTCCTTACTCGATATTCAGGTTTTTCTAAGGTAGGGGATATTATTTGTTGTACTTCGTAAGGGTATTCTTTCTTTTTTCTTATTCATGAGAGAACTTACATTATTCCATTCTTTATTATTACATTGGAATAACTTTTATATATGTGAGGATACCTATACTTGGTGAAATTCTTACATTATTCCATTCTTATTATTACATTGGAATAACTTTTATTTATCTTGTAAAATCGCATACATGGTGAAATTCTTCTAATATTCCATTCTTTATTATTACATTGGAATATCTTTCATTTATATGCGTTTTTACATGGGATTCTTCTACAATTCCATTATTTATTATTAGCCGGAATATCACATGCATGCGTGCGTTTGCGTTTTTGGGGGACAGTTCCATTATTTATTATTATTACGCCGGAATATATATACGTATGTGCGTTCTGTGGGACTGGTTCCATTATTTATTACATTGGGAATAACACATGCATGCGATCTATATATCGCGCATGGTGAATCATACATTATTCCATTCTTTATTATTACATTGGAATAACACATCATGTGGATTACCACATGCATGGTGAATGATCCTTTGTATTCATTCCTTATTAAATTGTGGAAATGATGCATGTCGTGGATTTCTGCATGGCGGGTGAAAATCCATTTTTGCGGTTTCATATATATTCTATTATACTCGGTTGGTTAAAGTTTTGGCTTCTATACTCCATGAAATTAGTGGAATATCCTTGATATTTGCGCTTCATCGAGTATCTTTTCATGGAAATATTCTTACGAGCATTCTTGAATTTTTCTTGCTGAAAGCGATATCATGTTGACAATTTGGGCGTTATTGAGTTGGGATAAATTAACTTATAAATCTTTAAAATTTATTCTTGAACTTGTTTTATTGAATTATCATCATCATCATCCTACTGCTTATATTATGTTGAAAGTCATCTTTGGCTTACGTGCGTAGATGGACTTGGTATGATTATGACCGAGGATTATTCGGTATAATCATGGTAGTAATGTGACGAATGATGTGGTAAAAGTCCTCATTGGCTTTTTGTAGTTCATTGGTGGGGCGGTTGTTGGTATGATTATGACCGAGGATTATTCGGTATAGTCATGACCATTGATGATTACATGAATATCCTTGGTGCGTGGGCGGGGATGATTCGATTTTATTTATTAAAATTTGAGTCTCGGTGATAAAGTTGATGAAAAACCTTTTAAATCATAGAAGATAGTAGATTTTATACCTTACTTGACTCTTAATGGATTGCTTGATCATTTGTGATTAAACTTGATGTTTATTATATTTTATCGGTTTAACATTATTTGAAGGCTAATGATAATTTATTACGCATTATCTTAGTCATAATATTTTTCTTCTTGGGCTAGTTGAGCTCACCCTTTCTTTCTTTATTCTCTTGAGGAAATGAGAGCGTAAATTTGGGACTAGTCGGGGAGCAGTGATGGTCTAGATGGTGCATTAGTAGTCCTCACTATTACGTGAAATAGTGTGATAATAAATGTAATGAGGACTCCATTGAGTGTGGATATTGTCTAGATGACAATATTTGTATTAAAACTCATGACCTATGTTTTGTAAGTATTTTACATTGTTGTATAATTAAGTTGTATTTGTATTGATTACCTTGTGTCTGGCGACTCAAGATGGGTGATGTATACTATTTTGGGGCGTCACGGTTGGTATCAAAGCTTAGGGATATGATCCTGGTGAGATGTGAGACAAGAACTAGGAGGGGAGGGGAGAATTCCTTCGCTAGTATGACCTACCTAAGTTTATTTGGTATTTAATTGGTCGGTCGAGGAGTATATGGATAATATGTGACATAATTAACCCTTGTTTTGTGGCGGTATTTGAAAATGGCATCAGAAAATGTTGGGATAAGCAATGAAGCACATGAGGCAGTTGAGTCACCAACGATCGATATCGAGGATAATGTGCAGCAGGAAGACAATAATCCTCGGGTAAACAATATACCGATGAAATGATGAGCGATGGGATGTTAGGAGGCTTTATGCAATTCATGCGACATCGGAGAGAGACTCTCATTCATAATGCGGTGGAAACAATGGCAACCCACGGTCGATCATCGCATTAGCGATTCGAGGAATTTGGGACCATAGGAGTTTTGGGAAAGCGAGAACCACTAAAAGGCGGAGGCGTGGTTAAAGCGAGATCACCAAGATATTTGATGTCTTGGGATGCTCAGAGGAGCAAAGGTTCCTTTGCCACCTTTATGTTGCGTGAAGAAGCGATTATTGGTGGGAATCGTAAAAGCGTACGACTGACTGGCCTTTTCAAGATGTCTTGGGAGAAGTTCAAAGGCATTCAGCGACAAGTACTTTCGAAAAAGTATTCGTCACATGAAGGAGGTGGAGTTTATCAAGTTGGAACAAAACAATATGGCCAGAGTGTCGCGATGCGAGGCTAAGTTTTTAGAGTTATATCGATTTGCATCCCATTTGAGTGTCGATAATGAGGGCGAATGGCGAATGTTTCTAAGAGGTTTGAAACCGATATCGTCGATACCTCATTTCTCACAAACTTTGTTTATATTAGGATGTTGTGAATAGGGCTCGATTATTGGGGCGCGATAATGATTGACACAACCAAAAGGTAACGACCAACAACACGATAATAATCGTGCAAGTGTGGCAATGACCATCGGAACAATGATAACCATCGTGGGGAAATTATCACGCCAAGAATGGTAACCCGCCGGTGGTAATCATGGCCAAGATAATAGAAGTGGAAATTTCAAGAAGAAGGTTCAATAATGATGAAAAGACAACATTTTTTTTTTTTTTATTAAGGAAGGAGAAAAGCAATGGCCGGTCGTATGCTTCAAATCGGAGGGAGGGACATATCGGTCAAAGCTGCGTGATGCGATCAAAGCATATTACAATTGTGGAAAAGAAGGTCACCTAGCTTGGATTTTTTGTGCGTGCACAAAGTCAAGTCCAATTTGGGATAGTGATGCCAAAAGGATGTCCCGAGACAAGCAAAAGCCGGTAGTTTAGAGAGAGCATTTTTTTTTTGACGAGGAACTGAATAAAATTATCACGGGTAAGTTAATCATAAACTCTTGCGAAGTCTATATCACAAGTGTTGAATCTGGGTTCTACGCACTCTTTTATTTCACCTAGTTGTGTTCAATGTTTGAATTTAACTCAGGAGAAGTTAGATTTTGATTTATCTGTTGAAACTTCGGTTGGGAGAAACCTTCGTTACATCTCTTATTTATAAATCTTGTTTAATTCAAATCGACACTTTCACGTTTACTGTCGATCTTATCTCTTTGAAAATACTTGCCTTTGATGTGATTTTAGGAATCGATTGGTTAACTACTCATCATGCTTTTCGTAAGGTTGTTAGCTTTCATATTCTAACCAACTTTGTTATGCGAATCAAACAACCAAACCACTAAAAGTCGATCATTGTCATATCAAGCCATAAGTAAAAGCCCCCGGTCCTTTCGTTGTTGACTTCCTTGTGTGAAATGCAGAAAGCGGACTTTACGTAGGCGGCGTCGTGAATAGCGATGGCAAGTTGATAGGTATCGATGTGACGTCTTATCAAGTCTTGGATGAGGTCACGATTTTGAATGATATTTCTATTGTTAATAAATTTCTGGCGTATTCTTGAAGACTTCTTAGCCTACCCCTAGGCGTGAAATCGAATTTTGTATTGACCCCCCGGTACAAAACCCATTTCTAAAACCCTCAAATATTTTCTTTCACTAAAATGAGCGTGTAATGTGCCAAAGAGCGTTGGCTCGAGTTTGTTGAAGATTACGATCGATATCATTCATTGATACCATCGTGGGAAAAGCGAGCGTGGTAGTGGTAGCGTTGAGTAGAAGAAGCGTATGAGTGTGATGAAGATTCGTATAACTTTACAAATGAAGAGAGAGTTAAAGACTCTAGGGAACCCCGTGAAGATACTTGAATATCTGAGTAGAATCGACTTTAATCGATAAAGTTAAAAAGCGCTCAAGCTACTACGGGGGTGATGATGAATGAAGAATTAAGAAGGTTGAAGGCGTTATTCTAGAAGCAAGAATCGATGAAGAGAGAAATCTCAACCCTCGATTTAATTGGCCCATTTGAAATCCTCGATGAAGTAGGCTGTGGCTTATAGACTCGTTTTACCGCCAAGTATGTCGGCGTGTTCATAATTTTTTTTAACGTATCGACGTTACGTAAATATGGGGACGACCGAACCACATTATTAATTAGAAACGGACGAGATAGCGGATGATTTAGCGTATGAGGAGATCGTGTTAAAATCTTGGATAAGAAGGATTATATTCGACACTCAAAGGTTATACCTCAAGAGTTAGAATCTGAAATGAAGTCAAGATACCCTCACCTCTTCAGCATACCAGGTACGTACGTAAATTTTGAGGGCAAAATTCCATAAGGAGGGAGATTGTGAGACCCCAGATTTTATGAATAAATATTTAATTTTCTCGAAAATATTTTTTTAATATTATGGTGTGGATTTGATATAATGTTATAGTTGTGGATAGTATTTATAAATTTTGCAAAGTAAGCAAGTGGTTATATAATATTAGATTGGTGGGGAATATTCGTTTTAACGAGGGAATATTATGCGATGGCACAATCATTAGTGGACCCCCTAGCGGAAGTATTGTCGTAGTTAGAAAGCGACAAAATTATCTTTCTATATAAAAATAACGGCGGAGGTGTTACTGAATTAAAAAGCTGTTGAACTACCGGTAGTAAAAATGCGATGTCTGGCGTGGTTGCGTAGTAGCACACGGTATTGATTATTGATCTTTACGTGAGAAGTCACTCGGTTATACTCAATTATTACTTCTGATAATTCTTTGCATCATATCTCTCGTATTATTGATTCAATTATTATTACGATATCATCGCATAATATGATATATTATTAAATCAATAATTGAGGCGACAAAGTTATTCATATTATTATTTGCAATATTGATGATATGCAGAAGTTACATCGAGGAGAGGTTTGGTCACTAATTGCGCGCTTGATAAGGAGAAATCCTTATCGGAAAGCCCCTCTTCTCACGGGAGCGACACTGGTTGTTAAATATTGTGAATTATAATATTAATGATGAATAAGTTCGTGTTGATTAAAGATGAATTTTATAGTTGTGTTGGAATTAATTGTTGGAAATTATTTGTTTCGATAATAATTGATGTCGGAGGTTATATTGTTGATTTGATAATAATTGATGTTTGGAGGTTATATTATTGATTATTATTCACGGGTTACTTTTTATTCACGAGAGTACTATTCATTCGATTCTATTATTATTATTCACGAGTTTATTCACGAGTTCTATTCACGAGTTACTATTCACGAATTCTTATTCACGAGATCTATTATTCACGTAAAATATATTTTTCTTTTCGGTCAAATCATTTTTGGGTACAATATTATTCCATGAGGAGATGTGCTAATAATTTTTGAATAGTTGGTTGAAGATATAATAGTAAATCAATATGGATTTGGTGGAAAGTTATAATAGTAAATCAATATGGATCATTTGGTTTAAAGTTTTAATAGTAAATCGGTATGGACCGTTGCTTTAAGTTTTTAATAGTAAACCAATATGGACCGTCAGTTTAAAAGTAAATCAATCGGATAGTTCATGAATTTGAATTCTTATTAGGTCCATTCTCCTATAAATAGAAGCTCATTCCTTCATTATTTCTTACGAATTCTTTGAAACTCTAGAGAGAGAAACTATAGAGAGAGAAAGAAAAAAGTATACTACTACTTTACTTACTCGATATATCGAGTTTTTCTAAGGTAGGGGATATTATTTGTTGTACTCGTAAAGGGTATTCTTTCTTTCTTATTCATGAAGAGAACTTACATTATTCCATTCTTTATTATTACATTGGAATTGGAATAACTTATATGTCTGTGAGGATACCTATACTTGGTGAAATTCTTACATTATTCCATTCTTTATTATTACATTGGAATAACTTTTTTTTATCTGCAATCCGCATACATGGTGAAATTCTTCTAATATTCCATTCTTTATTATTACATTGGAATATCTTTATTTATATAATACGTTTCATGGGAAACACTGGTTCCATTATTTATTATTACATCGAGAATATATTACATGCATCGTTTACGTACTGTATTCCATTATTATTATTATTAGCCGGAATATTATTTATTATTACAGTTCCATTATATATCATGTACATCGGAAATGCATGCGTTTTCTGTGGGACTGGTTCCATTATTTATTATTACATTGGGAATAAACACATGCATGCGATCTATACATGCGCATGGTGAATCATACATTATTCCATTCTTTATTATTACATTGGAATAACACATACATGTGGATTACCACATGCATGGTGAATGATCCTTTGTATTCATTCCTTATTAAATTGTGGAAATGATGCATGCATATCGTGGATTCTGCGCATGGCGGGTGAAAATCCATTTGCGGTTTCATATATTCTATTATACTCGGTTGGTTAAAGTTTTGGCTTCTATACTCCATGAAATTAGTGGAATATCCTTGATATTTGCGCTTCATCGATATCTTTTCATGGAAATATTCTTACGAGCATTCTTGAATTTTCTTGCCAAAAGCGATATCATGTTGACAATTTGGGCGTTATTGAGTTGAGGATAAATTAACTTATAAATCTTTAAAATTTATTCTTGAACTTGTTTTATTGAATTGTCATCATCCTCATGCTTATATTATGTTGAAAGTCATCTTTGGCTTACGTGCGTAGATGGACTTGGTATGATTATGACCGAGGGATTATTCGGTATAATCATGGTAGTAATGTGACGAATGATGTGGTAAAAGTCCTCATTGGCACTGTAGTTCATTGGTGGGCGGTTGTTGGTATGATTATGACCGAGGGATTATTCGGTATAGTCATGACCATTGATGATTACACATGAATATCCTTGGTAGTGGAGCGAGGATGATTCGATTTTATTTATTAAAATTTGAGTCTCGGTGATAAAGTTGATGAAAAACTTTTAAATCATAGAAGATAGTAGATTTTATTCTCTTACTTGACTCTTTTAATGGATTGCTTTGATTCATTTTGATTAAACTTGATGTTTATTATATTTATCGGTTTTTTTGTTGAAGGCTAATGATAATTTATTACGCATTATCTTAGTCATAATATTTCTTCTTGGGCTAGTTGAGCTCACCCTTTCTTTCCTTTATTCTCTTGAGGAAATGAGAGCGTATTTGGGACTAGTCGGGGAGCAGTGATGGTCTAGATGGTGCATTAGTAGTCCTCACTATTACGTGAAATAGTGTGATAATAAATGTAATGAGGACTCCATTGAGTGTGGATATTGTCTAGATGACAATATTTGTATTAAAACTCATGACCTATATGTTTTGTCGTATTTTTACATTGTTGTATAATTAAGTTGTATTTGTATTGATTACCTTGTATCTGGCGACTCAAGATGGGTGATGTATATACTGTTTTGGGGCTCTATGTCCCTAACCCTTATTTCTTCCCCACTTCATCATGTGAGAAGTATAATTCCCTCCAAAACTGAGGTTTCATGCTCCCATGTACATATCATTATCCACGTCAGATGAATAAGCCACGTCAGAATTTTTCATCTACTCCGTTAGTTAATTTTAACGATTATTTAAAAATTGGAAAGTACAAGCACCGGATCATAACAATAACTTTCCAATAAGGTACAAAACGCCTTTATCGGAAGCCCGAATTTAAAGTTATGAAGGTTCAAGCGGACATCACGTAGCCAAAGTGCATATACTTCGAGAAGACAAGACCCGTAAAGCCTGGGGCAACCCGGGTATTTTCAGGTAGACCCGCGGCTCCTTGGTCTATAAATATGAGCTCTTGGCAGCTCATTTGAAAAAAATAGATAAAAGGAGAGAAAATGATGTCCATTTAAGTCTGTAAACCCTACTAAAGTGCTCTAAACTGAGTGATTCTTCTTTTTAAACACTTGCAAGCTCGTGTTTTGCTACATACTGAAATTTAACCGGTGGAAACCGAGTTTTCAGGTATCAAAATCCATCTGAAGTCTTCTTGGCAGCCCACTCTAAGAAACTTCAGATTTTAAGCTTTTTACTACTTCTATACATATATATCTACTAACGTTGAGAGTCGCGTTGCGTGGATATGCCCGGATCGTCGATCTGTGGCTTTTTATTGCTTATATATATATATATATCTGGATAGAATATCCAAGAACATTTACTACTTAAATATATATATATATATATATATATATATATATATATATATATATATATAAACATTTCAATCAGCCTAGAGTTTATTGGCCATTTATCGCTTTTATATATATATATATATATATATATTTACATTCATATGTCTGGCACAGAGTTTACTTCGTGTCCTTTTATCGCTTATATATATATATATATATATATATATATATATATATATATAGACATATATATATATATATATATATATATAGACATATATATATATATTTACATTTCAAAGTCCTGCTAGGAGTTTACTTCGTGGAAGTTGATCGTCCATATATATAAATACCGCTTTTATATAAATATCTGCTTTAACTACTTTCATAATGTAGATATTTAATCTTTCAGCCTGAGGGCTAGATTTGCCTCAATCTGGCTATTTCTAACTTTAACCGGTTCATAGTGACTAAACTGGAACCATTGAAGCTAGAATAGTTTAGATTTACTCAAATCTAGTTATTTTTTTTAGCCTTTGCACATATTTCTTTTCATGTGAGCCTAGGAATCATGTTATCACGGATTCAGCTTTTGAATCTAGATTCGGTTATCGTGATGGACATTTTGCTGCTACAGTCAGCTTGTAAATTATCTACGGTCTCTGAATATCCTTAGATGGCTCTTATGCCTACAAGGAGTTCGGCACTGCTATGTATCTTATTTTTTTGAAGATGTTTCGCATCTCAAAAATAAAAGCAATCAAGCTGAACACATAATAAAATTGAAGTATTAAAGGCCTCAATTACTATTGAGCATAAGTGTTTGAAAAACCTATTTTACAAAACTTCACTGCTATATCTTGTTAAAATTAAACTTTTATACAAAAGTCAAACCCTTTGTATATAGGTACAAACGAGGCATAGCACTACTTACAAACAACTGCACATAGACCTAATTCACACACACACACACACACACATACACAGATAAAAGTTTAATGAAAAGTGGCGGCCGGTAACTGTGTCATCACGGAAGTTGGGGGTGCCTAGCACCTTCCTTCCGCTTAATCAAGCCCCCGGACCCTAACGAATTTCAATTTCTCAGACCAGTTAAATAGTGTCACATCACTTGGTCTTTGTGCAAACCTTTCCTCGGTTGAGTTGGTGCAACCATTTAAAAATAACCAACTGACGACTCTCAAAACAGTCAAATCGTCGACATATATATGTCGGACCTTTTCAAACAAATCTCACCTAAAATAAGAAAACCAAAAGACAAGAACAGAAAGGGACAAATAAAAATCCCGACGTCGACATATATCTAATGTCCAAATCTATCCACTGATACTAGTACTTGGAGCATACGCGATGCGTGTGCAGAATTTATTTTTTTTATATTATTAATTTGATGTCAACTTGTTTTATTAAATTAAAAATTAAATGATATTTTACTTTTAATAGTTTAAAAAATTAAGATGAACATATTTTTTGTTTTTGATAAAAGAAGAAATTTTATTAATAGAAAAGAAAAGATGTATAAAAGGGGAACAAGAAGTCCACCCTCAACGGACTAAAAACCAATAATAAAAAAGAGCACTTAAAAAATGCAGCCCTCCAATCTCTACATAAATCAGTCACATAGATACCTCTAAAGGCCCCCATAGAAGAAGGCCATAAAGAAGCAAGGAAAATAATACTATCATTCAACAGTTTAAAAGAAAAAGCAACTTCCTCTAAACAGTCTAGCATTACACTCATTCCAAATTCCCTATAAAATGGAAAAAGGCACACTTCTTCCATAAAATTTTGGCATCTCTGTTGTTTCCAAATCCTCAAAAATGAACTAGCAACATATCTTTCACTGAACCAGGACACGCCCATTCCTCTCCTACACGCCAAATCCTATTAACAATAGGAATAAATTATCCTAATCCTAATAGGAATTTATAAATTATAGCCCTAATTTCTATAAAGAAATAGAAGTCAATTTGGAAAAGAAATTCTAATTAAAAAGAAATCCTAATAAAATAGAATTTTTAAAAATTTAATTTCCTAGAATATTATAATCCTTGTCGCGTTTGGACTTTCTTGCATGTAAAATATGTTGGCTTTACTAAGATGATTAGAATTGGGCTTGTATTAAATTGACCCAAATTTGTGTCTCATGCTCTTTAGCTTCCTTTTTAGGTTTTCTTGCGTTACCTTCAGCCCAAACATCTTGGATCAATCCATTGAGACTTTTTTTAGACCTCTTAGTTCTAGCCTTGCTTGATCCCTACGTCCCTTTAGTCTTGTTTGAGTCCACGAATGTCATGTCCTTATCATTCCTCTCCTCTTGAAAAAGATTTGTCCTCAAATCGTCACCTACGTCAAACGGACTTAGATCAGTAACGTTAAATGTGGCACTAACATTATACTCACCAGGAAAATCCAATTTATAGGCATTGTCATTGATACGCTCGAGAACTTGAAATGGACCATCTCCCCTCGGAAGCAATTTCGAACGTCTTTGAACTGGGAATCTTTCTTTCCGCATATGTAACCACACCCAATCTCCGGGCTCAAAGATCACTTGATGTCGTCCCTTGTTCGCATGCTTAATGTACTATTTCGTCCTCCGTTCAATGTTTAGTCTGGCTTTTTCATGAATCTGTTTAACAAGATCAGCCTTTTTCTTTCCATCCATGTTAGTATATTCAGAAAAAGGTAATGGTCAAAAATCCAACGGTGTCAACGGATTAAAACCATATACAATTTCAAATGGAGAAAAATTAGTAGCAGAATGAACAGAACGGTTATATGCAAACTCAACATGTGGTAAACATTCTTCTCATTGCTTGATATTCTTTTTAATGATAGCCCATAACAATGCCGACGAAGTCCTATTTACTACTTCATTTTAACCGTCAGTTTGTGGACGACAAGTAGTTGAAAATAACAATTTAGTACCCAATTTACACCATAAATTCTTCCAAAAGTAAGTTAAGAATTTGTATCTCTATCAGAAACAATAGTTTTAGGCGTACCATGCAAACGCACAATCTCCCTAAAGAACAAATCAGTAACATGAGATGCATCATCAATTTTGTGACATGGAATAAAATGTGCCATTTTTGAAAATCTATCTATGACCACAAATATCGAATCATGACCATGCTTAGACCTAGGTAAGCCCAACACAAAGTCCATAGACAAATCAATCCAAGGTTCATTAGGAATAGGCAATGGTGTATACAATCCATGGGGTTGGACACGAGATTTAGCTTGGCGACAAGTAATACATCTATCACATATTCTTTCCACATCTTGTTTCATATGAGGCCAATAAAAATATTCTTTAAAAATAGAAAATATTTTATCAACACCAAAATGTCCCATTAAACCACCCCAATGTGATTCCCTAACCAATAACTCACGTAAAGAACATGCAGGTATACATAGTTTATTTTCACGAAACAAGAATCCATCAATTCTAAAGTATTTACCCACAACATTCTTTTCACAAGTTTTAAACTTTTCACCGAAATCAAGATCATTAACATATAACTCTTTGATTCATTCAAACCCAAGCAATTTCATATCAAGAGTATTCATCAACACATACCTGCAATGACATTCTTTTTACCTTTCTTATATCGAATGACATAGGGAAATGTCTTGATAAACTCCATCCATCGCGCATGCCTTTTGTTCAACTTATGCTGACCCTTCAAATATTTCAATGATTCATGATCGGTGTGGATCACAAACTCCTTAGGCCATAGGTAATGTTGCCATGTCTCCAAAGCTCTAACCAAAGCGTACATCTCTTTGTCATACGTAGGATAATTCAAAGCTGTCCCACTCAACTTTTCGCTGAAATACGCCACTAGTTTCCCTTCTTGCATCAACATAGCTCCAATCCCTAAACCTGAAGCATCACACTCAATCTCAAAAGTTTTAGCAAAGTTAGGCAAAATAAGTAAATGAGCATTTGTCAATTTATCCTTAATCAAATTAAATACTTTTTCTTGTTCATCACCCCACTTAAAGCCCACACTTTTCTTGATGACCTCGGTTAATGGTGTTGTAATCTCACTGAAATTCTGAACAAAGCATTGGTAGAAACTTGCAAGTCCATGAAAGCTTCGTACTTGACTTACATTGGTTGGACTCGGCTAATCCCAGATTGCACGTATTTTCTCATCATCAACTTGGACTCCATGTGAACTCATAACAAAGCCAAGAAAAACAATTATATCCAAACAAAACGTTCATTTTTTCATGTTAGTAAATAACTTTTCTTTCCTAAGTACATCTAAAACAGATTGTAAATGTAATGCATGATCTTCCAAGTTTTTGCTATAAATCAAGATATCATCAAAATAAACTACAATAAATTTTCCAATGAATGGATGCAAAACAAATTTCATTAATCTCATGAAAGTTCTGGGTGCATTAGTTAAACCAAAAGGCAATATTAACCACTCATAAAGACCATATTTTGTTTTAAACTATGTTTTCCATTCATCACCCTCTTGTATTCTAATTTAATGATAACCACTTTTTAAATTAATTTTTGAAAATATGCAAGACCCATGTAATTCATCTAATATGTCATCTAAACGAGAAATGGGATGTTGATATTTTACCGTAATGTTATTTATCGGTCGAAAATCAATGCACATCCTCCATTTTCCATCCTTCTTCGGCACTAGGATCACCGGAACTGCACATGGACTCATACTTTCTCTCACAAATCCTTTCCCCATCAGCTCCTCAACTTGCCTTTGTAACTCCTTCGTCTCCTCGGGATTACTCCGATAAGCCAGACGTTTGGAATGGTCGCATTGGGAACAAAATCAATTTGATGTTCAATTTCCCGAATAGGTGGTAGTCCATGAGGAAGTTCCTCAGGAAATACATCTTTGAATTCATGTAAGAGTGATGAAACAACATTAGGCAAAGATTCATATTGTTAGTATTTAAAAGTTTCTCTTTATACCGAAGTAAAATCACAAGTTGTTTAGAAATTAAAACTCTTCTCACGTCACTCTTTTTTGCTAGTATATTTCTTTTTCTCTCATCTATCTTTTTCTCTATTTCTTCTTCCCTCTTTTTTTCTTCTTGATTTTTCTGTTCTTCACTCTTTTTTCTTTGTACATGATCTTTTTGCAAATGAATTTGATCCTCATGTACTTGTTGTGATGACAAAGGACGCAAAGAAATTTTCTTCTTATCGTAAATAAAGGAATATACATTGGTAAACCCATCATGTTGAACCCTCCTATCAAACTGCCATGGTCTACCCAATAACATATGCCTTGCCTGCATAGGCACCACATCACACAATATCTCATCAACATACCGACCAATAACAAAAGGAACTAACACATGTTTGGTTACTTTATTGTCAACATTATCATTGAGCCACTGCAAACGATAAGGTTGTGGATGTTTGGTGGTAGGCAACCCAAATTTCTCCACCATCGTAGTGCTTGCCACATTTGTACAACTGCCTCCATCTATGCCTACACAACAGATTTTCCCATTCACAAGACATCGAGTATGAAATAGATTTTCCCGTTGTTCAATGATCTCTTCCTTAACCTGCGTACTAAGTGCTCTTCTTGTAACCAGAATTTCACCATGTATCGCATCCTCACATATCTCCTCTAATGGTGGTATAGAATCAGTGTCGCTCTCTTCCCCCTTGGTTTGTACCTCTCCATTATCAAGTAACAACATTTTCCTCTGATTTGGACATTGGCTAGAAATATGTCCCCTGCCTTGAAACTTGAAGCATGCAATATCCCGATTACGCCCAAAAGAAGGTTGTTCGTTTTTACCTTGTATCTATTGGCTAGTCGATCCTTGCTTAGGTTCCACCGTTGGTTTGATCGAAGCTATTTTTTCCTCTCGTTTTGCCAAATTAGGTATCCATGATGAACTACCATTAGATTGTCCTCGTTGTCCTCCTCGTCTCTTGAGTTGTTTCTCTATCTTAGTAGCCATATGTACCAGTTCTGCTAATTCCAAATAATGTTGTCATTCAACCAAGTCTACAATCTCCCAGTTCAATCTTCCCGAGAACCCAGCCATCGCTGTTTCATTATCCTCAATCAAATTAGCCTTATCCTTCAACATTTCCATCTCCCTGTAATATTCATCCACACTCTGACTTCCTTGTTTAAGAATTTTCAAACTACGAATGATCTCCCATTGATAGTATGTTGGTACAAACCTCTTTTTCATGATAGCTTTCATCTCCACCCAAGTTATAATCGGTCGCATTTCACACCTTCTCCGATTAGCTGTCAACTGATCCCACTATATCAATGAATATCCAGAAAACTCTGTAACGACCAGTTTGAATTTCTTAAGGTCTAAATAGTTGTGACAGTCAAAGATTTGCTCCATCTTTGTTACCCAATCTAAATAAGCCTCAGGATCACCTGTGCCTTGGAAAGCTGGAATTTTCATTTTTATGATATCCAAATTGCCATCTTCTATGTCCCGACCTCCTCTTTTCTTAGCACCTTTATGTCTTTGATGTAGAAAATTAGATTCACGATCTTCCGTTGCACTACTGACCTCACCATAAGGGTATACCTTTCTTGCGTCAGTTTGTTGTGCCCTCGTCTTCATATATATCCCATGAGTGTTTTGGGATAGCTCAGCCATAGACACCCTCATCTCTTCTAATTGTTCTTGCATTTGCTCTATAGTCTTTTTCAATCTTAGATCCCATTCTTTATGCATGGCTTCCATTTGGAATTTCAATTCAGCTGTCGAGGGTTGTTCCTCATAAGTTCCTTTATCCTTCGAGTTAACATATTTCCTGCAAAATAAAGGTTAGTAGAAAATAGTTTCCTCACCACCTTCTTACGTGTTTCGCTCGAATAATGATGAATCACTCGTGTATCGCTCAAATTTGGCTTTTACCCTCTAATAATCTTACACTCTTTCCTTTTACCTCTAATATTCTCTCTTGTAGGTTCTTTTTGAATTCATCAAATAAATTCACAATTTTTACAGTGCAATTCAAAAGTAACTTATTAAGAACAAAATATAGAAGGTATGACTATCAGAATACCACAAAATCATAGACTAATTGCCTTGTATGCTTCAGATTTATAAATTGTAGCTCCGTTTCGGAATTGATGATGATGGAACGATATGAACTCTTGGTTGGAATTTGATGATTTGATGGTGTGCTACAAGTTTGGTTAGCACAATGGAAATAGACTCTGCTTTTTTTCTCTTCTTTTTTTACAATATATATTTCGACAGAAAATTAAAGATAAGTAACTCGCTAGAAAGGCTTAGCTTTGATACCAAATGATAGACTCCACGGAACGCTTGCGTGAGGTGGTCTTCGCCCGGATCGTTTCTAGCACAGTTGTTGGGTGAATTGCTTGCAACACCTTAACCCCTCGTCTATATGTAGACAGTAATCTTGGTACAATTGTTCGCGTTCAGAAATCTGCATTAAATGGACACCAATGACACCTTGACCCCTCGCTTATATTGAAGCGGTAATCTCAGTACAATCGACGATTAATGCGGTAGAAGACGTCACACACAACTATGAATTGTTGTATGATAAATCAAATTGAATCTCAAAGAAATAACTAAGAATTACTTATGAATTCTTCAAAGAACCAAAACTAGAGAATAAACTCACAAGTATATTGAATAATGAATAATGTGTTTGATTACATCAACTTGGACCTTTATTTATACTACTCAAAACAATCCAAATCCTAATAACAATAGGAACAAATTATCCTAATCCTAATAGGAATTTATAAACTATAACCCTAATTTTTATAAGGAAATAGAAGTCAATTTGGAAAAGAAATTCTAATTAAAAAGAAATCCTAATTACAATAGAATTTTTAAAATTTTAATTTCCTAGAATATTATAATCCTCGTCGCATTTGGACTTTCTTGCATGTAAAATATGTTGGCTTTACTAAGATGATTAGAATTGGGCTTGTATTAAATTGACCCAAATTTGTGTCTCATCCTCTTTAGCTTCCTCTTTGGGTTTCCTTGCGTTACTTTCAGCCCAAACATCTTAGATTAATCTATTGAGACATTTTTTGAATTTCTTGGTTCTAGCCTTGCTTGATCCCCACGTTCATTTAGTCTTGTTTGAGTCCACGCATGCCATGTCCTCATCACTTTTAAAACCAGAGACCACACAAAAGCCTTGACTTTGGAAGGGACCTTAGTTTTCCAAATATAGGAAGTCAAAGAAAATGGGTTAGGAACAAGAGACCGAGTCAAAAAAGAGAAATAACTTTTCAAAGAAAAAAAATCAATTGGATCTAAAGTACAAATGCGCTTATCAGAGGAGGAGGATAAATGAACCGAATCAAGTAAGATAAGCAAAGTTTTCATTTCAATAGTATCTAAATCAATGAGATTACTGAAAAATGAAAATTCCAAGAAAAAAAATTCCCTTCACACTATGAAATTATAAATGGGAGCATCACGTAGTGAAAAAAATACGATACAGCCGATTAAAAACTTATCTCCCAACCAAGAATCCTCCCAAAATTGAATCTGATGACCACTCCCAACCCTGTATCTCAAATGACGAATAAAAGTAGTATAACCTTAGGAGATGAATTTCCAAGGACTTGTCATAGATGATTTTTAAAATAAGCATAATAATGATTTTGTGTTAATTAAAAAAGAGTATATGAGAGCCCCTAACGTATTAATGAACCAGACCTCTGATCTCTCATAGGCATTTACACAAACATAAGGTGCACAATAATTTAACAGAGATATAACAACTCTTGGTAAAAAAAATAGGACTAACCTTTTCTAAGCAGATAACGAAAACTTTTGCTTTATGTATCGTCATTGACCCTTTCTTTTCATTCGCAATTAATCGGAGTGGGTTTTATTCAGTTATGACTAATTTTGAAGTAAGAGGAATAATGATCAATGGAAGTTGGAGTAGAAAAATGGAACTTCAATATTCTTGGTTAGATTTCATGGGAGATGTGAATGTGAACGTGGGAAGATCAATTGAGAGAATAACGTTGTTGTGACAATTCGTTTGGAAGATAAAAGATTGTAAATTACTATCCCACTCATGTTGGTTGAATAATTTAGGGATATAGCAAGTGTTTTTGCATTAAATTTAATAGGACAGTAGGAGTTATTAGGTATGTATAATTTGGGACAGAGCTTCACCAAAAGTTTACACCAATATTAATAGCTAAACAAGCCTCTGGTGTCATAATATAGATGTTTCTGATTCTGTTGATACTGATACAATCGAGCAAATGTTTCACAATCAGTAAGCTAGAATTATTGTCATAACCCATATTTTCCTACAAAATAGATCTATTTATAATTAAGCTATGATCATGACCAATTTCATAAATATACTCCTGAAAGTCGATATAAAAAGTAGCTATGTTGAGATCTATCTATCTAACTCTAAATATCTTTGGAATTTCTTCATTTGAAATTTAAGTTAAACTAAAGCTAAAAGATTTATAGGGTTATTAAAAGATACATAGTGCGACTGTAACACCCCCTTTTTCGAAATAGAAAGAGAGGCTTCAAAAAAAACTGATGAAATTATAACAAGGCTCCAAGCCACAAAAGAATAGTCCAAAAATCTGATAATTACCACAAGTCAAACCATAATAAATAATAAACTGGCTAAAACCATAATCTAAAGTATTTATTAAAACTCCAAATAAACCATTGGATCACAACCTAAACAAAATATCTAAACCATTTGGATAAAAGGAAGCTCTCGTCACACTTGCCCTTGATTCCCCTGATTACCTGAGCGAAGAAAACACAGCATGAGCCAAATGCCCAGTACGGATATAGAGTACAAGAATAATGAAACGAAATAACTAACACAATTAAATGAACACTGAACTGTAATGAATAAAACTAACACAACGAAATGATAGGCTGAATCAAATGGCTGGGTGTTATTCATACCGAGCTCAAAACAAGTAGTATATACCTTGCCACACAGGCAATCACAAATCGGACTGCGCAATCCAGATGCATGCAAAATCGAAAGGCGTGTTTGGCACAAACATCACCGATCCGCATAACAGAACAGAACAGAAACCAGGGTCGACCCATACACCTCCCACAACAAAACATCAAATGACCAACTCCCACCGGAGCAAAAAATGGAGACGTCATGGACTGATCACACAGCTACGGAAGGTGTCATGCCTCGGTGCCAAGAGAACATGCATGTGGTACCCCCACAGGTGGTTATAGCTCAGGTATACCCTACGGTACTCTAACAAAAATACTATGTCACAACACATCCGACACAATATCAACACAAAGGGGTTGTAACGTATACATGTTAAACTGAAACGAATCATCAACACAAAGTCTCCAAAAATATTAACATTTACTTTCTACAAAGATCGAAATAAATACTAAACATGATACACTAGATCAAAGAGTACAAATACTAGTTTTAAATACTAATGCCAAAATGAAACATTTTCACGAATTTTAAGAAGGAACAATCATGTGAAACAATAACAAATTTCTAAACGATAAGCGAAACGAACAAATAAAATTAAAGGATTATCGCGGAAGGAGTACGGAATCCGTACCAGGATTAAGTAATGTAATACCCAAAATTAAAATCTGAATATAATTCGTTAAACTCATTTCGTCCGAAATATTTACACAATTTAATAAATAAACAAACAAAAATAATATACATTACTAACTGTAAGTTAACTTAATAATTATAAATTACTTTTCCCAAAATTATTATTATTATTATGTTACCTAATGGTTCTAAGAATGAAGATTACTATTCTAGCTCCAAAGCCATAGCAAGTCATATATATAAATTGGATCGAATATAATACTATATTAAATGAACCTAAATAGGTCCTGATATACACCATTCATAGGTTCTAGTATTAGGGAATAGGTGTGTTTTTTTACTATGCACACAAACAACAATAAGATGTAAACAATCAGAGTCTCATTGTACTGGATCGGTGGTGTCAGGGATAACACAATAAACATTAAAAAAATGTGCACTTGCTGTCAATTTTGTACCAGTGACCCGTTCGTCACTCATTAATCCATATATATATATATATATATATATGTGTGTGTGTGTGTGTGTGTGTGTGTGTTAAACATGTTTTAATGTACCAATCAAGAAACAATTTCAAATAACTCTTTATTAAGAGGAATAGTACAATACCTTTTTGCTTCCTGTCCTTATTGCCGTCGTTTTCTCTCTTACCCTTCTCCCCTCGGTTTGTATCAGATATTAGGAAGATTAGGTTTTAGTTATTATTTATATATTTTATTATTTCTTTTACTTTTAATTGGATTTTAATATCACACAAATATAAATTAAATCCAATTAATTTTAAGGCCCAATTTTACTAAATAAATTTCTATCACCTACTAATACTTATTAGCCCACATAAATTAAATGATTTGATTGACCCAATAAAAGATAAAGTACAATTAATATAATTTAAAACAAAATAATTTTTATTATTCAATATTTATTTATTTATTTATTTTACCGGGTATTACATCACCTACCCCTTAAAAAGGATTCCGTCCTCAGAATCAAGAGAATGGAAAGTACCTAATTATCAAAAAGATGCGGATACTCCGTTCTAATAGACTCCTCCATCTCCCAAGTGGCTTCCCACTCCGAAAGATTCCTCCACAAAACCTTAACAAACGGAATACTTTTCCTCCTCATAATCCTTTCTTGACGATCCAAAATCGCTTCAGCTTTCTCCTCACAAGTAAGATCCTCCCGAATCCTATCGAATGGATATTGCACCACGTGCAATGGATGATAATGCTAACTTTTCAACTCCGACACATGGAACACATTGTGCTCATGAGCTAGCTGCGGAGGCAAAGCTAACTGATATGCAACTTCGCCAACCCTCTCCAAAATCTCAAATGGGCCAATATAACGCAGACTAAGTTTCCCTTTCAACCCAAATCGCCGAATGCCCTTCCAAGGAGAAACTTTTAGAAATACATGCTCACCAGGTTCAAACTTTAAAGTCCTCCTATGCTTATCAGAATAACTCTTCTACAGTGATCGATCTGACTTCAATTTCTCCTTAGCCACCACTACCTTCTCCGTAGTGATTTGAACTAACTCAGGCCCTTCTATGGCCCTTTCACCAACCTTATCCCAACAAGTCGGTGCCCGACACTTTCTACCATACAATGCCTCAAACGGAGCCATTCCAATACTTGCATGCCAGCTGTTGTTATAAGCAAACTCAACTAAGCTCAAGTAATCATCCTAATTACCCGACCACTTAAGTGCACAAGACCTCAACATGTCCCCCAACATCTGAATAGTCCTTTCGGATTGCCCATCAGTTTGCGGATGAAAAGAAGTACTAAAGTTGAGCCGAGTGCCCCAAGCTCGTTGAAACCCGTTCTAGAACCATAAATGGAAATGTGGGTCTCGATCTGAAATAATAGATACTTAAGTACCATGAAGTCTAACAATCTCTTGCTGAAAGATATGTGCCAACCTATCCAACGAGTAACCCTCATAAATAGCCAAAAAGTGTACCAATTTGATCAACCGATCCACCACTACCCAAATGGAATCATTCTTCCTAAAAGTCTTTGGCAAACCAGTCACAAAATCCATTATGATATCCTCCCACTTCCAAACTGGAATGTATAATTATTGCAGCAAACCTCTAACTCGTGATGTTCTATCTTCACTAGTTGACAAGTGAGGCACTTCCCAACATATTCAGTCACGTCTCGTTTCATCCCATTCCACCAAAAATTCTTCTTCAAATCCCTATACATCTTCGTAGAACCTAGATGAATAGAAAATGGCGAACTATGAGCCTCAGCTAACACAGCCTCCCGAATTATTGGATCTGATGGTACACACAACCTCTCACCCAACCAAATCACACCGTGATCATCAATACAAAACTCAGGATACTTTCCATCCTCCAAATTTTGCGTCATACTCCAAAATTCCCTATCTTCCTTTTGAGCTTCTTTAACCCGCGAAATAAGAGAGGGCTCCATTCTCATACCTGCTAAATGCACATCTGAACCTTTCATATACAACTCCAACTCTAGCCGCTCCATATCCGAAATAAGCCGAGGTTGTGTAATAAGGGCTGTTACACTCAGAACTCTTTCGACTAAAAGCATCTGCAACCACATTTGCCTTCCCCGGGTGATACTAAATTCTAGCATCATAATCTTTTAGAACCTCCAACCAACGCCTCTGCCTCGTGTTGAGCTCTTTCTAAGTGAACATTTATTTAAGACTTTTGTGATCAGTGAAGATATCACAAGTCTCTTCATACAAATAATGCCTCTAAATTTTTAAGGCAAAGATCATTGTTGCCAAATCCAAATTATGAGTGGGGTAATTCACGTCATAAGGTTTAAGCTGCCTAGAAGCATAAGCAATCACCTTACCGTGTTGCATCAAAACACACCCCAAGCCTTTCTTAGAAGCATCACTATAAATCTAGTAACCTCACGTCCCCGACGGCAAGGTAAGTATTTGAGCTATCATAAACCGTTTCTTTAACTCCTTGAAACTCTTCTCACGCTCCTCATTCCACACAAACTTCACGCCCTTTCTCATCAACTGAGTCAATGGTAAGCCAAGTAAGGAAAACCCTTCCACAAACCGCCTATAATACCCTGCCAAACCCAAAAAACTCCTAATCTTTGTCACCATAGTAGGTCTCGGCCATTTAGTGATAGCCTCAACCTTCGAAGGATCCACCTTAATGCCTTCAGCAGAAACAATGTGGCCTAAAAATGCAACCTGCTCCAACAAAACTCGCATTTTGAGAATTTAGCATACAACTTCTCTTTCTACAAAATCCCCAACAATGTGCAAAGATGCTCCTCATGTTCTTCCTTAGACTTGGAGTAAACCAAAATGTCATCAATAAAGATAATAACAAATTGATCCAAATACTCCCTAAACACCCGATTTATCAAATCCATAAACACTTCCGGAGCGTTAGTCAAACCGAATGGCATCACCAAAAACTCATAATGCCCATATCGAGTACGAAAAGTCATCTTAGAGATATCCTCGTCCCTCACCCTCAACTGATGATAGCCCGACCTCAAGTCTATCTTTGAAAAATACGTTTCCCCCTGAAGTTGGTCAAACAAGTCATCAATCCTTGGCAATAGATACCGATTCCTGATGGTAATCTTATTCAACTCCATGAAGTCTATGCATAAGCTCATAGACCAATCTTTCTTCTTCACAAACAAAATTGGAGCATCCCACGGCGAAACACTCGGCCGAATCACACCACGATCTAACAGCTCCTGCAACTGCTCCTTCAACTCTTGTAACTTCAATGGTGCCATCCGATATGGCGCCTTAGAGATAGGTTCCGCATCGGGAACAAGCTCAAAAGTAAACTCCACTTCCCGCTGTGGTGGCAACCCTGATAACTCCTCAGGAAACAAATCAAAAAAGTCATGAACAATTGGAACATCCACAATATGGGACTCACCCTTAGAGGTATCCTTCACAAATGCCAAATACCCCTCACAACCCTTTGCCACCAACTTCCCAGCCTTCAAAGCTGAAATTATCTTCACCACTCTACTCGGCCGTGAACCCTGAAACACGAACTTTGGAGACTTCACATCTCCAAATATAACCTTCTTCATATGACAATCGATAGTGGCTTGGTGTTTATCTAACTAGTCCATCCCAAGAATAACATTGAAATCGTGCATACACATTAGAAGAAGATTAGCCCTACAAATTTTATCCCCATAACTGATCGCACACCCTCGATATAAATCAGAAATAACGACAGAAGTACCCATCGGGGTAGCAATAGACATAATAGAATCTAAGGACAGAGATGGTACACCCAGGTGCCGAACAAAAGACTGAGCGACAATAGAATGAGTAGAACCCGTATCAAACAAAATAGAAGCCTCATGACTGTTGGGTAAAATCTATATACGCAAGACATGCAAGTATACGTGGTCAACAAGTAATATAGCAATGAATAGAGTATCGTTCCCACGGAGACAAATTAGTAAGAAATTTAACTTCACAATTACCAATCTTCGATTAATCCTAATTCTATTAAACTATTCAATTCAATGATTTAAAATTATAGAAACTAAATTAAGTAATGAATAAACTATCACAAAACAATCACAAATATCAAAATCTGGAATTTCAAACAAATAATGGAGAATTAGACTTATGATTTCACCCTAAGCTTCACTCTGATTTCTACACCTTTATTCCAATTCAACTCAATATCCTAGTTTATTAACCAAGAATGCGAATGTAGTATTAGCCACCTCTCGATGCACTAATACCGTATTAACTTAAATCTACAAATTAGATAGAAACAAGTTAAACACCTTAATTAACTAACTCACTATATCTCTATGTGAATTAAAATTAAAGAAGGTTTAAGATTAAGTTCTCTATCCGATCACATGAGATGTCAAGCATATCTCTACCTTAACATTAATCAAGAATCTGTTATTCACAAAATTCATGAACACATGCTATATTAACTAAGTCTAGATTCGAATATCCTCTCTCGATTCCATACAAATTCACAAAGAATTGTTGATCAGACAATTCATAAATTCAAGCTCAAATTAATATAGATAAATTGAAAATACTTTATTGAACTGGAAATCAAAGCTACAAAATCATTGTTTCACCTAAGGATCCATCATAAGCCTAAAAAGTGAATTAGTTCATAATGAATGAAATAAAAACTGAATACTTTAAGGGAAACATCCTTTCAATTACAAATATATAACTAAGATGAAGAATAATGCAAAACCACCCTTCACGTAGCCTTAATCTGCGATCGTCATAAAAATCTCTTCAAAATACTCCTCCTATGCTTGCTATGAAAAACTGAACTTGATCTTCGTAATATGCCTTCTATGATCTTCCCTTCGTTGTTTATAATGCAATACATATATCACATTGTGTTCTAGCAGAAATCCTCTGCTTCTTAGAGTCCATATGCTATTCCAATGCTCCAAGTTACATCCCCAGAGAGTTCAAAAGCAATGAGGAGTGTCAGATCATGACCCCGCCTTTGTTGAAGGTACATAAAAAAAGGGCTCGTTTTACTGGCAAGTGTCTTTCTGCAAGTTGATTGTGCCATTTTCCAAGTTGTTTCCACTTTTGCTCCAAAAAACCTCCTTTCTTCACGACTTGCCACAATAACCACCCTACACATAAAAGAACACAAAAACAAATAAAAACGAACATGAAAACAAGAAAATAGCAACAATTAAGCGTGAAATGGACAACAATTTGTGAATATGAAATCCACTTATCAAAATCCCCCAAACTTAAACTGTGCTAGTCCTCGAGCACAAAACAAACTACATGCAATACAATGCAATGAGATGGAATGAATATAATCTATATGCCTTCGAATCCAACAATATCGTAGAATCAAAATTATCTCATCGATCTCAGAGAAAACAAGCAAACTCTACAATATGAATCACCCAAACCAATCCACAATTTCGTATTAATTCTCAAATCTTAAGCCATCATCACTGGTATAGTGTGCGTGTGTGTTAAACATCCATGATAACTGATACAGACTCAAATTCAATACATAATCAATTTCTTAGAAGGAATCATACAGTGCAAACTTAAAAATTCCAAAAATAGGCACATTCCAACTAAAACTAAGCAATACAAATTTCAAGGGTTCATGCAGGGTACTTATACTTCTTTTATCTCATTTTTTTTCACGGGGGCTTTTTGCTCTTTTCCCGTTTTTTTTTCTCCTTTTTTTAGATAGATGGTTGGCGAGTGCATTTTACGCTCCATCTCACGCTTGTGTTTATGGGGAGTATTTCTCCTCAACCCACCACAAGAGTCAACTTATTTCAATTTTTTTTTAGCTTATACACCCTACGTTTTCCCCCCAAACTTAGGTTCTTGCCTAATTTGTTGTCTTCACTGCCTATTTTTGTCATTCTCATATATATATACTAGCATTATCCTGTAGAAATTATTTATGTATCAATTTAACCCAATCAGTCAACACAGATGTCATTAGCGTGCTAACATTTTTATAATAGTTTCAAATAGGCGCAAGATTTGATTCATAATAGAAATTATATCACAGTTCTAATAAGCAATACTGTATTGGTTAACTTATTCTTAATCTCATCATTGGCCCATAAATAACATGAACTGCAACACTATTGGACATATGCAAACACAATATTTAACTAAATAATTTTTTTTTAAGATAACAAAATGAATGCGATAATAACAGGAATAAAAACAATGCAATAACAAAAATATGCAATAATAATTCCTAATGAAGATGTAAAACTAAAATGCAATGACAAATATATGCAATAATAATTCCTAATTAAGATGTAAAACTAAAATGCAATGATAAATTTAACCCGAACTACTACATATGCATGAAAATAAGAATTTAAATCCCCCAAACTTAAGTAATACAATGCCCTCATTGGATAAATAATCAAAATTAAGTGCGTGAGGACTTCCCTACAATGGCCTAAGTCTGGGGAGGTGGTGGTTGATCTTCTTCGTCTAAGTCACTAGGTGGTATCTCAGCAATGGCATCGGCTGCTGATATGGAAATTGTGCTGCTGGATTGAAACTCTAAAACATCGTGTTGAGTGAAGCGAATGACACGTTCATAGCATCAAACATGTGGTCTTGCCTCAATGCGAGTCGCCGCATCTCCCGACGTGCTGCCTTGTTGTGTGCATCCATGTGATGTTGAAAGTCAAGGAACTGAGAATTGGATAGTGCCTTGGTCTGCGGTACCTGCTCGGTTCCTTGATCTCTCATAGCCTCATCCTCATCCTCTGAGGTATCTTCACCATCAGCTTCGTCCTCCGAAGCTGATGGAAATATGAAACCCAGTCCTCGAGGATGGGAATCGCCCCTGACCCATACTGAATATCATGTTATCATTCTGGAGTCTAGCAACGCAAGTGACATCTATGTGGGCTAATAGTCAGACCATTTCACACCTGCTTGGCGACACAACCCACATATGAGTGATGGGTGTGACAAGCCGCCCGAAAAGTTTCCACACAAGCACCGGCGGATGGAGAAACAAATAATGGCCCCGACGTCAATAAGGAAGTCTTGCACAATCGCGTATAGCAGTAACGCCTTCTCTTTGGTCACGTCTAAGGTGTGTTGAGATGGATACAATTTAGCACATAGGAATGCGTACCAAATTTTGCCATACCGACTAAGATCTTTGCTATGGAACACTGTGCCTCCTTTCTGACCTTTGATCCATGTTGTGTCTGGCTTAGTCATTTCCTTGAGTATTTCTTTATAGTCCGGATCAAAATCATGTAGTTAGGCATATTGGCATTGTCGAGGCACCCGCAGCTGATAATAGGTGTTTATGGCATCAGCACTGAACGGGACCAAGCGACTCCGCACAAAGGCATTGAATGGGGCTTTGTCCTCGGCGTTTAAATAAAACTCCTTGACTATGTTGACCACGGCAGGTTCCAGCTCTTCATTGAATTTATTCCACCCCTTTTGGTAGATTTGAGGCATCATCTCCCCATCAACGGGATCCGGTGCTAACCCCTGCTCCAGTGTAAGGGCTTTTGTCAGCATATAATCATACTAGTTGGAGGCAGCGGCACTCATAAATTTCCAGAGATCAAAGGTGCGTGTCTGTTGTGCGGATCTTGAACTCTCTCCCCTTTGGCGTTTGGATGTCGGTTGAGAAGCCATTAATTTTTGGATGTGTTAATATACTTCCTCTCCCCAAATTTCAGTCACACGCTTTAGCAAACACGTGGTGTGCACACTGAGTTCTTTCCCCACTTTGATGATTTTGTGGTAATTAAGGTGAATGAAGATGAAGAATTTGAAAATAAGGGACTCACTCTCTCCTGCAAGATGAATTCCCACAATAATACCCCAAATTCGTGGCTTCCTAAGCTCAGATTGCAAGTAATTGATTAACCTGTGGGTTGAGGGTGTGTTTATATAGAGGTGATGTGATGTAGAGCCTTAGTAATAGAGGGATGATGGAGTGAGGTAGTGTAGTAGTGGGTAGGATTTGTGGGGATGAGTATTTGATGGTGGCACAATCGTGGGTGAGAAGTAGGAGTAGTGGTGTTAGGATGTTGGCGTTATAGTGTAGGAGAAGGAGAGTGGGAATCATGTGATGTAACTTCCGAATAAGTATGACCAGATTCAAGGACCCCCGCCCCGGCGGGGGGTGTAGTTCATTTTGGGCCCGCGCCGGTGGGCATGCCTTCTACTAAACTCCTCTGTTTCTCATCTTTGCTTCATGCTAAGCTACTCAATGTTCCTTTTCCCATCCTGCAAGACATGAAACATAAGAATTAGTGGATTATTGATAAAATATAGCATTTTGGAGAGATTTCCAAGAATCATAGAATGAAAAGACTACCTAATGATACTAGTATCCTAAGCTATAATATAACTAGTACGAAAATTAATAGACAAAATAAAAATAAAAATAAAATAAATGAAAAAGAAATGATTAAGTTGCCTCCCAATTAGCGCTTTATTTTAAGTCATTCAGCCTGACTACTCCCTGTTTCATCCAGGATCGGTTGGGATATCCGCGACATGATTTTTATTTGTCGCATAACACCAACATCGTTGTAATGTGTGTCCGTTCATGTGAATATCAGGTGATGAATTTGAAATTCTATCCTCAATTAACGCCTTTAGACCATTATTCTCCTTGCAATCCCTGAGCTTGATGCGTGTAGATTTTTTGAGCACCTCGCACTCTTCCTTATCAGTCGGGATTGGGATTTCTTTAAACACCTTCACCGTTACTACTTGATCAAACACTTTCATTATCAATTCTCCGTTAGGTACGTCAATCAGTGTTCGTCCTGTCGCCAGAAATAGTCATCCCAAAATAATGGGGATGTTCTTATCTTCCTCAAATTCTAGTACCACGAAATCAGCCGAAAAAATCAATGAGTCAACCTTAACCAATACATCTTCAACTATTCCTAATGGATATGTTAATGATCTATCTACAAGTTATAGGCTAATGTTGGTTGGTTTTGCTTCCTTTAACCCCAACTTTCGGTAAATGGACAGCGGCATAAGATTTATACTTGCTCCTAGATCGCATAGTGCTCTCCCCACATCTTGATTTCCAATTGCACACGGGATTGTGAAACTCCCTAGATCTTTTAATTTAGGAGGGAGCTTCTATTGTAACACCGCACTACACTCCTCTGTTAATGCCTCTATTTCGAAATCCTGGAGCTTGCGTTTCTTCGATAGAATGTCTTTCATGAACTTCATGTAACTCGGCATCTGCTCCATTGCTTCGGCAAATGGAATATTGATATGTAATTGTTTGAATATATCCATGAACCTCGAAAACTGGTTCTTCATCTTTGCACTTTCTGGCCTTTGAGGAAAGGGTACAGGTGATGTAATTTTAATTTGGTTGTCTTTCTTTCCTTTTTCCACCGCTTTCTCTGGAAATTTCGTGTTTAAGTCATTCCCTACATCCTCACATTCATCTCTTGTACTGGCTCTCTCATCAAAATTAGGACCCATCTCCTTACCACTCCTGAGCGTGATTGCATTACACTGTTCATGATTTCCCTTTGGATTCCTTTCGGTGTCACTAGGTAGAGTCCCTTGTGGTCTGTTTTTCAATGCTAAGGCAATTTGTCCCATCTAATTTTCCAAATTCTTGATAGCCATTGCTTGGTTTTTCATCGCTGCCTCATTACTTGTTATATATTTCGCGAACATTTCCTCTAAGTCTGATTTCCTCTCTTGATGTTGAGTTGGTTATTGTTGATTCTGAAACCCTGGGGGATACAATGGTCATGGAGCTTGTTGATTCTGATTATTATTCCACGACTGATTGGGATGATTCCTATTCCCCTAATTATATATATGCTGGTATGTATTCTGTGGGATTCTGTTGTAGCTACTCATGAATTGTACTGACTCTGGGTTGATTGCGCATTGATCCGTCGAATGTTTACCCGCGCAAAATTCACAAATTACTGCAACTTGCTGTGTCTTTCCCCTTGACCAAGCATCAAAAATTTTAGAGAGTGCTGAAATCTGTGCTGTTATTTCCACCACTCCATCTACCTCTAACACCCCAGTGACTGTAGGTTTTGTCATTCTTGCCGTGGGCCACTGGTAGTTGTTACCAGCCATGGTTTCTATCAACTGATATGCCTCCTCATAAGTCTTTGCCATAAACGCTCCCCCCGATGTTGCATCAATACTCATCCTAATATTCCCATGTAGTCCGTTATAAAATGTATTCATCTACAACCACTTGGGCAATCTATGATATGGGCATTTTCTGAGCAATTCTTTGTATCTCTCCCATGCCTCATACAGTGACTCCCCATGCTGCTGATCAAACATGGTAATCTCGTTCCTCATTTTTGGCAGTTTTCGTCGGTGGGAAAAATTTGGCAAGGAATTTCTGAGCTAAGTCTTCCCACATGGTTATCGATCCCGACGGTAGTAAGTGTAACCAACTCTTCGCCTTATCCCGCAAGGTGAATGGGAACAAGCGAAGTCTCACCGCCTCATCCGACACCCCATTATACCTGAAGGTGTCGCAAATTTCCAAAAAGCTAACTAGATCGAACTGAATTCTGGATCATCTGAATCATCCCAGGCTTGATTTCGAATGTATTTGCAAAGAATTGCTTAGGCTGGTGGTGATGCTCGATCCGATTCGACCACATTGGGTGTGGCGAAGTCCCTTAACGCTTTCTGATCTTCAGCTGCCATTGCTTCTTCTATGTCAGAGTTTTTGAATTCGTTCCTTGTTTACTTGATCCACTTACTTAACCTCTAAAATCTTCTTTCAATATCATCCTCAAAAGGAAGCAAGTCTAGATTTTTGGAACGTGTTTGCATAAACCAATTTCAAAAACTTGAAATAAGAAGAACAAAAACAAAAAAAATGTTTAAGTAAAACTGGACTAATTAAATTGATATTGTAAAAATATTAAAATCTAGGCCAAAAACTTGTTGGGTAAAATCTATATACGCAAGACACGCAAGTATACGTGGTCAACAAGTAATATAGTAATGAATAGAGTATTGTTCCCACGGAGACAAATTAGTAAGAAATTTAACTTCACAATTACTAATCTTCGATTAATCCTAATTCTATTAAACTATTCAATTCAATGATTTAAAATTATCTAAATTAAGTAATGAATAAACTATCACAAAATAATCACAAATATCAAAATCTGGAATTTCCAACATACAATGGAGAATTAGACTTATGATTTCACCCTAAGCTTCACTCTGATTTCTACACCTTTATTCCAATTCAACTCAATATCCCAGTTTATTAACCAAGAACACGAATGTAGTATTAGCCACCTCTCGATGTACTAATACCGTATTAACTTAAATTCACAAATTAGATAGAAACAAGTTAAACACCTTAATCAACTAACTCACTATATCTCTATGTGAATTAAAATTAAAGAAGGTTTAAGATTAAGTTCTCTATCCGATCACATGCGATGTCAAGCATATCTCTACCTTAACATTAATCAAGAATCTGTTATTCACAAAATTCATGAACACATGCTATATTAACTAAGTCTAGATTCGAATATCATCTCTCGATTCCATACAAATTCACAAATAATTGTTGATCAGGCAATTCATAAATTCAAGCTCAAATTAATATAGATAAATTGGAAATACTTTATTGAACTGGAAATCAAAGCTACAAAATCATTGTTTCACCTAAGGATCCATCATAAGCCTAAAAAGTGAATTAGTTCATAATGAATGAAATAAAAACTGAATACTTTAAGGGAAACATACTTTCAATTACAAATATATAACTAAGATGAAGAATAATGCAAAACCACCCTTCACGTAGCCTTAATCTGCCATCGTCACAAAAATCTCTTCAAAATACTCCTCCTATGCTTGCTATGAAAAACTGAACTTGATCTTCGTAATATGCCTTCTGTGATCTTCCCTTCGTTGTTTGTAATGCAATACATATATCACATAGTGTTCCAGCAGAAATCCTCTGCTTCTTAGAGTTCATATGCTATTCCAATGCTCCAAGTTACATCCCAGCAGAGTTCAAAAGGCAGTAGGAGTGTCCAGATTTTGCGACCCCCCACCCCGGCGGGTGTACATTGGCAAAAAGGGCCCGCCCCGGTGGGGGTGTCTTCTGCAAGTTGAATGTGTCATTTTCCAAGTTTCTTCCACTTTTGCTCCAAAAAACATCATTTCTTCACGACTTGCCACAACAACCACCCTACACATAAAAGAACACAAAAACAAATAAAAACGAACATGAAAACAAGAAAATATCAACAATTAAGCGTGAAATAGACAACAATTCGTGAATATAAAATCCACTTATCAATGATTGCCAACTAAAAGTGTGCCAGAAACAGTACTTGACGCACATACTGCCTGGTTATACGTCGAAGCAAAAACTCGACCAACCTAACGCTGACCTCCATTGCCACCATTTTCACCACCTCCACCATTACCACGTGGACCGGCACAATCCCTAACAATATGACCCATCTGTCCACACAAGAAGCATGCACATGTGGTTTTGTGGCATTGCTTCCCAGGATGATTAGCACCACAAGTATCACAAGGAGCTATCGAAATAAGATTTGGATTACCCCCACCATTTGGTCCCGGATAACGACCCTAATTCTGCCCCTGCTGATGATTCTTCCACTATTGATGATTCAAACCATGCTAAAGTAGCTGAAGCTGACGATTTGGCCCTTGCTAAGGCAACTACTAATAACCTGTAATTTGATTCTAACCACGCCATTGCCCCTGCTAACCGCCACGATTTATGTTCCACTGACCACCTTGATTTATCCCATGCTGACCTGAAGTTTGACCCTGCTGGTCATCTCTGTCCCTCTTTCGACTCCCTTCCGGTTTAGAAGACCAAAAGTCATGTTGCTCCATCTCAATATTCTTGGCTGCATTGGCCACTACTGTCACATCTGCAAACTTGGTTTTAATGAGATGTTGTTGATACCTATAATGAATTCTCCACTTAAACTTCTCTATTTATTCCACTGTAGTCCCTGCTGAAGTTGCCGCAAAGCCTGCCAACCTGGTGAACCTTGTCATGAAATCTGTGATGGACTCGTCATCTTTTTGTCGAATGGACAAATAGTCTCTAGCATAGGCCTCTTTATTAGCAGTTGGAAAGTACTACTGATAAAAGACCTCACAAACTCTGCCCAGCTAAGTGCCTCAGTATAACCACCACCCTTTGTTACTTTTGTCGCTTTCCACCACCTCTTTGCATCCCCTTCTAGCTTGTAAGCTGCAAGTAACACTTTCTGATTATCCGAGCATCTTAACACATAAAAAATCTTCTCCAAATGAGCAATCTGCATCAATTGGAGTCGGAGCTAAATTGAATGATTGTGCTTTCTGCTTCTGGAACCTCTCCAACCATGCATACATCGGAACCACAGACTGATCATGACCATCCGCATTCCCTTCCCCAACATTTGCATGCCGACCATTATTTCCCGGATTCCCCTGCTTAGGAATTTCTGGCGGTTACTGCATTGCCTGTACAACCTGTGCCACCAACTGCGGTAAAGCCTGATTAATCGCTTGACTCACCAAGGTAGCCAACTGAGCATTAATCTGATCATTAGGTTGCTCATTGGATTGGCCCTCACCACTTCCCCTATTGTTACCTCGCCTCCCACCAACTCTAGCGGATCTACGAGCCATCTAAGAAAGAGATCACGAATAGATAGCAAAAAAAATTAGAGACAAATTCAAATATAGATGATATGATATCTAAACAGAAAATCAACGGAATAAAAACCTAACCTAAAAGTCTACCCATAACTCACAGGTCAAACATAAATAGGTTTTCTACAAGAAAGAACCTTAGCTCTGATACCAACTCTGTAACACCCCCTTTTCAAAATAGAAAGAGAGGTTACTCAAAAAAAAACTGATGAAATTATACCTAGGCTCCAAGCCACAAAAGAATAGTCCAAAAATCTGATAATTACTGTGACGCCCCCAAAATAGGGTATACATCACCCATCTTGAGTCGCCAGATACACATGGTATGTAATTCAAATACAACTTAATAATATAAGCTCGCTGTGTACAAATACGACAAAGCATAAACTGTGAGTTTTAATACAAATATTGTCTACTAGAGAGTATACAAACTCAAAAGGAGTCCTCATTACAATTATTATCACACTATTTCACAGACTAGTGAGGACTACTAATGCACCATCTAGGACTGTCACTCTGTTCCCCGACCTACTCCTACCACGTTCTCATTTCACAAGAGAATAAACGGTGAAAGAAAGGGTGAGCTCAACTAGCCCAGTAAGAAATATTATGACTAAGATAATGCATAATAAATTATCGTTAGCCTTCAACAGTGTTAAACTTATACAATATAACAAACATCAAGTTTAACTGCAGCGGAACAAACAACCCATTAGAAGAGTCAAGTAGAACATAATATCTACTATCTCTTCTAGATTAAAAGTCCATCGTTGATATTTTATTCCGATACTACTCATCAACAGTTCTTTGTTATACTCAAGACAAATAGAACTTTCATCACTTGTCTTCACCTGAACCACCAAAGATGTTAGTTAAATTCACAATTCATATTTATAATAATGTGAATTAACAGTTCCTTCTTGCCACAAAGGCTTAATAGAACGTTTACTCAATATCCTTACCCCAAAGGCTAAAGATATTCAAATGTAATAACAATGATCACACCAATCAGTTGTCTATCTTTGCACTACGGGCCAAAGATATTCAACTATAAAACCAATGGTCATGATCATACCAATCAATTGCTGTCGATTTTTACTACCAAAGACATTCAACTGTTAACTAATGGTCATGATCCTGTCAATCACATCATTGAATTATCTATGCACTACGGCCAAGGATATTCGTTAGTATCACTAGTGGTCATGATCATGTCATAAACCTGTCCATCTTCGCACTATGGGTCAAAGATATCAAACAAAAGATCGTCTTTGCATTACAGGCCAAAGATATTCAACAACATATCATCTTTGCACTACATGCCAAAGACATACAACTGTAAAACCAATAACCAACAATATAATAAAGAATGGAATAATAAAAGAATTTCACCATGTATGCGATGACTGCAGATTATAGACAAAGTTATTCCAACATAATAATAAAGAATGGAATAATAAAAGAATTTCACCATGTATGCGAAGATTGCAGACAGACAAAGTTATTCCAACATAATAATAAAGAATGGAATAATAAAAGAATTTCACCATGTATGCAAGATTGTGATAGACAAAGTTATTCCAACAGAATAATAAAGAATGGAATAGCAGAAGAATTTCATCATGCGTGCGTAATCCACACAGACAGGTTATTCAAACAGAATAATAAATAATGGAACCAGGTCATGCGTAATCGCACAAACATGATATTCCAACAGAATAAATAAGAATGGAATAACAACAGAAATTGCCATGCATGCGATAGACCGCACAGATAGGTTATTCCAACAGAATAATAAATAATGGAACCGGTCCCACAGAACGCATAGACGAGGATATTCCGACGTAATAATAAATAATGGAACCAGTCCCACAGAACGCACGATTGCATGGATATTCAGCGAGAATAATAAAGAACGGAATATTAGAAAAATTTCACCATGTATGCGGTACTTCGCATAAACAGGTTATTCCAACATAATAATAAAGAATGGATTAATAGAAGAATTTCACCATGTATGTGGTACTTCACATAAACAGGCTATTCCAACATAATAATAAAGAATGGAATAATAGAAGAATTTCACCATGTATGCGGTACTTCGCATAAACATGTTATTCCAACGTAATAATAAAGAATGGAATAACAGAAGAATTTCACCAAGTATAGGGTATCCCGTGTATACAGGTTATTCAAGCAGAATAATAAAGAATGGAATAACAGAAGTTCTCTTCACGAATAAGAAAGAAAGAATACCCCTTGCGAGTACAACAAATAATATCCCTTACCTTTGAAAGAAGAGTATTCCGACTGGTAGGGCGAAGATATACTCGAAGAAAACTTGTACTACGCTCAAAGCTTTCTTAAACTCTAAAGAAATACGCTTAAGATTATAGAAGAAGAATTCCCTCTATAGTTTCTCTCTCTAGAGTTTCAGTGAATTCGTAAGAAATAATGAATGAATGAGCTTCTATTTATAGAAGAATGGACTGCATGGTAACTAATTCATGAATGATCCAAATTGATTTACTTTAATCGGACGGTCCAGATTTAAAGAAAAATCTTTTAAATAAAATATAATATATTATATTTATAATCTAATAAAACGAATAACTTTATAAAAGTATTCTGTTTTATATAAAAAAGATTTTACTATGTAAAACACTATGCAGGCACTATGCAATACTATGCATAATAAAATATAATATATTCTATTTATAGAATAACTTTATAAAAGTATTCTGCTTTTTATATAAAAAGATTTTACTATGCAAAATACTATGCATAATAGAATATAATATATTCTATTTATAGAATAACTTTATAAAAGTATTATATTTTATATAAAAAGATTTTATTATTAAAACTTTAAACCAACGATCCATATTGATTTACTATTATAATGTCAACCAACGGTCTGAAAAATTAGCACATCTCCTCATGGAATAATATTGTACCCAAAAATAATTTAGACCGAAAAGAAATATATTTTTCGGGTGAATACTACCCCGTGAATTGTACTTCGGGAATAGTACCCTGTGAATAGTATCCCGACACAAAAAGTGTCCCAAATACCCGAGTGAACAATACTAGAGTGAATAGTAATCGGTTGAATAGTAACCCGTGAATAGTAATTCGTGAATAGTACTTCGACACGAAAAATACTCCAAATACCCGAATGAATAATATTTGGGTGAATAGTAATTTAGGTGAATAGTAACCCGGAATAGTAACTCATGAATAGTAACTCGTGAATAGTACTCTAACACAAAAGTGCCCCAAATACTCGAGTGAACAATATTAGAGTAAATAGTAAGACAACTTGTCTACATTGAAAAAATTTCATATATCACCCTTAACTTTAAACTTTTATCAATTTAACTATTTACCAAAATAGAAAAATTGAATACTTTTATTTCATAAAATTCGGGTCTCACAATCTCCCCTCCTTATGAAATTTCGCCCTTGAAATTTACGTACGTACCTGATATTCGAAGAGATGAGAATACCTTGCTTTCTTTTCAGATTGTACCTTCCCGGTTAATTCCGCTCTATCATGATTTTCCCATTTCTCATCTCCTGTATTTCAAATATCATTCTAGAACATAGATTCAAAATAAGGGTTAATTAACATATCACATATTATTCATATACTCTGACCGACCAATTAAATATCAAATAAACTTAGGTAGGTCATAATAGTGAAGGAATTCCCCGTCTCTCCCCTCCTAGTTCTTGTCTCACATCTCAGCCATGGATCATATCCCTAAGCTTTGATACCAACTGTGACGCCCCCAAAATAGGGTATACATCACCCATCTTGAGTCGCCAGATACATGGTACAGAATTCAAATACAACTTAATAATACAACTATCGTGTACAATACGACAAAACATAAACTGTGAGTTTGAATATAAATATTGTCTACTAGAGAGTATACAAACTCAAAAGGAGCCCTCATTATAATTATTATCACACTATTTCACAGAATAGTGAGGACTACTAATGCACCATCTAGGACCGTCACTCTGTTCCCCGACTACTCCCAGCTACGTTCTCATTTCCTGAAGAGAACAGTGAAAGAAAGGGTGAGCTCAACTAGCCCAGTAAGAAATATTATGACTAAGATAATGCAGAATAAATTATCGTTAGCCTTCAACAGTGTTAAACTTATACAATATAACAAACATCAAGTTTAACTGCAGCGGAATAAACAACCCATTAGAAGAGTCAAGTAGAACATAATATCTACTATCTCTTCTAGATTAAAAGTCTATCGTTGATATTTTATTAAGTCCGGTACTACTCATCAACAGTTCTTTGTTATACTCAAGACAAATAGAACTTTCATCACTTGTCTTCACCTGAACCACCAAAGATGTTAGTTAAATTCACAATTCATATTTATAATAATGTGAATTAACAGTTCCTTCTTGCCACAAAGGCTTAATAGAACGTTACTCAATATCCTTACCCCAAAGGGTGAAGATATTCAAATGTAATAACAATGATCACACTAATTAGTTATCTATCTTTGCACTACGGGCCAAAGATATTCAACTATAAAACCAATGGTCATGATCATACCAATCAATTGCATGTCAGTGCACTACGGCCAAAGACATTCAACTGTTAACTAATGGTCATGATCCTGTTAATCACATCATTGAATTATCCATGCACTACGACCAATGATATTCGTTAGTATCACTAGTGGTCATGATCATGTCATACACCTGTCCATCTTCGCACTACGGGTCAAAGATATCAAACAACAGATCCTTTTTGCACTACAGGCCAAAGATATTCAATAACATATCATCTTTGTACTACATGCTAAAGACATACAACTGTAAAACCAATAACCAACAGATTAATAAAGAATGGAATAATAAAAGAATTTCACCATGTATGCAGTACTTCGCATAGACAGGTTATTCCAACATAATAATAAAGAATGGAATAATAAAAGAATTTCACCATGTATGCAAAGATTTGGCATGACAAAAGTTATTCCAACATAATAATAAAGAATGGAATAATAAAAGAATTTCACCATGTATGCAAAGATTGCGACAGACAAAGTTATTCCAACATAATAATAAAGAATGGAATAACAGAAGAATTTCACCATGCGTGCGTAAATCGCATAGACAAGTTATTTAAAATGTAATAATAAATAATGGAACTAGGTGCGTGCGTAATAGAATGTATATGATATTCCAAATGTAATAAATAAGAATGGAATAACAATGAAATCGCCATGCATGCGATGTAGACCGCATACAGACGAGTTATTCCAATGAATAATAAATAATGGAACCGAAGTTAAAGCTTTAAATGCATGCATGTGATATTCCACGAATAATAAATAATGGAACCAGTCCCGGCGAACGCATACAGACGTGATATTCCGACGATAATAATAAAGAACGAAATATTAGAAAAATTTCACCATGTATGCGGTACTTCGCATAAACAGGTTATTCCAACATAATAATAAAAAATGGAATAATAGAAGAATTTCACTATGTATGTGGTACTTTGTATAAACAGGTTATTCCAATATAATAATAAAGAATGGAATAACATAAGAATTTCACCAAGTATAGGGTATCCTGCGTATATAGGTTATTCCAACAGAATAATAAAGAATGGAATAACAAAAGTTCTCTTCACGAATAAGAAAGAGAGAATAACCCTTCCGAGTACAACAAATAATATCCCTTACCTTTGAAAGAAGAGTATTCCGACTGGTAGGGCGAGAATATACTCGAAGAAAATTTGTACTACGCTCAAAGCTTTCTTAAACTCTAAAGAAATACGATCAAGATTATAGAAGAAGAATTCTCTCTATAGTTTCTCTCTCTAGAGTTTCAGTGAATTCGTAAGAAATAATGAATGAATGAGCTTCTATTTATAGAAGAATGGACTGCATAGTAACTAATTCATGAACCTGTCCAGATTGATTTACTTTAATCGGACGGTCAGATTTAAAGAAAAATCTTTTAAATAAAATATAATATATTCTATTTATAATCTAATAAAACGAATAACTTTATAAAAGTATTCTGTTTTATATAAAAAGATTTTACTATGCAAAATACTATGCAGGCACTATACAACACTACACATAATAAAATATAATATATTATATTTATAGAATAACTTTATAAAAGTATTCTGTTTTATATAAAAAGATTTTACTATGCAAAACACTATGCATAATAGAATATAATATATTCTATTTATAGAATAACTTTATAAAAGTATTATGTTTTATATAAAAAGATTTTACTATTAAAACTTTAAACCAATGATCCATATTGATTTACTATTATAATTTCAACCAACGGTCTGAAAAATTAGCACATCTCCTCATGGAATAATATTGTACCCAAAAATGATTTAGACCGAAAAGAAATATATTTTTCGGGTGAATACTACCCCGTGAATAGTACTTCGGGAATAGTACCTTGTGAATAGTATCCCGACACAAAAAGTGTCCCAAATACCCGAGTGAATAATACTAGAGTGAATAGTAATCGGGTGAATAGTAAACTGTGAATAGTAATTCGTTAATAGTACTCCGACAGGAAAAATACCCCAAATACCCGAGTAAATAATATTCGGGTGAATATTAATTTAGGTGAATAGTAACTCGTGAATAGTACTCCGACACAAAAAGTACCCCAAATACTCGAGTGAACAATACTAGAGTAAATAGTAACCGGGTATTTTATGACAACTTGTCTACTTTAAAAAATTTTCACATATCACCCTTAACTTTAAACTTTTATCAATTTAACTATTTACCAAAATAAAAAAATTGAATACTTTTATTTCATAAAATTCGGGGTCTCACAATTACCACAAGTCAAACATTAATAACTATTAAACTGGCTAAAACCATAATCTAAAGTATTTATTACAACTCCAAATAAACCATTGGATCACAACCTAAACAAAATATCTAAACCATTTGGATAAAAGGAAGTTCTCGTCACACTTGCACTTGATCCCCCTGATTATATGTCCGAAGAAAAATATAGCATAAGCCAAATGCCCAGTACAAATATAGAGTACAAGAATAATGAAACGAAATAACTAACATAATTAAATGAACACTGAACTATAACGAATACAACTAACACAATGAAATGATAGGCTGAATCAAATGGTTGGGTGTTATTTCATATCGAGCTCAAAACAAATAGTATATACCTTGCCACACAAGCAAATCAAATAATGCCACACATGCAATCACACATCGGACTGCGCAATTCAGATACATACAAAATCGGAAGGCGTGTTTGGCACAAACATCACTAATCCGCATAATAGAACATAACAGAAATTAGGGTCGACCCATACGCCTCCCACAACAAAACACCAAATGACCAACTTCCACCGGAGCATAAAACGGAGACGCTATGGACTGATCACACCACCACGGAAGGTGTCATGCCTCGGTGCCAAGAGGACATGCATGTGGTACCCCCATAGGTGGTTATACCTCAGGATATCTCTTACGGCATGCTAACAAAATTACTATGTTATAACATATGTGACACAATATCAACACAAATGGGTTCTAACGTATACATGTTAAACTGAAACGAATCATCAACACAAAGTCTCCAAAAATATTAACATGTATTTTCTACAAAGATAGAAATAAATACTAAACATGATACACTAGATGAAAGAGTACAATTACTAGTTTTAAATACTAATGCCAAAATGAAACATTTTCACAAATTTTAAGAAGGAACAATCATGTGAAATAATAACAAATTTCTAAATGATAAGCGAAACGAACAAATCAAAATTAAAGGATTATCGCGGAAGGAGTACGGAATCCGTACCTAGACTAAGTAATGTAATACCCAAAATTATAATCTGAATATAATTCGTTAAACTCTTTCCATCCGAACTAATTACACAATTTAACAAACAAACAAAAATTAATATACATTACTAACTGAAAGTTGAATTACTAATTATAAATTACTTTTCCCAAAATTATTATTATCATTATATTACCTAATGGTTCTAAGAATGCATATTACTATTCTAGCTCCAAAGTTATAGCAAGTCATATATATAAATTGGATCAAATATAATACTATATTAAATTAACCTAAACAGGTCCTGATATACACCATTCATAGGTTCTAGTATTGGGGAATATGTGTGTGTTTTTTTTACAATGCATACGAACAACAATAAGATGCAAACAGTTAGAGTCTCATTGAACTGATCGGTGGTGTCAGGGATAACACAGTAAACATTAAAAAAATGCGCACTTGCTGCCAAAAATTTGTACCAGTGACCCGTTCGTCACTCATTAATCCATATATATATATGTGTGTGTGTGTGTGTGAGAGAGAGAGAGAGAGAGGGGGAGATAAACATATTTTAGCGTACTAATCAAGAAACAATTTCAAACAACTCTTTATTAAAAGGAATAGTACAATACCTTTTTGCTTCCTGTTTTTACTGCCGTCGTTTTCTCTCTTACCCTTCTCCCCTCGGTTTGTATCAGATATGAGGAAGATTAGGTTTTATTTATTATTTATATATTTTATTATTTCTTCTACTTTTAATAGGATTTTAATATCACACAAATATAAATTAGACCCAATTAATTTTAAAGCCCAATATTACTAAATAAATTTCTATCACTTACTTATACTTATTAGCCCACATAAATTAAATGATTTGATTGACCCAATAAAAGACAAAGTACAATTAATATAATTTTAAAAAAAATAATGTATATTATTCAATATTTTTTGATTTTATCGGATATTAGAGCGACAATCAAAAATAGTAAGAAATGAATAGATATCTCAGATACTGGTGAACCAATCAACATATGAATTGGTTTGTGTTCAACAACATGGTTAGAAACCTTTATTTATCAAACCAATCGCTCTTTTTCTTTTGGAATTTTTTTTTATCAATATACGATATCATCTACACACACATTCCCATTCCATAACAAAAAAATAGTAATAGTTGGGATTTATTAAAAAACAAAGAATCCACTACATGAGTACAATGTTTGTTGGCAGTCAAACCATTGTAATAAGTCTATAAATATTACTCCCTCCATTCCTAAATAAGTGACGTTTTAAAAGAAAAAAACGTGTTTCAATTTATTTGTCGTTTACAACTTTTTAGGAGAATAAATTATTTACTTTCCTATATCATCCCAACCTTCTCTCATTGTCTCAAGAAATTTTCACCCTTAGTATTAATAGTTTTCAACTTCCTATAAAGAGGTAGTGATAGAATTTCACATAGATTTTAATTATTAAATGATACTCCCTCCATTCCTAAAAGATTTTCATTTTAGAAGAAAAAATTTGTTCCAAAAAATTTGTCGTTTATAACTTTCGAAGAGAATAAATTATTTATTTTCCTATATTACCCCTACCTTCTCTCATTGTCCCAAAAAATTCTCTTCCTTGTATTAATAGTTTTCAACTTACCATAAAGGGGTAGTGATGGAATTTTAAACAAATTTTACTTGGTAAATGATACTTTCTTAATTCATGTGTAAAAATCTTAAACGACAATCTTTTAAAAACGAAGGTAGTAGTATTAAATGATTTTCTTAATCCATGTGCAAAAACCTTAAACAACACTTATTTAAGAACGGGGGGAGTACTATGATCTACTATACAATGCATCTATTGTTTTGCTAAAGAAAACTTCGTATTATCCCAACATAATTACTTACCTAATGTCCCCCTAGACTTATTGTAGATTTATCGGATTGGGGGGAGCACCGGTACTTAATGTACCAGTCATTTCTACGGTATTAATTTTGGGCCTTTAGATATTTTAAAATAGATCTGATGGTTAAGATTAAGAGTCCTTTACACTAATATAAAATAAATAGAAAGTAATTACAAGAATAGTACATCATTCAAATAATTATAATAATAGTGCAATAATATATAATAATATCAATAATAGTGCAATACATGTCATATTACCGAATCCAACTGAAATACAAACCCTTAATTTAAGGAGAAAACTACTCCACTTTGTGCGACAGTTACCAACCATCCCAAACATTCAAAAATCACATCAAAAACATGAAGAATCCATAGAAGAACAAATAGAAAACTTCATAGATCAGTAAAATCTGTAACAAAGTAGCAATCAAGAAGAAGCATAATCATTAATACAAAAGAAGTCGAATTCGAAAGCATAAAGAAGCAAAAACAGAGCAGCCGAAAACCGACATGCACAAACCGATCAAAGGATTCTGAAACAGAATCAAAAAATTGAGTCTAAAACTTGAAAGTGACTACAAAGGTACGAAGCAATTAATCTATATACTTAAATCTATTAATTTAACTTTGTATCCAACAAAGAGTGTAAGATTTATTACGTATTTATTACAAATTCAAAGTTTGGGGACATTCATATAAAGGTTTGGTTACCTTGATTTAAGTGTTCATTATTTATCATTTTACCTTCACTACAGCATAATTTGTGATTTGTTTATAAACGGAATGAAAACAGTATGTTGCAAAAGCATTGATACTAATAACGTATATTTTGGTTACTTTATAATGTTGATTTGGTTACTATTTAAATAGTAGTATTAACTTCAGTTTCAAGACAGTATTTAATACACATTCATATTTTGGAAGCATTAATATAACAGTTTGGCAACATTCATATAAAGGCTTGGTTACCTTGATTTAAGTGTTCATTCTTTAGTATTTCACCTTAACGACATCATAATTTGTGATTTGTTTATAAACAAAATAAAAACACTATGTTGCAGAAGAATTGATACTAATTACGTTTACTTTGGTTACTGTATACTGTTGATTTAGTCACCAATTAATAAATATTATTAATTTCAGTTACTAACTGGTATTTTTTACACATTCATATTTTGGCATAATTCATATAATAGTTTGGCAACATTCATATAAAGGTTTGGTTACCTTGATTTAAGTGTTAATTATTTAGTATTTCTCCTTCATGAAAGCATAATTTCTGATTTGTTTATAAATTGAATGAAAACAGTATGTTACATAAGCATGGATACTAATTTCATACATTTTGGCTACTATATAATGTTGATTTGGTCACCAATTAAAGAATATTAATTATTTTAATTACCAAAGTGTATTTGTTACACATTCATATTTTGGCAATATGTATATAATAGTTTGGTTACCTTCGTTTATTTGTTCATTCTTTAATTTTACAATGCAAACACTGTTTTGACTATTTATGATTGCTAAATAAATGAAGTTTGAATGTTGTGTAATGTCGATTTGATCACTATTTACATTATTGTATTAATTTTAATATTTCAGATTTCTGACCATGGATATGATTCTAACTGTAATTTACTTCAATCAGTGACGTGGACCCATAAAGAGTCAATATCAAAATTTGAAGTTACTCTACTACTAGTCCCTTCAAATTGTTCACTCACAGAAATACACAACTTTATAGGCACTTCATTAAGTCTAGACTACAACACAACAGAATTATCAATCAAATTTTTTATTACAAGCAACATTCCTCCGATCAAGGTAACAAATGAAGTAACCTTAAGATTCTGTATGGAAGTCTGTAGAAAATCAGGTGAACATGGCAAGTTTCCACTAATTATAGATTCTGAATACAACATTGGAGGCACTACAATCTCACATAATGTGATAAATGAAGAAGAAAATATAATGCAAGCTGAAACGCCAATGAGATTGACACAATGGAATTCTGAACTTGTATTGTTGGCAACACAAGAAGACCAAATTGGATCACAATATGTTGAGAAACTGGTCATCGAAACTATTGATAAAGAACAAGACAGACAACAAGCCATATCAAACAATGGAGAACAATGTGATGAGGTCATATCAGATCTGAATAAGTTTGAAGTCAAAATATATCAAACTTACAAAGACAAAAGAATTCTAACACAAGCAATAAGGCAAATCAGACAACACAAGGTTGAAAGAACAAGTGGTAGAGACTTTGTCCTAGTATGCATAGACAATGAAAATTGCAAATGGAAACTAAGAGCATCAAAGTTTCAGAAAACAACTATGTTCAAGGTGAGAGAATTTAATGATTTACACACTTGTTCGTCCGACATACTTCTTGGAGATCACAGACAAGCAAATAGTCAGATGGTTAGTGAATGCATAATGCATAGATTAACGAACTTCAAGAAAATTTACACACCAATCGATATTGTGGAAGACATGATGACAGAGTATAATGTGTCCATCTCCTACCATAAAGCATGGAGATCAAAGGAAAAAGTAAGAGGAAATCCACACGACTACACTCTGATCCCTTCATGGTTGCACATGTTGAAAAAAACAAATCCAGGTAACAATTAGAAACTGTACATTAAAATTTTAAAATAGTTCGGTTACCCAAATTAAATGATTTGGTTACCTAATAATGAACGTTTGGCTACTAACTATAGGATTGAAATATAAATAGAAATTATTTTTTGCAAGCGACCAATATCTACATGAAATGTAACTATTAAATAGCATTTTAGACACCATCTGAACAGTATGGAAAATATTAAATGTTAAGTAATTAGATAACAGTAGTAATACACATAGTTATCCTAAACTACAAATTTGGAAAATATTTATTACATATATTAACATTAACCTTATTGAAAATTCATTTCAGGTTCCATCACATCATTAGAGTTAGAAAAAAATGGTCGCTTCAAATATCTCTTCTTTACAATAGGAGCATCCATTGAAGCATGGAACCACTGTTTCCCAGTCATTGTAATTAATGGCACATTCATACAATCAACCTACGAGGGTACACTGCTCATAGCAAGCACACAAGATGCAAACAGAAACATTATACCCATTGTTTTTGCAGTGGTTGACAGTGAAAATGAATTATCATGGAGATGGTTTTTCATTAATTTGAGGGATGCTTGTGGAGTTAGAGAAAGACAGTGCATTGTTTTAGATAGACATGAAGCAATTATAAAGGGACTTAACTATGTGTTCCCTGATGTCATGCACGGTTCATGCACATACCATATTTTGAAAAATATAAAAAACATATTCAAAAAGAAAGGAGAAGAACTCAAAAAAGCATACAACGCGGCTTGTAGAGCTTACACTATTGAAGAATTCGACATACACATGGTTGAACTTGATGCAATTGATGCTTGAATAAGGATATATTTGGAGGAAGAAGTTAAGCTAGAAAAGTGCACGAGGCTCCATGGGACTGTAAGCAGATACTCAACAATGACTTCAGACACCGCTGAACCTATTAATAATGCAATCAAGGGAATCAGAGATCTTCCAGTTGCATCGATGATTGAATGCCTGCGTTGTATGGTTCAAATATGGTATTTCAGAAATAAATAATCAGCAATATCAACTTTCATTACCCTTTCCACAACAGCTGAGAGAAGATTGCAATCTAATATCATTGAGTCAAAGAAACTTAAGGTCAGTCATACAACTTTTAAATTGTTAGTGGCATAACTACAAAAAGTTGCATCTGAAATTTAAGGAAACCAAATTATGCATTTATGGTTACCATTATAAACTGTAAAAGTTACCAACAGTACATATGACTTTCATTATTCCAAATTACATATGAAAAAAAATTATTATACATACTAACTACACCATTAAATTCTGTTGTAGGGTTGAGACATCAAACCTAGTGATTTTCACTGTTTACGATGTCACTAAACAATTTATCATGAACATGGAACAAAAGACATGCACATGCCGTAAATTTCAATACCATGAGATGCTTTGCTCACATGTTGTTGCTGTTATTAGCAAGAGGAATTTGAACTGTTATGATTTTTGCTCAAAATACTATTCAAAGAAAACTTTGGTACACATTCAACTTCCATCATGCCGTTAGATGACAAAGAGAATTGGGATATTCCAGACGAGATTAAAAACATATGTGTCAAACCACCAAATATAAGAAGACCAGCTGGAAGACCAGAGATAAGTAGGTACAATCATGTCTCTAAAAATATAGTTCAAAATAGATGCAGCAGATGCCAAGAAAAATGTCACAACAAGAAAACATGCAATAATCCACCAATTTTGAGACCGAGAAAGTTTTGATATAATACAACATCAAAACAATTGTAACAAACTCCTTGAAGTTTATTGTGATTGCTCAATAGCCATACATATTGTAATCATTTTATTGGTGTAAGAAAACCAAATTTATCTTTCACAATATTGAAAGATGAATATTTTCATTAATTTCCTTTTAACATAAAGTAATTCTATCTTCAAATAACAATATACATAAAAGACGTACATGTCATAATTGGTTAACTAATCTGTAATTTTTCTTTATGACAATTTGGTTACCCACTAAAACTAAAATGGTTACCTTTGTATGCAAATTTGGCAACCAACTGTACCATATAAAAAATAGATGGTTTTATGCTTGTTAATTGTTTTTGTAATTTGTTTTATTTATTATTTTTTAAGCATAAAAAATAAAATGTATACATTTCTTTGGATGCTTGTCTACACTCTAAACCTTAAAAAACACATAGGATCGAGAATTGTTTAACTGATTTTTAAATTACTAGAACTATTTGGTTACCCACAAATACTAATGATTGTAACAGTAACCAACATTATTTGGAAACCTTTGTATGACTATTTGCAAACCAGCTGAAGCAGAAAAATAAATACATGAAAGAAATTGTTAGTTGTTTTAGAATTTACTGTTAGGACTGTTTAGTTTCCAACAACAACTAAAATTGTTACATTTGTATACAAATTTGGCAACCAACTGTACCATATAAAAACAGATGTTTTTAGGCTTGATAATTGTTTTGTAATTGTTTTTAGGCTTGATAATAGTATAAATTTCTTTGGATGCTCGGCTACAATCTAAACCTTAAAAAACACATAGTATTGAGAAATGTTTAAGAGATTTTTAAATAACTATTACTATTTGGTTACCCACAAATACTAATGTTTTTATTGAAATCAATATCAGATTTATTCTTCCAAAAACCGCATCTAGATAATATTATGGGTAGAATGAAAATATACGGCTCACAAACATCCATAATATTTGTTCACATGATATTCATGTTCTGTTGTAGAGAATTATAAACTACTAACACTCTACGATGCACATCAAAAACCAGCAAAAAACCAATGCCCAGGAACTGTCATGTGAACGAGAAACATGACATAATCAACGGCAACCCACGGTGTGTTTACATCCATAAAAAAACCACAAATATACTCAGCAACATCACCATTGCCCAACAGAAGATTCTTATCAGAATTTTTATTACAATATTCCCCATATAAATTAGTCAACTTGACATGGAAACAATATGTTGTAGTAACCCTTATTTGAATATTGTTTGAGTGTCTAGCCAGTTTACGCATGTAATACAAATAGATGTTGATATGTTGAACCAAAAAATAAAACCAGAAAAATAATCAGAGATACACAAATAAAAAAGAAAAATAAAACTTTAAAATAAAAGTATCCAATACGTCTACATATAGTAACCAAAATAATAAAATAAGGCAACCTAAACTTACAAACATGATTACAAAAAGAGTAAAAAAACTCGCATCATCATCAAGCCACTAATCAGGGGTCTTCAGCTTGTAAATCTACATTTTTGACGATATTGGCACAGACCCAAATCTAAAGGAAGGCTTGATTTTGTCATGGTTTCCCGCAAATTTTTCAATCCTTCAAAAAAATAACATATTAGAAAGAGTAAACCAATGATTTTATCTCCTAGAAAAAACATAATATAAAAATATTAAACTCCAACAAACATACCTTTTTTTGTTATTTAAGCCAATTCTAAATCACTGCTCAAACATAACATCATCAAATTTCGAAGGCATACCCATACAAACATTTGGAAATGCAGACAGTTCTTTGCGTAATGGTCTGTCATCCATAAAAGAAGAAGTTGAATCAGCTGAACCAAACTTCGACGTATAAGGACTCTTCAACACAGCACTCTTCGCAGACGTACGAACAGGCCTACCAAGTGGTTTAGATGCAATTTTCTCAACTTCAACACAATGGACTAAATCATGTGTCGTTATAATCATCTCATCAAGTAGCGACCTTTCTGGTGCTTCAATTTTACTACCCTTTAATGTTTTTCAAGACATGACACAAAAAAAATTTACAATATCAAATTAAAAATCTAAAACATAATCAATAGTAACATAAACACTGTATCAAAGTAACTAATACAAAATGTAAAGGTAACTACTTTTGAAAAAAATGCAAACCTCAATGGGGGTAAAAACAACAATTTCTTTTCCACTAGACTGACTTAAAATATCAAAACTTGGAATGACATTGATCTTTTCAGCCTGAAAAAAAAACATATAATTGAACAATATAATACGTAAAAATATAACATAAAATAAACAAAAAAAATGCCTAACCTTTTCATCCTCAACATCAATGTGAACCCCTCTAGGGGTAAAAATAACAATCTCTTTCCCATCAGAATTTAAATTGTCATTCTTGTTCTCAATCTGTAAAAAAAAGAAAAAAATTAAGCATTGACTTAATAAACATGAAACACAAATGAAAATCAAACATATATGTAAACCTTTGCATCGTCTTCTTCAAACTGAATCCCACCAACCCCACTAACATCAGCATCAACACTTCCATGAAACTGTTTTGCATTGTCGGGAACTTCAACTACAACATCATCCTCAACAGTCATAACATCATCAACTATAACATTAACATTGCCACCATCAACAATCTCATCCAACTCAATATCATAATCATTGTTACGCCCCTAAAATAGGTATACATCACCCATCTTGAGTCGCCAAATACATGGTACAAAATTCAAATACAACTTAATTATACAACAGTCGTGTAAAATAAGACTAAACATATGCTGTGAGTTTTAATACAAATATTGTCATCTAGACAATATACAAACTCAATGGGGTCCTCATTACATTTATTATCACACTATTTCATAGAATAGTGAGGACTACTAATGCTATCATCTGGCTTGTCACTCCATTCCCCGACTAGTCCCTGCTACGTTCTCATTTCTTGAAGAGAACAATGAAAGCAAAAGGGTGAGCACAACTAGCCTAGTAAAAAATATTATGACTAAGATAATGCAGAATAAATTATCATTAGCCTTCAACAGTGTTAAACTGATAAAATATAACAAACATCAAGTTTAACAGCAGCGGAACAAACAATCCATTAGAAGAGTCAAGTAGAGAATAAAATCTACCATCTTCTATGATTTAAAAGTTTTTCATTACTTTTATCGCTGAGACTCAGCTTAATAAATAATCCACATCATCCCTGCACTACAGCCAAGGGTATTCATTAGTATCACGACCACAAATTATCCATGCATTACGGGCCAAGGATATTCGTGTATTCATCAATGGTCATGATCATGCCAACAACTATCCATCAATGCACTACGAGCCAATGAGGACTTTTTCCACATCATTTGTAACATTACGGTCATGATTACACTGAATAATCCCTGGTCATAATCATACCAAGTCCATATATGCATTACAGGCCACAAATGACTTTCAACATAATATAAACATGAGGATGATGACAATGATATAAGAATTCAATAAAACAAGTTCAAGAATTAATTTATCCAAGAACTATTAACGTTCAAATTGTTAACATGATACTTCTTTGTTGAGTAACACTCAAGAATGCTCAAAAGAATATTTCCATGAAAGGATACTGGATGAAGCACAAATATCAAGGATATTCCACTAATTTCATGGAGTATAGAAGTCAAAACTTTAACCAACTGAGTATAATAAAGACTAGAATAACAAAAGAAATCACCAAGCATGCGATAGACCGCACAGATAGGTTATTCCAACAGAATAATAAATCACGAAACCAGGTCATACGTAAACGCACAGACATGAACATAATACTAAATAATGGAACCAGGTCATGCGTAGAAGCACATACAGGATATTCCAATAAAATAATAAACAATGAGAACCGTGTCATACATGACGTATACGCATGCATGGATGTTCCAGCAGAATAATAAAGAATGGAATAATGTAAGAATTTCATCAAGTATAGGTATATCCGCGATATATAGGTTATTCCAATGAATAATAAAGAATGGAATAATGAAGTTTTCTTCACTTAATAAGAAAGAAAGAATACCCCTTACGAGTACAACAAATAATATCCCTTACCAGTAAAAAGAAGAGTATTCCATTTGGTAGAGGCGAGGATATACTCGAAGAAAACTTGGACTACGCTCAAGGCTTTCTGAAACTCTAAAGAAATACGCTCAAGATTATAGAAGAGAATTCTCTAAATTTCTGGTGTGATTTTCTATTCTAACTAAGCATCCTATTTATAGGAGAATGGAAATGATACTATTTGGAAAAATCACGGATGCAACAGTTTTTAAAAATTTTACGGACTGAATTTAGACGCCTGATTTCAATAATTACATATAAAACAAATTTTAATAATATATATATATATATATATATATATATATATATAATACTAATAATGATAACTCCCTCCTGACTTTTTCTCCCACCTTCCCCCACCCGTGACATCCCATTTAAAAAACAACCTCCCAGCAATTCAATTTTCCTCATATGGGCCCCACATGTGGCCCCCACATGTGGGGCCACCTTTATTATTTTAAATAACTTTTTACCGATTATTTTGAAAATGGGGGTCCATAAAAAATAAGCAAAACTCCATAAAAATCACCTTAATAATTTTAACAACATTTATCACCTTTATTATAATTCACAATATTAATCGACCAGGTCGTTCCCAGGAAAGAGGGGGCTTTCTAATAAGGATTTCTCCCTATTGGCGCGCAATTAGGTGACCAAACCTCTCCTTGACAGAACTTCTAGACATCGTTAATATTGCAAATAATAGTATTAATAACTTTGTCGTCTCAATTATTGATTTTATAATATATAAAATATTGGCAATAATTGAATCAATTAACGTGAGATACTATGCAGCAATTTCTGTAGCAATAATTGAACAAAACTGAGTGACTTCTCACGTAAGCATCAATAATCAATACGGTGTGCTACTATGCAACCACGCGTATTATTGTACTTTTAAAACTGGGTGTTTCAATAGTTAACGGTAAAACTTCCGCCGTTATTTTCATAAAGTATTTTTGTCATTTTCTCAATCTGACAATAATTCCGTCATGGGGTCCACCAATGATTGTACCGTTGTACGAATATTCCCTGTTAAAACGAATATTCCCCGACCAATTGAATATTATATAATAACTTGCGTATTTTGCAAATTTTATAAATATTACCCACAACTATAACATTATATCAAATTCATTCCATAATATTCAAAAATAATATTTATAGAAAAATTATCTTTATTAAAAGTTGGGGTCTTACAATCATCATCATCATCATCATCATCATCATCATCATCATCATCATCATCATCATCATCATCATCATCATCATCATCATCATCATCATCATCATCATCACCATCATCAATATCATCATCATCATCATCATCATCATCATCATCATCAACAACAGTTACATTTCTCCGTTTGCTATAACTAGATTGGCCATATAACTGCTTTCTAAACATCTTCTTTATGTCCCTACAAATCTGAATATGAAACACTTGCAATTGATCTTTTAATTCAACACCCAAATTATCAATTTCTTTCTTCACCTCCATCACCTTCCCTTCCAAAGGCTTCACCCGTGCATCAATAATTTTTTTTCACATCGAAAAGAGAAAACCTAAGGTCATTATCCTTCCTTGATGATTCAACTTTAATATCAGAAATATTGGCTCCGCTATCACTTCCACTGAAAAAATGAAAACCACCTAAATCCAATCGCACCTTCTCATCCTCCGTAGGAACAAGATTTTGAATAATCAACTGAAACATATTAATAGCAACAAATATATCAGGTCAGAAACATTGGACCTAAAACACAAACAAGACAGTACACAAAAAAATTAAGTCAGTAACCAATAACATATATAAAGGTAACCGAATATAATGTAAATAGTAACTAGCATACCTGACCAGAACCAAAAACCAAGTCATTCAACTCCTCATTCTTAGGAGCCTTTCCTAACTCCCTCCATCTAAATAATCTGAATTCTGAAACATGATCATCAATACAAAAGCCCCTGACTTTCAATGTAGGAATTGTTTCAAACAAAAAAACTTGAAACACATAAGGTAATCCATTAAGCTTGTAAGATTTACAATAGCTTTCCCTGTAAAAATTGTATATCACCCCACCATACTTATCCTTCTTTACATGTCCCTTTACAGCCAGGGATAGTGAATTCTTTGTCTATTCAAAAGCAACTTTTCCCCTAGGATAACTTTCAATATCCCCATAAGATAAAAAGTTAAACAAAGCTTCATCAACATAATTGTCAGAAACAGTAGTTAATATGAAATTAAAAACACATAAAAATGATGGACATCATAACTGCCTCATCATCATCATCAAAAAAAGCATTCCTATATTCCTCCCTATACTAGAATGGGTTACAACCGCATTTCCAAACAAATTCTCCACCAACAAATTTTCAATCCCCTTAAAACCATCAATGTCTTCATCACCTTGCCAATTTAAATCAGAAATTAAACAAAATTCAGGCAATCCAAACCTGACCCTTCTCTCACCAAATATAAACAACATTTCCCCGTTATCCCTTTGATAAACTTCCCTAATCAAATCATGATGGATTATCTGTGAAAACATCTGGGGCTGCCCAAAATCTAAAAATTTTCCAAAATAAGACAACTTAAACTTATTCAACTATACTTCAGACAATTTATTCTTAATAATATTTGGCACTTCCATATCACACTAATAAATGACTTTTGCTGTAAAGTTTCGATGACGCTCTTTGTAGAATAGATCACAAATCTGAAAATACAATAAATTACATTATGAACACATTAACCAAATCAAAATAGAACATCAATAAAACTTTAAAACCAAAACTATTAAATCACCAATATCCAAATATACTATCAGTAGTAACCAAATAATATCAGCAAGTGACCAAAACCCAAATTAATCAGACTATTTAATATATAACAAATTATATACTAACCAATTTAGAAAATAATACTAACAATACATCCACTCGAAAACCACATAGCCATTTTACCACATACTGTATAAACATTCATCAATCTCCAACTCTAGTGTAATAAAATAAATTTTAAAAACTATGTAATCATCAGTTTCCAAACATTTAAATGTTGGTAACCAAAAATCAATTATCAAGTTACCAACACAACATAATCAACCTATATAATGATAATAATGTACTCTAGTGACCAAAACAGAATATACTAGTATCTAACACTCCAATCGGAATGAAAACAATAATTTTAACAACTACAATTTGAACAATCCTTAAAACAACTCCAACTTTAATGTAATAAAACACATTTTAACAACTATGTAATCATCAATTTCAAAACATATAAATGTTGGTAACCAAAACTCAATTAGCAAGTTACCAACAAAATATAATCAACATGTATAATGACAATAATGTAATCTAGTGACCAAAACAGAATATACTAGTTTCTGAAACTCCACTCGGAATGGAAATAATAGTTTTATCAAATAACAACTTCAACATTAATGACACTACTCATAAACAAAATAAACATCACCATATACAAAAACAAAAATACAAGTAACCAAAAATAACTAAAAAATCTATATTCTTAAAAAAAATTAAAAATAATAAACCTTCAGATGCTTTTGTCGGGGAACAATTTTTCGGTTATGAGCCTCAACTTCATCTTCTTTCCCAACTTTTTTGGAGAACCTTCAAAATCAGAATCGATATATACCAATGATTTAGCCTTCTTATTCTTATCTTCAATATCTGATTTCACCACTAACTTCTTCCCCTATTTTATTGACTTTGACAGACTATTCTTCACATTTATATATGTCTTCAAATCCTTCAAATAATCATAATTCCTAACTTTTTTACTCTTCCTATCACTCTTCTTATCCCCCATTCCCTCCTTGCTCTTCCTCGTGGACACCATCACAAACAAAAACAAAATATATCAAAAAATGTAGAACCAATAAATGAGAACAGACCGAATAACTTACGAATAATCATGAAGTAAAGAAGACGTTAGTTCCTAGTTGGAACAATAGTTATCTAGAAGGGGGGTTGAATAGATATTTAAAAAAACATTTCATTTTAAACTTGTTCTTTAATGATGATTAAAACTTGACAAAATTTAGGTTTGTTTTAATCTTCTTTACAAAGCAGTGGAGTTATGAGAGTGAGACAGTTATAGCAGTTATGACAGATATAGCAGTTATAGTATGAATGTAAAAGACACAGTCGTTTTTAAGTGGTTTAGAGCACTTAAAGCTCCTAGTCCACTCTTCTACTCAACGAGTAGGATATCCACTAAGGATGTCTATTACAACTTCTGAATCACACAGATTCCTTCTAGACCGGCAGTTTAGGAACTTCTTAGTTCACTCTTGAAGTCATCAAGTCCAGCAGACTTGGCTTTCTTACAGTTCACTTAGAACTCTTCAAGTCCAACAGACTTGGTACTCTTCTTCAGTTGATTGATAGATGTTGAGTTCTTGATGGTCACTACTCAGTTGTTCTTTAAGCACTTGTTTGAAAGAACTGAGTAGCTAAGCAAGCTTTGCAATATCTCAGATCGTAGAGTTGAGCTTGAGAGCTGTTCACGTTGTTTGTTCAATGCTTGTTTAGTTCTCTCTCATCTGCCTGATCTGCATATATGTGATCTTGAAAACTATCCGTTGGATCCATCCGTTGAGGCATTAAATGCATTTGACTTTTCTGATCTTTGATGGAGACATTTACGCATATTCTCAAAGCGCATTTTGGCCCATCGACTACGAAGAGATCGCTTTTCTCACCTAACACCTGAAAAGGTGTTTTTCCCCCTTACCAATGGTACTTTCCTTAGCTTCTTCAATACGCTTCTTTGTTGCATACTAAGGATATTTCATATTACTCTGGGACTGATGAGTTCTGCAACGTCTAGAATCCATTTCTCATATGTTGGAATCCGTCTTCACAAAAATCACGAGGCTCGACATTTTCTGACATAAGACAGATGCTCTACGATTCATATCATGATACTCTACGATTTAGATCGTAGTGTCTTATCATCTTGGTGCCTAGTTTGATGATATCATCCGAGAGCACTACGATTCTTCTTAAACCTCTGCACACTACAATCTTCACTTGCTCGTGTTGTTACTCTACATTTCTGAGAGCACACTACGATAGTTGACTTGTAAACTCCATGTTTCCTTCATCACACTACGATCGTTGAGATGGCTCAGCAAACGTTGGGACCACTCTACGATTTCTAAAGAGTCCCTTCAAGGCAGGCACACTACGATCGTCGAAGCTCTACGTTCTCTGCCTTGACTTCTGCAATATTGATCAGATGATACACTACAATTTCTTCGAAGCCTATCTATTACATCTCAAGATCAACCTAACTGCTTTGATCTTTCTATTTATATATTCTATTATAGAATGATACACGTTAAGAGCTTAGATCAACCTAACAAATTTGATCTATCACTAAGTCCTCGTACATATCTTACTTGAAGGACTTAACAAATAATCATGAGCATATACATTAAAACATCAAATCATAATATGCATTCTCCCAACAATCTCCCCCTATTTGATGTTGACATAACCAAGGAGATTTGTTGTCATGATTATCAGTGTCTAGATGCATTTGCAGGAAATTTAAACATGACTTAGTATTTCAGTGAGCAGCTGAAATTTCTAGAGAATAAGCATGAATTTATTGATATTCAAGAAATATTGTAGTTTAGCATTATATTAATAAGAATTTAAAGTTTCAACTTATCTCTATTTCTTTGACCTTTTCTTTGGAGGATTGTCTTACTCCTCAGCCCTTCTTTTCCTGCTAGCTTCATCTCTTCTGGCTAACTCTTCTAGTTCACTTGGACTTACTATCGGATTCTGATCATGCCTATTCATGATTGCTGGATCTCCAATTGGCATTCTCAGGTATGTGGTGGTCATATTAGGTGAGCTGATAGTTGGCCCTTGATTTAAAGGCTAAGCCATCAAGACTTCCTGCTGATCAGATTGTTGAGTCTGATTGCTTAATCGTGCAGTCTGTTGGTGGAACTGTCTTATAGGAGGGCTTCGTGAAAATTGTCCTTGACCTCCTTTGCCTCTGCCATGATCTCCCTGAGCTTAAACTCCTTTCCCTTTATATCAGTATCAAGGGTTTAAATGTCTATAGAAAGTCGATTCACTCTTTGGATAAGCTCGTTCAGTTGGCTTTGTGTTTGAGCAATGTCCTCTAGACTTTCCTTGATCTATTTTTCAGATCTAGCTTCTTTGTTTCGTAGTGCAATGAGAACAATATCATTCTGTTGTTCCTGATTGACATAAGATTTCTGGAAATCGTGGACTGAGGCTTTCAAGTTGATGATGTTCTCCAGCATAAGTTTATTTTGAACTTCTTGATTTTTCTGCATTTCAAGAATAGCCTCTCTTTGCTTGGCGGCTATTTGGAAGTGAATCTCATCTCTGTCCTTCATTCTCTTAAGAATTTCTTGGATAATTTCCCTCAGCTTCTTTGTAAGCTCAAAGATTCATAGTGCGTGAAAATTATTTGCAATTTGTGATCATTTGATTCAGCCGGATATGAATGAGGCCGGAGTGAGATTCCAAGCTTTCTTCTATGTTCTTGACCATGTCCTTGGTTGCTTCCTTCAGGTTATTCTTTGTGGGCAGATTTGCGAGAGCATCATTGGTTTGAAGATTGTTGAATGGAGGGGATTCTTTTTGAGACTGATCTTGCATTGAGTAGAGAGCAAGATCAAGACTGAAATAGTCGTTTGAGGAGGAGGATGGTATGTCTGATGGAGGGGCCTGAGTTTCAATGTTTGGACTAAGGGGCTCTATGATTTCTATTTGGGACTCTACGACTGGGCTAGAGTTATGGATCGTAAAGATGGTGGTTTGTGGGAGAAAAATGAAGTTGGCTGTATTTGGTTCTTCAGTTACAGAATTTTAGGATTTTGTAACTGGAAATTGATTTACTGGATTGAGAATCACTTCCAACCATCGAGGGAATTTATAGAATTGACTAAATGAGGATGATGGCAGGTGATTAATTCTTAATTAGGCGGGGATAGACAGTACCTCAATTTTATCTTTTGAGGAAGAGGTGTTGGTAATCAACTTCTTTGCAAAGTGGAATCTCCTTGGGAATCCATGAGCCAGCACTGAGATGGCCTGATATTCTTTAAAACTCCAGAACATGTGATCCCAAGAGTTGTTGATTTGGGCTTGATGGTATGACATCATGGGTAGGTATGAGAACATTTGATTGTATAGGTAGTTTCTATACCCACCTCTGCCCACACTAGTGATCTGAAGGTCATCATCATCATCTTCCTCTTCTCTGTCTTCGTTGGAGGACTCCATTATCTCAATGGGCTCTTGATGATCTAACACTGGTTCCTTTTCATTTCTTGCAGGGACATCCTCTTCTGCCATGGACATATCTTTAGGCTCCCCCTCAATTTGATCATCTTCTGGTAAGCTCATAAACTCCCCCTCAATTGGAGCATCTTCTTGAGTTTCAGGCATTTCCCTCTCAGCTGGTGTATTCTCTATCATGAGAATTTTAGGGATCTCCCCCTCAGCTGGAGCATTGTCCTCTTGACTAGCTCTGGATATTTCCTTCTTAGCAATCATACTCTTTGCTTCCTTCTCGAGCACCTTTTTATTTTCAAGAATGTACTTCTTAACTAGCTTTCTCCTTGCTTTGTTGGGTTTAGCCACAACTTTAGGACTCTCTTGAATCTCAGCTTTGTCCTATTCAACAGCCACTATGCTTGAAGCAGCTACCTCCTTGTCTTCCATGCTTGGTCTGGTCTCCACGAACAGTAGAGAGTCTTCGATTGAGGTGACTGATGGCCGTTTGGACTTATGATCAACTTTGTTTTTCTTCAGGATCTGGGATATGGTAGCCTGATCCTCATCTACTTCATCTTGCTGCTGCTTTCTCCTTAGCATCCTCAGAGTCTCTATATTAGAGGATTCTACAGGTATATCTGTAGTAGATCCTTGAGGCTCTTCCACCTGTCTAGCCCTTAGCTTCTTCTTGCCCTTGCTTTTTCTGGTAAGGACAGAGGGTTCTTCTTTGTTGATTTCTTCTTCTTCTTCGATCTCCCTGACCACAGACATGTTTCTTGGAAAGCCTGAGTTCTTCAGATCCCCAGTTCTTCCACTGGACTCAGTCATCATTCGTACATACTCAGCAGGGTTCCTTTTCCAGTTTTCAAACAACTGCTGGGTCATTTCTTCGATTTGGGTTGATGGCTTCTCCTTCTTCATCCCCAATTTTGTCACCCAGTGCAGATTGCAGAATGATACTCAAGAAACGCCCATATAGCATCTTCTGAGCACTTTTTGATTTCTTCGAGTTGATGATCCACTTGCCAATCCACTCGAGCAATATAGCTCCATAGTTGAGTTGTATACCATAATACATGGCAGTAATGAGCTTAAGTTGAGCTTCATTTCACCGAGTCATGACCTGAGCTCTTGCAGCATATACATTTCCCAATAATATCAGCTAAAAATTTGTACCTCTGCGGGAACTCCTTCTTATTGTACCCTTTCACAGAGGGGTTTTTCTTGTGATGCATTTTTCTTAGTCCCTCTTGGAAGTCTACGGTATCTAAGTGTGGATGCCCTTCATTTTTGAGACCTAGGGCAAGATTGAAGTCCTCTGCCTTCAGTCTAATTTCTACTCCCCTTACTTTTGTAGTGATAGTGTTGTTTTTAAACACACCATTCTTGTAGAACTCTTTCACCAGTTTGGGATATATCAGTGTGTCTTCGCCCAAAGCCTCTTCGAGACCCGCCTTCTTCAGTAGCGCCAGGGTCTTGTGAAATTTTGGTGGAGCTGTCTTGAACTCGTCAAAGCAAAGTCTGTAGCCTGAGATAACATTAGATGATGCCATTGATTTTCTAACTGGAAGTGAGATTCGACTGAGCTTTCTTTTGAGTTTAGGTCTTTTTCTTTGAGAGAGAGAGAGGATGAGAGAGAGATAATCTTTTAAACTTTAGATTTCAAAAATACGATTTCAATTTATACTTGTAACTTCCCTCTCTTCTTTTTCACTTAGTGGGATAGGTGTCAACTTTTGCTTGGCACTATGATTTTAACAGTTTAGGAATGTACTAATTTGCCCTTGGCTTCTTCAGAGATGAGGTGTCCTTAGGAAGGACTACGATCGTTGAGGTAGTCTTATGATCGTTGAGTCTGTCCTACGATCGTCGAGTCTGTCCGGCATTCGTTGAGTATGTCCTTCGATTGTCGAGTCTGACCGGCATTCGTTGAGTCTGTCCTTCGATCATCGAGTCGGATCAGCACTCGTTGAGTCTGTTCTACGATCGTCGAGTCTGTCCGGATCCTTGTGATGAGTTTTTGACTAAGCATTCTTTTTAAGGAAACTCATGAAGGGCCAACCTCTTGAAGAGATTCTAGGGTTAGGTTTGTTCCTGAGGCACCTCTTAGAGAGATTACTTTGTTATGAAGCTTGTCATCACGAGATGCATTTTTTTTCTTTGTTGATGGGGCTTGTGTCATCGTTGAGTCTGCACTACGATGGTTGAGTCTTTGCTACGATCGTTGAGGTAGTTGTCTTTTCAGCTCTAAGATCATGAACTTTCCTTGATCATGTCTACGATTTTGAGTTCAGCCGTTGTATATGTCATGGTTAACACAATCTAGAGCATATATCTCATGGTTATAGATTTAGCATGCCTAGCTCAGTTATTAACTTATTAAATCTGGATTCATCTAGTGGTTTTGTAAAAACATCAGCAAGTTGATTTTCAGTAGGGATGTATTGTAAAGATATAGTTCCATTTTGCGCATGATCCCTAATGAAGTGATACCTTATTTCTATATGATTAGTCCTAGAATGCATAACAGGATTATGAGTTATTGCTATGGCACTTGTGTTATCACAGTGAATGGGAATAGATTTGAAATCAAACCCATAGTCAACTAGCTGATTTCTCATCCATAGGATCTGAGCACAGCAGCTGACAACAGCAATGTATTCAGCTTCTGCAGTTGAAGTAGACACTGAGTTTTGATTTTTGCTAAACCAGGACAGAAGTCCGTTTCCTAGCAATTGACAGGTGCCACTAGTATTCTTTCTATCTATTTTGCATCCTGCAAAATCAGCATCTGTGTATCCTGTTAGTTCAAATGAGGATTCCTTGGGGTACCAAAGCCCCAAGTAAGGTGTACCCTTAAGATACTTGAGATACCTGAAGATCCTCTTTACAACAGATAAATGTGACTCTTTAGGATTAGCCTGAAATCTAGCACATATGCATGTTGCAAACATTATGTCTAGTTTACTAGCAGTTAGGTATAAAAGAGAACCTATCATACCTCTGTATTGAGTTATATCAATACTCTTACCCTTTTCATCTTTGTCAAGCTTGGTTGCAGGAGCAATTGGTGTTTTCATGGGAGAGGCTGATTCCATGCCATACTTCTTAAGTAAGTCTTTGATATACTTGGCTTGGTTTATAAAAATTCCTTCATCATTCTTCTTTACTTACAGTCCAAGGAAGAAATTCAGCTCACCCATCATGCTCATTTCAAACTTGCTCTGCATTAGCTTAGAGAATCTCTTGCATAACTTTTCGTTAGTAGAACCAAAAATAATATCATCAACATATATCTGAACTAATAAGACTTTGTCTTTATGCTTTCTAAGAAACATTGTGGTATCTACTCTAATTCTAGTGAACCCATTTTCAATTAAGAAGTTAGTCAGTGTTTCATACCATGCTCTAGGTGCTTGTTTAAGACCATATAAAGATTTATCTAATCTATAGACATAATTGGAAAGAGATGGATTGATGAAACCTGAAGGTTGCTCTACATAGACTTCTTCTTGGAGTTCTCCATTTAGAAATGCACTCTTGACATCCATCTGAAAGACTTTGAACTTCATGTGGGCAGCAAAGGCAAGAAAGATTCTGATGGCTTCTAGTCTGGCAACAGGTGCAAATGTCTCATCGTAGTCGATACCTTCTTCTAGAGAATAGCCCTTTGGCACTAATCTTTCCTTATTTCTGGTTATGACCCCATCTTCATCCATTTTGTTTCTGAAGACCCACTTAGTTCCTATCACAGGATGACTCTTTGGTCTTGGTACCAATCTCCATACTTTGCTTCGTTCAAATTGGTTGAGTTCTTCCTGCATGGCTTCTATCCAACTGGTGTCTTCCATAACATCCTCTATCTTCTTTAGTTCTATTTGTGATAGGAAGCTTAGATAAAATCATTCATTCTGAGTAGCAGCTCTTGTTTTGACTCTAGCACTCGAATCTCCAATGATTAGATCCTGAGTGTGATTTCTGGCCCATCTGTTATTGGTTGGGACATTTGTCCTGATGCCTTCTTTTCTTAAGTCTTCAAGATCTATTTATTTTTCTTGATGTGGAGGTTCACTGTCTTGCATAGATCTCTCTACGATCACATTCTCATGCTCTACGATTTCACTGTCTGGCACTACGCTCGTAGTGTTGAGCTCGACGACTTCATTCGAAATGTCTGCACTATCGGTCGTAGTGTCTTGAGGCACTATTTTGTCTAAGTCAGTTTCATCAAAGATTATGTGTATTGAGACTTCAACATTTAGTGTCTTCTTGTAGAATATTCTGTAAGCCTTACTGTCTGTGGCATATCCAAGAAAGATTCCTTTTTTTCGACTTCAATGAAATATTTGTCGTCATCGCTTTCCATTGTTGAGAATGTAGCATACGTACCGAAAACATGAAAGTACACGACACTTAGCTTCTTCCTTTCCACGGTTAAGTAGAGTGTATCGATGTGACTGCTTCTGCGTGTAGCATGCAAAGGTTGATGACTTCCGTCCGAAGTATTCAGCAGATGTCTTTTGCCGCAAGTAGAGTTCCTCCAGCCTCTATCAAAGTTCTATTCTTTCTTTCAGTTACTCCATTTTGTTGAGGAGTTCGTGGAGCTAAGAAGTTATGACTTATCCCATTGTCTGTGCAGAACTGGTCCATTTCTGAGAAGTCAAATTCTCTGCCGTGATCACTCTTTATGGCCTTTATTTTCTCTCCTTTCTCGTTCATCACCAGTCTGAACATCTTGATTAATTGAGAGCTCGTTTCATCCTTTGAAGTTAGGAAGAATACCCATGTGAATCTGGCTAGAGAGTATCTTTTTCCTCCAAGACTAGTTGTTGGAATTGGCCCAAATAGATCTATGTGAAGCAACTGCAGGGGCTTGTCGATAGAGTTGGCAGTTTTGCTTTTGAATGAGCTTCTAGTTTGCTTTCGAAGCTGACAGGCATTGCATGGACTTTTTTTTCGAAGTTGAACTTTGGTAGGCTAGCTACGAGATGTTTTGATGCCAGTTTGGACATATTCTTGAAGTTTAAGTGAGATAACCGTCTATGCCATAGCCAGCTCATTTCTTTAGATGCTTTTTATAGAAAACATATTGTCTCATCTGAGCTTAGTTGACCAAGATCCACTGTGTAGACATTTCCTTCTCTTGTCCTGGTAAGCTTTACAGCAGATGTCTTCAGATTTCTGACTTGACATTGGTTGTTGAGGAATGTCACTTGATGACCATTGTCGCAGAGTTGACTGATTCTTAAGAAAGTTGTGTTGCAGACCTTCTACATATGCTACCTTGCTGAAAGATACTGCACCATTGCCAGCAGAGCCATATCCTCTTGTCTTGCCCGAGCCGTTGTCTCCAAAGATAACTGAGGGACCCTCCTTTTCTATGTAGTTAGATAAGAGGGCTTTGTTCCTGGTTATGTGCCTTGAGCATCCACTGTCCAGATACCATGTAGTGATCGTGGAGCTCTTTTCCTGTCAAGATATTGAACCTTCATTTTGGTACCCATATTTGCATGGGTCCTTCTTTGTTAGTGCCTTTGGGGACCCAAATCTGTTTAATCTTGGGTCTCACATGCATGGAATTATAATAACACTTGGCAGCCTTGTGACCATATTTATTGCATACAAAACACCTAGTATGATGCATGTCAGTGTGTGTATGATGATTCATCCTCCATTTGGACTTGTGTGGTTCTTTAATTATCCTTCTGTTAAACTGATTCTCATTTTTCCACGTGTCCTTGGATTTCATAAATAGTGATGAGTGTGCCTTACCTCTACTGTACCTTCCAAGTTGATTTGTAGAGTTGGTCTTGCTTGACTCTACGATTCTTCGAGGTTGGTGAGTAGAGGTTAGGTTACTCTTTTCTTTTATGAACCCTAGACTAGCATGAGATCCTTTACTCCTATGAGTAAGAATGGAGTAAGTAGGACAAGGTTGAACTTGTTCTTCCTTTTGTGAGGATTTCACAAAGGTAATGCTTCTACTGAAACTTGTGGCATTACTAGTGCTAGTTTCCTTTGTCTTTTCAACACAAGGCTCTGAGATGGATTCCCCAAAGCCTAGGCCTGTTTTGTCGAATGTGCTTCTCTGACAAGAGAGTAGGCAGTCCATGGATGATGAGGATTTGTTCAATGTAGAGATAGTCTTTTCTAGATCCTCAATTTTAGAGGTTAGATTAGACTCTCTTTGTGCATTGAGTGTGTTTGTCTGTCTTAAGGTCTCATTCTCAGCCTCAAGCTTGGAGAGAAGATTAGTACTTAAAAGGGTTGTTTCAAGCTCTCCTTGTACTTTCTTCTTCTCCTCTTGAAGAAGTGAATGATCCTTAAACAAAACTCTGAACCACTTCATATATTGATGTAGATCAGTGTTTATGCCATGCAGTGCAGTTCTTAAGTCATTTATATCTACATCAGGTGAGTTGAAGTCAAATACTTCATCGAGACTTACATCATGTATGTTGAGGTTTTGTTTGTCCTTTGCATGTTTGGCCATTAGGCACATATTGGCCATTTGTGGTTCTTCTTCATCTCTGGAGTCAGCATTGGAGTCATTATCTGAATCACGCCATGATCCTCCAGCTACCAGGAATTTGTCTCTCTTCTAAGGCCTTTTGTTTCCTTTGTATTCCTTCTTTGCATGTTGTTTCTTCTTTAGTTCTTCTCTTAGAGGTTTGTTGCAGTTGGCAATGAAGTGGCTAGGCTTCTTGCAGTTATAGCATAGATCATTTATTTGCTCTCTCGGCTCATTGTGAATTCTTGACCTTCTTTTGCTCGTGGTTTTCCTTGACGCATGAATCTTCTTAGTCTTTTCACCAGAATAGCAAGGTCTTCATCATCGTCTTCATCATAATCAGAGTCAATCTCAGTGTTAACCTTTGATGCACTTTCAGTTTCCTTGAGAGCAACACTGTGACGCCCCAAAATTAGGTATACATCACCCATCTTGAGTCGCCAGATACATGGTACAGAATTCAAATACAACTTAATAATACAACTGTCATGTACAATACGACAAAACATAAATTGTGAGTTTGAATATAAATATTGTCTACTAGAGAGTATACAAACTCAAAAGGAGTCCTCATTACAATTATTATCACACTATTTCACAGAATAGTGAGGACTACTAATGCACCATCTAGGACCATCACTCTGTTCCCCGACTAGTCCCAGCTACGTTCTCATTTCCTGAAGAGAACAATGAAAGAAAGGGTGAGCTTAACTAGCCCAGTAAGAAATATTATGACTAAGATAATGCAGAATAATTTATCGTTAGCCTTCAACGATTGTTAAAGCGATAAAATATAATAACTATCAAGTTTAACTGCAATTTGAACCAAAGAATCCATTAGAAGAGTCAAGTAGAGAATAAAATCTACTATCTTTTATGATTTAAAAGGTTTTCATCACTTTTATCATTTGGGACTCGATTTTAATAAATAATCCACATCATCGAATCACCCCCCACTTTTCTGACCAAGGATATTCTTTAGTATCACAACCACAATTATCCATCCACTCACGGGCCAAGAATATTTGTGTATTCATTAATGGTCATGATCATTCCAACAACTGTCCATCAATGCACTACGGGCCAATGAGGACTTTTACCACATCATTTGTAACATTACGGTCATGATTACACTAAATAATCCCTGGTCATAATCATACCAAGTCCATCTATGCACTACTGAGAATGAGATGACTTTCAAAAAATATAAATATGAGGATGATGACAATGTATAAGAATTCAATAAAACAAGTTCAAGAATTAATTTGTCCAAGAACCAATAACGTCCAAATTATCAACATGATACTTCTTTGTAGAGTAAAATTCAAGAATGCTCAGAAGAATATTTCCATGAAAAGATGCTGGATGAAGCGCAATTATCAAGGATATTCCACTAATTTCATGGAGTATAGAAGTCAAAACTTTAACCAACTGAGTATAATAAAGAATGGAATAACAAAAGAAATCACCATGCATGCGGTGCTTTTCGCAGATGCAGACAAAGTTATTCAACGAGAATACTAAATAACGGAACTAGGTCAAAGAAATTCGCGACCGACAAGATGTTTCAACAAAATAATAAAGAATGGAATAATAACAGAAATCACCATGCATGCGGTATTTCGCATGTATGTATTATTCCGAGAATACTAATAAGGGCGGAATCGGTCCCACAGTAAAACGCATACCAGACGGGATATTCCAATGTAATAATAATAAAGATGGAACCGGTCCGTAAAACGCATGAGACATGATATTCAACGAGAATAATAAAAAGCGAGAATCGGTCCAGTAAACGCATACGCATAAGAAGATATTCCAACAGAATAGTAAAGACGGAATAATAGAAGAATGTCACCAAGTATAGGGTAGCCCGCGTATACAGGTTATTCCAACAGAATAATAAAGAATGGAATAACATAATTTCTCTTCATGAATACAAAAGAATAACACCCCTTACGAGTACAACAAATAATATTTCCTACCTTAAGAAGAAGAGTACTGGATATATAAGTAGTGAAGTAGAAGAATACTTTCTTCTTTCTCTCTATAGTTTATCTCTCTAGAGTTTCAGTGAATTCATAAGAAAATAATGAAGGAATGAGCTTCTATTTATAGAAAAATGGACTGCATAGTAACTAACTCATGAACGGTCCAGATTGATTTACTTTAATCTAACGGTCCATATTTAAAGTAAAATCTTTTAAATAAAATATAATATATTCTATTTATAATCTAATAAAATGAATAACTTTTATAAAAGATTTTACTATGCAAACACTATGCATAATAAAATATAATATATTTTAATTATTATCTAATAAAAGCGGATAACTTTATAAAAGTATTACATTTTATATAAAAGATTTTATTATGCAAAACACTATCGTACATTATGCAACACTATGCATAATAGAATATAATATATTTTATTTATAGAATAACTTTATAAAAGTATTTTATTTTATATAAAGCATTTTATGTATTATTACATTAATAATACCAACAAAAAGCGAGTGACTTATCATGTAAGCATCAATAATTTCTGAGTATGTAACTACTATGCAACCACGCCAGACATTCTTTTCTTTAACACCGGGTGTTTCAACAATTAATTCAGTAAAACTTCCGCCGTTATTTTCATAAAGTATTTTTGTCATTTTCTCAATCCTACAATAATTACATTGTGGGGTCCACTAATGATTGTCTTGGTTGTACGAATATTCCCACCAATCGATCGGTATTATATAACAACTTGCGTACTTTTGCAAAATTTATAAATATTACCCACAACTATAACATTATATTAATTTCACTCCATAATATTCAAAAATAATATTTATAGAAAATTCATCTTTATTCAAAAGTTGGGGTTTTACAATCTCCCCTTCTTATGAAATTTAAGCCCTCGAAATTAGGGTGCGATACACTGGTATATCGAAGAGGTAAGGATACCTTGATTTCATTTCAGATTCTAATTCCCAAGTCATTTCCTCAACATCGTGGTTTCTCCACAAAACTTTGACTTGAGGTATAACCTTGGAGCATAGAATATGTTCCTTCTTATCTAAGCTTTGAACAGGAACCTCTTCATACGTTAAATCTTCCGCTATTTCGTCCGGTTCTAACTCAATAATGTGGTTCGGGTCTTCCACATATTTACGTAACAAGGATATGTGAAAAACGTTATGAACACGAGACATACTTGGTGGTAAAGCGAGTCTATAGGCCAAAGTTCCTACTCGATCAAGGATTAAAAATGGGCCGATGAATCGATGATTGAGCTTTCCACTCTTTCCAAATCTCGTAACTCCTTTCCATGAAGCAACACGTAACAACATGTGATCTCCTATATCGAATTCCACGTCCTTTCGATGAAGATCAACATAACTCTTTTGTCGATCTTGTGAGGTTTTTATACGTTGTCGGATCGTTTGAATCTTTTCCGTAGTCATACGTACCAACTCCGGTCCCAACAACGTTGCTTCACCCACCTCATCCCAAAGATCTTTCGAGAGCGACACTTTCTTCCATACAACGCTCGAATGGAGCCATGCCAATACTTGTTTGATAACTTTGTTGTTGTAGGAAAACTCCACCAATGGTAAGAACTTGTCCCAACTTCCCTTGAAGTCAAGGACACAGAGTCTTAATAGATCTTCAAGAGTTTGAATCGTCCTCTCTAACTGCCCGTCCGTCTGAGGATGATATGCCAAGCTAAATCGAAAATCCGTGCCCATAGTTTTTTGCAAACTAACCCAAAATCTTGAAGTGAATCTTGGGTCTCGATCAAAAACTATGGATACCGGCATACCATGCAATCTTACAACCTCATTTATGTACATACGAGCAAGACGTTCAAGTGTATAAGTTTCTCGTATCGGTAAGAAATGAGCGGACTTGGTCAATCTATCAATAATGACCCAAATCGCATCTATGCCTTGAGAAACTTTGGGAAGGCCCCAGTAGCGAAATCCATGGTAATGTGCTCCCACTTCCATTCTAGAATTTCAAGTGTTTGCAATGGACCTTTTGGTACTTGATGCTCGCCTTAACTCGTTGACACGTTAGACACCTTGAGATAAACAGCGCTATCTCTCTCTTCATATTGCTCCACCAAAATGTATAACGAATATCATGATACATTTTGGTACACCCAGGATGGATTGCAAACGGTGTGTTATGCGCCTCCATCATGATTTTATACTTTAAATTAGGGTCGTTAGGAACACAAAGTCTGGAGTTGACTCAAAGTATTCCTTCTTCATCGATTCTTGCTTCCGGCATAACACCTTCTTGCACTTTCTTCCTCATACGCATCAGCTCCAGCTCTGTAGCTTGAGTAGCTTTAACTTTATCAATTAAAGTCGGTTCTACTCGTATATTTGCCATCATCACGTGGGTCCCTGGAGTCTTTATCTCTATCTCCATCCTTTGCAAGTCATACAAAATGGGCCTTTGCATTGACAATATTGCACTCGTGCACGCGATATGATCTTACTCAATGCGCCAGCTACCACGTTCGCTTTTCCTAGATGGTATTGGATGGTATGATCATAATCTTTCAACAGTTCAAGCCAACGTCGTTGTCGCATGTTGAGTTCCTTTTGATTGAAGAAATATTTGAGGCTTTTATGATCCCTAAAGATCTCCACTTTCTCCCCATACAAGTAATGCCTCCAAATCTTTAGTGCGAAGACAACAGCTGCCAACTCTAGATCATGAGTAGGATAATTCCTCTCATATTCTTTGAGTTGTCGTGAGGCATAGGCTATGACTTTCCCATGTTGCATGAGAACACATCCTAACCCTTTGCCCGAAACATCACTGTAGATGACAAATCCCTCCGAACCAGATGGTATTGTCAGAACAGGTGCTGAAATGAGTCTCCTCTTGAGTTCTTGAAAACCCTTCTCACATTCCTCGCTCCAACCGAACTTTATATCTTTCCAAATTAGCTGAGTTAGTGGAGTAGCGATTTGAGAAAACCCTTCTACGAATCTCCGATATTAACCAGCTAAGTCGAGAAAGCTACGTACTTCGGTCACTAATTTAGGTTGCTTCCAGCTTTGAATAGCTTCAATCTTTGCTGGGTCAATAGATATTTCATGACTTGATACCACATGCCCAAGGAATGCTACTTTCTCAAGCCAGAACTCGTATTTCTTCAACTTGGCATAAAGCTTGTATTCACGAAGCTTTTGGAGTATCAGCCTCAGGTGTTGCTCATGATCTTCATGGATTTTGGAATAAATAAGGATGTCATCAATAAAGACGACCACAAAGTGATCCAAATATTCTTTGAATACTCGGTTCATCATATTCATGAAGGCAGCAGAAGCATTAGTCAATCCAAAGGACATGACTAGGAATTTATAATGCCGTCTTCGAGAGTTAAAGCCGTCTTTGGAATGTCATCGGTTCTAATCTTTAATTGGCGATATCCTAACGAAGATCAATCTTTGAAAAGAATTTGGCTCCTTGCAACTGGTCAAACAGGTCATCAATACGTGGAAATGGGTACCTATTTTTGATGGTGACATGATTCAACTCCCGATAATCAATACAAAGTCGCATACTCCCATCTTTCTTTTTCACGAATAAAACAGGAGCACCCCAAGGAGAAGTACTAGGATGAATGAAACCGATGTCTAACAATTCCTGTAGTTGGGTCTTTAACTCCTGAAGTTTAATACGAGCCATTCGATATGGGGCTTTGGAAATAGGTTTTGTGCCAAGTTCAAGATCGATACAAATTTCAATTTCACGCTCTGGGGGTAGGCCAGGAAGTTCTTTAGGGAATACGTCAGGAAATTCATTAACAATAGAAATATCATTCAAAACTGACGTATTTTTGTTTAGATCCGTGACATGAGCTAAGAAGCTTGACATCCGTTTTTTAATAAATGAATAACTTTATGGCTTGATATGACAGTGATTGGTTTTAATGGTTTGGTGGCTTGAATTCGCATAACAGATTGGTTAGGAATATGAAAGCTAACAACCTTACGAAAATAATCAATTTTTGCATGATGAGTAGTTAACCAATCAATCCCTAGCATTACGTCAAATGTAAGTATTTTTAATGAAATAAGATCGACAGGTAATGTGAGGGTACCGATTTGAACCAAACAAGACTTATAAACAGTGGATGTAATGAAGGTTTCTCCCAACGGAGTTTCTATATATAAGTTAAAGTCTAATTTCTCCGGAGTCAAATTTAATCGTTGAGCGCAAGTAGGAGAAATAAAAGAATTGGTAGAACTGGTATCAAATAAGGTATAGACTTCGCTAGAGTTTATGATAAGCTTACCCGTGATGACCTCATTCGGGTTCCTTGCTTTCTGGGAGATAACAACAAACGCTCTCCCTTGTACTACCGACTTTGACTTTTCTGGGACAGCCTTTGATGTATCCATCCTGGCTGAACTTATCTTCGGTGAACGATAAAATCGGGCTAGGTGACCTTCTCTTCCACAATTATAACATGCTTTGGACGACATCGCATAGTTTGGACTGATGTGTCCCTCCCCTCTGCATTTGAAGCATATGATAGGTGGTCGTTCTCCTTCCTTAGCAACGGGTGCTGGTGCTGACGTCCTTCCATCATTGTTGAATCTCATTTTCTTGAAATGTTCATTTTTACTGTCTTGGCCATGATTACCACCGAAGTGGTTACCATTTCTAGCATGTTGATTCCCTCCACGTTTGTTGTCACCGTTTTGATGACTGATACCACTGGTATTTTCATGTTGCCGGCTGCTTTCTCTTGGTTGCATTGACTCGTTACCACGCTCTAATAACTGAGCCCTATTTACAACATCTGAGTACAAACACAGTTTCTGAGAAATAAGATATTGACGTATCTCCGGTTTAAAACCTCTTAAAAACATTCGCATCATTCGCTCCTCATTATCGGCCAAATGGGATGCAAACCGAGATAACTCCGCAAATTTAGCCTCGTATTGCGACACGGTCATATTGTTTTGTTCCAATTTGATAAACTCCACTTTTTTCATGTGACGAATACTGTCAGGAAAGTACTTGTCGTTGAATAGCTCTTGTAACTTCTCCCAAGACATCTTGAGTGCGTCAGGTTGGGTACATTTTACAGATTCCCACTAGTAATCTGCCTCTTCACGCAATATGAAGGCGGCGAAGGGAATCTTTTGCTCCTCGGAGCATCCCAAGACATCAAATATCTTGGTGATCTGCTTTATCCATGCTTCCGCCTTATGTGGTTTTGGCTCTCCAAAAAACTCTGGTGGTCCCAGCTCCTTGAATCATTTAGCGGTGGCCGTCAAAGAGAGTTTCAAGTGTTTCCACCTATATTTTGACAGAGCCGCTCTACTTTGATGTTGCATGAATTGCATAAAGCCTCTAAACAATCCATCATTCATCATTAGGTCTGTGTTGTTATTTGCATGAGGATTGTCGCCTTCCTAATGCACATTATCCCGATTATTTGTAACACCTCCATACCTATACTCCCGTGGTATCCGGTATGGTGTTTATAGAGAATTAACATAATGCATTTAAATCTATACACCCATGGTATCTGATTCAAAATATTACATTAGATAGAGGGACTATCAAATATAATTCCCATAGATTCAAGATTCACAGTATCCCATAACAGATGGTAATTCCCAAGAGAAATATTACTGTGTTTGGATACCCTCACTTGAATATATGAACTGTATCTGTGACTAGAGTCTATCTATCCGAAATTCAGAGTATCAGTAATAATATGAACAGTCCATATTACCAATATCCTTACGCAGATGTATAGTCTATGTCATACGATTACATACTATCGTATCGATAGTAACTATCTATCTGAAATTCAGAGTATTAATAACAACATGAACAGTCCATGCTATTAACACCCTCACTCAGATAAATAGTTCCCAAGGATCTCAACTAGAATAGAAGACATCTTACTTTACATTTATATATGTAAGAAAACACGGTTGCGGAAATAAAAGATGTTATATATATCATAATATTATGATTCAATTACAAAATTCTCATAACGAGTTATTATTACAAGGTATTCATACATACAAGAATATAATCTAATCTATGTAGGGACGCTTCCCTTTATCTACTCTAGATGTTCCAGGATTATCATCTAAAACTGCAAAGGGAATAATTTGCAAGGGTGAGCTATGACATGCTCATCAAGTTGTATATTTATAACAATATAGGATTTGAAGAATTATAACAATTTAAATTTTGAATGATAGTTGTTACCATTTCTGGATTTCTAATTCCAACTAGTTCTGGAATTTTTATCAATTATGTCAGTCACAAAGACTTAGAAATTCTGTTCAGATATGAGATAGGGGATCAGCCTATTCAACATCCTAGGAGTATGCATATCACCTACCGTGCTCAATTACACTTATAATTTACTGTCAATATATTCATTGACTAGACTTTGCTACCTTACGGGATACTCAATTTCAGTATACGATTGCCTTACCAAAACAATTTGGCTCGACACAACAGTTTATGCTCAATAAACAATATCATATGAATAAATAATTCATTTCTTAGTCATACTGGAACTATAGCAATAACTTTTCAATAATAGGTAATTCAACATAAGTGTATTATATCAACCGTATAGCAAGATAGAATCTTGTTCAGCGAATAAACAGGGTTGATAAATTTTGCATAAGTAATAAATTGGGTATAGAAAACTTGCCAGAGCGTAGATCAGTCAAATTATACAATTCGAACGCTATTAAGTACCTATGACGTTCAAGGATATAAATCTAACACGTTAGTATTGATAACAATACTCAAATAAAACATTTATTTAATACTGGGTTAGATTTAATAGGGTTTGACTTTTAATACCTTTGATAAATGAACTAAATTTTATTTATAAAATTTGGTTATATTTTTAAATAATTTAATTATCCTTATAATATATTTTAGAAGGTTTAAAGTATTTTTAAAATATTTATTTATCCTTTAAATAATTTTTAAACCATTTATTTCTATTTATAAGTAATTTATATTTACAAAAATTTATAAAAAACATTATTTAATATTATTAAATAATTTATAATCATTTATTATGATTTTTATTTCAATAATAATATTTTTACTTAATTATTTAGTATTTAAAAGTAATTATTCTAATTACTTTATTAATAAGTTAATTATAAATAACATCTAAATAAAATAAAATAATTATTTCATTTTTATAGAAATGTCGTAAATAATTTATAATAATTTAATATAATTTTTAAAAGCTGTTTTTATTAATTATTTCTAATTTTTATAATTTATTTCTAAAATTTAATTTCGTAAATCATAAAGCTCTACATGTGGATGTAAAGTGTCATTAGAGGTGTTCTTGAGTTTCAGGCGTACTGTTGCTCGTGGTCCCGTTGGCTAGTTTGACCATTAAATAACTCGGTTTTGGTAATGATTTTCGGTCAGAGCAAGTATTGGTGTTGTAGTACTCATGTAATAGTACAAGATCAAGCAATAAGCAGGCTTTAATTTACATCTTACAAGAAATTATAAAGATTCAATGTTAGTGTCAGAACTGTTCTTGGGTTTCTAGGTAACCCAGAACAGTGGTCAAGGCCGGTCAACGGTTTTGCGGCTTGAATAACTTTGATTCGGTGTATTAGATGTATGTTTTGTTTGTTGTAACATATAGTCTATATACCAGGGTACATATATATAACATTAACATGAACAAATCGTAATTCTAAGATCTCTATTTATGATGGTCAAAGTACAGCTAACAACTGTTCTTCGTGTTCATCACTTTTCTGGAAAACCTAGAAAACTTGGTCATGCTCGGTCAACTACTTTTGACCAATAATTTCGGTAATCCTATGAGTTGTTTGTTCGATTGAAGATCATAGATATGTAGTATGTATACCGAGTACTAATTTATAACAAAAACATAAACAATTAACAATCGGAAGATGATTGTGTCTGGCCAAAGTAGCGGGTTCAATGTTTTTGAGCTTTCTGGGCAACCCAGAAAACCAACTTCCGTGAACGGTCAACCTACTTTGACTGATTATATCTTGGAATCTATGGTTCATCTGAACCTATTTTCTTTTCCAGATTAAAGACCTACTTACAAGCTACAAATATCAATCGATTAACAGACCAAAACATAAACACATATGAATCGAAAAGCCCTGACATTCGGCTGTCAGACCAGTTTTTTTCAAAATTCCTAGATTTCATAAAACTCTTAATTAAGGCATCTAGATGTTATGAAAACGTGTTCTACCATTCTAGCATACTTTCTAACATCCTAATACAATATTCTAAACATCTAAACAACAAATCTAACATAAGATCAAAGAGAAATTTATGAACTAGGGTTTGCACCTTTTCTTGAGAAATTTATGATTCTAGCTTTTGATCTTGTTGCTGATAACACCTAGGCTTGATATGGTAGGTTTATAAGTGTATCTAGGCTTTGATAATTCGTGGGTTTGCTCAGCCCTAAGGTTCCTATTTATAGAATTTTCCAACTTGGCTTTTTAGTCATTTTTTTCACCTACTTGCCTCTATAAAGATCTGATCTATGACTCTTCTGATGCTTTGGAGTTTGGAAGCATGTCATGTGATGTTTTGAAACTTGTAATGGTGACTCCCAACCTACTTGTGAGCTAGTTGATTAAGTTAGTAGCTTAATTAAGCTTAAATCTTCACTAATCTTGATTAGGGTTTTGTTTCTAATGATTAGGAATGTTAAGTAATGTTAATTAGTACCTAATAGAAGTTTACTAACCATGATTAAGTGTTAACATAAGTTAATTAGAGTTAAATTAGCTAATTAGGCTTTATTAGGGTTAGGGTTTTGCTAATTAGGGTTTACTCACTAATCCTAACAAACACGACAAAGCGTTTTGTCAGTGTAAGCACGATAAAGCAACTTGTCAAAATAATTTTACCGAAAAGTCTAATTATGGAAAAAAAAAATTAAGCACGAGGTGTCAAGCACGACGTTTTTCGGATAAAAATTTATTCGGTCAATATTGTCAAACCAAGCATATAATAACACGTAACACATTCAGAACAGAGAAATTTTATTTTATATAACGGGATTTATACATACGAGTCTTATTAGGGTTTTTGGTTTTTACATTCACCCCCACTAATAAGAATTTCGTCCTCGAAATTACAGTACATGTTAAGTAAAAAGATGAGGATAATTCTCGTGCATTTTATCTTCAAGCTCCCATATCGCTTCTTCAACGTTCTGATTTCTCCATATTACTCATAATTTATAACGTGTTTATAATCAGGTTTGTATGGTCATAAAACGGACACATGAAACACATTATGAATATGGTTTAACTCAGGTGGTAGTGTTATTTCATAAGCAACTTCACCAATTCTTCTCAAAATTTCAAAAGGTCCAATGAACCTCGGACTTAGTTTTCCCGTCTTGCCAAAATATATCTTGCCCTTCCAAGGAGATACTTTCAAGAATACATGGCTTCCTACGCTAAAATTTCGTTGTTGACGATGTGGATCAGCGTATTTTCTTTGTCGATCTTGAGATGCTTGCAATCGTTGACGTATGATTCTGATAGTTTCAGTGGTTTGTTGAATTATTTCAGGTCCTAACATTTGTCTTTCCCCGACTTCATCCCAACACATAGGCGTTCTACATTTTCTTCCATATAAGGCTTCATAGGGTGGCATACCTATGCTAGCATGATAACTATTGTTGTAGGCGAATTCGACTAAAGGTAACTGATCTTCCCAACTTCCTTTGAAGTCTATGACACATGTTCTCAACATATCCTCTAATGTTTGTATGGTTCTCTCACTCTGTCCATCAGTTCGAGGATGATAAGCTGTACTTAGTCTTAACTGTGTTCCTAAATTTTTCTGAAGACTCTTCCAGAAATTTGAAGTAAAACGTGGATCTTGGTCTGATACTATGGAAACAGGTACTCCATGCCTAGAGATAATTTCATGAATATATAATTTGGCAAGGTGATCTAGGTTATGAGTAATTTTAATAGGTAAAAAATGAGCGGATTTAGTTAAACGGTCAACTATTACCCAAATGGCATTATGGCCTTTTTGTGTAGTTGGAAGGCCCACTACAAAGTCCATGGTTATATGTTCCCACTTTCACTCAGGAATTGGTAAGGGTTGAAGTAAACCACTTGGCTTCTGATGTTCTGCCTTAACCCTTTGACACGTGAGACATTTACTTACCCATTCAGCTATTTCCCTTTTCATATTCGACCACCAAAAGTGTCGACTCAAATCTTTGAACATTTTAGTACTGCCAGGGTGTATGGCAAATTTAGAATTATGTGCTTCGTTCAAAATTTCATCTTTTAAAGCTTGATCTAATGGAATCCAGATTCTATTTTCATATCTTATTATTCCATCCGTATCTATTCGAAATTTATTATACTTATCATGTGTGGAGTTAGATTTAAGCTTCTGACACTCTTCATCCTTCTCTTGTATCTCTTTAATTTTATCGAGCAGAGATGAAACTCCTTCTAAAATATATAATTTTTGGGTAGAGGTAGTTGGACATTCCCCTCAATTTTTAACTTTTCAAAGTCTTTTATTAACCTATCATTGGTGGTTAATACATTCAATTTTTCTTGATTCTTTCTACTTAACGCATCAGCTACAACATTTGCTTTGCCGAGATGATATAAGATTTCACAGTCAAAATCCTTTATCATTTCTAACCATCGCCTCTGTCTTAAATTTAATTCCCGTTGTGTAAAAATATAATCCAGACTTTTATGATCTGTATATATCTCACACTTCTCCCCGTATAAGTAATGTCTCCAAATTTTTAGAGCAAAAACTACTGCGGCTAACTCTAAATCATGAGTAGGATATCTCTTCTCATAATCTTTGAGTTGTCGTGAAGCGTAAGCTATCACTTTTGTGACGCCCCCAAAATAGGTATACAACACCCATTCTGAGTCGTCAAAATACATGGTACAGAAACAACTACAACTTTATTAATACAACATAAAAACTGTGAGTTTAAATACAAATATTGTCATCTAGACAATATCCACACTCAAATAAGTCCTCATTACAATTATTAATACACTATTCTACAGAATAGTGAGGACTACTAGAACCATCATTCCACACCCCGACTAGTACTCGCAACATTCTTGCCTCCTGAGAAGAAAAATGGAACAACAAGGAAAAGAGTGAGCTCAACTAGCCCAGTAAAGAACATTATGACTAAGATAACATAGAACAAATTATCGTTAGTCTTCAACAGGGAAAAATTTGATAGAATACAATAGACAACCAGTTTTAAATCAATCCTCACAGCGGAAATAATAATTCATTAGAAGAGTTAAGTAGAGAATGCAAACTACTATCTTCTATATATGAATTTAAAAGTTCGTCGTCGATATTTTATCCCTGTAACATCAATCAATATATATATCTGGAATTAAGTATTCATCTTTGCACTACAGGCCAAAGATATTCACCAGTTGGTCATGTTCATTTAAACACCTGTTCATCTTTGCACTACGGGCCAAAGATATTCATAAGAAATTATTAATCTTTGCACTACAGGCCAAAGATATTCAATTATATCATCATTTAGGACGGAGGATGATGAAAAATATTTTAAATAAAACGAATCCAGTGAAACAAAAGAATAAATATTAAGGATTCGTATTTCAGCTATTTCATGTCCAAAAATACCTTATAAATAATCATAGTGGAGTAAAATTCAAGAATGATCAAAACATGGATAGAATCAAAGCTAGTATCCATAATAGATATTTTGGATGAAAAACGAAAAATTTAATTTTTCTGTGAATAGTGCCGTATACGTGAATAGTAACTCCGACACCAAAAGATAGAAATTTCACAAAAAACATCATTATGCTTTGTGAATAGTACTTGTGAATAGTAACTCATGAATAGTAACCCTGACATGAAAAAGTTCCAAATTTGATAAAAAGTTCCAACCAATAATTCAGCATAATGATATTGAAGAAATAATATCATTTGAGAAGAAAATAACATCCCTTACCTTAGCTAGAATAGTACTTCTGGTTGGAATACTGGATATAGTGCTGAAAGAACTTGCACCGTATAACAATACTCAAAGTACTAAAATACTAACAAAAATAAGCTCGATATATAGAGAGAGAAAGAGAGAGAAATCTGTAGTTTCTGGTGTGATTTTCAATTCTACCCTAAGCACCCTATTTATAGGAAAATACTTAGAACACCAAAATAGAAAATTTAATATAATATTAATATATTAAAATTAAATTCCTACGCCAACCTTAGAAAATCTGAAATCAGCCCATTCAACAAACATGTGGAACACACCATAATGAAAAAAATGTTTTTGTTATTTAAAGTATTTTAAACTTCCAAAAATTAATTATTTCGGAACTCCGGAACTTTAATAATTCACAATAAATAGCCCGGTTATCAGAAAACTTGAATCTCACAAATTTTTATAGGAAATTCAATTCTCTACAACTTTGCAGAAGAAAGTTTTTCCAAATTCCAAACAGAAATTGACCGAAATCCACAAACGGGCGATTTTACAAGCTATAATCAAATTTCAGTCAAGAAATGGGGTCCACCGACACACAAAACATGTGTTAAACAACTTTTGCAACAAAAATACTCTTCCTCCTCATATACTCATATATCCCACATTCATACGTAACAATCAATAATTGGTGCAATACCGTGTGCTACTGTGCAACAATGCGTATTACTATGTTTTAACCACCGGGTATTCCAACAGTTTTAACGGTAATAACTACGCCGTTATTTATAAACAACTTATACTTGTCATTTTCTTCAGCCAATCGCTTTCCGTTATGGGGCCCATAAAAGATTGCAAGGCTCATCGCATTTAATATTCCCCAAACAACAAGAATATTCCACGACCAAACGAATATTCCCCGACAAAAATGAATATTTTATAACCACCTGCTTATTTAAAATATTTGCGTATTTTACCCATAACTAACCACATTAATCAAATCAACCCTTACTATTTCAAAATAATAAATAGAGGAAAATAAATTTCATTTATTAATAATTTGGGGTCTTACAACCTCCCCTCCTTATGAAATTTCATCCTCGAAATTGACGTACGTACCTGGTGTTTCGAAAAGATGAGGATACCTTGCTTTCATTTCAGTTTCCAACTCCCAGGTCATTTCCTCAATAGCATGGTTTCTCCACAAAATTTTAACTTGTGGTATGACCTTTGTGCGTAGGACATGCTCCTTCCTATCCAAGATCTTGACAGATACCTCTTCATACGTTAAGTCTTCGGCTATCTCGTCCGGTTCTAACTCAATAACATGGTTCAGGTCTTTCACATATTTTCGAAGCACGGATACGTGAAAAACATTATGAACACGAGACATACTTGGAGGTAACGCGAGTCTATAGGCCACATAAATTGTGGATTGAGCTTTCCTCTCTTCCCAAATCTTGTAACTCCTTTCCATGGAGCAACACGCAATAATACGTGATCCCCAATACTAAATTCCATGTCCTTTCGATGAAGATCCGCATAACTCTTTTGTCGATCCTGTGCCGTTTGTATACGTTGTCGAATCATTTGGATCTTTTCTGTAGTCATTCGTACCAACTCTGGTCCCAACAACTTTTCTTCTCCCACCTCATCCCAGCATATTGGAGAGCGACGCTTTCGTCCATACAATGCTTCAAATTGAGCCACACCTATACTTGCCTGATAACTGTTGTTGTAGGAGAATTCCACCAATGGTAAATACTTATCCCAACTCCCTTTGAAGTCTAGGACACGGAGTCTTAATAGATCTTCCAGAGTTTGAATAGTCCTCTCTGATTGTCCGTCCGTTTGAGGATGGTATGCCGAACTAAATCGTAAATCCGTCCCCATAGCTTTTTGCAAGCTAACCCAAAATCTTGAAGTGAATCTTGGGTCACGATCCAAAACTATTGATACTGGCATGCCATGCAACCTCATAATCTCATTCACGTACATACTAGCAAGACGTTCAAGAGAATAAGTCTCCCGTATTGGTAAGAAATGAGCAGACTTGGTTAATCTATCAACAATAACCCAAATAGCATTTATGCCTTGAGAAACCATGGGAAGACCCGTAACGAAATCCATGGTAATATGTTCCCACTTCCATTTCGGAATCTCAAGTGTTTGCAATGGACCCTTTGGCACTTGATGCTCCGCCTTTACACGTTGACCAGTTAAACACCTTGAGATAAACTTTTAAATCTCTCTCTTCATATTGTTGTTCCACCAAAATGTATGTCGAAGATCATGATACATTTTGGTACTCCCAGGATGGATTGCAAAAGGTGTGTTGTGTGCCTCCATCATGATTCTATGCTTCAAGTCAGAATCGTTAGGAACACAAAGTCTAGAGTGGACTCGAAGTATTCCTTCTTCATCGATTCTTGCTTCTGGAATAGCACCTTCTTGTACTTTCTTCTTCATACGCATCAGCTCCGGGTCTGTGGCTTGAGCAACTTTAACTTTTTCGATTAAAGTCGGTTATATGCGTATATTTGACATCATCTCACTCGTTCATGCATATGATCTTCTACTCAACGCGTCAGCTACCATGTTTTCTTTTTCAAGATGGTATTGAATAGTGTGGTCGTAATCTTTCAACAGCTCGAGCCAACGTCGTTGCCGCATGTTGAGTTCTTTTTGAGTGAAGAAATATTTGAGGCTTTTATGGTCTGAATATATCTCCACTTTCTCCCATATAGATAGAGCCTCCGGATCTTTAAATAAAAAAATCTACGCTAACTCTAGATCATGAGTAGGATAATTCCTCTCATATTCTTTAAGTTGTCGCGAGGCATAGGCTATGACTTTCCCACGTTGCATGAGAACACACCCTAACCCTTTGCCTGAAGCATCGCTGTAGATAACAAATCCATCTGAACCATATGGTATTATCAAAACAGGTGCCGAAATGAGTCTCCTCTTGAGATCTTGGAAACTCTTCTCGCATTCCTCGCTCCATACTTAATTTTGTATCTTTACTGGTCAATTTGAGTTAACGAAGTAGCGATTCGTGAAAATCCTTCCATGAATCTTCGATAATAACAAATTTAAGCCCGTAAAGCTACGACTTGATACCACCATCTTCGGTTGTTCCCAACTTTGTATTGCTTCAATCTTCGCCGGGTCAACAGACACTCCATGTTTTGACACCATGTGCCCAAGGAATGCTACTTCCTCATGCCAGAACTCGCATTTCTTCACGAAGCCTTTGCAGTACCAGCTTCAAATGGCGCTCATGATCTTCACGGCTTTTGGAATAGATGAGGATGTCATCAATAAAGACAACAACGAACTGATCCAAATATTCCTTGAATACTCGGTTCATTATATCCATAAAAGCAGCGGGAGCATTAGTCAATCCAAAAGACATGACTAAGAATTCATAATGCCCGTCCCGAGTTCTGAAAGCAGTCTTTGAAATATCCTCAGTTTTAACCTTCAGCTGATGATGTCCAGAACGAAGATCGATTTTTGAAAAGAATTGTGCTCCTTGAAACTGGTCAAACAGGTCATCAATACGATGTAGCGGATACCTATTCTTAATAGTGACATGGTTTAATTCCCGGTAGTCGATACAAAGTCGCATACTCCCGTCTTTTCTTCTTTACGAATAAAATAGGAGCACCCCAAGGAGATGTACTAGGATTAATGAAACCGATATCCAACAACTCCTCTAGTTGGACCTTTAACTCCTGAAGTTCAATAGGAGCCATTCGATATGGGGTTTTAGAAATGGGCTTTGTACCAGGTTCAAGGTCAATAAAGAATTCAACTTCACGTTCTCGGGGTAGACCGGGAAGTTCTTAAGGAAATACGTCAGGAAAGTCAATAACAATAGGAATATTATTCAAATCTTACGTGTCTTTATTCAAATCCATAACACGGGCTAAGAAAGCTTGACATCCATTTTTCAATAAACGAATAACTTTATGACTTGATATGACAGTGATTGATTTTAATGGTTTAGTTGCTTGAATTGAACCAACAGGTTGATTAGGAATATGAAAACTAACAACCTTACGAAAATAATCAATTTTGGCATGATGAGTAGTTAACCAATCAATCCCTAAAATCACATCAAAAGAAAGTATCTTTAAAGAGATAAGGTCAACGGGTAATGTGATGGTGCCAACTTGGATCAAACAAGATTTATAAACAGTGGATGTGATGAAAGTTTATCCTAACGCAGTTTCAATAGATAGGTCAAAGTCTAATTTCTCCAGAGTCAATTTTAAACGTTGAGCACAAGCAGGAGAGATAAATGAATGGGTAGCACTGATATCAAGTAATGTATAAACTTCTCATGAATTTATGATTAGCTTACCCGTGATCACCTCGTTTGGGTTCCTCGCATGTTGACCAGTCACGACAAACGCTTTTCCAGGAACCATTGAATTTGACTTTTCTGGGACTGCCTTTTGAGTCACCATCCCCGCTGGACTAGGTTTCGTTACAGTGCAATCTCGAGCGATATGTCCTTCCTTTCCACAGTTATAACATACTTTAAACTGTTGTGGGCAGTTTTGGTTGATATATCCTTCTTTTTCGCACTTATAGCATATGACCGGTGGTCGTTCTCCTCCCTTGGAACCAGCTAGTGCTGACGTCTTCACATTATCATTGTTGAATCTCCTCTTTTTAAAATCTTCCCCCGAGTCGCTTCTTCTATTTTCATGGCCACGATTACCACCAGAGTGGTTACCGCTTTTGTCTGAATGTTTTCCTCCCCGCTAGTTTTCATTACTCCAATGACTGCTGCCACCGGTATGACCCTGGTTGCGGTCCCTTGATTGAATATACTCGCTATCTCGCTCTAATAATTGAGCCCTGTTGACAACATCTGAATATAAAACAAATTTATGAGAGATAAGATATTTAGAATCTCGGTTTTAAACCTCTCGTAAACATCCTCGTCATTCGTTCGTCATTCTCTACCAAATGAGGTGCAAACTCGATAACTCTGCGAACTTCGACTCATATTGGGACACCATGTTGTTTTGTTTTGTTCTAATAAATAAACCTCCTTCATATGGCGAATACTTTCAGGAAAGTATTTTTCGTTGAAAAGTTTCTGAAACGTTTCCCAAGACATGCTAAGTGAGGCAGACTGGGTCCGTTTCACAGACTCTCACCAGTAGTTTGCCTCGCCACGGAACATAAAGGTGGCGAATGGAACCTTCTGTTCCTCCGTGCATCCCAAGACATCGAATATCTTGGTAATTTGCTTGCCCATGTTTCTGCCATGATCGGATCTGGCTTTCCCTTAAATTCTGGTGGTCCCAACTCTTTGAACTGCTTGGCCGTGACAAGCCGTGCGTTGCTATCATTTCCACTTGTGTTCTGTACACGAGTCTCCCTCGTCTGGTTTTGCATGAACTACAAAAAGCTCCTAAACATCCCGTCGTTCATCGTCTGCTCAGTGGTATTATTTACAGGAGGAATATTGTCTTCCTATTGCACGTTCCCCTGGGTGGTGATTAAAGGTGTTTCCATGGTCTCATTTACTCCACCGTTAATATTCTCAGCTGCCATTCTTAAATGCTGCCATAAAACAAGGGTTAATTAAACAAATTAACATATCACATATTAACCATATACTTCAACTGACCAACAAATAAGCTTAGGTATGACACACTAGCGAAGGATTACTCGTCTCTCCCCTCCTAGTACTATTCCCCGATCTCCGCCAGAGACCATATCCCTAAGCTCTGATACCAACTGTGACGCCCCCAAAATAGGTATACAACACCCATTCTGAGTCGTCAAAATACATGGTACAGAAATAACTACAACTTTATTAATACAACATAAAAACTGTGAGTTTAAATACAAATATTATCATCTAGACAATATCCACACTCAAATAAGTCCTCATTACAATTATTAATATACTATTCTACAGAATAGTGAGGACTACTAGAACCACTTCTAGAACCATCATTCCACACCCTGACTAGTACTCGTTACATTCTCGCCTCCTGAGAAGAAAAATGGAACAAGGAAAAGGGTGAGCTCAACTAGCCCAGTAAAGAACATTATGACTAAGATAACATAGAACAAATTATCGTTAGTCTTCAACAGGGAAAAATCTAATAGAATACAATAGACAACCAATTTTAAATCAATCCTCGCAGCGGAATAATAATTCATTAGAAGAGTTAAGTAGAGAATGCAAACTACTATCTTCTATATATTAATTTAAAAGTTCGTCGTCGATATTTTATCCCTGTAACATCAATCAATATATATCTGGAATTAAGTATTCATCTTTTCACTACAGGCCAAAGATATTCACCAGTTGGTCATGTTCATCTAAACACCTGTTCATCTTTGCACTACGGGCCAAAGATATTCATCAGAGATCATTAATCTTTGCACTACAGGCCAAAGATATTCAATTATATCATTATTTAGGACGGAGGATGATGAAAAATATTTTAAATAAAACGAATCCAGTGAAACAAAAGAATAAATATTAAGGATTCGTATTTCAGCTATTTCATGTCCAAAAATACCTCATAAATAATCATAGTGGAGTAAAATTCAAGAATGATCAAAACATGGATACAATCAAAGCTAGTATCCATAATAGATATTTTGGACGAAAAACGAAAATTTAATTTTTCTGTGAATAGTGCCGTATTCGTGAATAGTGCCGTATACGTGAATAGTAACTCCGACACCAAAAGATAGAAATTTCACAAAAAACATCATTATGCTTCGTGAATAGTACTCGTGAATAGTAACTCGTGAATAGTAACTCAGGAATAATAACTCGTGATTAGTAACTCATGAATAGTAACTCATGAATAGTAACCCCGACATGAAAAAGTTCCAAATTTGATAAAAAGTTCCAACCAATATTTCAGCATAATGATATTGAAGAAATAATATCATTTGAGAAGAAAATAACATCCCTTACCTTAGCTAGAATAGTACTTCTGGTTGGAATACTGGATATAGTGCTGAAAGAACTTGCACCGTATAACAATACTCAAAGTACTAAAATACTAACAAAAATACGCTCGATATATAGAGAGAGAAAGAGAGAGAAATCTGTAGTTTCTGGTGTGATTTTCAATTCTAACATAAGCACCCTATTTATAGGAAAATGATTAGAACACCAAAGTAGAAAATTTAATATAATATTAATATATTAAAATTAAATTCCTACGCCAACCTTAGAAAATCTGAAATCAGCCCATTCAACAAACATGTGGAACATACCATAATGAAAAAAACGTTTTTGTTATTTAAAGTATTTTAAACTTCCAAAAATTAATTATTTCGAAACTCCGGAACTTCAATAATTCACAATAAATAGCCCTTTTATTAGAAAATTCGAATCTCGCGATTTTTATAGAAAATTCGATTCTCTACAACTTTACAGAAGAAAGTTTTTCCAAATTCCAAAAAAAATTGACCGAAATCCACAAACGGGCGATTTTACGGGCTATAATCAAATTTCAGTCAAGAATCGGGGTCCACCGACACACAAAACATGTGTTAAACAACTTTTGCAACAAAAATACTCTTCCTCCTCCTATACTCATATATCCCACATTCATTGTAAAAATATCATCATTATCATATTATAATAATATAATAAAATATTATTTTATCAGAAAAAAGATAAAATATCGATTTTCAAAAATTGTCACTTTAAAAATTTTCTCCATCTATATCCACATAAAATCAATATTTTCCTCATCATATAAATCAATAATTAATTATTCACAAATAATATTATGAGAATCACAAGATTGCAACTGTGCCGGTAGTTCCTGAGAAAGAGGGGCTTTCAATAAGAATTTTCTCTCACTTGGTGCGCGCAATTAGGTGACTAAACCTCTCCTTGACATGTAACTTTCTAGACATTGCCAATAATGTTTTCTAATAATATTATTCAGATAATATGAATTATTGCTTCGATAATGGAAAATACGTGTAGTGACAATTATTGAAACAACAAAGAATATAAAATATCAACGCAACAATTATTGAATCAATAAAATAAAATTTCGAACGGTAACTCATCGTAACAATTATTGAGTAGTGCCTTCTCACGTAACAATCAATAATTGGTGCAATATCGTGTCTTCTTGCGGCAACAACGCCAGACATCGTGTTTTAACCACCGTGTATTCCAACGATTGTTAATTGGTAATAACTACGCCGTTATTTATAAACAACTTATACTTGTCGTTTTCTTCATCCAATCGCTTTTTTAGTTATGGGGCCCACAAAAGATCATTGCGTCAGTATGAATATTCCCCGACAAAAAAAAATATTCCACTACCAAACGAATATTCCCAAACAAAAATGAATATTTTATAACCACCTGCTTATTTAAAATATTTGCACATTTTACCCATAACTAACCACATTAATCAAATCAACCCTTACTATTTCAAAATAATAAATAGAGGAAAATAAATTTCATTTATTAATAATTTGGGGTCTTACAACTTTCTCATGTTGCATCAACACACACCCTAATCCTCTGTGTGATGCGTCACTATATACTACAAGGCCTCTCAGATCATCCGGTAAGGATAACTTGGAGCCATGCTCATCGCTTCTTCAACTCTTGAAGCTTTCCTCACATTTATCCGTCCGGACATATTTCACCGCTCTTCGAGTTAAATTGGTTAATGGGGTTGCTATTTTTGAAAAATCTTTTATAAACCGTCGGTAATAACCCGCTAAACCGAGAAAACTTCGTTATACATTTGAGTTGTTGGTTGTTCCCGATTCACAACCATTTCGATCTTAGTTGTATCTACAGATATTCCATCTTTGTCAATTACATGACCTAAAAATTGAACTCTCTTCAACCAGAATTCACACTTGGAAAACTTTGCATAAAGTTGTTCCTTTCGTAATATCTCCAATACGACTCTCAAGTGTTCAATATGCTCTTTCCGTGTTCTCGAGTATACCAGAATATCGTCAATAAACACTACAACAAATTTGTCCAAGCATGGTTTAAATACTCGATTCATTAAATCAATAAATGCTGTCGGTGCATTTGTTAATCCAAAAGACATTACAAGAAATTCATAATGTCCATAGCGTGTCCTAAATGCTGTTTTCGGTACATCCTCCTTTCTTACCTTTAATTGATGATAACCTGTTCTAAGGTCAATTTTTGAAAAATGTTCCATCCCCTTTAATTGGTCAAACAAATCATCAATCCTTGGCAAAGGATATTTATTTTTAATAGTTAACTTATTTAGCTCCCTATAATCTATACAAAGTCTCATAGTTCCATCCTTCTTCTTTACAAATAACACTGGTGCACCACAAGGTGACACACTAGGTTGTATGTACTTTTTATCTAAGAGTTCCTGTAATTGAATAAGTAACTCTTTCAGTTCTATAGGTGCCATTCTGTACGGTACCTTAGAAACTGGAGCCGTTCCTGGTGCAAGATCAATGATAAACTCAATCTCCCTATCTGGAGGCAAACCGGGTAAATCATCTGGAAATACATCAGGAAATTCGTTAACTATAGGTATTTGATCTAATTTTACTCCTTCTTGACGAGTATCAACTATATAGGCCAAATATCCTAAACAACCCTTTTTAAGTAATCTTTCTGCCTGAACTATAGTCAAACATCGAGAATGCTTAGGTGAACAACTACCATTGAACACTACTTTTGACTTCGAAGCAGTCAAAAGGTTAATACGTTTTTGATGACAATCAATCATCGCGTTATGATTAACTAACCAATCCATTCCTAGAATTACATCAAGTTCTCCCAACTGAATTGGTATCAAATCTACCTTAAAATTATGTCCTTTTATTACCACACTACAGTTTCTAGATATGGTCTTAACCGGAATTCTTTCATTATTAGCAATTTCTACACAAAATGGTTTGTCTAAATTTTCACAAGGCATATTCAAGTTTGTAGAGAAATTTCTAGACACAAATGAACAAGTAGCACCAGAATCGAATAACACATGCATTTAAAGTATTGATAGGGATGATACCTGTCACTACGTCCTGTGAAGCAACATCATCCCTCACAGACATATTAAATGTTCTCGCAGTAGGTTGATTCTAAACCCCAACTGCAGCTACTGTTGATTTATTCTCTGGTATTCTAACCCCTTTTCCTCCTTGGTTTGTGGGACAGTTCTTAGAAAAATGATCCATTGAACCACAATTAAAACCTTTATTTTTCTTTGGAAGAGGACACTGTAAAAGATAATGTCCTGACTGTCCACAATTAAAACATTTGTTAAGAAGACACTCTCCTCTATGTTCTTATTACATTTAGGACAAGGTTTAATATTATTATTACTAAAATTGTTATTAGTATTTCCTATCTTTTTCCCACGAATTGTTAGAAAAAGAATTATTCCATTTACGCTTGTTATTAAACCCACAGGCGGGTTCATCTTACTTTTCCCTTCTTATTCTCGAATCTTTTTGTCTGATGAAACTTAATGAGATTTTCATTTTCACCTTCAATTATAGTGGCCTTCTCTAGTATTTTGAGAGAAAGTTTTGATTTGAAGCTAATCGATAATTTACTCAAGAATCGAGGTTTTAAACCTTCTTGGTACCTACGAGTCTTTCTAAGTTCAGTAGTCACTTAATGAGGAGCAAACCGGGATATTTCATTAAACTTAGTTGTATACTGGGTTATAGTAAGATCTCCTTGTTTTAAGTCCAGAAATTTTATTTCCATTCGGTCATTCAGGGATTAGGAAAAATAGTTTTCAAAGAACAATTCTTTAAATCTATCCCAAGGAACAATTTCAGTTTCTACTCGACCTTTGGTTGATTCCCACCAATAATTAGCTTCACCTTTCAAGAAGAAAGTTGCAAAAGTTGTCTTTTGGTTATTACTAACATTGGTTACTAGGAAGAATTTTTCTATCTCAGAAATCCAAATCTGTGCATCTACAGGTTCTAATGTACCTTTAAATTGTGTGGTCCAATTAATTTAAAGTCTTTAAAGGATGTATTTTGGTTTATGTGTCATTTATTACTCCTAACATAATATCTACTAACTGTTGAGTTGGATTATCCTCATTATTCATTTCTCTTTGGGGTCTTCTGGTTGGTGGCATGATTCTATAAAACAACAACAAAGATCCATATAAGATTCTTAGATAACCGAAACATATTTTTTATTTATAACTCACAGTCTTACAATAACTTTAAACATACTAGTATATTACACAATACTTATCACAATACAAACTTTGAATGCTTCTTTATTGTACTAATATAAAGCATCCAACCTCCTATGTTACTCTCTAGAATTCATTGATATCATCAAAGGAATCCTGGATCATGTGACAAACCCCAGATCGATCGATAAGATAAGCAGTTTCCTTCTCCTTTACTATATATCGAGTTACACGACGCTGCAAATCATTAAAAGTATCTCGAACTCCCAAAGATGTTTTAAGAAGTCTTGACTGAATCTCCCCCCTGCTCCTATGTACATGGTGCAGTTGTCCTTTTAGTTGATGACTATGACTCATTTCATCCATTAGCATACACTTAGCTAAATCTGCCCTAAACTTCATCTTATTGTTCTCACATTCTGTTGTTTACAGCAGTGATGCCATTGCCTCATCATGCTCATCTATTCTCATTAATTGTCCAGCCACTGGATCTTCTTCTTCTTCTTCAGCATCAAGTAATTGTTGATCATGAAGCAATTCTTCTTCTTCTGCATCACTAGTTATAAAAGACTTTATTTGCGGTGGATTGATCATTCTTTCTTCAGCATTAGAGTTGGCCATCTATAAAAGAAAACTCCATAAATACTGGTATAAAGGTTTACACAACATAATAATTTTAATGTAATATTTTATATGACTTTTAAAATTTTTACGGACTCAAGACTATATACTAATAAAACTCTTCCTTACATCTATAGCCTTATGACTCACGATACTAAAATTGTAACACCCCATACCTATACTCCGTGGTATCCAGTATGGTGTTTGAGAGAATTAACATAATGCATTTAAATCTATATACCCATGGTATCTCGATTCAAAATATTACATTAGATAGAGGATCATCATATATAATTCCCATAGATTCAAGATTCACAAGATCCCATAATGGATGGTAATTCCCAAGAGAAATATTACCGTGTTTGGATACCTCTCACTTGAATATATGAATCATGTATCTGTGATTAGAGTCTATCTATCCAAATTTGATATATCGTAATAATATGAATAATCTATATTACCAATACCCTCACCTGGATGTATAGTCTATGTCATGCGATTACATACTATCGGATCGATAAGAAACTATCTATCTAAAATTTAGAGTATTAATAACAACATGAACAAATCCATGCTATTAACACCCTCACTCAGATAAATAGTTCCCAAGGATCTCAACTAGAATAGAAGACATCTTACTTTACATCTATATATGTAAGAAAACACGGTTGCGGAAATAAAAGATGTTATATATATCATAATATTATGATTCGATTACAAAATTCTCATAACGAGTTCTTATTACAAGGTATTCATATATACAAGAATATAATCTAATCTATGTAGGGACGCTTCCCTTTATCTACTCCAGATGTTCCAGGATTATCATCTAAACCTGCAAAGGGAATAATTTGTAAGGGTGAGCTATGACATGCTCAACAAGTTTATATTTATAACAATATTGGATTTGAAGAATTATAACAATTTAAATTTTGACTGATAGTTGTTACCATTTCTGGATTTCTAATTCCAACTAGTTCTGGAATTTTTATCATTTCTGTCAGTCACAAAGACTTAGAAATTACATTCGGATATGAGATAGGGGATCAAATTTATTCAACATCCTAGAGTATGCATATCACCTACCGTGCTCAATTACACTTACAATTTATTGTCAATATATTCATTGACTACACTTTGCTCCCTTACGGGATACTCAACTTCAGTATACGATTGCCTTACCAAAAACAATTTGGCTCGACACAACAGTTTATGCTCAATAAACAATATCATATGAATAAATAATTCATTTCTTAGTCATGCTGGAACTATAGCAATAACTTTTCAATAATAGGTAATTCAAAATAGGTGTATTATATCAACAATATAACAAGATAGAATCTTGTTCAGTGAATAAACAGGGTTTATAAATTTTGCATAAGTAATAAATTGGGTATAGAAGACTTGCCTGAGCGTAGATCTGTCAAATTATACTATTCGAACGCTATTAAGTACCTATGACGTTCAAGAATATTAATCTAACACGTTAGTATTGATAACAATACTCAAATAAAATATTTATTTAATACCGGGTTAGATTTAATAGGGTTTGACTTTTAATACCTTTGATAAATGAAAATTTTATTTATAAAATTTGGTTATATTTTTAAATAATTTAATTATCCTTATAATATATTTTAGAAGGTTTAAAGTATTTTTAAAATATTTATTTATCCTTTAAATAATTTTTAAACCATTTATTTCTATTTATAAGTAATTTATATTTACTAAAATTTTATAAAAAACATTATTTAATATTATTATATAATTTATAATCATTTATTATGATTTTTATTTCAATAATAATATTTTTACATAATTATTTAGTATTTAAAAGTAATTATTCTAATTACTTTATTAATAAGTTAATTATAAATAATATCTAAATAAAATAAAATAATTATTTCATTTTTGTAAAAATATCGAGAAATAATTTATAATAATTTAATATAATTTTTAAAGCTGTTTTTTATTAATTATTTCTAATTTTTATAATTTATTTCTAAAAATTTAATTTCATCTGTCATTAAAACTCTAGGTGTGACAAAGGATGTAAAGTGTCATCAGAGGTGTTCTTGAGTTTAAGGCGGTAGTGTTGTTCGTGGTCGAGTGGCTAGTTTGACCATTAAATAACTTGGTTTTGGTAATGATTTTCGGTCAGAGCAAGTATTGGTGTTGTAGTACTCATGTAATAGTACAAGATCAAGCAATAAGCAGGCTTTAATTTACATCTTACAAGAAATTATAAAGATTCAATGTTAGTGTCAGAACTGTTCTTGGGTTTCTAGGTAACCCAGAACAGTGGTCAAGGCCGATTTTGTGGCTTGAATAACTTTGATTCGGTGTATTAGATGTATGTTTTGTTTCTTGTAACATGTAGTCTATATACCAGGGTACATATATATAACATTAACATGAACAAATCGTAATTCTAAGATCTCTATTTATGATGGTCAAAGTCATTAACTAACAAACGTTTCTTCGCGTTCTTCAGTTTTCTGGAAAACCTAGAAAACTTGGTCATGCTCGGTCAACTACTTTTGACCAATAATTCCGATAATCCTATGAGTTGTTTGTTCGATTGAAGATCATAGATATGTAGTATGTATACCAGAGTACTAATTTATAACAAAAACATAAACAATTAACAATCAGAAGATGATTAAGCAGAATTGATCAAAGTAGCTTTGGTTCAATTTGTTTTGAGCTTTCTGGGCAACCCAGAAAACCAACTTTCGTGAACGGTCAACCAACTTTGACTGATTATATCTTGGAATCTATGGTTCATCCGAACTTTTTTCTTTTCAGATTAAAGACCTACTATGTGCTACAAATATCAATCGATTAACAGACCAAAACATAAACACATATGAATCGAAAAGCCCTGACATTCGGCTGTCAGACCATTTTTTTCAAAATTCCCTGATTTCATAAAACGCTTAATTAAGGCATCTAGATGTTATAAAAGCGTGTTCTACCATTCTAGCATACTTTCTAACATCCTAATACAATATTCTAAACATCTAAACAACAAATCTAACATAAGATCAAAGAGAAATTTATGAACTAGGGTTTGCACCTTTTCTTTAGAAATTTATAATTCTAGCTTCTGATCTTGTTGCTGATAACACCTAGGCTTGATATGGTAGGTTTATAAGTGTATCTAGGCTTTGAGAATTTGTGGGTTTGCTCAACCCTAAGGTTCCTATTTATAGAATTTTCCAACTTGGCTTTTTAGTCATTTTTTCACCTACTTGCCTCTATAAAGATCTGATCTATGACTCTTTTGATGCTTGGGAGTTTGGAAGCATGTCATGTGATGTTTTGAAACTTGTAATGGTGACTCCCAACCTACTTGTGAGCTAGTTGATTAAGTTAGTAGCTTAATTAGGCTTAAATCTTCACTAATCTTGATTAGGGTTTTGTTTCTAATGATTAGGAATGTTAAGTAATGTTAATTAGTACCTAATAGAAGTTTACTAACCATGATTAAGTGTTAACATAAGCTAATTAGAGTTAGATTAGCTAATTAGGATTTATTAGGGTTAGGGTTTTGCTAATTAGGGTTTACTCACTAATCCTAACAAACACGACAAAGCGTTTTGTCAGTGTAAGCACGACAAAGCAACTTGTCAAAATAATTTTACCGAAAAGTCTGATTATGGAAAAAAATTTAAGCACGAGGTGTCAAGCACGACATTTTTCGAATAAAAATTTATTCGGTCAATTTTGTCAAACCAAGTATATAATAACACGTAACACATTCAGAACAGAGAAATTTTATTTTATATAACGAGATTTATACATACGAGTCTTATTAGGGTTTTGGATTTTTACATTATTGATATGTGGAGATTCAACGGTCTCTTGTGCTCCATTGCTATTCTCAACATTCTCGGATGTCATTTTCAGATACTGCCACAAAACAAGGGTTAGTTGACATTTAACATATTATCTCTAAACTCTGACCAACCAATTTAAATAAAAAATAAGTTTAAGTAGGTCATACTAGCGAAGGAATTTCGTCTCTCCCTCCTAGTTCTAGTCTCACATCTTAGCTGAGGATCATATCCTAAGCTTTGATACCAACCGAGACGCCCCAAAATTAGGCATACATCACCCATCTTGAGTCATGGGATAAATGTTACGAATTCAAATACAACTTAATAATACAAATGTCGTGTACAATACGACAAAACATAAACTGTGAGTTTGAATACAAATATTGTCTACTAGAGAGTATAAAAACTCAAAAGGAGTCCTCATTACAATTATTATCACACTATTTCACAGAATACTGAGGACTAATAATGCACCATCTAGGACCATCACTCTGTTCCCTAACTAGTCCCAGGTACGTTCTCATTTCTTGAAGAGAACAGTGAAAGAAAGGGTGAGCTCAACTAGCCCAGTAAGAAATATTATGACTAGGATAATGCAGAATAATTTATCGTTAGCCTTCAACAGTGTTAAACTGATAAAATATAATAACTATCAAGTTTAACTGCAGCGGAACAAGCAATCCATTAGAAGAGTCAAGTTGAGAATAAAATATACTATCTTTTATGATTTAAAAGGTTTTTCATCACTTTTATCGCTGAGACTCAGCTTAATAAATAATTCACATCATCGAATCACCCCTGCACTACGGCCAAGGATATTCTTTAGTATCATGACCACGATTATCCATGCACTACGGGCCAAGAATATTTGTGTATTCATTAATGGTCATGATCATGCCAACAACTGTCCATCAATGCACTACGGGCCAATGAGGACTTTTACCACATCATTTGTAACATTACGGTCATGATTACACCGAATAATCCCTGGTCATAATCATAACAAGTCCATCTATGCATTACAGGCCACAGATGACTTTCAAAAAATATAAATATGAGGATGATGACAATGATATAAGAATTCAATAAAACAAGTTCAAGAATTAATTTGTCCAAGAACCAATAACGTCCAAATTATCAACATGATACTGCTTTGTAGAGTAAAATTCAAGAATGCTCAGAAGAATATTTCCATGAAAAGATACTGGATGAAGCGCAATTATCAAGGATATTCCACTAATTTCATGGAGTATAGAAGTCAAAACTTTAATCAACTGAGTATAATAAAGAATGGAATAACAAAAGAAATCACCATGCATGCGGTACTTCGCATAGAAAGGTTATTCCAATAGAATACTAAATAACGGAACCAGGTCAGGCGAAATTCGCACCGACAGGATGTTCCAACAGAATAATAAAGAATGGAATAATAACAAAAATCACCATGCATGCGGTACTTCGCATAGACAGGTTATTCCAACAGAATACTAATAAGGACGGAATCGGTCCCAAAGTAAACGCATGCATGCACGGATATTCCAATGAATAATAATAAAGATGGAACCGGTCGGCACAAACGCATGAACATGTGATATTCAGCGAGAATAATAAAGCGAGAATCCGTCCCCAGAAAACGCATGGATATGATATTCCAACAGGATAGTAAAGGCGGAATAATAGAAGAATGTCACCAAGTATAGGGTAGCTCAGCGATATCTGAGTTATTCAATAGAATAATAAAGAATGGAATAACATAAGTTCTCTTCATGAATACAAAAGTAACACCCCTTACGAGTACAACAAATAATATTCCCTACCTTAAGAAGAAGAGTACTTGATATATAAGTAGTGAAGTAGCAGAATACTTTCTTCTTTCTCTCTATAGTTTATCTCTCTAGAGTTTCAGTGAATTCGTAAGAAAATAATGAAGGAATGAGCTTCTATTTATAGAAAAATGAACTGCATAGTAACTAACTCATGAATGGTCCATATGAATTTACTTTAATCTGACGGTCCATATTTAAAGCAAAATATTTTAAATAAAATAAAATATATTCTATTTATAATCTAATTAAACGAATAACTTTTATAAAAGATTTTATTATGCAAACACTATGCAAACACTATGCATAATAAAATATAATATATTCTAATTATTGTCTAATAAAACGGATAACTTTATAAAAGTATTCTATTTTATATAAAAAGATTTTACTATGTAAAACTCTATGCATACACTATGCAACACTATGCATAATAGAATATAATATATTCTATTTATAGAATAACTTTATAAAAGCATTTTGTTTTATATAAAAAGATTTTCTGTATTATTACATTAATAATACCAACAAAATTGAGTGACTTATCATGTAAGCATCAATAATTAATACTGTGTGCTACTATGCAACCACAGCAGACATCGCATTTTTTAACACCAAGGTGTTTCAACGATTAACAGTAAAACTTTCGCCGTTATTTTCATAAAGTATTTTTGTCGTTTTCTCAATCCAAACAATAATTCCGTTATGGGGTCCACCAATGATTGTCTTGTTATACGAATATTCCTGTTAAAATGAATATTCCTCGACCAATCGAATATTATATAACAACTTGCGTAATTTGCAAAATTTATAAATATTACCCACAAATATAACATTATATCAATTTCACTATATAATATTCAAAAATAATATTTGTGACACCCCCAAATCCCGGTACTTCATTACCTCAAGATTTGGTGTTCACGTAATCAAAACATTCATTTCTAACTACCCAATCATAATAGAATTGAATAATAAAATAAAACCTGTCCATACAGGATTAAACTTAAATAGAAATCTCCCAGGTTATCTAACCTTTAACAACAATCATTTAAATGCGAAAAATTAAATAACTTCATTACAATCTTTAAATCAAATTCTGAAAGTAAACTATCAAAACTATTACAAGTCTTCAATATTTATTCATCTTTCCTTTTCCCTTACTGGTACTAGGTACGTCACCCGTTTCAACTTTAGCTGTAAGAAATTTTACAGGCAAGAATGAGCAAACAAGGCTCACTTGAAATAACAATAAGTAAATCTTTAAACTTTTACATCAATTGCAATTATTAGGCTCAATAGAACTGAACAATATATTCTATTAACTTTTTGAAAATTATAACATTCACTGAGGGTCTAATGACCACGAATCATGTCCACAGTTATAAGTAATCTTTCAACTTTAACTTTTAAACCATAAAACTATAAGGACTCCACGCATTTAGGGGATCAACCCTTCGTACAATGTATTGTCCACAACCATTTCAACGCTAAGCGTAAACCTCTATTAAAAGAGTTGTTCATCTCAGTATTTAGAATACAAGTCCGCACCAAAGTAAGTTTGGTTTGGATAAGCTTTCAAGGAAATTTGGAATTCAATGAACATCAACTAAGGAGTAGTTGAATAAAACCAATAACACTATACTATAGAATAATCGTGATTGAATCAATCATAGTAAACTAAAGTCATGCTTTAGGAATAATCTAATAGCATACCATTTGAATAACTATAGCATACCTTGCTTGAACAATACTAAGCCAAGATTAATTAGAATTGAATACTAAGCATGCATAGTAACTTGAAAGATATAAATGTTCGACATTAGTATATATATATAGTTGTGCATGCTAAACAACAAGTTAAATACAAGAATAACTTGCTCCAGAATAACTTACATTATTATATTATAATCGAATTGAAAACAGTACTTGAATTAACAAGATAATACATTAGAAAACTTGCTTAAAGATAGATGCACAATTATAAAAGTAGAGTTAGAGAACTTGCCTCGTGCGTAGGTTAAACAATTACTATTCACGTTCACCCCAAGTCCTACACATACTATATGTATTGACAATACACATTAGTTACACTAACATTACCTTTATGAGTTACTTTATTACTCTTAGTATAGCTACTAACTAAGTTTAAGTTTAAACAACATCACATCTTTTCATGAACATTACTTTTTAGCTTTATTACAACTACTTAAGTGATCATGTCATTGCACCACATGCACATTAACAACTTGATACAACATCTTATTACATGTCCAACATGTTATCATTAAGTTATACTAATACACAAAGGGTTGCACTTGCATTCGTGCATCCCGACGCCCTCCGATTGGCTCCAAATACACAATAGTCCTAAAGATGACCATTTTTACTACCGTTACAGACCTCAAATTAAATACCTTAAAGCATGAAAGTTGTAGGTCTATTCGTCCTCGTTCCGGATCATCTTGAATCAACTCAATCGGAGTTTGTATGAGAAAGTTATGGCCATTTTACTACAGGAGGTCAAAGCGCCCAACTCTGCATAACTTTTCCTTGGGGCCGGAGCGGATCAAGGCGCCAAGGGCGCGAGTTCCAGCGTCGGGCGCGAGAGTTCCAAAGACTAGGCGCGAGCTCATCGCCCGCTTTTTTTTGCGTTGAGTTGCGAATTTTATTTGGGCGCCAAACTCGAAGAACTCAACGACGAAGAACATAACAACTAAATTTTGTACTAAATGATACCGCTAACATCTAAATTTACATGAACAACTAACATAATTTACCCATAATCATAACCAATTATTCAGATACTAATTAACAACGACTAAACCAAGATTTTAAAAACTTAAATTTTGAAAACACGGTTTAAAAAAAAACTAAAACTAGAACTCCATAGTTGATAACACAATAAACTTTGTGAATTCATTAAGAGACCAAAATACTCTATTCAAACTACGTCCGTTCGTATCTCAATGAAATACCATAAACAAAATTCAATTTACAATTTCACAACCAAATTGGCCATTAAAATTGGTACTTACATGATTACATATGGAAATATACCAAGAATACATATACTGACAAATTTTCTTCATACTGTAGACGAAATTTGCATGCAATTATTGTTTAAACACCATATCTAATCACTATAAACATGTATAACCCCCATAACTTAGTTACATAACAACAATTCGGAAGAAAAACTAGAACTCACATAGCATAGAAGAAATAGAATTCACAGAGTATAACAAAGCTTCACCGAAATACTCGTAAATAATATCAAAGTGGTAGAACATACCTTCAATTAGCTTATACAATCTTTGTTAGTTGAAGACCAATCTCCTCAATCTCTCAAACTCTTTTCTCAATTCTCTCTCGCTATTCTCCGAACTCTCTCAAAACCCAAAGAACTAGTATGCGTAATATAAAAAAAACAAAACTGATTTGGCCTTAATAGCCATCATCAGTTACCCAAAATAACGTATACATTATATTTATTATTTATTTTAATTTATAAATTAGAAATATCAAAAGCCATAAGGCTTGTTTGGCAAAGCATTTAAATTTTAAAGAATTTATATCCTTAAGCATTGTTTGGGTAAAACTAGATTAAAACTACTTTAATTTATTTTTAATAACTCCTTATACTATAGTTTTTGTCATACTTTATTTAATCAAGCTTTCATATTTAATTTAATTAATTCAAATAACCATTAATTAAATAATTCATTTAATCACATAACTCAATACAAACAATTAACCATCAACTTGAAATATCAATATAATAATAATAATTTTCTTAACTCATTAATTATTTATTTACAACATAAATAATTAATCAATTCAAATTAAAAAAATATTTATTTAGCAATAAATGCACCAATTAAATATTTATACAATTCAATAAATATTTAAAATTACAATTTAAATTTTCGGATTGGTACAATATTCATAGAAAATTCATCTTTATTCAAAAAGTTGGGGTTTTACAAACACCCTTATCCTTCCTTCTTCCTTCTGATAGGGTTTCAGCTCGTTGAGTCAGCTCCAGTTTGTATGTCAGGAGATTTCCATATAGCTGTTGGACTGTCATCTCGTGAAGATTCTTTGACTCTCTTATAACAGTGGTTTTAACATCCCACTTGCTCGGTAGGGTTCTCATGAACTTTATGATCAGATATTTGTTAAGATAGATCTTCCCATATGCTCGTAGAGAGTTGAGCAGAACATTGAATCTCTCATAAGTGGCGCACCACGCTCTCCTTGAACATGAGCAAACATGTAATAAATGCTCATAGCGTGTCGGAAGAGATTGTTTGTTTTCTCGACTTCTTGGTTCCTTCGTGCATGATCAACAATGCTTCCCAAACCTCCTTAGTCATTTTTTTTCTTTGTTGACGACGTTTTCAAACAGATCGTCTTCTAAGGATTGGAGCATGATGTTCTTGGCCTTTTTGTCAAGTTGGATGACTCTCTCTTCTCGTTGTCTATCCATTCTTCTTTAACCTTGATTTGCATTCGCTTGGATCATCAAAGTGGTTGGTGCAAGCTTTGTTGGAATATAGGGCCCATTTTGAAGCGGTCTCAAATAGATCTTCATCTATTGAGTCCATGTAAGCTTGCATCCTTACTTTCCGGTTTGCAAATTTATCCTTGTTGCACATTGGTGGCTTTGCCTCCTCCGATTCTAGATTCGCTTGATACGTGTGACATTGGATCTACTAAAGCTTGTAAGTCAGTATAATAGAACTCCGCCTCGATACCAATTGTTAGTTCCTAGTTGGCACAATAGTTATCTAGAAGGGGTTGAATAGATATTTAAAAACTTTTCGTTTTAAACTTGTTCTTTAATGATGATTAAAACTTGGCAGAATTTAGGTTTGTTTTAATCTTCTTTATAAAGCAGTGGAGTTATGAGAGTGAGGCGATTATATAGATTATACAGATATAGCGAGTTATAGTATGAATGTAAAAGACACAGTCGTTTTTAAGTGGTTCAGAGCACTTAAAGCTCCTAGTCCACTCTTCTACTCAACGAGTAGGATATCCACATGTCTTTTACAACTTCTGAATCACATAGATTCCTTTTAGACCAGCAGTCTAGGAAATTCTTAGTTCACTCTTGAACTCTTCAAGTCCAGCAGACTTGGCTTTCTTACAGTTCACTTAGAACTCTTCAAGTCCAGTAGACTTGGTACTCTTCTTAAGATTATTGATAGATGTTGAGTTCTTGATGGTTGCTACTCAGTTGTTGTTTAAGCACTTGTTCGAAAGAACTAAGTTGCTGAGCAAGCTTTGCAATATCTCAGATCGTAGAGTTAAGCTTGAGAACTGTTCACGTTGTTTGTTCAATGCTTGCTTAGTTCTCTCTCATCTGTCTGATCTGCATATATGTAATCTTCAAAACTATCCGTTAGATCCATCCGTTGAGGCATTAAATGCATTTGACTTTTCTGATCTTTGATGGAGACATTTCTGCACATCTTCCAAGCGCATTATTCGCCCAACCGACACAAAGAACTGTTTTCTCACCTAACACCTGAAAAGGTGTTTTGCCCCCTTACCAATGGTACTTTCCTTAGCTTCTTCAATATGCTTCTTTGTTGCATACTAAGGATATTTCATATTACTCTTGGACTGATGAGTGCTGCAACGTCTAGAATCCATTTCTCATATGTTGGAATTTGTCTTCACACAAATCATGAGGCTCGATGCTTTCTGACATAAGACAGATGCTCTACGATTCATATCATGATACTCTACAATTCAGATCGTAGTGTCTTATCATCTTGGTGCCTAGTCTGATGCTATCAGCCGAGAGCACTACGATTTTTCTTAAACCTCTGCACACTACGATCTTCATTTGCTCGTGTTGTTACTCTACGTTTTCGAGAGCACACTACGATCATTGACTTGCAAACTCCATGTTTCCTTCAGCACACTACGATCGTTGAGATGGCTCAGCAAACGTTGGGACCACTCTATGATTTCCGAAGAGTCCCTTCAAGGCAGGCACACTACGATCTTCGAAGCTCTACGTTTTCTGCCTTGACTTCTGCAATGTTGATCAGATGATACACTACGATTTCTTCGAAGCCTATCTATTACATCTCAAGATCAACCTAACAACTTTGATCTTTCTATTTATACATTCTATTACAGAATGATACACGTTAAGAGCTTAGATCAACTTAACAAATTTGATCTATCACTAAGTCCTCGTACATATCTTACTTGAAGGACTTTACAAATAATCATGAGCATATACATTAAAACATCAAATCATAATATGCATTCTCCCAACAGAAGACAACGACGAACTAAAGAACCAAACGCCGAAAACGAATATCTACCAGGAAGAACGACCGATTCAACTAAGAAGAAAATGGGTTTGCTTAAAAAGTTCCCAAAACACAAAATAAGGGTTTCCAAAATAAAAGGAGACGGCAAAAAGATAAAAATAAAATTTAAATTGAAACACGATCCCACGATCCCACAAAAAGCGTGAACAGTTCCTTTTTAAAAAAAAACAGAATTGTCATGTCATCTACACATTAAATCACACAACAAAATTAAAGGAATAATTATTATTCACTAATAATGTAAATAAAAATTTAAAGGTATTAATTATGTAAATATTTTATGAGTGCACTATTGTTGTAATTATTTTTAGAAATGTAATAGAAAATATAATTGTTCCTAAGATTAAACCCTCACTATGTTATCCCCTTTCTCATTCGAGTCTCACTCTCCTTCGCAATTACCAGAAATTCCCCTCAAATCCTCCCAATCTTCTACACTTACCAATGGCATTCACGTCTTTCATTTCCCGATAACTCTCTCTCTCCTCTTCCTCTCGCTATCTCCCTTTAAAAATAGATATCCATAAAAATCTAAACTTGTCTACAAAACTTACAATTATCAATAACAATTATCATAATTATAATTATTATTGTTCTTATTATTATAATAATAGTTATTATTATTATTATTAGTGTTATTATTATTATAATTATAATTATAATTATTATTATTATTATTATTATTATTATTATTATTGTTCTTATTATTATAATAATAGTTAGGATTATTAATATTAATATTATTATTGTTGTTGTTGTTGTTGTTGTTACTATTACTATTATTATTATTATTATTATTAGTATTATTATTATTATTATTATTATTATTATTATTATTATTCTTGTTATTTTGAATTAAAATTAGAATGAATCTGAGCCGTTCTTGTGATTTTCCGCCCAAATCAATTAGAATGAATCTGAATCTTTATTATATAGATTACTATTACTATTATAATAATAATAAAAATTATTACTATAATAATAATTATTATTATTAATATTATTACTATTACTATTATTATAATTATAATTATAATTATTATTATTATTATTATTCGTACTATTATAATAATTATTATTATTAGTACTATTATAATTAATATTAATATTATTATTATTATTATTATTATTATTATTATTATTATTATTATTAGTAGTAGTAGTAGTAGTAGTAGTAGTAGTATTATTATAATAATAATAATAATAATAATAATATTATTATTATTATTATTATTATTATTATTATTATTATACTACTACTAATAATTATTATTATTGTTATTATTTGTTTGTGTGTGTGAAGAAGAGAGGAGAGAGAAAGATTTTGTGTGTGAACATGAGAGAGAGTAGGGTGTAGGGGTGAATTTGATTTGGGCGGAAAGAAATATGAGCCTTTAGATTAAGTTGGAAGAATTAAGTTAGAATGAATCTGAACCGTTATTGTGCTTTGTCAAGTGAAAAATTCAAAATGGGTTCTATTTTATTATATAGATGGTAGTCTTTCTTGCTTATATGTCATTGTTCTAGCTTGAACTATTTCGTTTCTTTTGTATGTTTTTTTTAAAATAAAATTATCTTCCATTTATTCTGTTGCAAGATTTCTCTCAGGAGAGTTTTGGTTATTTGATATCCACATAATGGCTTGTTTGGTTCTTATGACATGTAATTCATTGGGGTTAATGTGAAAATTTCGAGTTCTTTTGCTAAGGAATAATTATAGAATAATCATAAGCGTTTCAAATTTGGGGTCTCAAATGTTGTCTTAAATAATGTCTCATGAATCTTTTGCCTCAAATTTGGAGTACTTTATTATATAACCAATCTGATGTAGTCAACTAATGTAATGATTTTGAGATGCCAAAGTTGAGGCTTTGACCATTACTCATAATAATACATATTCCTAGATGATATATTAGGAGATTTGTCAAGTTTGGTATTTTGCCTCAAAAGAAAAAAAACAACGAGAGCCATGGATGACATCAAGGAGAGAGCATAGCGATCCGAAATATTCGGATCCTTTGTGAAAGCAAAAAAATATTTGAAAGAATTGTAAAAATGAATGAATATTTGAACATTATATATAAAAATAGTTGTTTATAACATATAATTAAAAGGTTGTTTTTGCAAATTATTATAAGAGGATTATGTGCCTTGGAGACTCTTTCCATCACTACATTTATTCATCCCTAGAAAGATCCGTTAAATAAGATTATTATATGTAGTAAGAGGTATGTCGCTCTATAACCTAGAAACATGAAGAGAATTTTAAAGAATTAAAGTTTGAATTTCCAAGATGAAAATAAATGTTTTTCGAGAAAGTTTACGAAAAACACTATTCACCAATTATCGCTCGGGAATTATTTTTGAACTTTCGAGAAATACGTAACATTAGAATATCAAGACGAGATGGATTATGTAATAATAATCTAAGTATGGAAAACGCAATAATTCGCATGCGGACTTAATTTGGGAATATAGGTATTAAAACCTAATGAAATGAATTAAGGTAGCTTTGTATGAAATATAAGTCCAATAAGATTAAGGTGTAAACCTATGTGAGATTATCCTTAAAGACCAAGTAGTAATAACATAAATCCCTTGGTAGATTAATGCAAGCCCAAAGATAAGTTAATTAAGTTAACTACTAAGCCCAAATGATGATCCAATGGGTAAAGCAAGATCCATGGGGCAACCCATGGGTGAAGTGGTAACCAAGCACTTGGAATGCAAGAACTTTAAGTAATGACCAAGGAATGGAAACAAGTAATGAATAGTAAGGAGGTTAACTAAGGAGGTGGGATGGCCTAAATGTCCATAGTGCCCTCACTTTGAGTTGCCTATAAATACCAAGCTTTATTTTCTAAGTTGGTTGTTTAATTTTCATCCAACTCCTCTCAAGATAAATAACTTATTTGTTAGAGTCAATAAGCACTTTGAGCTTAACCTTTTCTTAGTAGATTTCCAAAGCAAGTGAAGTAATCATCAAAGGTAATTGATCTTGTCAATTCTATCTTTATCATGGTAGGTTGATAAGAGAAGTGTAACTAATGAACTTAGATGTTAAGAACATAAGAGAAGTTGATAAACAATGGACTTAAGCCAAAATAGTTGAATAAACAACTTGAACCTAAATAAGTTAATGAACTTATGAAGAATTGCTTTTGTTAGCATAAGAATGAGAATTGTAGATAATAAGAGTAATAAGTCAAAACCTACTTTGATAATAAGTTGGTGTAATAAGTAACTTGTAATGTCTATATGTTGATTAAAATCCACTTAGAATGATTAGTATTGAGGTTTCGCCGGAATTTACACAATTGGATGATAATCGTCGAATTCGTGAAATTCTTAGAATGGAAGTCGTATTTTGTGTTTGACATTGGAAACATAGGTTTTCTATGGAAGCAAGTCATATTTGGCATTATAGAGTTGCAGACTCGAAAATGGGTTGGATTCGACTTAGAACAAAGAACGAAGCGTTGAACATTCATTTAACGTTTATCGTTTTCGTTAAAATTGAACTAATAGGTGAAATTTTAGAAAATGAAGTCGAATAGATAAAATTCTTAAATGAATACATAGAGTACGTGATTTGTGAACCGTAGGCTCTTGAACGAGCCAATTCGGACTTATAACGAAGAAGTTACGAGTCCGAGAATCTCACAAAATTTAAAGTCTGTAAACTTTTTCGGGTGCACAGAGCTGGCGTCGTGGTGCCAGCCCAAGGCCATTTTAGCAGCCACTGAAAGACCGAAGCTTAGCCGATAAAAGCCATAACCTTACGGAGAGTGAAAGCCATAGCAATACGATTATTAACTCTCGAGACTCAGGCCTTGTGCGATGAGTCCGGGTTCTAAGCGATAATAGGGGCCGTGGCAGTACAACACCAAGTGTAAAGTCTTAAAGCAGTCACCAAACCTCAAGACCAAGACAATAATGAATGTTTATATATAGAACATGGTTAGTAATTGATAAACAATTAAAGGAATATCTTAATTAAACATTGTTAAGACATAATTAAGTCTTAAGCATGAACACTTAGAGTTAAGTTAAGTCAATTACTTATGAATATGAGAATGACGTAATGGGAAGCCGGAACCTATAATAACAAATCTAATACGTTATTGGATTGAGAAGTAGGGTAATATTCTTTAGGAACCATGTGTGATCATTTATGACTAATGTTCTATGTTATGCTATCATTTAATGTAGAGACCTTAAAGACATAAGGTGCACGTGTTATAAATTGTAGCAGACGCTAAAGGCAAGTACTTTAACCCTTGTTCCAGTTCGATCTGGACAAGTCTTTGTGATTCATGTATTCTTCGCATGAGTTAGTATTTGAGGAATGTCAAAGCCAGTCCTTTCGGCTAGACGAATGCTATGTTGTTTTATCAAGTGTTGATAAGGATTTACCGAACTAATATTGTTGTGGTTTTCAAAAGTAGATGGTGTATGCTCAAATTGTTTTGTAGTCAAACGACAGGCACGTGAGGTTGCCACAACTTAAACGTATATACGTTTAATGAATGTAGTGTTGATCAACATAGAGTACTATAGGCTGATCACCTAGACGTGCTCGTAAGCTATACCGGACTTACGGACTTTGTGTCGGGATGTCCTTTTCAAAGTACTTATGAAATGCTTACGGTCTTAAACCGGAATTGATGTTTTACTTAATATTGTTGTTGTAAAACGTTTTGAGTGAAAAGAAGTGCTATTTTGAATTATCAATAGTACTTCGTAGCTATTGTTCAGTTATCGAAGATATACGATTCCTATGTTTCAAGCATGCTATTTTCCTATAATTGTTGTACTTGCTGAGTAGGTTAGGCTCATTCTTGCTTAAACCATATGAATGCAGCTAAGACAGAGCGGACCGATGGATCCAGCAAGGAGAAAGGGAAGGCGAAAGCGAACCCCTAGCTTGCATATGTAATAGTATAGATTTTTGTAAGAAATAATATTGATATTATGACAAAGACAATGTATTGGTTGTAAAGAACCTAGGGAAATATAAATATTCTTTTGATATATATAAGATATATTCGTTCTTTTGAGGCATTTCAATTTAATGTTTATGTGAAATTTGTAAAGCTGTGTAGCACCATCCGTTGGGTTGGAAGATACCGGATTTGGGGGGCCGCCAAGGTTGGTCTCAAAGCATTAGGTTATAAAACTTAAGGGGGAAAATAAAAACCTTAAGTCATAACCTTAATAAAAGTCAAAGAATAAAAGATGGAAGTTAACCTTATAAAAATGCATCATATATGTTATGTGTTTTATATTACTGACGTTTACTAATCAACTTTTGTGTTATTGTAGATGTCAAGTGAAAATAGAGATGTACAGGTAGTCAGCGAAGGGTCGTTAAATCAGATAAAAATCATACCGAACCCCATAACAGCAGATCCGGAGATAGTTGTGGTGGAGTCCGGAGACTCCGAAAGCTTAGACCTCATGTCTGTATTTGACGGAATGATATAAGAAGAAGTTGAAGCAGTATCCTTTAACCCAGTAGCAAAAGCAGCAGAGATAACTCCAGGAGAGTCGATGATGTCACTTTTCATGTCAGTGATAGATAGGAACATACACTACTGTCAGGAGGTCAAGGAGCTGAAGGCTGAACTCCAAGCTGTTATAGAGGATAAGACGGATGTGGAGTCCATGTGGGAACAGGAACATGACGAGAGAGTTTTGGCTAAGGACAAGGTCCATGAGCTGAAGTAGGAGGTCTTTGACTTTAGGAGCGAGCTAAAGACCAAGAAACAGAAGATAGGGAGAATGTCCTATATTCATAAGAGTTCTCATGAGGATTTCTAGTTTCGTAGTGGTGGGTATCCCTGCAAGAGGACAGGCGACGCGACATACTATAAGCCGTGATATTATTGCTCGGTCTTTCCAAGTGATTTTGAGAATGCCTTTTAAGGCAAATATGATCGAGTAATTGATTAGAATAGTTAGATATGTACATATTTGTGTATATAGTAGTGACGTAAAGCCCTCTTTTGTATAATCAAGGGTAGTCTTTTGTAATTCCCAATTTTTGGAAAGCAATAGCGGGAAAGTAATGTATCCGACAAATTTTTGTGTGTTATGTAACCGATGTAGTATTATACTACGATGAATTAATATAAGTTTTCATTTTCGAAAAAATATTGAGTAACGAATGTTTAAGTTACTGTTTAGCGTTGAATAATAACTAACTGACAGGAAATGCATAATAACGAAATATGTGGTTATTGTAACAGCAAAATACCGCCAAGAAGAGTACCACGTAACCAAGGTGCGAATACAAATCAACCGGAAGGAGGCCCAATTAACCCCATGCAGGAATTTTTGAACCTCTTAACCGCAGCGTTTAACCAAACTGGGGCTAATATCCCCGTAAATCCTGGTGTAGTACGGGCTACTACATTTAAGGATTTTAAGAGTGTGGGTCCTTCGGAGTTCAAAGGAGCTACGGACCCTATTGAAGCTCAAACGTGGGTGAGGGAGATAGAGAAGGCATTTGTGATAGCAAATGTCGACGAGACCCAAAAGGTTGCTTTTGCAACCTACGTGATGAAGGGAGAGGCCAACTTTTGGTGGGAGGCCAATCAGGTGAGGGCCAGAATAGATGTTATAACGTTGGATAGGTTCAAGGAATAATTCTACGAGAATTACTTTCCCACGAGCATGCAGGGAAGGATGGAGATGCGATTTCTAGATTTAAAACAAGGGGACATGACGGTTCCCCAGTATGCCGCCAAGTTTAATGAACTGGTAAGGTTCGCTGCACATCAAGTGGATATCAAGGTGAGGAAAGCTCGAAGGTTTGAGCAGGGCTTAAACCTTGGCTCTATAATTGTATCTGTGTGTTCCAAAGTACTTCCTTTGGAGTTATTTTAGAGAAGGCAATAATTGTCGAAGGTTGTAGCGAGGCGTTGAGCCAATACCACAAGGACAAGAAAAACAAGGGGAAGGTGGATGGAGGAGTGAAGATTGAAGGAGCCAGCGGGAGTGGCGAAGGGCATAAAAGGAAGGTAGTTAGCTCGGGAAATACCAGAGTGAAACAAGGAGACCCTAAGAGGAGGATGGAGGACTGTAAAACCTGTGGGAAGACACACCTAGGAGTCTGTCTCAAAGGAAAGGCTGTGTGTTATAACTGCGGACAAGAGGGGCATATTGCGCCAAACTGTCCAAGCCCAAAGAAGAATCATGGGTGCTTTGTATGTGAGTCTACGGACCACATGGCAAAGAATTGCCCAAAGAAGGGGGACAAACAGGAATAAGGGCGCCAATAGTGGTAAGTTAACTATTGGGGGTCCAACAGAATGGGTAGGGTAGTAGATGGCCTGCACCTTTAATATGACCGTCCAAGATGCGATGGCCTCGGGGGACGTAGTCGCAGGTATTATTCCGATAAACGACTTAAATGCATACGTGTTGTTTGACTCGGGTGTTACTTGTTTGTTTATCGCATGTGATTTTGCTAGACGACTAGGATTACTTCCCAAAAAGTTGCTTATACCCTTGAACATTAAGGTAGCAAATGAAGAGATAATTCCTGTTGAAGATATTCATAGGAGTTGTTGCATAAACATTCGAGGTTGTAAATTATCGGTAGATCAGATACCGATAAAGTTAGGTGAATTCGATGTAATTCTCAGAATGGATTAATTGGTTGATAAATCATGCGGCAATTATAGATTGTCAAAAGAAATGCATTAGTATTAAAACATCAATTCAATCTCATGTAATATTTTATGGGAATAAATCGCCGGGACGTTCGTGTTGTCTTACCATGACACAAACTAGGAAGTTATGAGGAAGGGGTGTGTAGGTTATTTGTGTCATGTGGTGGATACCCAGAGAGTGGGAGCGACCATGGAATAAATACCTATAGTGAGTGAGTTCGTGGATGTATTTCCAAGTGAGTTACCGGGTCTTCCGCCGGATAGGGAGACCGAATTCGTAATAGACATTGTACCAGGAGCGGCACCAGTTTCCAGGGCACCATATCGTATGGCGCCAGTGGAGATGAAGGAGTTAATGGTACAGTTGTAGGAATTATTGGACAGGAAGTACATTTAACCGAGCGTTTTGCCATGGGGGGCACCGGTACTGTTTGTCAAGAAGAAGGACGGATCATTGAGACTTTGTATCGACTACCGAGAGTTGAACAAGTTAACGATAAAGAATAAGTATCCGTTGCCTAGGATCGATGATCTTTTTGATCAGTTGAAGGGGGCAAAATATTTTTCCAAAATTGATTTAAGGACGGGGTATCATCAGCTGAAGGTTAGGAATGAAGATTTGCCAAAGACAGCATTCAGGACACGTTATGGTCATTACGAGTTTTTGGTGATGTCATTTGGGTTGACTAATGCACCTGCTGCATTTATGGACATGATGAGTAGGGTGTTCAAATAATATTTGGACAAGTTCGTCGTGGTGTTTATTGATGATATTCTAGTCTACTCTAAGACGCCAGAAGATCATGTTGAACACCTAAGAATAGTGTTGGAGACATTAAGAAAGGAGAAGTTATATGCGAAGTTCACTAATTGTGAATTTTGGTTAGAGAGGATACAGTTTTTAGGTCATGTTATTGACCATGAAGGAATTTCAGTAGATCCAGCGAAGGTGGAAGCCGTGATGAATTGGGAACAATCGAAAACACCGACCGAGGTACGTAGTTTCCTAGGGTTAGCGGGTTATTATCGAAGGTTCATTCATGACTTTTCAAAGATAGCTACTCCGCTGACTAACTTGACGAGGAAGACGGTGAAGTACGTATGGACTGAGAAATATGAAGATAGTTTTCAAGAACTGACGAAGAAGTTAAGTGAAGCGCCTATTTTGTCATTACCCGATGACACATGAAATTTCATAGTTTATAGCGATGCTTCGCATAAAGGCCTGGGTTGCGTACTTATGCAGCATAGCAAGGTCATTGCGTATGCATCTAGGTAGTTGAAGGATTATGAGAAAGTTTACCCTACTCATGATCTGGAACTGGCCGCGGTGGTGTTTACCTTAAAGATATGGCGACATTAACTTTATGGGGAAAAGTGTGAGATATACACGGACCATAAGAGTCTTAAATATATCTTCACATAGAAGGAGTTGAATATGAGACAGAGGAGGTGGTTGGAGTTGATAAAGGATTACGACTGTGAAATCCTGTATCACCCTGGAAAAGCCAATGTAGTGGCCGACACCTTGAGTAGAAAGGGTCGGGAGAAGTTGTCTTTGCTAACAGCTCCAAATGAGTTAATAACAGAGATGGCTAGGATGGAGTTGGAGGTGAAGTTTCCAAGTGAGGTGGAGCAGAGACTTTTTGCGATGGGGATTCAGTCTACCATCGTAGAAAGAGTTAAGGAGGTGCAGCTCGATACTGATGAGTGTGATAGGATGAAGGAGCGGTTAACCACTGAAAAAGATATTAGGTTTAGTCTTGATAATGAGGGATTATTAAGATTTGAGGGAAGAATTTGGGTTTCGAATGAGATAGAATTAAAGGAAAAAGTTTTGCAAGAGGATTATAGTTCGAGGTACTCGATTCATCCTGGCAGCACTAAGATGTATCAAGACCTTCGACAGAGTTTGTGGTGGCCGAACATGAAAAGAGAAATAGCTAAGTATATGAGTAAATGTTTGACTTGTCAAAGAGTTAAAGCCGAACATCAACGACCAAGTGGCTTGTTACAGTCATTGGAGCGATTTCAGAGTGGAAGTGGGAGCATATCACGATGGACTTTGTGGTGGGACTTTCGAACGACTCGTAAGGGGTATAATGCGATTTGGGTAATAGTGGGTGATTTGACGAAGTCGGCTCACTTTTTGCCAATTCGAATTAAGTATAACTTAGATCGGTTAGCTACACTCTATGTTAAGGAAATTATTTCCAGACATGGAGCACCTATTTCGATAGTGTCAGATCGTGATCCACGATTCACGTTGAACTTTTGGAGAAGTCTTCAAGAACAGTTGGGGACGCAGTTGAAGTTGAGTACGGCATATCATCCACAAACCGATAGACAAAGCGAGAGGATAATTCAGACGTTAGAAGATATGTTGAGGTCTTGTGTCATGGATTTCAAGGGTAGTTGGGATGATCATCTACCATTAGTAGAATTTGCGTATAACAGAAATTATCATGCAAGCATAGGTATGCCGCCGTATGAAGCTTTGTATGAAAGGAAATGCAGAACGCCATTGTATTGGGATGAAGTGGGAGAACGCCGAATGCTAGGACCAAAATTGGTGCAGCAAACAACGGAAGTGGTGAAGTTGATACGTATGCATCTTGTCACAGCTCAAGACATACAGAAGAAATATGCAGACTTACATCGAGAGAATAGAGAGTTTGAGGTAGGCTCGTACGTATTTCTAAAGGTATCTCCCTAGAAAGGAAAGATACGCTTTGGAAAGAAGGGAAAACTAAGCCCAAGGTTTATAGGACCTTTTGAGGTATTAGAACGGGTAGGTGATATAGCTTTTAGGGTAGCGTTACCTCCAGACCTAGAGCGAATACATAATGTATTTCACGTTTCAGTGTTACGTCCTTACAAACCGGATTACAAGCACGTGTTAGAATTTGAGCCTATTCAAATTGAGAAGGATCTAACATATGAAGAGATGCCGATTCAAATTATCGATAAAAAAGAACAAGTTCTGCGAAACAAGGTAATACCGTCAGTAAAGGTGTTATGGAAGAATCACGATGTGGAGGAAGCAACGTGGGAACTTGAAGAAAAGATGAGAAAGAATTATCCTCTTTTGTTTGAGTGAGATAGGGCGAGATTTTGGGGACATAATCTTTATAAGGGGGGAAGAATGTAACGCCCGATAAATTTGGATCCTTTGTAAAAATATTTGAAAGAGTTAAATAATGAATAAAATAATATTATTTGTTATTATATGTGTTAATAAGAGGTATGTCGTTCTATAACCTAGAAACGTCGGAAGATCGTAGTATTTGAACCACATGAAAGAATTAAAGTGTTTAAATTTTCAAGACGAAAATAAATGTTTTTCGAGAAAGTTTATGAAAAACACTATTCACCAATTATCACTCGGGAATTATTTTTGAACTTTCAAGAAATACGTAACGTTAGAATATCGAGACGAGATGGATTATGTAATAATAATCTAAGTATGGAAAACGCAATAATTCGCATGCGGACTTAATTTGGGAATATAGGTATTAAAACCTAATGAAATGAATTAAGGTAACTTTGTATGAAATATAAGTCCAATAAGATTAAGGTGTAAACCTATTTGAGATTATCCTTAAAGCCCAAGTAGTAATAACATAAAGCCCTTGGTAGATTAATGCAAGCCCAAAGATAAGTTAATTAAGTTAACTATTAAGCCCAAAGGATGATCCAACGGGTAAAGCAAGATCCATGGGGCAACCCATGGGTGAAGTGGTAACCAAGCACTTGGAGTGGTGAGCAAGAACTTTAAGTAATGACCAAGGAATGGATAAGATTTGTGGACAACAAGTAATGAATAGTAAGGAGGTTAACTAAGGAGGTGGGATGGCCTAAATGTCCATAGTGCCCTCACTTTGAGTTGCCTATAAATACCAAGATTTATTTCTTAAGTTGGTTGTTTAATTTTCATCCAACTCCTCTCAAGATAAACAACTTATTTGTTAGAGTCAATAAGCACTTTGAGCTTAACCTTTTCTTAGTAGATTTCCAAAGCAAGTAAAGTAATCATCAAAGGTAATTGATTTTGTCTATTCCATCTCTATTATGGTAGGTTGATAAGAGAAGTGTAACTAATGAACTTAGATGTTAAGAACATAAGAGAAGTTGATAAACAATGGACTTAAGCCGAAATAGTTGAATAAGCAACTTGAACCTAAATAAGTTAATGAACTTATGAAGAATTACCTTTGTTAGCATAAACATGAGAATTGTAGATAATAAGAGTAATAAGTCAAAACCTACTTTGATAATAAGTTGGTGTAATAAGTAACTTGTAATGTCTATATGTTGATTAAAATCCACTTAGAATGATTAGTATTGAGGTTTCGCCGGAATTTACACGATTGGACGATAATCGTCGAATTCGTGAAATTCTCGGAATGGAAGTCGTATTTTGTGTTTGACATTGGAAACATAGGTTTTTGATAGAGGCAAGTCATATTTGGCATTATAGAGTTGTGGACTCAAAAATAGCCGGATTCCAACTTAGAACGAAGAAACGAGCGTTGAACGTTCACGAACGTTTATCATTTTCGTTAAAATTGAACTAATAGGTGAAATTTTAGCAAACGAAGTCGAATAGATAAAATTCTTAAATGCATACATAGAGTACGTGATTTGTGAACCGTAGGCTCTTGAACGAGCCAATTCGGACTTTTAACGAAGAAGTTACGAGTCCGAGAATCTCACAAAAAAATTTAAAAAGGTGTAAATTTTTTAGCGCATACGTTATTGAAGCTTGGCAAGCAAAGCCATAACCTTCTGGAGAGTGGCGCCACAGCGCGACCATTAACACTGAGACTTAGCCTTGTCACCGTCTGGAGTTCTAGCAATAATAGGGGACGCCTTGACGCCAGTGACACCAAGTGTAAAAAGTGGCCAAATTTCAAGACCTCAAGACCAAGACAAAATTTTATCTCATCCAACCATCTTTGGAGACGAAAAAACACATGGAACTTCCATAAAAGACAACTAGGCCCTGAAATATAGATAGCACAACATGAAATAATAGACCAAAATGCAATAGCACATCAAAACACGCAATAAACAAAGCCTTGATAAGCACACAAAAACAAAAGACTTCATAGGCAAAAACAGATAGTCATGTCCATGATGTCTTCACACATGATGCATTTAGAAACACAAGATTCACCACCTACAGAACATGTTATTCCTTCAAGTAGATCTTTCAAGTCAAGAACACATTGTCTGGAAAAACAATTAAAGCTACTATCGAACAAAAATGGTGAAATACAGATGATTTAGCTCCATGCCACTTCTTGAATTGGTGCCATATTAAGATCAAAAATTGGTTCTTGCAAATGAACATTGTGTGTTATATGTGGACTCGAGCAATCCTCCTACAAGTATGAGAAATAAAAAAGTTAAAACTATCATCCATAGCAAAATCAATCAAGTAAAGTACAAGCATATATATAAAAGTTTAAATTACCATATTCGAATTAGAGGTTTTTCTAACTTTTCTTGTACGTATCTCATGTTGTGGTTTCATTCTTCTTTTTCCCTTTCGACCTTCCTTCTTCTTCAATCCCTTGACATTTTCCATTCGATTGTTAACCTTGTTTTCAAGCACTTTGTTAGTTTCAACTTCCATACCCATTGTAAAATTTTCAAGCTTCTTGCTACAATCATTTATCATCTTTTCCATGAAAATATGTGAATCTTTTGTTCCTTGAAGCTTGATTGTTATTCGTAGGAGTTGTGATTGGACTCTTCTAATCCAATCTTTTTCATCTTCTTCTTCATTTGGCTTCTCTTCATCTAATACAATCCGACTCTTTACAACCCTTGTAAGTCTATTGCAAATGTATTTCTCTGGAATTTTTGTCACATTTAGCCGACTAAATACTCTCAATATATGACAACACAACATCCCCTCACTTTCAAACTTTTTGCAACTACAAGTCACCACTTCATTATTAGTGTTACAAAACACCTTATATTCTTTCTCTTTTTCCAATGTGGAGAAACAATATATGCATAAGTGTCTTGTATGTCATCCTTCACTATAAACGAATCAACACAACCATACTCCTCTTTAAATAGATGAAAAAATTTATAGGCTAGGGCCAAGACAATCACACCAGACACTGACATGATTAATACTCAAGTCAAAAATATTCATAGGCTAGAGCCAAGACAATCACACCAGATACTGACATTAATACTAAATTTCAGCTTTCTACGCATGCAACTTTGATAAAACTTAATGAATATATAATTATATATCTCACTTGATTATAATAAAACCAAATGACATGATTCTTTTCTTTTCCGGTACATCACTATGACAGAACATTAACAGTTTATATACAACATAGATAAATCTAACCATGAAGTCCAAGGAATGGAGTAAAATAAGGAGATCCAGTTTCTGTCAAGAAATTCCAGTGATTATAATTGCAATATAATTGTGCAATGTATGACATAACATTACAGGTAACCACATCACAAGCATTACAGCTTCTGAGGATTCACAAGGAAAATTGAATCCACCCACTAGCAACACTTGAATGAGCAGGGGGGGAAATGTATCCAATTGAAAAAGTTTTCCTTCAGGTATTCAAACCTTTCAAATAATAATAATAAAGTTAAAAAAAAAAAGAAGAGAGGAGTGTAGACACTCGAAATTTTCTTCATCGCTACTAACATTCATAGGAGGATGATTAAATCTTTTAAGAGGAACCACGAAGACAATCCAAATCCATCTAGGATACTACCAGAAGTTCATCATCAAACCCCGGATCGCAATCTGGGAGTAACCAAATCCAACCTCGGAGATAACCCCGAGGCCTGCAGATACAAAATCGGACCACACACCGGAGAAGACCGATTAATCTTGGAGATGACCCCGAGGTATCCAGTCTTAGTCCCAACCATGGGAATAGGTCAAGCCAACCTCAGAGATGACCCTGAGGATAGTCAAAGTCAACAGCAAGCAAACCTCAGAGATAACCTTGAGAAACGACTACTTCAACTGCGCGAAAATCGGAGATAACCTCGGGAGGGGAAAATGGTCATTTTGCCAACTCAACTTCACTTCAAATCAAATACACTAAAAATACTTCAAAGGAAGTCCCACAAGAGCGATATCTTAACTCCGGAGCGCAAACTACACAAAACGGCTCGTCGGATTGCCTGACAGAAAACCGGGAATGCTATTTCGGTCATGGACCCATCTTCCTAGAATCAAAAAAGGTCAAATAATATATCATTGTGTAGCTCTCGAAAAGAGATTTCAGGAATGGTATGGCACGCTTCCATCGGACTCCCGGATTGAAAGTTATGAGCGGCCGAAAGCGAGCAGTAGCGTCACGATCTTGACGACACGGCGTGACCCACCTTTGCCTGGGGCACCCCGGGCAGACCACAGTACACTACGCTACTAGGTGCCATAGGTAGAACTGTGGCTCCCCCTCTATAAATATGGGGCTTGGGGTCTTTGATTTTCTAAGAGAAAAGACGGGAAACCACACACGATTCTCTGCACTGCGCCCATACATCTGATGTATTTTCCCACTTTTAAACACCTGTGAGCTCATATATAGCCTCTTTTGTACCCACAAAAGCCTGTGTTTACCCACTATAAAGATATAGAAGCCTTCTTTATCAGTTAGCTGTAAGCCTTCTCACACACTTTAAAGTCTTTCTCTTCATCTTTGCACACACCCTTCTACACATTGAGAGTCGTGTTGTTTGCTTTTGCCGGACTTGATGCGTGGTTTCATTTCGATCAGATATATATATATATATATATATATATATATATATATATATATTTACATATATATTGACTAACATTATCGAGTTATGCCTCGATTGAGCCTAAACTGCTGGTCAATGCGTTTACTTTCGCTTTATATATATATATATATATATATATATTTATATATATGAACTGGGGTGGGACTTTGTTCGATGAGCCTAGACTTGATGCAGTGCATTTACTCTTTATATATATATATATATATATATATATATATTTAAATATATGAAATGTGGTGGGACTTTGTTCGATGAGCACGGATTTTATATCCTATGCGTTTATTCGCTTATATATATATATATATATATATATATATATATATATATATATATATATATGAACTGTGGTCGAACTCGCATTCGATGAGCACGGATTTCACATCCAAGTGCGTTTATTGCTTTTTATATATATATTTTGTCCCACACAGAGTTTACTTCGTGGTGGTTGATCGCTTACAACTTTATTTACATTTCGTCTCCGCTGGAATTTACTTCGTGGAAGTTGACCGCATTCTGACTTTATTTACATTACATCCTTTGGAGTTTCCTTCGTGGCGGTTGACCGTATCTATAGCTTTATTTACATTTTCGATCCCCATGGAGGTGCTTCGTGGTTGGTGATCCTGTCTATATATATTCTGACTTTTTATATATATACCGCCATCGCTTTCATATAAAAATGCGTTATTTTGTGAGCCTAGGAACCATGTGATCGCTGATTCATCCCATTGAATCTAGATTCGGTTCCGTGATGGACATTTTCGGTGAAGCGACTTGTAAATTATTTTGCGGTGTCTGAATTTCCTCAGATGGTTTCCATACCCACGAGGAAGTCGACATTATCTTTGTACATTATTTTTATACGGATGCCTCGCATCCGTCAAATAAAATCAATCAAGCCGATCACTTAATAAAATAGGAGTGTAAAAGGTTTCAATTCCTATCGAGCATCAGGGTTTAAAAAAACCTCTTTTATAAAACATCACTACCATATCTTGCTAAAAACTGAACTTTTACATAAATTCAGACCCTGTGTATATAGGTTCGAATGAGGCCTCGCACAACTTCTAAATAACAGCACATTGACCCACATACACACATACTCAGATAATAGTTTCTTGTAAAGAGGCGGTCACCATGCTAACACGGATGTCGGGGGGTGCCTAACACCTTTCCCGCGCATAACCAAGTCCCCGGACCCTAAACGAATCTCGGTTTCACTGATCCGTATAACCGTGTCACATCGCTGGGTCAATGTGCAAACCTTTTCTCGGTTGTGTTGGTACAACAATTTAAAAAACCAACTGGCGACTCTTAACAGTCCATCGTCGACATTATACATGTCGGACCTTTTCCACTTGTTTTTTTAAACAAATCTCACCTAAAATGAGAACACCAAAGAACAAGTAATTGAAAGGGACACATAAAAAATCCCGACGTCGACAGGTGGCGACTCTGTTGGGGACTCCAGTAAGAGGACTTAAGCCGCTATTACAATCTTTTCAAAACTGTTATCTACTTGTGTGTGGATGTTGCATTTACATTTTTGATGAATGTGTACGAATGCATTTCCTTATTGCACTTAGTGCTTCGCACCATAACTGCTTGTGATGTTAGTGCTTCGCACCATATCTGCTTGTGATATTAGTGCTTCGCACATGTCATCATTTTCATACGGTGAGACGCGATAGGTAGACCTGTGGCTCCCCCCTCTATAAATATGGGGCTTGGGGTGCTGATTTTCTAAGAGAAAAAGACGGGGAAACCCTGCACAATTCGCTCTGCACTCTCCCATACAGTGTATTTACCCACTTTTAAACACCTGTGAGCTCATATATAGCCTCTTTTGTACCCACAAAAGCCTGTGTTTACCCACTCTAAAGATATAGAAGCCTTCTTTATCAGTTAGCTGTAAGCCTTCTCACACACTTTAGAGTCTTTCTCTTCATCTTTGCACACACCCTTCTACACGTTGAGAGTCGTGTTGCTTGCTTTTGCCCGGACTTGCTTTTGCCCGGACTTCAGTCCGTGGTTTCATTTCAGTCTGTATATATATATAAATATATATATATATTTACATATAAATTGACTAACATTATCGAGTTATGCCTCGATTGAGCCTGATTTGATCGAGTGCGTTTACTCGCTTTATATATATATATATATATATATATATATATATATATATATATATATATATATATATATATATATTTATATTTATATATATGAACTGTGGTTGGACTTTGTTCGATGAGCCTGGATTTTATATCTGGTGCGTTTATTCGCTTTTATATATATATATATACTTATATTTATGAACTGTGGTCGAACTCTGTTCGATGAGCCTGGATTTAACATCCGGTACGTTTATTGCTTTTATATATATATATATATATATATATATATATATATATATTGTCCCACCGGAGTTTACTTCATGGTGGTTGATCTCTTTACAACTTTCTTTACATTTCATTCGCCTCGAGTTTACTTCGTGGCGATTGACCGCATTTACTGACTTTATTTACATTCTCGTCACTTTGGAGTTTCCTTCGTGGTGGTTGACCGTATCTCATGCCTTTTATTTACATTTCGATCCCCCATGGAGGTGCTTCGTGGTTGGTGATCTTCGTGCGTATATATATTTATAGCTTTTATATATATACCGCTATCGCTTTCATATAAAAATGCAGTATTTTGTGAGCCTAGGAATCATGTGATCACAGATTCATCCCATTTAATCTAGATTTGGTTCCCGTGATGGACATTTTCAGCTGTAAGCAGCTTGTAAATTATTCTGCGGTGTCTGAATTTCCTCAGATGGTTTCCATACCCACGAGGAAGTCGGCATTATCTTTGTACATTATTTTTATACGGATGCCTCGCATCCGTCAAATAAAATCAATCAAGCCGATCACTTAATAAAATGGGAGTGTAAAAGGTCTCAATTCCTATCGAGCATCAGGGTTTAAAAAAACCTCTTTTATAAAACATCACTGCCATATCTTGCTAAAAACTGAACTTTTACATAAATTCAGACCCTATGTATATAGGTTCGAACGAGGCCTCGCACAACTTCTAAATAACAGCACATTGACCCACACACACACATACTCAGATAATAGTTTCTTGTAAAGAGGCGGTCATCGTGGTAACACGGATGTCGGGGGGTGCATAACTAAGTCCCCGAACCCTAAACAAATCTCGGTTTCACCGACCCGTATAACCGTGTCACATCGTTGGGTCAATGTGCAAACCTTTTCTCGGTTGTGTTGGTATACCCATTTAAAAAACCAACTGGCGACTCTTAACAGTCCATCGTCGACATTATACATGTCGGACCTTTTTCACTTATTTTTTCAAACAAATCTCACCTCAAATGAGAACACCAAAGAACAAGTAACGGAAAGGGACACACAAAAATCCCGGACGGCGATGTGTGGCGACTTTCTTTGGGGACTCCAAAGAAGAGGACTTAAGTCGCTATTACAATCTTTTCAAAACTGTTATCTGCTCGTGTGTGGATGTTGCATTTACATTTTTGATGAATGTGTACGAATGCATTTCCTTATTGCACTTAGTGCTTTGCACCATAACTGCTTGTGATGTTAGTGCTTCGCACTATAACTGTCTGTGATATTAGTGCTTCACACCATATCTGCTTGTGATATTAGTGCTTCGCACATGTCATCATTTTCATACAGTGAGATGAGATGTATGTTAATGTATGTTGTGTGGTCCCTCCACCAGGAGGCTATCCCATCGGTGTTTGATTACTGGACTCGTGAGAAGACTAATTCTCTGAGGCTCAGGAAAGGCACCACCCAAATTCGCTCCAGTTGAAAGACCGGATTAACTTTCCGTCTAGTAGATTGCGATGATTTGGGAACCTTCATGCCAAAAAGCCGCGAGAGTAACCTAAGATAGGTCAGCCTCTTATAAACCCAAAACCGAGGAAAGTCTCTTCATGCTCTCATTTCAAATTACTTGTAAACACAATTACTTGTAATTACATTCTATATCTATCTCCATGTAATGAGAAATATGAAGAAATGGGTACACATACATATTTAAAATGCTACAAACATCTGACATCAGTTTTGCAGGATAAAATTGCTAAAACGAACACGTCACATAACATGTTATTATATACATTCCCTAAAGACTAAACTATGCAAGTCTTTCACAGGGAAACAATTGGTCCCGTTACCCATTTAAAGTCCAGGAAGGCACTGATCCCACCGTTAGGCATGGCTACACCAGGCCAGCCTGAACCTACTCCTCTTTCCCGAGAGGAGTTTGAAGGATTAAGGAATCAGATAGCAGAATTGGTTGTCTTTCTAAAAGAACAAAGTAAAATACGCAGAGGGCGCACAATGCCTACTCAACCAGAGTCCTTCACACTAGGGGGCAGTCAGGGCATTGGTAAAAAGATGAAAACCCATATACCTAAACCTCATTCCAATAAAGAAATCACAAATCTCAGGGATGATCGAGAAGCTGGGGATATAAGAAAGAAAGTCCAACAAATAGAGGATACCATCCGGTCAATTAAATAGACTGGAAATTATGGGAGTGTCACCTATTCAGATCTCTGTATATTCCTAGGGGCTCAATATCCTACCAAATTCAAAGTCCCAGAGTTTGAAAAGTACAATGGGGCATGCGATCCCTATACGCACCTAAAAGTGTACATTGGTGAACTGAGGTCTTATGCTAAAAATGAAAGCCTCAGAATGCAACTTTTTCAAAAGAGTCTCACTAGAGAAGCTAAATCCTAGTATGCGCGACTTGACAATGCCAAAATCCACAACTGGGAAGAATTGGCCCACGTCTTTCTAAATCAAGATGCTTTTTAGATCACAAATGGCACCAGATCGATATCAAGTGACTAAAGTGAAAAAGCAAAGTACTGAATCTTTCCGAGAATATGCCCAAAGGTGGAGACATCTAGCAGCGTAAGTTATTCCATCAATGATTGAAACTGAGATGGTAATGACATTTATTGATATCCAAGAGGCTCCTTACTATGAGAGGATCCTAGCAGGCATAGGAAAGCCATTTACGGAAATGATCAAACATAGCGAAATGGCAGAGATGGGCTTGGAGGCAGGCAAGATTAAAGACTTCACTGCCTTGGAAGCAGTCGCCAAATATATAAAAACTGAAAAGTATGCGGGTGATCCCAAGGGGGTATCCGATAAAGGCAATGAGGATGTATCCCTTGTTGTACAGGGGCAAGCTAGGAGGCCAAACTACAGTCCCCCCATTTGGAAAATGCCAGACAATCTTCTGTCCCAACAACAGACCGCATTCAACCAATACCCAGAAAGGAAAAGAAAATTTGAAAGAACGGAAAATCGAGTATTCACTCCACTGGGTGATTCCCTTAAACATGTGTTGGCGATATTAACGAATCACAAGAAAATTACCGAACTAGCTCCACCTCTGGAACCAAGGAGAAAAAGATACAATCCAAGCCAGAGATGTGCTTACCACTCAGGGTCTCCAGGACACGATACACAGGATTGTTGGTCCTTAAAACATAATATTGAAAATCTGATCGAAAGTGGCAGTATTGTGGTCTAACAACCTAACCAACAAAATGTCAACACCAACCTTCCGTTGCGACATGATACGGACGAAGTAAACATGATCGGGTCAGGAAGCGCTGAAATGTATCCAATTCATAAGTACATACGAAGGATGGAGGAATACCCCCAAAAGCACATAACAAATGTCCTAGGGTGGGAAAACTCGGAGGAGGGTATGCCAGTAATGCAAAAATTAGAGGCGATCCAGAATCAAGTAAATCATTGCTAAGTCGATAAGACGCCAACATCAGGAAACAAGGCAATTTTTCACTCAACTATCAGAAAGCCAAGAGAAAAAGGAGGTTAACCATAATATAAGCCCATATCTCTCCATGATGAGCCAGCTAAATGAAGAAGATCAAAGTAGGATGAAAGTACAAGAAAAGGGGGATGATAAAATTGTTAGAGGATCTCGCCAGCGGAAGAACCAATCGAAGGAATGCGAATTCTCAAAGATGAAAGATCAAACAACCTCCAAAAGAATTTGAAAATTCACCCCTCTGAGAAAATCCAAAGAAGAAATGCTACACTTTCTGATAAGAAAAGGAAGGATTACTGAGTTGCTGCCTCCTATAAAACCCAAGATAAAGAGTTATGACTCCACCAAGATATGTCTCTACCATTCTAACTCACTTGGGCATACGACTGAAGAATGCTGGTCTTTGCAACATAAAATCCAGGATCTCATTGAAAATGGAGAGCTGGATATAGAATTTCCCATGACCAAAAAAGGCGAAAAGGAAATAAAAAGCTTAAGATGTCCATTCGAGATAGGCAATTCAAATGAGGTGAAGGCTATGGACGACAATTCTACTAGAGAACAAGGTGGACTGATCCTGATGCAAGAAGTGACAGAAGAAACAAAGGCATCCCCAAAGGAGATTCCCTCGCCAACATCAAACGTCCCATGGTTCCAAGATATCAACCATGTTCCTGATCTTATCACCTTGGATGATGCGGAGGAAATACTAATCCTTTCCAAGGAAGAAAAAACCAAAAAGGAAAGTTCTTTGCAAGAAATGAGACAACAGTTCGAAGAAGATTTCATGGTTGAATCCTTTGAAACCCATGAAGAAGGCGAAGGAATAGATGAAGAAAAAGGTGGTGAGATTGTCGGGGAATCCAACCCATTAAAGAATCCAGAGTTCATCCCTTTTTGCAATACGTCCATATCAAGCGTCCATAAGGAATGTACTGAATCAGGAAGTGATCAAGTTATGGCCACAAGCGAAGACATTCAGAATCAAGGGGTAACCTATATCACGAGCCCTGAAGGCGACATAACCACTGACAACAGGACTATCAGGCCTCAACTAGCCGAGAAGATGTAGATCTAGGGGATGAAGGTGCGAGTTCCAGAAAGTGTTGGAATGGTATCACTTTCTTCGTAGTATGCCTTTTATTTTCCATGCATGTAAATAAATAAAAAAGAAAAAAACATCTCTACCCTCTTCTCACCACTTACCCTTTTGAACCTTTTCAAACCAAAGCCTGAACTACGAAAGACCTGATCTCCTCTTCAATAGGAGTACGTAGGCAGCCATCAATGGTGCGGTCAAACCAAATAAAAATCGAAACAAACACTTCTCAAATGTTTACACCTCAGACGATGATTGCCCAGACGTAATGGTCATCATTCAGGAGAAGGAGGTTGATGATATCCCCTCCATCACTGCAGTTCACCAAAACTTTGCCCTCGATAATTGAAGCAGCACTCCTTGCATTTGTCGATGAGGGTAAACAGGGAAGAAACTCTCTCTACCTTGTAGATAGCAATAACTGCTTACTTTTTCTGAACAGTATTAGCAGTTACTTTTGTCAATACAGGCTAACACTTTGTGTGATTGAACTGTGTTATATACTAAGTGAAAGCATATTTTGTTTCAGGACTCTAAATTTAGATGTGCCTCAGATTTTGGTCGATGAGGTGCCTATTCTTCACAAGGACTGTAACTTTGATGTAAAGTTGGACTCAGACTTGATGGAAATACAAGAGGACTATGAGATACCTCAAGAGATCAAAGAATGGGTCAAAGACAAACCCAAGCCAAATCTTGATCAAACCACCTCTTTCAAACCTCGGAACCTTAGAAATCTCCAAACAAATCCAAATTGGTACAGACCTCACTCAAAACGAAAGGAATGACATGGTTACTCTATTGACCCTATTCTAGGATGTGTTTGCATGGTCTCACAAAGATATGGCCAGTGTATACATGAACATTATCATTCATCGCCTTTCCATCAAAGGGGGATTCAAGCCACTCAGGCATAAGCTCAAGCGATTAAAACCTGAGTGGGAGTTAAAAGTTAAAGAAGAAATTGTGAAACAATTTCAAGCCAGCATCATCATGGTGTCAACTTAACCTGAATGGCTATCCAACATAGTCCCCGTGCCGAAATCGGGAAGGGAGTTGCGAGTTTGTGTGGATTGCAGAGATTTGAATAAAGCTTGCCTCAAAGATAGCTTTCACGCGTCTTTGCTCATCCACATACTCATTGACAATACAAATTTCGACACGACATGTACTCCTTTTTTGATTGTTCACGGGTACCATCAAATCATGGTTGTCAAGATGATCATGAGAAAACTTCATTCATCACGCCTTGGGGAGCCCTTTGCTACAGACGATTGTCATTCGGCCTCATCAATGCCGAAGCTACCTATCAGTGAGCCGTGTGGCTCTTTTCCATGATCTAATAGAAAAAAAAAAAAAAAAAAAAAAAAAAAAAAAAAAAAAAAAAAAAAAAAAAAAAAAAAAAAAAAAAAAAAAACCTCTTCAACGGGTTCTATAGCTGTCGCTTCTTTACCACTCCAGAGTTGTACAAATGGCTTCAGAGTTCAAGAAAATCCTTCCTCCACATTCCTCGTAATAGGAATGACTTTTAAACGATTAGCAACTTTGGCCTCCTTGATTCGCATATCGACAAGGAACACTTACCGAAAGCGTCGCGATCTCCTCGCACAAGGCCCCCAATTTATGGGAATTATATTGAAAAGTATCGGATGAGCTACCTCCTATCCAGCACCCTTGATATCAGCATATCAATGAGCACTTACAAGATAAATCTACACCCACTGAGGCAAGCCTGACTAAGAAAAGGCGGATCCATCGACTAGCTATGAAATTCTACCTAAGCGGAGATGCACTCTATGAAAGAGATGCAGAACGATGTCTCATCAGATGTTTGGACGATGACCAAGCTCAGGGACTATGGATGAAATCCATGGGAAAGTATGTGTCCCACAAATGAGCGGCCTTCTACTTATAAAGAAGATCCTACAACAGAAAAGTCTGACTACGACAGTTCAAACAACACGACTTGATTTTGAAAAAGATCATTAACAACCAAGCTCAGTCTAAAGGAAAATTCGCTCCAAATTGGGAAGGCCCGTTTATTGTCAAGGAGGTATTGACAGGAGGCGCTTTCAGATTACAGGAAATGGACGGCGATAAATTTCCACAGCTTATCATGTCTGGACACCGTGAAACTAAGACTATGTCTAAGGTTACCATCAAGCTTAACATCCTTGTTTTGGGATCATCAGATCACCAGTCATTCTGGTTCTTTAACCCTTTACCACATACAACTCCTTTCCACGCTTTGCCCCTCAGGGAAACATCCTTTCAAGATAGCAGCCTAGCTTCACTACGATCATACCACTTAGGTCATCTCACCGCAAATTGAACCTCTCACACTTGCAGTTTGGCTACCCATACCTGGGATCAAACTTCTCATACCTGCCGTTTATCCTCAACCTAGGATTAAACTTTCTCCTCCCCGCACTCGACCGCACATTGGATTACGCTTTTTTCTACTCGCCTCAGGAGGCTTAACCACGTCGAATTTGATCTCCCCAATACACGGAGTACGAGGAAGCCATGTTATATGGTCCCGGCCTCACCACGTAAAAACAAAACAAACATACTCCTATCCATAACCACATACAAAAACTAGTCCCAAGACACCAAAGATGGTAGGGAAGACACACGATCGACGATCCATTCAAAAAATCCCGAGACATCTCACCGTCCATCCATCAAAGAGGAGTTCGTAATACATCCAGATCACAAAGTCCCGAGAAATAAGTTTAATATCAAGCAAGTAAAGAAGGCACAACTAAAAGGGAAGTGAACCAACATATATTTCCTCGCCATATATAATGTTGTTTTGATATATACAATGTGTAATCGTACATGATAAAATGGCTGCTTAGTTTCAGTGCAGAGAAATACAAGCTCATCTACAAATCGTGTATATGCGGCTATCAAGTCCAACATGGATTCCCTCTCGTAAGAAGGAGGTAACATGTGATCTCCTACCCAAGGGTTTCTACACGAGCCAACAGATCCACTGCCAACTACATGTGATATCTCAGGTGGATATAACGTCATCTCGCTCAGCAACAACGATATCCCTATGAGTTAGAGCATCATCTCTATAATAAAGTGACATCTTTACCGTAAAGAGTCACAACATCAAAGCCCACATCCACTACTGCTCCGGAGATGGTATGATGTAAAAGCCTCTTGCGATCTCGGCATCTTATCAGCTCATCTATAAAAGCAATTATCCCAGACAAACAAGTGAGACTGGGGCAATTCCAAAATTGGCGACAACCGGATATTGGATCCCTTACAAAAAAATTGGGAGCAATCTCGGAAACAACGATAACTCAACACTAGGGCATTTATCAATCATCCTAAAATTGAAAATGCACCAGTTAGGTCCATCATCATCTTAGTGACGATTCAGGTATTATTCACTCGCGACTTCATCAACAAAGAGAGTTTCTCATATGAACCCTCGGCATCAACATGCGAAAGGACTGGGGCATTTTTCCAAGAAATGAAAGGAGCTTAAGACGAGATCAAGCTTCTCATCAAAAAGAAAGGGGTGAACTCCTGAAAGAAATCATAGCGACATAATCGTGCCCCTACGAAAGAAGGGGAAAATTCTCAAAAAGTGCTTAACTCAGGAGCAGAAGGTCAACGATGAAAGGCCTAGCGAATGAAATCTACACCATCAACATGCGTTCAGTCCTCACAAGTTGAAGCCTCTCCACCGACGTTCAAATATGGGCAGCGAAAGAATGAATTACACCCTCCAGGATATCGGTGGTATTCGACCATCGATTCAAATAGGGCCATGAATCAAATGCTTAAGGAAATGGGGTATAGGTACCCAACAGCAAAATGAGACTCTAAATCACCACAAAAAGGATGAGACATCTGGTGGTTGCCATCAATCTAACATCAGGCAAAGTCTAGTGAAGTAATCCGTGGAATATTACTTCAGCAAGATATTGGAAGATCCGGTATTCTAAACCATTGCAATCAATACAACAGCGACATCAACAATTCAAATGATGAAAGCTTTGTATACCACCGCTCGAGTGGGAGCTGGAAAAGTTTGGCGATCAAAGAAGATAGTCACCCACATTGCAACTACGGTGAATACATCGGAGGATCTCGGTGATTTCGTAATGTCATCCCCATCGAAATGTGGAAAACATCTCAACTTATCTTCATCAAACAAGCATCGTGATTAAATGCCAAACCATTGAGTTAACACCAAAGATAGGCATCAAAGAATGATCGGTAAAGGTAAAGCGATTTGCGAATACATTTTAACATTCATCATAGTATTCATTACATTGCGATTTGCGATATGCGATATACGATTTGCGATATGCGATTTACGATGCGATATGCGAAATATGATATGCGAAATGCGATGTTCGAGTTGTGAAGCGATTTGGCCAAATACAAAAAGCGAAATGCGAATGCGAAAATGCGATATGCGATTTCTGAACCGCAATTCATGAAAACATTATCACATTCATCATAAACATTCACTATATTGCGATTTACATCATTAAAAATACCTTGTCATGTTTCAAGTGTCTCATTAATCTTTATCATGTCCATTCCATTGCATTGCATGAACATGATAAAGAGGGCATCCGTGAGACACTCAAAATTTTCTTCTACTATTACTAACATCATAGGAGGACAAATTCGCCTTTTTAAGAGGGAACCCCGAAAAGACAATCCAAATCCATACCTGGGATACTACCGTAAGTTCATAATCAAACCCCGGATTGCAATCTAGGAGTAACCAAATCCAACCTCGGAGATAACCCCGAGGCCTGCAGATACAAAACCGGACCACACACCGAAGAAGACCGATTAATCTCGGAGATGACCCCGAGGTATCCGGCCTCGCCCCAACCTTGGGAATAGGTCAAGCCAACCTCGAGATGACCCCGAGGATAGTCAAAGTCAATAGCAAGCCAACCTCAGAGATAACCTTGAGAAACGACTGCTACAACTGCGCGAAAACTAGAGATAACCTCGGGAGGGGAAAAATGGTCATTTTGCCAACTCAACTTCACTTCAAATCAAATACACTCAAAATACATCAAAGGAAGTCCCACAAGAACAATATCTTAACTCCGGAGCAAAAACTACACAAAATGGCTCACCGGATTGCCTAACGGAAACCCGGGAATGCCATTACGGTTATGGACCCATCTTTGCTGGAATCAAAAAAGGTAAAATCATATATCATTGTGTAACTCTCAGAAAGAGCTTTCCGTAATGGTATGGCACGCTTCCATCGGACTCCCAGATTGAAAGTTATGAGCGCCATCGAGCTTAACAACGCAGACGATTACTTTGACACGACGGGACCACATCGCCTGGGGGGCACCCGGGGCACCACAGTACACACTGCTACTAGGTGCCATAGGTAGACCTGTGGCTCCCCCCTCTATAAATATGGGGCTTGGGGTGCTGATTTTCTAAGAGAAAAAGATGGGGAAACCCGCACACACCGGGCTCTCAGACTCGCCCATACAAATGTATTTTCCCACTTTTTAAACACATGTGAGCTCATATATAGCCTCTTTTGTACGCACAAAAGCCTGTGTTTACCCACTCTAAAGATATAGAAGCCTTCTTTATCAGTTAGCTGTAAGCCTTCTCACACACTTTAAAGTCTTTCTCTTCATCTTTGCACACACCCTTCTACACATTGAGAGTCGTGTTGTTTGCTTTTGCCCGGACTTCATCCATGGTTTCATTTCATCATATATATATATATATATATATATATATATATATATATATATATATATTTACATATATATTGACTAACATTATCGAGTTATGCCTCGATTGAGCCTAGATTTTGGCCCTGCAATGCGTTTACTCGCTTTATATATATATATATATATATATATATGAACTGGGTCTGACTTTGTTCGATGAGCCTAGACTTTGGCAGTGCATTTACTCGCTTATATATATATATATATATATATATATATATATATATATATATATATATATATATATATATATTTAAATATATGAACCGTGGTGGACTTTGTTCGATGAGCCCGGATTTTATATCCTATATGCGCTTTATTATATATATATATATATATATATATATATATATATATATATATATATATATATATATATATATGAACTGTGGTCGAACTCTCGCTCGATGAGCCCGATTTCACATCCAAGTATGCGTTTATTGCTTTTATATATATATTTTGTCCCACCTGGAGTTTACTTCGTGGTGGTTGATCGCTTTTACAACTTTATTTACATTTCGTCCTGCCTGGAATTTACTTCGTGGAAGTTGACCGCATTTACAGCTTTATTTACATTCTGTCCCGCCTGGAGTTTCCTTCGTGGCGGTTGACCGTATCTATAGCTTTATTTACATTTCTGATCCCCCATGGAGGTGCTTCGTGGTTGGTGATCCTGTCTATATATATTTACAGCTTTTATATATATACCTGCTTACTACTTTCATATAAAAATGCAGTATTTTGTGAGCCTAGGAACCATGTGATCACAGATTCATCCCATTGAATCTAGATTCGGTTCCCGTGATGGACATTTTCACCGTAGCAGTTACTTTTGTAAATTATTCTGCGGTGTCTGAATTTCCTCAGATGGTTTCCATACCCACGAGGAAGTCGGCATTATCTTTGTACCTTATTTTTATACGGATGCCTCGCATCCGTCAAATAAAATCAATCAAGCCGATCACTTAATAAAATAGGAGTGTAAAAGGTTTCAATTCCTATCGAGCATCAGGGTTTAAAAAACCCTCTTATATAAAACATCACTACCATATCTTGCTAAAAACTGAACTTTTACATAAATTGGACCACAATGTATATAGGTTCGAATGAGGCCTCGCACAACTTCTAAATAATAAAGACATTGACCCCACACACACACATACTCAGATAATAGTTTCTTGTAAAGAGGCGGTCACCATGCTAACACGGATGTCGGGGGGTGCCTAACACCTTCCCCGCGCATAACCAAGTCCCCGGACCCTAAACGAATCTCGGTTTCACTGATCCGTATAACCGTGTCACATCGCTGGGTCAATGTGCAAACCTTTTCTCGGTTGTGTTGGTACAACAATTTAAAAAACCAACTGGCGACTCTTAACAGTCCATCGTCGACATTATACATGTCGGACCTTTTCCACTTGTTTTTTTAAACAAATCTCACCTAAAATGAGAACACCAAAGAACAAGTAATTGAAAGGGACACATAAAAAATCTCGACGTCGACAGGTGGCGACTCTGTTGGGGACTCCAGTAAGAGGACTTAAGCCGCTATTACAATCTTTTCAAAACTGTTATCTACTTGTGTGTGGATGTTGCATTTACATTTTTGATGAATGTGTACGAATTCATTTCCTTATTGCACTTAGTGCTTCGCACCATAACTGCTTGTGATGTTAGTGCTTCGCACTATAACTGCCTGTGATATTAGTGCTTCGCACCATATCTGCTTGTGATATTTGTGCTTCGCACATGTCATCATTTTCATACGGTGAGACGCGATGTATGTGAATGTATGTTGTGTGGTCCCTCCACCAGGAAGCTATCCCGTCGGTGTTCGATTACTGGACTCGTGAGAAGACTAATTCTCCGAGGCTCAGGAAAGGCACCACCCAAATTCGCTCCAGTTGAAAGACCGGATTAACTTCTCGTCTAGTAGATTGCGATGATTTGGGAACCTTCATGCCAAAAAACCGCGAGAGTAACCTAAGATAGGTCAGCCTCTGATAAACCCAAAACGGAGGAAAGTCTCTTCATGCTCTCATTTCAAATTACTTGTAAACACAATTACTAGCATGAACAAACTTCTATAGCTGAACGAATATTGAACAGAAACAAATATATCTGAACTAGATGGTAATGAAGGTGATCAGTCTTTCATACCTGATGAATACATGCAATATGCACAAAGTGCGATTAACAATTCATGGACATGGCAATCAACAATGATTAACCACAAGTATCTTTGAATGAAACAACTCGAGGTCGAGTTAAAGAAAACTTGCACAATAATTAGAAGTTCAAGTGTAATAACCATTAATTTTAAGTCACTATATATGTATGTACATTATTGATATTTTAAAACTTTGTGTTATATAGTGATTTAATATGTGACAACATATGTGAAGTGGTGCATGGGTCAATTAACATATATACTATAGTTATGGATATATACATTTATAGATTTCATTAAAAATGAAAGCTTCGTAACCTAATTATACATTAGGTGAGACAATTAAATAACCAAAGGGTTATGGTAATAAGGAAATGCTAGTATTTAATATGTGTACTAACTTAAGTGGATAATATTGTTATTTCAAGTGACTAATTATTTTAAACCTAATTCTTGTAAACCTAATTAGGTTATGAGTTAAAGTCACGTGTATAAGTAATTAAATTTCATATGATTGAAAATGGAAACCCTAAATAATCAATTTGGGTATCATATATTAAAATTGCTAGACTATGTTTATTACATAGCCCAAAATAATTATGGAGGGAGCCCAAAGGAAATAAAATGCAAACCAATACTTAGCCCACTTGATTAAGGGTATATTAGACTTTTGGTTAATCAAATTTGTGTATTAAAATAAAAGCAAATTGGGAGATATAATGGGCTCGAGGGACCGGCCACTTAAGGCCTTTTAAGGAAACTAATTAAGCTAAACAATGTCCATAATTAGTAACTCTTACACACAAGTCTTTTATCCTTGGGACATTAAAAATATGGGGGATAATAGTTATATCACTCACTCATTTTACTAGACATTCATTTTATCTCAATCTTCTTCTTGTATCTTTTTTCTCCCAAGCTAGCAAACTTCAAGAGAGAGAAAAGAGAGTGAGGGTTCGGTTATAGCAAGAGAGGGAGAGGTGTGCTAGTTTGTTCATGCATCCTAAGTTCATTACTTACTTTGGTAAATCAAGGAAGGTTGCCACTAAATCAAGGTATAACCTAACCTTCACATTCTTCTTCTACTTTGTTTTATAGCTTGAGTTTTGTTGGGGTTATGATCAAATACTCAAGATACCCTTGTTCTACATATCATCATGTATGGAACTAAGTATCTTGAATGTTAGATCAAAGGCTTAGAGGAAGAAAATGAGCATACGTTCTCCAAGGGTGAAACTCTTGTTTTTTCCTCCACTAAATCTTGGTTAACTCAAGTTTTCCAACTTGGATTTGTGATCCGTCGAAGGGGAAGGGGTGTAAGACCCCAAATTATTAATAAATAAAATTTAATTCCTCTATTTATTATTTTGAAATAGTTAGGGTTGATTTGATTAATGTGGTTAGTTGTGGGTAAAATGCGCAAATATTTTAAATAAGTAAGTGGTTATAAAATACTCATTGTTGTCGGAGAATATTCGTTTGGTCGTGGAATATTCTTACTGTCAGGGAATATTCGTACGACGGCGCAGCCTTGTGTGGGCCCATAACGGAAAGCGATTCGATGAAGAAAACGACAAGTATAAGTTGTTTATAAATAATTGTGCATAGATTGTTACCATTAATCTTTGTTGGAATACCCGGTGGTTAAAACACAGTAATACGCATTGTTGCACAATAGTGCACCAATTATTGATTTTTACGTAAGAAGGCACTACTAAATAATTGTTACAGTAATTACTGCTCAATATTTTATTTTATTGAATCAATAATTGCTACGTTGATATTTTATATTATTGTTGTTTCAATAATTGTCACTACACAATATTTTCCATTATCGGAGCAATAATTCATATTATCCTGAATAATATTATTAGATAACATTATTGGCAATGTAGAAAGTTTCATCTAAGGAGAGGTTTGGTCACCTAATCATGCCGCCAAAGAAGGAGAAATTCTTATTGAAAGCCCTCTTTCCCGGGAGGCACTGGTTGTCAATATTGTGATTCTGTAATATTATTTGTGAATAATTAATTATTGATTTATATGATAAGAAATATATTGATTTTATGTGGATATAGATGGAGAAAATTTTTAAATGTGATAATTGTTGAAAATTAAAATTTTATCTTTTTCTGATAAAATAATTCATTTGAATATATTATTTTAATAATATATTAATGGTGATATTTTTATAATGAATGTGGGATATATGAGTATATGAGGAGGAAGAGTATTTTTGTTGCATTAAATGATTAACACATGTTTTGTGTGTCGGTGGATCCCATTTCTTGACTAAAATTTGATTATAGCCTGTAAAATCGCCCGTTTGTGGATTTCGATCAATTTTTAATTGGAATTTGGAAAAACTTTCTTCTGCAAAGTTGTACAGAATTGAATTTCCTATAAAAAATGCGAGATTCGAATTTTCTGATAAAAGGGCTATTTATTATGAATTATTGAAGTCCCGAAGTTCCAAAATTATAGATTTTTGGAAGTTTTATTTCTGTTTTAAAAGAAAAACGTTTTTAAATGTTTGTGGACATCTTTAACATGTCTTTAGATGGTCAAATCGATTTCAAAGTGGGCGTAAGAATTTGTTTTATATATAATATTATTATATTAAATTTTACGCTTTGGTGTTCTAAGCATTTTCTATAAATAGGGTGCTTAGGTTAGAATTGAAAATCACACCAGAAACTAAAGATTTCTCTCTCTTTCTCTCTCTATATTATCGAGTTTATTCTTGTGAGTATTTTAGTACTTTGAGTGTTGCTATACGGTGCAAGTTCCTTCAAAGACTATATTCAAGATTCCGGTCTGAAATCTTGCCTTTCGTGAGGTAAGGGATGTTATTTTCTTCATAAGTACTATTATTTCTTCAATATCATTATTTCAAAATATTAGTTAGAACTTTTTATCAAATTTGGAACTTTTTATGTCGGGGTTACTATTCATGAGTTACTATTCATGAGTTAATATTCACGAGTTACTATTCACGAGTACTATTCACGAAGCATGATGATGTTTTTTGTGAAATTTCTATCTTTTGGTGCTGAGTTACTATTCAAGTATACGGCACTATTCACATATCTGATTAATTATTCACTTAATATGACACTATTCACGTAAAAAAATTAAATTTTCTTTTCTATGTCCAAGATTGTCTGTTATAGTTCCTATCTTTGATTGGATCTATGTTTTGGTCTTCATTCTTGAATTTTACTCCACTCTGGTTATTTATGAAGTATTTTTGAACTTGGATTATTTAAAGTATGAATCCTTAATATTTGCTCTTTTGTTTCATTTGGATTCGCTTTCTTTAAAATATTTTCATCATCCTCGGTCCTAAATGATGATATAACTGAATATCTTTGGCCCGTAGTGCAAAGATGAATGATTTTATAATGAATATCTTTGGCCTGTAGTGCAATGATGAATATTTGATTTATGATGTATATTGATTGATGTTACAGGGATAAAATATCGATGATGGACTTTTAAATTCATAGATGATATTAGATTTCATTCTCTACTTAACTCTCCTAATGAATTGTTGTTTCCGCCGCAGTTGTTGATCTAAAACTTGTTGTCTATTGTATTCTATCAGATTTTTCCCTGTTGAAGACTAAGGATAATTTGTCGTACATTATCTTAGTCATAATATTCTTTACTGGGCTAGTTGAGCTCACCCTTTTTCTTTTTGTTCCATTTTTATTCTCAGGAGACGAGAATATAACGGAAACTAGTCGGGATGTGGAGTGATGGTTCAAGACAGTTGTTTTAGTAGTCCTCACTATTTTGTAAAATAGTGTATCAATAATTGTAATGAGGACTTATTTGAGTGTGGATATTGTCTAGAAGATAATATCTGTATTTAAACTCACAGTTTATGTGTTGTCGTATTTTGCACGACAATTGTATTAATGAAGTTGTAGTTGTTTCTGTAGCATTTATTTAGCGACTCAGAATAGGTTGGTTGGATTGGACCTATTTTGGGGGTGTCACAGTTGGTATCAGAGCTTAGGGATATGATCTTTGGCGGAGATCGGGGAATAGAAATAAGAGGGGAGAGACAAGTAAATCCTTCGCTAGTGTGTCCTACCTAAGCTTATTTATTGGTTGGTCATAATATAGGGGTATTATGTGATTTGTTAATTTGTTAAATTAACCCTTGTTTTATGGCAGTATTTAAAAATGTCGACTGAGAATGTTAACAGTGGAGTAAATGAGACCGTGGAGACACCTTTGCTCACCAATGAGGAGAACATGCAACAGGCTGGCAATGTTTCTCCTGTGAACAACACCACTGAGCAGATGAAGAACGATGGTATGTTTAGGAACTTTCTAGAATTCATGCAAAACCAAATGAGAAAGACTACTGTTCAAAATGCAGGTGGAAACACTGGAAACTCACGGATGGTCACCGCTAAGCAGTTCCAGGAGTTAGGACCGCCAGAGTTTTTGGGAAAGCCAGAACCACTTACGGCAGAGACGTGGATAAAGCAGATCACTAAGATATTTGATGTCTTGGGATGCCAGAGGAGAAAAAGGTTCCTTTCGCCACTTTCATGTTGCGAGAAGAGGCAGATTATTGGTGGGAATCCGTAAAACGTACTCAACCTATCGCATTGAAGATGTCTTGGGAGAAGTTCCAAGAATTGTTCAACGACAAGTACTTTCTCGAAAGTGTTCGTCACATGAAGGAGGTAGAGTTCATCAAGCTGGAGCAAAACAATATGAACGTGTCGCAGTACGAAGCTAAGTTTGCCGAGTTGTCTCAATTTACATCCCATTTGGTTGATAATGAGGAGAGAATGACACGAATGTTTCTGCGAGGTTTGATACCCAAAATACGTCAATACCTCATTTCTCACAAACTTTGTTTATATTCAGATGTTGTGAATAGGGCTCAGTTATTGGAGCGCGATAATGAGTCGGCTCAACTGAAGAATAATGACCAACAACTCAATGATAATCGTACCGGTGGCAACGGTCATCGGAACAATGATAACCATCGTGGAGGAAATTATCATGCCAGAAATGGTAACCACTTCACTGGTAATCATGGCTCAAACCTTTGATTTATTAGTCCATTTGAAATCCTCGATCGAATAGGAACTATGGCCTATAGACTCGTTTTACTGCCAAGTATAACGCGTGTTCATAACGTTTTTCACGTATCGATGTTACGTAAATATTTGGACGACCCGAACCATGTTATTGAGTTAGAACCGGACGAGATAGCCGAAGGCTTAACGTACGAGGAGGTACCTGTCAAGATTTTGGATAGGAAGGAGCATGTCCTACGCACGAAGGTCATACCACAAGTTAAAGTTTTGTGGAGAAACCATGCTATTGAGGAAATTACCTGGGAGTTGGAAACGGAAATGGAAGCGAGGTATCCTCATCTTTTCGAAACACCAGGTACGTACGTCAATTTCGAGGATGAAATTTCATAAGGAGGAGAGGTTGTAAGACCCCAAATTATTAATAAATGAAATTTAATTTCTCTATTTATTATTTTGAAATAATAAGGGTTGATTTGATTAATGTGGATAGTTGTGGGTAAAATGCGCAAATATTTTAAATAAGTAAGTTTTTATTAAATACTCATTATTGTCGGAGAATATTCGTTTGGTCGTGAAATATTCTTACTACCGTTTGGGAATATTAAATGCATTTGACAGCCAGCAGCCTTGTGTGGGGCCCATAACGAAAGCGATTGGGTGAAGAAAACGACAAGTATAAGTTGTTTATAAATAACGACGCAGTTGTTACCATTAATACTGTTGGAATACCCGGTGGTTAAAACACAGTAATATGCGTTGTTGCACAGTAGCACACGATATTGCACCAATTATTGATTCTTACGTAAGAAGGCACTACTCAATAATTGTTATAGTAATTACTGCTCAATATTTTATTTTATTGAATCAATAATTGCTACATTGATATTTTATATTATTGTTGTTTCAATAATTATCACTACACAATATTTTCCATTATCGGAGCAATAATTCATATTATCTGAATAATATTATTTGATAACATTATTGGCAATGTCTAGAAAGTTCTATCTAAGGAGAGGTTTGGTCACCTAATTACGCGCCAGTAAGGAGAAATTATTATTAGAAAGCCCCCTCTTTCCTTGGAACTGCCTGGTTGTCAATATTGTGATTCTGTAATATTATTTGTGAATAATTAATTATTGCTTTATATGATGAGGAAAATATTTATTTTATTTGGATATAGATGGAGAAAATTTTTAAATATGACAATTGTTGAAAATTAATATTTTATATTTTTCTGATAAAATAATTCATTTGAATATATTATTTTAATAATATATTAATGGTGATATTTTTATAATGAATGTGGGATATATGAGTATATGAGGAGGAAGAGTATTTTTGTTGAATTAAATGATTAAAACATGTTTTGTGTGTCGGTGGACCCTATTTCTTGACTGAAATTTGATTATAGCCTGTAAAATCGACCGTTTGTGGATTTTGGTCAATTTCTGTTTGGAATTTGGAAAAACTTTCTTCTGCAAAGTTGTAGAGAATTTAATTTCCTATAAACATTGACGAGATTCGAATTTTCTGATAAAAGGGATGTTTATTATGAATTATTGAAGTTCCGAAGTTCCAAAATTATTGATTTTTGGAAGTTTTATTTATGTTTTAAAAGAAAAACGTTTTTTTAAATGTTTGTGGACATCTTTAACATGTGCTAGATGGCTGAAATCAGATTTCAAAGTGGGCGTAGGAATTTGTTTTATATATAATATTATTATATTAAATTTTCTGCTTTGGTGTTCTAAGCATTTTTGTATAAATATGGTACTTAGGTTAGAATTGAAAATCACACCAGAAACTAAAGATTTCTCTCTCTTTCTCTCTCTATATTATCGAGTGTATTCTTGTGAGTATTTTAGTACTTTGAGTGTTGTTATACGGTGCAAGTTCCTTCAAAGACTATATTCAAAGATTCCAATTAAAGCATGTCTTTTAGAGGTAGAGGTAAGGGATGCTATTTTCTTCATAAGTGATATTATTTCTTCAATATCATTATACCGAAATATTAGTTGGAACTTTATATCAAATTTGGATCTTTTCATGTCGGGGTTACTATTCACGAGTTACTATTCATGAGTTACTATTCACGAGTACTATTCACGAAGCATGATGATGTTTTTTGTGAAATTTCTATCTTTTGGTGTCGGAGTTACTATTCAAGTATACGAAACTATTCACGATACTCAAGACTATTCATTCACTTAATACTACACTATTCACAGAAAAATTAAATTTTCTTTTCTTTGTCCAAGATTGTCTGTTATAGTTCCTATCTTTGATTGGATCTATGTTTTGGTCTTCATTCTTGAATTTTACTCCACTCTGGTTATTTATGAAGTATTTTTGAACTTGGATTGTTTAAAGTACGAATCCTTAATATTTGTTCTTTTATTTCACTTGATTCATTTTCTTTAAAATATTTTTCATCATCCTCAGTCCTAAATGATGATATAACTGAATATCTTTGGCCCGTAGTGCAAAGATGAATGATTTTATGATGAATATCTTTGGCCCGTAGTGCAAAGATGAACATGTGTTTAGATGAACATGAACAATTCTTTGAATATCTTTGGCCTGTAGTGCAAAGATGAATATTTGATTTATGATGTATATTGATTGATGTTACAGGGATAAAATATCGATGATGGACTTTTAAATTCATAGATGATAGTAGATTTCATTCTCTACTTAACTCTGCTAATGAATTATTGTTTTCGCTGCAGTTGTTGATCTAAAACTTGTTGTCTATTGTATTCTATCAAATTTTTCCCTGTTGAAGACTAAGGATAAGTTGTCGTACATTATCTTAGTCATAATATTCTTTACTGGGCTAGTTGAGCTCACCCTTTTTCTTTTTGTTCCATTTTTATTCTCAGGAGACGAGAATATAACGGAAACTAGTCGGGATGTGGAGTGATGGTTCAAGACAGTTGTTTTAGTAGTCCTCACTATTTTGTAAAATAGTGTATCAATAATTATAATGAGGACTTATTTGAGTGTGGATATTGTCTAGAAGTTAATATCTGTATTTAAACTAACAATTTATTTGTTGTCGTATTTTTCACGACAATTGTATTAATGAAGTTGTAGTTGTTTCTGTACCATGTATTTTGGCAACTCAGAATAGGTTGGTTGGATTGGACCTATTTTGGGGGCGTCACAGGGGGGTGCTAGATACATGAGTTATCTAGTAAACTCAAGCGGTAGAACACAAATCTAGCATGCTTTGAAACCTTTGGGGCTATTTTCCCCAAAACAGTCCACTTTGAATGTTAAGGGTTCAAAACCCTAAAATAATTCTTATTCCCATTTTTCCGGGACTGCTTTGACGCGATTTCATGTCTTTTCAAAATCTGGAAAAAATCACAGAGGTACCTTGAGAAGTTATCTACATGTAGGAAAAAGAACGAACACGTTTCGATTTATAGGTTGTGCGTAATGGCTATTTGTGTCAAGGACTCCGAAATATTAACCTTCGAATATTTCACTGTGTATTCACTGGAAAATTCCGAAATTTTTACAGTAGGTTCATATATGTTATGAGAGTATACCCTGAAAATTGCAGATGTTTCTGAGCAGAACTCAATTTATGAAAAATGAAGCAAGACCTGAGTGTTTTGAGCACTTTAAAATTAGTAAATCATTTTCTAAAATTCCAGAAAAATTTGGGGATCATTGTTGGTTCATATAATGTCCAAATCCAGAAAATGAGAATATTTGGAATCAGTTTGCTATTTTTCTAAAAATGATTAAGTTATGAATAAAAGGAAATAAGTAGTTCAATGATGTCTTAAATAAGAAAAATATGATTTTAATGCTTGAATATTCCTAATATATAATATTATGTCTATTTTAGGGTATTTTAGTAATTTATAATAAGAAATATTATTTATGACCTTTTATGGATATGAAATAAGAGGTTTAATAAAGGGTGAACAATTAGATTAAATTATTTATTAATCCAATAAATTATTAAAAATATTATTATGATATTAATAATATTAGTATATGATGTTGTTAAGTAAATATAAAATATTAAGATTAAAACTTCATTAAAATATTATTAAATGGTTAATAATATTTGATTTAAGCATTAATAAATGATTAAAGTATTATTAAATGATATTAGATTAAAATATTAATCTTAGATTAAAATATTATTAAAATAAAATTAAAGTATTATTATTGAGTAAATAATAATATTCGAGATTAAATAAAAGTTATTAAAATGTAATAACATTAGTAAATGAATAAAATATTATTAAATAATTAATAATATTAGTAATGGAATACTGATATTATTAAATGATTAATAATATTAGTAATGGATTAAGATATTATTAAATGATTAATAATATTAGTAATGAATAAAAGTATTATTAGTAAACTAATAATACTAAGAGATGAATTAAATATTATCAAGATTAATAATATTAAGTGAATTAAAGGTAGTTGTTAATTAATAGTAACATTATCGAGGCAGGATAATATTTCTAAGAACTACATGTAATATATAATATTTATGTAATTACATAATCTAATGTTATGCTATGTGTGAGACCCCAGATTTTATGAATAAAGATTTAATTTTCTCGAAATATTTTTTTTGAATATTATGGTGTGGATTTGAGATAATGTTATAGTTGTGGGTAGTATTTATAAATTTTGAAAAGTATGCAAGTTGTTGTATAATATTCAATTGGTCTGGGAATTTTTTTTTGGGAATATCCGTATGACCATACAATCATTGGTGGACCTCAAGAATGGAATTATTATTCGGATTGAGAAAACGACAAAAATATTTTATGAAAATAACGGCGGAAGTTTTACCGTTAATCTGTTGAAACACCTTTTTGTTAAAAAGTATAAAGAATACTGGCGTGGTTGCATATTACCACACAGTATTGATTATTGATGCTAACGTGATAAGGCACTCAGATTTGTTTTATTGGTATTATTAATGTAATAAAACAGAATACTTTTATAAAGTTATTCTATAAATAGAATAAATTATATTCTATTATGCATAGTGTTTTTTGCATAGTAAATTTTTTTTATATAAAACATAATACTTTTATAAAGTTATTCTATAAATAGAATATATTATATTTTATTATGCATAGTGTTGCATAGTATTTGCATAGTATTTTGCATAGTAAAATCTTTTTATATAAAACAAAATACTTTTATAAAGTTATTTGTTTTATTAGACAATAATTAGAATATATTATATTTTATTATGCATAGTGTTTGCATAGGGCTTGCATAGTGTTTGCATAGTAAAATCTTTTATAAAGTTATTCGTTTTATTAGATTATAAATAGCATATATTATATTTTATTTAAAAGATTTTGCTTTAAATATGGACCGTCAGATTAAAGTAAATCAATATGGACCGTTCATGAGTTAGTTACTATGTAGTCCATTTTTCTATAAATGAAGCTCATTCATTCATTATTTCTTTTAATTCAATCAAACTCTAGAGAGAGAAACTATAGAGAGAAAGAAGAAAAGTGTTCTGCTACTTCACTACTTTTATATCTAGTACTCTTCTTTCTAAGGTAGGGAATATTATTTGTTTTACTCGTAAGGGGTATTCTTTCTTTCTTATTCATGAAGAGAACTTCTGTTATTCCATTCTTTATTATTCTGTTGGAATAACCTGTATACGCGGAATACGCTATACTTGGTAAAATTCTTTTGTTATTCCATTCTTTATTATTATGTTGGAATAACCTGTTATGTGAAGTACCGCATACATGGTGAAATTCTTCTAATATTCCGTTCTTTATTATTCTGTCGGAATATCCTGTCTGTGCGTTTACGCCGGACCTAGTTCAATTATTTATTATTCTGTAGGAATAACCTGTTTGTGCGGTCTATCGCATGCGTGGTGATTTCTGTTGTTATTCCATTATTTATTATCCTGTCTATGCGTTTATGCCGGACCTAATTCCATTTTTATTATTATTCGCTTAAATATCCCGTCTGCATGCGCTTTCGTGGGACCGGGTTCTATTATTTATTATTACATTGGGAATAACATATCATGCAGATCTATCGCATCGCACGCATGGTGAATCATTATGTTATTCCATTTTTATTATTCTGTTGGAATAACCTGTCTATGTGGATTATCACATGCATGGTGAATGATCATTCGTATTCATTCCTTATTAAATTATGGAAATGATCTGTCTACGTGGATTACCGCATGGCGGGCGAAAATCCATTTGCAGTTTCATATATTCTATTATACTAAGTTGGTTAAAGTTTTGACTTCTATACTCCATGAAATTAGTGGAATATCCTTGATATTTGCGCTTCATCCAGTATCTTTTCATGGAAATATTCTTCTGAGCATTCTTGAATTTTACTCTACAAAGAGGTATCATGTTGACAATTTGGACGTTATTAGTTCCTGGATAAATTAATTCTTGAACTTGTTTTATTGAATTATTATGTCATTGTTATCATCCTCATGTTTATATTATGTTGAAAGTCATCTGTGGCATGTAGTGCATAGATGGACTTGGTATGATTATGACCAGGGATTATTCAGTATAATCATGACCGTAATGTTACAAATGATGTGGAAAAAGTCCTCATTGGCCCGTAGTGCATTGATGGACAGTTTTTGGTATGATTATGGCTATGGATTATCTTCGGCCAAGGGTACAAAGATGAATTGTTTTATGGCATGATCAGGACCGTTGATGAAAACACGATTATCTTTGGCCCGTAGTGCATGGATAATTCGTGGTCGTGATACTAAAGAATATCCTTGGCCTGTAGTGCAGGGATGATTTAATGATGTGGATTATTTATTAAGCTGAGTCTCAGCGATAAAAGTGATGAAAAACCTTTTAAATCATAGAAGATAGTAGATTTTATTCTCTACTTGACTCTTCTAATGGATTGCTTGTTCCACTGCATTTAAACTTGATGTTTGTTATATTGTATCAGTTTAACACTGTTGAAGGCTAATGATAATTTATTCTGCATTATCTTAGTCATAATATTTCTTACTGGGCTAGTTGAGCCCATCCTTTCTTTCACCGTTTCTCTGTGAAATGAGAACGAATTGTGGGTGGTCGGGGAAGCGAGTGATGGTCCTAGATGGTGCATTAGTAGTCCTCACTATTCTGTGAAATAGTGTGATAATAATTGTAATGAGAACTCCTTTTGAGTTTGTATACTCTCTAGTAGACAATATTTTTATTCAAACTCATAGTTTATATTTTGTCGATTGTACACGACACGGTTGTATTATTAAGTTGTATTTGAATTACGCATCATGTATCGGCGACTCAAGATGGGTGATGTATACCTAAATTTTGGTGGCGTCACGGTTGAGTATCAAAGCTTAGGATATGATCCTGGCCGAGATGTGAGACAAGAACTAGGAGGGGAGAGCGGGAATTCCTTCGCTAGTATGACCTACCTAAGTTTATTTGATATTTAATTGGTCGGTCAGAGTATATGGATAATATGTTACATGTCAATTAATCTTTGTTTTGTGGCAGTATTTGCAAAAGGCAGCTGAAAATGTTCACAATGGAGTGAATGAGACCGTTGAGACACCTTTAATCACTAACCAGGTTAATGTGATGTCAAACGAAGAAGAAATTAGAGATATCTACGTTGTGAGTGAAGAACTAATAGTTGCACCAGAGCTAGTTGCAGAGGTAGCAACTGAGAGTGAGGAAGAATAGGAAGAAGAGGAAGAAGAGGAACCTGAGGAGAATTGGTTAGAAGAATTTTATGATCAAAATTTAGCATTACAAAATCGTATTCATTAGTTAGAAGAGCAGGCTGAAGAACGGCAGGCGGTCGTGGAACAAAGAGATGCAACCATTCAAAACTGTGTTACTTGATGTGCGATGCTTGAACAGAAGCACTCTTTGGCAGAGTATAAAATATTAGAGCTGGAATTTGAGAATGCTATGATCAAAGTTTTGATGAAAGCAGAAACAACTGAACGAAGGATAATAGATGATGCCTGGGTAAAAGCCGCACGACGCATTGATATTGTCGAAAAAGACGTCCGATCCAATGAAGTCAAAATAGATGAAATTGATTTTGCTTTTTGGACAACAATTGGGAGAATCCAACATTGAATTCGGAATTACCCTGTACAAAGTGGTCAACCCCAATTTAATATGGATCGGGGAGTAATGATTCAAATCATGGATCAGGAATGTGACGAAGCAATTAAGGGTGGAATGTACTCTATAGCAAAGTCAAGTCTAGCTGGGATGGTGACGCCAAAGAATGTCCCAAACAAGTCAAAATCGATAGTTTAAAAGAGAGCATTTTTTTGTGACGAGAAACACGAATGAAGTTATCACGGGTTAGTTAATTATAAATTCTTGCGAAGTCTATACCTTATTAGATACCGGTTCTACCCATTCTTTTATCTCTCTTGCTTGTGCTCAACGTTTAAATTTAACTTCGGAGAAATTAGACTTTGACTTATTGGTTGAAACTTCGATAGTAGAAACCTTCGTTACCTCCAATATTTATAAATCTCGTTTAATTCAAATTAACACTTTCACGTTACATGCCAATCTTATCTCTTTGAAAATATTTGCCTTTGATACGATTTTAGGAATCGATTGGTTAACTACCCCATGCTTTTCGTAAGGTTGTTAGCTTTCATACTCCTAACCAACCTGTTATGCTAATTCAAAGTAACCAAACCACTAAAGTCAATCATTGTCATATCAAGCCATAAATAAAGAGCCCCGATCCTTTCGTTGTTGACTTTCTTGTGTGAAATGCACCGAAGCCAGACTTTCTGTAGGCAACGTCGTGAATGACGGTGATAAGTTGATAGGTATCAATGTGAGGTGCTATCCAAGTCTTGGATGAGAGTCACAGTTTTGAATGATATTTCTATTGTTAATAAATTTCCTGATGTATTCTTGAAGACTTCTTAGCCTACCCTAGAGCGTGAAATCGAATTTTGTATTGACCCCAGTACAAAACCCATTTCTAAAACCCTCAAATATTTTCTTCACCTAAAACGAACGTGTAATGTGCCAAAGACGTTGACTCAAGCTGTTGAAGATTACGATCACACCATTCAATACCATCGTAGGAAAAGCGAACGTGGTAGCTGACGCGTTGAGTAAAAGATCGTATGCGTTTACGAGTGCGATGTTGGTAACACAAAATACCTATTTTGTATAACTTACAAATGATGAAGATAGAGTTAAAGACTCTAAGGACCCATATGGTGATATCAAATATACAAGTAGAATCGACTTTAATCGATAAAGTTAAAGCCGTGCAAGCTACATACTCAGAGCTAAGGAATGTGAAGAAGAAGGTTCCAGAGGGCGTTATTCTAGAAGCAAGAATCGATGAAGAGAGGAAATCTCAACCCTCGATCTTATTGGCCCATTTGAAATCCTTGATCGAATAGGAACTGTGGCCTATAGACTCATTTTACCGCCAAGTATGTCGCGTGTTCATAACGTATCGACGTTACGTAAATATGGGGACAACCTGAACCACATTATTAATTTAGAACCAGACGAGATAGCGGATGATTTAACGTATGAGGAGATACGTGTTAAAATCTTGGATAAGAAGGATTATATTCGACACTCAAAGGTTATACCTCAAGAGTTGGAATTTGAATTGAAGTCAAGGTATCCTCACCTCTTCGACATACTAGGTACGTACGTAAATTTTGAGGGCAAAATTTCATAAGGAGGGGAGATTGTGAGACTCTAGATTTTATGAATAAAGATTTAATTTTCTCGAAATATTTTTTTTGAATATTATGGTGTGGATTTGAGATAATGTTATAGTTGTGGATAGTATTTATAAATTTTGAAAAATATGCAAGTTGTTGTATAATATTCGATTGGTCAGAGAATATTTTTTTTGTCGGGGAATATCCGTATAATCAAGACAATCATCAAGCGCAGACTCGCAATGTAATTATTATTGTCGGATCGAGAAAATGACAAAAAATATTTTATGAAAATAATAGTGGAAGTTTTACCATTAATCGTTGAAACAACCGGTGTTAAAAGTATAAAAATACGATATCTGGCGTGGTTGCATAGTACCACACGATATTGATTATTGATGCTATGTGATAAAGTCACTCATATTTGTTTTATTGGTATTATTAATGTAATAAAACAGAATACTTTTATAAAGTTATTCTATAAATAGAATATATTATATTCTATTATGCATAGTGTTTTGCATAGTAAAATCTTTTTATATAAAACATAATACTTTTATAAAGTTATTCTATAAATAGAATATATTATATTTTATTATGCATAGTATTTGCATAGTGTTTTGCATAGTAAAATCTTTTTATATAAAACAAAATACTTTTATAAAGTTATTTGTTTTATTAGACAATAATTAGAATATATTATATTTTATTATGCATAGTGTTTGGCATAGTGCCTGCATAGTGTTTGCATAGTAAAATCTTTTATAAAGTTATTCGTTTTATTAGATTATAAATAGAATATATTATATTTTATTTAAAAGATTTTTCTTTAAATATGGATCGTCAGCTTAAAGTAAATCAATCTGGACCGTTCATGAGTTAGTTACTATGCAGTCCATTTTTTTTATAAATAGAAGCTCATTCATTCATTATTTCTTACGAATTCACTGAAACTCTAGAGAGAGAAACTATAGAGAGAAAGAAGAAAAGTGTTTTGCTACTTCACTACTTTTATATCTAGTACTCTTCTTTCTAAGGTAGGGAATATTATTTGTTGTACTCGTAAGGGGTATTCTTTCTTTCTTATTCATGAAGAGAACTTCTGTTATTCCATTCTTTATTATTCTATTGGAATAACCTGTATACGCGGAATACCCTATACTTGGTGAAATTCTTCTGTTATTACATTCTTTATTATTATGTTAGAATAACCTGTTATGTGAAGTACCGCATACATGGTGAAATTCTTCTAATATTCCGTTCTTTATTATTCTGTCGGAATATCTGTGCATGCGCTTACTGTGGGAATTCGATTCCATTATTTATTATTCTGTTGGAATAACCTGTTTATGCGGTCTATCGCATGCGTGGTGACTTTTTTTGTTATTCCATTATTTATTATCCTGACAGAATATCTTGTCTGTGCGTTTATACCGGACTTGGTTCCATTATTTATTATTTTGTCGGAATATCCTGTCTGTGCGTTTACGCCAGACGTGGTTCCATTATTTATTATTCTATTGGGAATAACATGTCTGTGCAGTCTATCGCACGCATGGTGAATCATTATGTTATTCCATTTTTATTATTCTGTTGGAATAACCTGTCTATGTGGATTATCACATGCATGGTGAATGATCCTTCATATTCATTCCTTATTAAATTGTGGAAATGATCTGTCTACGTGGATTACCGCATGGTGGGCAAAAATCCATTTGCAATTTCATATATTCTATTATACTAAGTTGGTTAATGTTTTGACTTCTATACTCCATAAAATTAGTGGAATATCCTTGATATTTGTGCTTCATCCAGTATCTTTTCATGGAAATATTCTTCTGAGCATTCTTGAATTTTACTCTATAAAGAAGTATCATGTTGACAATTTGGACGTTATTAGTTCCTGGATAAATTAATTCTTGAACTTGTTTTATTGAATTATTATGTCATTGTTATCATCCTCATGTTTATATTATGTTGAAAGTCATCTGTGGCCTGTAGTGGATAGATGGACTTGGTATGATTATGACTGTGGATTATTGGTATAATCATGACCGTAATGTTACAAATGATGTGGAAAAAGTCCTCATTGGCGTAGTGTATTGATGGACGCTTTTTGGTATGATTATGGCTATGGATTCTCTCTTCGCCAAGGGTACAAAGATGAATTGTTTTATGGAATGATCAGATCAGTTGATGAAAACACGATTATCTTTGGCCCGTAGTGCATGGATAATTCGTGGTCGTGATACTAAAGAATATCCTTGGCTCAGTAGTGCGGTGGATGATTTAATGATGTGGATTATTTATTAAGTTGAGTCTCAAATGATAAAAGTGATGAAAACCTTTTAAATCATAGAAGATAGTAGATTTTATTCTCTACTTGACTCTTCTAATGGATTGTTTGTTCCGCTGCAGTTAAACTTGATGTTTGTTATATTGTATCAGTTTAACACTGTTCAAGGCTAATGATAATTTATTCTGCATTATCTTAGTCATAATATTTTTAATTTATTCTGCTTATCTTATTCAATTATTCAAGTATTCAATTGTTAATTGTTAATTCATGTTCCTTCACAACCTTATATTATTGTTGAACATTGAAAGCAGAACTTCTTTCCAGTCATGATATATCTCCCTTGTATATAAACTTTCTAAGCAAATTAGTTGTTTACCCTTGCTATATCATGACATTTATTTCAATTAAGCCTGAAGGATCCAATACGAAGGACAAGGGCTAGGGCAAGATCCAGGAATAGTTTAGAATGAATGTTAATTATTATTATCTAATGGGATTTCTTATTTAACCTTTTGTAATATGAATGGTGTGTTTAAGTTAAGGTTAAGAAGACCATAGGAGTATGTTATGAAATTTTATTATAATGAACAATGTATGTTTATTATTCTGTAATAGTTTATAGAATGCTTATGATGATGATAAATCCTGAGCACCGAATATGAGGTTAGAGAACCCGGATTTGGGGGCGTCACATCAAGGTTAGAAACTTGCATGTATCACCGACTACTGCTACACAGTTAATATCTCTTTACCCGAAGACCTAATATTAGTAATATAGATCTCCAATATTTAGAATAATATCATTATATATATATATATATATATATATATATATATATATATATATATATATATATATATATATATATATATAATAACTTAAACACATAATACATAACCCTATCAGTCCATAAACTACCTAAGACTTAGTATCAAGTTAAACTATTTCAGTCTGAGTTGAACCCGATACAATTCTAACATCTCGAGGGTCTAGTCGGACTATTCACGAGCGTAATATTACTAAGACTCGGTCCAAACACTTAACAATTAACTTAGATAATTTTATTATCAGTCAAAGTATTTTTCAAAGGCTCGTAATAATTTTTAAATAATTATTACCATTTATCAAAATTTTAAAATCACTTATATTGTATTTATATAAATTAAATACCACATTATTCCCTTTATCATTAATATTTATTTAATATTAAATATTAATGAAAATTATAACATAATATTATAATATATTTATAATATATCAAAGTATTTTAATACCTTAAAATCATATTTATATGATTTTTAAACCTTTAAATTTATTATACAATAATTGACCTTAATATTAAAATATTAATATTTTCATGACAAAATATCAAAAGTTATATTTTATAACTCAAAATATTTTTCTAATCCTTAAATCATTTTTATATGATTTTTAAAGCATTAATTTAATTTTTCATAATTTATTTAATATATTCATTAAATAAATCAATTACCATTAATATTAATTAATTAATAAAATTCATCACAAAATATTAAAACTCATTAGAAATAACTTAAAATATTTTCTAACACCTTAATATATATTTCAATGATTTTCAAGCATTAAAACCATTTTTATGTAATTTATTTAATATTATAAATAAATAAATTAAATACCTTTAATATTCCAAAAATATTAAATATTTATGATATATACTCTAAATTATTAAAACCCCATTTTAAGGCTTTAAAATAATTTTTAGGAATTTATTTTGTATTTTTCATAATTAAAAACTATTTTTTTCTAATTATTTAATAAAATAATTAATTTTCAAAAATTAAGTGTCACTAGTATTCTCAGAGTTTACGTAACTGCCGCTTATAGGTGTTCTTGAGCTTTTCCAGAACTTCCAAGTCAGTTATCAGGTTGCTAAGTTTGACCAACATTAGATTCATGTTCATGTTATTTTCTGGGCAGCTAATGGTATCATATATGTAGTATAAGTGTAATACTACCATTCCAACTCAAGTTCATAGCTAAACAACATAACAACAGAGAGATCTAAGCCCTTAAAAATCATGTCGTCGAGTGTTTCTTCATTTTTGGTTTTCTAGAAATGAAGAACGATTCAGTGGTACCTACTTTGGATCCTTGTAACTTTGATTCTAGGCATAATTTGTGTGATCTAAGAGTTCAAACTTGTAGTCCATATGTCAAGTAACATTTATAATACATCAGGTCATCCTAACAACATCACATGAACAAAATCTGGCATAGTCAAACCATGTCAGAAAACTGTTCTTGGTAAATTCTGGGTTTTCTAGAAATTCATCAAAAGAGGTGGTTAACCCTACTTTGACCCTTTATATCTTTGATCCAGTGTAAGACCTAAGTGATCTAAAGACATATATGGGTAGCCTACATGTCAGTCTACAACATTAAAACAACAACTTGTCCAAACTACTTAAACACAGCAAGATTAAAGGCTAGTAAAAACTTATCAGACAAGATCTGGGTTTCTGGGTTGCCCAGAAACTCATTTTCGTTATCAGTCAACGCAGTTTGACTGCTTATAACATGAAATCTTGACATGATCCAACCCTGATGCAAGTTCCAGATCAAAGCCTACATGGCATACTACACATATAAAACTTCAAACATCATAAATCATTAACAAAGAAGAATCTAGAGGCTCTGACTTTCGGTTGTCAGATCACACTTTTCAATTTTTCTATATTTCTAAAAACTTCAATTTCGAGCACTTTGATGTTATGGATCTGGGATCTAACAACCCAGATCACTAAATGACATTTTATTACACAACTTTAAACAATAAACAACAACATGTAACATCAAATCATATGATTTCTAGGTTTAGGGTTTTTATACCTTTGAGCCTTGATCTAGATTCTGATCCTTGATGTTTGTTCTTGGAGAGCTAACACATGATCTTAGCTTAACTTTTTAGACACTCTCACTCTACATTCTGAATTTTTAGAGGGAGAAGGGTCTTGGTTATTGGGAAAAGTAAAGTGAGTTACTTTCCTTGACTTTAATGCTATTAATCCAAGATACAATGTATTTGATCTAACAAGTTGGCTGATACAATGGATATATGGCACATGTGTGAGACCCCGAATTTTATAAAATGAAAGTATTCAATTTTCTTATAATTATTATTTTATTTAGTAAATGGTTAAATTGATAAAGGTTAAAGTTAAGGGTGACATTTGAAAATTTTGCAAAGTAAGCAAGTTGATATAAAATATTCGTTGTGTCGGAGAATATTCGTTTGGTCAGGGAATATTCTTTTTAACATGGAATATTTGTACGACGGCACAATCATTGGTGGACCCCACAACGGAAGTATTGTCGTAGTTAAAAAATGACATAAATATCTTTTTATAAAAATAACGGAAAAAGTTTTTACCATTAAACTGTTGAACTACCTGCTGGTAAACACTACAAGAAAAAAGCTTGTCTGCGACCAATAATATCAGCGACCGCTTTATTCGGTCGCGGATAATAGTACTAGCGACCGCTATCTGCGACCACTATGGATTCTAGTCGCTAGGTAAGTTCAGCGACCGCATGCGGTCGCTGCTCGGTCGCCACTATGATTTTCTTTTGGTGTGAAACCCTGGCGCGGTTTCTTTTGCGACTACTCTCTATCAGCGACCGCCTGGCATTCGCTGACACATCCACGCCATTGAAAATCAGCAACCGCATGCGGTCGCAGATGGCGGTCACCGATGATCTTAAACATATTCAGACTCAGGCATTCAGTTCGCTCGATTCAGCAGAAGAAAAACAAAGAGGGCGACGACAGAGAAGAGGGAGAAGAGGGAGAAGGGTACGAAGAAAAGAGGGAGGTCGGTTGGTTCATTCTCTTCTCCAAATCAAGGACTAATTTTAGAGGTAAGATCTACGTTTTAAGTTCTTCTTCTTCTTTTTTTGGTTATTTGTTATGTTTATTCGTTCTTCTCCAAATCAGAATGTGTTTGCTACGAATTTGTGTATGAGTTGAATGAATGCATGTCTCCAAATCAGTATATTTGTGTATGATTTTGGGATTACTTAATTTGGGATTACTGAAGTTAGGATTACTGAAATTTATAGCTTCTTATTGAAATTGGGAATATTCCTAAATTGTTGCAAAGAGTTTTATGAGATTACTAAAATTTTTAGGTTAAATTATTTTTAGGGTTAATATGTGTTTTTAATATGAGATTATGCGAAGTTGGATAATTTAGATAATTTATGCATCCCAAATATTATATTAAATTGAATATATTAATATATAATATTATAAAACGAATTTGTGGAAATAATAACAATAGTACTAAAATGGCAAAATTTCTATACAACTAGCTTCTTCACTCTAGCTGGCATCCGTCACTGGGTAAATCCATCAAACCAACACAAGCTTTCAACACAAAAGAAAACGTATAATTATTCGGAACATTTTTTGATTCTTGAAACAATGAGAAATACCCAATTGCCTGTTCATAGAATCCATTGAATGCCAAACCTGAAATCATCCAATTAAATGCAAAAGTATTTGGGTTTTTAATTTCTTGAAAGATTAATACAGTAGACTTCACATCTCCCATATAGACAAATTTAGGCTATCATATAAAATTGGGATTCTCTTAATATGCTAAACATGGAACTGCATAACTATAAATGTCAACAACTCAACAATCACTTACAAATTACTAGGAACAAAAAGAATGTTTAATATAAAAAATGAAAATTTGACGTTGCGTATCAATCGTTGCTAAAATTTGAATTTTTTACTACTTTAATTTGCATTCAATCGTTATTGTTTTGGTCTTATTGTATTGGAAATTTGTATATTTCTCTTGGTTTGTGTCTTGGGTGCTTAGAAATGTCCATATATACATGCCGTCGTGCATGTGGCTAGTCTATATTGTAAGGGAGACTCTGGCGATTTTTTTTTAAGTGTTATAAGTATAAGTTTGAAAAATGTTCAGAATAGGCAGTATGGTAAGCTATTGGGGGGCTGTTAAGCCAAAATAGGCAGTGCTAGAGAACTGTTAGTGCAACATAGAAGGTAATTAGACAAACATGGTCAATAAAGAGACTGTTTTGGCTATAATAGAAAAACAAGGGTATTTAACACTTATGTATACAAGAATAAAGCTATAAAATGTTATAGAAGCTATAAATTTCACCGTCAAATTGTGACTATCCCAAAACATAAAAGATTATAGAAAGGGACCGTGAGGGGTATAATCTTAAAACATGTTAGTTGAGGCCTTAGATGGACTATTCAATTCTTGGCGTGAAGTTTCTCATACCTTACGTATTCATATGGTTACAAGTATGCTCAAGTAATATGTTTACAAGTATGCTGAAATGTTAATCATATGCTTACAAGTATGCTCAAGTCATATGGTTACAAGTATGTTCAAGTCATATGATTAATAAGCTCATGTTGTCTGTAGTAGGTAGCGTGGAATCATAGACCTCTATTTAGACCGTAGTTGGATGGCACGACGAAAGTCAAGTGCCCAGATAGGTGCTATAACTGAATTTAGAGCTGGTTGCCAAGTGTTTTTGGAGTATGCGTATAGTCACCCGGAATGTATAAATGGTAAGTCGCAGATACGATGCCCATGTTTGAAGTGTAAGAATGTAAATTATATGAACAGAGACGTGGTAAACTATCATTTACTTGTTTCTGGGTTCATGAAAAATTATGAAGAATGCTGGTGGGCACATGGACAGAGAAGAGATGGTGGCATCACAGAAGTACATAATTCTGGCAGTAGTACTCATCGAATGAATGAAATGGTTCATGATATTGCAGGGCCAGATTTTGATTGGGAACAAGGCAGAGAACAACCTATGAATTCTGATTCCAAAGACTTCTTTAAGTTGTTAGACGAAGATAGTGAGCCATTGTGGCATGGTTGCACCAAACACAGTACATTGTCTGCAGTGGCAACATTACTTAACATCAAGGCTGATCACAACATGAGCCACGAGTGTTTTGAGTCACTCTTGAAGGCCATTAAGAGTATATTGCCTGACTATGAGAAATTACCTGGTAACTATTACTTTTGTAAGAAAATGGTGAAGAAGTTAGGTCTTGGATACCAAAAGATCGATGCATGTCCCAACGATTGCATGTTATTTTATAAGGAAAATGAACAGATGACAAGGTGCACATTTTGCAGTCATGATCGGTTTAGGCCTAATAAAGAGGGTGTGACTACAAAAAAATCAAGTATACCGTTTAAGATTCTAAGGTATTTTCCAATAACACATCGGCTAAAAAGATTGTACATGTCTTCAAGAACAGCTAAACATATGAGTTGGCATGCAAAATCTCCAGCTAAAGATGGAGAACTAAATCATCCCGCAGATGGGCAGATAGTTAACTATTTCATATAATTAATTTTCATTATTGTCCTTTTATATAAAATGTATGTTTAGTTTTAATTGTATTACATACAATTACATATGTACATGTTCTCTATATCCTTGACACGTTTATGTATCTTTCATTTATAAGTCATACTAACATCCTACATTTTTTATTTATAGATGTCTTCTGAACCTGCAGAACGAAAGCGCGAGTTGGGTCGGGGCCCTAATCATGTGTCGAAGTCCCCGACTAATCCAGATGATCGCATTCTTATACAGATCCGTCCTCCTCCAGAAAGTACGTAAGTTAAACATCGTGTATATATAAGGGTTTAATATTTCCATTGTTATAAATATATATGACTGTAAATTATTGTATATTGTAGTGATTTTCAAGATAGTAAAATTGTGATGTGCATTTCACAATTATGCTTATGTAATCGCCTACGCCAAAGGGTTAGTTACATCCATGAAAGCACACCTCTCGCCCATAAGGATGCGAAATAATGAATTTCGTGTATATTTTTTATCACTCTGATAGATAATACATAGTTAATCAAATAATATTGTTTAGTAATGTTAGATTATGGTAATATAATATAACATTTTTAATATTATTATTGTTTTATTTGCAGAAGCGGTATAGATGCGACGACGCACATGCATCAGTTATTCAAACACTGTTCTGGCAGAAGTGCGTCGTCCGAACTAAAGATAATCTGAACAAGGAACGACAAAAAGCCCTGCACAATGCTGAGATTGACCATCCAGGACAGGGTGAGCAGTATATGCATGAGCATAGTCCCTGGTGGTGCGCGCATCCCATATGGGTGGAGATGTGTGACCAGTGGAGAGCAGATAGTTGGGTCAAGAGACGCAAGATTACCGCCTCGAACAGATCCTCAGGTGTATCTGAAGGCGAAAAGGCAAAAGACACGTACAAGTGAGGCAGTATATCACAGCTGCAACATATTTCTGCTAGGGTACGTATGTATAACAAACTTATTGGCTTAGTTATTTGTTTTTATGTTTACAGTCATGTTTTGTAGCTAAAATATCATATATTTACATATTAATATGTGAACATGAACTGTAGGAGTCTGAGTCTCAAGGTCAACCTATCAATTGGTTGGATGTGTATGTGGCCACCCGTGATGGTCTGCCTGACGCTGTTCATATAGCGGTAATAAGTTAACTTTATACTAATATGTTGTTTATAAATTGTGACGACCTTTTTAGCATTTTTTTTTATTTTTAACTATTTAATTGTTGATCTTATGACAGGACACTTATAAGGGCTTAATGAACGAGCGCTATCCTGAAGGCACCCCGCATCCGTCGATTGATCAAGATTTGTGGGAGAGGGCGTCCGTCGTGAAGAAAAACTATGTTAAAGGCCAAGGACAAAAACGACGCCCGACCATCAAGGGTACGCATACTTCTGCTACCCAGTCTACACATCATCATCGTGTCATCCAACCTATCATACTCCCCGCTGATCGTGGTGAGAGCGATCCGCCGTAATCGTGAGCTTCTTCAGATAATCAAGGCATCCGCATTTTCTTAGTCCCGATGAGTCAATGAGGCAAGCGGCAAAGCAAAGAAAGATCACAATATCAAGGTGGCAACCAGGTATATATATCGATATTGTTTATCTTTTAATTCCCAAGTCATAGCAGTATCAACACATGTAACATATATGTTTTATTCTTTTGTTAATTACAGGGTACTAATTTGGATGATCTATGAAGAGCTTGATCGACTAGTCATATATGTTAGATTTTAAAGCTTCTTTAGACTTGTTTTTAGATTTTAAAGCCTTGTACTCTTTTAGATTGATTCTTTGGACAATTGTATTGGTTTACGATTATATTATATGGATGTTTATGATTTTATTGTGTTAGTTTACGATGGATGTTTATCATATAGTAGTTATCATGGATGAATGTTTATTATATGGTAGTTATAATGGATGGATGCTTATATATACTGCTGTGTATTGGGATAGAAAGCAGGTACAAAGCAGGTTATTTTTGGGAATCAATAAAACAGGAAAAATATTTTTAAAAAAAAAGGATCAGCGACCGCATGCGGTCGCTAATACTGAAATGTGGTCGTTGATACCTATGTTGAAACTAGCAACCGATGCGATCGCTATTGCCGGTCGCGGACACGTGTGCTACGTCACAGTTGACAAATAACTCAGCATGAATCATAATAGCGACGGATGCGGTCGCTAACATCGGTCGCTGAGAAAACGGTCGCTATTGGTGGTCGTTAATGTCCATCCAGCGACCAGATAATCTGCGACTATGATCAGAGACCGCATTCGGTCGCGTATACTCATCTGCAACCATAGGCGGTCGCTGATATGCGGTCGCTGATAAGTCTTTTTGTTGTAGTGAAAAGTACAGTAATACGCATGGTTACATAGTAGCACACGGTATTGATTATTGATGCTTATGTGAGAAGTCACTCAGTTATATTCAATTATTGCTACAGTAATTGCTGCATAATATCTCTCATATTATTGATTCAATTATTGTCATAATATTTTATATTATTAAATCAATAACTGAGACGACAAAGTTATTCATATTATTATTTGCATTATTGACGATGTCTAGAAAGTTCTATCGAGGAAAGGGGTTTAGTTACCTAATTGTGCGCCAATAGGGAGAAATCCTTATCGGAAAGCCCCCTCTTTCCTGAGAATGATATGGTTGTTAAATATTATGAGTTATAATATTAATGATGAATAAGTTCGTGTTGATTAAAGATGAAATTGATATTTCCATTATGTTGGGATTTTTAGAGTTAGTGAAAATCGACATTTATTTTGATAATAATTGATTTCTGGAGGCTTTATTGACCAATCGGGTAATTAATTGGATAAATGAGCAATTAATTGCTATTAATTCACATGCTTATAGCTATTTATTCACATGTATGTACTATTGATTCACATGCATGTACTATTAGGGGAGGTGGTGCAAGATTGATAATACTTGCATGACTAAATTAAAATGGAGGTATAAGTGAAGGTACTATACTGTAATTATTTTTTCCCCACATGTATAGAACTATTTATTCACATGATTGTACTATTGATTCAAATGATGTACTATTAGGGGAGGAGGTGCAAGTTTGATAATACTTGCAGGACTAAATTAAAAATGAAGGAAAAGATTAAAGTATTATACTGTAATATTTCGAGCCCCAAAACGTGCAATTATCGAAACTATGTTTTCCTATAAATAGAAGCTCATTCTTCCTTCATTCTAACCAATTCACTAAGACTCACAAGAGTAATTATAGAGAGAGAAGCTATAGAGAGAAAGAGCAAGAGAAGTGTGCTACTTCACTATTCCAGTACCCAGTCTTCTTCTGAGGTAAGGAGTATTATTTATTTCATATTCTGAAGAGATATTATTTTTTGTATTCGTATGAGTATTATTTTTGTTCCATATTTGTAAGGAGTATTATTTCTTCCGTATTCATGAAGAGAGTTATTTTCTTTCAATACTCGTAAGGGTTGTTGCTCCATTCTTTATTATTCTGTTGGAATAACCTGTCTACGCAGACTACTGCATGCATAGTGAAATTCTTATGTTATTCCATTCCTTATTATTTTGTTGGAATAACCTGTCTACGCGGACTACCGCATGCATGGTGAAATTCTTCTGTTATTCCATTCTTTATTATAATATTGGAATAACCTGTCTACGCGGACTACCGCATGCATGGTGAATGACCCTTTTTATTCATTCTTTATTAAATTATGGAAATGATCTATCTACGTGGATTACCGCATAGCGGTGAAAATCCATTTTCAGTTTTGTATATTCTATTATACTCGTATGAGATATCATTTCTTTTGTACTCGTCATGAAATATCGTTTTCTTTTGTATTTTCCTTTTATGAGTACTATTCACAGAGTAATATTCATGGGTACTATTTACGTATACGACACTATTCACGTATACAGTACTATTTATGAATACGAGTTACTATTCACGAGTTACTATTCACAAAGTACAATTCACAAAGTACTATTCACGAATACTATTCATAAAGTACTATTCACGGGGTATTATTCCCGAAGTACTATTCACATGGTACTATTCACGGGATACTATTCACCTGAAAAATATATTTCTTTTCTGTCTAAATTATTTTTGATACATGCATATTATTCTTGAATTTTACCACACAAAGCGGTATCATGTTGACAATTTGGATATTTTTAAACTCTGGATAAATTTAAAGTCTTTAATATTTATCCTTGATTTTGTTTGATTAATTCTTATATCATTTTCATCATCCTCATGCTTATATTGTGATGAAAGTCATCTTTGGCTTACGTGCATAGATGGACTGTGGATTGGTATGATTATGACCAGGGATCATTCGGTATAATCATGACCCATAATGTTATAAATGATGTGGTAAAAGTCCTCAGTGGCCTGTAGTGCATTGATGGACAGTTGTTGGTATGATTATACCCAGGGATTATTTGGTATAATCATGACCATTGATGATTACATGAATATTCTTGGGCCGTATGGCATGGATAATTCGTGGTTGAATAACTAATTATTAAGCTGAGTCTCAGCGATAGTTATTGGTATGATCATGACCATGCGTTCTCTTCGGCCAAGGGTGCAAAGATGAATTGTTGTTTGGCGTGTTCATGATCATTGGTGAAAACACGAATATCCTTGGCCCGTAGTGCATAGATAATTCGGTGATGTGAATTATTTATTAAGCTGAGTCTAAGAGATAAAATTGATGGTAAACTTTTAAATCGTAGAAGACAGTAGATATCATGCTCTACTTGACTCTTCTAAAATACAGTTGCATGTCTTTGGCCTGTAGTGCAAAGATGATCTGTTAATGAATATCTTTGGCCCGTAGTGAAAAGATGAATTTATTAGTATGATTATGAATAGGAACTGTGATTTGGTATAACCATGATATTTGATGTTTCAGGTAAAGACAGGTGATGAAAATTATCTTCGTCCTGGGTGCGAAGAGGAATTTAGAATCACAATTATGATTATGAGTTATTCACATGATTGTGGAAATGAACTGTTGATTGATGTTACAGGGATAAAATAGTGTTAGTGGACTTTTAACCTGGACAAGATAATAGACTTTATGGTCTATTTGACTCTTCTAATGGATTGCTCGTTCCACTGCCACTATGGTTGAAAAATTTATCATCTACCATATGTTCTAAATCTCTGATTTATTACTGATGAAGGCTATTGATAATTTAATTATCTTTAGTTATGATATTCTTTATCGATTAGTCAGTGCTCACCCTTTGCTTCACAATTCCTTTCGTGTAATAAAAGTAGTAATTTGGTTCGAGCGGGGGTAATAGGGGAATAGAACGATAGTCTATAGTCATTGAGGTTTCCCTAAAACAGTATGGAAATAATTTTATTTAGAATTTTAGATAAGTGTGTCGTATTTTATACGTCATTTTAACCGTTGATTTTGGTGAACCGAATAGGGTGAGGTGAACCCAACTTTGGAAGGGTATTTTACCACTATCATACAAGATGTCTAATAACAGACGACTTCGAATTATCATAAGATAGGGTTGTGCACATGCACTTGCTGATTATATCTATGAGCACTACCTATATAATCTTAGAGTTTGGTTGAAATATAATTCTCAATTGGAGACAATGGAGATAATTATATGTCAAGAGAAGACTCACCATTGAAAAAAACATGACAGTAATCTTCTCGTTTTTCTTTGGGGCCTATTGGGTCAACCAAGGATAATTCTCGAGTCATATGATATCTATCATAACTTAGATGCATGGTCTCCCATGTACGAAGGTTTCCTTAAGCATTTTCCAAAGATTTTAATTTCTAAAATAGTTATTGATTGTACTTTTATGTAAAGTACCATTGTAAGGTGTTGTGGTCGAGGCACCATGAGAGTTACATATATTTGTATTAAAACTCACAGCTTATGTGTTGTTGTACTCTGTACGACAGTTCAACAGTTGTATAAATGAAGTTTGTATTTAATTTTTGTAGTGTGATATCTGGCGACTCAGAATGGGTTGTGTGGACCTATTTTAGGGGCGTCAATGGTATCAGAGCTTAGGGATATGGTCGCTGGCGGAGATATGAGTCTAGAACTAGGAGGGGAGAGACGGTAATATACTTCGCTAGTGTGTGACTTACTTAAGCTGAAATTGTTTACTTGATAAATTAACAAATTGTGATATGTCAATTAACCTTTGTTTTGAAGTTATATTCTCGAATGATATTTGAAATACAGGAGATGAGCAATGGGGAAAATCATGATACAGAGGAAATAACTGGGAAGGTACAATCCAAAAAGAAAGCAATGTATTCTCATCTCTTCGAACTACTAGGTACGTAAATTTCAAGGGAGAAATTTCATAAGGAGGGGAGATTGTGAGACCCCGAATTTTATAAAATAAAAGTATTCAATTTTTTTATAATTATTATTTTATTTAGTAAATGGTTAAATTGATAAATGTTAAAGTTAAGGGTGACATTTGAAAATTTTTCAAAGTAAGCAAGATGATATAAAATATTCGTTGTGTCGGGAAATATTCGTTTGGTCGGGGAATATTCTTTTTAACAGGGAATATTTGTATGACGACACAATCATTGGTTGACCCCACAACGGAAGTATTATCATAGTTAAAAAACGACAGAAATATCTTTTTGTAAAAATAACGACGAATTTTTTTACCATTAAACTGTTGAACTACCTGGTGGTAAAAGTACAGTAATACGCGTGGTTGCATAGTAGCACAAGGTATTGATTATTGATGCTTACGTGAGAAGTCACTCACTTATACTCAATTATTGCTGCAGTAATTGCTGCATAATATCTCTCATGTTATTGATTCAATTATTGTCACAATATTTTATATTATTAAATCAATAATTGAAACGACAAAGTTATTAATATTATTATTTGCATTATTGACGATGTCTAGAAAGTTCTGTCGAGGAAAGGGGTTTGGTCACCTAATTGCGCGCTAATAAGGAGAAATCCTTATCGGAAAGCTCCCTTTTTCCTGTGAATGATCTGGTTATTAAATATTGTGAGTTATAATATTAATGATGAATAAGTTCATATTGATTAAAGATGAAATTGATATTTCCATTATGTTGGGATTTTTAGAGTTGGTGGAAATCGACATTTATTTCGATAATAATTAATTTCTAGAGGCTATATTGACCAATCGGGTAATTAATCGGATAAATGAGCAATTAATTGCTATTAATTCACATACTTATAACTATTTGTTCACATGTATGTACTATTGATTCACATGCATGTACTATTAGGGGAGGTGGTGCAAGATTGATAATACTTGCATGACTAAATTAAAAATGGAGGTATAAATGAATGTACTATACTCTTAATTTTTTCCCCACATGTATAGAACTATTTATTCACATGATTGTACTATTGATTCACATGATGTACTATTAGGGGAGGTGGTGCAAGTTTGATAATACTTGCAGGACTAAATTAAAAATGAAGGAAAAGATGAAAGTATTATACTCTAATATTTTGAGCCCCAAAACGTGCAATTATCGAAACTATGTTTTCCTATAAATAGAAGCTCATTCTTCCTTCATTCTCACCAATTCAGTAAGACTCACAAGTGTAATTATAGAGAGAGAAGCTATAGAGAGAAAGAAGAAGAGAAGTCTGTTACTTTACTATTCCAAAGATCCATTTTCTTTCCGAGGTAAGGGTATTATTTATTTCATATTCTGAAGAGATATTATTTTTCGTATTCGTATAAATATTATTTTCGTTCAATATTGGTAAGGAGTATTTGTGACAACCTGAAAATTTAGAAAATCTTAAATGATTAAATTAAAGGTTAAACTTTAAAACCTAGACTGGAAATAGATGATTTATTTAAAAATTTTAGGAAAATCTATACGATTTAATAATTGAAAGAGATTATGTACTTATATATATGGCAAACCATATGAAAAAGGTTTATTGATTGTAGCAAACCGCATTAAGAGATTTTAATAAGACATTGAATTAAATGTTTAGCTTAATATATGAGAATATATTATTGTAAATATTTTTGTGAGTTATGTGAGTAATGAATATGAATATTATGTGATGGTTTATATTTTTATTAATATAAACAAATAAAAGAAATTAATGTAATCTAATTATATATTTGGAATGAAAAATTTATTAACTTAAGGGTTATGATACGGGAGAATATTAGTATATAAATTTACTAATTCTAAGAGATTTATTTTATACATCTCAGTTAATTAATTTTATAACCTAATTATAGCAAGTCTAATTGGGTTGAGAAATTAAATGTGCTTGAGTAAGGATTTATGTTATAATTGAGGAAATGAAAACCCTAATTAAATAATTAGGGAATGATAATATTAGAAGTTTTGGAAGATGTTATTTGTTTTGGCCCAAGAAACTAATTTGAAAGCCAAAAAGAATTAAAGGAGTGGCCCAACCTTTAGACAAAGTGGGAGGGAACATGTTGGACATTAAGTAAGTTAATTAAAGCATTAGAAATAAAAAACAATTGGGCTAGAATGAAGGAGAATTTCGGCCAAGGAAGAGGAGGGAAAGAGGGAATGAATGTAATGATGGAATTTACCAACTCTTCACCAACTCTCCATATGTGTCAAATTTCTAATTAAGCCAACACTTTAGCCAAAGGTGCAAGCAAGAGGTGGAGTGCAAGCATCATAAGATAAGAGAGTAGATGGGAGTGTATCTTAGATATACATCATGTATCTATACATTTCATCCTAACAAAAAAATCTAATTTCTTTCTCTTTCTTCTCATTTCCACAAGATGTTAACCAAACCAAAAAGAGAGAGTGAAAGAGAGAGAGAGAGAGAGGAAGACCATTTTCGGTCAGCATAGAGAGAGAGGTAGAGTTTTTGCAAGCCATCTAGCTCCATAATCAAAGTTAGCAAAAAGAAGAAAAGAGAAGAGTAAGCAAACATATAAAATTTTAACCTTAATATAGTATTATTTCTTTTTGGTTTGATGTGATTTTTGATAATATGAAGTTATGATCTTGAGAGTTAAAACCTTAGATCTATGGGTTTATGAGTGTTTCATGTTTTGTTATACCCATATTGGGTGTTGTTTTAGTTGAAAATCAAAAGTAAAGAAAAGTGATTTTCTAGTTTATAAACCCTAAAATTTCTATGTACTTTGGATTTCCATCATTTTTGATATACACCTTCTTTTTGTGATTCGTCAAAGAGAGGTGCTAGATATGTAATTTAACTACTAAACCCAAGTGGTAGCACTCAAAAATATTGAGTACACAGTTCGTAGTGACTGATTTAGCAAAAACAGTTTTGTGTCATTTAAAGAAAATAGATTGTTTTGGATAGTCAAGGGTAGGGGCAATTTCGTCAATCTTTTTGACATTCAAAAAATTTTGGAAAACTTTGGGAGGATAATATGATACGTTTTCTAACATCTCCAAGTGGAATCACTGAAAAAGGAGTTGTAGATTTCCGTATGGATTATTTTTAAGAAAGTACAAAAAACTTGTTTTTTCCAAATTTGCTACTGCTAAGAACTTTCTAGGGGCTGTTTCAGCAACTTAGTTTGTGAAATAAATTCCGAATTTTTGGGACATGAAAATATATGGTATTACGTACCTCCTGTCCAAAAATGAGCTCATTCCGACTTAAAATGACCAAGTTATGACCATTTTATTTTTTTTGATTTTCTGACAAAAATGACTATAACCGGAGTTCTATAACTCCGATGGCCACGGAATTTAAACTGTAGGCTTACGTTAACACGTACAAGATTGTGTCAAGATATGGGAATTTCTGGATTTGAGCATGATAGGGCTAATTTCTTAAGCTACGCACTAAAAATGATTTTTGAAAAATACTAAAGAAAGTTGGAAAACTATGGAAAAATACTTTTTGTGTATGATTTATAGGTATATGTGTTTGGACAAAGGATAGAAAAATAATAAGCTGATTTGGTGTTTTCGTGAAAAGGATATTCAGCTTGCTGGATTGAATAATTAATTAATCTAGTTGTTGGATTGAAAAATTTGATGAATCTAGCTTGCTGGATTGAAAAGAAGTTTACTGAATTGAAAATATATTGAATCCAGCTTGCTGGATTGCAATCTAGTTGCTGGATTTGAAATCCAGTTTGCTGGATTGCAGTTTGTTTTGCTGGATTGGCCATCTAGATACTGGATTTAGAATCCAGCTTGTTGGATTCCAAATCTGGCTTGCTGTATTGGTATTTGAATTTTATGTTCAAGAAAAACTTTTAATATATGAAAAGTATTTAAATCATATAAATATAATAGTGATTATTGAAAAATCATGATAAATGATAATTATTATGAGACTTGGAAAATTATTTTGACTGATAATATAATTAACTAAGATAATTGTTAAGTGTTTAGGCAAAGTTTAATTGAACTTAAACTCGATAATTATCCGACTAGGTCGTCGGGATGTCAGACTTGTACCGAGCTCGACTCAGACTGTTAACGTTTGACTTGAGGGTAAGTTTTATGTGTTTTATAGACTGATAGGATTATGTGATAATGTGTTTAGGTTATTTTAAATATTGTGATGATATTATTCTAACATAGAAATAATATTATTAATATTAGGTCTTCAGACAAAGCTTATTAAATTGCATAGCAGTAATCAACGATACATGCAAGTTTTTCTTAACTCAACTTTGAGTTGTTTATTCAAATATACTTGTGGTTAATCATTGCTGATTTCCATGTCTAAGAATTATTAAATCGCACACTGTCCATACTGCATGTATTCATCAATTATGAAAGGCTGATCACCTTCGTTACCATTCGGTCCAGATATATATATATATATATATATATATATATATATATATATATATGTTCATGTTCAATGTTCGTTCAGCTATGTAAAATTTGTTCATGCTAGTTCACAATTATATTGTTAAATATTAGCCAACTATTATTCAAATTCTTTCAATCATGATATATCCTCAAATAAATTTATACTTGTTGGGCAAACTTATTGCTCACCCTTGCTATATCATGATAAACATTGCAGATAAGGCGAATACGTTCGGGTACAGGAAAGGATAAGCCAAGTTCAGCTTGGGATAATATGTGCAGCTAAATTGTAAAAGTATAATATGATAATAATGTTATATGTTAGATAGTTTATGAATTGTGTATAAGTTAAGTTTACTTGACCTTGTGGAATAGTGTGTAAAGTTTATTTTATAAACAATTTATGTTTATATCTTCCGCAATAGTGATAGAATGATTGTATCGGATCCGCGGTGATTTGAGACCCGGATTCGGGGCTCTCACAGTTGGTATCAAAGCTGTTGATTATAAACCTTAGGTAGGAATACCTTAGGCCAATAATCGCAGTGAATAGGATAAGATCTAACTCACATAGAGTTAGTTGGTAGGTAGGATTCAAAGACGAATCTCGATGAGTTATAAGATACAGGGTTCCTTAACTCTGATAATAAAGGTGGATAATAGTGATGAATAGATAAAGTCTAAAAGACTAAAAGTACAGAGATATGAGATCCTAAAACAAAACGATCAAGATATATAAATTAATCGTAATATATACGATGAGATCACTCCGTGATCTAATAAGTTTATAGTATGGAGAAGGATCAAGCGAATGATTGAAAAGTTTACAGCAAGAATGTTATGTGTTAGTTGTACTATGAATTGATACATATTCAAGAAGGATTAAGAATACGAATTAAATGAAATTTGTATTAAAAAGGGAGTTAGTATTAAGTGAGAATTTCAATTGAGGACTCTTGTCAGCAGCTAAGTTGTATGATTTTTCGTATGGGAGGGGAATTGTACTTGGCGTAACAATCACTTAGTTTCTTACACTGATAATCATTGAAATATTTATGTCACGCTATTTGCTATATGTGTGTTGAGAATGTGATTCTTTTCTCATGTGTATAGCAGATACATAGGTTATAGGTAGAGAATATCAAGTGAAGTACGAGTTCTTAAAACTCAAACTTATGGTAAGTTCGTGACTCATGATTATATGAAATGTTTATGAACCCCTCAGCGAATGGACGCCAAAGGTCTGACTAGGACAAGTTCTTAAACTCATATGATGGTGAAAAGTTCATGAACTCATGAGTGTGGTTTAACGAACTTGGAATAGTTATGTGTATTGAGGATAATAGGAATAGATAGATTACTAAGCAATTGATCATTAGTGGAGTCATAAGTTTTCCAAATCTTCTAGCTATGCTAGACTCGAAATTTTGACATCAAGCTAAATACGCACTATGTGCTTTTGAAAAATGAATTTTTATTCTCAACTCCTGGTGACCATTGTGTATGAGTGGACTTCGAGCCACCGACACCTCGTTACCTGTTGAGATGATAAAATAGATTTGTAATGATTTTTGAACGTTTAAAGTATAGTCTATGCTACTTGTTTCGGCTAGACGATAATGATTTGAAATATCAAAAATATTTTTATTTATCACTTATGTACCATGTAACCTGGTGCAGAGATGATAAAAAGGTGCTAGAGTTGTAAATACAGGAATACTTAGTGTTGAATTTGATCTAAAATCGTTATTCCACTATTATATGATGTGTTATGACAAAGTCACTCGATGACGGCATCCTCAAACGGACTGTTAATACAGTACGACATCATGGCGTTATTTTCAAACTAAAATTTTAAAATTTTAATTTGCCAACGAGGTTTGGCTATACATTAATATTTCGATTGAAATTGATTATTGATATGAGTCTAAGCTATTTAATTCGGCTAGACCAACTTTTATGAAATTCAAAGTGTTCTTTGAAATTTTCCCGAACCAAATTATTTTGGTGCTTAATTATATGATAAGGCTGAGGTGAACTATGTTGATTGGATAAAAAAAATTCAATCTATGATTAAAGTACTAGCATCAGTAGTTTACTTTCTTTGTGATTGTAAACATTCCTATTAATTTACTGTTTTTAGAATAAATACCGTTAAAATATGTGTTCATGGTCTATATGACCCCTCAACATGATTTAAAATTTTTTACTCTTTAGAGTGATGTTTCGGGTAGTTTATGATGATGTGTATGAAAGAGTATGATCTCGCTGTGTACTGGTAGAATCTATATGATTGAATAAAGGTTGTATTGAAAACCTATTTTTGGTGAATGAAAGGAGTACGATGTAGTAGGCTATAATTTTGAGGATGAAATTCTTAGAAGAAGGGGTGAATGTGACAACCCAAAAATTTAGAAAATCTTAAATGATTAAATTAAAGGTTAAACTTTAAAACCTAGAGTGGAAATAGATGGTTTATTTAAATTTTTTTAAGAAAATCTGTACGATTTAATAATTGAAAGAGATTATGTACTACTCCCTCCGTTCCTATTTAAATGACGTTTTAGAGATGGACACAAGAATTAAGATAATGATTGGAAAGCATTAAATATAGTATTCAATTATCTATAATACCCTTAAATCATTAATTTATCATAGCACAAGAGTTTAAAGTACCAAAAAAATAGGTTGAGTAATGAAGGGTAATTTTGGAAAAATCATTAATTCTCCTTGATTTAAACAAACGTCAATTAATTAGGGACACATAAAAAACTCTAAAACGTCATTTAAATAGGGACAGATGGAGTAATATATATGGCAATCCATATGAAAAAAGGTTTATTGATTGTAGCAAACCGCATTAAGAGATTTTAATTATAAGACATTGAATTAAATGTCTAGCTTAATATATGAGAATATATTATGGTAAATATTTTTGTGAGTTATGTGAGTAATGAATATGAATATTATGTGATGGTTTATATTTTTATTAATATAAACAAATAAAAGAAATTAATGTAATCTAATTATATATTACGAATGAAAAATTTATTAACTTAAGGGTTATGATACGTGAGAATATTAGTATATAAATTTACTAATTCTAAGAGGTTTATTATTCAACCTTTAATCCATCATTTAAGATTTAAATAATTTCCTAAATTCTCGAGTTGTCACATTCACCCCTTCTTCTAAAAATTTTGTCCCCAAAATTTACCTTACACCTTACACCTTTAACCATTCACCATTCATTCACAGCATCACATGCTACCCAATACATTCCTCACAAGAGTAAAAGTTTTCAAATATTGCTGAGGAGTTATATAGACTATTGTCTGTCATTTTTGCAAAGGTTTTATGGAAATTCATCCGCAAACCGCACTGGTCTTATGAACATAGTGGGTAATTAGCCCGTTCTACCCTGTACTGGCCCAGTAATACTAGTTTGATCTGTTTCTCATATCTGTCATAGGCACAAAATTTTTCCTCAATCTTATCATAGAATTCTGTACCAAAATAATTTGGTTCGGAAAAGTTTTCAAAGAATGCTTAGAATTTTATAAACGTTGGTCTAGCCAAATTAAATAGCATAGACTCATATCAATATTTCAATTTCAATCGAAATACGAATGTGTGTAGCCAAAATCCTGTTGGCAAATTAAAATTTTGAAAATTGTTTGAAAATGATGTCATGATGCCGTACTGTATTAACAACCCGTTTGAGGATGCCGTCATCGAGTGACTTTGCCATAACATATCATACAATAGTGGAATAACGATTTTAGATCAAATTTAACACTAAGTATTCATGTATTTACAACTCCATCAACTTTTTATCATCTCTGCAGCAGGTTACATATATGGTACATAAGTGATAAATAAAAATATATTTTGATATTTTAAATCATTATCGTCTAGCTGAAACAAGTAGCATAAACTATTCTTTAAACCGTTCCAAAAACTATTGCAATTTAGTTTTATCATCTCAACAAGTAACGATGTGTCGGTGGCCCGAAGTCGACTCATACACAATGATTACCAGGAGTTGAGAATAAAAATTCATTTTTCCAAAAAGGCACATAGTGCGTATTTAGCTTGATGTCAAATTTTTTTGAATTTAGCATAGCTAGAAGATTTGGGAAAACCTATGTCTCCACTAATGATCAATTGCTTAATCAATCTATCTGTTCCTATTATCCTCAATATTCCATTGACACTTAATTCTACCCATTTCGTCAAACTCATACTTAATCTTATATTCTTTACCTATACCCTATCTATCTGTTATATACATGAAAAAAGAATCACCTTCTTAATAGGTATATAGAAAATAGCACGACACAAACATTCCAATAATTATCCTAACTCCCTTCTCAATACAAATTTCATTTAATCCATATTCATAATCCTTTCCTGAATTTGTACCAATTCATAGTATAACTGACACACAACATTCTTACCATAAACTTTTCAATCATTCACTTGATCCTTCTCTATACTATAACCTTATCAGATCACGGGGTGATCTCATCGTATATATTACGATCTCATATCCCTGTACTTTTAGTCTTTTATACTCTATCTATTCATTACGACTGTTCACCTTTATTATCAGAGTTAGGGAACTCTATATCTTATAACTCGCCGAGATTCGTCTTTGAATCTTACCGACTCACTAACTCTATTTGAGTTAGTACTTATCCTAATCACTGTGGTTATTAGACTAAGGTAATCCTACCCTAGGTTTATAACCAACAACTTTGATACCAACTATGAGAGCCCCGAATCTGGGTCCCAAATCACCGCGGATTCGGTACAACCATTCTATTACTATTGCGGAAGATATAAACATAAATTGTTTATACATTACATTTACACACCATTCCCCAAGGTCGAGTAACCTTAACTTATAAATATATCATAATCTATCTAACATATAATGTTATTATCATACAATACTGTTACATTTCTAGCTGCACATAATAATACCAAGATGGACTTGTTTTTGACCTTTCCTTGTATCCGATGTATTCGCCTTATTTGCAATGTTTATCATGATATAGCAAGGGTGAGCAACAGGTTTGCCCAACAAGTGTAAGTTTATTTGAGGATATATCATGATTGAAAGAATTTGAATAATAGCTGGCTAACATTCAACAATATAATTGTTAACTAGCATGAACAAACTTTTTATAGCTGAACGAACATTGAACATAAACAAATATATCTGAACCAGATGGTAATGAAGGTGACCAGCCTTTCATACCTGAGGAATACATGCAATATGCACATAGTGCGATTAACAATTCATGGACATGGCAATCAGCAAGGATTAACCACAAGTATCTTTGAATGAAACAACTCGAGGTCAAGTTAAAAGAAAACTTGCACAATAATTAGAAGTTCAAGGTTAGAAACTTGCCTGTATCACCGACTACTGCTACACAGTTTATATCTCTTTACCCGAAGACCTAATATTAGTAATATAGATCTCCAATATTAGAATAATATCATCATAATATAATACTTTTATATATATATATATATATATAATAACTTAAACACATAACCCTATTAGTCCACAAACTACCTAAGACTTAGTATCAAGTCAAACTATTTCAGTCTGAGTTGAACCCGGTACAATTCTGACATATCGAGGGTCTAGTCGGACTATTCGTGAGCCTAATAACAATTAACTTAGATAATTTTATTATCAGTCAAAATATTTTTCAAAGGCTCGTAATAATTTTTAAATAATTATTACCATTTATCAAAATTTTATAATCACTTATATCGTATTTATATAAATTAAATACCACATTATTCCCCTATCATTAATATTGATTTAATATTAAATATTAATAAAAATCATAACATAATATTATAATATATTTATAATATATCAAAGTATTTTTAATACCTTCAAATTATATTTATATAATTTTTAAACCTTTAAATCCATTATACAATAATTGACCCTAATATTAAAATATTAATATTTTCATGAAAAATATCAAAAGTTATATTTTATAACTCAAAATATTTTTCTAATCCTTAAATCATTTTTATATGATTTTTAAAGCATTAATTCTAATTTTCCATAATTTATTTAATATATTCATTAAATAAATCAAATACCATTAATATTAATTAATTAATGAAATTCATCAAAAAATATTAAATATTTATGAAATATACTCTAAATTATTTAAAACCCATTTTTAGGCTTTAAAATTTTTTTAGGAATTTATTTTGTATTTTTCATATTTAAAAACTATTTTTCTCTAATTATTTAATAAAATAATTAATTTTCAGAAATTAAGTGTTACTAAAGGGCCCTATAGCGACATAACCGTCGCTATAGGTGTTCTTGAGCTTTTCCAGAACTTCAAAGTCAGTTATCAGGTTACAAAGTTTGACCAACATTAGATTCATGTTCATGTTATTTTCTAGGCAGCTAATGGTATCATATATGTAGTATAAGTGTAATAGTACCATTCCAACTCAAGTTCATAGCTAAACAACATAACAACAGAGAGATCTAAGCCCTTAAAAATCATGTCAGAGCTGTTCTTCATTTATGGGTTTTCCAGAAATGAAGAACAGTTGAAGGGTACCTACTTTGGATCCTTGTAACTTTGATTCTAGGCATAATTTGTGTGATCTAAGAGTTCACCCTTGTAGTCCATATGTCAAGGATTATTTATAATACATCAGGTCATCCTAACAACATCACAGGAACAAAATCTGGCATGGTCAAACCATGTCAGAAAACTGGTAAATTCTGGGTTTTCCAGAAATTCATTAAAACAGGTGGTCAACCCTACTTTGACCCTTTATATCTTTGATCCAGTGTATGACCTAAGTGATCTAAAGACATATATGTGTAGCCTATATGTCAGTCTACAACATTAAAACAACAACTTGTCCAAACTACTTAAACACAGCAAGATTAAAGGCTAGTAAAAACTTATCAGACAAGATTTGGGTTTCTGGGTTGCCCAGAAACCCATTTTCGTGATCGGTTAACGCAGTTTGACTGCTTATAACATGAAATCTAGACATGATCCAACCCTGATTCAAGTTCAACAGCAAAGCCTACATGGCATAATACACATATAAAACTTCAAACACCATATTTCATTAACACAGAAGAATCTAGAGGCTCTGACTTTCGGTTGTCAGATCACACTTTCAATTTTTCCAGATTTCAAAAAACATCAATTTTGAGCACTTTGATGTTATGGATCTGGGATCTAACAACCCAGATCACTAAATGACATCTTATTACACAACTTTAAACAATAAACAATAACATCTAACATCAAATCATATGATTTCTAGGTTTAGGCTTTTTATACCTTTTTCAGCCTTGATCTAGATTTTGATCCTTTATGTTTGTTCTTGGAGAGCTAACACATGATCTTAGCTTAACTTTTTACACACTGTCACTCTACATTCTGAATTTTTAGAGAGAGAAGGGTCTTGGTTATTTGGAAAAGTAAAGTGAGTTACTTTCCTTGACTTTTATGCTATTAATCCAAAATACAATGTATCTGATCTAACAAGTTGGCTGATACAATGGATATATGGCACATGAGAGATATATAGTGGTAAACAACTCTTATTTTGGCAAGATTTGCACTCAACATATTAAAAAAATGTGACAAAAGGACATTTTAGACATTTCCCTTCCAATTTTAATGGCATAAATGACATTTACTACAAACCCTTAGGGTTTAACTCTTAGGATTAAAACCTAAAGTTCTAATTTTTTTTTTCTAGGATTTCCAAATTTAGGTCTTCAAAGTAGAAAATTAATATTTCTAAATTATAATTAGGATTCTCTAAATATACTAAGATTTCATAATCATAATTCAATCTTGCTAATTAGGTTTAATATTTCCCAATAAAAAAATTTAAATAATAATTAGGGGTTTTTCCAAAATGGGTATTAGGGTTTATAATCCAAGAATTAGGGTTTTCTAAATAGTCAATTAGGGTTATCCCTAATTATATTATAATCACAATTACTTAAATCATTAAATTTAGCCTTTGAATTTCCGAAGTAGGGTTTCATATTCCGAATTAGGGTTTCGAATTCTCGGAACTGAAATTAGGGTTTCCAGAACCGGGTTCTAGGGTTTCTTATCCATTGCTAGGGTTTTCTATATGAACGTCGACGTTCTTAATATATATTTAGGATTTGTCACATATATAGTTTATCTGGTCAGACCTTGACCCTTAACCACAAACTGAACTCATATACTACCATATACACAAAACATATACATTTATATACTTAATCCTGAATAATTCACCAAAAGATTTTGAAATACTTAAAATTCCTTCTCAAAAGTGTCAAATCCATTCACTTATTTTCTGTCTAGGTTTATTATTCAACCTTTAATCCATCATTTAAGATTTAAAAAATTTCCTAAATTCTCGGGTTGTCACAAAGATTAGAGGCAAGACCGTGAAGGAATTGGGATGCGAATAATGGAATAAAGATAGACTCATTAGACAGATAGACTTGTACTGCCATACAGATATAATTATAAAATTTTTATTTTTTAATTAATAATTTTGATTTTTCGGGTATTCCGAATAACCTGTGCAGACGCTTGAATTTTTGTTTTCCTGTTACTAACTATGCAGGAGGACAAAATCGTATTTTTCACACTCCAAAGATAACCCTGGAGGTCCATAACATAAGTTCCAACCCCGAAGATAAACCCGGGAGATCCAGTCAACCTCAGAGATAACCCTGACTACATTAAGAGTTAACAACATGACAATCTCAAAGATAACCCTGGGAATAGACCGCTACAACTGCGCCAAAGTCAGAAACAACCCCGGGAGGGACAAAATGGTCATTTTGCCAACTCAAATCAACTCATTTCAACTCAAACTATTTCAAAAGAAGTCCGACAAGAACCATATCTTAACTTCCAAGTGGAAACAACACAAAACAGCTCAACGGACTACCTGACGGAGACCCAGAAATACTATTTCGGTCATGGACCCATATTCTCGGAATCAAAAAGGGTAAATCCTATGTCATTGCTTAGCTCTCGAAAAGAGCTTTCCGGAATTGTATGACACGCTTCCATCGGACTCCCGGATTGAAAGTTATAAAGGTTTAAGCGAACAAGGCGTTGTCCGAGTGCACGTACTTCGAGACAGCGGGACCCGCAAAGCTCGGGGCATCCCGGGCAGCAACAAGTAGACCTGCGGCTCCCTCCTCTATAAATAGAGGGCTTGGGGTGGCCATTTAAAGAGAAAAAAGACGAGAAAGCCATGTCCATTTTACTCTATACACCCTCTAAACCGAGTGCTTTCTTTTTTCAAACACTTTTGAGCTCGTTTTTTGCTACATTTAACCGGTGGAAACCGAGTATTCATTCATTGAAAGCTATCGGAAGTCTTCTTGGCAGCCCACTGTAATACATCTCAGATTTCTTAAGCCTTTTCTCACTTCCATCCACAAATATTTATTCACGTTGAGAGTCGTGTTGTGTGTGTATGCCCGGATCGTCGATCTGTGGCTGTTATGGCTTTTATATATATACCTATATATATATATATAATTATCGAACTATGCTTCGATTGAGCCCGAATATAATATTCTTGAGCGCTTATCGCTATATATATATATATATATATATATATATATATATATATATATATATATACTATTATCAAACTATGTTCGATTGAGCCTCGGTGTGATATCCAGTGCGTTTACATCTTATATATATATACATACATATTTTGTTATATGTATCCAAATCACACCCAAAATACTGTATTATGAAAAAATTCCAGATCCATAAAATATTAAACTTTTTTTAGTTTTTTTTTAAAAAAAAAGCAAAAAAAAAAGAAGGTCCGGAGGTTAAGCTAGTTTCGGACTCCCGGACTGGATCCCCTTTGTATATATATATATATATATAATTGTTTATCAGCCTGCAGGCTAGATTTGCCTAAATCTAGCTATTTCTCACTTTAATCGATTCATAGTGACTAAATTGGAATCGTTGAAGCTGTAATGCTTAGATTTATTCAAATCTAGTTCGTTTTCTAGTTTTTGTACATATTGCGTCATCATCTGAGCCTAGGAAGCATGTGATCACAGATTCAGTTCTTGAATCTAGATTCGGTTCCCGTGATGGACATTTTCAGCTGCAGCCAGCTTGTAAATTATTCACTGTGTCTGAATTTCCTTAGATGACTCTCATGCCCACAAGAAGTTCGGCGCTGCTATGTACCTTATTTTCTCGAAGATGCTTCGCATCTCGAAAATAATAAAAGCAATCAAGCCGAGCACATAATAAAATGGAAGTATCAAATTCCTCAATTACTATTGAGCATAAGGGTTTGAAAAACCTATTTTACAAACATCATTGCCATATCTCGTTAAAATTGAAATTTTATACAAAATTCAAACCCTTTGTATATTGGTGCAAACGAGGTATAACACTACTTCCAGATAATTTCACATTGACCTACACACACACATTCAAATAAAAGTTTAAAATGAAAAGTGGTGGTAACCGTGTTATCACGGATGTCGGGGGGTGCCTAACACCTTCCCTCCGCTTAATCAAGCCCCCGAACTCTAACAAATCTCGGTTTCACAGACCAGTTAAACAGTGTCACATCACTAGGTCTTTGTGAAAACCTTTTCCGGTTGAGTTGGTGCAACCATTAAAAAATACCAACTGGCGACTCTTACAGTCAAATCGTCGACATATACATGTCAGAACTTTTCAAACTTGTTTTTTCAAACAAATCTCACCTAATATGATAACACCAAAATACAAGAACATAAAGGGACAAATAAAAATCCCAACGTCGACAGGTGGCGACTCTGCTGGGGACCTACAATAAGAGGGCTTAAGCCTCAGAATGCAGCTTTTGCAAAAGACTCTCACTGGAGAGGCTAAAGCCTGGTATGCCCGACTTGACAATGCCAAAATCCATAATTGGGAAGAATTGGCCCACACCTTTCTAAATCAGTACAGTTTTCAGTCATAAATGGCACCGAATCGATACCAAGTGACTAAAGTCAAAAAACAAAGTATTGAATCTTTCTGAGAATATGCCCAAAGGTGGAGACATCTACCAGCGCAAGTCATTCCATCAATGACAGAAACTGAGATGGTAATAACGTTTATTGATATCCAAGAGTCTCATTACTATAAGAGGATTGTTGGTCAGAAAACCGATCACTAAACACGCGTAAGTATACGCGGTATAACAAGTAATACAGTGATAAGTAGTGTGTCGTACCCACGAGGACCTATCACTAATATTTACCAAGTACCGACTTTGTATCGCTAAAATCTTATTCGAGCAACAATAAATGGAAGTGTTATTAATCTAGTTATCACTAATTAATAAAGCATTCTGTTGAACACCTGGCGTGCTATGCTTTATAAAACTACCTACCCTTCTCTCTTTGGTCTTAATGGTCACGACAATTTATCGACCGAGAACACACATGTACTTATACACCTCTGTCGAGGTATGCACAAACATATCCTCTCCAGATCCACCCGAAAGAGAATAAAACAAAAAAGAACGTCCAAGCTAGGTGATAATCCTACACATGTCTATGCAAATTAACCTAACAAGGATTTAAGCAAAAGTTCTCAAATAGGTCGCACGTGGCGCACATATATATGTCTATTCTACGCACAACATATGCAGTCGAAACCCATAATCACATGCCAATATATTTAGGTGTAAATCTACAATCCTTCTGTCGATATCATATAAATAACCAAAATCATCACTAATGTCTTAGCGAGAATTATTAAGCATGAATATATTAAACCAAATCATATGGTGCCTACCAAAGAGATAAGACAGTTAATTTAAATAACAAAGAGTTCCATTATAACCTTAGAGCCAATATTCGGTTCATAGCTATTGAACAAAATATAAGTAGCAATAAAGACAACATTTATGGACTACAAAAGTAGAGGAAATAAAATGATAAGAATAAATCTGTCGAGATTCTTCAGTCTCCAAGCATTTCACTCCTCTCAAGCTTTCCAATCCGTGTAGCTCACTGTTCTTGATGCTCCAAGGAAATCTAGACTTCTCCCTAATCTACCTAATCTATGTTTACAGATATCAACTAAGAGAAAGAAACTACAGAAGAAACTATCCTAAGCTAAGCTATATATGATTATAAGGTCTGATATATGATATATGATATGAGATGTAGAGGCTCTGTTGACATATATATATATATATCTGTTTCCTTCTTTTCCTAGGTCAAACCAGCCCCCCTCTCTCGACTGGGACGGGCTGAGCTTGCTGCCATGAAAGCAATATGCCTATGGGTGGCGTTGCGGCGCCACGTGTGTAGGAAAATATCAAGCTTCGCAGCAGCAAACATGAGCCCAAAAGGATTAGTGGAGGCATGCACATATTGAAGGTGATGTCAGCAAGGAGCAGGGGGTGGCGTTGTGATGAGAGCTTCAAGTTGGGCTTACGCGACGCGAGTATGTGAAAGATGACTGTTTTTCCCATTGAATGCTAGAAAACACCCGTAAAGCACTGCAATATGTCGGTTAAACATAATAACACTATAATCATATAAAACTATATAAAATCTATGAATATCAGGCAACTATTTAAGCCATAAAGTATCTGATTTGCTGGTATAAATCCCACTCATCAAGGATCTTAGTAGGCATAGGAAAGCCATTCTCGGAAATGATCAAACACAGTGAAATGGCAGAGATGGGCCTAAAGGAAGGCAAGATTAAAGACTTCACTGCCTTGGAAGCAGTCGCCAAGCATATACAGACTAACAAGTATGCGAGCGATCCCAAGAGGGTACCAGATAAAGGCAATGAAGATGTATCCCTCGTTTTACAGGGGCATGCTAGGAGACCAACCTATATCCCCCCATTTGGAAAAAACACGACAATCAACCATTTCAACAACATGCTGCATTCAACTAATGCCAGGACAGAAAAAGAAAATTTGAAAGAATGGAAAATCGGGTGTTCACTCCACTAGGCGATTCCCTTGAAAATGTATTGGCGATATTAATAGATCACAAGAAAATTACCGTACTGGCTCTACCTTTGGAAACAGGGAGAAAAAGATATAATCCAAGCCAGAGATGTGCTTACCACTCAGGGTCTCTAGGACACGATAAAGAAGATTGTTGGTCCTTGAAGCATAAAATTCAAAATCTGATCGAAAGTGGCAGTATTGTGGTCCAACAACCTGACCAACAAAATGTCAACACCAACCTTCAGTTGTAGCATGATACGGAGGGAGTAAACATGATCGGGTCAGGAAGCACTGAAATGTATCCAAATCGTAAGTACATACTAAGGATGGAGGAATACCCCCAAAGGCACATAACAAATGTCCAAGAGTGGGAAAACTTGGAGGAGGGTATGACAGTAATACAAAAATTAGAGACGATCCAGAATCAAATAAATCTGCTAGCTAAGCTGATAGTGCGCCAACATCAGGATACGAGGCAGTTTTTCACTCAACTATCAGAAAACCAAGAGAAAAAAGAAGTTAACCATAATGCAAGCCCATATCTCTCCATGATGAGCCAGCTAAATGAAGAAGATCATAGCAGGCTGAAAGGAAAAGAAAAAGGGGATGATAAATTGCTAGAAGATCTCGCCAACAGAAAAATAACTCGAGAGAATGCGAATTCTCAAAGAAGAAAGATCAAACAACCTCCACAAGAGGGGTGAATTTTTGACCATGATAAAGAGTTATGATTCCACCAAGATATGTCTCTACCATTCTAACTCACTTGGACGTACGACTGAGGAATGCTGGTCTTTACGACATAAAATCCAGGATCTCATTGAAAATGAAGAGCTGAAGATAGAATTCCTCATGACCAGAATAAGAAAATAGGAAATAAAAAGCTTAAGATGTCCACTCAAGACATGCAGTTCAAAGGAGGTGAAGGCTATAAGCACCAATCCTGGCAGAACACAAGGTGGACTTTTCCTAATGCAAGGAATGACAGAGGAGATAAGGGAATCCCCAAAGGGATTACTCCGCCAACATCAAACATCTTGTGGTCCAAAGATAGCAACAATGTTCCTAATTTTATCACCTTGGATGATGAGGAGGAAATAATAATCCTTTCCAAGGAAGGAAAAGCCAAAAAGGAAAGTTCCTTGCAAGAAATGCAACAACAGTTTGAGGGAGATTTCATGGTCGAATCCTCTCAAACTCAGTAAAAATGTGAAGGAACAGATGAAGGAAAAGATGGTGAGGTTCTCGGGGAAGCCAACCCATTGAAGAATCTAGAGTTCATCCCTTTTTGCGAGGGGTCCAGTTTAAGCGTCCCTGAGGAATGTACTGAATCAGGAAGCAATCAAGTTATGGCCATAAGTGAAGACATTCAGAACCTAGAGGAAACCTCTATCGCGAGCCTGGAAGGCAACATAACTACTGACAACTGGACTATCTGGCCTCAAGTAGCCAAGAAGATGTAGATCTAGGGGATAAAGTTGTGAGTTCCAGAAGATGTTGGGACAATATCACTATCTTCGTAGTATGCCTTTTATTTTCCATGCGTGCAAATATTAAAAAAATAAAAATAAAAAATAAATAAATCAAACTAGTTAGGTCTCAGCCAAAAGCCTGAACTATGAAAGACCTGATCTCCCCTCATCAATGGGAGTAGGCAGCCATTTATGGTGCGATCAAACCAAATAAAAACCCCAAAAACCCAAACAAACACTTCTCAAACTGTTCAGCTCATCAAGCATGAACTACGTAGACCTGATCTCCCCTCATCAATGGGAGTACATAGGCAACCATCAGTGGTGCGGTCTGACCCTCAAAAGAAACATCCAAACCCAAATTTCAATCCCAAGATAATAAATCAAACCTTGCAGATCAAATCAAACTTGGGTGAAGTCATCACCAACAAACTAAGATCTTTGGGCCAATTTAATGGAGTCTGCAAGCCTCTCGACATCAATCATCAAAGTTATAACAACAACACAATGATATATCAAGCACAACTAGCAGCGAGGACCTTCAAAGAGCCTACACCCTCAATCATAAGTCTTCATCAAATTATAAGAAAATCATCAAGACCAATTGCGCGAACAATTCAGGAATAATGATTGAGGGCATCAAAGCCCAAATCCACTACCTGTTCACCATATGGTACAGAGTTAAAGCCTCTTGCGATCTCGGTATCTTATCATCCCATCTATCAAAGCAATTATCTCAGGCAACAAGAAAGTCTAGGGAAATTTCAAAATTAGCGATAACCCGATATTAGAACCCTTACAATAAGACTGGGGGCAATCTCGGAAACAGCGACAGCTCAACACTGGGGCATTTATCAACTATCCTAAAGAGGAAAATACACTAGTCAGCACCATCAATATGGTTCAACATCATCAAAGCTTCCCTCATATCATCTCAATGGCGATTCAGTATGATCAATTGGTCTTTTCCGATCATACTGTTCTCAGAATGAATAATCCACATCTAAGGTATGACTCTTTCATCTCGTTATGAGCTTTCATTCTCCATTTACATGCGTTAGCGATAATATACATGTTAAGTATTCTTAGAAAGAAGTTCTTGCTTAACTTGTTATGAATGGGATTAATCCTGATAAGTATCCGTGGGGCAAGAAGCACATGAACAATTAGAGTATTAAGACTATTCAACCTTTTTGATTGGGCACACCATCTTAGTTCAAAGCGTTTTTTGGAACAAACTTGACCTTATATGCATGTTTGCATTTTGCGATTGCCCTGACTCTTAGTTGTGGGGTATGAAGCTATAGAAAAAATAATGACAATTAATGAAAAGATAAAAGATAAGTCGCCAGCCTAATGTCTCGAATCGTGGCCTATGTTGTTCGAGTTATTAAGCCTGAGGGGTGTCTTTACACCTGGTGCCCTAAAGCCATCTAGTTTGGGAGTCTTCGGCCCAACGATCCTTACATGGGTAACTTAGAGCCTAAGAAAATGAGCATTGAAAAAAGGCAAAGCCTAAGCAGATCCTGTGACAACCCGAGAATTTTGAACATTTTTAAAATTTTTAATTAATTGATTTAAGGTTCAACATTAGAACCTAGACACAAAATAAGTGTATGCGTTTGATATTTTTAAGAAGGAATTTTGAGGATTTCAAAATTCTGTAAAGGATTTAGGTGAATTATTCAGGATTAAGGAATAAGTGAATATGTTCTGTGTATATGTGTGCAATATGTGGTTAAGGGTCAAGGGTTGACCAGGTAAACGATATCTGTAAGAAACCCTAAGTATATATTAAGAACGTCAACGTTCGGTTAGAAAACCCTAGCGAATTACAGGAATCCCTAAAATCGGTTCTGGAAACCCTAATTTCAGTTCCGGAAATCTGAAACCCTAATTTAGAAAGTTAAAACCCTAATCTGGGAACTTAACGGAGAATTATATTGCTTAAGTGCTATTAATGAATATATTAATTAGGGTAAAGCTTAATTATTTAGCAAACCCTAATTTAAAATTAGAAAACCCTAATTTCTGGATTAGAAACCCTAATTTATAAATAGGGAAAAACCTAAGTGTTAATTTATTAATTTTACTGTTAATTAGGAAATATTAATCCTAATTTTAAAGTTATAAGTAATTAGAAAACCATAATCTAATTACGAAACCAAATTTCTAATTAAAAAAATTATTTTCTATTTAGAAACCCTAATTCTGGGTTATAACCAATAATGCATGATTTTGACCCTAATTACGTAATTAGCAATTTTAATTAGGATATATTAATCCTAATTAGCAAGATTTAATTATGATTAGTAAATTTTAATATAATTAGAAAATTCTAATTATAATTTAGAAATATTAATTTTTAATTTTTAAAACCTAAATTGGAAATGTTAGAAACTAAATTGCAAAACCTAAGGGTTCAAACCCTAAGGATTTCAAACCCTAACCCTAAACCCTAAGGGTTTGGCCAATGTCCAAAATACCATTAATTTTGTACACAAAATGACCAAAGTGCCCTTTGTTGCATTATTGTGTAATAGCTTGCAAGACTTGTCAAATGTGAGTTGTCCACCAACTCTACCCCATTTTATGTGACCAATATCTCCAATGAGACATTTCACTAAAGACAAATTTACCTTATTGCATCAAATCTTATATAGATTAGAAAGAGAGAAAAAGCTCACTTGAATTCTCAAATTTTTCTTTAGCCATTCTCTTTCCAAAATCCGAAATTTAAAGTGAGAGAGAGAGAGAAGATGAACCATGATCAATTAATAGCAAGTCAAGAACAAGATCAAAGATCAGAAATAAAAAAAAATCAAGTTAGAAAGAGGTATAAACCCTAATTTTTAAAATCAGTGATCTTATGTTATAAGTTATAATTTATTGGTTAGATATATGTTAGAAGGTGCCTTTTAGAGATCTGGGTTTTTGGATCATGGATCCATAACATCTAGACGCTCAAATTTAAAGATTTCTCAAATCTGGAAAATTAGAAAAATGTTGTCTGACAGCCTAATGTCAGACACCTTAGATCTTTCTATGTTAATTATTTGTGTTGTTTTAAGTTTTAAACTTGTAGTATGTTATGTGGTCATTGTTCTGAAACTTGGAACAGAGTCATAACATGTCTAGATCGTAACTTATGAGCAGTAAAAGGTCATTGACCGTTCACAGAAAGTTGAATCTGGGCAACCCAGAATGTTTTTCCAATGGTCTGACAAGATTTTCAAGCCTCTGATCTTGCAGTTTTTTCATTTTCTGGCCATGTTGTTGTTTTGGTGTTGTATTATGACATGAGGACTACATGATCCTGCCTAAACCCTAAGGTTTCAAACCCTAAGGATTTCAAACCCTAAACCCTAACCCTAACCCTAAACTCTAAGGGTTTGGCCAATATCCAAAATGCCATTAATTTTGTATACAAAATGACCAAAGTGCCCTTTGTTGCATTATTATGTAATAGCTTGCAAGACTTGTCAAAAGTTAGTTGTCCACCAACTCTAGCAGCCCCATGTGACCAATATCTCCAGCAGATCAGCCCCACTAGCTCAGCTACCTTATTGCATCAAATCTTATATAGATTAGAAAGAGAGAAAAAACTCACTTGAATTCTCAAATTTTTCTTTAGCCATTCTCTCTCCAAAATCCGAAATTTAAAGAGAGAGAGAGAGAGAGAGAGAAAAAAGATGAACCATGATTAGTTAATAGCAAGTCAAGAACAAGATCAAAGATCAAAAATAAAAAAAAATCAAGTTAGAAAGAGGTATAAACCCTAATTTTGAAAATCAGTGATCTTATGTTATAAGTTATAATTTATTGGTTAGATATATGTTAGAAGGTGCCTTTTAGAGATTTGGGTTGTTGGATCATGGATCCATAACATCTAGATGCTCAAATTTAAAGATTTCTCAAATCTAGAAAATTAGAAAAATGTTGTCTGACAGCCTAATGTCAGACGCCTTAGATCTTTCTATGTTAATTATTTGTGTTGTTTTAAGTTTTAAACTTGTATTATGTTATGTGGTCTTTGTTCTGAAACTTGGAACAGAGTCATAACATGTCTAGATCGTAACTTATGAGCAGTCAAAGGTCATTGACCGTTCACAGAAAGTTGAATCTGGGCAACCCAGAATGTTTTTCCAATGGTCTGACAAGATTTTCAAGCCTCTGATCTTGCAATCTTTTCATTTTCTGGCCATGTTGTTGTTTTGGTGTTGTATTATGACATGAGGACTACACGATCCTGCCTTTATATTTCTCATATCATAAACAAAAACGAAACTAAGCCCGGTCAAAATAGGGTTGACCATCTGCCGAAGAACATTTCTTGAAAAACCAGAAATGTTCAACGCCAGTCTTTTTGGACTACTTTGACCGACCCAGATTTTCTTTTGATGACGTTTTTAAGTTGTTTGAAGGTTATATACTTGTACAAGGATATCTATAATACATATTTGAACCTTCATATCACACAAATAAATCTTAATATGCATGTCATAAGGATCCAAAGGAGGTAGTAGCAACTGTTCTTCATTTCTGGAAAACACAGAAATGAAGAACATCCTTGTAAGAATTTTTAGAAGTCTAGATCTTGCTTGTGTTATGTATTCTAACCCTGATGATGGTAAGATCATGTAGTATGGCATCAATACTACAGGTGCTGACCATTATCTAGCCCATAAAGATCATGAATTAGGAATTCTAATTGGTCAAAGGTACTACCCTAAGAATTCAACACGAAAAGTCTCAAGAACACTCAACAATGTGCCAAAAGAACAACTATATATACGATTACGTCTGTCATTATAGGCTCTTTTAGCGACATTTATTTTTGGAAATTAATATTCTTAATTAAATAAATAGATAAAAAAGGTTTTTAATTATTAAAATACTAAATAAATTCTGAAAAATTATTTTAAAGTCTGAAAAATAGTTTTTAATTATTTAGAGTATATTTCATAAATATTTAATATTTTTGGAATATAAATGGTATTTAATTTTTTAATTATATATTAAATAAATTATTTAAAATAATTTTAATACAGGAAAATCATGAAAAATTATATTATGGTATTAGAAAAATTTTAAGTTATTTCCAATAACTTTTGATATTTTATGATGAAATTCATTAATTATTTAATATTAATGATAATTAGTTTATTTAATAACTATATTAAATAAATTATAGAAAATAGAATTAATGATTTAAAAATCATATAAAATGATTTAAGTGTTATAAAAGTATTTTAAGTTATAAAATATAACTTTTGATATTTTGTCATCAAAATATTAATATTTTAATATTAAAAGCGATTATCGGATAATGAATTTAATTCGGTTTAAAATCATATAAATATGATTTTAAGGTATTAAAAAATACATTGATATATATTATAAATATATTACAATATTATGTTATGATTTTCATTAATATTTGATAATAAATAAATACTAATGATAAAAGAATTGTGTGGTATTTAATTCATTTAAATACGTTATTAATAATGGAAAATTCATGATAAATAGTAATAATTATTTAAAAATTATTATGAGCTTGTGAAAATTATTTTAACTAATATTAAAGTTATCTGAGATAATTGTTAAGTCTTAGGCAGAGTTTAATTGAACTTAAACTCAAAATTTTGTCCGACTAGACCGTCGGGACGTTAGAATTTTGTCGAATTCTAGTCAGACTGAAATAGTTTGACCTAATACTGAGTCTTTTGTGTGTTGTGGACTGATAGGGTTATGTGTTATATGTTATGTGTTTAGATTATTCTATGTATATCTATATATATAATAGTATTATATTGTGATGATATTATTCTAATATTGGAGATCTATATTACTAATATTAGGTCTTCGGATAAAGAGATATAAATTGTGTAGCGGTAATCAACGATTCAGGCAAGTTTATTTTTACTTAACTCTACTAAGAGTTGTTTCATTCGGATAAGCTTATGGTTAATCATTGCTAGTTGCCATGAATTGTACTTTGTACATATTGCATGTATAAGTTAGGTATGAAAGGCTAATCACCTTCATTACCAGTTGGTTCAGATATATTTGTTCATGTTATATACTTGTTCAGTCAAAAGTTTGTTCCTGCTAGTTCACAATTATATTGTTGAATTATAGCCAGCTTATTATTCAGATTCTTTCAATCATGATATATCGTTATATCATTGAACTTAAACTTGCTGGGCAACTTTCATGCTCACCCTTGCTATATCATGATAAACATTGCAGATTAAGACGAACGCGTCAGATACAAGGAAAGATTAAAGACAGTTCTAAAACAAAGTTAATGTGCGCGATTAGTTTTATAATTGTATAGTTTGATAATAATGTTATGTGTTAGTTAAGTTATGAATTGTGTATAAGTTAAGGTTACTCGACCTTGGGGAAAAGTGTGGAAGTTTAATGTATAAACAATTTATGTTTATATCTTCCGCAAATATAGTAATAGTGTTAGAATGATCAAAACGGATCCGCGGTGATTCGGGACCTCGGATTCGGGGCCCTCACAAATCCAAATTGTGGCATGGGTTATTCGAGTAATTAAGCTCGAGGGGTGTCTTTACACCTGGTGCCCTAAAGCCATCTGATTTGGGAGTCACCGGCCCAATGCTCCCTACATGGGTGACTTAGAGCCTGAGAAAATGGACCATTCAAGCTCAGGTAAAGAGGCAAATAGAGTGATTTCCTGACTTATCTCGAAGCGTGGCCTTTATTACTCGAGCTAGTAAACCAGAAGGGGTGTCTTAACACCTAGTGCCCTAAAGCCCTCCGGTTTGGGAGTCATTGGTCCAAAACTCGTTACATGGATAATTATGAATAACCTAAGAAAATGAGACAAGATTAAGCGAGATAAAATAAATTTGCGACGACATAGAAATGAAACCCCTGCTAAGAGTTGCGTCACTCATAGTACACGTGTCATATGAAATCAAGTTTGCGAAAAAGATCGTCTAGGGCAAAGATGAAGTATCTCAGAGATAGGGAGATAAGTCTTTTGAAGCTAATCCTACCCATAAATAATGACCATGGATGTTTCCAAATTTCCTTGCAATTTCATAACTCATTCAATTTCATAAACTTTTACTTCAAATGCATTATTCACAAGAGTATACTAATCCTAACGGCCAAGCTGTCAAGCTTTTGGTGCATTTTGCTCTTTTGATGTGCAGGATATTGCTCACTCGCGACTTGGTCAACAAATAGAGTTTCTCGTATGAATCCCAAAAAAAACATGCAAAAGGACTGGGGCATTTTTTGATTCCAAGAAAGGGAAGAAGTTTAAGGCAGGATCAAGCCTCTCATCAAAAGAAAGGGGAGAACTCCTGAAAAAAAATCATGGCGACATAAGCTTGCCCCTACAAAAGGAATGGAAAATTCTCAAAAATGTCCTTAACTCAAAAGCAGAAGCCCAATGCCAAAAGGTCTAGTGAATGAAATCCTCATCATCAAATGTATCAACCTGCGTCAAGTCCTATCAAGTCGAGGACTCTACATCAAAGTTTAAATCTGGGTAGAGAAAGAACGGGTTGCACCCTGCAGCGATGTCAGCAGTACTCATGTCATCAGTTTAACCGGGTTGCGAATTAAAACCTCAAGGGAATGGGGCACAAGTACCCAACAACGAAAAGAAACTCCAAATCGCCTCAGAAATGGTGAGATAAGTTTCTACTCCAGACACTTTAAAATGTGCATCAACCTAGGACAATAGACTCCTAAGGATAAATCTAGGTTATCGCATCATGCATGATCTGCACATGTGAAAAAGTGCTACATCAGCGTACATCTCCATCAAAATTTAGTATGCATGTCCAGTAGATTTAAATATGCGTGCACATTAAATGCCTAGATTAGAGAAATTTTTTGTCGCAGACACCATTTCGTATTATAAGCCATTGGCATCAATCCAGCGTAACATCAGGCGGAGTCTGGTGAAGTAAGTCGTTGAATATTAATTCAACGAAAGTATCGGAAGATTCGATATTCTAAACCGTTGGCATCAATTCAGCGTAACAACAAGACAGTTTCAGCGATGAAAGCTTTGTATACCACCATTCGATTAGGAACCGAAATAGTTTGGAGATGTCAGCATATTCAACTACCAGTAGGGTAGGATCCATTGTCAAATTACCAGCAGGGTAGGCACCGTTGTAAACTACCAGCGTATGCATCGGGAAGGTCTGATGATTTCAGAAATTCATCCCCAACAGAGATGTAGAAAACATCTCAACTTATCTTCATCAAACAAGCATAGGCAACACCCACAAAAAACCACACTGTTAGAGTCAACACCAGCATAAGCATCAACAATAACCAGAAATGGTAAATCGATTTACGATGTGCAATGTGCGATGTGCGAAGTGCGATTAGCAAAATACGATGTACGAATTGTGAAGTGCGATTGGCCAAAAACGAAGTGCAAAGTGCGATTTGCGAAAACATTATAAACATTCATCATACCATTCATTACATTGCGATTTGCATCATTAAAAATACCTTGTCATATTTTAAGTGTCTAGTAATCTTTATCATGTTCATTCCATTGCATTGCATGAACATGATAAAGTGGGGCATCTGTAGACACTTGAAATTTTGTTTACCTGTTACTAACTATGTAGGAGGACAAAATTGTGTTTTCACACTCCAGAGATAACCTTGGAGGACCATAACATCAGTTTCAACCCCAGATATAACCTTGGTAGATCCAATTTCCAACCTTGGAGATAATCCTGGGAGATCTAGTCAACCTCAGAGATAACCTTGAGGACATTCAGAGTCAACAACATGAAAATCTCAGAGATAACCCTGGGAAAATATCGCTACAACTGCGCCAAAGTCAAAAATAACCTCTAGAGGGGCAAAATGGTCATTTTGCCAACTCAAATCAAATAAACTCATTTCAACTCAAACTTCTTCAAAAGAAGTCCCACAAGAACCATATCTTAACTTCCAAGCGTAAACTACGTAAAACAGCTCAACGGACTACCTGACGGAGACCCGGAAATGCCATTTCGGTCATGGACCCATCTTCCTGGAATCAAAAAGGAAAAATCCTATGTCATTGCGTAGCTCTCGAAAAGAGCTTTTCATAATGGTATGGCACGCTTCCATCGGACTCGCGGATTGAAAGTTATGAAGGTTCGAGCGAACAACGCGTTGTCCGAGTGCACATACTTCGAGATAGTAGGACCCACAGAGCCTGGGGCACCCCGGACAGCCACAGGTAGTGTAATAACCGAGAATTTCCACGTCTTATTAAATGAATATATTGATGAAAATGAATATTTGTTGGATATAAATAATTTTGTGTTACGAGATGAGTTAACTCAATTATATTAAATAATTGAATATTTGAGAATATATGGAATTTTTGATGAACTCATTGAAAGCCCTGTGTGGCACGGTGATGGGAGATATTAATAATGATATTAATCGACGAAGGAATTATTAAGTGAACAATTAATTTATATTAATTGTTAATTGTTTTTATAAAATATTAATTAATTATTGATGGTGATTAATTAATGATATGTGATTATTAATTGTTGTTGTGAGTAAAGTAAATTGCACAATTAGAATGGTATTATTCAATTAATTTATGTGTGTAAGGCATGTGATATTATATAGGTCTTACATTAAAAGAAAATGCGGTGTGACACATTAATATAACTATGTAATATATATAAACTATAAATTGTAGGAAATTATAAGTTACATAAACAATTGTTTATGTGAAAATAAGCATGTGTGGAAAGATTAAAAGATGTACTCTATCAAAGAATTTTAAACTATTCCAATAAGTGAGTATAACTAGAATAATAAAGTTTTAAGGGGATATTAATTACTAGTGGCTAATTAAATGGAGTCCATACATATTATAAATAATAACATTAAAATAAAATATACATGGATTATATGTATGTTACATTGCCATATCATATGTACTACCTTGAAATATTAATTATGTAAATTATATTGTAATATTAAGATATAACCCATGTATGGATGATATGTATATAAATATAACATAAGAGTGTATAACTTAAGTGTGCAAGAATGTTGAGTAATTGAGTTGTCCCAAAACTAGTGTCCCATTTGCTCTCATTTCTCCTTCACGTGTAAAACAAAAAGGCTAAGTTTATTCTCTCTTCCTTCTTCCAAACCTTCCTAGATGATGATTATGGATGGAGTGGGCATAATGATGCAAATCAACAACCATTTACCAACTCCTTGTTAACCTTCATGCAATCCTTCAATCCATGGGTTTGATTCTGTGACACCCCCAAATCCGGGCACTTTAATCCCACAGATTTGGTGTTCACTGTCCAATTAAATCATAACTAACTACCCATTTCCAAAGGATAAAATTAAACTCAAAAGTTTAAAATAATCAATCTCCCATTAAAGGGTTACATAATCTAAAGTAAATCCCAGGTCATCTAACCTTTAGTACAATCATTAGTGGAAAATTAAAACATGATGATAATTAAATCTATTACATAAGCTTCATAAATAAAAGATAATTTAAACGTTGTCGTCTAATTAAGCACTTTGTCCTTGCCCTTGCTTGTAGAAAGCTCTTCAAACTTCTTAACTTCATCTGCATTATTTTGTGCAAGAGTTAGCAAACAATTGCTCACAAGAAGGATAATATACAATAACGGTTTATGAATGATAATTCACTGAGTTTTCAATGGTAAAGTATTCTTACCGGAACAGTAAACATTAATTCAACAACTATGAGTTCAAATGAATAATGAACATTAAGTTAACAATAGATATGAACATCAAAGAATACAGTGAGGGTCACGAGACCACGAACTATACTCTAGGTTTTAAGTATTTCTACTTTAACCTTTAACAGTCTAAAAGACTATAATCATCATCTATGTCATAGGTTAACAGGTGTTTCTACTATAACCTTTAACAGTATAAACGACTATATGGACCATCATCCCGTACTCTAGGTGATCAACCCTTTGTACTATGTATTGTGCAAACATTTTAACGCTATTGCGTATTTCTAAAATAATCCCCTAATAATAGGGTTGTTCATCTTATCTTAGATTATCAGGTTCCGAACCAAATAAAGTTTGGTTGGGAATTAGATTCCAAGGAATTCTAGATCTTTAGAATGCTCATCAACCAAGTACTGGTTGAATCAGATAGAAACAAATAATTATTCAAGAGTTTGATTATAATATCTTCATGAACAAGGTATATCGATGAATAAATAATAGCCAAAGTATTAACAATTTCTAAATTGAACAAATGTTATCATCGACAACATGCTTTCAAAATTTGTGTGAGTCCATATGCAAACCAAAGGAAGTTTGGTCTGGGTTAACTTCAAGGGTAATTTAGAGTTTAGAACATTCATCAACTAAGGATTAGTTGAATTGGTAAAGAATTGCTAAATAACTTAGAGTTCGGTACAAAAATGCAGGATAATACAATGACATTGGAGAACGAAGATCAAACAATAGTTATTAGTAACTGAATAAATAACATTACAGACTTTGAATAACCAAAGTAATCTCGTTTGAAGTAAAGAAATAAAGATTAACTAATTTGCTCAATAATAAATGAGAGTTAAAGAATTCGCATGACAATAAATCTTTAAACAAGAGGTTAGGGTTAGAGAATTTGCATAAGTATAACGTAATAGTGAAAAGTAACCTTGCTGAATAATAAAGTAGCAAAGGTTAGGGAACTTGCCTCATGCGTAGGTTAAACAATCACTACTCACGTTCACCACAAGTCCTACACATACCATATGTATTGACAATACACATTAGTTACACTAATATTAGTTTCATATAGCTCACTAATAACATCACATCTTTTTATGAACATCACTATTTAGCTTTATTACAACTACTTAAGTGATCAATTAATTTCACCACATACACATTAAAAACTTGATATAACATCCTATTACATGTCCAACATGTTATCGTTAGGTTATACTAATACACAAAGGATTGTACTTGCATCCGCGCATCCCGACGCCCTCCGATGGCCTCCAAATACACAACAGTCCTAAAGATGACTATTTTGACCCTTCATAACGATTTCCAATTGAAACACATAAAGCATAAAAGTTATAGGTCTACTCCTCCTCGTTCCGGATCATCTTGAATCGCATCAATCGGAGTTCGTATGAAAACGTTATGCTTATTTTAGTAAACTATGTCCGGTTAGTTTTTTTTTCAAAATTTTGGCTTGCAAAAACCCACCCGCCGGGGCGGGGGTTTTTGCACTGGTGGGGGCCCGCCGAGGCGGGGGTCCCTATTACGACATCGCGATTTCAGCTCCAGAACACTATGGAAAGCCAAATCCTCCAAGATCCTTTCTAACAACCATACCAACCTACCCAAGGTGTAATAAGTTTACAGAAACATAATCTAATATTTTCTAACGCGTTTCTAGCCATCTAAACAACATAAACATCTAAATTACAATCATTAATTTTCACTATTTTTGTTAAAGCTTCACTTTTTGAAAATTTCAGTGAAAAATCATCACTGTGACTTTTGTTTTCAACCAAAACAGTTAATTCAACATACTATGCTTATGTTTATTCATCCTCTTTCAAATTCAATAGTCAATTTATAAATTAAACAACTAATTAGACCTTAATTTTACTTTAAACTAAGCCATATTCATATATATTCATACCAATTCACTGTAATATGATTTCCTTCACAAAATACATACTTAACATGAATTCTTTCACTATATTAATATAAAAACTTATGAAAACAATTTTATAACAAATAATTTATCATATAAAGCTATATACAATAAACAATTCAACCTTCATAAGGTTTTTACAGAGAATTTTAGAAGAGAATATAACTACAACTTTTTTGAAAAATACAAGCAAGAGGATACCTTAATTTTAGAAGATGATGGCTATTCTTTTGATTATGAAGCATTCTTTTTCCCCAATTCCTCTATCTAGACTTCTCCCAATTCTCTCTTACTTTTCTCTATAATTTTCTTCTTCTTTTCTTTTTTCTTCTTTTGAGTCTTTCTCACTATTCTAAACTCTAACTTACGTATTAAACCAAATATAACGTATAGGTAATAATATATGTATTAAGTATATAATATAATTATAACTTTAACTGACATCAATTTTTTTTTCTTAAAATCAAAAGCCATAAGGCTTGTTTGGCTAACTAACTAAAAATTAACCCATTAAATCTTACACCTTGTTTGGTAAAACTGATTTAAATTAAAGACTTAACATTCATTAAGCCTTGTTTGGCAAAAACTGAATTAACCTCCCTTAACTTATTTTAATAACTCCTTTATAATAAAGTTTATTGTCACACTTTAATTAATTAAATTTTAATATTCAATTTAATTAATTCTAATAACAATTTATTAAATTAATTCACCACATAAACCAATACGACATAATTATAATTTTCTTTATAATTATAATTTTATTTAATCAACCAAATATTAAAATATTATCTCATGATGATCAATTTCCTTAACTCGTTAATTATTTATTCAACAAATAAATAATCAAATCAAATCAAATTAAACAAATATTTATTCTATAATAAACACATTAATTAAATATTTATATAATTCCATAAATATTTAAAATTATAATTAAAATTTTTGGATTGTTATATCCTTCCCTCCTTACAATGATTCTGTCCCCAGAATCACAACTCAAGAAATTCGTTCGTCACATTCTTCCTTCCTTACAAAGATTCTGTCCCCAGAATCGAAGACACGGATTAAACAAATAACTCAGTGTAATTCTTCATCATTTCAGTTTCGAGTTCCCACGTAGCATCTTCGACATTGTCGTACTTGATCACATGATTGCGAATGAGCTTGTTCGATCATCTCACCGAAAACATGAAAAACATTTGAATGCGCTCTAACTATAGAGGTCAGGCTACCTCAAAACCATCTTTCAACTTCATCAACGCTTCCTATACTATAACCATTTTATACCCAATAGTTCATCAAACTTACCACACTTTGGAAAACCAGGAACTTGCCATAATCATATGAGTTTAGGAACTTATCCTAGTCAGACCATAGGCGTCCATTCGCTGAGGGGTTCAAAACATACCATATGATTATAAGTCACGAACTTACCATATGCTTTAGTTTTAAGAACCGAACCTAATCTCAATATCATCTATCTTAATCTTAACAACCTCTAACTATCAAATATATATACATGAGAAAAGAATCACCTTTCCACCACACATACATTGATAGCGCGATATCGATATTCCAATGATTATCAACGTGATAAACCAATTATATGCACAAAACCTCTGCCCACACAAATGTTTGTACGACTTAGTCACCATATGAGTCCTCGATTGAAAACCCACCTAACATTACTTTACTCTTAAATTATTTTAACTTACCCATAACTTGCTCAATGCGGATTCCTCGTATGACATTATCAAAAACTTCTCGTGCGCATAGCACCCCTTCCGATATTTGGACTTCCTTATAGTTTGGCAATCGATTTGCAAACGATATGACATACTTATTTCTAATTGCGTTCCACACGTTCTTGCAAACCTTTTTGAAAATTCGATGTAAATCATGAATCTCGGTTCGACACAATTGACACAGAAACATCGTGTCTTGAAACGATTTCATAACTTCACACACTGCTCGATATGTAATACGCTAACTTTGACATACCAAAAATCTACCGCCATATCTTGCCACCAATAGTAATATCGAAGGCAATATATAATTCCGTGCTTCCTAGTTGATTCAATATATAAATTTTATGCAAAACTTCATTTTCAATTCCTGGTATTAGCGAAACCTAGTTTCTTCCTTCTAACTTCAACTATCCTTCAGTATCGATTTTTTGAATTGACACTACCTTCATCTGAATAGTCTTCCTTAACTCTATCCAACAAAGTTATAATTTTTTTTCATCCGAAAAGCTTCTCCTCCGCTTTTCATATATCTTACCTCCTACCACCACTTAGTCATTTCTATTATGAACCCATTTTGCACAGTTAACAAAAATAACTACTACCCTTTTTTTTCTATATCTCACCCTACTACTCAAAAATAACATCGTTAAATCCTCAGGGAAATCACTAATACCTCTACTCTGAATCGTGAGTCGAATACCCTTTCACATAAAAATTTTAACTAACGCGATGCATAAGGAAAGACCCTGACCGCCTAATACTTTGTATGATGCATTGCTATACAACACAAAGTTTTATGTACTATCTGGTAGAGACAACATAGGTGCCATACTAAATTCTTCTTCAATTCTTGAAAAATCACTTCATAATTTCCTGCCCATATAAATTCCACCGATTTCCTCGTCAATTTAGCTAACTAAGTAATTATCTTGCTCTTCACATAACCCACAGATTATTTTCTTAATAACTTCTTGTTTTACAACATCGATAAATAACTCTACCGTACAGACGTCTTGCAACTAAAAGAATAAAATACTACCTTTGACTTCCTCAGAGTCTTAAGGTTTATGCACTTTCTATGACAATGACTTATGACCACGTGGTTTAACACGTGGCCTTTAATACAACACGAAATTTCTACTCACCAACGTAAAAGGAATCATTATTCACACTTTCTATATTTAGGGAATAGTCTAACTCTTCCCGAAGCGAATCTAGTTTCTATACGAATTCATCAGGCATAAATTAACAAGTGGCGGTTAAATAAAATAACACGCAGCCATATAGATAACTGATCGGAAACATACCTTGCATTGTGTCCTGGATCTTCATGTTGGATGATTGTTCAGTTGCTCAACACGGCGCATCTTACTCTATAATAACCAGTTTTCCACTGCCCCCTTCGCTTCCACTTGCTTTTTCTACCGCTTTCTTTTGGCAACCTCGAGCCAAGTGCTCCTTCGATCGACACGTGAAGCAGGCTCTCTTCTTTGGTCTTGAACATTTTGGTGCAATGTGATCCTTCGAGCCACAATTAAAGCACACCCTCTTTCCCTTCAAACAAACACCTACATGTTTCTTTCCGTAATTGCTACACGCCTCCACCTTCTTATTTTCCTTCCCTTGATGATTTTTCAGCATTAATATTATTGTCCCACTTTCTTTTTCCAGCGTTATCGGTATGACTATCACCCACCTTATCATCTTCACTCTTCTTTTCCCTCCGCTCTTGATTGTATGCCAACGTATTACCTTCCCCGTCTACATCAATCGTTCTTTCCAACCCTGTAGCAAACGAATTTGGTTGGAACATCGAGATTTGATTATACACCCAGAAATTCAGTTGATTTATCAGTGCTCCCACCAGTAAATTCACCAATTATGGCACTGGATTTGCGTTAGCTTCCCTATTGTATGCATTTTCCTTGGGGCTCTGTTGATGTTGTTGCCTTCTTCTAGGTGGCATCTTATTGTTTAAAACTTGAACTATTAGATCATCGTTCATCCACACATTAACATTTTAAAACTTATCTTAACCACTTATAGATAACACATAATATATCTTAATAAACAATGATAATACTTTTTTTTTATTTACCACACAAAACAAAATAACCTCGTTGCTATTTATATTATTTATCCCGAAATAATAAAATTCAAGGATTACTTCATCACATCCCACTATTTAATTCAAAAGTTAGGATTTACATCTATTAATTTTTGTTTTTCATGTTTTATATATCATCTTATTGTTTTTCTTGCAATCTACAAGAACAGTCTACGTTGTATAGCTTCATTTCGCTCTTGCTCCACGATACGAATCATCAGGAGAATGGAAGATTAAATGCTAAGTTACATCATTCACTTGGCACTCTTTGACTTGTCTTCAACACATTCTATGTGTTTAGAAGCCTTCATCCATGCGTCCTCAGCTTTCGCCCGCTTTGCTGACTCCTTTCCCTAGCCATTCCTGCACAATCTCGTTAATAACTAATAACTATCCTCTTTAATACTTTAACTGAGATAATCTCTACTCTACATCTGCAAGTCGTGTGGTAAAGTCTTGAGTCGCGACATCTTTTTACGCTAGCTCTATGGCTTTCCTAACTCTTCTTACTCATACTTCATATTTACCTTCTAAAATTCATTTTCCAGATCAAAGTCAAGCTCATACCCAAGTTCTACAACAAAAATCCACGGGTATGGCTTTCCCAATACCAACCATACTCAAACTATATAACTTCTCAGGGCTCCTAATCCCTATCTTCCTTCATCAATCTCTCTGACAATAAAGTTTTAATAACTCCACAACTTAATATGTATAATACTTGCTACTCCTAAGTACTCACGAGCACATAAGTCATTAACACATAATCACATAAAGTCTTTTTTATCTTCAATGAATTTCCTTAATTCATTCCTCAGAACTCGATAAGAGTTTATCACATCTATGCTTTCGATCTCCTAGAAGGTTATAGCCTAAGGTTTCCCCACCTAAGGTTCATAACCTAAAGCTTTGATACCAACTTGTGACACCCCCAAATCCAGGCACTTCAATCCCACATATTTGGTGTTTACTGTGACGGGCCCCAAATCCGAGGTCCCGAATCACCACGAATCTGGTTCGATCATTCTATACAACTATTACTATTTGCGGAAGATATAAACATAAATTGTTTATACATTATACTTACACACTTTTCCCCAAGGTTGAGTAACCTTAACTTAATACATAATACATAACTTATTTAATACATAACATTATCATCATACATTACTATTACAAATTTAATCGCATACGTAAACTAAAGTTGGAACTGTCTTTAACATTTCCTTGTATCCGACATATTCGTCTTAATCTGCAATGTTTTATCATGATATAGCAAGGGTGAGCATAAGGATTGCCCAGCAAGTTTAAGTTCAATAATATAAAGATATATCATGTGGCGACCCCAAATCAAGGTACTTGAAACCCGAACTCGGTTCTCCACGATACCATTTCTTTAAGCTGAATAATACTAAATAATAATACATTCGAACTTAATTTACATACATCAAAGTTTACTTCCCCAGGTACGTGACCTTCAAATACATTCCTTACAATACTTGAATAGATACCAATACAACTATAAATATTAACTCATAATACACACTTATTCGATCAGCTTTCCTTTTTCTTTGTTCGTGCCTGAACCTTCAGGTTGCTCATACATAACTGAAAATATTTAATTTAAACAAGGATGAGCATTTAAGTGCCCAGCAAGTAATATCAATTATGTATAAGCTGAAAGAATATAAGTATTTTCTTTACATAACACTTCTATAACGAATTGAAAGTTGTGAAGTAATCTGTACTGATAAAAAATTCACATAACAACTCTCTTTCAAATTCTTTAAATTTGGCTCTGGCTCTACCCTTGAATAGGGTTTAAGAAACATACTATAAACATTCATTCATTTTCTAAAAGGTTTAGCGGAATTTTATCCTCAAACCATTATAACTTACGAGACGCGGAGGGTGATCAGCCCCGTTGTACCCTGTATTGATCAATACTACATAACTTGAAAGAAATTCATCGCTCACTCTATCTGCCTTGCGCAAAAATCTTCCCATATAGGGATGTTCATACATGCACGGTTCCAAACCGAAGGTTTTAATCTTGCTCAACAATAATATGTAATTCAAATATATATATACGGTAATTGACAAAGGTGTATCAACATGTGAATAAATGCCATGATTATCCAAGTGGGGACACTTGTATAACCATTTAGAAATCAACTTAACAGAATATATATCTGAGCTAACATGTTGATAATCAAAGCGTATATAAATCATGACAGAATTGAATAATTTCAAACTTCTTACTCATGTCCATTGCATAAAGAAAATGCAAAGGTAAGATACTTGCCTGATTCGCTGATTACAAATCTCAACTTAGGTTTTATCTCTTTATCACAACCTATCAATAATCAGATCATTCGTTCGATTAGAACAATATATCTTAACACATAGTAATCGTCTATTACACGAAAGACATAGTCCAATCACATAATCACGGTGATCATACTTTTAGTTCCTATTCTATACTTGAAATATTTTTATACATTTTCAAATATCTCATCCATGCTCTTACTGATAGTCTTTTCTTTCTTGTATAAGGTCTAACATTTGTTGTAAATCGATGAGCTTTTTATCGGGTAAATCTTGAGTCTAAGACTCTTATTCTATACCTCAACATCTGTAAATATCGGACATCTTATTTTTAATCATTTTCGCAATTTTAAATTGAAAATTTTAAAATAATTCAAATCATCACTAAAGGGCCTATAGTGATATAATCATTACTATAGGTGTTCTTCTTCAAATCGAGAACTTCATAATCGGTTCTCGTGTCAACTAGTTTGGTAAATTTTATAACTTTCAAATATCGGAATCATAATTAAATGATTTAAACATTAAACAATTCCATCATCATTAATAGTTTAATTAATACTAAACTATTAATGAAACCATCGCTAAAATATAAAAGTTATTTATAATAACTCAAACTATTTTTAAAACGTTTATATTACCCAAATAATTACCATTAATATTTAAATAATAATGTACTATTTATCCAAATATTAAAAGTCATTAATTATAACTTAAAATATTTTTAAATCCTTAATATCCTCTTTAAATGGTTTTAAATAAGTAAAACCATTTTTAAACTATTTATTTAATATTAATCATTAAATAAACTAAATATCATTAATATTATCTTAATATCATTAATATTTAATTATTAATGAAATTATCATTTAAATATTAAAAGTTATATTTTATAACTTAAAATATTTTTAAATACCTTATTTTCATTTAAAATGATTTTGATAATATTAAAATCATTTTTAAACTAAATTATTTAATATAATCATTAAATAACTTTAATATCATTAATAATTATTAATTAATGAAATTCATCACAAAATATTAAAAGTCATCACAAATAACTCATTTACATAATCAATTCCAAACCAAAATAAACATAGTAAACTAACTAGTTTATTAACAACACTAACTAAACTTCAAAAATTCAAACTTTAACTAACAATTAAAAATAATAACATTACAAAAATTAAATAAGAAACATACCTGGAAATACGAATTCCACAGACTGAATACGCACTTCCACGCCTAAAATTTAACTAAGGAGATCTTTATAAAAAGTTCTCCCACAACAAAGCCTTTCTCAAAATTGGAGGCCTTATTGTTGGTGAATGAAACAAAGGCCAAGCCCTTCTATTTATAGGTTTAGAAAATGGTGAAGTTCTCAATTTAGTCGATGTGGGACTTGGTTTATACTAATTTTTCAATAGCTCACTTTGCGATTTTCTAACGCATTGCTCATAACTCCGATTAATCTGATTTTTGGATATGTTATACATGGTATGTAAGAATATTTTTAAAAAAATACGAATTACCCAATTCGGGTTCATTAGGTAGCCCAAACAGTGCGTCAAAAGTGGACGTTCATAACAGTTTTCAATCTCGTTTCAGCTTTACCCTCTTTCGCTAAAACAGTCATAACTCTTTCATTTTAAAACATTTTTGAGCGATTCTTGAGCCCACGCGAAGCTAACTTCTGGGGCTACAACTTTTATTCTTTGACCATTTCCAAATTCCGAACACATCAGCCCAAAAAGTCCGTTCAAATGGACTGCACCGCACTTGTTGGGAAGTTTTGACACTACTACTTTGAAATGTCATAACTCTCTCCTCCGATATCGGATTTAGTCCGTTTCGGAGTCTATAGAAAGCTTATTCGGTGTACTAAAACATACCAAAAGCCCAGAAGGTTTTGGAAACATTAACTGATCGAAACAGTGTCCCGAATAGTACATCCCGCTGCTGACTTTCAGTTTTGAGAAATTTGACACATTTCCTTCCAATCACCGTAATTCCCTCATCCGAGGTCGGAATGAGGTCATTCCAAAGCCTATGGCTTCCTAACTCAGTGCACTACAACATATCAAAAGCCCAGACCTTTTAAAGCACAAAAAGTGGACGAGAATGCCCCCATTACAGCATCGCCTAAAAAAGCAGGTTTATCATGATCGGTCCACAACCATATTTGACCATCTATAACTTCTAATCTATACATGATATGGACTTAATTCTTTTTGCAGATTAAAGGCCACATATCAGGCTACACATAACAACTTTTGAAGAACAAAACTCATGATCGAGCAAAGAGTTATGGCCTCTGACATTTGGTGAAAAAATAATGTAATTCATTTTTTCCAACTTGCTTAAATCTTCAAATTCGTGCACTTTGATGTTATGGGTCTTTGATTTATCAACCCATATCATCAATTAACATTCTATTACACAACTTTAAACAATCAATTGCATCAAATAACATCGAATCAAAGGATTTCTAGGTTTAGTGTTCTTATACCCTTTTGCCAAAAAAATTCTTGATTCTTGCTTACGATTTGTTATGGGTGATGGTTGGGCTTTTGTTTAAGAGTGTATGGGCAATCTTGTACAAGGCAATTAAATGTAATATTTAATCACTAGATTTAATTCTTATAATTTTACCAATTAACTTCTATCCTTTTGTAAATTAAAACACTTATACAATAACATCAAAATTAAACCCGGTAATTAAAATTAGGGTTTCTCAACGTCATCAATTAGGGTTTCTAATTGACCATTAGTGGTTCTTTAATTATATGTGTATGTTACTAACACAGTCGTTACGGTTTCTAATTTCAACCAGTTAGGGTTATAATAATTAGGGTTTGTCCTAATTATCGACATACAACAGTAATTAGGGTTTCTTCTAATTACCGATATTCTTATTCACAGTAACTTCATATACACAGTCACTACTCAGAGATATCCCATAACTGAGTTTAATAATTAGGGTTTCACAGCACGGTAATATGCTATGACCTAATTGACCGTCATTGCTCAATATTATCTGTCCGCACATACCCAGTACATAATTATGGTACTGTAAAATCATTATATAAATAATATAATATTATTATTCTCATCTCTTGATCACAATCCCAATCTAGGATTTGGATCTCATGTCTGACTTATTCTTCGTTACACAAAGATCAATAATCAAGTTAAAATAATTAACTTAAATATTATGAACAATTCATATAATAAAATATTTATTATATAAATCTAATTATCACTTCATATATTATTTTCAATCATGTTTTCATGGAAAATAATTAATAAAAACATTTAAAACTTCTGAGAAATTTATTACCATATAATTTGTGGTAATTAATAATTCCAAAATTATTTCTAATTTTTTAAGTAATAAATGTATTCGCATTTATCGTTCACTTTACTTGACACTTAGTCTCGTCATTAAATAAAAAAAATTTATACGCAAAATTTCTTATTTATTTTATATAGAAAATCTCGAGTTATTACATTCACCTCCTCCTTATAAGGATTCCGTCCCCGGAATCACCGCTTTAAAAACTCATATGCAGAAGGGTACATAACATATAATCATTGTACGTAGATCTCGATCGTACTTGATCGAACTGATCTTTAATTATTCATCATAACACTTGTCTATCCGATTAAGCAGAAATATAAGATATATAAGTTATTCAAATAGCTTTTGGTGTTTCGTTTCCACCGCCACCGTATCCTCGGATTGTCATGTTGTAAAACCCTCGGAGTTGCTTTCGTTGGAGTTCTTGGTTGAGTTTGGTCACGAAATTGCTAACGCCCCACCGCTTCTCCCCGTGGTTATGTTCCCCGCCTCCATTCCCCTCGTGGGACAGTTCCTCACCTTATGCTCAGTCGATCCACATATGAAGCATCCACTGATCATCCTTGAGTTGGGGCAGTTGGGAGAGATATGACCCTCTTGCCCGCACTTGTAGCATACAAACTTGCCCTTCAGACACTCGCCAGAGTGATTCTTCCCGCAGTTCTTGCACTGCACTACCTGCTTCTTTATACCTTCCTGCTTTACTTGCATTTTCTCAGAAAAATTCCTCATTCTTTTCTCACCCCTATTCCCACTACTACTTTCTATCTTTCTTTGCTCCTCCTGACTTGCTTTTGTTCTTCTTCTCCTTGTGGTAGAGGCTCATAGCCTCACTTCCCTGTTCAGCTATGATAGCCTTCTCCATGAGTCTTTTGTAAAGTATTGATTTGCAAGATCGACACCTTATTGTAGAGCTGGGGTTTTAAGCCCACTCAAATCTCCTTACCTTCCTAGCCTCTGTATCCACTTGATGTGGAGCAAACCTAGCCAACTCATTAAATTTATGCGGCATACTCGCAGCAAATCATGTTATCTCGCTTTAACTCCAGGAATCTCACCTCCATTCTAGACTGCATACTAACAGAGAGATAGTTTTTGAAAAATAAATCCTTAAACCTATCCCAAGTAATTTCTTCTTCTCCTACCCGAGTCTTATTTGCCTCCCACCAAAAGTTAGCTTCCCCTTTCATCATATAAGTGGCAAAAGTGATATTTTTCCCTCATCTACTTTTTTAGCGATTACTGAACGCCTTCTCTATCTCGTTCACCCAAGTCTCAGGCTTCTATAGGAATTGATTGATCTCTCTCAATTTCGTGGTCCTACTGACTTTGAAGTCTTTGAATTTTGCCAAGCGATTATGCCGGTTGGTTTCAAGAATCTGGTGTTCCTCTTTGCATAGCTTCGAGCTACCATGTTTGCAAAGTTTTGCATCGATTAAGTTGTCGTTCCCGGCATTAGTAGATTCTTCTATCCTTTGGTTTCGAGTTTGGACGTCTTGGCGGCATTATACAGTTAAATAAAACCATAAATTATACCCTTACATTTTAAACCTTATTGCATAAGATTAATGTATTAAACTCGTTTCATTTCTCAAACTTAGATTCATATTCATTTATCGAATATTTACACAGCACATCCTGCTTTAATCAACAGCTATCCCTTTGTGACTACGAAAGTCGGGATTTAAAATCTTAACCAATATAAAAGTTAAAAATAGTTCATTACTTATCACACATATTACATACATAACCCATACTACTTATTTACCAAGCCTTTTTCTCGGACATTCATTCGCTCGATGTCCTTCCATCCCACAATTAAAACATCCACCTTTCTTATATTGGGACAACGAGGAGAGGTGTGTCCTTCACGGATGTGTCGCTTGAGGCTCCATCTGGTCAATTTGGATTTTGAGCTTATCCTGCTCTTCCATTATTTCCATTAACGCCTGACGCATCAACTTTTCTATCTCCCACAACCTTTCCAATGAAGAAACCTTGTTCTCCAAATCTCGCACCTCCGTTGATGCTTGGCGGCTTCAACTTTAGTGTCGAATCACTATCTGTCAAATCCAACATTTCGGATCGATGCTACGTTTTTCCACGATAGCCACCTCGTCCGATTTGGGTTCCTAGTGAGCTTCTATTTCATCTGTTGGCCTCGATATTAGCTCTGGGTGTGAATTTGATCCTTCTTATTCCACATATCTTTCTCACGGACATCTACATACATAAGTTACCACGATTAACATATAGTATATATACAAAGAATCAAGAGTTCTATATACGTTGTCTCTTATTTTGATTGACGATAAATTTATTCAATTCTCATCAACGCCTATCTCTGTAGAAAGGCGCTCCATCCACTCAGATCGAATCGCATGAAGGTGATGACTAAAGCACGGTCCAAGGTATATATCTGGTATCTTTGGCTTCTATTTCAACCTTCAAATTGTCTTATCCGAATATCTCCCTCCGCTCCAACCTCCCTCATAACTCGCTTAACTCTATACGTGGCTTACAACATTCACACATATCATCACATGCTACCCAATACACCTCTCACAAGAGTAAAAGTTTTCAAATTGTGCCGAGGGGTCATATAGACCATGAACACATAGTTTTAACGGTATTCATACCTTAAAACAAAACATTACGGTATGTTTACAATCACAAAGAAGGTAAACTACCATTAATAGTACTTTAGGTGATTAGCCTATTGTACCCCTACGTCATGCATAACGATTAATCATACCTAGCGAATATTTACGCCATTAGATTGGATCATTTATCCAAACAACATTGTTCACCTCGGTCTTATCATAGGATTCAAAGACCAAACAATTTGGTTCAGAAATTTCTTTCAATGAACACTTAGAGTTTTCATAAACATTAGTCTAGCTGATTCAAATAGCATAGACTCATATCAATAATTCAATTCAATCGAATTATTTAGATGTAGCCAAACCCCGTTGGCAAATTAAACTTTTTGAAAACATTTTTGAGAATGACGTCATGATGCCGTACTGTATTAACAATCCGTTGAGGATGCCGTCATTGTATAACTTTGTCATAACACATCATACAATAGTGGAATAGCGACTTCAGGTCAAATTCACACTAAGTATTCCTGTATTTACAACTCCATCACATTTTTATCATCTCTACACCAGGTTACATGGTACATGAGTGATAATTAAAAACAAATTTTGATATTTCAAATCATAGACTGTACTTTAAACCGTTTTAAAAATGATTACGAGTCTACATTTTTGTTTTCAAAAGCACATAGTGCGTATTTAGCTTGATGTCAAAAATTTTGAAGTTTAGCATAGCTAGGAGTTTAGGAAAACCTAACACCTTCACTAAAAATCATTTACTTAACAATCTATCTGTTCCTGTAGTCCATAACACTCCATTCACACAAAACTATACCCAGTTCATCAAACCACACTTATGAGTTCATAAATTGCAACAATCATATGAGTTTAAGAACTTATCCTAGTGGGACCTTTGGCGTCCATTCATTTGAGGGGTTCATAAACATTTCATATAATTATGAGTCAAGAATGTCTCATAGGCATGAGTTTTAAGAACTCGAACTTAATCTTATATTCTATATCTATGACTCTATCTACATTATATACACGAGAATGGAGTCATCCTCTTAATGTGCATATAACAAATAATAGCGACACGACATTTCAATGATTATCGGTGCGAAACTAAGTGGTTTTTACACCAAGTACAATTCGGCTCCCATACGAAGAATCATACAACTCAATTACCTTGACATGAGTCCTCAATTGAATCCCCATCTAACACTAACCCCATTCTCCATACTGAATTTAATTTGTATTTATAATTCTCTTCTAGATGCATACCAATTGATTGTATAATTCATACACGACAATCTTCTTTGTAAACTTTCCAATCATCAGATTGATTCCTTCGGGTCATTATAGCCTTATCGGATCACGGGGTGATCTCATCGTATATATTACGATTTAGTTCTATATCTTGATCGCGTTTTATTTTACGATCTCTCATAATCGCACTTTCGGTCTTTTTAGACTCAATCTATTTCCCACTCTTTGTTTAACTTTATAATCGAGTTAGGGAACTCGTGTCTTTACACTCACGAGATTCATCTTTGAATCTTATCGACCAACTAACTCTATATGAGTTAATACTTATCCTAATCATTACGTTTATTAGTCTCGGTATTCCTACCTAAGCTTCATAACCAATGACTTTGATACCAACTTGTGGCGACCCCAAATCCAGTACTTGAAACCCGAACTTCGGTTCTCCACGATACCATTTCTTTAATTTGAATAATACTAAATAATAATACATTCGAACTTAATTTACATACATCAAAGTTTACTTCCCTGTGCACGTGACCTTCAAATACATTCCTTACAATACTTGAATAGATACCAATACAACTATAACCATTAACTCATAATACACACTTATTCGATCAGCTTTCCTTTTCCTTTGTTCGTGCCTGAACCTTCAGGTTGCTCATACATAACTAAAAATATTTAATTTAAACAAGGATGAGCATTTAAGTGCCCAGCAAGTAATAGCAATTATGTATAAGCTGAACGTATATGTAATAATATATGTATTAAGTATATAATATAATTATAACTTTAACTGACATCAATTTTTTTTTCTTAAAATCAAAAGCCATAAGGCTTGTTTGGCTAACTAACTAAAAATTAACCCATTAAATCTTACACCTTGTTTGGTAAAACTGATTTAAATTAAAGACTTAACATTCATTAAGCCTTGTTTGGCAAAAACTGAATTAACCTCCCTTAACTTATTTTAATAACTCCTTTATAATAAAGTTTATGGTCACACTTTAATTAATTAAATTTTAATATTCAATTTAATTAATTCTAATAACAATTATTAAATTAATTCACCACATAAACCAATATGACATAATTATAATTTTCTTTATAATTATAATTTTATTTAATCAACTAAATATTAAAATATTATCTCATGATGATCAATTTCCTTAACACGTTAATTATTTATTCACCAAATAAATAATCAAATCAAATCAAATTAAACAAATATTTATTCTACAATAAACACATTAATTAAATATTTATATAATTCCATAAATATTTAAAATTATAATTTAAATTTTCGGATTGTTACATCCTTCCCTCCTTACAAGGATTCTGTCCCCAGAATCACAACTCAAGCAATTCATTCGTCACAGATTCAATAGGAAATTGCAAAATCTGTGTATTGGGTTTTCTATATATATGAACTCTTCTTCCCTAATTTCCATTTCTGAGATTTGTCAAAGTGTGAGATTGAGAGCATACAAGTATTCTAGGACATTGGGAATTCATTAGGAGCAAATTCATTCATATTGCAGAGGTATAAGTTTTCTTCTTGTTCTTTATTTTGAGTTATGTTAAAATTCCATTCTTGAATTATTAATTTCTTGATTATGCCAAGTTGAATTGTGTTTAGGTTGTAGAACATATATATAGTTGTTATATGGGCTTATTAACATGTTTAGTATGCAATGTGGCTTGGTTACAGTCGAATTGGTGAAGAAAATTGGTATTTGGCTTGTTATCTGCCGAGGCTGGGAAGTCTCTGGACTGGAACAGGAGTCGCGCGGCCGTGATCCCTAGTACAAATGGCACGCGCCCGCGCCCCACTGCATATTTTGTTGGCGGTTTTGTTGTGAAATCTAATTTATGGAGCATGCTAATATAACTTAGTTCAGCTTATTTCAATCCTTGATATACTAGTTATGTTTCATTTCATATAATCACTCACCTAGCTTGATTTCAAACGAAAACTTGAGTTTTCAATATGCAAACTCGATAGATCATGTGTAACTTAAAATTCTAACTTAAAGGCATATTAGTGTGGTCTGATTTCATTGAATGTAAGCATTCAAGCAGGATGTTTAGTGAGGGGAGTAGTTTAGCATACTAAATGACATTGATAACATGCTAATGGAAACTTAGAGTTCAAAATGGACATTAACTTATCATATTCGTAATGTATATTCTGATCTTGCAAGCATGTTAGTATGATTTTGAAATGCATGTCGGATATACTAACTTACGTATATGGATTTCGTAATAAAACATGATAATGTTGGACTTATTAGTCAGCTTTACTAATGAAAATACGAACTTTGAACGTGAATATTAATATGCTACTTTGAGAGTTAGAATATGATATTTGTGAACATGTTTAATGATACTCTTAGACTCACTCATGTATCATAAATATATATATATACCATGCTTAGGTATCGTAATTCAAGTGAAGCTTAAACGAAGTATATTTTCAAAACAAAAACGATGTTAATTACATATATGTGATATGAATACTCACAAGCATGTCTAAGATGAGTTATATGACTACCTTATATTTTTAAGAATCAAGCGTGTTAGACTTTGTGGGTTCATAACCTTGAATGGCCTTAAATTGTTGAGATGTCCAACTTAGAACCACATTATGCAAGAAGGGATCTAGATTAAACTTGAAAGATACGAAATAACCCTTGACATGTTAATATATGTTATGTATGTAAGGATGGGCAAGCTAGGCCAAACAAGTGATTGCTCAGCCCTGGTTTGAACTGGGAGTCGCACGGTCGCGCGTCTCCTCTGCAGACTTCGAAAGTGACTTCTATGATTTCAGAAGTATGTAGCATGCTAGTATAACCTCATTATGCTTATTTCTATTCATGACACACTAACAGAGGTGGCCTTGCATGTTAACACCAACCATAGCTTGAATTGACAAAGTGTTTTAAAATAATGAAGTTTAACAGTAGTTCCGAGCTACGTAATAACATCAGTCTAAGATTTTATGATTAAGTCATGTGTGTACACTTGATCTATATATCAGGATTGTTTATCGAATATGTTTAACTAATTGGCATCCTATACTCTATAAATATGATTCGAAAGTGTTGATTTCTTAAACGTCGATAAACTACGCTCAAGGTAAGTATCTGAACTATCCTTTACATTGTGCAAGTATCCTAACTCTTGCATTACTTTATTCAATGGATATCGTAAGCTTATCTCTTTGAATGCAAGTTATCTTACTTATTCGTTCAATTGAGCTAGTATGTCTAAAACTCTTGTGGAAACTATTATTCATGTTGAACTTGGTATTGTTCTTGGATATTGTGAAAGTGTCTATGCCATTTGATTCGGCTAGACTATATGCATGTTTATAAAACTGTCCAAACCAATTGATTGGTGCGGAAATCTTGAAAACTGAGTTGAACAACCCTTATGGTAAGGGAAATGTATGTTGTTAGAAACCCTAACACATGAGTAAATTATTACTGTGATGTTATGCATAACTTATAGTATTGTAGACTGATCATCTATAGTACTTGATTCTTTTGGGTTATCAGTTTAATATTGATGATTCTAGTAGATGTTCAATAGTCCTTAGTGACTGCTCAGTATAAATTATTTATCCAGTTGGATACATTAATAGTCCTTGAATTCATATATATCTGTTGATTTATATTGAATTAGCACTCTTATTTCTAAGGATTTTATTCAAGAATTGTTGATATTCATTATTCATGATATTATTCTGAAACTCTGAACTATCGTAGAGATGATACTTCGATATTTCAAACTCGCGTTATTAAACTCTTTACCCTTGTTGTATATTACTTGTTGGGCGATTTGTGCTCATTCTTGCTTATTTAAAACCTTTCATTTAAGGCGAAGTAGGGAAAGACAAGGGAAAGGGAAAGGCTACCAACTAGCTTGTCCCTTTATGTTTAAGACTATTATGTTGTATTAAGACTATTTTCAGACTATGCTTAAACTTAAGTCGGATTATGTAATAAGTCTTTATTCGATATTATTATGTAATCTATTAAGTACTGTAGGTTGCGAGACTTGGGGGAATAATTTTAATAAATCATTGTATATTATTCTAAATTAGATTTTTTGTTGTGAATGTATGATTTTAGTTATTATGGTATTACTTTGAGCATTTGACGAACCGAATTCGAGTGACCAAGTGACAGTCTGAATTTGGGGGCATCACAGGTTGGTATCAAAGCCATAATTATAAACCTTAGGAATGAGAGTCCTTAGATTATAACTTAGGAAAAACTTAGAAGTTAGAAAGGGGATAAAACTCATGTAGAGTTTTCCTTGAGAGACTTAGTGTGTTATAAAATGTAACTTCATTCTATACAATGAACTTATGTTTATTTAACATTCTGATGGAGTTGTAGTTTATCTTATCTTTGTTGGTGATTGTAGGATGACTGACATGGGAGGACCTATCCGAGTAGTAGAGGAGGAGCCGCATGATATCCACGTGGTATATCAGAGCGCCGTGGAGCGTGGAATGTTAGATTGAGTCTAGAGGAAAAGCTCAGTAGTGTAGTATTTTATTTATGTGTTGTTTAATATGTTTTTGTAATCTCAGTCTTTTCTGATAATAGGGGATATGTGTTATCATTTATAGCAGTATGCTAGAAAAGAACATGTATTGTAACCATTTGGCATATGAATATAAATGGTCTTATTTCAGAAACGTGTTTTAAACCTCTAGTTCTTTTCAATTAAGAAATGTCAAAATATGATAATTAAATAATAAAATGAAAAATTTTATGATACAGAAAATGCCGCCCGGACGTAGAATAACTGTCCCATAAGAGTTAATTAATGATGAGAGAGGACCAGTAGATCCGATACAGAGACTTGTACATTTATTGGGAGAAGCACTGAGGGGAAGAAATGAACTCGTATAGCCCGTTCCCCAAGCTGTCCCAGTAACAACCTTCAAAGATTTTAAGAGTGTAGGACCGTTAGAGTTCGCGGGAACCACTGACCCGATAGTTGCGCAAACCTGAATCAAGGAGATCGAGAAGGCCTTCACTATAGCTCACGTGAGTGAAGACCAGAAGATAGTATTTGCCACATACATGATAAGGGGCAAAGCAAACTATTGGTGGGAAACCAATCAGCAGAGAGCGGGGGAAAGAACGATAACATGTGAGAGGTTTACGACGTTGTTCTTCGAGACGTATTTCCCGAAGAGTATGAAGAGTAGGATGGAAGTGAAGTTACTAGAGTTAAAACAAGGAGATATGACGGTGGCGCAATACGCAACGTAGTTTAATGAACTAGCCGATTTGCGGAGCACCAAGTTGGGGATGAAGAAAGGAAGGCGAGACGCTTCGAGCAAGGGTTGAAGTCGTGGTTGTATAATAAGGTACCGGTCTTCGAGACTGATTCCTTTATGACCTTGTTATATAAGGCAGTCATTGCAGAAGGTGTCAGTGAGGCCTTAAGTCTATATCATAAGGAGAAGAAAAACAAGAACACTGGGAGTGAGCATCGTGGAGGAAGCAGCAACGGAGGGAGTAATTCTGGAAAGAGGAAGTGGGAAAATAACAACAACAACAGAAACAATAATCACGGTGGAAGTCATCAGGGAAACTTCAAGAAAAGGGCTGAAACTTGTAACAAGTGTGGAATAAGTCATCAGGGGGAGTGCTGGAAGGGAAAGAGCACTTGCTATAATTGCGGCCAAGAAGGGCACATATTTCCAAATTGCCCAAAGCCAAAGAAGATCAGAGGATGTTTTGCTTGTAGATCAACAGAGCACCAGATAAATGATTTCCCGAAGAAAGTAAGCGGTGGAGCTGGCGGAGGCCAAGGAGGAGGAAACAAGTTAATGATTGGTGGACCTGCACAACCCAACCGATCGACCGCCCAAACCTTTAACATGACCATCCAGGATGCAGTAGCTGCGAAGGACGTGGTGTCAGGTATAATCCCAATCAGTAATATAAATGCTTATGTATTATTTGATTCGGGTGCCACCTGTTCTTTTGTATTTGAAGAATTTGCTAGTAAACTTAGTACACCCCGAGAATGTTTAGAAGATCCTTTGAACAAGGGCAAGTGCAAGGCTACTAACTAGATTGTCCATTTATGTTTAAGCCTATTATGTTGTATTAAGACTGTTTTCAAACTATGCTTAAACTTAAGTAGGATTATGTAATAAGTCTTTATTCGATATTATTATGTAATCTATTAAGTACTGTAGGTTACGAGACTTGGGGGAATAATTATAATAAATCATTGTATATTATTCTAAATTAGATTTTTCATTGTGAATGTGTGATTTTAGTTATTATGGTATTACTTTGAGCATGTGACGAACCGAATTCGAGTGACCAAGAGGCGATCCGAATTTGGGGGCGTCACAGGTAGACCTGTGGCACCCCTCTCTATAAATAAAGTGCTTAGGGGTGGCCATTTTAAAGAGAAAAAAGACGAGGAAGCCTTTTCCATTTTACTCTGTACACCCTCTAAACTAGGTGATTTCTTTTTTCAAACACTTGTGAGCTCGTGTTTTGTTACATTTAACCGGTGGAAACCGAGTATTCATTCATTAAAATTTATCTAAAGTCTTCTTGACAGCCTCCTTTAAGACATCTCATATTTCTTAAGCCTTTTCTCACTTCCATCCACACATACTTATTCACATTGAGAGTCGTGTTGTGTGTGTATGCCCATATCATCGATCCGTGACTTTTACTGCTTTTATATATATATATATATATTATCGAACTATGCTTCGATTGAAACCGAATATAATATTCGGAGCATTTACTGCTTTTATATATATAAAAATACTTATATATAAATATCGTTATCAAACTCTGTTTGATTGATCCTGTATATACATCCAGAGTGTTTACTGCTTTTATATTTAAATATATATATATATATATATATATATATATATATAAATACTTATATATATATACTATTATAGCCTGGGTGTGATATCCGGTGCGTTTATAACTTATATATATATATATATATATATATATATTTACATTTCTGTCAGGTCTGGAGATCACTTCGTGGCCATTTACCGCTTTTATATATATATGCACACACACACACACACACACACACACACACACACATATATATATATATATATATATATATATGTATAAATTTCAGTCAGGCATGGAGATCACTTCGTGGCCTTTTACAGCTTTTATATATATATATATATATACTTACATTTCACGTCCTCCATATATATATAACTGTTTATCAGCCTGCAGGCTAGATTTGTCTAAAGCTGGATATTTCTCACTTTAACCGGTTCATAGTGACTAAAAACTTGAACCGTTGAAGCTGGAATGCTTAGATTTATTCAAATCTAGTTCGATTTCTAGATTTTGTACATATGGCATCATCATGTGAGCCTAGGAATCATGCGATCACATATTTAGTTCTTGAATCTAGATTCGGTTCCCGTTATGGACAATTTCAATTGCAACTAGCTTGTAAATTATTCATGGTGTCTGAATGTCCTTAGATGGCTCTCAAGCCCACAAGGAGTCCGGCGCTGCTATGTACCTTATTTTCTCGAAGATGCTTCGCATCTCGAAAATAATAAAAGCAGTCAAGCCGAGTACATAATAAAATAGAAGTATCAAAGGCCTCAATTACTATTAAGCATAAGGGTTTGAAAAACCTATTTTATAAACATCATTGTCATATCTCGTTAAAATTGAACTTTTATACAAAATTCAAACCCTTTGTATATAGGTGCAAACGAGGCATAACACTACTTCCAGATAATTTCACATTGACCTACACACACACATTCAGATAAAAGTTTAAAATAAAAAGTGGCGGTAACCGTGTTATCACGGATGTCGGGGTGCCTAATTAACACATTTCCTCCGCTTAATCAAGCCCCCAGACCCTAACGAATCTCGGTTTCACAGACCAGTTAAATAGTGTCACATCACTAGGTCTTTGTGCAAACCTTTTCCGATTGAGTTGGTGCAAACCATTTAAAAATACCAACTAGTGACTCTTATAGTCAAATTGTTGACATATACATGTCGGACCTTTTCAAACTTGTTTTTTTAAATAAATCTCACCTAACATGAGAACACCAAAAGACAAGAATAGAAAGGGATAGATAAAAATCCCGACGTCGACGACCTATTTTTTAAAACTAAATACCGATCAAAAACTCGAATATAACCAAAATTAGAAAAAAAATTAAAAAACCAAAATAATTCGGTTTTGTTCGGTAATTCGATTTTATCTGTTTTTTGTTCACTCCTGATTGTAATATATGATGATTCTTAGATAATGATAGCTATTAAAGAAAGAATAAGTCTCAGGATGTAATTTAATACGATTAAAGGTTAAGATGTACAATTTAGATTTTTAAGAAGAATAAAGTGTAGAGAAATGATTAAATATTTTAATCTAATAGATGTGTTAGGAAGAACATATATGGTTTAGTATGTGTAAGAATGTAAAAAGAGACTTTTGATGTAAAAGGCTCTAAGGAGGTTATGAAGAGAGGATAGTAGATCAATCATTAAGGCAAGATATTTTAGTGACTCGATAGTCAATTAATTTATAATAAAGTATAACTTATTACGGGTGATCGAGACTAAAGAGAATTAAACGTAAAGAAAAGAAATGTTGAATAGTAGGAAATGAGAAAATGAAGAAAGAAGTGAGAAGATTGTGATATAGGAAGTTTTATAACTAAAAAGGAGAGTGCTATAATATAATGTTTTAAAAGAATTTCAATTATTTGATAATGGGTATACCATGTTATGAATGAAAAAAGAGGTAAGAGAAAATTATAAGAAATGAGAGATAAAGGGACGAAGATATGAAATGTTTTGGTTATATGAGGGTAGAATGTATTATGTTAAATTGATAAATACAAAAGAGTATTATAAAATAAAGTTTATGTACGAGTGTAAGAGTGTGAGTTGTTGAAATTGAGGGTGTATAATCAGTGCATTGAGGGAATTCATGTAAGCTTCAAGAGGTATAAAATCTGACATTTTGTTCTTAAAATTGAGTTTTGACAAATTCTTAAATTTCCTGAATTCTCTGTTAATTAGTATGAATTAGCATGCCTTTGTGTTGTCCAAGTTTGTATACATGTTTAGAAGCATTATGCGTTGCAGCAGAAGAAGGTTTGGTAATGTGGTGTTAAGGCTCTGCAGAAGCAGAGCAAAAAATTTTGCCTTTGCACGAAGTGGTGCGATCACCACCATATCTATAATATTATGACTGGCATGTGCCGCCACGGCTACCGATTATGGATACTATTTTGTTGGTCTTGTCATATTCTGAGCATGTTATGGTGGTTTGATTATCCATGTAACTAACCTTAACACATGGAATGAGGTTACTTTGTATATAGTATCTCACGTTAGTTTGATTTAAGTTGAGTTTTCAAGAAAACTTCAAGATTTGGGAAAACTAGAATTTGTGAACATGAAGTAATGTATATTCTAATTTTGTTAGAATGTGTAAACAATCTAGATATGTACATACATGAGTATAACATAAGATATAAGTTTGCTATGTGTAAAATAAGTTATTAACTTCGTTTATATGGTTTTTCTAAAAGGGAAAACTTGAAGTTTGAAATAAGAAACTTAGTGAACCTTGTGACCCTATGTATTCAGAACCTTTGAGCATGCTTATATAACTTAGTTTTATATATATGTATGAGTATGAGGTGAGTTCAAAGTTCTTTGCATGCTTAGTTAGTTAACATACGATTTTCAAGGAAAATGTCGAAGTTGAAAACCAACTTTGTTGGGGAATACGCTATTAGTATTTTGAACTTTTGGACCATCATGATAGGACACTTTATGCATCTAGACATGATTGATATGTGCATCCATCTAGATAAGTATGTTGTGAACTAGTCAAGCGTAGTTTCGAAAGATTTCTAAAGAGATAAAAACTATGTTGAATTGAAATACATGGGTAAAATAACTTGAGCATTTATATTTAAGGTTTATTAACCTCATTATATGGTATAATGGTTAACCATGAGTAGCTTGTTGAAAATTGGTCATTTCGTCTTGTCGAGATATAGATTTTCCTAAAAACAAAACCATAGTATTAAGAGAATCTTAGAATGTCCATAGAAGAGACCAAACCTATTCATAGACATCATAACATGTATGATTCTGTAAGTGTCATCATAATTATTAATGAGTGCGCAAGTATGGCCAATCTAATGTTTAACAATTCTGGTTTGGACAAGGAGCAACGCAGCCGCGCCACTCCTTAGCTCAAATCCAGTGCGGTCGCGCCACCCTATAGTGGAATCTATTTTTTATTGATAATTTGAGAGTTTATGCATGCCTATATGGTTACGTACCTTAATCAGTAGTACATGTCCAGTGTAGTATACATATATCAATAAGCATGTTAATGAAGGATATAGCCGTAGTGAGAGAATTCCAAGATGTATTTCTGTACGATCTGCCTAGTCTTCCGCCAAACAAAGAAATCGAATTTTTCATAGATTTAGCACCGGGAACTGCACCGATTTTGAAAGCCCCATATCATATGGCGCTTGTAGAAATGAAGGAATTGATGATATAATTTCAAGAGTTACTAGATAAGGGTTATATTCAATCGAGTGTGTCTCCTTGGGGATCACCAGTGTTGTTTGCTAAAAAGAAGAATGGATCAATGAGGCTCTGTATCGATTATCAAGAATTAAACAAAGTAACGATCAACAATAGATATCCGTTACTGAGGATATACGACCTTTTTGACCAACTGAAGGGCGCAAAGTGTTTCTCGAAGATAAATCTACAAACGGGTTATCACCAGTTGAAAGTACGGGAGGAGGACATATCAAAGACAGCATTCCAAACTCGTTACAAACATTTTGAATTTCTTGTGATGTCTTTCGGGTTGATAAATGCTCCGGTAACATTTACGGACTTGATGAACCGAGTCTTAAAGCCATTCTTAGATAAATTCGTAGTAGTTTTCATCGGCGATATCTTGATCTACTGAAAGACTGAGGAAGAACATGCCGAACATTTGAAGATGGTTTTGGAGGTGCTAAGAAAGGAGACGTTGTACGCAAAGTTTTCCAAGTGTGAATTTTGGATGAAGAAGGTTCAATTCCTAGTACACGTGGTGGATGAGGATGAAATTTCAGTAGACCCTACAAAGGTAGAAGCAGTGAGTAATTGATAGCAGCCGAAGACGCCAACCGAAGTAAGAAGTTTCTTAAGGGTTAATTTGGTACTATCGAAGATTTATCCAGGATTTTTCTAAGATAGCAACCCCGTTAACCAATTTAACGAGAAAGGCGGTGAAATTCGTATGGACGGACAAGTGCGAAGAGAGTTTTCAGGAGCTGAAAAAGAGATTGAGCGAGGCACCTGTATTATCATTACCAGATGATACATGAGGATTTGTGGTGTATAGTGATGCGTCACACATAGGACTTGGCTGTGTGCTAATGCAACATGTCAAGGTCATTGCGTACGCATCGTAAAAATTGAAGGATTAAGAAAAACGATACCCTACTCATGACTTGGAGTTAGCGACAGTAGTTTTTACGTTAAAGATTTGGAGACACTATCTATGCGGAGAGAAATGTGAGATATACACGAACCACATGAGTCTGAAATATATCTTCACACAGAAGGAGATGAACATGCATTAGAGTAGGTGGTTAGAATTAATTAAGGATTATGATTGTGATATTCTTTATCACCTGGGGAAGGCAAACGTAGTGGCCGATGCGCTAAGCAGGAAAGAAAGGGAGAAGTTGTTTCAACTAACAACTCAAGAGGAGTTAATAAGAGAAATGGAGAAATTGGAAATAGAGGTAAAGGGACCGGGGAGGTCTGAGGAGAAATTATTTACAGTGGAAACTCATCCAACCTTGTTGGACAGAGTAAAGGAATAACAAGAAAAGGATGAAAAGTGCGAGAAAATCAGGAAGAGGATCACAGAAAATGAGGAAAAAAATTCAAGGTGGATAAAGACGGTATTTTGAGATTTGAAGGGAGAGTTTAGGTGCCAGGGGTAACCGAGTTGAGCGAAGAAATTTTTTACGAGACACAGAATACGACGTATTCCGTTCATTCGAGAGGCACAACGATGTACCAAGATTTGAGGCAACATTTTTGGTAGCCCAATCTAAAACGAGAAATCGCAGAGTGCGTTAGTAGATGTCTTACTTGTCAACGAGTCAAAGCAGAGCACCAGAGGCAGAGTGGTCTACTTCAACCATTGGAAATACCAGAGTGGAAATACGAGCACATTACGATGGACTTCATGGTGGAACTTCCAGTCACACAAAAAGGTTTTGATGCCATTTGGGTTATCGTAGATCGGCTAACGAAGACGGCTCTTTTTCTACCGATCAAAATCTGATATAGTTTGAATCAGTTAGCGAGCCTGTACGTAAAGGAAATTATCTCACGATATGGAGTGCCGGTATCAATTATCTCTGCCCGAGATCCGCGCTTCACGTCAAAATTTGGAAAAGCTTGTAAGAAAGGATGGGAACAAAACTGAGATTGAGTACCGCTTATCATCCGCAGACAAACGGACAAAGTGAGCAAACGATACAAATGCTGGAGGACATGCTTAGAACTTGCGTGATGGACTTCAAGGGAAGTTGGGACGAACACCTACCCCTAGTAGAATTTGCATATAACAATAGTTATCATGCGAGTATAGGCATGCCACCGTATGAAGCTCTTTATGGGAGAAAATGTCGAACGCAATTATGTTGGGATGAAGTCGGAGAACGAAAAATGTTAGGACCAAAGTTAGTACAACAAACCGCAGATGTGGTGACAGTGATAAGAGCTAAACTAGTAGCTGCACAAGATCGCCAGAAGAAATACGCGGATATGCATCGTCAGGACTGCGACTTTGAAGTCGGAAGTTACGTTTTCTTAACAGTATCTCCCTGGAAGGGAAAAATACGATTCGACAAGAAGGGAAAATTGAGTCCGAGGTTCATAGGACCATTCGAGATACTGAAGCGAGTGGGTGAAGTGGCGTACAAAGTTTCATTACCACCTGAGCTGTAGCACATCCAAAATGTGTTCCACATTTCCGTGTTACGTCCGTACAAGCCCAAATACAAACACATGATTTCCTACGAGCCCATTCAAGTGGAGAAGAATCTGACATATAAAGAAATTCCTGTCCAGATATTAGATAGGAAAGAGCATACATTATCTTCTGTAAAAGTACTTTGGCGAAACCATGACGCCGAGGAGGCCACATGGGAATTAGTAAATAATATGCGAAGGGATTATCCCCATCTATTTGTATAACCTTGTACCAATTCCGTGGACAAAATTTTTATAAGGGGTGGAGGATGTAAGAACCCTGAAATTCATGAATAAATAATTATTTTAATATAATAAGAAATGAGTATTTATTTGAATATAAATATTGACGTATTGTGAGATGAGTAATTCAATTAATTAAAATTGAATTTAGAAGAATTGAGAAAAATGTGGAGTTTATGAGGAGATTGTAAAATGCCTTATGTGGCATGAAAATGGAAATTTGAATTGTTTGATTTAATTAAGGAATGAATAAATTAAGAAGTGAATGATTAATTAATATTATATTATTAATTAATTGTTTTTGTGAATAATAAATTATGAATAAGCAAATTAATTTACATAATTAGAATTATATTGTTCATTTAATTGATGTGTACAAGATATGGGATAATGTATAGTACCTACATTAAAAAGGAAGTGTTGTGTGACTTTATATGTAAAACTATATAGTAAAAAGGAAATGAGTTATAATTAACATAAATAATTGCTTATGTGACAATAAGTATGTGCGGGAGCATCAAATATGTACTATATCAAAAAATTACAAATTATTTGAATCAGTGAGTCTAATTGGAAATAAAGTTTTAAGGAGATATTTAATTATTAGTGACCAATTAAATTGAGTCCATACATGTTAGAAATATTAATTGAACTAGGTTAATGTACATGGTTTATAATTTAATTTGAATGTTTATTGAATTAAATAAATATTTTTGATGATTTAATTATTGAGTTAAATAATTAATTGATAAAATTATGGTAGATTAATTTAATTATATGTGTTACATTGATTAAATTAATGTGGATAATTTATTATTCAAAAGTATGTATTTAATTGAGCTTATTTGATTAAATAAATTATTTAATAAGATAATGTTATTCTAATTAATTTAAATAATTAATTAGAGATTTAATGACTTGACATAATTAATAAATGAGAATTTAATTATTTGACTATGTGATTTAATGTAAAAGTATTCTATTTTATTTAATCGAATTAAATAATATATATTCGATGTAAATGGGTGTGACATTATTAAACTATATAATAAGAGTTTAATTAAATTAATGGGGAAAGAGTATTTTCGAGTTAGCCAAACATGGCCCTAAAGGGAGTTGGCCAGTTAACCCACTAAGGGATTGACCACCACAATAGTCGATTCTTGCCGATGTCGTGAGTTATATCAATCTTATATTTTTTTTTTCATTTACGCATTTTATTCCTGAGACCTAAGTCTGAGAAAACATAGAGAGTTTAGAGAGAAATTGGGAGAAAGTGTGAATTGGAGAAGAAAAAGAGAAGAACTTTATCATCTTTGAATCATATACGCAAACTAGCAGGGTAGTTCCTTAACCCAACTTTTAATTTACGTACATATAAACTTTTCATGAAAATTGACTTTTAGTTTTCTGTAATTGAATTTTCATGGCTAATTGTTAAATCTATGATGTTGTATATGTTTATTAACATGTGTAGTTCAAATATATATGATTTATATGTGTTTTAGAATAATTAATCCATGAAATCATGTTCAAATTGGAGTTTTATAGTTTACAGAGAAAAATATATGAATATGGCTTGTAAGTACAAAAATTTATGTTTAAATTGCATATTAATCGGTAAATTTATGAATGATTATGTTTATACATATAAAAACGAAAAGAACGAAACATAAACGGACTAATTTGGTGTTATAACGAATCTGTGATTTGTGATTTTATGAAATTTGATGAAACTTTGAAAAATAGCAATCACATGAAAATGATGGCTTTAAATTCTGTTGTTTATGTGACTTAAAGTGTTAAAAACATGCTAGAAGTGTCATTAAGTGTTTATGTTAAGTTTAGAATAGTTGCGTGAAATTGTATTAATTGTCTGTGTGAAGTTTTGGCCTAAATTGACCCTGTTCTGTGTTCTTCACGAACAACAAGTTTAGAACATATGGTTGAACTTGTGTGAGATTTTTGGACTAAATTTGTCTTGTTATGTGTTCTTCGCGAACTGTAGAAAGCAGTAGAAAACCGAAGTCTAACTAACTTCGCCCTGCATGCAAGCGTTACCAAGTTAAATTACCACTTCCGTGTGAAAAAAAAAAAATTAAAAATTAAAAAAATTATGAAATAAAATAAATATTTTAGTTGAAATATTTATGGAATACAATAAATATTCAATGGAAATTATTATTAAAAATTTTATAAAATAAAATAAATATTTTAGTTGAAATATTTATGGAATAAAATAAATATTTGATGGAAATTATTATAAAAATATTTATCAAATAAAATAATTATTTAGTTGAAATATTTATGGAATAAAATAAATATTCAATGAAAATTATTACGGAATAATTTATTCGAGTGTAATAATAGTGAGGGAATGAAGATATTCTAATTTAATTAAGTAATTAAATTAGAAGGGTAGTGATTTGTTAAATAAAGTGGAGTTTATAATAAATAATTAAGTGAAAATATGATTAATGGACAATATGATAAGAGAATTAGAAAAATAAATTAGAAAAGTTCTTGTGACCTTATAACTGCTATGTTTTGTAACTGGTTAAAGCACGTTAAAAAAATGATGTCCATGAGATGATATGATGTTGTTTAAACTTAAGATTTGAGATTTTAGTCCTGTATATGTGAATGATGGTAATGAGCATAATTTAAACCAAGTTAACAAGTTGTATTAAAAGAGGGAGCTAAACTTATAAGGTTAGAATTAATGTAATTAATGAATGTCGTGAACACATATGGTATGTATGTAGGACTTGTGGTGAACGGGAGTAGTAATCGTTTAGCATACACATAAGGCAAGTTCTCTAACCCCAACTTTATCTGAGCAAGTTTCTAAACCTTGTTTCTTTATATAAAGCAAGTTCCTTATTCTATGTTGCTTATTATTGTTCAAGTTAAGATTTCATATTAAATGCTATCATTCTTTAAAAGCATGATTCATGTTATATAATACTTCTTCTATTGTATACCTCTTGAATTTTATTATTCAAATTGACTATCAATTATTGTTGAACCTTGTAAGACTAGCGAAATGTGACGCCCCCAAAATAGGTATACATCACCCATTTTGAGTCGTCAAATACATAGTACAAAATTCAAATACAACTTAATTATAAAACTGTCGTATAAAATACAACAAAACAAAAGTTGAGAGTTTTAACACGAATATTATCTTCTATACAATATCCAAACTCAAATGAAGTCCTAATTATATTTATTATCACACTATTTCACAGAATAGTGAGGACTGCTAAAGCAACCATCTGGACCGTCACTTCATTCCCCGACTAGTCCCATCTATATTCTCATTTCCTGAAGAGAACATTGAATGAAAAGGGTGAGCTCACCTAGCTTAGTAAAGAATATTACGACTAAGATAATGCAGAATAAATTATCGTTAGTCTTCAACAGTATAACCATTGATAGAATGCAATAGACAACAAGTTTAACTGCAGCGGAACAAGCAATCCATTAGAAGAGTCAAGTAGAGCATGATATCTACTATCTTCTATGATTTAAAAGTTTATCATCAATTTTATCGCTGAGACTCAGCTTAATAAATAATCCACATCACTGAATTATCTATACACTACGGGCCACGAATATTCGTGTTATCACCAATGGTCATGATCATGAAAAATAATAATTCATCTTTGCACCCTTGGCCAAAGAGAACACATGGTCATGATCATACCAACATCTGTCCATCAATGCACTACGGGCTAATGAGGACATTTACCACATCATTTGTAACATTACAGGTAATGATTATACCGAATAATCCCTAGTCATAATCATATCAATCAACAGTCCATCTATGCACTACGGGCCAAAGATGACTTTTATCACAATATAAGCATGAGGATGATGAGAATGATAAAAGCATCAATCAACGAAATCAAGGATACATATTAAAGATTTTTAAGTAATCCAAAGTTAAAAAATGTCCAAATTGTTAACATGATAACTGCTTTGTAGAGTAAAATTCAAGAATAATATTTCGAAAATAATTGGACATAAAAGAAATCAATTTTTGTCAGGAATAGTACCTCGGGTGAATAGTACCCGAGAGAATAGTACCCCGACATGAAAAGATCAAAATTTAACAAGAATGTTCAGAAAAATATCATTGTGAAACGATACTAGATGAAACACAAATTTTAAGGATATTCTACTAATTTCAAGGATTATAGAAGAAATACTTAGCAAAATGAATGTAGAATTTGGAATCTGAAACGAAATAATATTACTTACATACTACAGAGTATAGAAGAAATATATTATTTCATACGAATATTGAACAAAAATTATATCCCTTACCACTGTTGAACGAGAATAATATTCCTTACGAATATTGAACGAAGATAATATTCCTTACAAATATTAAGCGAAGATAATATTTCTTGCGAATATTGAACGAAAATAAAATTCCTTACGAATACGAAAAATAATATCGTAAGCGAATATGAAATAAATAATACCCCTTAACTCAAAAAGAAGAGTTTTCCAACTGGTATAGCGGAGATATTTTTGAGGAAAACTTTCACTATTTTCTATAGTCAAAGCTTCCTTAAACTCAAAAGAAATACGCTTAATATTATAGAAGAAGAATTCTCTGATTCTGGTGTGATTTACTTTTCTAAACTGAGCATCTTATTTATAGGAGAATGGAAGGATACTATTTGGATGCACAGTAAAGGTTTGATAACCTGGGATTTCGAATAATTCGAATTTTTACGAATATTTTTTTTATTTAATATTATTATTGATAATCTATTTTGTGACGAGTATCTGTGATACGAGTCTCGAGAAGTGGTAAATTTGTGTATTGACTGAGAAAATAAGAGTAGAGTTGTGCTTAACATATTTAGAAACCCTAACCTTAATATGGGATTAGAAACCCAAATATCAGGATTAGAAACCCTAACGTACCTTTAGAAACCCTAATCGAAAGCCGGGAAACCCTAATCAAAAGTTGAGAAACCCTAATTTTTAATTCGAGAATCCTAAACCCTAATTAGGAAACCCTAATCCTAATTGGAAAGCTTAATGTGATTAGTAAGCTGTAATGTGATTAGTAAACCTTAATTATATTTTGAAAATCTTAATTTTCTATTTTAAAAACCCTAATTAGAAAATTATAGAAACTAAAATTTGTAAAACCTAAGGGTTAGGACCTTAGGGTTAAACCCTAAGGGTTTGGCAAGTTACCTATATGCCATTAAAATTACATGTTCATTGACCAAAATACCCTTTTTGGATTTTTTTATAAGGTAACTTGCAAATCTTGCTATAATTGTAGTTGTTCACCAACTATTGTTGACATTGTGACTTATATCTCAGCCATATCTGATCCAACTTGCCACCTAGCCATTTATAGATACATTGTATCATATTATATAGATTAAAGATAGAGAAAGTTCATTTTGCTCATTTTTCACCCAAGCTCTCAACAACTCTCTCTCTCTCTCCCAAACCTCCAAAATTCTAAAGTAAATCATTCACTAAGTAACCTCCTAGAACACCTAAATCAGTTAAGGAGATCAAAGATCAAGGATTGGACAAGAGAGGTATAAACCCTAACTCACCATTTCATCCTGTATGCTAAGAAAAGATTCGTGTTTATGTGTTTAGATTCATGCTAAAGGATGTTATATGATGGTCTATGATGATACATCATAGATTTATAGCATCAAAAGGCTTTAAAATGGAGTTTTTGAAAAACTATTCTTGAACCCTAAGGTCATTTGACAAGCTAATGTCAGTCGCTCTAGATCTTTCTGTATTTATGATTTTTGTTGTTTTAAAGCTTTAATCCATACTCTGACATGAGGTCTGTGTTCTGGAAGTGGAATCCAAGCTATTTGATTTCCAGATTACAAGATATAATCAGTCAAAGTCGGTTGACCGACCATGATCGAGTAAATTCTGGGTAACCCAGAAATACATGAACATCGTCTGACAAGATCTTCTAATGCCCAAATCTGTCAGGTTTTAAGAGGGTTGATGATGTTATTGTATACATGTTGTAGCCTGCTAGATGGAGTATAAATCCATGCCTCTAGATTCTTTAAACAACAAACATGTTAGATGTAGTGGGTGGTCAAAGTGGGCTATCCGGTCACTGTTTAAGTTTCTGGAAATTCCCAGAAACCGTATGCACATAGTTTCTGACAAGGTTTGACCAAGCCAGATCCTGTGATTTTGATGTAGTTTTGCTACATTAATGTGATGATGTTGTTCTCTGACATGAGTACTACATGTTTAGACCAAGAAAACACTTAAGTGATGACCAGAGCACCAATTTAATTGAGCTAGAAAGTATGTACTCGAAGCTGTCTGGGTTTTTGGGTAACCGAGAAAACCCAGAAAGCTTTGACAGTGACTTTGAGAGGCTGGATCTTCATGGTATGTGATTGTATAACTTAGATTATGGTTGATTAATGTAGTGTTACATTAGTACTACAAGATCTGTGCATTAGGTAGTCCAAAACATGTATGTGCTTTCAGAATCAAAGGCGGTCAAACGAGACCCCTTGAGCACTGACTGATAGTGTTCTTGAGCCCCAAGAACACCTACAGCGACAGAAAGCGTCGCTATAGGCTATAGCGACAGTTTATTTAATTTCTATTTTCCGATTTTCTAGAAATTAATTAAAAATAGAAATAAATTCTAAAAAATTACAAAAAATGGTTTTAAAAATTATTTTAAATTATGAAAAATAACTTTTAATTATTTGGGTATATTTTTCATTAATATTTATAATTATTTGAATATTAATGATATTTAATTTATTTAATTAAGTGTGTTAAATAAATTATAGAAAAATGATTTTAATATTATAAAAATCATTTTAAATGAGAATAAAGTGTTTAAAATATTTTGAGTTATAAAATATAACTTTTAATATTTTTGAGTAATTTTCATTAATAATATTATATTAATGATATTAGGTTTATTTAATTATTATATTAAATAAATGAATTAAAAATGGTTTTATTGATTTAAAAATCATTTAAAATGAGAAAAATGATTTAAAAATATTTTAAGTTATAATTAGTGACTTTTAATATTTTTGATAAATTCATTAATATTTAAATATTAATGGTGATGGTTTAAAAATGATTTTAATTATTTTAAAAATCATTTAAGTAAAATATTGATGATTTAAAAATATTTTAAGTTATTAAGAATAACTTTAATATTTTGACAAGTATGTCATTAATATTTTAATATTATTAAATATTAATAATGATGGAATTAATTAGTATTTAAATCATTTAAAAATGATTAGGTGTTTGAAAAATTATTATAAGTTTATAATAATTGTTTATAAATTATTAAAAGCTTTTGAAAAATATTATAAATGATATATGAGTTATGTAAAATAATATTAAAGCTTCGAGACCGAGTTTAAGTGACAATAAATGTGTAAATTATCGGATAAGGTGACCAAGACACCGAGATGAGACCAAAGTCCAACCAGACTACTTAGACTTGATAAGTGTTTATTTAGGTTATAAACATTGATGTGGCTATGTGGTATTGTGTCTAGGAAAAAGATTTATTGTGAATTACAGTATTGTGTGTTGTGAATTATTGTGCTAATTGTGAGATCGATATTATTTATTATAGGTCTTACGAACGCAAATAAGTATATTGTGTAGCAGTAATCAACGCGAAAGGCAAGTTTCCTAATTCAACCTTGAGTTATATCTGTTTCAATACTATGGTGGTTAATTATTGTTGATTAGACCACGTCTAAGAATTTATTGTTGATTATTCATAGTTAGTGCATGTTTATTAATTCAAATTGAATTAGTGATTCTGAGAATATACTTAGAGAATAACTGTTGTTGGATATTCACATCCGTAGAAGCTATTATTGATTGAAAATAGTACAGTCAAATTCTATTTATTATAAAATCTTGTTCAGAAATGTCTTAGCTAATTGTTCTGGCTAGACGAACTTTTATTAAAACCTGATAGGTTCGAGAAGAGAAGAAAACATAACTAAATTATTATTGACAGATCGATGTCAATCATTTTGGCTAGATTGAGAAAGTGATTAGATATTGAAATCATAGTATTTCGTTGTTAAATCAAATTTTGATTCAAAGACTGAGAAGAACAACCTTTTATAGAAAGGGAACATTTTTAGTCGTATTTTCGGCCTTTGCGCGCGTGTAAGTATTATGAATAATATAGGGTACAAGGAGTTAGCCGCTCTAAGTACTTGTAGAGGGGTATAATTTAATCTTTATGGTTATCTGATACACATGTGTATATCAAAGTCAAATCTTTGATAGTTACTCGAGAAGAGAAGTTCAAGATCCAATGGATCGCTCAGCATAAATCTGGAAAACATTCCACTTTGTTATTGCGTAGAATTGATTCTTGATTATTCATTAGAATATCGTGGAAACTTTGAAAGTGTTGCACTCTTTCATTAGCAAATTATTGTGTTGTAAAGATTGCGAGAAGACTTGTTAGTAATTAGAGATTTGTTCAGCTATTTCAAAGTTCCCTGAACTTTGGTATCATTCTATCAAAATAGATAGTCTGTTATTCTTGATTCTTATACATTCATTGTATGTCTTAACTTGCGGGGAAAATTTGTTGCTCACTCTTGCTAAATAAAATATTTTAGCTAGGAACGAAGAGGCCAACGGGTCTAAGAAAAACAAAGGCAAAGGAAAAATGCTTGAGTAGTTTTAATGAACATTATTAATATGTTGTATTTGTGACGCCCCCCCCCCCCCCAAATAGGTATACATCACCTATTCTGAGTCGTCAAATACATGGTACATAAATCAAATACAAACTTCTTTTATATAATACGACAACAGCGTAGCTTAGAGTGTTTACACGAATATTATCGCATGAACAGTATTCAAACTCAAATGAAGTCCTCATTACATTTATTATCACACTATTTCATAAAATAGTGAGGACTACTATAGCCACCATCTCGGACCGTCACTCTGTTCCTCGACTAGTCCCGGCTACGTTTTCATTTCCTGAAGAGAACAATGAAAGCAAAAAGGTGAGCTTAACTAGCCCGGTAAGAAATATTATGACTAAGATAATGCAGAATAAATTATTGTTAGTCTTCAACAGTGTTAAACTGATAAAATACAATAAACATCAAGTTTAACCGCAGCGGAACAAGCAATCCATTAGAAGAGTCAAGTAGAGCATGATATCTACTATCTTCAATGATTTAAAAAGATTTTCATCAACTTTATCGCTGAGACTTAGCTTAATAAATAAATCACATCATCGAATTATCCCTGCACTACGAGCCAAGGATATTCAAGTAATCATCAATGGTCATGATCATATCAACAACTGTCCATCAATGCACTACGGGCCGATGAGGACTTTTACCACATCATTTGTAACATTACAGTAATGATTATACTGAATAATCCCTGATCATAATCATACCAATCAATAGTACAACTATGCACGTAAGTTACAGATGACTTTTATCACAATATAAACATGAGGATGATGACAATGATATAAGAATTCAATTAAAAGAATGCAAAAGATAATTTTCTAAAGATTTATAACTTAATTTATCCAGAATTCAATAATGTCCAAATTGTCAACATGATACTGCTTTGTGGAGTAAAATTCAAGAATAATATTGTATCAAAAATGATTTGGACAACAAAGAAATCAATTCTTGTCATGAATAATTCGTCGGGCCGATGAGGACTTTTACCACATCATTTGTAACATTATAGTAATGATTATACCGAATAATTTCTGGTCATAATCATACCAATCAATAGTAAAACTATGCACGTAAGCCACAGATGACGTTTATCACAATATAAACATGAGGATGATGACAATGATATAAGAATTCAATTAAAAGAATGCAAAAGATACATTTTTAAATATTTATAACTTAATTTATTCAGAATTCAATAATGTCCAAATTGTCAACATGATACTGCTTTGTGGAGTAAAATTCAAGAATAATATTGTATCAAAAATAATTTGGACAACAAAGAAATCAATTTTTGTCATGAATAATTCTCCGGGTGAATAGTACTCGAGTGAATAGTACTTCATGAATAATACTTCGAGAATAGTACCCCGTGAATAGTACTTTATGAATAGTACCATAAAAATGAATACTACTCATGGACAGTACTCCGGTATGAAAATCTTAAAATTTAACAAGAATGTGCGGAAAATATCCTCGTGAAACGATACTAGATGGAGCACAAATTTTAAGATATTCTACTAATTTCACGGAGTATAGAAGCAATACTTTAACAAAATGAGGGTATAATCAGGAATACGAGACGAAATAATATTACTCACATACCAAAAAGTATGGAAGAAAATATTATTCCTTATTAATACTGAAAGAATAATATCTCTTACAACTGTTGAACGAAAATAATATTCCAACGAATATTGAACAAAGATAATATTCCTTACGAATATTGAACAAAAGTAATATTCTTTATGAATATTTGTTGGATGATTTCACAATCAAAACATACATGCAAGTATACATGGTCAACAAGTAATAAAGTGATAAGAAAAGTATCGTTCCTACAAGGAATTATTTAATAAAAAATTACCAAGTACTAACTCTTAACCAAATCAATTTTATTTAAACAATTGCAATTTATGATTTTTAAAATTAAGCAAACTAAATTAACTAATTAAATTGAATTACTTTATAAATGAATTCAAATAAATAAAGGTTAAGACTACAATATCCCCAATTATGAACTATAAACCAATTATCCAATTAACCCAATTATTATGCCACCTGAATTGTTAACAGGAATTCTAGTTGTTAAAAGCCCTTTCCCAAGTGAACAGATAACTTTTATTCAATTCAATTAATCCTGCAATATTCCTATGCAAAATAATTAAATCAAACCCGTTAAGTTCCAATTCCCAATTTGTTAAATGCAGTGAACATATATTTCTATTCAATTCACAACCCTAATTATTCATCTCATGCAAATAATTAAGCCTACATGTTATTATATCCAGTTCCAACCCTAGATTTCATCTTCCGAATCCTTCTAGAGTAACACGATAATTATTGGCCAAATAATTAATCAATATGCATAAGACATAATAAATAATTTACCTTGATATAAATAATTGGAATAAATTAAATAATTAATTCATAGACATAAAAGGTTTAATTTGTAGTCTTAATAAAAGAAATTTAGTTCATTATCATTGAATTAAAATCTCGAATCCACAACAGAATAAATATTAAAAGATAAAAGTAAGAGAAGAGAAGAGAATATAATATGTTATCAGTAGTCTTGAGACTCCACTTCCGCTCTTGTTTTGAATCTTCAATGATCCTCAAGTTGCTTCAATCTCCAACAATCCAATATAAACTAGGGTTTATGTTCTAATCTAATGGAGTATTTTAATCTAATCTAATCTATATAATCTCCCTTATTCTATGCCTCTCATTATGTATTTATAGGTTATAAGTTCAATTTTAAGCTTAGGAGGAAACCCAATCTAATTTGGAGTAAAAAAAGTGTCAAAATTCGCCCCAAAACGCGTCCAAGCTTGACCAGGCCCGACCCCAAATACCTAAGATCGCTTTCACAGTAGCAATAGAAAATCGCCTCCTAGTACCTGCAACTGGCATTAGGCTATGTTTGGGCGTCCCAACGCTAGCATTAGGCTATGTTTGGGCGCCCCGGTGCTGGGCCCTTTTTTGGAAATTTTATTCTCTGACGTCATTTGGGAAAATAACCATAACTTCTTCATACGGATTCTGATTTTGATTATTCAAGATGTTTCGAAAAGAGGAGATGTAGATCTACAACTTTCATTCTTTGAGTTTTTTGAAATAATTTCGGGAACAATACTGAAATTGGCTTTGCAGTGGATGCTATGTAAATGGCAAGCCGAAAATGCGAATCTAGCAACCCTGAACGTCGATCCAAGTAACTTTTGTCCCAATTCCTACAAAATAACGTAAAACATGCATGAATAGACATAAACATTTAAAAACTTCCAAAAGATTAAGCTCAAACGCATTTAATTCATGGGTATAAAACTCACTCATCAAATACCCACAAACTTAAACCTTTGCTTGTCCTCAAGCAAAAACACAAAAGAACTAAAAATATACAACCTAACTCAACTACATGAATGCATATGTATGACCTACTTCCTAATATACTGACGAACCCAGTAATAAATCAGTATGATATATAACAACATGCCTCAAAGATACCAATGATACTCAAATAATTTATCCAACCAAATCAAAGTCCATAAGTCTAACCAGTTAGTCAATTCAAACCTGTCATCACCCATGTTTTGTGTGTGTGCATGTTAACCATTCTAACCAACCACAGTTCAAGATAATCACATAACAAACTTCTTAGAAGAAAAATTTCAGTTCCAATTCAATAACTTTTGTGAACATGACAACTTCGGTTAAAACTAAACAATTACCAAGTCTAAGGGTAAATACAAGATTTATTTATACTTTTATTCAACCACGAGGGCATTTTTGCTCTTTCTCGTATTTTATTCATTTTTTTATTTTATACCCATGGTCGTGCAATGTCTTATTCTCTTAGGCTTTTCAATGCTACCTTAACGAGCTTTCGACTAATGACTCCCAAACCATTAAGACCTTAGGGCGCTAGGTGTAAAGACAATCCCCTCGGGCTTACTTTCTCAAGTAACAAAGGCCACAAAACTAGACAAGCATGCCACGATGTTTATTCATTTTTTTTCTTTTTCTGAATTTTCTATTTTTTTTCTTTTCATCATTTTTTTCATTTTGTATATATATACCCCATAAAATCCTCCAAACTCAAGCTTTTACGTCACTTAACCTTTACCACCAGTTCACTACTTTCCCTATATTTTAACCAAGATTTTTCCTCAGAAACAAATTATGAAACCCTTGAACCAAGTGGATTAAAACAATTAAACTTAAGTGCTAACCGATTACATAAGTTTCAGACAGGCTCAGATTATCATCATGATTAAAATTATAGAACTCATCATAATTATCAACACTGTGAGATCCCGAATTTTATGAAATAAAAGTATTCAATTTTCTTATAATTATTATTTTATTTAGTAAATGGTTAAATTGAGAAAAAGGTTAAAGTTAAGGGTGATGTGTGAAAATTTTTCAAAGTAAGAAAGTTGTCATAAAATACTCGGTGGTAAAAGTACAGTAATACGCGTGGTTGCATAGTAGCACATGAGATTCATTATTGATGCTTACGTGAGAAGTCGCTCAGTTATACTAAATTATTGCTACAGTAATTGCTGCATCATATCTCTCATATTATTGATTTAATTATTATCATAGTATCATCTGCATAATATTTTATATTATTAAATTAATAATTGAGATGACAAAGTTATTCATATTATTATTTGCAATATTGACAATGTCTAGAAGTTCTGTCAAAGAGAGGTTTGGTCACCTAATTGCGCGCCAATAAGGAGAAATCCTTATCGGAAATCCCCCTCTTTCCTGGGAATGACTTGGTTGTTAAATATTATGGGTTATAATATTAATCATGAATAAGTTCGTGTTGATTAAAGATGAAATTGATAGTTCTATTGTGTTGGAATTATTAGTGTTAGTGAAAATTGATATTTATTTCGATAATAATTGATGTGTGGAGGTTATATTGACCAATCGGGTAATTAAGAGGATAAATGAGCAATTAATTGCTATTGATTCACATGATTATAACTATTTGTTCACATGTGTGTACTATTGATTCACATTCATTTACTATTATGGAGTTAGTGCAAGATTGATAATACTTGCATGACTAAGTTAAAAATGGAGGTATAGATGAAGGTACTATACTGTAATTATTTTTTCCACATGTTTAGAACTATTGAGTCACATGATTTACTTTTAATTCACATGATTTACTATTAGGGGAGGTGGTGCAAGTTTGATAATACTTGCAGGACTAAATTAAAAATGAAGGAAAAGAGGAAGGTATTATACTGTAATATTTTGAGCCCCAAAATGTGTAATTATCGAAACTATATTTTCCTATAAATAGAAGCTCATTCTTCCTTCATTTCTCACCAATTCACTAAAGCTATAAAGCAATTATTATAGAGAGAAAGAAGAAGAGAAGTCTACTACCTCACTATTTCAGTATCTAGTTTCTTCTATGGTAAGGGGTATTATTCTTTCGTATTCATGAAGAGAGTTATTTTCTTTCAATACTCGTAAGGGTTGTTATTCCATTCTTTATTATTATGTTGGAATAACCTGTCTATGCGAAGTACCGCATACATGGTGAAATTCTTCTATTATTCCATTCTTTATTATTCTGTTGGAATAACTTGTCTCTGCGGTCTATCACATGCTTAGTGAATTTTGTAGGTATTCCATTCTTTATTATTCTGTTAAAAATTTCCTCTTTTTCCGAATTCGTATATTCTATTATACTCGTATGAGATATCATTTCTTTTGTAATCGTCATGAAATATCATTTTATTTGGTATTTTATTTACGAGTTATTATTCACCGATTACTATTCACTATAGTATTATTCACTCGGGTATTTGGGACACTTTTCATGTCGGGGTACTATTCACGAGGTACTGTAGCGCCCCCAAATCCGGGTATCTTCCAACCCGACAGATGGTGCTATACTGTACAACATTCATACATTCATTCAATTTGAAAAGTCTCAAAGAACGAATATAACTTTTATATATTTGAAGTAATATTTACATTTCCCAAGTTATAAACCCGTTACAAAGGTTCTTTGTCATAATATCAGTTAAATTACGATAATAGACCTATACTATTACAAGATGACTTAGTAATCATTTTAGCTTTTCCCTTATCCTTTTCGATCCTTGGGGACGTTCGATCTTAGCTACATTCATATGGTTCAAGCAAGAGTGAGCATAACTAGCTCAAACAAGTATAACAATTTAATAACAACATGCTTGACACATACAAATCGTATATCTTCGATAACTGAACAATAGTTATGAAGTACTATTGATAATTCAAAATAGCACTTCATCTTTTCTTTCAAAATGTTTTACAATAACAACAAAGATTTAGTAAAACATTCACTCCTATCGAGAGACCTCAAGTATTCATTCTTTATTGGAAAAGGACAACCCTAAGAAAAGTCAGAAGTCCGATATCACTTATGAGCACTTCTAGGTGATCAGCCTATTGTACTCTATGTTGATCAACACTACATCCATTAAACGTATGTACGTTTAAGCATTTGGCAACCTCACGTGCCTATCGTTTTACCGACAAAATATTTGTTTAACATTTCAGTCTTCTTTTAAAAACCATATCAAGTAGTTGACAAAAGATAGCAACATTTGATAATACATGAATAGATTATCAATTCATCAAGTCTAGCCAAAGGAATTGGCTTCAACTTCATCATACTTCAATTCATGCGAAAGAATACATGAATCTCAAAAACTTGTTCGATTGAACTGAGACAAGAGTTAGAATACTTTGCCTTTAGCGTCTGCTACGGTATTTTAACTTTATGTTCAAGTCGTTCAAGTCTCTACAATACACGATCACATAATGCCTTACATTAGGTCATATATAATCAAGTATGTATATGATTATATCATACCCTTCATTTCAATATAATTGTGTATTAGATTCAGTTACTATTCGTTCTGGTTTATCATTATGCTTGCATTATACTTCGACTAGGTTATCTCAACCTTTATATTACATTCCTTAAGGTTTAACAAAGTTTAAACAATGTTACATTACCTTCCTTAAGTTATGTTTACTTCCATTTCTTTTCTTTGTACTTAGAAAATTTCATTACTATTTTCGCTTTGAGACTGGCGCTGCGACGCCAGCTTTATACCTACATCTCACGCTGCGGTGCGAGCTCTTAATGCCATTGTCCCAGACTTCCATAATACTTTTACTGATGGTATTACCTTGTTCCTCAGAACTTGTTCCTTTCTATCAATGATCTGCATCGGCGACTCTTCATATGATAAGTCTTTCTCGATATGAATCGGCTCATACTCGATTACATGCTTATAGTCCGGCTTATATGGACGTAATATGACATCGTGAAACACGTTATGTATTCGTTCTAGGTCTGGAGGTAATGCTATCATATACGCTACCTCTCCCACCCGTTTTAATACTTCAAAAGGTCCTATAAACCTTGGACTTAACTTTCCCTTCTTTCCAAAGCGTATCTTTCCTTTCCTGAGAGATACCTTTAGAAACACATACGAGCCCACCTCAAACTCTCGACTTAGTCTATGTGAGTCCGCATACTTCTTTTGTCTGTCCTGAGCTGTGACGAGACGCATCCGAATTAACTTTACCATATCCGTTGTCTGCTGCACCAATTCTGGTCCTAGCATCCGGCATTCTCCCACCTCATCCCAACACAAAGGTGTTCTGCACTTCCTTCCATACAAATCTTCGTACGGCGGCATGCCTATACTTGCATGATAACCGTTGTTATATGCAAACTCTACTAGTGGTAGGTGATCATCCCAACTACCCTTGAAATCCATGACGCAAGACCTCAACATGTCTTCTAACATCTGAATTGTCCTTTCACTCTGCCCATCAGTTTGTGGATGATAAGTTGTGCTTAACCTCAGCTGTGTTCCCAACTGCTCTTGCAAACTCCTCCAAAAGTTCGATGTGAATCGTGGATCATGATCTGACACAATCGATACCGGTACTCCATCTCTGGAAATGATTTCCTTGACATAAAGTTTAGCTAACTGGTCTAAGTTATACTTGACCCTAATTGGAAAAAACTAAGCCGACTTCGTCAACCGGTCCACTATTACCCAAATTGAATCGTACCCTTTCTGCGTCGTCGGAAGTCCTACCACGAAATCCATCGTGATATGCTCCCATTTCTATTCTGGAATCTCCAATGACTGTAATAAACCACTAGGTCGTTGATGTTCGGCCTTAACTTTTTGACAAGTTAAGCACCTACTCACATACTTTGCTATTTCTCTCTTCATGTTTGGCCACCAAAACTCGTCGAAGGTCTTGATACATCTTAGATCGCCGGGATGTATCGAGTACCTCGAACTATGAGCTTCTTGTAACACTTGCTCCTTTAATTCCGTCTCATTCGGAATCCAAATTCTTCCCTCAAATCTTAATAATCCCTCATTATCAAGACTATACTTAACCTCTTCCTTCTCGGATAACCGCTTCTTCAATTGGTTACACTCATCCGCCTTTGAGTTGTACCTCCTTGACCTTTTTCTACGATGGTAGATTGCATCTCCGTCGCAAAGAGTAACTACCTACGAATCACTAAGCATCTTCACTTCTATTTCCATCCTAGCCATCTCTCGTTATTAACTCATTTTGAGCCGTTAACATAGACAACTTTTCCCGACCCTTCCTACTTAAAGGCGCTTAAGAACTACATCATAGCTTTTCCAGGTGATACTGATTTCACAATCATAATCCTTTATCAACTCCAGCCATCTTCTCTGTCTCATATTCAACTCCTTCTGAGTGAATATATACTTTAGACTTTTATGGTCCGTATATATCTCATATTTTTTCCCATAAAGATAATGTCTCCATATCTTTAGAGCAAACACTCATCACAAGTTCCTGCATCATGAGTAGGTAAACTTTCTCATAATCCTTCAACTACCGAGATGCATACGCAATGACTTTTCCATGCTGCATAAGCACACAACCAAGTCCTCTATGCGAAGCATCACTATACACTACAAAATTTCCCGTGTCATTTGGCAATGACAAAATAGGAGCTTCACTTAATCTCCTATTCAGTTCTTGAAAACTGTCTTCACATTTATCCGTCCATACATATTTCACCATCTTCCTTGTAAAGTTAGTCAACGAGGTAGCTATCTTTGAAAAATCTTGGATAAATCTTCGATAGTACCCTACTAACCCTAGGAAACTCCGCACCTCAGTCGGCGTTTTCAGTTGTTCCCAATTCATTATTGCTTCCACCTTCGCTGGATCCACTGAAATCCCTCTTCGTCAATGACATGACCTAAAAAGCGTATTTTTCCACCAAAATTCACATTTGGTGAATTTCAGATATAACTTCTCATTTCTTAGTGTCTCCAACACTAATCTTAAGTGTTCGACATGATCTTCGCGCGCCTTAGAATAGACTAGAATATCATCGATAAACACCATGATTTAACTTGTCCAAATATAGTTTGAACACTCTGTTCATCATATCCATAATGCAAATTTGGTGCATTCGTCAACCCAAATGACATCACCAGAAACTGATAATGACCATAACGAGTCTTGAATGCAGTCTTTGGTACATCTTCCTTCCTAACCTTCAACTGATGATACCCCATCCGCAAATCTATTTTAGAAAAATACTTTTGCCCCTTTTAATTGATCAAAGAGATCATCGATCCCGGCAATGGGTATTTATTCTTTATCGTTAACTTGTTCAACTCCCGATAGTCGATACAAAGCCTTAACGATCCGTCTTTCTTCTTGACAAACAACTTAGGGTGCTCCCCACTACGAAAAGACTTGGTTGAATGTACTTCTTGTCCAATAGTTCATGTAGCTAAACCATTAGTTCTTTCATTTCCACCGGCGCCATACGGTACGGTGCCCTTGAGACCTAAGGGTAAGGTTAGTTCTCGCACAAATGTTCTATCACAAATTCGATCTCCCTATCCTGCGGTAAACCCGGTAATTCACTTGGAAATACATCCATGAATTCGTTTACTATAGGTATTTATTCCATGGTTGCTCCCACTCTCTGGGTATCAACAACATGGCATAGATAACCTACACAACCCTTCCTTAAAATTTTTCTAGTTTATGTCATCGTAAGGCAACACGGACGTCCCGGAAATTTACTATAGTAAAATACTACAGGAGGTTGCTTCAACGTTCTGATGCTCACACATTTCTTTTGGCAATCTATAATTGCCCCATGGTTAATCAACCAATCCATCCCGAGAATTACGTCGAATTCTCCTAACTTTATCGGTATTAAATCTACCGATAACTTATAACCACGTACTTTTACGCAACAACTCCTATGAATATCTTCAACAGGAATTATCTCTTCATTTGCTACCTTAATGTTCAAAGGTACAGGCAATTTTTCGAGAAATAATTCTAATCGTTTAGCAAAATCACATGCTATAAACGAACAAGTAGCACCCGAATCAAATAGCACATATGCATTCATATTGTTGATCGAAATAATACCTGCAACTACATCCCCTGATGCCACCGCATCTTGGACCATCATATTAAAAGTGCGGGCCATTGATTTCCCTATTTGAATTTGGACCACTAATAGCTAACTTCCCCATTATTAGGTCCCTTATTTCCTTCTATCCCCTTCTTCGGGCAGTTCTTTGCTATGTGGTCAGTTGATCCACATACAAAGCATGTGTGATTTTTCTTCGGATTGGGACAGTTAGGCGAAATGTGCCCTTCCTGTCCACAATTATAACACACCACCTTACCTTTGAGACAGACTCCTAAATGAGTCTTCCCGCATGTTTTACAGGCCTCCATCCTCCTCTTAGAGTCCCATTGTTTCGCTCCGGTATTCCTAGAGTTAAATCCCTTCCTCTTCTGACTGTCACTACTTCCACTGGCTCCCTCGGTCTTGGTTCCTCCATCAACCCTGCCTTTGGTCTTCTTATCTTTGTGGTACTGGCTAAGAGCCTCATTCCCACCTTTGGCAATTATTGCCTTTTCTAGTATGGTTCCAAAGGAAGTACTTTGGAACACAGAGATTCGGCTATAGAGCTAGGGTTTCAAGCCCTGCTCGAACCTTATAGCCTTTCTCACTTCAGTGTCCACTTGATGTAGAGCAAATTGTGCCAGTTCATTAAACTTGGCAGCATACTGGGGAACTGTCATATCCGCTTGTCTCAATTCTAGAAACCTCATCTCCATCCTCCCTTGCATACTCGTGGGAAAATAGTTCTCGAAGAAAATCTCCATTCATCAAATAGGTTGCAAAGGCAACCTTTTGACCCTCCTCAACATTTGCTATTACAAATGCTTTCTTGATTTCTTTTACCCATATCTGGGCTTCTATAGGGTCCGTAGTTCCTTTGAACTCTGGCGGACCTACACTTTTAAAATCCTTAAAAGTAGTAGCTCGTACTACTCCAGGAATTACGGGTACATTAGCCCCTGTTCTATTAAATGCATCCATTAAAAGATTAACGAACTCCTGTATTGGATTAACCGGACCACCCTCCGGTTGGTTAACATTAGGGCCCTGATTTCGTTGTCTCCTTCTTGGCGGCATTTTTCATTGTTAAGAAAACAACACATCATTATTACTTTATTCTTGTTGGTTTGATATTATTTGTAATAAAACAACAACTCATACTCATTACTCAACATATTTCATAAAAGATTTATATTGATTCATAACTTGTAGTATAACACTACATTGTTTACATTACTCAAACCTTTAATCGATTACATTTCCATCCCGCAATTACTTTTCCAAAATTGGGATTTCCAAAAGACTACCCTTTGTTATACAAAAAGGGTTTTACGTCACTACTAGATACATAATATTTACATATCTATTCTACTCTAGTTATTGCTAGATTACATCCTGTAGTAAGGCATTCTCAAAATCTGCTTCTAGCCAAACCAAAGAATAACATCTCTCATCGATGGTATAACGGGTCCGTCACGCTTTACACGATATCCACCTACCGTCTTTGAAATCTACATGAGAACTCCTGTGAATATAGGACATCCTCTCCAACTTCCGCTTCTTAGTCTTTAGCTCCTGCTTGAGCTCAAAGACTTCACCTCCTAAATCTCGGACTTTGTCCATAGCTAGGACTCTATCATCGTGCTCCTCTTCCCACATTCCTTCCATACTAGTCTTGTCCTCACGGACAGCTCAGAGTTCCTCTTTCAACTCCTAAACCTCTTGGCAGTAATGGACATTCCTATCCAATACCGACATAAACAGTGCCTTCATTGATTCCCCCGTAGACATCTCCTCTGTAGGTGGAACCTGGGTCTCTGTAGGTGGAACCTGGTCAAAGGACATCACGTCCACCTCCTCCTCCAACATGCCATCAAATATGAACATGTAGTCTAAGTCGTCTGAGTCCCCCGACTCGATGGTCACCAACTTTGGTTCTACGGCTACGGGATTTAGTAGTATCTCTACCTGATTAACTGAATCCTCGCTTACTACATGTATATCTCTATACATATCATTTTCTTCTGACATCTACAATAAAATAATATAGTTTGATTAGTACACGTCAGTAAAATAATAAAAATACATAACATAATATAATGCATTTTTATAAGGTTACTTTCCATCTTTTACTTCTTTATTCTTTCGTAAGGTTATGACTTAAGGTTCTACTTTCCCCCTTAAGTTTTATAACCTAGGCTTTGATACCAACTTGTAGCGCCCCCAAATCCGGGTATCTTCCAACCCGACAGATGGTGCTATACTGTACAACATTCATACATTCATTCAATTTGAAAAGTCTCAAAGAAAGAATATAACTTCTATATATTTAAAGTAATATTTACATTTCCCAAGTTCTAAACTCGTTATAAAGGTTCATTGTCATAATATCGCTTAAATTACTTAATAGAGATCTATACTATTACAAGACGACTTAGTAATCGCCTTTAGCTTTTCCCTTTATCCTTTTTCGATCCTTCGGGACGTTCAGTCTTAGCTGCATTGATATGGTTCAAGCAAGAGTGAGCATAACTAGCTCAACAAGTATAACAATTTAATAACAACATGCTTGACACATACAAATTGTATATCTTTGATAACTGAACAATATTTATGAAGTACTATTGATAATTCAAAATAGCACTTCATCTTTTCTTTCAAAATGTTTTACAATAACAACAGTATTTTGTAAAACATTCACTCAGGTCGAAACCTCGAGTATTCATTCTTTATTGGAAAAGGACAACCGGAAGCAAGTCCGTAAGTCTCGATATCACTTACGAGCACTTCTAGGTGATCACTTTATTGTACTCTATGTTGATCAACACTACATCCATTAAACGATGTGACGTTTAAGCATTTGGCAACCTCACGTGCTGTCGTTTTACCGACAAAATATTTGTTTAACATTTCAGTCTTCTTTTAAAAACCATATCAAGTAGTTGACAAAAGATAGCAACATTTGATAATACATGAATAGATTATCAATTCATCAAGTCTAGCCAAAGGAATTGGCTTCAACTTCATCATACTTCAATTCATGCGAAAGAATACATGAATCTCAAAACTTGTTTGATTGAATCGAGACAAGAGTTAGAATACTTGCCTTTAGCGTCTGCTACGGTATTTTAACTTTATGTTCAAGTCGTTCAAGTCTCTACAATACACGATCACATAATGCCTTACATTAGGTCATATATAATCAAGTATGTATATGATTATATCATACCCTTCATTTCAATATAATTGTGTATTAGATTCAGTTACTATTCGTTCTGGTTTATCATTATGCTTGCATTATACTTTGACTAGGTTATCTCAACCTTTATATTACATTCCTTAAGGCTTAACAAAGTTTAAACAATGTTACATTACCTTCCTTAAGTTATGTTTACTTCCATTTCTTTTCTTTGTACTTAGAAAATTTCATTACTATCTTTGCTTTCGAGACCGGTATTTGCGACACCGATTTTATACCTACATCTCATGTTGACTGGGCGTGAGCTCTTAATGCCATTGTCCGGACTTGGTATTTGCATGCAGTCCTTACTTAATGGGTCCGTCGTCGCCGCGCCACACTCTGAGAGATTTTTTGTCATCGTTCATGGTACTGTGGCGCCACTTATTGAACTAAGGTTATTGTTGCAATGAACTCTTGTAGAAGGCTCGATTCGTTCCGCCGTGGCATGGGTCTTTTGTTTGAGGGTTGGCAGCCATGGCTACCAACTCTGTGCACCAAATATCAATTTCAGTTTTGAAATTTTGTGAACTTCCCGGACGCATAACTTCTTCGTTATAAGTCCGAATTGGCTCGTTCAAAAGCCTACGGTTCACAAATTACGTACTCTACATGACCATTCAAGAATTTTATCTAATTGACTTCGTTTGCTAAAAATTCACCTATTGGTTCATTTTTAACGTAAACGATAAACGTACGTGAACGTTCAACGCTCGTTTCTTCATTATAAGTCAGAATCCGGTCATTTTTGAGTCTGCAACTCTTAAATGACAATTATGACTTGTCTCTATTGGAAAACAATGGTTTCATTATCAAACATAAAATTTGACTTCCATTCCGAGAATTTTACGTATTCGACGATTATTGTCCATTCATGCAAATTCCGACAATTCTTCCTTCTTATGATTTGTTCAACATTACAAATGACTTCCATTCATCATGCGAACATTTTAACATACTTAATACATCAATTTATATTCATTATTGGATTTTGACTTATTCTTCATGAGCTTATAACTTGTCAAATTATAAACTACTTAAGATTTGATTATTCATGACTTATGATAATTAAGGATTCTTAATCATCATACTTTACATACTCTTCACATATAACTTTACTTAGGTATACATGACACATATGACCATATAAATTCTTTTACATTCATATTATTTCTCTTAATAAACTTCTTACAAGTTCATATTATTTTCACATAAGTTTATAACTTATGTTAGCTTAAATGAATTATTACCAACTTAATTGGCTTAAGTTCATTACTTACTCATTCATGTTTCTTAATCCAACTTTTCTTATCATCCTATCATAGTAGAGATAGAAGATAATTGAGAAGAAGTCTTACTCTTTTGTAGTCTTGGTAAGTAGCTTGCTTCTTCTTCTTAGCTTATGGAAATGACTTATTGCAAGCTTATTCTCTCTAACACTTAAGCACTTTAGAAGTGTTGGATTATTTTCTCAACCAAAAAATGACTAGCAAAGCTCTTCTATTTATAGACTTTCCAAGGTTAGGGTAGTTTGGAATTTAAAACATCCTCCCTCCTTAAGCTACCTCCTTACTATTCATTACTTGCTAGCCACTCTCTTATCTCTTACTTGGCCATTAATTCAAAGTCTTGGTCAATACTCCTAACTTGGTCACCACATCACTTGGTCACCACATATCTTGGTCATCACACATTACTTGGTCATTACATTACTTGGTCACCACATTCAACCATATTAATATGGTTTTCCCCATGGATCATACCATTAATGGATTCCATCTTGGGCTTACATTATTTAATCCTTGGGCTTTACTTTAACAAACACTAATTGGTTCATTAATTCATTAGTTGGGCTTCTCCCTCTAATTCACTTGGACTTGTATATAATTTTTTACCAATCATCCAAGTCCATTAACATTTCTTAATACATATTGTTGATGTATTATTTTCGTATTCTAATTCTTATAGAATTTATATACAGTATTTCATCCTTCATACAAACTCGTATAATACTTCATATTATACTCGTTTTCCTTACTTCGTACAATACCAAGTATCATACAATTATTACTTATTCTTTAACACATCGCTTTACTTAACGTTTATAATTTAAGTCCATGTTTAATTATTACTTTTTCCATAACTAGATTTTTATTACATAATCCATCTTACCTTGTTATTCCATCATTGCGTATTTCTCGGAATCTCAAAATTATATCCCAAGCAAATACCGATGAATAGTGTTTTTTGGAAAATTTTTTGGAAAACTTTTATTTTCGTCTTGGAAATTCAAACACTTTAATTCATCCACGTAGTCTAAATACTACGATATTCTAACATCAATAGGTTATACAATGACAACCATCTTGATAATACATGGAATATGATTTTATTATTATTTAATTTAATAAAATAATTTTACAATAAGATCCGAATTTCTCGGTCGTTACAGGTACTATTCCCGAAGTACTATTCACCTGAAAAATATATTTCTTTTCTGTCCAAATTATTTTTGGAACATTTAAATTATTCTTGAGTTTTACTCCACAAAGCAGTATCATGTTGACAATTTGGATATTTTTAAACTCTGGATAAATTTAAAGTCTTTAATATTTATCCTTAATTTCGTTTGATTAATGCTTATATCATTGTCATCATCCTCATGCTTATATTGCGATAAAAGTCATCTTTGGCTTACGTGCATAAATGGACTATTGATTATTGGTTTTACAGTTGTATATCTTTGGCTTACGTGCAAAGATGGACTATTGAATATTGGTTTTAAAATTGTATATCTTTGGCTTACGTGCAAATACGAACTGTTAATTGATAGCTTTGGCCCGTAGTGCAAAGATGGACATGTGTATGACATGATCATGACCACTGGTGATAATAACGAATATCCTTGGCCCGTAGAGCATGGATAATTCGATGATATGATTGGCAAGATCATGACCATTAGTTAACAGTTGACTGTCTTTGGCCGTAGTGCACTGACAGATAATTGATTGGTATGATTATGACCATTGGTTTTATAGTTGAATATCTTTGGCCCATAGTGCAAAGGTAGACAACGGATTGGTATGATCATTGTTATTACATTTGAATATCTTTATCTTTTGGGGTAAGGATATTGAGTAAACGTTCTATTAAGCCTTTGTGGCAAGGAGAAACTGTTGATTTACATGATTATAAATATGAATTGTGGATTTAACTATAATCTTTGGTGAAGACAGGTGATGAAAGTTCTTTTTGTCTTGGGTATAACAAAGAACTGTTGATGAGTATTACATGAATGAAATATTAACAATGGATGAAACTTTTTAAATCATAGAAGATAGTAGACATTATGTTCTACTTAACTCTTCTAATGAATGGCTTATTCCGCTGCAGTTGTTGATCTAAAACTTATTGTCTATCGTATTCTATCAGTTGTTATACTGTTGAAGGCTAAGAATAATTTATTTTGCATTATCTTAGTCTTAATATTTCTTACTGGGCTAGTTGAGCTCACCCTTTTGCTTTCATTGTTCTCTTCAGGAAATGAGAACGTAGTTGGGACTAGTCGGGGAACGAAGTAACGGTCCAAATGATAGCATTAGTAGTCCTCACTATTCTATGACATAGTGTGATAATAAATTTATTGAGGACTCCATATGAGTTGAATACTGTCTAGAAGACAATATTCGTATTAAAACTCTTAGTTTATGTTTTGTTGTATTTTACACGACAGTTGTATAATTAAGTTGTATTTGATTTATGTAGCATGTATTTGGGGACTTAGGATGGGTGATGTATACCTATTTTGCAGGCGTCACAGTTAGTATCAAAGCCGTAAAAAAGAGCCCCGAGCCTTTCTCTGGTGACTTCCAAGTCTTGGGATGCACAGAAGCCAGACTATCCGTAGGGGACGCCGTGAGTAACGGTGGCAAGTTGATAAGCATCATTGTAAGGTGCTATCCGAGTCTTGGATGCGAGTCACAGTTGGTATCAAAGCTTAGAGATATGATCCCTGGCTGAGATATGAGACTAGAACTAGGAGGGGAGAGACGGGTAATTCCTTCGCTACTATGACCTACCTAAGTTACTTGTTATTTAATTTGTCGGTCAGAATATAGGGATAATATTTGCATGTCAATTAACCCTTATTTTGAAACTATATTCTAGAATGATATCTGAAATATAGGAGATGTGAAATAGGAAAATCATGATACAGAAGAAATAACCGAGAAGGTACAATCCGGAAAGAAAGCAAGGATGGGAGATTGTGAGATCTCGAATTTTATGAAATGAAAGTATTCAATTTTCTTATAATTATTATTTTATTTAGTAAATGGTTAAATTGAGAAAAGGTTAAAGTTAAGGGTGATGTGTGAAAATTTTTCAAAGTAAGAAAGTTGTCATAAAATACTCGGTGGTAAAAGTACAGTAATACGCGTGGTTGGATAGTAGCACACGGTATTGATTATTGATGCTTACGTGAGAAGTCGCTCAGTTATACTCAATTATTGCTACAGTAATTGCTGCATCATATCTCTCATATTATTGATTTAATTATTGTCACAATATCATCTGCATAATATTTTATATTATTAAATCAATAATTGAGATGGCAAAGTAATTCATATTATTATTTGCAATATTGACAATATCTAGAAGTTCTGTCAAGGAGAGGTTTGGTCACCTAATTGCGCGCCAATAAGGAGAAATCCTTATCGGAAAGCCCCCTCTTTCCAGGGAATGACCTGGTTGTTAAATATTGCGAGTTATAATATTAATGATGAATAAGTTAGTGTTGATTAAAGATGAAATTGATAGTTCCATTAGTGTTAATGAAAATTGACATTTATTTCGATAATAATTGATGTCTGGAGGTTATATTGACCAATCGGGTAATTAATCAGATAAATGAGCAATTAATTGCTATTGATTCACATGATTATAACTATTTGTTCACATGTGTGTACTATTGATTCACATTCATTTACTATTAGGGGAGTTGGTGCAAGATTGATAATACTTGCATGACTACGTTAAAAATGGAGGTATATATGAAGGTACTATACTGTAATTATTTTTTTCACATGTTTAGAACTATTGAGTCACATGATTTACTATTAGGAGATCTGGTGCAAGTTTGATAATACTTGCAGGACTAAATTAAAAATGAAAGAAAAGAGGAAGGTATTATACTGTAATATTTCGAGCGCCAAAACGTGCAATTATCGAAACTATATTTTCCTATAAATAGAAGCTCATTCTTCCTTCATTTCTCACCAATTCACTAAAGCTATAGAGCAATTATTATAGAGAGAAATTATAGAGAAAGAAGAAGAGAAGTCGCTACCTCACTATTCCAAAGATCTAGTTTCTTCTAAGGTAAGGGGTATTATTCTTTCGTATTCATGAAGAGAGTTATTTTCTTTCAATACTCGTAAGGGTTGTTATTCCATTCTTTATTATTATGTTGGAATAACCTGTCTATGCGAAGTACCGCATACATAGTGAAATTCTTCTGTTATTCCATTCTTTATTATTCTGTTGGAATAACCTATCTGTGCAGTCTATCGCATGCCTGATGAATTCTGTTGTTATTCCATTCTTTATTATTCTGTTAAAAATTTCATGTCTGTGCGGATTACGCATGACCTGGTTCCATTTTTTATTATTCTGTTGGAATATCTTGTCTGTGCGGATTACGCATGACCTGATTCCATTCTTTATTATTTTGTTGGAATAACCTGTTTGTGTGGTCTATTGCATGCATGTTGAATTCTTTTGTTATTCCATTCTTTATTATTCTGTTGGAATAACTTGTCTATGTGGATTACCGCATGCAATGTGAATGACCTTTCGTATTCATTTTTTATTAAATTGTGGAAATGATTTGTCTACGTGGATTACCGCATAACGGATGAAAATCCATTTGCAGTTTCATATATTTTATTATACTCGTATGAGATATCATTTATTTTGTAATCATCATGAAATATCATTTTATTTGGTATTTTATTTACGGGTTACTATTCACAGATTACTATTCACCGATTACTATTCACTCTAGTATTATTCTCTCAGGTATTTGGGACACTTTTTATGTCAGGGTACTATTCACGAGGTAGTATTCCCGAAGTACTATTGATAGGGTTCTATTCACGGGGTACTATTCTCCCGAAATATATATTTTATTTTTGGAACATTTAAATTATTCTTGAGTTTTACTCCATAAAGCAGTATCATGTTGACAATTTGGATATTTTTAAACTCTGGATAAATTTAAAGTCTTTAATATTTATCCTTGATTTCGTTTGATTAATGCTTATATCATTGTCATCATCTTCATGTTTATGTTGTGATGAAAGTCATCTTTGGCTTACGTGCATAAATGGAATATTGATTATTGGTTTTACAGTTGTATATCTTTGGCTTACGTGCAAAGCTGGACTGTTGATTATTGGTTTTATAGTTGTATATCTTTGGCTTACGTGCAAATACGAATTGTTAATTGATAGCTTTGGCCCGTAGTGCAAAGATGAACATGTGTATGACATGATAATGACCACTGGTGATAATAACGAATATCCTTTGCCCGTAGAGCATGGATAATTCGATGATATGATTGGCAGGATCATGACCTTTAGTTAACAGTTGAATGTCTTTGGGCATAGTGCACTGACAGATAATTGATTGGTATGATTATGACCATTGGTTATATAGTTGAATATCTTTGGCCCATAGTGCAAAGGTAGACAACGGATTGGTATGATCATTGTTATTACATTTGAATATCTTTATCCTTTGGGGTAAGGATATTGAGTAAATGTTGTATTAAGCCTTTGTGGCAAGGAGAAACTGTTGATTTACATGATTATAAATATGAATTGTGGATTTAACTATAATCTTTGGTGGTTCAGGTGAAGACAGGTGATGAGAGTTCTTTTTGTCTTGGGTATAACAAAGAACTGTTGATGAGTATTACATGAATGAAATATTAACAATGGACTAAACTTTTTAAATTATAGAAGATATTATACATTATGTTCTACTTGACTCTTCTAATGAATGGTCTATTCCGCTGCAGTTGTTGATCTAAAAGTTGTTGTCTATTGTATTCTATCAGTTGTTATACTGTTGAAGGCTAAGGATAATTTATTCTGCATTATCTTAGTTATAATATTTCTTACTGGGCTAGTTGAGCTCACCCTTTTGCTTTCATTGTTCTCTTCAGGAAATGAGAACGTAGTTGGAACTAGTCGGGGAATGGAGTGACGGTCCATATGATAGCATTAGTAGTCCTCACTATTCTATGAAATAGTATGATAATAAATGTATTAAGGTCTCCATATGAGTTGAATACTGTCTAGAAGACAATGTTCGTATTAAAACTATTAGTTTATGTTTTGTCGTATTTGACACGACAGTTGTACGATTAAGTTATATTTTATGTAGCATGTATTTGGCGACTCAAGATGAGTGATGTATACCTATTTTGGGGGCGTCACAAACATTGTTCAAGTTAACATGTAAAACCGCCAAAAACTTGTTGATCGATTTCACAATCAAAACATATGTGCAAGTATACACGGTCAACAAGTAATAAAGTGAAAGTAAAGTATCGTTCCCACGATGAATTATTTAGTAGAAATCACCAAGTACTAGTTCTTAATCAAACTAATTTTATTTAAACAATTGCAATTTATAATTTTTAAACTTAAGCAAACTAAATTAACTAATTAAAATGGATTACTTTATAAATGAATTAAAATAAATAAAGATTAAGACTACAATATCCCCAATTATGAACTATAAACCAATTATCCAATTAACCCAAGTATTATGCCACCTGAATTGTTAACAGGAATTCTAGCTGTTAAAAGCCCTTTCCCAAATGAACGAGTTAACAAGATTTGCACTTCATCCGGTGGACACAGAGGCGAGAAAAGCGAGAAGATTTGAGAATGGACTGAAGCCAGGGATATTCAACAAGGTAGCAGTATTGCAGATCAATACATTTACGGCTTTAATGGAAAAAACGTTAATTACTGAAGGAGGGAGCGAAGCTGCATCTCGATTTCATTAGGAGAAGAAGAAGAAGACAAGTGATGGAGGAAGCAGTGGTGGTAGTAATCCGAACAAGAGAAAGTGGACTGAGAATACCCAGTCGGGTAACAAGATAGAATATAATAGGAAAGGGAGGGAGCCATGTATGACATGTCGAAAGAATCATTTTGGAGTTTGTTACAACTGCGGACAAGAGGGGCACATGTCGCCCAATTGTCCCAATCCGAAGAGGATACAAGGTTGTTTTGCGTGTGGATCGACTGATCATCTGGTTCGGAACTGTCCGAGGAGAAATACAGAGAAGGAAAGTGGCAACAAGGGACCCGGTAGTGGAACCTTGGCGATTAAAGGACCTCTGATACCGGGGAGGACCAACTACCGTGCATTTAACATGACGTCTTGCAAAGATGCGTTGGTACGCCTGGGAGGTGGCGACAAGTAATAATTTCGTTTAGAAATTTTATTACGCGAGTATTATGAGTTAGATATTACTGTGAATTGTTTTCTTTTATAGATTCAAGTGACATGTTAAAATATGGGACACAAATGAATATTGTGTTGATAATAGAGAACTGATGATACAACTTTAAAAGATTGTAGAGAATAAGAAAGCGATGATTTCGAGGATGGAATCCTTATAAGGAGGGGAAAATGTGATAACCCAAAATTTCGAATAATTCGAATTTTTACGAATAAATTTTTTATTTAATATTATTATTGATTATCTATTTTGTGACGAGTATCTGTGATATGAGTCTCGAGAAGTGGTCAATTTATGCTTAACATATTTAGAAACCCTAACCCTAATAAGGGATTAGAAACCCTAATCTCAGGATTAGAAACCTTAATCGATAGTTTGGAAACCCTAATTTTTAATTCGGGAATCCTAAACCCTAATTAAGAAACCCTAATCCTAATTGGAAAGCCTAATGTGATTAGTAAGATGTAATGTGATTAGTAACCTTTAATATAATTAGGAAACCCTAATTATATTTTGAAAATCTTAATTTTTTATTTTAAAAACCCTAATTAGAAAATTCTAGAAACTAAAATTTGTAAAACCTAAGGGTTAGAACCTTAGGGTTAAAACCTAAGGGTTTGGCAAGTTACCTATATGCCATTAAAATTACATGTTTATTGACCAAAATGCCCTTTTTGGATTTTTTATTAGGTAACTTGCAAATCTTGCTATAATTGTAGTTGTTCACCAACTATTGTTGACATTGTGACTTATATCTCAGCCATATCTGGTCCAACTTGCCACCTAGACATTTATAGATATATTGTATCATATTATATAGATTAAAGAGAGAGAAAGTTCATGTATTTGCTCATTTTGCACCCAAGCTCTCAACAACTCTCTCTCTCCCAAACCTCTAAAATTCTAAAGTAAATCAGTCACTAAGTAACTCATAGAACACCTAGATCAGTTAAGGAGATCAAATATCAAGGATTGGACAAGAGAGGTATAAACCCGAACTCACCATTTGATCTTGTATGCTAAGAAAATATTTATGTTTATGTATTCAGATTCATGCTAAAGATGTTATATGATGATCTATGCTGATACATCATAGATCTATAGCATCAAAAGGCTTTAAAATGGAGTTTTTGAAAAACTGTTCTTGAACCCTAAGGTCATCTGACAAGCTAATGTCAGTCGCTCTAGATCTTTCTGTGTTTATGATTTTTGTTGTTTTTAAGCGTTAATCCATACTCTGACATGAGGTCTGTGATCTGGAAGTGGAATCCAAGCTATTCGATTTCCAGATTATAAGATATAGTCGGTCAAAGTCGGTTGACCGACCGTGATCGAGTAAATTCTAGGTAACCCAGAAATACATGAACAGTGTCTGACAAGATCTTCTAAGGCCCGGGTCTGTCAGGTTTTAAGAGGTTTGATGATGTTGTTGTATACATGTTGTAGCCTGCTAGATGGAGCATGCATCTAGATCCTTTAAACAACAAACATGTTAGATGTAGTAGGTGGTCAAAGTGGGCTATCTGGTCACGATTTGAGTTTCTGGAAATTCCCATAAACCGTATGCACACAGTTCCTGACAAGGTTTGACCAAGCTAGATCCTATGATTTTGATGTAGTTTTGCTACTTTAATGTGATGATGTTGTTCTGACATGAGTACTACATGTTTAGACCAAGAAAACACTTAAGTGATGACCATATCACCAATTTAATTGAGCTAGAAAGTATGTACTCGAAGCTGTTTGGGTTTCTGGGTAACCCAAAAAACCAAGAAAGCTCTCACAGTGACTTTGAGAGGGTGGATCTTCATGGTATGTGATTTTATAACTTAGATGATGATTGATTAATGTAGTATTACATTAGTACTACAAGATCTATGCATTAGGTAGTCAAAAACATGCATGCTTTCGTAATTAAAGCGCTCAAACGAGACCCTCGAAGATCGATCGACGGTGTTCTTGAGCCCCAAGAACACTTATAGCGACAAAAAGCATCGCTATAGGCTATAGCGACGGTTTATTTAATTTCTATTTTTTGATTTTCCGGAAATTAATTAAAAATAGAAATAAATTCTAAAAAAATTACAAAAATCGTTTTAAAAATTATTTTAAATTATAAAAATAACTTTTAATTATTTGGGATATTTTTCATTAATATTTATAATTATTTGAATATTAATGATATTTAATTAGTGTGTTAAATAAATTAGAGAAAAATAATTTTAATATTATAAAAATCATTTTAAATATTTTGAGTTATAAAATGTAATTTTAATATTTTTGAGTAATTTTCATTAATAATTTAATATTAATGAAATTAGGTTTATTTAATTATTATATAAAATAAATGAATTAAAAATGGTTTTATTGATTTAAAGATCATTTAAAAATGAGAAAATGATTTTAAAATATTTTAAGTTATAATTAGTGAATTTAAATATTTTTTTTTGATAAATTCATTAATATTTAAATATTAATGGTGATGGTTTAAAATAATTTTAATTATTTTAAAAATCATTTAAGTAGAATATTGATGATTTAAAATATTTGAAGTTATTAAGAATAACTTTAATATTTTGACAAGTATGTCATTAATATTTTAATATTATTAAATATTAATGATGATGGAATTAATTAGTATTTAAATCATTTAAAAATTATTTTGGTGTTTAAAAATTATTGTAAATTATAATAATTGTTTATAAATTATTAAAAGCTTCTGAAAAATATTATAAGTGTTTATTTAGGTTATAAACATTGATGTGGCTATGTGGTATTGTGTCTATGAGAAAGATTGATTGTGAATTACAGTATTGTGTGTTGTGAATTATTGTGCTAATTGTGAGATCGATATTGTTTATTATAGGTCTTACGAACGCAAATAAGTATATTGTGTAGCAGTAATCAACGCGGAAGGCAAGTTTCCTAACTCAACCTTAAGTTATATCTGTTTCAATACTATGGTGGTTAATTATTGTTGATTAGACCACGTCCAAGAATTTATTGTTGATTATTCGCAGTTAGTGCATGTTTATTAATTCAAATTGAATTAGTGATTCTAAGAATATACTTAGAGAATAACTGTTGTTGGATATTCACATCTGTAGAAGCTATTATTGATTGCAAATAGTACATTCAAATTCTGTCTATTGTTAAATCGTGTTGAGAAATGTCTTAGCTAATTGTTCTGGCTAGACAAACTTTTATTAAAACCTGATAGGTTCGAGAAGAGAAAAAAAGAGAACTAAATTATTATTGACAGATCGATGCCAATCATTTCGGCTAGATCGAGAAAGTGATTAGATATTGAAATCATAGTATTTCGTTGTAAAATCAAATTCTGATTCAAAGACTGAGAAGAACAACCTTTTATATAAAGGGAACATTTTTGGTCGTATTTTTGGCCTTTGCGCGCGTGTAAGTATTATGCATAATATAGGGTACAAGGAGTTGGCCGCTCTAAGTACTTGCAGAGGGGTATAATTTATTATTTATGGTTATCTGATAAACCTAGGTATATCAAAGTCAAATCTTTGATAGTTACTCGAGAAGAGAAGTTCATGATCCAATGGATCACTCAACATAAATATGGAAAACATTCCACTTTGTTATTGCGTAGAACTGATTCTTGATTATTCATTAGAATATCGTAGAAACTTTGAAAGCGTTGCACTCTTTCATTAGCAAATTATTGTGTTGCATAGATTGCGAGAAGACTTGTGACAACCCGAGAATTTAGAAATTTTTTAAAATTTTAATTTATTGATTTAAGGTTCAATATTAGAACCTAGACAGAAAATAAGAGTATGCGTTTGATATTTTTAAGACGGAATTTTGAGGATTTCAAAATTCTGCGAAAGATTTAGGATAATTATTCAAGATTAAGGAATACGTGAATATGTTCTGTGTTTATGCGTACAGTATGTGGTTAAGGGTCAACGGTTAACCAGATAAACGATATCTGTAACAAACCCTAAGTATATATTAAGAACGTCAACGTTATGTTAGAAAACCCTAACGATTGATAAGAAACCCTAGAAACCGGTTCTGGAAACCCTAATTTCAGTTCCGTAAATTTGAAACCCTAATTCAGTGTATGAAACCCTGGTTTGGGAATACGAATGCTATGTATAAGGTTTAAACGTCATTTATCAGAGAAAACCCTAATGAATTACTTGAAACCCTAATTGATTATTAGAAAACCCTAATACCAGATCTGAAAACCATAATTTCAAATTTTGGGAATTTAAAACCCTAATCTGGGAACTTAACGGAGAATTATATTGCTTAAGTGCTATTAATTATAATATTAATTAGGATAAAGCTTAATTATTTAGCAAACCCTAATTTCAAAGTTTTAAACCCTAATTTATAGATTTGAAACCCTAATTTATAAATAAGGAAAACCTAAGTGTTAATTTAATGTTAATTAGGAAATATTAATCCTAATTTTAAAGTTATAAGTAATTAGAAAACTCTAATCTAATTACGAAATCTAATTTCTAAATTAGAAAATTATTTTTCTTTTAGAAACCCTAATTTTTGGGTTGTAAACCCTAATGACCAATTTTGACCCTAATTGCTAAATTAACAATTTTAATAAGGAATTATTAATCCTAATTAGCAAGATTTAAATTATGATTAAGAAATTTTAATATAATTAGAAAAATTTAATTATAATTTAGATTTATTAATTTTTGATTTTTGAAAACCTAATTTAGAAATTCTAGAAATTATTTTTTAAACCTAAGGGTTCAAACCCTAAACCCTAAGGGTTTGGACCATTTACATGAATGCCATTAAATTTAAAAGCCAAATGACTAGTTTACCCTTTTTGCATTATTTATGTGATAACTTGCAAATCTAGCAAATGAGGAGTTGGTGACCAACTAGTTTGACTTGGTGACTCCTAAAGCTATGACCATTAAGTCCATTTGATGATTCATGCATTGTATCATAACATATATTGTTTTAAAGAGAGAGAAAACCACTTTCATTTTTCATTTTCTACCAAGACCTTCTCTCTCTAAAATTTCGGGACTAAGAGTGAGAGAGAGAGAGAGAGAGAATCAAAGCTAAGTTAGCTTATTAACTTACCAAGATCAGATCACAAAGTCAGAATCAAAGCTCAAGAATCAATTAACTCAGAATCAATTAACTCCAGAAATGAAGAACAGCCATTGACAAGAATGGGGAGGCTTAGATCTCTCTGTGATTATATGTTTTGGCCATTAACTCAGTTGCTACTTGTAGTATTACACTTATACTATAATTATAACACTTAACCCAGTCCGAAAACCTTATAACCATGAATCTAAGACTGGTCAAACATACTAACTCGGTGACTGACATGTTTTCTGGGCAAGGCTCAAGAACATGCCAAGAACACCATTAGCAACGGATTCGTCGCCTAAGGCCTCTATAGAGACACTTATTTTTGAAAAATACTTATTTTAATTAAATAAATAGAAAAAAATGATTTTTAATTATTAAAAATACAAAATAAATTACGAAAAATTATTTTAAAATCCGAAAAATAGTTTTTAATTATTTTGAGTATTTCATAAATATTTAATATTTTTGGAATATAAAGGGTATTTAATTTATTTAATTACAATATTAAATAAATGTTTTAAAAATTATTTTAATACATGAAAAATCATGAAAAATAATATTATGGTATAAGAAAATATTTAAAGATACACTACAAAAAAATGGGCCTTTAGCAACGATTTTTCGGGCAACGACTTTATAAGTCGTTGATAAAAGCATATGTTTAGTAACGAAATTTGTCATTCGTTGTAGATTGTGTCAGGCTTTCACTTTTTGCAACGAAATTCATAAGTCGTTGCAAAATTTCGTTGCTAATGCATTGGCGGAAAAATAATTCGTTAGAAATTCGTTGCAAAATTTTAGGCCACTTGATTTCCCGTCATCGTGGGCAACGAAAGTTTTTTTGTTACTAAAAATGGGGCTTTAGCAACGATTTTTCAAGCAACAGCTTTATAAGTCGTTGCTAAAAGTGTATGTTTAGCAACGAAACTTGTCCTTCATTGCAGATTGTGTCAAGCTTTCACTTTTTGCAACGAAATTCATATGTCGTTGCAAATTTTGGAAATAAAATTCGTTAGAAATTCGTTGCAAAATTTCTAACCACTTGATTTCTCCTCATCGTGGGCAACGAAAATTTTTTTGTTGCTATATTTCGTTGCCTAATATGGACCACATTCATTGGCAACAATTTTTATTTTCGTTGCATATCTTATACAACTTTTTGCAACGACTATTAAAATGTTGCCTTAAATTAAGATAATCCCAATAAGCATGTTTTTGTAAGACCGTATTCGGTATTCGAAGAATTGTCAAAAAATATTCGTATGTAGTATTTAAAAATTATGTCCAAATGCGAAACATATTCGAACCTATGACCTATCATTTGGAACTTTGGTCATTTGACCGCTGGAGCAACATAAGTTATCTGTTAATATCTTGCGAGGATTAATATTTATATCAAAACATGAGATTTCCCCATATATTCCTTTCTTCTCATTCACTACATACCATTAATATAATCTCAAGAAGTTATATACTACAATAATAATAATAATAATAATAATAATAATAATAATAATAATAATAATAATAAAAATAATAATAATAACAATAACAATAAACTTGTACCAATGGTGTGTAAGTTTTTTTTAACTCCTATTTTTCAAATTCTCCTTTTTCTTGAAATTTGTAAATTTTTTATAATCAAATATTAATTTCTCTTTATATCTTGAATTAGAGGTGTTTGGCAATGACTTATAAATTTGGTTAAACTAAGTTATAAGTCATTTGTTATAATTTAGTGGTTGACAATAACTTAAATTTTAATTTTTTTTACTTATAAGTCATTATTAAATTTTTTCATGCTTCATATGCTATATATTTTTTATTATTATTACTATTACTATTACTATTATTATAATTATAATTATATTTACTATTATTATTATTAATTATTATTATTATTAGAATAATTATTACTAATCTTATAATTTTTATTTTATTATTATAATAATTATAATTATTACTATTATTATAATTTCTATTATTATTATTATTATTATTATTATTATTATTATTATTGGTGTTGTTGTTGTTGTTATTTTTATTTTTATTATTATTGTTACTATTATTATAATAATTATTATTGTTACTATTATTATTGTTATTATTGTTGTTATTATTATTACTATTATAATAATAATAATAATTATAATTATTATTATTAATTATAATTACTATTACTATTACTATAACTACTACTACTATTATTATTATTGTTATTATTAATCATTATTATAATTACTATTATTATTAATTATTATTATAATAATAATAATAATAATTATTACAAGAATTATAAAAATAATTATAATAGTACTAATAATAAAAAAGCCTGGCCCGATCCGCGGGCTTTTTAAAATATAAAATAAAATAATGCTCTCCTTGAGAATTGAACTCTAGACCTCCAACTCTCCTTAAACAAATGCTCAAACCAACTAAGCTATAATGATTTTTAGTTTTAAAGTCAGTTACCCGGCACTAAAATACTAAAAATACTAATTACATATGTACATCAAATACGAAAAATACTAATTAAAAAAATACTAAATACTAAAAAAAATCAAATTCAAAAATACTAAAATTCAAAAAAAATACTAAAATACTAAAATTCAAATTATTTTGTTAATTAATCAAAACAACAAAAATTCAAATTGCATTTAAGTATCTATTATATGAAGATCTAAGGCTGTTAATCTTGATAATTTCTAAATTCTTTTTAAAACTGAATAATTGTGTATAATGGAGCCCTTTTATTCATATCAGTTTTCTTTATTATTTATTTCTCTCCCTATATCAGTCCAATATAAGGAGTAATTGTTGTTTGTGGAAAATCTAATAAAAATCTAATCTTTAATGAAATTAAATAGGTTTGAGAGGGGTAAAGCTAGGAAGCTTTTGGCCCATCGACGGCCTATTCTCAGAATTGAGAGTCAAATTGTTGAGCATTCGAGGAGGATTTTGGAAATCAAGCATATATTTGCGGCGGATTCTGAGAAAATGAAGAGCACTATTTCGAAACTGTCAAATTTACAAAATGTCGGTAATAATAATTACAATCGATTCACGTGACTCGATTATCTGTTTAGTTTAGTTATGTGTTTTCAAATCATATAATCGGTGTTAAAATAGTAATTTATATTAAGGATCTATTTAGTTTATTTTAAGTTGTTTAAGACTGTTTGTGATTTAGAAGAATAAAATTTTGTCTAGTTACCTCAATGTTACCCCTAGAAATACTTGAGTGGAGGTTCTGTAAGTAAAAATAAATAATAATAATAATATTCAGTTGCTTGATTTTTCTAGACATTCTCCCGTCATTTTTGTCAGATAACAAATTCATAAGAATCACTTTGGGAATTTTACAATTTGCCTTCTTCTTCTTCTTGCCTTTTTTTGGTCATTTGGAATGAAGGGGCAATTTACTATAAATGAATTGTCACAAATATTTTTTTAGTTGCCTAGCCATTTTCTTAGTAATGAATCTAGACTTGAGTGGTTTATAGAAGTTTATGTATTTTTTTGTTAAAAAAATATTGTGTTAAAGAAGAATATGGAATATGAAACAATCATTATTATAGCTGCTAAATATCAGTTGTTAATGTTCATTCCATTTGTTATGGCTACTGGTAACAGTTATATGTTGCCACCACTATGCAGCAAGTCCCTCCTTGGTTGCCCACCTTATTTAATCTTTTTATAAAATAGGTGGTGCAGTCCCTTGCCCCAAATCACAATATTACTACTCTGAACAAACAAAGACCTATATACAAAAGGCTTCTAAACAACCTATTCAATTGGACTTATAGGTCTTCGCACCCTTAAAGGTTCCAATGCGTAAGGCGCCCAAGCTTCACTTGGCCCCGTGGAGCTTAATTTGAGCTTGGTGTGGCCTCGAATTTCTAACCTTTGCAACATACTTCATTTATATTAGTCTTATCTAAAGAAATTGCTATCCCATTAATATTTTTCACGTATGAATACATTGATGCTAGCTCTTCATTCTTCAAGCCATTTCGTTGTCAAAGATGCGAAGCCTTGCTCCCCTATTCAACTCTCTTCTTCCTTGCTTAATGGTCCGACCATTAACTCATCCTTTATCAATGTAGAGATACACATTTAATTATTACCTAGGCACAACAATTAGGAAATTTTATAGCCTAACTATACTCAACAACAGTTCAACAACGAAAACATTATTCTTCTCTCGTCCATGTGCACCATCATTGCCGTATGGTAGACAATGACTTTTGCCACCTAGTTCATGCCATTACCTCCTTTACCATGACCCTTTAACAATATAAAGATACACATTCATTTACCAGAATAACTTTCAAGGAACCTAAAAACCTTTGCTAAACAAAATGCAAAGAACAAGGAGTAATTAGTTTACATACATACTCTTTGTTGCTCTAAAACCACATCCCTTATCTCTTGCTTTTGGTAACTTGTGTTCATTCAATTTCTATAACCTCTTTAGTAGGTTATATACTTTTTTTTATATCCTTATTTTGTAGAGATAATAATTCAAATTTTATGGGCATCTTATCATAGCTTATTAATACTACTTTAGTAGTAGCTAGTAACAACTGCTCACGCTAAAAGGCAAAGTGACCACAAGTCTCATGCCATTACATCCTTCAAAAAGGTTCTTTTAATAATTTATCAATGAAATACTAATGGCTGGAAATAGTACAAGTTCACTAAGCGAAAGCCAAAAAACTTCCGACCCAATGCTATGCATGTCCACTTCTACTTCATCATTGTTGGAACACGCCGCTAACACCGGACGACAGACCTTTCCCCTTCTCCCCTGCGTGGTCACTTTGAGGTCTTGTTTAATTTAGTTCATATATGTATTTGTTGAATATTGTCTTGTATACTTTGGTTTTGCAGATTCAATTTTCATGGAATTATTTCATCTTGCTTTGAACCTCATTTCATTTGACGGTATATATAGAACTAGAAGAGAAGACTATTTCTTGAATATTGTCTTGTATACTTTGGTTTTTGAGTTCAATTTTCATGGAATTGTTTCATCTTGCTTTGAACCTCATTTGACCGGTATTTGTAGAACTAGAAGAGAAGACTCTTATGGAGCATCTAGAGAAAATTGTTCAGGTGAGTTTGATGAACCTTTTAGAATTTATGTGGTCCTTTGCTTTGATGTATTTTACTAATATGCATTATGTTTTGTACAACAAACAAGATGAAACATGGGAAATTGAGGAAGGAAGCCGGACTAATATATTGTCTAGTAGCGTCATGCGGGTAAAATATGACTTCTTGTTGGGAGGTTTGTCTTCTCCTAAATAGTGAGAATATAATTCTTACTATTTAGTTTTTATGCTGTATACATTTGTCAATTTTTCTGCTAAATTCCTTGTGGCATCTATTATATTTTTGAGTTGACAGTACAAACTTTTGAGAGTTTCAGTTGTTATAGAGAACTTGTCATTTTCTTCCATTCTCAATCAGAGAGCATATGCTTTTCTGAGACTGCACTGACATATTATTTATTGATTTTCACTTGTTTAGGGAGGGTGAACTTGTTTCCCCCTCTGTTCTTGTATTCTATTTGTATCTCAAAACTTCTATTTATTTATTTTTTGGCATTTTTAGAACTACTTATGGTGGATTTTCTATAGTGCTATTCTAGGTCTATTAATAACCTATTTGATCCTTCAGTCATTATATGTTCCTCTAAACTGTTTAGTTTTAATTGTCGATGTCCTATCAATTCAGTCATTATATATTCTTACACTTTAGCTCAAGTAAAGACATGTATCAACTACTTAACTTTGCTACAAGAATATGATTTTGCCAGATTGCTACATTAAATATGTCAGTTTTGATGCTATTAGACAAATAAGACTGTTACAAGGGATACACCTGAATCTTATTGTGTGTCATAGATAAAAGACCTAAATTTAATAAATATTAGTTAATTCAACTTTGGGGGTATTTGAACCAGGATTCCCAAAAGTTTTACCAACCAATTACCAATCCACTTTTGTTGTTTGTCTTTCAAACTTGCTTCAAAAAGTAACTAGCCAAATCATCTATATTATATTAACCTGAATTCTCACCTTATACGCTATTGGTACTTTGAAAGATTATTGTTCTTTTGTCTTTTTTCTTTTCCTCCTTTTTTATTTATTTATTTATTCTTTAATCGTAGCTTAGAGTGCAGGGAAAGAGACACGTAAGAAAGTAATTTCTTTAAAGTTAGATTATCGATGCTTGCTTAGTTGTTGATGCTTTATATCTTTGGATATTTCTCATAACTTTGAGAAAAACATCGAATTGTTTGTTTGGGGTTACGGTAGTTTCTTGTTTGGTTGATGATAATTACGAAGCAAATCTTTGAATCGGTGTCTTCGCTTCAAATGGCTCATGCCCGGTATATTCTTATTGATGCAATAAATTTTTATAGATTAATATGTTCTTTTGGCACTAATCAAATTTGAGGTCTTTATGTTATTCATGCTATAAACTAATCTCCAATGTTAGTATGCATAGGTGGGCGATTGTGAGTTTGATTGCGTTCACACCTTTATCTGATTTGAGGATATTGTTAGGTACCAATAATTTTTATAGTTTTCTGAATTTGAAGGTTAATGTTGAATGTATTAGGATTGATTAGTGTGGATAGTTGGAAAATTGTGCAATAGTCAGTAAGTGAAATATGTTAAATATAGATAAAATGTCTTATTAATATATAGATATCAGCACCATTATGATCATAATTTCCCTTCATTTTCCTGACTTTGCTATTATTTTTAAATATGTGCAGGAAGACTGCTTCTACGACCTGCCTTACAATATTAGGTATCAAATTTTCGTGCTACATTTACGGAAGACAAGTGACGAAATTATGAAGTGTACTCTCTCTATATATGTAGATATATACTTTGATTGAAGAACTGTGGTAGCTTTAGATGGTTAATTGTAAAGATAATTAATGATTATGTAGTGGATGATTTTAATAAGTTAATACTATTTTAGTTTTTTATATTTTTGCCATCATTTGCTATGGGAACATTGAGCCAGCCAGGTACACAAAAAGAATGTCAAATTTTAATTTGGCAACAATATAAATCGTTACCAAAGCATTGAACAAGTTTTGATATAGCAACAATTTTTTATACATTTAGCAACAAATTTTCGTTGCTAATGACATTAAAAATATAATATTTGGCAACGAAAAATTAATCTAATAACAACGGAGAGGATATTGTTGCTAATACTAACATAAAAGGCAATATTTTTTATCGTTGCAAATCATATCAACTTTCGTTGCACATATAAAGAACCGACAATATATAATGTCGATTTCTTAATCGGCGACTTTCGTTCTTTATTAAAAATAAACCAAGAACAAACATTTTTCGTTCTTCGATTCAAAGATAATGTCGTTGCCAAATAATATAATCAAGAACTAAAAATCGTTGCTAAAAAGTTTACATTCATAGCGAAAAAGCAAGCTTAGGCAACAATTTTCATAATCTACTGCAATGAAAAATGTCGTTGCAAAATGGTGTCAATTGCAACGAAAATGCATGGTCGTTGCAAAAAAAAAAAGAGTTCATTTCGTTGCCAATTAGCAGGCTTTTGCAACGAAATGGAGTTTTTAGCAACAAAAATTTAATTATTCTGCAACAATACATTTTGTTTCTAAAGGATCGATGTCTCTGTACGAAAGCCAAATTTCGTTGCAAAATGTATTACTTTTGCCAACGAAAAAAATACGTTCGTTGCGGAACAATTAGCAATGCTCATTGCGCAACGAAAGATGCAACGACAGTAAAGTCGTTGCCAAAATCCTTTAGCAATGAAATTTGGCACCTTTAGCAACGAAAATCGGTTGTTGCTGAAGCCCCATTTTTTTGTAGTGATATTTTCAGTGACTTTTAATATTTTGTGATGAATTTCACTAATTAATTAATATTAATGATAATTAGTTTATTTAATAAATATATTAAATAAATTATGAAAAATGGATTTAATGATTATAAATCATAAAAAAATGATTTAAGTGTTATATAAAATATTTGAAGTTATAAAATATAACTTTTGATATTTTGTCATAAAATATTAATATTTTAATATTAAAAGCAATTATCGAATAATGAATTTAATTGTTTAAAAATCATATAAATATGATTTTAAGGTATTAAAATACTTTGATATATTATAAATATATTATAATATTATGACATGTATTTTATTAATATTTGATAATAAATAAATATTAATGATAAAAGAATTATGTGGTATTTAATTCATTTAAATACGATATTAATAATGAAAAATTCATGATAAATAGTAATAATTATTTAAAAATTATTACGAGCTTATGAAAATTATTTTGACAAATATTAAAATTATCTGAGATAATTATTAAGTGTTAGGCAGAGTTTAATTGAACTTAGACTCGATAAAAGTCCGACTAGACCGCCGGGATGTCAGATTGGTGTCGGGTTCAACTCAGACTGCAATAGTTTGACTTGATACCGAGTCTTATATGTGTTATAGACTGATAGAGTTATGTGTTATGTGTTTAAGTTATTTTATGTATATCTATATATATAATAGTATTATATTGTGATGATATTATTCTAATATTGGAGATCTATATTACTAATATTAGGTCTTCAGATAAAGCGTTATAAATTACGTAGCGGTAATCAACGGTTCAGACAAGTTTGTTTTTACTTAACTCTACTAAGAGTTGTTTTATTCAGATATGTTTATGGATAATCATTGCTGATTGCCATTGTAGAATTGTACTATGTACATATTGCATGTATAAGTCAGGTATGAAAGGCTGATCACCTTCATTACCCTTCGGTCTAGATATATTTGTTCATGTTATATACTTGTTCAGTCAAAAGTTTGTTCTTGCTAGTTCACAATTATATTATTGAATTATAGTCAGCTAATTATTCAGACTCTTTCAATCATGATATATCGTTAAATTATTGAACTTAGACTTGCTGAGTAATTCTTATGCTCACCCTTGCTATATCATGATAAACATTGCAGATTAAGACGAACGCGTCGGATACAAGGAAAGGTTAAAGATAGTTCTAGCTTTAGTTTATGTGTGCGATTAGATTTGTAATAGTTGTATAATAATAATGTTATGTGTTAAATAAATTATGAATTGTGTATTAAGTTAAGGTTACTCGACCTTGGGGAAAAGTGTGTAAGTATAGTGTATAAACAATTTATGTTTATATATTCCGCAAATAGTAATAGTTGTATAGAATGATCGAACCGGATCCGCGGTGATTCGGGACCTCGGATTAGGTGCCCTCACAAGACTTGTTAGTAATTAGAGATTTGTTCAGCTATTTCAAAGTTTCCCAAACTTTGGTGTCATTCTATTAAAATAGATAGTGATAGATAGTCTGTTATTCTTGATTCTTATACATTCATTGTATGTCTTAACTTGCAGGGCAAATTTATTGCTCACTCTTGCTAAATAAAATATTTCAGCTAGGAACGAAGAGGCCAGCGGGTCTAAGAAGAACAAAGGCAAATGCAAAATGCTAGAGTAGTTTTAATAAACATTATTAATATGTTGTATTTGTAAACCTTTTTTGTATATCTAAAGGGTATGTTTGTAATATGAAGGTTAGATAACTTGGAACGAATGTATTAACTATATCAGTTAATGTGTTATAAATTTCTATTCATATTTAAGTGGGCAGTTAGATGTTATTATATTGTGGATCGTGAGCACCAAACTGGGGGTCGTAACTTTCAATTTGGGGCGTCAAAAGGAAAATCTTGACCGCACGTGGTTCACTTGATTTAATTTTCAAAAATTCACATGATTTTACTGTGTAAATACTATGCATAATAAAATATAATATATTCTATTTTTTATAAAAAAAATAAAGAATATAATAATAATAATAATAATAATAATAATAATAATACTCCTCCCAATTCAACACTCCCAGTGATCAAAATCCTTCCCCCTCCGTGACCCATTTAATTGTAGTTATATATATATATATATATATATATATATATATATATATATATATATATATAAGACAAAACTGAGATAACTTTCTCCCGATAATTTTGAAAAATGGGTAAGTGGGGGTCCAAATAATAAGCAAAATTTATAATAAATACTTCATAAAAATCTCATCTATTTATCTCAACTTACTTGGCTTCACAAAACACATTTTTAATAACATTCATCATTAATATTATAAATCACAATATTAACAACCAGATCATTCCCAGGAAAGATGGGGCTTTCCGATAGGATTTCTCCCCATTGGCGCGCAATTAGGTAACCAAACCCCTTTCCTCGATAGAACTTTCTAGACATCATCAATAATGCAAATAATAATATGAATAACTTTGTCATCTCAATTATGGATTTAATAATATAAAATATTATGACAATAATTGAATCAATAACGTGAGATACTATGCAACAATTACTCTAGCAATAGTTGAATAAAACTGAGTGACTTCTCATGTAAGCATCAATAATCAATACCGTGCGCTACTATGCAACCATGCATATTACTGTACTTTTATCACCGGGTAATTTAACAGTTAACGGTAAAACTTCTGCTGTTATTTTTATAAAAAGTTACTTATGTCGTTTTTTAACTCTGACAGTAAATCCGTTGTGGGGTCCACCAATGATTGTGCCATCGTACGAATATTCCCTGATAAAACGAATATTCCCCGACCAATCGAATATTTTATGACAACTTGCTTACTTTGCAAAATTTATAAATATTACCCACAACTATAACATTATATCAAATCCACACCATAATATTCAAAAAATATTTCGAGAAAATTAAATCTTTATTCAAAAAAGTTGGGGTCTTACAACCTCCCATTCTTATGAAATTTCATCCTCGAAATTGGCATACGTACCTGGTATGTCAAAGAGGTGAGGATACCTTGATTTCATTTCAGATTCTAACTCCCAGGTCATTTCCTCAACATCGTAGTTTCTCCACAAAACTTTGACTTGAGGTATAACCTTGGAGCATAGAATATGTTTCTTCTTATCCAATATTTTAACAGGTACCTCTTCATATGTTAAATCTTCCACTGTCTCGTCTGGTTCTAATTTAATAATGTGGTTCGGGTCTTCTACATATTTACGTAACATATATATACGAAAAATGTTATGAACAAGAGACATACTTGGCGGGAAAGCGAGTCTATAGGTCATAGTTCCTATTCGATCGAGGATTTTAAATTGACCAATAAATCGAAGGTTTGAGCTTTCCTCACATCGTCGATTCTCGCTTTTGGAATAACGACTTCATGCACCTTCTTCTTTATATTCATCAGCTCTAGGTCTATAGCTTGAGCAGTTTTAAATTTATCGATTTAAAGTTGATTCTAATCGTATATTCGTCATCTTCACGTAGGTTTTTGGAGTCTTTAACTCTATCTCCATCATTTATAAGTCATACGAAATGGGTCTTTGTGTTAAAAATATCGCACTCGTACCCACATACGATTTTCTACTTAATGCGTCAGCTGCTACGTTCTCTTTTCCAAGATGGTATTAAATGGTATGGTTGTAATCTTTCAAAAGCTCGAGCCAACATCTTTGGCGCATGATACGTTTGTTCTGGGTGAAGAAATATTTGAGGGTTTTGTACCGGGTTTAAGGTCGATACAAAATTCGATTTACGCTCTGGGGTAGGCTAGGAAGTTCTTTGGGGAATACGTCAAGAAATTTATCAACAACATAAATATCATTCAAATCTGACGTATTTTTGTTTAAATCGGCGACATGGGTTAAGAAAGCTTGACATCCGTTTTCCAATAAACGAATGGCTTTATGGCTCAATATGACAATGATTGACTTTAGTGGTTTGCTTGCTTGAATTCGCATAACATATTGGTTAGGAATATGAAAGCTAACAACCTTACGAAAACAATCAATTTTAGCATGATGAGTATTAACTAGTCGATTCCTAAAATCACATCAAATGCAAGTATTTTTAAAAAGATAAGATCAACAGGTAACGTGAAAGTGTCGATTTGAATCAAACACGATTTATAAATAGTTGAGGTAACGAAGGTTTCTCATAATGGAGTTTCAATAGATAAGTCAAAGTCTAATTTCTCTAGAGTTAAATTTAAATGTTGAGCACAATTAGGTAAAATAAAAGAGTGGATAGAACTAGTATCGAATAAGGTATAGACTTCGCAAGAGTTTATGATTAACTTACCCGTGATAACTTCGTTCGGGTTCCTCGACAAACGATCTAACTTAAACTACCAGCTTTGACTTGTCTGGGATGACCTTTGGTGTCTCCATCCCAGCTGGACTTGACTTCACTACACAAAAAAATCGAGCTAGGTGACCTTATCTTCTGCAATTGAAACACGCTTTAGGTTGCTGCGTACAGTTTGGACGGATGTGTCCCTCATGTCCGCATTTGTAACATACGACCGGTGGTTGTTCCTCTACCTTAGAAATGGGTGCTGGTGCTGCTGTCTTTCCATCATTATTGAACATTCTCTTCTTGAAATTTGCACTTCTATTATCTTGGCCATGATTACCACCGAAGTGGTTACCTATCTTGGCATGATAATTTCCCCATGATGGTTATCATTGTCCCAATGGCCTTTGCCACCAGTATGATTATTATCGTGTTATTGGTCGTTACCTTTTGGTTGAGCTGACTCATTATCGCGCTCCAATAACTGAGCCCTATTCACAACTTCTGTATATAAATAAAGTTTGTGAGAAATGAGGTATTAACGTATTTCGGGTTTCAAACCTCTTAGAAACATCCGCGTCATATGCTCCTCATTATCTACCAAATAGGATGCAAATCGGGATAACTTCGCAAACTTAGCCTCGTACTGCGATATAGTCATATTGTTTTACTCCAGCTTGATGAATTCCACCTCCTTCATGTGACAAATACTTTCAGGAAAGTACTTGTCGTTGAACAATTCTTGGAACTTCTCACATGACATCTTTAGTGCGGTATGTTGAGTTCAGTTTATAGATTCCCACCAAGGATCTACCTCTCCTCGCAACATGAAGGCGGCAAAGGGAACCTTTTACTCCTCGGAGCATCCCAAGATATCAAATATCTTGGTGATCTACTTAATACTCGTCTTTGTCTTAAGTGGTTCTGGCTTTCCCAAAAACTCCATTGGTCGCAACTCCTTGAACTACTTTGCGGTGACCAGCCATGAGTTGCCAGTGTTTCCACCTGCATTTTGAACATGAGTCTCTCTCGTTTGGTTTTGCATGAATTCTAGAAAACTCCTAAATGTACCATCGTTCATCATTTGATCGGTGTTGTTGTTTACACGAGGATTATTGCCTTCCTGATGCACATTATCCTGGTTATTGATTGGTGGTGACTCAACGATCTCATGTGCTCCATTGCTTATCTCAACAATTTCTGATGTCATTTTCAAATAATACCACAAAATAAGGGTTAATTGATATGCCACATATTATCCCTATATTCTGACCGACCAATCAAATAATAAATAAGCTTAGGTAGGTCATACTAGTGAAGGATTTACCCATCTCTTCCCTCCTAGTTCTATCCTAAAATTTGAGCCAGGGATCATATCCTTAAGGTTTGATACCAACTGTGATGCCCCCAAAATAGGTATACACATCACCCATTCTAAGTCACCAAATACATGGTACAAAATTCAAATACAACTTAATTATACAACTGTCGTGTAAAATACGACAAAACATAAGCTGAGAGTTTTTACACGAATATTGTCTTCTAGACAATATCCAAACTCAAACGAAGTCCTCATTATATTTATTATCACACTATTTCACAGAATAGTGAGTCTCTATCGTTTGGTTTTGCATGAATTCTAGAAAACTCCTAAACATACCATCGTTCTTCATTTGATCAGTGTTGTTGTTTACACGAGGATTATTGCCTTCCTGATGCACATTATCCTGATTATTGATTGGTGGTGACTCAACGATCTCATGTGCTCCATTGCTTATCTCAACAATTTTAGATGTCATTTTCAAATACTGCCACAAAACAAAGGTTAATTGATATGCCACATATTATCCCTATATTCTGACCGACCAATCAAATAACAAATAAGCTTAGGTAGGTCATACTAGTGAAGGATTTACCCGTCTCTCCCCTCCTAGTTCTATCCTCAAATTTGAGTCAGCGATCATATCCCTAAGGTTTGATACCAACTGTGATGCCCACAAAATAGGTATACATCACCCATTCTGATTCGCCAAATACATGGTACAAAATTCAAATACAACTTAATTATACAACTGTCGTGTCAAATACGACAAAACATAAGCTGAGAGTTTTAACACGAATATTATCTTCTAGACAATATCCAAACTCAAATGAAGTCTTCATTACATTTACTATCACACTATTTCACAGAATAGTGAGGACTACTAAAACAACCATCTGGACCGTCACTCTATTCCCCGACTAGTCCCAACTATATTCTCATTTCCTGAAGAGAACAATGAAAGAAAAGGGTGAGCTCAAATAACCCAATAAAGAATATTATGACTATGATAATGCATAATAAATTATCGTTAGCCTTCAACAGTATAATCACTGATAGAATACAATAGACAACAAGTTTAACTGTAGCGGAATAAGCAATCCATTAGAAGAGTCAATGTGACACCCCCAAATCTAGGTACTTCATTCCCACAAGATTTTGTGTTCACGTTTCATACATACATACTATCTACCTAAATAAAATAATATTTAAACCATAAATCCTCCCTTTAAATAGGGTTACATCATTAATTCAAAAATATCCCAGGTTGTCTAACCTTTAAACATCATCTAAGTGCGGAAATAAAATTTATTACATCACATCATTATTTAAAAGTCTATGATCATAACAAAAATTGTACTTCTAGCTGACTCTTCGAACTCTCTAGGAAATAGGTCTATAAGAATATCTCCTAAAACCTATCCCAGGTCATCACCCCTGGCCCTTCACGAGTTTTATTTGCCTGCCACTAATAACTAGCCTCTGCTTTCAACATGAATGCTGCGAAAGCAGTCTTCTGATGATCCCGTACCCTAGCAACATCGAACACCTTTTCTATCTCCATAATCCAGGTTTGTGCCTCGACTGGATTCATGGACCCACGGAATTCAGGTGGTCCAACCGCCTTGAACTCCTTAAACGTTGTTCCTTGGTTCTGTGGTTGATTCTGCAACGCTCTTGTCAGTAGCGTCACTAGTTGTTGAACTGGGTTACCTTCCACATTGTTATTGTTATTTTCCTCAGTGGTTCTCTATCGTGGTGGTTGATGTCTTGGAGGCATTTTTTGTTAAAATACACCCATTAAATTCTATTCAACCTTTTAAGTTTTATATACTTAGGTTGGACATCATAAAAGATTAGCACGGAACACATAACACTTTGAATAAAAGAACAACTTTTATTTATTCATAATTTCTTTGAAAATATAAAACAATAGCATCACTTCTATTTACATTACTTTCCTAAACTACAAAAGTTTCAGGACAACATCATCATCATATCCCATAGGTTACATAACACTTGGGATTTGCAATTTATTTAACATTTTATTCATCGCCTAACAACTTCGATGTTCTACTAAGATACTACTTAGCCTTACTACGTTCTTCCTCCATGATCCGGAATATTGTTCTACGATCTAATACGTATGATGGCAGCGTCTCGAACTGAATCAGATAACCCATGACCCGATCCTGAGCTCGATTAACCATGGTGTTGAATACTCTATTCATCTCTTCAATCTTCATTCTGTTTTCTTGTGTGACTTTCACTGCTATCCCGACTAGTTGAAACGCTTCTACGTATGAGTCTTCGGCTCTTGCCCTCTTAGTAGCTTCTTCCTTTAGTTTGTTCTTCAGTTCAGCGACCTCCTCGATCAGTTGTTCTTTCTCTCCTTCAGTGTATACTATTTTCTCCTCGACATTAGTCAGTCGTTCCTCACGATCTTAGATCTCGTCGTCTTTCTGTGTCATTGCAGTCTGTTATTCAGCTACTATCTCTTGCAATTCCTCGACAGTATCCTGAAGTTCCACGTTACGGTCGTAGACTTCATCGTACATTCGAGCAGCTATCGAGGTTAGTGGAGTCTCTTTCTCATCGTCCTCGTCATCCTCATCCTCCTGTGGTAACTCAACGGGATCCTCCTCATCCGTCTCTATCTCATCCTCCTCATTAGGTACTCTTTCCAAAGCTCAACTACTGTGACCGACAGAACTATTTCCCGTGGCAGTAGTTGTTCCCAAATCACTTGAATGTAGCGAGGCTCCTCCTCTATAGGCATCTAAGGTCCCTTCTCCCTAGCCTGACTGGATTCTTCGACATTAGTCATCCTGACAACAAAATTTTAAGTTTTAATTATTAATCATTACTACTCGACACTCACGAGCACATGAGTTATAAACACATAAGCACATAAGTGTTTTATTACTTCTTCCTTAAAACTTGATAAGAGTTTATCACCACTATCTTTTCAAAGGTTACTTCCTAAGGCTTTTCCCTACCTAAGGTTCATAACCTAAAGCTTTGATACCAACTTGTGACACCCCCAAATCTAGGAACTTCATTCCCACAAGATTTTGTGTTCACGTTTCATATATACATACTATCTACCCAAATAAAATAATATTTAAACCATAAATCCTCCCTTTAAATAGGGTTACATCATTAATTCAAAAATATCCCAGGTTTTCTAACCTTTAAACATCATCTAAGTGCGGAAATAAAATTTATTACATCACATGATTATTTAAAAGTCTATGATCATAAAAAAAAATTGTACTTCTAGCTGAATTTTTGAACTCTTTGGGAAATAGGTCTCGAAGAATATCTCCTTAAACCTATCCCAGGTCATCACCCCTGGCCCTTCACGAGTTTTATTGGCCTGCCACCAATAACTAGCCTATGCTTTCAACATGAATGTTGCGAAAATAGTCTTCTGATCATCTCGTACCCTAGTAACATCGAACACCTTCTCTATCTCCATAATCCAGGTTTGTGCCTCGACTGGATTCATGGACCCACGGAATCCAGGTGGTCCAACCGCCTTGAACTCCTTAAACGTTGTTCCTTAGTTCTGTGGTTGATTCTGCAACGCTCCTGTCAGTAGCGTCACTAGTTGTTGAACTGGGTTACCTTGCACATTATTATTGTTGTTTTCCTCAGTGGTTCTCTGTCGTGGTGGTTGACGTCTTGGAGGCATTTTCTGTTAAAATACACCCATTAAAATCTATTCAACCTTTTAAGTTTTATATACTTAGGTTGCACATCATAAAAGATTATTACGGAACACATAACGATTTGAATAAAATAATAACTTTTATTTATTCATAATTTCTTTGAAAATATAAAACAATAACATCACTTCTATTTACATTACTTTCCTGAACTACAAAAGTTTCAGGACAACATCATCATCATATCCCATAGGTTACGCAACACTTGGGATTTGCAATTTATTTAACATTTTATTCATCGCCTAACAACTACGATGTTCTACTAAGATACTGCTTAGCCTTACTACGTTCTTCCTCCATGATCCAGAACATTGTTCTACGATCTAATACGTATGATGGCAACGTCTCAAACTGAATCGGATAACCCATGAGCCAATCATGAGCTCGATTAACCATGGTGTTGAATACTTTGTTCATCTCTTCCATCTTCATTCTCTTTGCTTGTGTGTCTTTCACTGCTATCCCGGCTCGTTGAAACACTTCTTCGTATGCGTCTTCGGCTCTTGCCCTCTTAGTAGCTTCTTCCTTTAGTTTGTTCTTCAGTTTAGCGACCTCCTCGATCAGTTGTTCTTTCTCTCCTTCAGTGTGTACTAGTTTCTCCTCAACATTAGTCAGTCGTTCCTCATGATCCTAGATCTCGTTGTCTTTCTGTGTCATTGCAGTCTGTTATTCAGCTACTATCTCTTGCAATTCATCGACTGTATCCTGAAGTTCCACGTTACAGTCGTAGACTTCATCGTACATTCCACCAGCTATCGAGGTTAGTGGAGTCTCTTCCTCCTCGTCCTCGTCATCCTCATCCTCCTATGGCAACTCAACGGGATCCTCCTCATCCGATTCTATCTCATCCTCCTCATCAGGTACTCTTTCCTACTCAACTACTGTGATCGACGGAACTGTTTCCCGTGGCAGTAGTTGTTCCCAAATAATCTTAATGTCGCGAGGCTCCTCCTCTATAGACATCTGAGGTCCCTCCTTCCTAGCCTGACTGGATTCTCCGACAATAGTCATCCTGACAACACAATTTTAAGTTTTAATTATTATTCATTACTACTCGACACTCACGAGCACATAAGTTATAAACACATAAGCACATAAGTGTTTTATTACTTCTTCCTTAAAACTCGATAAGAGTTTATCACCACTATCTTTTTAAAGGTTAGTTCCTAAGGCTTTTCCACACCTAAGGTTCATAACCTAAGCTTTGATACCAACCTGTGACACCCCCAAATCTAGGTACTTCATTCTCACAAGATTTGGTGTTCACGTTTCATACATACATACTATCTACCCAAATAAAATAATATTTAAACCATAAATCCTCCCTTTAAATAGGGTTACATCATTAATTCAAAAACATCCCAGGTTGTCTAACCTTTAAACATCATCTAACTGCGGAAATAAAATTTATTACATCACATCATTATTTAAAAGTCTATGATCATAACAATAAGTAAAATTACAAGTCTTCATCACTTGTACATTTTTCCCTTTCCTTTGCTAGTTGAAGGTTCATCTACCTTCTCAACTTTAGCTGCAATGAGTATATAAATATGAAAGAGTGAGCAAAAAAATTGCTCACTGGAGATAACAATGAATCAATAGGAGAATAATAATAATAACTGCCAACAATAAGCTCATCAAGACTGAATAGTACTCTAACAATGATAATCAGAAACTGGAATCCAAAATATGGAATAATTATAACTGATGGTAATAAGACCATGAACTATGTCCACAGTTGCGAGTAATCTTTCAACTCCAACTTTAACAGTCATAAGACTGTAGACACTCGAAATTTTTCAGATCATCATCCACTAACATGGAAGGAGGATGATTCGTCTTTCAAGAGGAACCCGGAAGGCAGATTCATATCCACTCTGAGATACTACCGAAAGTTCAAAGATCAACCCTTAATACACACACCGAGTAACAATTCAAACCTCGGAGATAACCCCGAGGCGTGCAGATCCAATACTAAAAGACACACCGGAGAAGACCGATTAATCTCGGGGATAAACCCGAGGTATCCAGTCTCAGTCCTAACTATGGGAATAGCCACCAACATTGGTGATAACCCCAAGGAATGCAGTTTTGGCAATAACATCGAAAATGCTTGTTTCAAATGCGACCAGCTTCAATCTCGGCACTCATAATGAGATATTCTGTACCAACCCGGAGATAACACCGAGAGGATAGGTACACCTCAAAGATGACACTGAGGACCTTCAACAATTGTAAAGAATCCAATCTCGGTGAAGCCACGAGCAACGCGTCTACTTTATCAAATTTCAATCCGTGATAATAACGGTGAGGACAACATATTCATCTCGCCAACACGATGCCACGCCACGTCGTCTCAACATTTCATACACATCTCACGCAACAATGTCCCACAAGAATCAAGGATAACCAAATCCGAGTGACTATCAGTATGGGTAACGGATGGAATTTGAAGCTTGAAGACCGGAGGGCATTGTCCCATCTTCAATGACTTCAGACAAACTCTAATCCTATGCCATTGTACAACTCTCGACAACCGGTCCGAAATAGGTCCCAGACACACCTCAATCGGATGTCCCGATTGCACTTCCGAAAGTTCGAGCGGACATTACTGATTGCTCGAGTGCACGACTTACAAGACGACCCGACCCAAGAAACCGGGCCCACCTGTGTTGCCTCTGGTACACTCTGCGGCTCCACCCTCTATAAATAGAGGGCTTGGGGTAGCCATTTTGCAAGAAAAAACGACGAGGAAGCCCTGCCCTATTCGTTCTACACTCACCCCATACAGTGTATTTTCTCATTTTAAACACATGTGAGCTCATATATAGCTACTTTTGTACCTACAAAAGCTAGTGTTTACCCACTTTAAAGATATATAAGTCTTCTTTGGCAGTCAACTGTAAGCCTTCTCACACACTTTAAAGCTTTTCTCTTCATCTTTGCACACACCCTTCTTCATGTTGAGAGTTGTCTGGTATGCGTTTTTAGGACTTATTCGTGGTTTTATTTTAGTTTGTATATACATATATATATATTATATATATATATATATATATATTTATATATATTGACTAACATTATCGAGTTATGCCTCGATTGAGCCTAGACTTCGGTCTGGAGCGTTTATTTGCTTATATATATATATATATATATATATATATATATATATATATATATATATATTGTAATTACTCAAATCCGTTCTATCTTCCCACCCGGATTCCGTACGTCACGAGTACATCCTTCTTCCAACATACATCATTATATACCGAAATATAACAACATACATTCTCAAATCCCAGGTTCTCGAAACCTTAGAACCTTTCTCATTACAAATAATGATAATTACCTTATTCCTTTCATCTCACAAGAGTGACTTTCATCCGCCACCAAGGATACATAACTATTCATTAAACTAATCTATAGTTTAATTCTATCATTCTATATTACAAGTCTTCATTTGTTCTTCTCGCTCATTCACATTCTGAATGGCACTTCATCTGGATACCGTCAGCTTGATATATACGGGATCCTTAAGTTCTTCTAACATCGTTCGCTGAAAATGTTTTTCATTTAAAGCAAGTGTGAGCATTCAATTGCCCAACAAGTCATAATAGTTGAACATACAACTTCAAGAGTTTAAACATTCTTTTCAGACTTCAATAACCGAACAAAGGTTACGAAGCAGCTTGAATAATAGGAATAGTCTTGATTCCTATCATCTTAAAACATTAGTTACATGCACTTTGAAATACTTTCATTCTCTACTCTCTTTCATGCACATTTTGTCTGGCTAGAATCAATAGCACAGACTTAACAATAACGGTTCATGTATATACAAAACATTCTTTTATTGAATTGTTCAAACATAGAACAGTTCATCTCACAGAAACACCAAAGTGTTCACATTATGGCACAAGGCCCCATACGTTCTACCACCTTGTACAAATATCACACATTCACACACAGACAGAACTTCTCAAGTTCAACATCTGAGAAGTTTAAGAAACTAGCATCCATTTAAAATAAGAATGAAGTTAGGAAACTTGTTTTACAAGACAATGTTAATAACTTTCTACCGAATCGCTTTCATTCCAATCCCTATAACACATAAGGAAACAACACATACACCAATTAGTCATATACTTGACTTATGAATTGGTTTACTTAACTTTACTTCTTAAGGTTCACATTTTTACAATTAAGTTTACGCGACCAATTTTCTTTATCGGTTTACGGTTTCATGACATACGAAGATGTCTTACTCAGCACGTTCATCATCTTTGATGATTTACATTCTTATCTTCTTCTTATACTTCTCTAGGACTCAGCACACATCGCTTCTCTGCTAGTAGTCCATATGATACTCTGAGTGGTTTCCCACAAACAACCAACAAACAAGTTCCCGTCTCATCTACACTGCCATCACAGTGAGTTAGATCGGTTGCCAGTTTTGTATATACCTTCGCTCTCTAAAGGAATTGTTTAGCCCAGCTCCCATATGTCAACCATCAAAGGTTACGATTGTACCACAACCTAACTTTCTCTTAACTTATGCGAACCATTTAACTATAATGTTCATTAAGTCAACTTCTTATTCCTTATGGCTTTCTTGCAACTAAATGCCATACCTCCGGATTCATTCTTTATCGTGTAAGTCATACAATCTTTTGTATACTCAGAACGATCATTCAATGTCAATACTATGAGAGCATAGCGTTAAACATTTCATATTAACATATTCATACCTTACAACGTCCGGTTCATTCAACTCGGAACGTTGTCCAAGTTATACTTATTAACTCGGCTTCTTAACGTTATACGTTATTATCTTTAACTTAGTTTCTTCACTGTTCACAGCTAAAACTTAGTCTTCATTACATTACTATTAAACCATACACGGAGTGTAGGTTCTGCCCGTTTAACACTCGCTTACACTCAACCCTTACGTTGGTTAAAGTGTTCAACGCTTACTTCATTCTAACATTCTCATCCAACTTATATTCGGCTTTCTTTAATCTCATTACCGTTTGTTACGGCTTTCCTTGATAATTCATATCTTACTTACTACCTTCGTCAACGTCTAAGTCATACAACAAGGGTATACTTAGAACATTCGTCAAACGCGAATACGATTTACAAGGATCATTTACGTATTCAACGTTCACGTTGCTCGTCTCCTATTCTCTCATTCAACCTTTACTCAAGGTTTTAATTGCTTTCGATCGTTATCCATCCCATGAACCCCATGTTCATTATTCTTTCTTAATGTCAAAGCCATACGGTTTGCTGTATGCTAAGACCGATCGTTCATCGCAACAATGTTACGTTCACAGCGTCTAAACGCTTTACATTCATCTCTCAATGCCATGTCATAACATCAAAATGTTATACATTAACATCGTCAACCAACGTATAAGGAATCACAACCATAGCAATCCCTCACGTTTGTTTATCGTGACTACGGTCCCCGAACATCGGTTCCGTAACCCGCATCTACATTCTTTGTCTTTTATTCTCGTTTAATCTTTTCGTTCAACCTTTATTAAAGGTTTAAAACACTTGATTAAGTGTTACATTAGTTGAACATTATGTTCTTTATCTTCTTTCTTGCACATCCCCCATTATCTGAGAACTAAAAATCTCATTTCTGGGCATTGCTCATGTCACCGGTACTGCTGGCTGTGTTCTTCCTTTCTCTCTCGTATGTGCACATGACCTACTTCTCTCCTCCTTCCGACCTGGCATGCTGGCCAAGTCCTTTGTTATCTCTCGCGCTGTGGCACCACTCTCCAGACAATTATGGTCGAGCTCGCGCTGCGGCGCCGAGCCAAAACCCTAGAAATTTTTTTCTGAGTGTTAAGTCAAGTTTGAGACGCGTACTTTACGATCTCATAACTTCTTCGTTATAACTCGGAACGAGGTCGTTCCAAAGCCATTCTCTTCCTTATCTTACGTAATTTAATATGCCTTGGACAGAACTTCATTCTAAATCCATTAACATACCATTCAATTGGCTTAATCTTTGCTCTTCGTTCATTTTTACGCTTTTAATGTTCTTCGTTCGTTCGTCCGCAATTCGGTAATCCAAACTCGGAATTCGTTCGTTCTTGAGTCCACGACTCACGTTTTATGCGTTATCTTACATTTTTATGAAACCCTACACTTTCGGGTTCATTTACTAACTTTCAAATTTTCGTTCTTCTTTTACGAAATTTTTTGCCATAACTTCGTTATAGCTTAATTTTAATCCGTTCTTCATGAACGTTTCTAACGTTCCTAACCAAGCAATAAGCATCTAACTTATACGCGATGGTTTTAAACTTGTCCATCAACAACATCTATACTACGATGGTTTTAAATTTGTCCATCAACAACGTTCTTCGTGTTCGTCGCGTTCTTCGCGTGTTCTTCGCGTTCTTCGTTCGTTCTTCATTTTTAATCGATATTTTGGATTACAATTTCACTTTTTCTTGGAATTTGATGTTATATAACTCCATTCCTTACTTATTCGACCTACTCATTCATAAAATTCATTCGGATCGCTCAAAAACAATAATTCCACAGTATATATAATAGCTTAGGAATTATGAACCGGTCTAAAGACCATGAACACACTCTTATCGTTTTCATACATGAAAAGGACATTCCGGCACTAAGGCCGTACATCTGTTCTTTCTTACGAGCACTTCTAGGTGATTAGCCTATAATACTCTATGTCGATCAACACTCATCCGTTAAACGTATTTACGTTTAAGTTTTGGCAACCTCGCGTGCCCATCGAATAATCGATGAAAATACATTTATTTGTTCATAGACAAACTTACTTTTGAATCTGTACCAAATACTTGGCCTAGGATAGCGTTAACAGTTCTATATCGAAAGACTTGTAAACAAATCAATCTAACTCTTAATAATAGTCTAGCCTAGCTAAAACTGGCATTGACCATTTCGTAAAATAATTCATGCGTTTCAGAACATGAATCACAGAAAACTTGACTAACACGGAGGTTAGACAAGCATTAAGAAAACTTGCCTTCAAGCGTCTTCGAATATAATATTCAACAATTCTTTCCCGTTACAGTATCTACATGATATTTTCAAATAACACACTGGGATTAGCTACTAAACAATCTAACTTCATGGTTTTAACCAACTTCTTTCTCTTCTATGTCTTACTTGAATTTATTTCATTAATAGATATCAATTTGACTAACTATTCTTCATTACGGCTTGTTAATGTTCTTACTTATTAACCGAAACTCGATCACCATTGGTGAAGTACCAACGTTGAACACCATTCACAGTTTACTTATTTACACTCTTGCGTTCTTCGTTTAATTATTGTTAAACCATACTAAACCTTCTAACATTATCACTTTATAAGTGATTTAAAGTTAGTCTTATCATGTACATTAAGTATATTTGTGACGCCCCCAAAACAGGTATACACCCATCTTGAGTCGCCAAATACATGGTACAAAATTCAAATACAACTTAATAATACAACTGTCGTGTAGAATACGACAAGACATAACTGAGAGTTTTAATAAGAATATTGTCATCTAGACAATATCCACACTCAATGGAGTCCTCATTACATTTATTGTCACACTATTTAACAGAATAGTGAGGACTACTAATGCTATCATCTGGACCGTCACTCCGTTCCCCGACTAGTCCCAACTACGTTCTCATTTCCTGAAGAGAACAGTGAAAGAAAGGGTGAGCTCAACTAGCCCAATAAGAAATATTATGACTAAGATAATGCAGAATAAATTATCATTAGCCTTCAACAGTGTTAAACTAATAAAATATAACAACATCAAGTTTAACTACAGCGGAACAAGCAGTCCATTAGAAGAGTCAAGTAGAGAATAAAATCTATTATCTTCTATGATTTAAAAGGATTTTCATTACTTTTATCGCTGAGACTCAGCTTAATAAATAATCCACATCATCCTTGCACTACGGCCAAGGATATTCATTAGTATCACGAGCACAAATTATCTATGCACTACGGGCCAAGGATATTCATGTATTCATCAATGGTCATGATCATGCCAACAACTGTCCATCAATGCACTACGGGCCAATGAGGACTTTTGCCACATCATATGTAACATTACGGTCATGATTACACCGAATAATCTCTGGTCATAATCATACCAAGTCCATCTATGCACTATAGGCCACAGACGACTTTCAACATAATATAAACATGAGGATGATGACAATGATGTAAGAATTTAATAAAACAAGTTCAAGAATTAATTTATCCAGGAACTAATAATGTCCAAATTATCAACATGATACTTCTTTGTAGAGTAAAACTCAAGAATGCTCAGAAGAATATTTCCATGAAAAGATATTGGATAAAGCGCAAATATCAAAGATATTCCACTAATTTCATGGAGTATAGAAGTCAAAACTTTAACCAACTGAGTATAATAAAGAATGGAATAACAAAAGAAATCACCAGGCATGCGATAGACCGCACAGACAGGTTATTCCAACAGAATAATAAATAATGGAACCAAGTCATGCGTAAATGCACAGACAGGATATTCCAACAGAATAATAAACAACGGAACCAGGTCATGCATAACGCACAGACAAGATGTTCCAACAGAATAATAAAGAATGGAATAACAGAAGAATTTCACCATGTATGCGGATTGCAGATAGACAAAGTTATTCCAACATAATAAAAAATGGAATAACAAAAGTTCTCTTCATGAAGATTTAAAGTAAGAAATAATACTCCCTTACCTAGTAAAAGAAACTGGATATAGGAAAAGAGAGGTAGCAGACTTCTCTTCTTCTTTCTCTCTAGAAATTCAGTGAATTCGTAAGAAATAATGAAGGAATAAGCTTCTATTTATAGGAGAATGGAAAGGCACTGTGTAAGGATTTTTCTCACATGACGCAAGCAGTGTTTGAAATTCACCGTCAAATCATACGCTAGATTTTCAAAACCAAAATTTATAATATATATATATATATATATATATATATATATATATATATATATATATATATATATATATAACACATGCTATAATAGAAAAATCCTACCACCCGTGCATCATTTTTCAAGGTGCTGGCCAATTAGAAGAGAGGAAAAACAAAACTATCACATGTCAAGTTGAGAAAAAGGCCTCATACACATGTTTGATAGCATTATTGGATTGTTCAACCAATAAGGTGCAAGCTTTGAAAATAATATCACATATCCTGCAACTTCATCCACCACCACAACCCACTCACCCACATTTAATATATATATATATATATATATATATATTAATCACACACCTCACCACTTTCTTAATTCCCCCACCCGTGAACATTTGCTAGATTCTTCCCAACAATTCAATTTTCAACACCCATGGGCCCCACGTGTTCCCCTCCCACCAACATTTCATAATCACATGTGGGTCCCATTATATATATATACTAAACAACCTTCTACCGATTATTTTAAAAAATAGGCAAATGGGGGTCCATAAAATAAGCAAAACTTCATAAAAACACCTTAATAATTTTAATAACATTTATCACCTTTATTATAATTCACAATATTAATCGACCAGGTCGTTCCCAGGAAAGAGGGGGCTTTCCAATAAGGATTTCTCCCTTTTGACGCGCAATTAGGTGACAAAACCTCTCCTTGACATAATTTCTAGACATCGTTAATATTGTAAATTATAATATTAATAACTTTGTCATCTCAATTATTGATTTAATAATATATAAAATATTGACAATAATTGAATCAAATAACATGAGATACTATGCAGCAATTACTGTAGCAATAATTGAACAAAACTGAGTGACTTCTCACGTAAGCATCAATAATCAATATCGTGTGCTACTATGCAACTACGCGCATTACTGTAGTTTTAACATCGGGTGTTTAAGTAGTTAACAATAAAACTTCCGCCATTATTTTCATAAAGTATTTTTGTCGTTTTCTCAATCCGACAATAATTCCGTTTTTGGGGTCCACCAATGATTGTGTCGTTGTACAAATATTCCATGTTAAAACGAATATTCCCCGACCAATCAAATATTATATAACAACTTGCGTACTTTGAAAAATTTATAAATATTACCCACAACTATAACATTATATCAAATTCATTCCATAATATTCAAAAATGATATTTATAGAAAAATCATCTTTATTAAAAAGTTGGGGTTTTATTCAATTGGAATTACAAAACCTTTTTTGGTCAACCATTTCCCGTTGTCGTATTTGCTGCTTAGTGTTCACACACTATTGGCGTTATGACGCGCTAAATAACTGATGGCTTGAGCAGCAGAGCCCAGTCTTTTAAGCGCATCCATTAACACTGGGGTTAGCATTGCGGCGCGACCCCTATGCCTCAGTTGGCTTTGACAGTTAACTTTTTCTACGAACTTCATGGGCTCATAACTTAATCGTTTTACATCCGAATTGGCTCATTAAAAAGCCCACAACTCACAAATTACCTACTCTAGGTGTTCATGCAAGAATCTTACATTTTCGAATCTGTTAACTCAAAATTCACCTTTTGGTTCATTATCAAGCGATCGCTTATGTAACGACCGAGAAATTCGGATCTTATTATAAAATGATTTTATTAAATTAAATAATAATAAAATTATATTCGATGTATTATCAAGATGATTATCGTTGTATAACCTATTGATGTTAGAATGTCGTAGTATTTGAGCTATGTTAATGAATTAAAGTGTTTGAATTTCCAAGACAAAAATAAAAGTTTTCTGAGAAATTTTCTGAAAAATACTATTCATCGGTATTTGCTTGGGATTTATTTTTGAATTTCCAAGAAATACGTAATGATAGAATGACAAGGTAAGATGGATTATGTAATAAAAATCTATTTATGGAAAATATAATATTTCGCTTGTGGACTTAAATTATGAACGTTAAGGAAGGTGAAGTAGTAATGAATAAGTAATAAATGTATAATACTTAGGTATTGTACAAAGGTAATGAAAACAAGTATAATACGAAGTATTATACGAGTTAGTATGAAGAATGAAATATCATATGTAATTTCTATATGAATTAGAATACGAAAATGATACATAAACTATGTATATATGTATTAAGTAATGTTAATGGACTTGGAAGATTGGTTAACAATTGGTATAAGTCCAAGTGAATAAAATGTTACGGCCCAATTATTGGTTAATAAACAAGTTAATGTTTATTAATGCAAAGCCCAAAGATTAAGTTGGTCCAAGCCCAAGCTAGAGTCCAATGAATTAATTGACCCATGGGGCAAACCATGTTAATATGGTTTAACTTGGTAATCAAATTAAATGTGCGGTGACCAAGTGTTAGAAGTAATGACCAAGACTTAGGAGTAATGGCCAAGCAAAAGATAAGTGTTGTGCTAGCTAAGTAATGAATAGTAAGGAGGTGGCTTAAGGAGGTGGGTTGATTTAATGACTAAAGTACCCTAGCTTTGCAACTTCTATAAATAGAGAAGGCTTGCTAGCCATTTAACACTTGTTCAAATAATCCAACATATTGCAAAGTGCGTAAGTGTTAGAGAGAATAAGCTACAAATAAGTCACTTTCATTTATAAGAAGAAGAAGAAAGCTACCTTACCAAGAATTCAAAAGTAAGACTTCTTCTCTAAATTATCTTTTATCTCTACCATGATAGGTTGATAAGAAAAAAGATGGATTAAGAAACATGAATGATAAGAAGCAAGAAGAATGTGTAAGTCATGAGCTTAAGCCACATAAGTTGGGAATAAGTCATTTGAACTTATAAAAGTTATAAACTTATTATAAGTTAACCTTGAATGTTAGTATGAAAATTTTGAACTTGTAATGAGTTTATTAAGAGAAGTATATGAATATAAGGAACTTGTATGATCCTATGTATCATGAATACATAAGTAAAGTTATATGTTAATAACATATAAAGTATGATGATTAAGAAACTTTAATTGCATAAGTTATGAGCAATAAAATCTTAAGTAGTTTATAATTTGACAAGTTATAAGCTCATGAAGAATAAGTCCAAAATCCAATAATGAATATAAGTTGTTTTAATGAGTAGGATGAGATGTTCACATGATGAGTGGAATTCATTTGTAATGTTGAACAAATCATGAGAATGAAGATTTGCCAGAAATTGTACGATTGGACGATAATCGTCGAATTCGTAAAATTCACGGAATAGAAGTTAAATTTTGTGTTTGAACTCGGAACCATTGTTTTCTAATGGAGACAAGTCATATTTGGCAATTAAGAGTTGCAGACTCGAAAATGATCGGATTCCGACTTAGAACGAAGAAACGAGTGTTGAACGTTCACGAACATTTATCGTTTTCGTTAAAAATGAACCAATAGGTGAATTTTTAGCAAACGAAGTCAAATAGATAAAATTCTTGCATAAATGCTTAGATTACGTAATTTGTGAACCGTAGGCTTTTGAACGAGCCAATTCGGACTTATAACGAAGAAGTTATGCGTCCGGGAAGTTCACAAAATTCAAAGACTGAATTTTTTTTCGGTGCAGAGAGAAGTGTGCAAATACCAACCCTAAGCCAAATGGTCGCACTCAAAGACATAACAAAGGTCCGAAAGCACACTTTTGCAAGAGTTCGTCGTTGCAGCGAATCGTAGTACAATTTGTGGTGCCAGAAAGCGCCATGTATAAAGACTGAAAAATCTTCTGGAGTGTGGCCCACTAAGTAAGGACTCGCGCCGCAGTGCCAGTCTCAGAACAAGGATGGTGATGAATGTTTCTAAGTACAAAGAAAAGAAAGTTAATTAATTTAAAAGTAAATACAACTTAAGGAATGTAATGTAACATTGTTAAACTTTGTTAAACCTTAAGAATGTTGTATAAAGGTTGAGATAACCTAGTTAAATATAAATGCAAGGATAATGATAAACCAGAACGAATAGTAACTGAATCTAATACACAATTAGATTGAGATGAAGGGTACGATATAGTCATATACATACTTGATTATATGTGACCTAATGTAAGGCATTATGTGATCATGTATTGTACAGACTTGAACGACTTGAACATAAAGTTAATATACCATAGCAGACGCTAAAGGCAAGTATTCTAACTCTTGTCTCAGTTCATTCTGAACAAATTTTTGAAGTTCATGTATTCTTTCGCATGAATTAAAGTATGTTGAAGTTAAAGCCGATTCCTTTGGCTAGACGTGATATATTGATAATCTATTTATTTATTATCAAATGTTTTTCTCTTTTGTCAACTACTCAATATGGTTTTCAAAAGAAGACTGAAATGTTAAACAAAAGTTTTGTTGGTAAAACGACAGGCACGTGAGGTTGCCAAATGCTTAAACGTGCATACGTTTAATGGATGTAGTATTGATCAACATAGAGTACAATAGGCTGATCACCTAGAAGTGCTCGTAAGTAATATCGGGCTTACGGACTTCGTTCTGGGTTGTCCTTTTCCAATAAAGAATGAATACTCGAGGTCTTTGACCGGAGTAAATGTTTTACTAAATATTGTTATTATTGTAAAACATTTTGAAAGAAAGATGAAGTGCTATTTTGAATTAGCAATAGTACTTCATAACTATTGTTCAGTTATTGAAGATATACGATTCGTATGTGTCAAGCATGTTGTTATTGAATTGTTATACTTGCTGAGCTATTTATGCTCACTCTTGCTTGAACCATATGAATGCAACTAAGACTGAACGTCCCGAAGGATTGAAAAAGGATAAAGGAAAAGCTAAGGCAGATTGTTAAGCTGTCTTGTAATAGTATAGATTTATTATTGTAATGTAACTGATATTATGACAAAGAACCTTTGTAATGGGTATAGAACCTGGGAAATGTAGCTTAGATGTGTAAATATTATGTATCTAGTAGAGACATAAAACCCTCTTTTGTATAACAAAGGGTAGTCTTTTGTAAATCCCAATTTTTGGAAAGTAATTGCGGGAAGGTAATGTAATCAACTAAGGCTGAGTAATGTAATCAATGTAGTGTTATACTACAAGTTATGAATCAATATAAGTCTTTTTATGGAATATATTGAGTAATGAGTATGAGTTATTGTTTTATTATAAATAATAACAAACTAACAAGAATAAAGTAATAATGATGTGTTGTTTTCTTAACAGCAAAATGCCGCCAAGAAGGAGACAACGAAATCAAGGCACTAATGTTAACCAACCGGAGGGTGGTCCAGTTAATCCAATGCAGGAGTTCATTAATCTTTTAACGGCTGCATTTAATAGAATGGGGGCTAATGTACACGTGATTCCTGGAGTAGTACGAGTTACTACTGTGACGCCCCCAAATCCAGGTTCTCTAACCTCAGATTCAGTGCTCACGATCCTATCATCATCATAAGCATTCTATAACTATTTTGAAATAATAAACATACATTGTTCATTATAATAAGGTCTCATAATATGGTCCCAAGGTCTCCATAACCTTAACTTTAAATACACCATTTATAATACAAATAGTTTACTTAAGAAATTCCATTAGATAATAACTAATTTAACATTCATTCTAAAATTACTCCACGGATCTTGCCCTTGCCCTTGTCCTTCACGTTAGATCCTTCGGACTTAGCTGAAAATAGAGGTCATGATATAGCAAGAGTAAGCAACTAATTTGCTTCACAAGTTTATAAAGACAAAGGATATATATCATGACTTAGAAAGAAATATTGCCTTCAATGTTCACCAATAATATAAGATTGTGGAGGAACATGAATTAATAATCAACAATTGAATATTCGATAATTGAATAACATGAATCGAGTGGTTTTGAATAACCATGAACATTTGCCAAGGTGCTCGATTGATTTAAATCTGGACCTTTTAATAAGTTTTGGTATTCAAGGATCACCTTTTCATACCCCGTGATTTATGCATAAACACTTAATAATCCGACATTGATATCATGCCTTAATCAAATTTGTCAATTTCTCAGTCAAGAGTTCTTACCATATCAATTAATAAGAAGAGTTATTTAAAACCCATTTGATTTAACAAATTTAGACATACTTGATCTAGCTGATACATTAGCATAGATCTATCCCATAAACAGTTCATAAATAAAGAACTTTAATTTAATTCACAGTTCAATGGCAGTAGAACGGAATTCGATTGCACAAAGTGAGAATTTCAATAATCAATAAAGACGTGAATAATCATCAATAATTATTCACTAACATGCTTTGAAAATAATAACTCAAGTTGAGTTAGGAAACTTGCCTCGATCGTAGGTTACAGCTACGAAATAAATTTCTATCCACTATGTAGTTAAATTATCTTCCTTTGAGAGACCAATAATTAGTCTTTCAATTAGTCAATGCATAACATCAGATTATGTAATCACATAGATATCATACATTACAATAAGTTCTTATAAACATTATCATGCCTAGATAGTGTTATTATTAATTAACGACTACCTTTAATTCACATAATATTATTAACTTAGATAATATTAATTCACCTTCTAGTATTATTGGTTCACTAATAATACTTTAAATCATTTACCAACATTTTATTTACTTACTAATATTATTAATCATTTAATAATATTTTATCCCTTTACTAATATTATTAATCATTTAATAATATTTTATTCACTTATTAATATTATTAATCATTTAATAATATTTTATTCACTTACTAATATTATTAATCATTTAATAATATTTTATTTAATTCGAATATTATTATTTAATAATAATACTCTAATCTAATATTTTATTTACATAACAACATCATATTATAATATTATTAGTATTATAATAATATTCCAATGATTTATTAAATTAATAAATAATTTATTCTAATTGTTCATCCTTTAATAACCTCTTATTTAATATCCATAAAAGGTCATAAGTAATATTTATTATTATAAATTATCAAAATGCCCTAAGATAGTCATGATATAATATATTATGAGCATTCAAGCATAAAAATCATATTTTTCTCTTTAAAGGCATCATTTAACTATTTATTTCCTTTTATTCATAACCTAATCATTTTTAGAAAAAATAGCAAACTGATTCCAAAAATTCTCAGCTTCTGGATTTTAACAGAATATGAACCAACAATGATCCTCTAATTTTTCTGGAATTTTAGAAAATGATTTATTATTTTTAAAGTGTCCAAAACACTCGGATCTTGCTCTATTTTTCATAAATTGAGTTTTACTCAGAAAAATCTGAAATTTTCAGGGTATGCTCTCTTAACATATATGAAGTTGCTGTAACAATTTTGGAATTTTCCAGTGTATACACAGTGAGATATTTGTAGGATAATATTTATGGAGTCCTTTACGGAAATAGTCATTACGCACAATATATAACTCGAAACGTGTCCGTTCTTTTTCCTACGCGTAGATAACTTCATAAGGTACCTCTGTAATATTTTTCCAGATTTTTACAAGACAAGGAACTGACCGAAACAGCCTCATGAAAAACAAGTCAGTAGCTGATTTAGGATTTCAAAGCTTTAGCATATAAAGTGGACTGTTTTTGTAAAAAATCTCAAAGGTTTCAAAACTTACTAGATTTGTGATCTACCACTTGGGTTTACTAGATAACTCATGTATCTAGCACCCCCCCTTCGACGGATCATAATTCCAAGTTGTAGAACTTGAGTTACACAAGATTTAGTGGGAGAAAAACAAGAGTTTTCACCCTTGGAGAACATATGCTCATTTTCTTCCTCTAAGCCTTAGATCCAACACTCAAGATACTTAGTTCCATGCATGATGGTATGTATAACTAGTGTATCTTGAGTAGTTGTACATAACCCCATCAAAACTCAAGCTATCAAAACAAGGTAAGAGAAGAAGATGAAGGTACATTATACCTTGACTTAGTGGCTACCTTCCTTGATTTTCCAAAGTAACTAATAAACTTAGGGGGCATAAACCACTAGAACTCCTATAATTCTTCTTCCTATGGCCAAAATTCTCTATTTCTTTTCTCTCTTTGAAGTTGGCTAGCTTGGGAACAAGAGATAGAAGAAGAAGATGAAGAAGATGGAGAGAAAATGAAATGTTGGAATACGAATGAAGTGTTGGAAGAATGAGATGTGCATTCAAAATGTAATGGGCAATTTATTATTAATTCTCCCACAATCATTTTGTTGCCCATTAGGTAAGACACTTTGTATTATTACTTACCTTAGGCTAAACATGATTAAATGTGCATAATGGAGTGGCAACCAATGGGAGCCTTACAACATTGTCCTTATGTTTAATCATGTCTACTAATGGACAAGCTAGATTAATTATTCCACTTAGGATCCTCATAATATCCACCATTTAGCTTTTATTTAAAGCGCCAAATTTTTGATTAATCAAATGTCTAGAATACCCCCAATCAAGTGGGCTAAGTATTGGATTACATTTTATTTTCCTTGGGCTTTTCTTTTAATTGATTTGGGCTAGATAAAAACATAGTCCAACAATTTTAATAATGTTACCCAATTTGATAATTTAGGGCTTTCATCTCCAATCATATGAAGTTTAATTACTTATACATATGATTTTATCTCATAACCTAATTAGATTTACAAGAATTAGGTTTAAAATTATTAGTCACTTGAAATACTAAGTTTACCCGCTTAAGTTAGTATACATATAAAATACTAACTTTTTCGTGTTACCATAACCCTTAGGGTATTTAATATCCTTACCTAATGTATAATTAGGTCACAAGGCTTTCATTTTTAATGAAATCCATAAATGTATGTATCCATATATAACACAAAGTTTAAAAAATGTACATACATACACGGTGACTTAAAATTCATGGTTATTACATCTTCCCCCCCTTATAAGAATTCCGTCCCCGGAATTACATATAAGGTTACTCAAAAAGGTGTGGGTAATTTTCTCTTATCCTTTCTTGAAGTTCCCACGTAGCTTCTTCAGCATTGTGGTTCCTCCAAAGAACTTTTACAGAATGTATAACCTTATTTCGCAATTTCTGTTCCTTTCTATCTAAAACTTCGACCGGAATTTCCTCGTACGACAAATCTTTTTCGACTTGAATTGGCTCGTACGATATCACATGCTTGTAATCAGGCTTATATGGTCGTAGCACTGACACATGAAATACATTATGAATATGTTCGATTCAGAGGTAGAGCTACCTCGACGCCACTTCCTTTATCTTCTTCAGGATCTCAAAAGGTCCAATAAATCTCGGACTCAGTTTACCTTTCTTTCCAAACCTTATCTTCCCTTTCCAAGGAGATACTTTCAAAAATGCATAGCTTCCCACCTCAAAATCTCGCTTCACGGCGATGTAAGTCTCGCATACTTCTTACGGCGATCTTGAGTCGCTATCATCGGCTCTAATCACCTTAATGGTCTCTGATCTGCTTGCACCGATTCTGGTCCCAACAATCGACGTTCACCCACTTCCGTCCAAAGATAAGGCGTTTCTACATTTCCTTCCATACGATTGCTTCGTCTGGCAAAGCATTCCGATCTTTGGCGTGGTAGCTATTGTTGTATCGCGAACTCTACCAATGGAAGATGATCCTCCCAACTACCCTTGAAGTCCATCGACAAGCTCGAGCATGTCTTCAAGTGTTTGAATCGTTCTCTCGCTTTGCCCATCGCTCATGCGGATGATACACGGTACTCATCCGTAGTCGCTGCGCCCCTATTCTTTCTCAAGACTCTTCCGAAGTTTGGCGTGAATCGCGGATCCCTATCTCAAACACAATAGATATTGGTACGCCATGTCTCGAGATAATTTCCTTGATATATAATTTGGCTAGCTGGTCCAGACTATACCTGATCTTGATCGGCAAAAAGTGAGCCGACTTCGTAAGACGATCTACGATCACCCATATGGCGTCGTGTCCCTTTTGCGTTGTTGGAAGTCCCGCCACAAAATCCATCGTGATGTGCTCCCATTTCCATTCAGGAATCGTTAAAGGCTGTAATAATCCACTCGGTCGTTGATGCTCTGCCCTGACTCTCTGACAAGTTAGACATCTGCTGACACATTCTGCAACCTCTCTCTTCATGTTTGGCCACCAAAAGTGTTGACATAAGTCTTGATACATCTTTGTGCTTCCTGGGTGTATCGAGTACCTCGTATTGTGTGCTTGTTGCAGAATCTCTTCTCTTAGTTCTGGTATTAATGGTACCCAAATTCGTCCTTCAAATCTTAGCAATCCGGTGCCATCAATCTTATATTTCAATTCATCCCCTTCAGCTAACCGCTTCTTGATCTTTGTCATAATATTCGATCCTTCTCTTGAGCCTCTTTAACCTTATCTAATAAAGTAGGCTCACGCCACGATAAATAATTTCTCATTGATCTCCATCGATACTTAACCTCTAAGTCAAGTCGTTCGAAATCCTTCACCAATTCCTCTTGAATGGTTAACTTCAATAACTTCTCTCTGCCTTTTCTGCTCAAGGCATCAGCCACTACATTTGCTTTGCCTGGATGGTATAGAATCTCACAATCATAATCCTTGATCAATTCTAGCCATCGGTATTTGCCTCATATTTAGCTCCTTCTGCGTGAAGATATACTTTAGACTCTTATGATGTGTATATATCTCACACTTCTCTCCATACAAATAGTGCCTCCAAATTTTTAAGGCAAAAACTAATGCTGCTAACTCCAGGTCATGAGTCGGATAACCCTTCTCATAGTCCTTTAGCTGACGTGAAGCGTACGCAATGACCTTGCCATCTTCGCATCGAAGACACGTACCAAGACCCTTGTGTGACGTATCACCATACATTATAAATCCTCCCGTGTTGTCGGTAAGAAAGCCAACACGAGGTGCTTGGATCGAGCCTCTTCTTCAATTCCATGAAACTCTGTTCACATTTTTCCGTCCAAACGAACTTTTGTCTTTCTAGTAAGGTTGGTCAATGGCGATGCTACCTTTGAAAAATCTTGGATGAATCTTCGATAGTATCCTGCTAATCCCAAGAAACTCCTAATTTCTGTCGGTGTCTTTGGCTGTTCCCAGTTGATAACCGCTTCTACTTTTGCTGGATCTACCGAAACACCATCTTTGTCGATAACGTGACCTAAAAACTGCACTCTCATGACCAAAATTCACACTTGGAGAACTTTGCATACAACTTCTCCTCCTTAACATCTCCAACACTTTCCTTAGATGTTCAAATGATCTTCCTCTGTCTCTGAATATACCAAAATGTCATCGATGAACACGACAACAAACTTATCCAAATACTGCTTAAACACTCTGTTCATCAAATCCATGAATGCTGCTGGTGCATTAGTTAACCCAAAAGACATTACCAGAAACTCAAAGTGTCCATACCGAGTTCGAATGCCGCCTTTGGAATATCCTCATGTCTCACCTTCAGGTTGGTGATAACCGATCCTCAAGTCAATTTTTGAAAAGTATTTTGCCCCTTCAATCGATCAAACAAATCGTCGATCCGGGCAACGGGTATTTAGTCTTAATGGTGACCTTGTTCAACTCTCGGTAGTCGATACAAAGTCTTAATGACCCATCCTTCTTCTTCTACGAATAAGGTGGTGCTCCCCATGGTGATACGCTTGGTGAATGTATCCCTTATCTAACAACTCTTGTAGTTGAACCATCAGTTCCTTCATTTTCTCACAGAGCCATACGATACTGGCGCTTTGGATACGGTGATGTCCTGGCGCCAAATCGATAACAAACTCTATCTCTATATGGTAATAAATCACGGACGTCGTGTGTTGCTTTTACGATGACACAAACTAGAAAACTTTTAAGGAAGGGATGTGTAGGTTATCTATGCCATGTTGTTGATACTCAGAGAGTGGGAGCAACTATAGAACAAATACCTATAGTAAAGCGAAGTTCATGGATGTATTTCCAAGTGAGTTACCTGGGTTCTGCATCACGGATAGGAGATCGAATTTGTGATAGACATTGCGCCGGGAGGCGGCACCGATCTCAAAGGCACCGTCATCGTTTGGCGCTGTGGAAATGAAAGAACTAATGGTTCAAACCATGTGAACTATTGGATGAAATTACATTCAACTAAGTGTTTTGGTAGAAACACAAGTGTTATTTGTCAAGAAGAAAGACGGATCGTTAAGACTTTGTATCTACTATCGGGAGTTGAACAAATTAACGATAAAGAATAAATACCCATTGCCCAGGATCGATGATCTCTTTGATCAATTGAAAGGGGCAAAGTATTTTTCTAAAATAGATTTGTGGACGGGGTATCACTAATTGAAGGTTAGGAAGGAAGATGTACCAAAGATTGCATTCAGGACTCGTTATGGTCATTACGAGTTTCTGGTGATGTCATTTGGGTTGACGAATGCACCTGCTGCATTTATGGATATGATGAACAGAGTGTTCAAACCATAATTGGACAAGTTCGTCGTTGTGTTTATCGATGATATTCTAGTCTATTCTAAGTCACCAGAAGATCATGCTGAACACTTAAGATTAGTGTTGGAGACACTAAGGGAGGAGAAGTTATATGCAAAATTCACCAAATGTGAATTTTGGCTGGGAAAGGTACAGTTTTTAGGTCATGTCATTGACCAAGAGGGGATTTCAGTGGATCCAGCGAAGGTAGAAAGAGTAATGAATTGGGAACAACCAAAAATGCCGACTGAGGTGCGGAGTTTCCTAGGGTTAGCAGGGTACTATCGAAGATTTATGCAAGATTTTTCGAAGATAGCTACCCCGTTGACTAATTTAACAAGGAAGACGGTGAAGTACGTATGGACGGATAAATATGAAGACATTTTTCAAGAACTGAAGAAAATGTTAAGTGAAGCGCCTATTTTGTCATTGCCAGATACACAGGAAATTTGTAGTGTATAGTGATGCTTCGCATAGAGGACTTGGTTGTGTGCATATGCAGCATGGCCAAGTCATTGCGTATGCATCACGATAGTTAAAGGATTATGAGAAAGTTTATCCTACTCATGATCTGGAACTGGCCGCAGTAGTGTTTGCCCTAAAGATATGGAGACATTATCTTTATGGGGGGAAAATGTGAGATATATATAGACCATAAAAGTCTAAAGTATATCTTCACTCGAAAGAGTTGAGTATGAGACGGAGAAGATGGCTAGAGTTGATAAAGGATTATGATTGTGAAATCATGTATCACCCCGAAAGGCTAATGAAGTTGCCGACGCCTTAAGTAGGAAGGGTCGGAAAAGTTATCTATGTTAACGGCTCAAAATGAGTTAATAATGAGAGATGGCTAGGATGGAAATAGAAGTAAAGATGCCGAAAGTGATACGAGGCGATTATCTTTTGTGACGGAGATGCAATCTACCATCGTGAGATGTGATTCAAGGAGGTACAACTCAAGACCCAGCGAGTGTAACCAAATGAAGAAGCGGTTATCCGAGAAGGAAGATACTAAGTATGGTCTTGATAATGAGGGATTATTAAGATTTGAAGGAAGAATTTGGGTTCCGAATGAGACAGAATTAAAGGAGCAAGTGTTACAAGAAGCTCATAGTTCGAGGTACTCAATTCATCATGGTAGCACTAAGATGTATCAAGACCTTCGACAGAGTTTTTGGTGGCCAAACATGGAGAGAGAAATAGCAGAGTATGTGAGTAGGTGCTTGACTTGTCAAAAAGTTAAGGCCGAACATCAATGACCCAGTGGCTTATTACAATCATTGGAGATTCCAGAATGGAAGTGGGAGCATATCACGATGGACTTCATGGTTGGACTTCCGACGACGAATAAAGGGTACGATTCGATTTGGGTAATAGTGGACCGGTTGACGAAGTCGGCCCACTTTTTGCCAATTAGGGTCAAGTATAACTTAGACCAGTTAGATAAACTTTATGTTAAGGAAATCATTTCCAGACATGGAGTACCAGTATCGATTGTGTCAGATCGTGATCCACGATTCACATCGAATTTTGGAAGAGTTTACAAGAACAGTTGGGAACACAGCTGAAGTTAAGCACAACGTATCATCCGCAAACCGATGGGCAGAGCGAGAGAACAATTCAGACGTTAGAAGACATGTTGAGGTCTTGCGTCATGGATTTCAAGGGTAGTTGGGATGATCACCTACCACTGGTAGAATTTGCGTATAACAATAGTTATCATGCAAGCATAGGTATGCCGCCTTATGAAGCTCTGTATGGAAGAAGGTGCAGAACACCATTGTGTTGGGATGAGGTGGGAGAACGTTGGATGCTAGGACCAGAATTGGTGCACCAGACAGCGGATGTGGTAAAGTTAATTCGGATGCGTCTCGTCGTATAACCGGTGATGTATGAAGAAGTATGCGGACTCGCATAGACTAAGTCGAGAGTTTGAAGTGAGTTCGTATGTGTTCCTAAAGGTATCTCCCTGGAAAGGAAAGATACGCTTTGGAAAGAAAGGAGAGTTAAGTTCAAGGTTTATAGCACCGTTTGAGGTATTAAAACGGGTGGGAGAGGTAGCTTATGTGATAGCATTACCTCCAGACCTAGAACGAATACATAACGTATTTCACGTATCTCGTATTACGTCCATATGTTCGGACTATAAGCATGTAATCGAGTATGTGATCATATATCGAGAAAGACTTAACATATGAAGAATCGCCGTCATGCAGATCATTGATAGAAAGGAACAAGTTCGAGGAACAAGGTAATACCATCAGTAAAGGTATTATGGAAGAACCACGATGCTGAAGAAGCAACGTGGGAACTAGAAGAAAAGATGAAGAAAAATTTTCCTCATCTATTTGGTTAAAGTAGGACGAGATTCTGGAGACAGAATCTTTATAAGGGGGGAAGAATGTAACGACCGAGAAATTCGGATCTTATTGTAAAATGATTTTATTAAATTAAATAATAATAAAATTATATTCGATGTATTATCAAGATGGTTGTCGTTGTATAACCTATTGATGTTAGAATGTCGTAGTATTTGAGTTACGTTAATGAATTAAAGTGTTTGAATTTCCAAGACAAAAATAAAAATTTTCCGATAAATTTTCTGAAAAACACTATTCATCGATATTTGCTCGGGATTTATTTTTGAATTTTCGAGAAATACGTAATGATAGAATTACAAGGTTAGATGGATTATGTAATAAAAATCTAGTTATGAAAAATATAATATTTCGCTTGTGGACTTAAATTATGAACGTTAAGGAAGGAGAAGTAGTAATGAATAAGTAATAAATGTATAATACTTAGGTATTGTACAAAGGTAATGAAAACAAGTATAATACGAAGTATTATACGAGTTAGTATGAAGAATGAAATATAGTATATAATTTCTATATGAATTAGAATAAGAAGTGATACATAAACTATGTATATATGTATTAAGTAATGTTAATGGACTTGGAAGATTGGTTAACAATTGGTATAAGTCCAAGTGAATAAATTGTTAAGGCCCAATTATTGATTAATAAACAAGTTAATGTTTATTAATGCAAAGCCCAAAGATTAAGTTGGTTCAAGCTCAAGCTAGAGTCCAATGAATTAATTGACCCATGGGGCAAACCATGTTAATATGGTTTAACTTGGTAATCAAATTAAATGTGTGGTGACCAAGTGTTAAAAGTAATCACCAAGACTTAGGATTAATGGCCAAGCAAAAGATAAGTGTTGTGCTAGCCAAGTAATGAATAGTAAGGAGGTGGCTTAAGGAGGTGGGTTGATTTAATGACTAAAGTACACTAGCTTTGCAACTTCTATAAATAGAGAAGGCTTGCTAGCCATTTAACACTTGTTCAAATAATCTAACATATTGCAAAGTGCTTAAGTGTTAGAGAGAATAAGCTACAAATAAGTCACTTTCATTTGTAAGAAGAAGAAGAAAGCTACCTTACCAAGAATTCAAAAGTAAGACTTCTTCTCTAAATTATCTTCTATCTCTACCATGATAGGTTGATAAGAAAAGATGGATTAAGAAACATGAATGATAAGAAGAAAGAAGAATGTGTAAGTCATGAACTTAAGCCACATAAGTTGGCAATAAGTCATTTGAACTTATAAAAGTTATAAACTTATTATAAGTTAACCTTGAATGTTAGTATGAAAATTTTGAACTTCTAATGAGTTTATTAAGAGAAGTATATGAATGTAAGGAACTTGTATGATCCTATGTATCATGAATACATAAGTAAAGTTATATGTTAATAACATATAAAGTATGATGATTAAGAAACTTTAATTGTCATAAGTTATGAGCAATAAAATCTTAAGTAGTTTATAATTTGACAAGTTATAAGCTCATAAAGAAAAAGTCCAAAATCCAATAATGAATATAAGTTGTTGTAATGAGTAGGATGAGATGTTCACATGATGAGTGGAATTCATTTGTAATGTTGAACAAATCATGAGAATGAAGATTTGTCGAAAATTGTACAATTGGAAAATAATCATCGAATTCTCGGAATAGAAGTCAAATTTTGTGTTTGAATTCGAAACCATTGTTTTCCAATGGAGAGAAGTCATATTTGGCATTTAAGAGTTGCAGACTCGAAAATGACCTGATTTCGACTTAGAACGAAGAAACGAGCGTTGAACGTTCACGAACGTTTATCGTTTTCATTAAAAATGAACCAATAGGTGAATTTTTATCAAACGAAGTCAAATAGATAATATTCTTGCATGAACGCCTAGATTACGTAATTTGTGAACCGTAGGCTGTTGAACGAGCCAATTCGGACTTATAACGAAGAAGTTATGCGTCCGTGAAGTTCACAAAATTCAAAGATTAATTTTTTTTTCTGGTGCACAGAGTTGGCTTGTGGCCAACCCAACCCCAAAGCCAAAGTCGCGTCATGAGCAGCATAACAAAGGTCCGAGCACATACTGCAAGAGTTCATCGGTCTGCGAAGCTGTAGTATAATTTGTGAAATAGCAATGCCATGTATAGTCTAAAAATCCTTTGAGTGTGGAAGGCAAATACGTACCACTAAAGTAAGACTCAGCCAGCAATACAGGTCTCGTAACAAGGATGGTGATGAATGTTTCTAAGTACAAAGAAGAGAAAGTTAATTAATTTAAAAGTAAACGCAACTTAAGGAATGTAATGTAACATTGTTAAACTTTGTTAAACCTTAAGAATGTTGTATAAAGGTGAAGATAACCTTGTTAAATATAAATGCAAGGATAATGATAAATTGGAACGAATAGTAACTGAATCTAATACACAATTAGATTGAGATGAGGGGTACGATATAGTCATATACATACTTGATTATATATGACCTAATGTAAGGCATTATGTGATCATGTATTGTACAGACTTGAACGACTTGAACATAAAGTTAATATACCATAGCAGACGCTAAAGGCAAGTATTCTAACTCTTGTCTCAGTTCATTCTGAACAAGTTTTTGAAGTTCATGTATTCTTTCACATGAATTGAAGTATGTTGAAGTTAAAGCCGATTCCTTTGGCTAGACGTGATATATTGATAATCTATTCATTTATTATCAAATGTTGTTATCTTTTGTCAACTACTCGATATGGTTTTCAAAAGAAAACTAAAATGTTAAACAAAAGTTTTGTCGATAAAACGACAGGCACGTGAGGTTGCCAAATGCTTGAACGTGCATACGTTTAATGGATGTAGTGTTGATCAACATAGAGTACAATAGGCTGATCACCTAGAAGTGCTCGTAAGTAATATCGGGCTTACAGACTTAGTTACGGGTTGTCCTTTTTCAATAAAGAATGAATACTCGAGGTCTTTGACCGGAGTAAATGTTTTACTAAATATTGTTATTATTGTAAAAAAATTTGAAAGAAAAATGAAGTGCTATTTTGAATTAGCAATAGTACTTCATAACTATTGTTCAGTTATTGAAGATATACGATTCGTATGTGTCAAGCATGTTGTTATTGAATTGTTATACTTGCTGAGCTATTTATGCTCACTCTTACTTGAACCATATGAATGCAACTAAGACTGAACGTCCCGAAGGATTGAAAAAGGATAAAGGAAAAGCTAAGGCAGATTGTTAAGCTGTCTTGTAATAGTATAGATTTATTATTGTAATGTAACTTATATTATGACAAAGAACCTTTGTAATGGGTATAGAACCTGGGAAATGTAAATATTACTTTAAATTTATAAAAGTTATGTTCGTTCTTTGAAACTTTTCAATTGAATGAATGTATGAATGTTGTACAGTATAGCACCATCTGTCGGGTTGGAAGATACCCGGATTTGGGGGCGCTACAGCTTATCGTTCATGAGAGTTCAATACTCGTTTTCTTCGTTCTAAGTCAAAATTTGACGATTCTTGAGTCCACGACTCTTGAATACCTTATCTCACGTGTTGACATTGAAAACCGAAGTTTCCAAGTAACACAACAACTTTTGACTACTAATCCGAGATTTCTACGTTTTCGACGTTTAACGTCTAATTCCGTAAAATTCGTCATAACTTCGTTACTCATGTTTTATATGCCAAATCAAATGGAATAACTCCATTTATTCCTCATCTACATCCTAACCATGCAAGATGAACCTACCCTATCAATGATGGTTTTCAATTTGTCCATGAACAACCAAGTTAACGTTCAATGATTTCTACAGTTAAAATTTATATAAACCCTTATGATTTCTACTTAAACATGACTTATCAATGTTTTAATCATTAATAGCCATCCTTATTCCTCCTAAAGAGACATGCTCCACAAATCTACGATTCTCTACAAGAAAGTAATCGAAAAAGGTCAAAGACTAATATTTACGAAATATTACCTTTTTCGTTCTTCTCATTCTTGACTAAACGTATATGGTTTGCTTTGAAGTAGCTTGATTACTTGTTTCTAGCTCTTTCTCTCTCTCAATATATGTTGGCTAATATTTGTAAACTACAAAATGAACTAGCCAAGCTTCTATTTATAGGAAAATCCAATGGAGGGCATAATGGTCCATTGGCCACCTCCTTACTATTCCCCACCTCCTTATCAACTTAGCCACCAGGTAATCAATTTACTTGGTGGCCAGGTGGCCGGGCCACATGACCATGGGTCTTCCCATGGGCTGCCCCATGGGTTTTACCCATCCTGTGACCCACTGGTTCGATCTGCGGTTCAGTTTCTTTGGATCGGGCTTGACTTAACTTAACATTGGGCCTTAACTTGGGCTTGATTACACAATTCATTGGGCTTGATATAATCAAAGTCCAATTGGATTATACAAAGTCCATAAACTCATCATCCAATAAGAACTAATCGTATTTTACGCGTATAACTCACGTATTCTCTTCGTTTAGTATTCATACGATATTCGTATTATATGTCATATTACTCTTCATACTATACTCGTATATCATACATATAATAACCGTAATGATTATATGCATTACATTTCCCTTTCGGGAATCATTTTTCCTAACCCTTAGGTTTTAAGTTCGCAGGTGAAAACTTTGTTTGCCATAACTTAAATATTATTGGATAATCCATCTCGTCTTATAATTCTATCATTATGCGTTTCTCAGAAATTCAAACTCAATTTCCGAACCGAAATGGATAAATATTGTTTTTACAGAAAGTTCTCGGAAAATATTTATTTTTGTCTTGGAAATTCAAAACAATTAATTCTAGAACATAGCCAAAATCCTAACAACATCTGCACATTTTATGTCATAGAACGACCTTCAAATAGCTTACTAATATAAATAATCAATTAAATTCATTTAATTCAAATAATCAAATAAAAATTTAATTCACATAAAGATATGATTTTCTTGGGCGTTACAACTTCTATTGGGAATTATTGATAATTTCTGAATTATTATTCACTGTCATACCCTTGAAGATTGAACTATGTATAAGATTGTTCCTTACTGCGATATTGCTTGCTGGGCAAAATTGTTGCTCATCCTTGCTTTCATTAAAACTTTCAGTTAAGGTAGAACGTGGGGAACCCTCTGACAATGACAAGCGTAAAGAGAAAGCTTTGGAGTAGTTAGTTTCTTAGTATTAGGAATGTACTATTATTGTGTTGTAGAAGAACTTATTTACTATGATATATTAAGATATGTTTAATTTAAGTTGTACTGTACTAGTAACGGTTACGAGACCTTGGGACGAGAATAATTATATTATAACAATGTAATTGATTCTATTATTTCGTTGTGATGATTTAAGTATGTTATTAGAGTTAACACGTGATAACCAAATTTGAGACAAATGTGTTCTGAATTTGAGGGAGTCACAACAATCCAGAATTTTATTTGTAATTTCAAATATTTATTGAATTAAATAAATATTATAATTTATGTGTTTATTGTTAAATAAATAATTTATGAGTTGAGGGAATTAACTTCATTAAAGTAATATGTTAATTAAGTTGATAATTGGTAATTTGGTATTTTGAAGTTAATTAAAATAAAAAAGTAGTGAATTAATTATTATGAGATAATATTCTAATTTAATGAATTAAATGAATTGCTATAATGTTGTTTAAATTTAATTTAGTAATTAAAGTGATGTATTGATTTATTAAATAAAATTATAATGTAATTTTTAACTTTGTTGTACTGGATTATGTGACAAATTGATTTAAAAAGTTATTGTTAGTTTTAATTTAATTAAATTTGAATATGGGAATTTATTTAAATAAAGTGTGACAATAAACTATACTATAAATGAGTTATGAAAATAAATTAAAAGAGTTTTAATTTGGTTTTACCAAATAAAGCCTTAGAGCTTTTGAAATTCTTATTTTAATCTTGTTTTGCCAAACAAGGCTTAAGGAATGATTAAGTCATTATTTTAATTGGTTTTGCCAAACAATGCCTTATGACTTTTAAATTTAAAATAAAAATAACTGATATGTATTTAGTAGCCTTATTATTATACGTCAGTTTTATTTTTACGTTAGCGTCTGTTTTAGTTTTACGTTAAGTGTTGGCTTAAGCCTAAGAAAGAACAGAAGAAAACAGAGAGAAAAAGAAGAGAGAAAAGAGAGAGTTCTGAGTTCTAGAGAGAGTTTAAAGGAGAAATTTGTGAGAAGAAGTTTTTCAAGAACAAGAAGGAGTAGTAATCAAAAGTTCTGTAATCATCTTCTAGCAAAGGTATAATCCTATCTTTTAAGGTTTTATTTTATGTTGTCAAAAGTTCTCTGTGATTGATGTTTTATAAATAATTGTGGAAATTAAGAGTTATTATGTGTTAGTAGATGATTATAAACTGTTTTATATCATTCATTCATGGTTTAGAGTAATTAATTTCATGAAATTATGTTAGTAGTGAAGAAATTAAATTATAGTGATATATATATATATATATATATATATATATGTGTGTGTGTGTGTGTGTGTGTGTGTGTGTGTGTGTGTGTGTGTGTGTGTGTGTGTGTGTGATACGACTTACTTTAGAATTAAAATTGATGTTTAATTCATGTAATAAACTAGTAATTGTTGACTGATTGTGAAAATACATGAAGAAACGAAAACATTATGAGTTAAACGAACGATTTTGGTTGTAAAACGAATTCACAGTGAGAAATTTTGATATGAATGTCAAAAGAATAAGAAATAATAGAATTAGTGAAATTAAAGGTTATAATTTTGAAGTTTATGTGGTTAGAAACGTGTTAGAAATATTATTTTATGTTTCTGTGAACATATTACAACTTGGGTAAGTTGGAATGGTTGTTAGAAAGGAGTTTTTAGGCCTAATTTGGCTTTTTCTGCAGTGTTCATTCGCGGAATGCAGAAGCTAGTACTGGGTACCCCAACCCCGGCGGGTGTACCAATACATTTTTGACCCGCCCTGGTAGTCTATTATAGTACAAAACCCCCGCGCCGGCGAGGGGTGGGGTAGGCTGACTTATAAATGTTAAGAAAATCTGATCGGACATGTTTTACTAAAATGGGCATAACGTTTTCATACGAACTTCGATTGATACGATTCAAGATGATCCGGAACAAGGACGAGTAGACCTACAACTTTTGTTCTTTAAGTCTTTCAAGTGCAGTCCTTTGTGTGTTTGTATAACCTAATCTAAAGAGCATGATAACATGTTAAACATGTAATAAGATGTTGTATCAAGTTGTTATTGTGTATATGGTGCAATGGCATGATAATTTAATTAGTTGTAATAGAGATAAAATGTGATGCTCATGAAAAGATATGATGTTGTTTAAACTTAAACTTAGTTAGTGAGCTACACTACAAGTGGGAACTAAACTCGTGAATTTAATATTAGTGTAACTACTGAGTATTGTCAATACATATGGTATGTGTAGGACTTGTGATGAACGTGAGTAGTGATTGTTTAACCTACGCATGAGGCAAATTTTCTAACTCTACTTTTATGATTGTGCAAGTGCTTAAACCTTATTGATACATTGAGCAAGTTCCTAACCTTTCTTATATATCTGTTCTAACTTGATTATGTTCTTGCAAACTCTTCAACCAAACTCTTACTTTGACAAGGGTTCATATCTGTAACTTGTTTCTTATTATGCAAATTCCTAAATTCTACGATTCTTATGATGAACAAGTTTTATTTCTTAAACTTATTATCAGTTATGCATGTTCATTAACCCAATTCTTTTTTTGAGCAAGATTATAGCCTAAGCTTATTGTTGTTCAAGCAAGGTTGTTATAATATTCAGTGTCTATGCTTTCTAGTTCATTTCTAAAACATGATTGCGATGTATAATGTTGATTTCACTTATGACTCATGATTATTCCATAGCATATTGTTATTACACTTTTGATTCAACTAATCCTTAGTTGATATTCATTGAACTCTAAATTACCCTTGAAGCTTATCCAAATCAAACTTACTTTGGTGCAGACTTGTATTCTAAAACTGAAAAGAACAACCCTATTATAGGGGTTATTACGCGAAGCATTTAGATGTTTGTGCACAATACATGGTACGAAAGGGTTGATCACCCTAAGTACGGGGAGTCCCTACAGTCTTATGTATGTTTAGATTTAAGTTGAAAGAATACTTATAACCTTGGACATAGTTCATGGTCTTGTGACTCTCAGATATATTTCAAATTCTGATTTCGATTCTTGATTATTGATAAAGAATATTATTTAGTTCTATTGAGCCTATTCATTAGCAGTTATTATGTTGATATTATTCATTGTCATTTCAAGTGAGCATTTGTTTGCTCACTCTTGAATATATAATCATTACAACTAAAGTTGAGAAGGTTGATGAACCTACTACTAGCAAAGGGAAAGGAAAAATGAACAAGTGTTGAAGACTTGTAAATTTATTGACTTTTATGAAATCATACTTTATTTTAACCACTGTGATGTAATTATGTAATTTTTCGCACTTGATGTGTGTTTTAAAGGTTAGCTAACCTGAGATATTTATTGATTAAGTTATGTAACCCTTTAATGGGAAGATTTATTATTTAAATTTTATTATATTTGGGTAGTTAGAATTGAATGAATGGAAAGTGAACACCAAATCTTATGGGAATGAAGTACCCAGATTTTGGGGTGTCACAAGTTGGTATCAAAGCTTTAGGTTATGAACCTTAGGTGGGGGGAAAACCTTAGGAAGTAACCTTTAAAAAGATAGTGGTGATAAGTGTGACGCCCCCAAAATCGGTATACATCACCCATCTTGAGTCGCCAAATACATGGTACAGAATTCAAATACAAACTTAATTATACAACAGTCGTGTAAAATACGACTAAACATATGCTGTGAGTTTTAATACAAATATTGTCATCTAGACAATATACAAACTCAATGGGGTCCTCATTACATTTATTATTACATTATTTCATAGAATAATGAGGACTACTAATGCACCATCTAGGACCATCAATCTGTTCCCCGACTAGTCCCTGCTACATTCTCATTTCCTGAAGAGAACAATGAAATCAAAAGGGTGAGCTCAACTAGCCCAGTAAGAAATATTATGACTAAAATAATGCATAATAATTTATCGTTAGCCTTCAACAGTGTTAAACTGATAAAATATAATAAATATCAAGTTTAACTGCAGCGGAACAAGCAATCCATTAGAAGAGTCAAGTAAAGAATAAAATCTACTATCTTCTATGATTTAAAAGGTTTTTCATCACTTTTATCGATGGGGCTCAGCTTAATAAATAATCCACATCATCAAATCACACCTGCACTACGACCAATGATATTCTTTAGTATCACGACCACAAATTATCCATGCACTACAGGCCAAGGACATTCGTGTATTAATTAATGGTCATGATCATGCCAACAACTGTCCATCAATGCACTACGGGCCAATACGGACTTTTCCCACATCATTTGTAACATTACGGTCATGATTACACCGAATAATCCCTGGTCATAATCATACCAAGCCCATCTATGCACTACAGGCCACAGATGACTTTTAACAAAATATAAACATGAGGATGATGACAATGATATAAGAATTCAATAAAACAAGTTCAAGAATTAATTTATCCAGGAACTAATAACGTCCAAATTGTAAACATGATACTTCTTTGTAGAGTAAAATTCAAGAATGCTCAGAAGAATATTTCCATGAAAAGATCTTTGGATGAAGCGCAAATATCAAGGATATTCCACTAATTTCATGGAGTATAGAAGTCAAAGTTTTAACCAATCGAGTATAATAAAGAATGGAATAACAAAAGAAATCACCGGGCATGCGATAGACCACACAGCAAAAGTTATTCTAATGTAATAATAAATAACGAACCAGTCCGACGTAAAACGCATGCATACATGATATTCCAATGTAATAATAAAGAATGGAACTAGGTCCCACAGAAACGCATGCATGGGATATTCAAAGAGAATAATAAAAAACTGGAACCAGTCCGCGTAAAATGCATGTATATGATATTCCAATGTAATAATAAAGATTAGAACCGAAGTCCCACAGAAAACGCATGAACATGTGATATTCCAATTCCAGAATAATAAAGATTGGAATAACATAAGAATTTCACCAAGTATAAGGTAGCCCGCGTATACAGGTTATTCCAACAGAATAATAAATAATGGAATAACAGAAGTTCTCTTCATGAATACAAAAGAAATAATATCCCTTACCGTAAAAGAAACTGGATATAAGAGTAGGGAAGTAGCAGAATACTTTTCTATAGTTTCTCTATAATTTCTCTCTCTAGAGTTTCAGTGAATTCGTAAGAAATAATGAAGGAATGAGCTTCTATTTATAGGAGAATGGAAAGGCACTGTGTAATTCACTGGCTGAAATCATACGCTAGATTTTCAAAATCAAATTTTTATAATATAAATATATATAACATAACACATGTTATATTAGAAAAATTCTACCACCCATGCATCATTTGTCAAGGTGTTGGCCAATTAGAAGAAAGAGAAAAAAAACTAGTACACGCCAAGTTTGAGAAAATGGCTTTATGCACATGTTTGATAGCATTATTGGTTTGTTCAACCAATAAGGTGCAAGCTTGAAAATCATATCACATATCATGCCAAACTTCATCCTCCACCACAACCCACTCACCCACATTTAATATATATAAACCTATTATTCACACACACCACAACCCACTCACCCACATTTAATATATATAAATATTTACTATTCTCACACACCCACACTTCACCACTCCCCCCAATTACAGTTGAAAGTTTCTCCACCAAAATCCTCCACTAGTGGCCCCAACCAAAATATATAATATATATATATATATATATATATATATATATATATATATATATATATATATATATATATACCAAAAACTTTCTACCGATTACTTTGAAAAAAATGGGTAAATGGGGGCCCATAAAATAAGCAAAACTTACAACAACAACTTCATAAAAATCCTCTCAATATTTTAACAACATTTATCATCATTATTATAATTCACAGTATTAATCGACCAAGTCGTTCCCAGGAAAGAGGGGGCTTTCCAATAAGGATTTCTCCCTATTGGCACGCAATTAGGTGACCAAACCTCTCCTTGACAGAACTTCTAGACATCGTTAATATTTCAAATAATAATATTAATAACTTTGTCGTCTCAATTATTGATTTAATAATATATAAAATATTGACAATAATTGAATCAAATAACGTGAGATATTATGCAGCAATTACTATAGCAATAATTGAACAAAACTGAATGACTTCTCACGTAAGCATCAATAATCAATGCCATGTGCTACTGTGTAACAACACGTATTACTGTACTTTTAACACCGGGTGTTTCAACAGTTAATGGTAAAACTTCTGCCGTTATTTTCATAAAGTATTTTTGTCATTTTCTCAATCCGACAATAATTCCGTTGTGGGGTCCACCAATGATTGTGCTGTTGTACGAATATTTCCTGTTAAAACGAATATTCCCCGACCAATCGAATATTATATAACAACTAGCGTACTTTGCAAAATTTATAAATATTACCCACAACTATAACATTATATCAATTTTACTCCATAATATTAAAAAAATAATATTTATAGAAAATTCATCTTTATTTATAAAAGTTGGGGTCTTACAATAAATCTTTATTGAGTTTTAAGAAAGAAATAATAAAACAATTTATGTGCTTATATGGTTGCAACCTATGTGCTCGTGACTGTTGAATAATGACGATTAGTAATTAAAAACTTAAAATTTTTGTTGTCAGGATGGATAATGTGGGAAAATCTAATCATTACAGCTAAAGTTGAGAAGGTTGATGAACCTACTACTAGCAAAGGAAAGGAAAAAAATGAACAATTGTTGAAGACTCGTAAATTTTTTGACTTTTATGAAGTCAGACTTTATTTTAACCACTGTGATGTAATTATTTAATTTTCCGCACTTGATGTATCTTTTAAAGGTTAGATAACCTGGGAGATTTATTGATTAAGTTATGTAACCCTTTAATGGGAAGATTTATTGTTTAAATTTTATTATATTTGGGTAGTTAGAATTGAATGAATGAAAAAAGAACACCAAATTTTGTGGGAATGAAGTACCCAGATTTGGGGGTATCTTAAGTTGGTATCAAAGTTTTAGGTTATGAAGCTTAGGTGGGGGAAAAAAACTTAGGAATTAACCTTTGAAAAGATAGTGGTGATAAACTCTTATTGAGTTTTAAGAAAGAAATAATAAAACATTTTATGTGCTTATGTGGTTGCAACCTATGTGATTGTGAGTGTTGAATAGTGACGATTAGTAATTAAAAACTTAAAATTTTTGTTGTCAGGATGGATAATGTGGGAGAATCCAGCCAGGTTAGGGAAGAGGGACCTCATATGCCTAGAGAGGAGGAGCCTCGAGATATTAAGGTGGACTGGGAACAACTGCTATCATGGGAGTCATCTCCCTTGGTCACAGTGGTTAAGCAGGAGGGCATACCTGATGAGGAGGATGTGGTAGAAACGGATGAGGAAAACCCCATTGAGTTTCCACATATGGATGAGGATAAGGAGGAGGAAGAGTTTCCACCAAACTCTATCGCAGCTCATATATAAGATGAAGTATACGACCGCAATATTGAGCTTTAGGATTGAGTCAAGGAGTTGGAGGAGCTAGTAGCTGAACGTTAGACTTCGATGGCGTAGAAGGACGACGAGATCTGGGATCTTAACGAGCATCTGAGTAATGTTGAAT